>CM024647.1:41071298-42545064 GCA_014182695.1 Eucalyptus albens
GAGCCGAAGCCATTTGGCTTGTAATGTTCTAAAAACAGTCTCGGGCATACTAGTCATATTACTTGTACCTGCACCACCAAAATTGGTTGGCCCAAGGGCCCGTAATATTGGCTACTATAAATTCAGACCCTGAGGGTTGAACATCTTCCATAGCAACGGTCGAATCGACTATAGGAACGTTTCCTGAAACATTCGGGACATTGAAGGACACTTGATTGCTTTTAGCCATCTCAATAATCTGACAAGAACAACAAACAGTGGGTAAGTTAATCACCTTAAGATTGTTGGAAATTAATCCAGAGAAAACACACTATTTGTTGTAATCAGATTATCAATGTAAAGAAGACGATAACAACTTTATAATATCCTTCTTACAAATCTTAAAGAAGAAAAATAAGATATCACTGGAAAAATAACATAAAATTGGATGTGAGGTACGGATATCCGAATCTCCTTTAGGCGATTAGATCCTACCAATGATGCTCCGCAGATTCACGAACTATGCCTCCCAAGATACAACACCTCGAACCTATTTGATTAGCACTATGTAAACAAGATTCAGTCAAACCATTCAATTGAACTAGCACACTCAGAAAAATCAGAAGAGTAGAAAAGTATATCAAACCCTTTTTGGAATCGAGTCGGAAAAACAAAACAAAAAACGTAATAAAGCTCTATGTTCCTATCTATTTATAGAGCTTTTTAGTTCATGTACTGAAGAGATATATGAATTAAATAGACGCATGTATCCACAATATTCATGAATCAAGAGATACGTGAATCCAAGAAATTCATAAATCCAGAGACACGTGAATTCAAGAGATTCGTGAATTCAATAAATACATAAATTAAAAGATACACAAATCTAGGAAATTCATAAATTCAATAGATACGTGAACATAAAATTTTAGGAAATTCATAAATTCAATAAATACGTGAATAAAAAAGACGTATCTTAATTTATTGGCTTTTGTTAATCCATTAACCATAATTACAACATGAATTTGCTGCTACAAACCAAAGCACCTTGTTAATGAATACATGGAACTAAGTGAACTAGTGGAGTGACAAAATGCCCACAAAGAATTCAAGGAAAAGCAGGAACCAAGCATGAGGGGGGATGCTTGAGGTGCAAAATTATGGAAAAATAGCAAACTCTTTACAAGAATTGCCTGACATCTAATACTGAAAGTGGTATTTTATAATGGAGGGTAAATTTATCATAAATGTACCAATTTATAGTTCTTGATAGTCAAAAAATTAATTTGGAATAAATTTGTTATTATTGTACTAGTTTGGGGCTTTTCATGATATTGGCCCTTTTGTTATTATTTTTTACTTATTACCAACCAATGCTTTTAGTGCCCAAGACTTGCTATCGGGACTTCTTTTAGGCCAAGAGATTATGAAAGATTCATGAACCAGAGCAATAGAAAAATCACATGCATATCAACTACCCACTTTTACAGTTCATTGTGACTTTTAAGACACTCAACATGATCATCACACGCTTACGAGAGGACTAAAATATGGTCATCCCATTCACAATCCTACTCTTGGCATGATGTGGAAAACTCGTAAAGCAAAGGACCACAACTCATATACTTTTTGAGTCTTCTAAAGACTCGCAAAGCAAATGACTAAGACTCATATTTTAATATTTGAGATTTTGACTAGGTCAAAAAATAAGGTGGTGGGACCCACTTTAAAGCATAAAAAAAAAAAAAAAGTTCGAAAAGTCAACAAAAAGAAAGCAAAAAAAAGGAAGCGGAGGCTTAGCTTAAGAGAAGAGGTAGAGGGCTTTTGGGAAAAGAAGGAAAAATAGAGAAAGGGAAAGAAAGAAGAGGAGAGAAGAAGAAGAAAAAGAGGAAAGAGAAAAGGCTTTGTGCGTACAAGCCACGGACACCTTGCCAAGCCCGACTCCACTACGTATCGCAACATTCACTAAGTGCTTGCTCCCCTCATTCGTCCAATCAAAATAGTTTCTAGATTTAATGCTTAAATTTGGATTTTAGGAAATTTGAGCCATGTAATCCATTTTTTTGAGTTGTGGAGCTTCGAGACTTCATGGGAATGGTGGTTTTTGGTGTCGGGGAGCTATGAGTTTTGATGTGAGTCGTTTTGGCACAATGGTTTAATCGGAGCGAAATTTTAGGGTTTTGAAGCCGACTTTCGCATCATGTTTAGGCTTGTGTAATCATTTCGAGTGAGTGATTTGTTAGCGCATAAGAGTCATTTTGTTAGCATTTAGATAATGTTTAGCCGATTCATGGTTGTAGTATTTTACTTGGTTTTAAGGTCGATTTTCGCTAAATTGATAAGATTGCGAGATCATCGGCTCTTTTAGCTACACATTGTTAGGTTTGGGCATTTCTAGGTGAGTAGTGCTTTTAGACTATTGCGTACATTTAGGACGGCCAACGTGGTCATCACATGCCTATCGGAAGAACTGAAACATAGTCATTCCAGTCGGAATCCTACTCGGCATGATGAGCGGAAGGCTTATAAAGCAAAGGATTTGGACTCATATGCTTTATGAGTTTATTGCGGAAGACTCATAAAGAAAAGGACTAAAACTCATATGCTTTATGTAAAATATGGGTTTTGACCCAGTCGAGAGAGAGAGAGAGAAGGTTAAACGGTCAAAGGAAGAAGAAAAGAAGAATGAGGGGGAGTGGCCTTAAATAATCGCTTTGGATATGCAATTTATTAGCACATAGGTGTCGTCTTATCGATGAGTAAGCATAATTTAGTTGAGAGTAGCATATTACTTGGTTTTGATATCATTTTCGATTAATTGATAGGAATATGAATGTGTTGGCTTGAGTAACCACATAGGTTGATTATCGGCTTTCCCAGGTAAGTGGTGCTATCTCTTCTAAGAATTTATAAGCTCATGTTTTTAAAATGATAAATATTTAATATTTTATGAGTTATGAATAAGCATGTTTGTTACCCATCTATGGATAGTTGCGTTGGTTGAGAGTCATTCCCTCATCGCCGAGGTCGAGAGTTTGAAATCCACAATTGCTAGCAATTTAAGTGGGGGCACCTAGCGGTGGGTTCAGGTTAGTCTCCCTCGAGGTATAGGGGCTAGGCCCTCAGGAGCCATTCAAGCACGGGGGCCCGTGATGAAGTCCTCGATTATATATAAAAGAAAAAAAAACATGTTTGTTGCATAAAATTCGAATTGGGCATTTACTAAATTTTGGTATTGGAAAATAGTGTGAGAACTTTTGATGAAAATATATATTCTGTTTGATGAACAAAGTTGATAAATATTATATGTTTTGGATTTGTGAAATCTTTTTACGAAAAGCTCGACTTTGAGATGGTTTATGGAATGTCATATAGATATTGATTTGTGATAAGTTTTTTGACATGCATTTGATTTGATTCAATTTGTATAACTAGTTTGTGAGATGAGTTTCTAGCATATGAATTGAGTTGCAAAAAATTTTGTGGTTGATTTGTGAAATATATTGTAATATATGAAATGATTTGTGGATTTGGCTTTATAGATTGTGGAGGATGTTGTTGTGGATTGATATTAATGCTCAATATCATTGTGAGCCCAATGAGGGGCTTGTGGGTATGCACATACTAGTTTATGATATCCTTATGAGCCGAGCCACTGGCTAATAATGGAGTAGACCATTGACACGTTATTTAAGTTTAGTCATTGGAATGGACCATCGACATGTGATTTCATATTAGATGGATCAATGGATCAATGGTCATGAGATTAACCATTGGAATGGACCATTAGCATATGAATTAATGAGATTAATCAATGGATTTGACCATTGATGTTTGTTATGATATTATTGTGAAATGAATATTTTTGCTGCTATTTTAAAGCATATGTGACTTATTCTCTTATTTTATATTTGTTATATTATGGATTTGAGTTAAAAGAGTTGTGGTTTGGTTTATAAATATGCATAGTGGGTGCTCGATCTACTCAAAAAGAGATGCACTACTCATTGAACTGTAATTGCTCACCCCTCTATTTTCCAATCTTTTTCAGGTTCCTCAGTTAATGATGAGTAGTACGAGGACAATATCGATGATGAGACTTTTAGGAATTTGATTTTGGGAGCTTTAAGGTTGCGTCCTTTGGGTAGAAGGATGGTTGTGTCGTCCCCCATTCATGATGGTTTCGAGGTGTGACACTTTATAAGTCTTCCGCATCATGTCAAGAATAGGATTCCAAGTGAGATGACCATATTTCTAATGAACATCTAGCAGCTAGAGGCTATTGTCAAGAACTCCATCCATTTCTAAATAGATAGGGTTCAGAGTGTAAGGGGCCAAAAAACTTGCAAGCATGAGTTCTTTCATGTCCTTCTCAATCACTTCTCTCTGTCTACTTTCTTTCGTTACATTGGTGGTGCCAATGCCCTATTGTAGAGCAATCTCGATTCCTAGAAACAACAAAACCGATCGAGATGCATTGCTTCAGTTCAAGGATAAGATATCGGATGATCCGTTCGGGGTTTTCAGCACGTGGAATGACTCTATCCATTTCTGCCAGTGGAACGGGATCACATGTGGCCGTCGGCATCCAAGGATAACCCATTTGATACTTCCGTCTATGAAACTCGTAGGGTCGCTATCTCCTTTTATTGGAAACTTGAGCTTCCTCCAGATATTGGACATCCAAAACAACAGTTTTGTTGGTGAAATCCCCCGGAGATTGGTAACTTGTATAGACTTAATTTCTTGAACCTACAGAACAACTCATTCTCTAGTCAAATTCCTGCCAACATCTCAGGCTGCATTAATCTTGAAGCTTTGGGACTGGGCAATAATATGCTAGTTGGTGAAATTCCGATAGCAATTGGTTCCATGTCGAAGCTAAAAAGATTATCTATACACCATAACAATCTCTTTGGAAACATCCCGGAATTCTTCGGGAACCTCACATCTATGGTGCTCATCTCGGCGGCAAATAATAACTTTGTGGGAAGAGTTCCAACCTCGTTAGGCCATTTGCAAAATTTGGAGGTTCTTTATCTTGGTCTAAATGGACTCTCTGGCACTCTTCCTTCTTGCATCTTCAACATATCTTCCCTTGTCAACTTTGAGTTTCCCCAAAACCAACTTGAAGGGAGTCTTCCTCCAGATTTAGGTATCACTCTTCCTAATCTTGTTGACTTTAATGTCGCAAATAATCAATTTATTGGGCCAATTCCTACTTCCATATCAAATGCCACTAACTTAAAGTTGCTAGAAATCGTGTTAAACAAATTTTCTGGAAACATGCCAACCGTGGAAATGCTAAATCAATTGCAATGGATAAATGTTGCGGGCAACCACCTAGGTAGTGGAGCACAAGCTGACCTGAAATTCTTCGAATCAATCAATTCTACTAGCCTAGAGGTCGTGGCAATCAATAACAACAATTTCAAAGGTATGTTGCCCGAATCCATAGGCAACTTATCCTCCCATTTGAGTATAATGCTTGTCGAGCATAATAGATTGTCTGGAAATATCCTCCAAGCATTGGAAACTTGCGTGGCCTTGAATGGTTGTGCATAGACAATAACAAGTTCACGGGCAGTATTCCTAATACCATTGGAAATCTCATCAAGTTGAAGCGGTTTCGTGCTCATATGAACAAACTCACTGGGAATATTCCTTCCACGATAGGGAACTTGACGGAGCTAATTGAACTCTCCTTGAAAGGGAACAATTTACAAGGGAGCATTCCTCTGAGTATTGGGAAATGTCAAAAGTTGTTAGGGATTGACCTTTCGCAGAATGATCTGAGTGGAATTATACCATTTCAAGCTTTCACTATCTCTTCCCTATCTATCTATTTTGATCTATCCAAAAAAACCAATTGAGTGGTTCCTTAACAGAAGAAATCGGTAAATTGAACAACTTAGCCAAATTAGACGTACATGGCAATAAACTATCGGGAAAAAATCCCTAGTAGCCTCAGTAGATGCACTAGCTTGATGGAGCTTCACATGCAAAGTAATCTATTTGAAGGGAATATCTCATCATTCTTGAGTTCCTTGAATGGTCTTCAGTACATAGATCTCTCAAATAATAATTTCTCCGGCCCTGTTCCGACATTCTTGGAGAAATTTCAATTGCAGTACCTGAATCTATCTTTCAACAACTTTGAGGGTGAGGTACCGAGCAAAGGGGTGTTCCTGAACACGAGCGCGACTTCACTTGAAGGAAACGATAAGCTCTGTGGCGGTATGTCAATCCTAGATTTGCCAAGTTGCTCGACAAGCAAGGGAAAACACGGATCATCTACCTCTCCTTACATTATCATTGCAATTACATGTGGGATAGTAGCGGCGCTGATTCTCCTGTTGCTGCTGATGACATTTTATTGGCCGAGGAGGAAGAAAAGTGAGGCTTCTCTAGAGACTCCATCAATAGGGGGATTTCAGCAAGTGTCTTACGAAGACTTAGTCAAAGCAACAGACGGGTTCAGCTCTAGCAAGTTGATCGGAATGGGTGGTTTCGGCTCCGTCTATAAAGGAACCTAGCAGATGAAAACAAAATAGTGGCTGTTAAGGTTTTTAACCTAAAGCAACGGGGAGCATCCAAAAGTTTCACGGCAGAGTGCGAAGTCCTAAAAAACATAAGGCATCGGAACCTTGTTAAGATTCTAACAGCTTGTTCTAGTGTCGATTTCCAGGGCAATGAGTTTAAGGCTTTGGTCTACGAGTTCATGGAAAACAATAGCTTGGAGGAGTGGTTGCATCAGTATCTTGCACCAAATGGGACGCCAAGGCATGGATTAACTTTTGTTCAGAGACTAAACATTGCTTTCGATGTAGCATGCGCAGTGAATTATCTCCATGATCAGTGCCAAATGGAGTTAATTCATTGTGACCTCAAACCGAGCAACATCTTGCTAGATGCCCAAATGAATGGACATGTCGGTGACTTCGGCTTGGCTAGGATATTCCCAAACACCATTGGTGATTTGCCAGTGAGTCAAACAAGCTCAATTGGACTTAGAGGAACAATTGGCTATGCTCCTCCAGGTATGTATACTTGCAATATATCCAATATTAATTCTCATCCTATAAGCTCTTTCCTTGATAATGCATGTAGGGAATTTGTTGTCTGAAACATCGCCACTAGTCATGCAGACAGGTTATCTCAGCTAACTTTCCTGTGCCTTACAAAACTAAGAGAACCATAGTAACTTAACAGAGTAGTTCGGTTCGGTTCAACTTTTTTGCCATCCATTTGATTCAATTGTACATTCTATTCGTAAAAGTGCCAAGGTTGTATGAATAGAAAATCTGACTTCAAAAATCATGCTTAACGTGCTGTGTAACTTGCCATTATCAACCAGTTCTCTTAATTGCTGCCCTTCAATAATTTTTTCCCCTTGCCTCTATACGTGCCCCCTCTTCCTTGTCCTTATGATTTGATAAGCTGATCAGCTCATGTGTCAAGTAAATCCAACTACAGAGTATGGAATGGGAAGCGAAGTGTCAAAAGATGGCGACGTGTACAGCTATGGAATCCTGCTACTGGAGATTTTTACAGGAAAGAGACCCACTCATGACCTGTTTAAGGATGCTTTGAACCTTTGCAATTACTGCGCAGCGGCTTTGCCAGAAAGGGTGGCAGAGATAACAGATCAGCGGCTCCTATTTTGTGAGACAGAGGAATCATCAATTGCAGACACTCTGAGCAATAAAAAAGCATAAGTGCTCATCTTCAAGAGTGCTTGGTGATGATATTTGAAATTGGTGTTGCCTGCTCTGCAGAGCTGCCACAAGAGAGAATGAAGATAAGTGATGTGGTGAGAAGATTGCGTTCGCTGAAAGAGAGAGTCAACAAAATGGATTCCGCTAGAGGCGATGGAGAAATTGAGCAACATGGGAAGAGCGAGAGTTGATTGCTTTACTATTTCCTCAGTTCCTTGTTTGGAAATGTAGGTCTGCGACATGTTCTAAGTTGATTAGTTACTGTTATTTCAGTTTCATGTTTTAGGGGTATTAGATAGATCTTGACTTGCTGAATCCTGATAAAGGACAGTACTTGAATAAACACTTTAAAGCCCTCTGTTCTTTTGCGCTTTTATCACACGACAGAGAAGCAAAAAATGCTCATACTATGGAATCAAAACGAAGGAATGCTCAAACAGTGACTCAGCAAAGCGTAGACTGCACCACCGTTTGCCCAAACCATCTCCGGAACCGATTTTCTTTGAGAAAGAAGAGAAGAAAAAGGCTAAAATAATAATAATAATAATAATAATAATAATAATAATAATAGGGGACGAAATGTAATGGCGTTGGGAGGCGGGTTTGTGAAGAGATGAACAGACAATGTTGGAGGGAGAGGAAAGAGAAGCTTCTAGAGGAAAAAACCCAGAAAAGCTCCAAAATGTCCTCGATCAACCACCCATCGAGATTCGGCACAAAACCCGTACTATGATGCCATCTCGATTTTCTTGATGTTCAGGGCTTTGAGTTGCGGGGCAACCTGTAGAGAACCCACAGATGCTTCAGAGCCATTGATTTCGCGTCGCTCTGCCCCAGTTAACTTCCACCAGCTCTCGGCTTCGATTCCCCTCTCTCTCGCTCGCTCGCTTTCTCTCTGCGATAGTCGACTGAGAAAACCCTGAAGTATTCGCTCCCAGTTTTGTAAGTTCGGGGACGGAGAGAGTGACGAAGCACAGTAGGAAAATGGCGTGAAGCCTACCCGGAAGTCTTCCCTTCTTAGATTTCAGCCCAAATTTATATATAGGTACGGCCCGCCCAGCTTACCTAGCTTATGTCTTCTCAATGAACGGGCCCAGGCAACTGACTCTAAATCTGACCTGACAGAGCTAAAATTTGAATGCCTTGGAACTTCGTCTTCGTGCATGCCTTTCGCACTCTATCCTTTTGGGAAATGGGGGCAGTACCCTTATGGCGCTCCGAAGTGCCGTGGCAACCCTGGAAGCACATGCTCCGTTGATGCCCGTGAGACATTGCAGCGTAAGTAGAACGTCGCATAACTCCGGCCTCGAGCTACACAACGTAGGCCTGAAACTTCCGAGGCATTGGCCTGTGCTGCGTAGTACATGCTCAGCAAATGCTTAATGCTGGCTTTCTTCCGCAGAATACTCGCAAAGCAAAGGGCTGATACTCATATTTTAATATTTGAGATTTTGACTAGGTCGAAAAATAAGGCGGTGAGACCCACTTTAAAAAAAATAAAAGAAAGGAAAGAAGTTTGAAAAGTCAACAAATGAAAGCAAACAGAGGAAGTGGACGCTTAGCTTGTGAGGGAGAGACTGAGTGCTTTCGGAAAAGAAGGGAAAAGAAGAGAAAGGGAAAGAAAGAAGAGGGAAAGAAGAAGGCGAAAAGAGAAAAGAGAAAGGGCTTTGTCCGTACAAGTCACGGAAACATCGCCGAGCCAACTCAACTACCTATCGTAAAGTTCGGGTAAGTACTCGTGCCCCTAGTTCATCTTATCAAAGTAGTTTTCGGATTTAGTGGTTAAATTCGAAATTTTGGGAAATTTGAGCCATGTAATATGTTTTTTGAGTTGTAGAGCTTCGGAACTTCATGGAAATTGTGGTTTTTGGTGTCGTAGAGCCGTGAGTTTTGACATGAGTTGTTTTTGCGCAATGATTTAGTCGAAGCGAAAGTTTAAGGTTTAGAGTTTCGAGGACGAATTTCATGTCGCATTTCGATTTGTGTAATTATTTTGGGTGAGCGATTTGTTAGCATTAGGTGACGTTTAGCCGGTTGATAATTGTCATAGTATTTTACTTAGTTTTAAGGTCGACTCTTATTTAATTGATAAGATTGCAAGATTGTCAGCTCTTTTAATTTCATGATGTTAGGTTTGGGTATTTCTAGATGAGTGGTACTTTTAGATTATTGCATATATTTAGGACACCCAACATGGTTATCACATGCTTATTAGAGGACTGAAACATATCCATTCCAGTCACAATCATAATCTTGGCATGATGCGGAAGACTCATAAAGCAAAGGATCAAGACTCGCGCATTATGAGTCTTTTGCAGAATACTCATGAAAAACAAAGGACTAAGACTCATATGTTGTGACACCATAATCATGGCCTCGGAAGACTTAGCCATTCGATCGATGATAAGTAAATGTGTGTCGTACGAGGCCCATTTGATAACCGAAGTTGGTAAATGCTTTAGTCAATCAAGCCTAAGCTTTCAGGTCAAGTTAAGGGCATATTGAACGAGTTCAATGCTTGAACGCATACGAAACTTGAACGTTGAAAATGCTAACGTTTGCAATCCAATGCCGTGGCCTCTCCCTTCCAACCGTGCCCTTTACCGCACAGCCGCAAGTATTGTCACATTAGCTGCTTGTCTAGTCATCACCACGACACCTTATCACCTCGTCATCACCATCTAGCTTTCCCTCAAGAACACGCCGGCACCACCGTGCCACCTCAGCCCTCCAGGGCTGTTGGAGAAATCTATCCAGAATATTTTGAAGCTGACAAAACAGTTCTATCAATCTAGTCTGGATAATTGCAAGCCTTCTAGCGTCTGAAGACTTTCAAATCACCAGACTCAGCACTCAAGACTCAAGACTCAAGACTCAAGACTATTCTCATTGACAGTTCTTCTAATCCAGTGACGAAGGCAATCCAGAGCCGAAGTATTTGGTTGAGGATTTAGTCCTATCCCTCGGAGAAGATCTCTTGGCTGGATAATTGTAACGGATTCATTCATTCGTTATCAAGATCGTTTGAAGATCCGATGATCGACGAAATATTCTTGGAATGTTCTATTCTTGGAAACCAAGATCCTGATTGTATGGGAGAAAACAGGATTGATGGGCTATCGTCAAGTTCCTTTAATAGCTCGAATGATCTTCTTGATTGATTCCGTCCAACGGGTAGATTGGAGGAATTCCTTTGGTAAGTGTCAACGGGTATGATAGCATAAAGGAGTATAAAAGGAAGTCATTCTAGCTGCTTTAATGTATGAACGATAGAGAAATTCCAGAGTCTGAAGCACCTTGATTATTAGTCGATACATTCTGAGCGAAATTGTACACACACAGAGTGTCTATACTTAGTGATACCTTGAGCGAGTGTGGGAGATCATCTACACCAAGAATTCAAGGGAGAACAACGCTGTAACATCTCTTTGTTCATAGTGGAATCCAACCAATAGGTTGTCAGTGCAGAAGAGTGGACGTAGGCTTGAAATAAGCCGAACCACTATAAACCGCGTGTTCAATTTTCTCTTCTCTTAGTCTTACTTTAATTATTGCTTGTCTCAAATCTATCAACTGTCTAGTATTGTGCAATTATTGAGAATAATCTTGCATATACCTATTCACTCCCCATCTAGGTACTCAAATTAGCTATATCAATTGGTATCAGAGCTCGTGTACTCACTTTATTTGAAGTGTTTTACTTCAGAGTAAAAGATCCATGGCTAGTATGCTAGCACCAGGGCTGGTGGAAAGGCAGAGCAATACCAGACCACCCTACTTTGATGGAAAGGATTACAACATCTGGAAGAACAAGATGAAAGCCTTCCTTTGATCAAAGGATCCTCTGGAATGAGACGTTGTAGAAAAAGGAATTACTCCTACAGCTACATCAGTCTCAGAAAGAGGGAAAGAAACTGTTGAGACCAGCGGAATGACTCAGGAAGAGATTATCAAGAGACAAGCACTTGATGCAAAAGCAATTTACTCTTTATATTGTGCTTTGTCACCAACTGAATATAACAGAATATCTTCTTGTGTTACAGCAAAAGAAGTTTGGTATAGATTGCATATCACCTATGAATGAACAGATCGAGTGAAGGAGACCAGAATTAACATTCTTCTCGGTCAATATGAAGCCTTCAAAATGAAACCAAGAGAATCTATAACTGACATGTTTAGCCGTTTTACAGATATTGTCAATGGTCTTGAGAATCAAGGACAAAAAATTTCTGATCCCATGAAGGTAAACAAGCTACTGCGTGGACTTTTCAATGATTGGAATCACATAAAGACTTCAATCAGAGAGACGCAAAGAATTATGCCACTATCGTCGACGAGCGATTGGAACTCTTGATCTTATGAAGTGGAACGAATCAATGAAGACGAAGATCCAAAAGGTAAGAAATCCATTGCATTAAAATCAAATGATGATTCGATGATACAGATTCTGAAGATGACATGGACGATAAGGAGCTTGCTCTCATGATAAGAAGATTCAGAAAACTTAATAGAAAAGGAAGAAGGTTCAATTCAAGGAAACAAAGTTTTCAAAGACAGCAGACCAAGTCCGTTGATGATGAGGAACCAAACAAAGATGTAGTTTGCTTTGAATGTAAGAAAAATGGATACATCATACCCAACTGTCCTCTTCTGAAGAAGAAGAGAGGAAAAGCTGAAAAGTTTCGAAAAGCTCTCAAAGTCGAAACCTGGAGTAATACAGAGTGTGAAGAAAGTGATAATGAATATGCAAACCTATGTCTGATGGCACAATCAGACTCAGACAGTGAATTTGAGGTAAGTGGTTTTGAAATTCCTGTCAAAGTTTCTAAATACATTGACGAGTTGTGTTTTAGTCTTAAGACTTCTCTCAAAAGAATTTCCAAACTTAAAAAGGAAAACTCAGCTCTAAAACAAAAGGAAATCATTTTAGAAGAAAAAGTTAAAAGTTTAGACTTGAATGTCTCCACTCTTAAAGTAAATGAAGATAATCTTTTGAAAGAAAATTCCCTTTTAAAAACTGATTTATCGAATATTTCAAAGAAATTTTCAATAGGGTTCGAAAAACTTGAAAAAATTCTTTCAGCTCAGAGACCTTACTTCAATAAGTCCGGTCTAGGTATGACAGCGGAAACTATTCCCTTGATTGATTTTCCTAAAGTAAAAGAAAGAATTAAGAAAAGACCCTCGAGAGAGGCTTACAAACATCATTTCAAGAAAGTTTTTGTAAAGTCTGTAGGTCGAAATGCCCTCAGGTGTTCAAAGTGCAAAAGTCCGGATCACTTTGAAAAAGAGTGTCCTATGGTTTGGAAGCCTGTTAAGAAAGTATGGGCTGATACTGTTTATTTTACTAACACTAAAGGACCCAAGAAAATTTGGGTACCAAAGAAAGCTTGAGACTCTCTTTTAAATGCAGGTCTCCGTCAAGAAAAAGGTGAAGTGGTATCTTGATAGTGGATGCTCAAGACACATGACAGGAGACTCAAATTGCTTCATAAAGCTTGTGCAAGTAAATGGTGGAAAAGTTTCATTTGGAGGAAACAGCAAAGGAAGTATTGTGGGATTTGGAACTGTGAAAATTGGAAATCTCACAATAAGTAATGTTTCCTTAGTGGAAGAACTCAATTACAATCTTCTTAGCATTAGCCAATTGTGTGACACTGGTTTTAAGATCTTCTTTCAAGAATGAACATGTTCTGGAACCAGTAAATACTCTACTCAGTCTTTCATGGGTCGAAGACATTGAAATATCTATCTTACGGATGTGAAACTAGATTAATCGCAATGCCTAATCTCAATTCAAGACGAAGCAAGCTTATGGCACGAAAGCTTGGTCATGTCAACATGAAGCAATTAGCCAAAATTTCATCAAAGCAGCTTGTTCGAGGTCTACCCAAATTACCATACCAAAAGTCTAATCCATGCACTCCATGCATTTTGGGAAAACAGGTAAGAAATTCATTTAAGCCAATAAATCATGTCTCTACTAATCATGTACTGCAGTTGTTGCATATGGATCTCTTCGGACCAACCAGAATTCAGAGCATTTGAGGTAAGAAATACTGCCTAGTAATTGTGGACGATTACTCCCGCTTTACTTGGGTATATTTCCTTGTAAGTAAGTCTGAATCCTTTTCATATTTTGAAAAATTTGCTAAAAAGGTTCAAAATGAAAAAGGTTGTGTTATTTCAAGTATAAGAACAGATCATGGAGGTGAATTTGAAAATCAAGATTTTACAAAGTTTTGTGATGAATCTGGCTTTAAGCATGTGTTCTCTTCCCCATACACTCCTCAGCAAAATGGAGTTGTGGAAAGGAAGAATAGATCTCTTCAAGAAATGGCTAGAACTCTTTTAATTGAAAGTAAGATTTCTTCACGATTTTGGGCTGAAGCTGTTTCAACAGCGTGCTATATAATCAATAGAGTCTTCTTAAGACATTCTCTAGAAAAAAAAACCCCTTATGAGTTATTCAAATGTAAGAAGCCTATTGTTTCATACTTTCATGTGTTCGGTTGCAAATGCTTTATATTGAAAAATGCTAAAGATCGAATTGGTAAGTTTGAAGAAAGATCAGATGAAGGCATCTTCCTTAGATATTCTTCATCAAGCAAAGCCTACAGAGTCTACAACAAGAAGAGTCAGTCTGTGGAGGAGTCAATGAATGTCAAATTTCAAGACTCTATGCTAGACGAATCCAGTCAGACTCATCATGAAGAGTCTGAACTTGCTCCAGACCCTCCAAAACTTACAACTCAAGAAGCATCTCAAACTCTGGAAGACCAGCACCAAGCTGTTCATGAAGATTCAAATAAAGAAAGAGATCATCGCCCGATAAATTAACCAAGAATCGGAAGCATAAGTCCGGTCATCCCAAAGATCTTATCATTGGCGACATCAATGAAGGAATATGCACAAGATCAAAAAGGCATGAAGAATCTAGTGCTGTGGCTCTCATTTCTGAAATTGAACCAAAAAGCATAGAAGAAGCTTTAACTGATGAAAGCTGGATTGAAGCTATGCAAGAAGAGCTCAGACAGTTCAACATTAATGATGTCTGGGAATTGACATCTAAACCAAGAGGTAAAACTATTATTGGAGCCAAATGAGTGTTCAGGAACAAGATGAATGAGAAAGGAAAAGTCGTACGAAACAAAGCAAGACTCGTGGCGAAGGGATATACGCAAGAAGAAGGAATAGACTATGATGAGACCTACGCTCCAGTAGCAAGGTTAGAAGCTATTCGATTATTACTTGCGTTTGCTTATTACAAAAATTTCAGGTTATTCCAAATGGATGTCAAAAGTGCCTTCCTAAATGGATTTATCTATGAGGAAGTTTATGTGGAACAACCACCAGGGTTTGAAGACCCAAAGAAGCCGGACTCGTCTTGGACCGAAAAAGGCCTTGTATGGTTTAAAGCAAGCACCTCGAGCTTGGTACGACAGGCTAAGTTTCAATCAGATCCTAGAGAATCCCATCTCAGTGCTGCGAAACATATTATTAAATACGTTGCTTCATCATCAAGCATCGGTCTTTGGTATCCTAAGAAGGGAGACTTCAATCTTCTGGGATATTCAGACGCAGATCTGGCCGATTGCAAAGTTGATAGAAAGAGCACTTTGGGAACTTGCCAGTTACTTGGAAGCATAACAGTGTCTTGGTTTTCAAGGAAACAAAGCACTGTAGCTCTCTCAACAACAGAAGCAGAGTATGTAGCTCTTGGAAGTTGCTGTTCGCAAATTATATGGATAAAACAACAGTTACAAGACTTTGGAATTGAAGACTCAAGTACAAAGATTAGATGTGACAACACCAGCGCAATCAATCTCACCAAAAATCCAATCCTTCACTCAAGAGCAAAGCATATAGAGATTCGACATCATTTCATTAGAGATCATGTTCAAAATGGAGAAATCTCGATTCAATTTGTTGATTCAAAGAGCCAACTAGCGGATATATTCACAAAGCCTTTGGAGAAAAATCAATTTGATATTATCTGTTCCAGACTCAACATTTTGAAGCTTGAGGAAGTTAAAGTCTAGAGACTATCCAACCCTCAGACTCAGACATTCATCGCTATCGACTGTAAGTTGTTATTATATTCAATCTCGAAAAGGTACGATCATTAGTTCAGTTAATTTATAATTTCCGTAAAAAACGGAATCGTTTCTTTTCAAAAAGATTAACTTAAATTTGGCAGTTATTGATTTCAAAAGAGACGTCTATTCATTTTCCTTGTGCCGATTGGTTATATATATATACAGTTTTTCTCGATTAAACTTCAAAACCCTAAAAAGGCATTCTCCTCCCAATCCTGTCTCTACTTCGTGTTCATCTTCGAGAAAGTTGTCAACTTTTCTTGGGAAAGCGAGTGAAGGAATCTTTCAACGACAAGGAAAGATGTCTTCTTCAAGAAAGTCATCAAGAATCGCGAACAGGGGACCACAGAGAATAGGGAAGGGGCCTACCCATTTCGATCTCACCGAGGAGGAAGATTTACCGAGTTAGCGACAGAGCCCGATTACTCTCCTCCACGTCAATCTTCACCATCTACCCCACAAGGTGTGGGTCATCAACTGGAGGAAGAAATAATCGAGGACGCAGACCCTGTAAGAGTCCAAAAACCCGCTTTTATTTACAAGCTCTATTGTGCGTTGAAAAGCATTGGGTCTCCGCTGAATGTCGTAGATGAATTTCTTAAAGATAAGAATTATGGAAATGAGTATATTTTTCTGCGGAAAATGGAGGATTTGGGAATTGCTCCCAAAAGAAAGGCTGAGGAAGCACTTGCGAACATTCCAAGTGACCCTCGTGTACCGGGACAGAATCCGACTGACGGGAACGATGATGATAAAATGTTCCTTGAATTCCAACCTAGAATGGGTGTTGCAGCAAAGGTGAAAGGAAATCGGATGGATTTGTTTAAATCGAAGAATCAAGAGAATCTGTTTTTCAAACTATTGAAAAGAGGGGTGATAAACCTTAGGAGTGTTGATTTTGACTTCTTGGATGCCATCAATGTGAACTTGAGGGAGAAGTTCAATCTGCTTCAACTTGAGAAATTTTGCTCCGATACCACAGACGGTTATGCACAATTGACAGCATATTTCTATTCAAATCTCAGCTTTTTAGATGCGAATAGAATATCTTTCAGTGTTCGAGACCAAGACTATGTGGTAGATGTGGACATGTTGATAGATATAATTGGAGTTGAAAGAGAACGCTATCAACCGATCAAAGTTTCGATTGCTCGTACTACACTAGAGCTTGTCAAAGACAAGGATACAGAGAAAAGAATTACCTACTCAAGGATGTGTGCCATCAACATCGTGCTTCACAAAATTGTGATCAACTGTCTCAAGCCAAAGTCTACATCAAAAACTGACGTGTCTAACTCCGAGGCAAAATTGATGTACGCGATCAATTCAGGGAAGAAGTTCTCTCTCCCTCACACCATTCTCTTTCACATGTACAGAGCAATGGTGAAGGACAAGGGCCAATTGCATTACGCAGGTCTTGTGACTAAGATCTTTAGATACTTGAACATTGAGCCTCCACATACTCTTTGTGTTCGACCATGCGACAAAATGGTGGTGGGTTTGAAAATGCTGATAAAAATGCATCTAAAAGAGCTTAATAAGGCAATGGAGAAATTCAAAGTGAAGACTCCAAGTATCTTCGCATCAAAGAGAAAAGGGAAGGAGCCCATGAGTGCTCCATCCAAAAAGAAAAGAACTCTTATCTTGGAGGATGAAGATGAAGAGGAAGATCTCTCTATTCCTGCATTGAAAAGGACCAGACATTCTGTACCTGAATCTACAGAACAGAGAGAAGAAGAGGGACAAGCAAAGAACAGAGAAGCAGAGGAGCAACAAGAGAAAGAGAAAGAAGCTGAAGAAGAAGAAGAAGCAGTGAAAGAAAAGTCTGCAGATGAAGCCGGAGAGAAAGGGAATCAAGGCGCTAAAGAGCATGACCATCACTCTTCCCCAATTGAGGTCTTAGAGACAGGGGGAGATGGCGAGCAAGAAAAGACTACATCGCATGCTGTTCACAATGAAGGTGTGAGTCGCTCACCAAAAAATCCAGAAGATTTTCAGAGTTCTCAAATGCCTGAAGAAGGACATGATACGTCAACACCAAATTTACTCGATTTCAACGAAGCTCCATCGTCTGCCTGCACTCCATCTGAGAAAGCACATGCAAACACACAGATGGACAATACAGCAGATTTTCGTCGTATCATTGATATTCTTCTGGAAATACGTGGTCAAATATATGCTCTGGACTGCGAAATTCAAGTCCTGAAGAATGCTGGACAAGCATCTTCTGCTACCCTGGCAGATCAAATGAAAGACATCGCTCTTCAAATTCAAGCCAATGCCAAAGGAGAAGAGGTGGCTCATCTACGGGAAGACTTGAAGAGGCTGGAAGGCATCGTACAGTCAATGTGAGATTTCCAGATCGTGCGCGTTCCCAAGCAGAATTGACTCTTTTCTCACCTTTTTAATGATGACAAAAAGGAGGAGAATTGCAATTTGAACTCAACTCTCTAAAATCTTTGTATTTAAATTTCTTTTTGTGTTTGAATGTTTTTGAGTATGACTTGGGTGTGAACTTAAATTTGACTGATTTGGCTATTTGCATTTATATCAAGTATTGCTATATGGTTTTACTCATGAAAGACTAACCAATTATCTGTGGATGCAGAGTCTGGTTATTGATTTTATTAATCTTTATGAGATAGCCATATTGCTTGAGTAATGTTTTGCAGGTCAAAGTTGTTCAAATTTACAAGAAAGTTTTGTCACCATCAAAAATGGGGAGATTGTTGGAGAAATCTATCCATAATATTTTGAAGCTGACAAAACGGTTCTATCAGTCTAGTCTGGATAATTGCAAGCCTTCTAGCGTCTGAAGACTTTCAGATCACCAGACTCAGCACTCAAGACTCAAGACTCAAGACTATTCTCATTGACAGTTCTTCTAATCCAATGACGAAGGCAATCCAGAGCCGAAGTATTTGGTTGAGGATTTAGTCCTATCCTTTGGAGAAGATCTCTTGGCTGGATAATTGTAACGGATTCATTCATTCGTTATCAAGATCGTTTGAAGATCCGATGGTCGATGAAATATGCTTGGAAGGTTCTATTCTTGGAAACCAAGATCCTGATTGTATGGGCGAACAAGATTGATGGGCTATCATCAGGTTCCTTTAATAGCTCGAATGATCTTCTTGATTGATTATGTCCAACGGGTAGATTGGAGGAATTCCTTTGGTAAGTGCCAACAGGTATGATAGCATAAATGAGTATAAAAGAAAGTCATTCTAGCTGCTTTAGTGTATGATCGATAGAGAAATTCCAGACTTTGAAGCACCTTGATTATTAGCCGATACATTCTGAGCGAAATTGTACACACAGAGAGTGTCTATACTTAGTGATACCTTGAGCGAGTGTGGGAGATTATCTACACCAAGAATTCAAGGGAGAACAACGCTGTAACATCTCTTTGTTCATAGTGGAATCCAGCCAATAGGCTGTCAGTGCAGAAGAGTGGACGTAGGCTTGAAATAAGCCGAACCACTATAAACCGCGTGTTCAATTTTCTCTTCTCTTAGTCTTACTTTAATTATTGCTTGTCTCAAATCTATCAACTGTCTAGTATTGTGCAATTATCGAGAATAATCTTGCATATACCTATTCACCCCCTCTAAGTACTCAAACTAGCTATATCACGGGCGACACCACCTCACCACTTGGTGCAAGGTCAGCAACATTGTCACCATGTCAGGCCACCTTGCCGCACGAACCACAGTCTCTCGTCCTCACCTTGCGATCACGTCCTTCCTAGCTGTCGCAACCTGCTGCCGCCGAGTCAAGCAAACGATCGCAAGAAGAAGGATGACCAGCTCAAGCGGTGGAAGGAGAAGGGAGCCGAAGTATAAAGAAGGCAATCGCTCCTCCTTCCGATCCATTTACATGGCCTGAACCTCTACTCAACCTCTACGTCTTCTTCTTCCTCAATCACCGCTGCACCACCCTCTCTGTTCGCACACTCTGCTTGCGCAACACCGAGCCTCACTGTCCGTTCAAACTCGCCAGCCAAACGCGCCCTTGTCCAACCAACTGCTCACGTCGCCCGTGTTGTCGCCTCAACCTGACTCGGATCGTTAAGAGAACAGGCCGTGAATCGGGATTTTCTAACCCTGTCTAGCTGCAACAACACACTTAGGACTCGAGGCAAATATATTGTCCTCCATTCTGTGCTATATAGGTTGATTGTTGCTCAGCGAGGTTGAATTCCTTGGATTTCCACGGTTTTCCATTGATTTCATATATATTCGTGTTAATCGACGATTTCGGAAGACATACATAGCTAGCATTGTTGAGCCTATGGTTTATTGAATTCATGAATGTGTTGTTGAGGCACCAGTCGGTGAGATTTATGTGTGTTCGAGATTGAATGACATGAATTGTGGACGAAACCCGGGGATGTTGTTGCTTTTTACAGGTTCGGGTCACTTATACCCACAGTTTTTTCAATTTTATACCAGTTTATGTAATACAAATTTCGTGAGGAACTTTATGAAAGTTGCACCTTATACCTTGTTCTGTAACTTTTTTTTTAATTTCGGATTTTTCAAACTTCATATGACGATTTTATATTTGAAAAGCATACAAGTTTCAAATTAGTCTTTTGAACACTGGCACTGACCCTTGCATGGTTTTATTTTTCCACAGAATTTTCAACAAGAAATATGGACAAGTATTCCCCATAAAATTTATAGATAACATCTTAAAACATAAGCTGTAATTTTTCTATGATTTTTGGAACTCATTTAATGTCACACCCCAAAACTACAAAGAATGGGGATGACATGGCCAACCTTCCATGAATTATATATATCTCAAACTATATATATACATATTAGATAACTAATAAATTTGTTGCAACATTAGAGTTTCTATAATCCACCAAAAAGAAATATACATTTAGAACTCAACCAGTCCAACCACTAGCAAAGATTATGTACACTACTTTCTTAAACCATGCCCAAAATAGAACTCTCAAAAGTTTTCCAAAAGTGCTCTCGTCCTACTAGTTGCTAACCCAGGGACCTGAAAACATGGAAGATGAATGGAATGAGCAACCATAGCTCAGTGAGTAGTACATACCATAAAAGCATATCAAACTTCCATATTATACATTTAAAACTCAAGACATGACTCATTATTGCCAAACAAAATATGATAACTTGCATGAACACAATGTGTTAAATGTTACCTCAACCTAGCTATATCAAATAGCCAAATTTTCCATTCATCCATAATAACAAAACCAACATGAACTCACCCTATCGCATATCAATGGTTCATTCCACACTCAATATCCAAACTCAAGGCCCTAGAGGTGACTCCCACGAAATTGCGTTATCGTATAGCACTTAGCCCTCGACCACATATAGCAATAGTACAAGGCCTTAAGGATGGCTCTCACGAAATTACGTTATCATATAGCACTTAGTCATTTACTATGCATATCAGTAGTACAAGGCCCTAGAGGTGACTTCCATGTGACTCAAGTCGCCATGTAGCACTTAGCCCTTGACTACAAGGCCCTAGAGGCGACTCATATGAAATTTTGTTGTCGTGTAGCACTTAGTCCTTTACTATCACACATTTGATTTCCTCAACACAACACATATCATGTTTCAATAGTCATCACATAACCACATAAATTGATTGTACCAAAACGGCATTCATAACCCTTCAAAAGAGGTTTGTCGAATCATCCCACAATAACTCTAAATTACCGAGCACTATATCCATCAATATATAACAAATAGGTACTCACTTCCTCACAAGTATATGTCGGTTAATCTTACCTTAGTACATGAGTTACACAAAACCAAAGAAGACATTAGTACTACTCACCTGGGGATGCCCCAAAATCAAATAATGTGTGTTATTTGATTCTTCGATCTCACGATCCTATCAAATAAGCGAGAATCAACATTAAGTTTAGATAGCACGCCACATCAACAACGAAACGGCTAAATTATGTCTAAATGTTAACAAAACGATTCCTATGCACTAATAAATCGCATACCCAAAATAATTATTTAAGCCGTTTGTAACACGACACTTGAGTGTAAAACTTAGTTACACTATAACTTTCTCTATCGAACCCTATTATTACCATACTTATAGTCAATAGAGAGCCCTTTTAACATACTACAATAATCCCAACTTGATCGTCCCAAAATCAAACTAAAAACTAACAAAATAAGGGCTCGAAGCTGCTAGACGCACACTGTTCATTGTGCGTGGGAAACTTTGAAATTTTATTTCGAGCAAACCGTAAGTTCAAATCACGATCCATAAAATCCTACGGCTCCACAACACCCTAAACTATCATTTCTACAAAAATACGTGGCTCAACAACTCCAAAATCGGACCTTGCCGCTCTATTTTCCAAAAATTCCGAATTAGAGCCCTAAACCGTAAATTACTTCGATTGGACGAATAATGGGCCTAATCTCTTACCGGGTGCTACATTATAAAGTTGAGTTGGCTTGTCAAGGCATCCGTGGTATGCACGTGCCAAAACCCCTTTCTTCTTTTCCCCCTTCTTCTTCTTCTTCTCCTTCTTCTTCTTTTTCTTTTTCTCTCCTTTTCGGTCAAGGGAGCTCTTTGCTGCCCTTTTTAGCCGAGCCCTCCCCTCCCCTCCTTTTTACTTTTTTGACTTTTCAACTTATCTTTCTTTTTCTTCTTTTGAGCTCCACCAGCCAAATATTACATTCTACCCTCCTAAAAAAACAAAATGTCCTCGAAATTTACATGTACTTCAATCATGAAACAAGTAAGGATATTTGCATCTTGCCTCATCCTCAAGTTCCTAAGTAACCTCTCTCTCAGTATGGTTTTGCCATTGTATCTTCACATAAGGAATAGGTTCGTCATCACAACACCTAATCCTTTTTATCAACAATGCGAATAGGCTGCTCATATGTCAAATTCTCCCGTAATCTCAACGGGATAAAATCTAGCACATGTTCGGGATTTGGCACATATTTCCGCAATAAAGAAACATGGAACACATTATGGACACTTGATAGCGCCAGTGGTAAAGCCAATTTATAAGCGACATCACCAATTTTCTCTAAGATCAAGAATGGTCCCACATACCTTGGACTTAACTTCCGACGTGTGTCAAATCTCAATACACCCTTTGTAGGAGAAACTTTTAAGAATACGTGATCCCACACACTAAATTCTAACTTGCATCTTTTAAGATCCGCATAACTTTTTTGACGACTTTGAGTCGTTCTGAGACATTCCCGAATTAGCTTAACTTTCTCTTCTAACTATTGAATGAACTCAGGGTCAATTAGTCTTTTCTCACCAATATCATCCCAACGAATAGGACTTTTGCATTTTCGGCCATATAAAGCTTCAAAGGGTGCCATTTTAATGCTAGAGTGATAACTGTTGTTATAAGAAAATTCTGCCAAATGTAGATGTTCATCCCAAGAACCGCCAAAGTTAATGATGCATTCTGCCAAATGTAGATGTTCATCCCAAGAACCGCCAAAGTCAATGATGCATGATCTCAACATATCCTCTAATGTCTGGATTGTTCTCTCTGACTGTCCATCTGTTTGTGGATGAAAAGCTATACTCAAGTTGAGTTTAGTGCCCAATGCTCCTTGCAAACTCTTCCAAAAGTTAGACACGAATCTAGGATCCCTGTCAAAAACAATGCTTACTAGAACTCCATGAAGCTTCACTATGTCATTAACATATCACTTTGCCATATCTTCCATTGAAAGGCCAAATTGATATGACAAGAAGTGAATGGACTTAGTCAATTGGTCAACAATTACCCATATAACATTCTTACCACTTGGCGTCCTCGGTGGACCAACTACAAAGTCCATGGTGATATGTTCCCACTTCCATTTAGGTACTTCTAGAGGTTGTAACCGTCCACCTGGTTTCTGATGCTCAATTTTCACTTGCTGGCAAACTAGACATTGATCGATAAATTTTACAATATCCTTTTTCATGTTGACCCACCAAAAGTTTTCTCTCAAGTCTCTATACATTTTAGTGCTTCCAGGATGAATTGAAAATCTAGTGCTGTGAGCTTCCTACAGGATCTCCTTTTTCAACTTTGAGTCCTTCAGAACACATAGTCAACCACGAAACCTCAAGGATCCATCTACGTGTAAACTAAAATCCGCTTGTCTTCCAGCTTCCGCACATTCTCTAAATTTTTGTAATTGTGGATCTTCATTTTGTTTAGCCTTAATTCTGTCAATCAACATAGGTTGTACTTAAAGGTTAGCTAACTGTCCTTTTGGTAAAGGTGTGCAAACTGCCCTTTTGGGACGATTTTGGAATTTTGGATAAATTCCTTTTGCAACTTGTCTTTTTAGATTGGCAATATTGACTAAACTATTTTGTACCATTTTTAAAATTTATAAATGGATAAAATATAGTTGGTTTTGAAATTAAGTGTTTCTTGTGCGTTAACAAAGTGAATGACATTTTTTAATTGAATTGTTGCACCATGGTATGAATGTGTGGCGAATGCTATCGGTTCTTATGATGACAATGTCCTGGATTGTAGTAGGAATGCCTGAGGGATGTAACACAGTTCCCTCGGATGCCTGGGGGTAACAAGGGTCCCAAGATGTCCTTGTGATATTGGAATAGGTTTGGAGGGGTAACTGGATTAGTTCAAATGAGTGGGGTGTAACACGGTTCCCTTAGATATCATTGCGATAACGAATGGGTGTGAGATGCATAAGGGAGTAATGGGGTTCCCTCAAAAGATGGTGCCAGCTAAGTTTTTAGCAAATGTGATTATTGGCATATATTCAAATTCTATTTGAAATTTATTAGTTTATCAATTTCAGAGAAAATATTTTCCGACCTGCTCTTTTGATTTTGAAAAAGGTTCTCAAACAAGTTGATTTTAAAAAGATCTCACATATTTTATATTTGGAGTTCCTTGCATGTGCAATGATTGATTTATGTAGTATAGACTGGTTAATAGTTTGCTTGCTGAGTTTTATGCTCACTCGTGGTTGATTATTCTCGTTCAGATTAGTAGTTATGCCGATTCCACTTGCCTTTCCATGATTAGATTTGGTGCCCCAGTGGACTTCACATGGCATCAAACCGAGTTCATTGACCCCAATTTCCCATAAGTCGTTTTCGTTAAGTCATCTCAATTTTGACTGTAGAATAGGAGCACCTACTGATCCGGGGCGGTGGTGGAGTTGGCTGGGGAGTAGGTGACGCCGATGGTGGTAGTGGGGGATGGGAGGGCGGAGGGGAGGAGAGAGAGGAAGGTGAGGGAGGAGAGGAGGAGGAGGGTCGTTTTACGAGAGGGAGACATGGGAGGAGAGGAGCAGGTCTCTGCAGGTTTGAGCAGAGGTCGAAGAAGAAGATGACGGTGGTGGAAATTGGCGGGAGGATTCAATTAGCAGCAGCGGCACTCTCTCCCTCGCAGTCCCATGCAAACTTGGGGTCTCCGTCGTTATAGCCGATTTCATCCTTTGCCTCGTGCGTTGCCCCAAGCCACGTCAGCCTAGCTGCTGACGTGGATTTTCTTCTGTGACGTGGATTTATTCTGTCCTGGCTTCATCTTCCTCGTTCCTCCAAAGTCAGACACTCGACCTCCGACGAGCCACCACGGTCAGTGACATGCCGGCGACGCTGCTGGCTCTCCAGATCCGGCGGTCCATGGCCGTCAGTGTCACTCACAAAACTTGCTCCACCATGGCCAGTTACGCTCCTGGCTCGACCTAAGATGATTTTTTATTGTTGACAAATGTGTCGTCCAAGTTCGCATATACACGGACACATGATTAAACACATAGCCACAGTGCGATCCGCCATGCTTCTTGAGTAACCTGGCCACGTTTCCAATTCTTTTTTAGCTGAACCTGACTTCGGAAAAAGTGAAAATGGTCTGATAGGAATGCAACCCGTGAGAGATATTTCCATGGTGATCTTATCGACCACAACGCGCAAATCACATCAATCGAAATAACCTTACTGATTTTTCATTCTTCTTTTTATGACTCTTACCATCGCACCGGCTTCCTCAGAAGTCGCATGACATCCATGCCAAATCGCTCGAAATGGAAGCGCTTCCGAGCGATCTCCCTCGTCTTGTCCACACCGGTTTGAAAATCCCGCATCAAAGACGATTTTTATAGTTGAGGAAATCTCAGCTTTGATGAGATTATTGTCCCGGTGATCTGTGCATGTTTCAAGGAAGCATTTGCTCTCAGTACCAAACGGTCTTTTAACATCATTTGCAGACGACTAAAGTTATGATATGCCAAGTAGTGCAAAGATCCAATAGTTTATCGCCTTTGCCTGATTATTTAAGGCATTATTAAACTAATTTTTCGAGAGATTTAGCATAAGTACAGCTCTTCAACTCCCATGTTCTGATCCAACTTGTGGTTTGTTGAAGTACCAACTCCTCTCTCCTTTTCTATATGTCCAAGTACAGGATCAAGCCTGAGATATCATTTCTATATGCTGCAACTATTGTTCATGGAACTTTACTGGACAGAGATGCCTATGACGGACTAACGACTCATTCCTCGGTTAAAAGCTGTACCCTTTTCAAACTCGAGTAATATACTCGACAGGTTTGAGTACCCATCATGGCTTGTCCAATTCAACTGTGTCTACCGGTGCCATTCAGGATGAGTATTGATGGCGGTAAACAGAGAGTTTCGGTGTAGAAGTAGTTTACAGATAATGTAGCGAACCAAGTAAATCGCAATGAGAAAGATTACCAGGCTCATGTCATATGATTGATTTAGAGCATATGTCATATGATTGATTTAGTCCATGAGACTAAGCCTAGATGAAACCCATGGTAAAATGAAGGGGGATCTTCCAATAATCTTCATATGACTACTTATCAGACATTCTTTCTTTTTTAATACATAGCAGAGACTTCATGGGTCGCTTAATTAGACAGCTTGGAAAGTTGAACCAGTTATGCAAAGAACTACCCAGGTTGGGGCCTCGACTAGCACTCTCAAGCCTTTAAAAAGCTGTCAAGCTCCACAAGACCAGACAGACAAGAGGAAGTTTGTGTGCAAGTCTGCCTGCTCTCTCAGTCTCACCAATGGCGCTTAGGTCTGCTTCGCTTTGTATGATCCTCCTGGTGATGGCATTAGCGAGCGGCACTCGAGCAGATTCCCGTGAGGGCCACTCACCTGCACTGTCCCCTCACATGCACAACCATGAGCTAGCGGCCTCGCCCATCGTCCACTCACCGGCACCATCCACCCACGTGCCAGCACTGGCTCCAGGGGGCAGTTCTGCTGCTGCTTTCACTCCTTCCTTCTTTAGCACCACGTCATTCGCCTGCTTGGTTGCGCTCCTGCCGATCATGCTCTCTTATCACCGAACTAAATTTTTCCTCGGCATGTACGATTTCTCAGATTTGACCTTGTGTTGTTGTATGCCATCCCTATGTGTAGAAATAGGGAAGAGATTATGGTGTTTGGTGCTTCCTTTGTGTGCATTACATATGTTGGATTTGTTTTTCGGGCTTCTCACATCTTAATAAATTCAAATCTCTATACATCGTCTCTATTTTTTGTTTACTTCCGTTCGGATGAAAGGAGAAAAGCACAAATGACAGAATTTCAGCTGATGTTAAACAATAGGTACCAAACATTCGGACTTCATGGACGACATGGGAATCGTGCAATCATTGTGAACCATTCAGTATCAGTTCCTCCTCTCTGAAAACTTCATTGTTTGTCTTTGACAGATTGGAAGATGACTCGATTATACTTCTACTTTTCTTCTTTGGACTTCGATACGAGGCTGGGTAATTCTTTCCCCACAGATTCAAAGGGAAGTTAAACAGCCTTTTGACCACTTCAACCATCATCACTAATGGTGTTTACTCGGGGAAGAACTTCTGTTGACACCTGGTGATCAAGTTATTTATTTATTACATAAAAAATTAAGGATTAATTTTACCCCTAAAAAAATGGAATTAAAATTGCATAATATAATTTTAGTTGCACTTATTTATTTTTGCATTTGATCAGCAGCGGATGAGCTTCAATTTCACGAGTTGACAATTCGGTATTTTCGAAAAGTATTCATATTATTCTTCCAATATTCAGTAAATATTTCATATATTCACATGATTTATACATTAGGCGATATATTTTACTCAAGATTGGAAGTTTAAGCATGAAATATCAAGAGAGAATATCGCACGTGGAGCATGTATGGAGTAATATATTCTTTGACTCAAAATAAGAAAAATTACATGATCAAAAGGGATTCCGTGCGTAAGCTGAAAAAGAAAGAAAAAATTGCTAAGCTCGAGTCCTTTCCCTATAAAGAAAAGAGAAGGGATTCTTCTCGGCAAAGGGTGAGAGAGAGAGGAGGAAAGAGAGATGGCTATCGTCTTCTGCCTCGAAGCGTGTCCCTCCTAGGTCGCGATTGGCGTCGTCACGGGGCCCTTCCCTCCGCATCCTCACGCGAATTGCTGCTGCAACTGCAGTCTCCAACGAACTCAGTCATCTCGCGACCACGCCCTTCGTTCGTCCGCTCCCTGCCGTCTAACCGGACGCTGCTTTGATCAGTCCACGACCCCAACGGTTTATAGCACGTAGCCCTTCCACAGCTGATCGGCATTTCATCACCGTTCCGGAAGCGCCCTCATCGAGAGTGCACACCATGCAAGAAGATCCCCTATAGACGACCTCATAGTCCTTGTGGCGTTTGACCCATATACTGGAGACCATCTCGATTCAGATTGCTGGGAGCACAGGGTGAATCAGACAAAAGGAGAGAGGACTTTATTCGGTGGTCAAAGCAAGGAGACCATCAGTGGGATTTCGAAGAGAATTGATTTCCTTGCCGTGGCGTGACAAAATCGTTAGCCACCGTGAATTCCCACACGGCCGTGACGTCTTTTCTGAGTTAGCCAGGATCAGGCCGAGTCTGTTTCAACGCCGGCCACTGTTCGCAAATCCTTGGCGCCGATCCCATTTCGGTAAGCAAATCATTGAAATAAGGTAATTTTCTTGAGCCAAATTTCATCTCAATATTTTACTGCTTCAATTGGATGACTGCATACTAATATTGATTTCATTGAGACTTTAGGCAATTATCCATTAGGATTTGTTTTCTAATCTACAACCACACATCGATTTTTTTATTCCAGGCTATAGATGAAATAATTAATCAGTGAGAATGAAATTGATATTTTGATTTTCAAGGCTTAAGATCAATTTATCGATTTTATTTGCGAAATAACCAAGTTGATTAGATATTGTTTCCTAATTCGATCAATGAATGATATTTTTTATGATTCTGAATGATTTAGTGCTTCCCTCGCATTAATTGCTTTATTTGTGCTGAAAATACAAAATTTGCACATCATGTAGATTAGAATTAGCTTCATAGTTAGATTTGCATGATATAATAGTTTTGCTACTTTTTTTAGGATGCATGTTTAGATAATATCTAGACTAAATAACATCTTCGCATTGATTTTTTTTTTTTTTTGAGATATCTATTTAGGTTAAGATAGGATTTAGGTTAGTCTATAGATAATATCTCACTTTAGGTAGATTTTTATTATTAGTAATTTTTAATTACGAATTTAAAAAAATACAAAAATATCACGCACATGTCATATAGAATTAGGTTTATGAAATGCATGTCATTTAATGATTGTTGCTAGGTCCATTTAATTAGAAATTGTCCGTCATTAGAATTAGGCCATTTAGTTAAATTGCATGACATATAGCTTAAATTTCATTAAACAAGAAAAATCCTAAAAAAGATTAAATGATTGCATATTAATTAGGAATCATATCTAGGGCATTTGATGTGAATTTTGAGCTAACATTGCAGATACTTTCGTTGTTACGAGGTAAGTCCCGTAATTTATTCATTACTTTCTTGGGTGTTAAATTGGTCGTTTGCGCACCCGCATGATCACTTCATATGTTAAGGAAGTAAATTAAAATCAATTTAAGCTGCCTGCAAAACATTTTTTTTTTAAATAAAAGAGAAAGATACCGAAAGGGCGTTAGAGAAATTTAGCGTAATCAAGTCTCTGAACTCACAAATCTCTAGTTCACAGGAATAAAGTAAATCTCTCGTTACTTTACTTGGGTTTCTAATCAACCCACAAAAAATAGATTAATGGCGACTCCTAACTAATAATCTTTTGCATGCTAAATACTTGAATTTAAGTCGTGAATTGGTATGAGTTTGGAAAAGCCCAAGCTAAGTTTAGACTTAGTAGTCCATTGGCCAAACCCTAAGTGGTAGTCGCGACAACTTCGTTTTGACCACTTTAACCAACCAATCCCCATCTCTATCCACTACCAAGACAGAGTCATTGTAAGAGAGTGAGAGTGAGAGAGAGAGAGAGAGAGAGAGAAGTCACAAGGATAGAAAGGAGGCATTTGAGAGAAGCTGGTGGAGGCTAATACTGGAGACTTAGACAGTTGTCTAAGGGTGCGAATGGTAACATTTCTATTACGGGGAATAATTTCTTTTGAGAAATAATTCTTTTCCATTTCTACTCTCTAGAACAATTTCTAAGTAAAATAAGACGTTTAGTAACTACACAAAATTTCTATTCTTAGAATAGAAAAAGAATAGAAATGTGTTTGGTACGATCCATAATTTTTTGTTTTTTTTCGTTTTTTCTTCTTGCTAATGGCCTGCTACCGCTCGACCGTCGCCTGTCGCCACTGCCCACCGCCCATCATCGACTACCGCCCAATCACCGCCCGTTGCCTGTTGCCGTCACCCGACCACCGCTTGACTAGGACCATTTTTGTCCAGAAAAATCAAAGAACCGTTTTTTATTGTGAAATTGGGAAGCAAGATGGTTCATTTGATAAGGAAAAATACCAATTTGATTATTGACTCGATAGTTGAATTTATAGAAGTCGAATTGGATGGATTCGAGAATGATTCAATGTCCAATTTGAGGGAAAAATTGTACAAATTCGTATGCCCCCTTGCCTATAACTTATGGACCATTTCAAAAGGCTTCTAAAAGGGTTTTGTGTTGGAAATGTGTTGTGCAAACCAGTTGAGCTTGGTGGGCCAAGCATGTGAGACAAAGGGATAAGAGAGAGGGTGAAGTGGTCCCCTCCACTAGCAGCCAGTTCCCTCCTTCCTCTCTCCCCTCTTACCCATCAAGCTCTCCATCCTCTCCCTCCATTCCCGTCCGAACGAAGCTCCAGCAAGCTTAGAAGCAGAAGCCAGCAACCATCGCCAGCCCCGTCGAAGCCATTACAAGCAATAGCGTCATCGTCGCTTTCCTGCATGCCTCTCGTGCCTCCTCACCATTCCCGTTCACCATGCTGCCTGGTCAGTTGCTAAAAATAAGAAAATAGCAATTCAAAAAGTAATCGTACCTTCTTAAGCTTTTATCCAAAAATTAAATTGCTAGTACGGAAATAACTTACAGTCACAACTCTTAGTAATTCTAAGTCTGAATACCTTCAGACTTTATTTCTGAGTCTTGAATACTTCCAGATTTTACTCGATAAATGATGTGATGTTCAGTTTGGTGCGAATAGACTCAAATAGGCTTTTCTCCGAAGACTTTGTAAACATGTCTGCCAATTGATTCTTTGAGTCAATGAGCTGAATCATAACTTCTCCATTTTGAACATCATATCTAATAAAGTGATGTCAAATCTCTATATGCTTTGCCCTTGAATGCATGATTGGATTTTTGTGAGATTTATGGCGCCGGTGTTGTCACATTTGATCTCGGTGCATGATTATTCAATTCCAAAGTCTCTTAGCTATTCTCGTATCCACAAGATTTGAGAACAACAACTTACAAGAACCACATATTCTACTTCAGCCGTTGAAAGAGCTACGGGCTCTGTTTTCTTGAAAATCATGATACCAGCTTGTTACCAAGCAGTTAACATGTACTAGAAGTACTCTTTCTATCCACTTTGCAACCTGCTAAGTCTGCATCTAAATATCCAAGGAGAGTAAGGTCTTCTTCTTTTGGATACCATAGTCCTAGATTTGGAGTTGTTGCGATGTATTTGATGATGCGCTTTACAGCAGCTAAGTGAGATTCTTTGAGATTTGATTGGAACCTAGCACAAATACAAACACTAAACAAAATATGAGGTCTAGATGCAGTGAAATAAAGAAGTGAACCAATTATGCTACTGTATAGCTTTTGGTTTGCACTCTTTCCTTCTTCATCTTTATCCAGCTTTGAAGAACTTGACATAGGTATGTCAGTCTTTTTGCAATTTTTGATGAGATCTTTCGCATATTTCTTTTGGTAAATGAAAATTCCCTTCTTCAATTGTTTGACTTGTAATCCAAGAAAGAAGATTAATTAACCTATCATGCTCATCTCGAATTCATCCTACATAGATTTAGAAAACTTCTTGCACAGATTTTCATTTGATGATCCAAAAATAATATCATCAACATAGATTTGAACGAGTAGAAAATCTTTACATTCTCTCTTAATGAACAAGGTGGTATCTACTTTACCTTTATCAAAATTATTTTGAATTAAAAATTTACTTAACTTATCATACCAAGCTCGAGGTGTCTGCTTTAGTCCATAAGGAGCCTTTTTTTAGTTTGAACACTGAGTTTGGCTTTTTTGAATCTTCAAAACCAGATGGTTGTTCCACATAGAATTTTTTTTTTTTTTTTTTTTGGATAAATTCATTTAGGAATGCACTTTTTATGTCAATTTGGAATAACCTAAAATTTTTATAGCAAGCAAAAACAAGTAATAATCTAATTGCTTCTAACATTGCTACTAATGCATATGTTTCGTCATAGTCTATTCATTCTTCTTGGGTATATCATTTGGCTACGAGTCTTGCTTTGTTCCTGACCACTTTTCCTTTCTCGTCCATCTTGTTCCTGAAAACTCATTTAGTTCCAATAATAGACTTACGTTTAGGTTTATGAATTAGTTCCCAAACATCATTAATGCCAAACTGTCTCGAGCTTTTTTGCATAGCTTCAATCCAGCTTTCATCACCCAAAGCTTCATCCACAATTTTGGGTTCAATTTTAGAAACAAGTGCTAAAGCACTAGACTCTTCACGCCTTTTGGATCTGGTGCGAATTCCTTCATCGATATTGCCAATGATGAGTTCCTTAGGATGACTTGACTTATACTTCCAATTGTTAGTTGGTTTGAGGGTCTGCTGATCCTCTGTTTCAGTTGAATCTTCTGGTTCATCTTGTTATTGAACTTCAAGAGTCTGAACCACTTCAGGAGAGGTAAACTTTGTAAAGTCTGGAGCAAGTTCAAATTCTTCAAATTGAGTCTGATTCAATTGATTCTGCATAAAGTCTTGGAACTTGACGTTCATAGATTCTTCCACATACTAACCCTTTTTGTTGAATACTCGTAGGCTTTGCTTGAAGTTGAGTAACCAGGAAAAATTCCTTCATCCGATCTTTCTTCAAACTTACTAGTTCTATCATTTGCATTCTTTAAAATAAAACACTTGCAACCAAACACATGAAAATAAGAAATAATTGGCTTCTTTCATTTGAATAATTCATAAGGAGTTTTCTCTAGAATATACCTTAAGAATACTCTGTTAATGATGTAACAAGCTGTAGAAACTGCTTCAACCCAAAAATGAGATGAAATATTACTTTCAATTAAAAGAGTTCTTGTCATCTCTTGTAAAGATCTATTTTTTCTTTCCACAACTACATTCTGTTCTGGAGTGTATGGAGAGGAGAAAACATGCTGAAAACCAGAGTCATCACAGAATTTTGCAAAATCTTGATTTTCAAACTCACCTCAATGGTTTGTCCTAATTCTTGAAATAACATATCCTTTTTCATTATGAACTTTCTTTGTAAATTTTGAAAAATAAGAAAAAATTTCAGACTTAATTGCAAGGAAGTATACCCATGTAAAACGAGAATAATCTTCCACGATTACTAAGCAATATCTCTTTCCACCAATATTTTGAGTTCTGGTTGGTCCAAAAAGATCCATATGCAAGAGTTGCAAGATATGATTAGTAGAAACCTGTTTTATTGATTTAAAGGAACTTCTAACTTGTTTTCCCAAAACACATGGTGTGCATAAGTCACATTTTTGGAACGTTAGGTTGGGTAATCCACGAACAAGTTTCTTGGATGAGATTTTGGCAATTTGTTTCACGTTGACATGACCAAATTTTCTATGCCTCAAGTATCCCTTTCCTCCTCTTCATCTTTCACAATTCCTGCTATTGATTCCCTCCCTATTGCACCAATAACTTCAGCAACATTCATGGTTGATCCTCCAGATCAGGATATGGAATCAAAATATTCTGAACCAGAGATTATTCAAACAAACAATCTTGGACAAAATGTGTCCATGACATCAAAACAGTTTTTCACCATTGATGATATTCCTTATCACAAATGGCCAGAATGACTTGAAGAATTTCATACTTTGTTGAATACTCAGTCCATCACCAATCATGATATGAATGATGTCCTCTACAATTTTGTCACAAGGTTTACATGAAACCTCAAACTTTGATGGAAATCAGTGTCAGAACAAGACCAAATCCATTTTCTGATGTCACCTGATTTTAGCCATGCCATTACTCTATTATATCATTTCTTTGTGGGAAAGCCCACTGACCTCATAGAAATGAAAAGAAGAGAATTTTTTGAAAGAAAATGTTGCTCTCTCCAGAAGACATATCTTGATAAGCATTATCGAGAAATGCCTAAGCTTTTTTATCATATTGGAGCTGATCCAAATATAAAACATGTTTTCCTGACTTCCATCCTAAAAGAAACATCACAGATGGTTGAAAGATCTTTATTTGGAAGACAAAGGAGAATACAAGATATTCCCCTAGGAGAAATATAGCAAGAAATTCATCTATGCCTTGAAGAATTGTGCCTAAAACGCTAGATGGTCCGCACCTACATCACAAATGACAAAGGCCTCGAGACAGCCTGCTCTCGCCCGGAAGTTAAAGATCAAATGCTCCAAGCAAGACTGTGATGGTACTTGTGGAAAGTTTTCTCGAAAAAAGAAACATTTTAAGAAGTTCTTGATGAAGAAATCCGAACATGGCCCTAGGAACTTCCGAAGAAAGAAGAAATGGCGATATCTCCGCAAAAGGAAAGACCGCACAGGCCACAAGAAATCAAATTGTTGCTTCATTTGCAATCGAATGGAAATTTTGCCAAAAATTGTCCCCTAAAAAAATGTCGAATCGTCCGATTCATCACATTGAAAGTAAAATCAGAATTTCTCTTGAAAATGACGATATTTAATCCTTATTCTCTGCTAATGAAGAACCATCTAAACAAACTCTTTGTGTCATTTCTTCTTACCAAACTTTCAATGAAATTGAATTGGACTCAGATTCTGAGGATATCTTTCATATATCCCTCAATTCTCCAGAACAAACTCCTGACATATTTTCAAGTCAAACTCATTGTCCCAATTTCCCTGTAAAAATCCTCACTTCAAAGTTTGTCAAACCTATCACCGTTATTGTGACATCCAGATTTTCGAATTCTAATTTCGACTGGATAAATAGGGCTGTTTTTGTTCAGTTGAAGCCAGGGATTGTGAATTTGGGATACAAGTGGGCTATACTGATAAGAAAAAGTACCAATTTGATCGATGAAATATTGAATGAAATTATGGGGGTCAAATTGATTTGATTCAAGTGGGATTAAGGTTCAATTTGGGAAGAAAACCTAGCAAAATTCGTATGCCCATAGACCCAACAATTTGAATTATCTAAAGGCTTCTAGAAGGGGCACTTTGGGGCTTGAAAATGTGGGTGGATGACAGCTTTTTGGTGGGCCATGTTTGAAGACAAAAGAGAGAGAGAGAAACCGGTCTTCTCCTTCCCCTCTCTCTTTGGTTGTTTCTCTTTCCCCCTCTTGTTTGAACGAAGCAGAAACAGGGACAGCAGCCATGTCGCTCGAGTCGGAGCCGCCATCACCGTCGCGCCGGCTGCTGTCGCCACCGTCGAGCACCGCCGCACGCCCTCCGCCCCCTCTCACTTTCGTCGAGCTCGTCCTCCATCTCCGGTTGCTACTTGACAAAACCCAGCAAGTCGAGAAGCCACACGTCACCTGGAGCCGCCTCTCGCCGCCATCGCCACTCACCGAAGCCGAAGCCGCCGTCGCTGCTCCGCCCGCCCGCGCCTCACCGCACGCAGCTCTGCCTTCAGCTGCGTCGTCCCTAGCTTGGCTGATGTCCTGAGCTACTGTCCAACTCGTGCAAGAGCCGCCGGAGCTCCCTCCGACCACCTCCGGCCACCGTGAAGCCTCGCCTAGGTCCGATTCAGCCCCTCCGTCCACTTCCAACCCAAACCAGCTCCGAATCCGCCCTCCTTCACCCCCAGCCAGCAATGCACAAAGAGTGCAGAAATGGGTTTTACGGCGAGGGGTTGGCCCGTTTTGGCCGCTTTCCCGAGCCCGGATGCTTGGCCCGCTTTGAGGAAAGTCAATCCTCGCGTCGAGCCCGTCGTTTTGTGTGATTTTTGCTCACTAATGCCTTCTTAGTTTGCTAATTACACTTAAAGGTTGATTAATGTTAGTTAAGTGTAATTAGGTGGTTAGATTAGAATTGATTAGCGATTATTAGTTAATTGCATTGCATATTAATTGTTTGGTTAGTGTACTTAGATAGAGAATTGTCTATAGTATTTATTGGATGCTTCGTGGGATTTTTCCCGACCCTTATCGGGTGTTAATTAGGCAATTCGGGCCTAATTGGAATTTTTAGGAATTAAATATTAATTTTCGAAATTAATTATTTAATTATTTATTTTCCGGAAATTCAATTAGGATGGCCAATGACCGGGATTTTAAGCTAATGATCGTGGCGCAACCCGTTTATTTAATTGAGCTTTATATTGTGCTAAATTGAATTTATTGTACTTATTTATTTAATTTTTGAAATTAATTATTTAATTATTTATTTTCCGAAAATTCAACTGGGATGGCTAGTGACCGGAATTTCGTGTCGATTGTCATGGTGTAATCTGTTTATATAAATGAGTTCTACGTTGTGCTGAATTAATTTAATTGTGGATTTTTAGGGATTATTCCTAAATTGAATTAATTTGAGTAATTGACTAGTGAATAATTGAGTATCGGTTGCCAGAGACAAAGGTAGTGTGGTAGACTACCGATCATACTGGAAATTATCGAAATGAAAGTGAGTGTGTAAGATGTATGCTGACCCGATGCCTAGACATGTCATCTAGGAATTCGGTCAGGTGTATAGTGAATTCATGATAGGTTATATATCACCTTGGAGAAGGCACGTGACTCGGTGAGTTGGTCTATCACCTCGAAGAATGCACGTGGGCTCGGTGATTAAGTGTGGCATCTTGAAAGAGACACGTGAACTCGGTAATTTAATGCATTACCTCGGAGAATGCACGTGGTCTCAATAAGTATAATTGGCATCTTGAAGAGACACGTGGGCTCGGTGACTTGATGCATCGCCTTGGAAAATGCACGTGGGCTCGCTGATTCAGAATGGCATTTTAAAAGGCGCGTGGCTCGGTGACTTGATGCATCGCCTTGGAGAATGCACGTGAGCCTAGTGAGTTAAGCATGGCATCTTGGAAGAGACACGTGGCTCGGTAATCGGTTCCATCACCTCGGAGAATGCACGTGGCTCAGTGATCGATTCCATCATCTCAGAGAATGCACGTGGCTCAGTAATAAGAAATATCACCTCGGAGAATGCACATGGCTCGATGATAGGGAATATCGCCTCGGAGAATGCACATGGCTTGGTGATTGGTTTTATCAATTGAGACTGTATAGCAATGACTAGAATGACCTAGAAGTGGTCCGACTGACATGAAATTGACTAAGTCGATTGATCATTGCTTTGATTTGATGTTGTGAATTGATTGATTGAATGGAATGACCGTGAGTGGCCTTGTTGGTATGTAATCAACTAGGTCGATTCGATCGATGCTTCAATCAGTGATGTGATTGCTTGTATGCCTATTTGATCTGTACTAATATGCAGGTGGAATTAGAAGTCAAGGTAAGTCATCTGACTCATATTGTGCATAGGCAGCCCTATGGTGTATTAGTTTACTAATCGGGTCTTAGGGGGTAGAACTTGCTGAGACATAGTCTCATCCCGGTTTGGGGAAAACATTTCAGGATCTTGATGAAGAACCTGAGGAGAAAGAACGCGAAGAGAAATATCTGAAGGAAAACCCCGAGGATGATCCAAAGTAGGATCCTGATGACTGTTACTGTGGAATCTATTGAGTAGAAACCAACCTTTTTAGCATGGTTTGTATATGTACATGTATTGCTAAGTCATTATAGATGTACATAAGGGTGTTGGTTTTCAGGTTCAATTTTCTAGTCCTACTTATATATCATATTGCTTTATTGTCTGGGGATTTTTATAATTGCTTCCGCATGTGCTATAAAAAAAGAAAAAAGAGTCGGCGATATGTAGCCCTGGGATATCGCATAAGAAAATCGACCAAAGGTAAGGGATGTGCGCGTGCCTGAGGATCGGGGTGTGACAGTTATTGCTCTCATTGACACCGGAACAAGTTGTTCCATCTTGGATACTAAAGTTCCACCTAAAGAATATTGGACTTCCCATGTCCGATATTTCAACTCGCCTCGGAGATACTTTCTCCTTAAATGTCAAAACCACTCCCGTAATCTGTTCAGTTTTTTCCTCAGTATTCTATAACCACAAAATCTTTGGATCCAGTCTCCCCAATAAAGATTTGATAATTAGGTGGGATATCATAACTCAAATTTCTCAATTTAATATCATTCTTGGAAAAGGTCTTAAGTATAAGGACCAATTCTCTGAGTTTGTCAATATTCGAGACTCTTTTCCATTCAGATGAGTCTATTAGATCCAATTATGCAGAAATTGTTAGAATCTTGTTCGGAGTCCCATTCTGAATTCACCCAAAAGTGTTCTCATCCTTTGTGGAAAAATCCGGACTTCTTTGTTCGCCTTCCTTTCAAAAAGAATGAAGACATCAATCCAACCAAGACAAGTCATATGGGAATGAAGCCAAAACATTTGGCTTTGGCTCAAAGAGAATACACAGAACTATTGCGACAAAGCCTTATTGAAATATCCAATTCCCAATGGGCTTGTGAAGCATTTTATGTCAATAAGCATGCTGAGCAAAACAGAAGAAAAATGAGACTGATAATTAACTATCAACCTCTCAACATTTTTCTCCAAGATGATAAGTTTCATTTACCCTCTAGAGATTCCCTCTTTACTGGTTTAACCAAGGCCCACATCTATTCCAAATTCAACCTCAAACCTGGATTTTGGCAATTAGGCATCAATCTTGAAGACAGATCCAAAACAGGATTCTGTATTCCAAACCAACACTTCCAGTGAAAAGTTCTTCCTTTTGGCCTAAAGGTAGCACCATCCCCTTTATAAAAGGTCATGTGTCGTATCTTCCAACCAATTTTGTTCAGTGCAGCAATCTACATTGACGACATCCTGCTCTACAGTCCTGATGAGCAGTCGCACTGTCAACTCCTTGAGCAATTCGCAGAAATCATGAAGAAGCATGGCATTATACTTTCTCAAAGAAAAATGAATATTGCCTAGACAGAAATTGAATTTCTTAGGATGCACCTTAACAAATGTACATACTACCCAAGGCCACATATTGCTCATGAATTGTTAAAATTTCCTGAAGAAAGTTTCACAACAAAACAAGTTCAGCAATTCCTTGGGATAATAAATTATCTCATAGATTTTGTTCCAAACATTGCAAAGCCACTGATTCCACTCCAGTCAATGCTAAAGAAGCATCCCCTACCTTGGGGGAAAATTCATACTAAAGCAGTCGCTGAGCTTAAGGAGATTATGCAAAATCTCCCACCATTGCAGATACCATCAACAGGAAAAAGATTTCTTCAAACCGATGCCAGTGACGAATACTGGGCAGCCATCCTGCTTGAAGAAATTAATGATAAGAGACACATTTGTGCTCACAAAAGTGGAAAATTTTTCCAAGTAGAAATGCATTATCATTCCACTTTTAAAGAAATACTAGTAGTATAAAATGGGATCAAGAAGTTTGAATTCCATCTCATCGGCCATCATTTCTTGCTAGAGTTAGACATGGCAACTTTTCCTCAGATGACCAAATTCAAACAAAAGTAGATTCCAAACTTCCAACTGCTTTAATGGGCTGAATGGTTTTCAAAATATTCTTTTGAGACCAAACATATTCCTAGAAAGAAAAATGTGATTGCTGACTTTTTGTCAAGATCAAAAGTACCATCCAAAATCAACATGTACATCAAAAGACATGCTTTCCATATTCTCAATTATGGCGTGAAATATAAGATTGAGAAAATCAAAGATCTGCAGAGTTGGAAGTATCCCAGGAGATTATTGAACAGATCCAGAATAACAGTCTTACTGAAAATCTGAATAACCTCATGTGGTAATGCCACACAGAACTATTCAAAGACAAAGGAGGTTCGATTTTTTATCATTTTGGGTTAAATTCAGATTACATATTCATACATCCTCTTATCTATAAGGAAGATAATTTCCCTAATCAACTCAAGACGTTATTATAGTACTTAACCAATAAGTACTTAATAGCTATTGAAGTTCCAATCAGAAGATTCATTACCAACCTCACCAGGATATTCTTATTTGGGAGAAATGTTGAAAGAGAAAGTGATCAAAATCTCTTAGACTTTCTCAATTGGTTCTATCCTTCTACTCACTGAAAACATCTCTTGGAGAGATAACTGAGAACCATGACACCAAATCCTGAAGTCCATACCATCCTATTCTTACAACATCCATGGCATTTTCTCATAAATAATGGTAATATAATCAATGCCCCACAGGAAATAGGAACCACATCCTACAAACCTCACTTGGACAGCAGAGAAGCTCGGATTCACAAATCTTATCCAGGACCTATTGGATGTTGTGAACACCAGTACCAAGAACTCCAGAGAATTCTCTATCAAGAAAACAAAACCATTCCTGAAAATATCTGGAACTATAATGTACCCACTACATTGGACCATTATGACCTAGCACCAGAAGCCAAGGAAGCACTCGAAGAATTCAGACAAATTGTATCATCACAGGATCATGATATGACAAACACAAATGATATTGTCCAATCAACCCAGGACCCCTATGCTAAATGGGGAGGTCCTCTGTCCTAAGATCCCTACAATCAAGGATCTTTGTCCTTATCTCAAAACATGGACATATCTCACTATGCTCAGCCATCCAATTGGCCTCAGCCAAGCATTTCTACTGACACTGCAAAAAACGACAATATAAATTGGAACCAAGAAGAAGCATCACACTGGGCACATGAAGAAGCATCATAATCATATCAGCCAAATCAGATTCTCTCACTAGATGATCTTGAAGCTCTTGAACAGAAATATAAAGAACATCTTTTTGCAACAATGCACAACTCAGATGACTCGGACTATGACTACAATGCTCATGACAGACGAGACTGCCGAAAAACCAATGTCCGTACAATTTCAGTGTAGCAAGTTACTGCTCACTTTTACTGTAGCACTAGGCTAGGGAAGGTACTGTTCACAATACAAGTACTGTTCATAGTGTGCGAATAATTCCCTCCCGGAAGTTTCCAAAGTGTCTGTTTGTTTCGGACCCGTGAGCTTGGTCCTTGGTTGCTTGTGACCTCTTATTGTCTATATAAAGCAAGGAGAGTGTAATGTGTTGGGCAGAATCTCTTGAAGTAAAGTGAGTATTTTGTGAAAATCCTCTCTATGGCTTTCTAAACTCCTCTTCTTCTCCAGCCTGGTAGGATCCTCCGAGAAATGCAGCTCGGGTAAATTAGAAACGTTTTCATCCTGGCATCTCTGAGTGTCTCTAGGCTTTGAACTAAAGGGCTGAGTAGTTTATTGCTAAAAGGCTATCCCTGACGGGCTTGAACGGAAGTTGTTCGCCCACTGTGGGAAGGCATACCTGCAGGAAATTGACTCCGTCTTCCCTGGTTCTAAGTCTAGGTCCATTCATGGTATTAGACACTGAGAGCTTTCTAGTTTTATATCCAGAAGATAGATATTTCCATATCTTCGTCCAATAAAAGATTGAGATAAATCCTTACTCATTCCCGAACAAATGTCTTCTTGGAAGTTAATCTTGAATCCAGTGTCAAACAATTGACCGATGCTGAATAGATTATAATGTAAACCTTCCACCAAGGAGATATTGTTGATTGTGAAACTTTCAATTCTTACAGTTCCACATCCAACAATTTTTCATTTACTATTTCCTCCAAAAGAAACTTTTCATTCTTTTATTTGCACAATCTTTACGAAATAGCTTGGATCTCCCGTCATATGTCTCGAGCAGCCACTATCCAAATACCATTTTTTCTTTTTTTTGATAGTGACCTACAATAATAAGAAGAACTCAAGCTTTCTTTGGTATCCACATTTTCTTGGGTTTAGGGGAGTTAGTGCAATATATAGTTTTTGTCTATTCCTTCTTAACAGGTCTCCAAATCATAAGACATTTTTTCTCAAAATATTTTGAACTATTACACTTTGAACATTTGAGAGCACTTCAACCAACATGTTTTACAAAAACCTTTTGAAAATGATTTCTGTAAAATATTTTTGTAGGTCTTTGTTTAATTATTTCATTTACTTTTGGAAAATCAATTAAAGGAATAGTTTCGGTGTCATACCCAAACCAGATTTGTTGAAATATGTTTTTGAATTGAAAGAATCTTTTCCAACTGTTCAAATCCTATTGAAAACATTTTTGTAGTATTTGAAATATCCTTTTTTAAGAAATTTTTTCCTTTGAAATAGAGTCTGCATTTTCTTTTAAAACAACAAAACTTTTGTCTAGCTTTTCAAACTTTTCTTTTCAAGAGTTTTCCTGTTGCTTTAGTTTGGAATTTTCCCTTTTTAATTCAGAGATCCTTTTAAGAGAGGTTTTGAGATTAAGACGAAGTTCATTTATGTACTTCGAGACTTTAGCAGGAATATTTAAATTACTAACCTCGATTTTACTTTCTGAGTCTGAGTCTGAGTCTGTTCCAAAATCTAAGTTTGATTCTGAGTTTGCCATTAAACATATGTTAGCATACTCTTCATCAATTTCCTCACATTCTCGTATCACTCCATGTCTCGCTTTAAAAGCCTTCTTGAACTTTTCAGTTCTTCCTTTCTTTTTCTTCAACAGATGGCAGTTGGGTTTAATGTGTCCTTTTTCTTACATTCAAAATAGACCACTTCTTTGTTAACCTCGTCATCTTCAGTTGATTTATTCTGGAATTTTTTAGAGCCTTGTTTCTTCCAATTAAATCTTCTTCCCTTTCTGTTTAGTTTCCCGAATCTCCTTATCATGAGTGCTAGCTCTTCATCATCCATGTCATCTTCAAAATCTGTATCATCATAATCGTCGTTAGATTTTAAAACAATTGACTTCTTACCTTTGGGATCTTCTTCCTCATTTGAATTGCTCCACTTCGTATGATTGAAGTGTGCCTACAAGTTCATTAATTGTAAGAGGCATGATTTTTTGAGTTTCTCTTATTGAAGTCTTCACATAATTCCAATCTTTGGATAGTCCACGCAACAATTTATTGACCTTCATTGGTCCTGAGATTGGATGCCCCTAATATGATAGACCATTCGCAATATCTCGTGAAATGACTAAAAATGTCAGTAATTGATTCTCATGGTTTCATTTTGAAGGCTTCATACTATTCGAATAAGATATTGATTTTTGTTTCTTTAACTCGATCAGTTCCTTCATAGGTAACATGCAACATATCCCAAACTTCTTTGGCTGTTTCACAATATGAAATTCGGTTATATTCAGTATGAGATAAAGCACAGTATAAAAAGTAGATTGCTTTAACATCAATAACTTGTCTCTTGGTTATTTCTTCTTGTGCCATTTCGCAAAGCATCTACAGCTTCTTTTCCTCTTTCGAAACCGATGCAGCTTTGGGAATAATTCCATTTTCTACCACATCACATTCCAGAGGATCTTTCGATCTTAGGAATGCATTCATTTTGTTTTTCCAAACATTGTATTACTTCCTATCAAAATAAGGAGGTCTGGTGTTGCTTTGGCCTTCAACCAAACCTAGAGCCAAAATACTAGCCATAGATCTTTAGCTCGAAGTAAAAATACTTCGATAAAGTGAGTATACAAGCTCTGATACCAATTAAAATGGCTAGTAAGATCACCTAGAGGGGGGTGAATAGGTGATAAAGAAATTTTTACTGAACTTTTAATACAATTTGCTAGCGACATGAACAAAAGTAAACTATTATATGAAGCTATAAATTGAAATAAGGAGTTTAAGGAAAAGAGAATATAAACACAATGATTATAGTGATTCAGCTTAATTCAAGCCTACGTCCACCCTCCCACGCTGAGAGCCCACTAGCTGGATTTCACTAAGGATCAAAAGAGATGTTATAGTCGTATGACCTTAACTTTACAGTGTAGAGACTCTACTACACTTCTTCAAAGTCTCACAAGTGTTTAATCACTCTTTTGAGTACAAGTAAAGCTCTGTGATTGAAATAGCAAAGAACTAAGAGCTTCAGACTTTGGAATTCTTCTTTCACGCACACACTCGAATAACTTGAGCGTCTTCTTTATATACTCCTTTATGCCTTTACGACCGTTGGCACTTTCCAAATGAATTCTTTCAATCTACCTGTTGAATAGAATCAATTAAGAAGATCTCAAGTCATTTAAGGAATGTGATGATAGCTCACCAATCCTGCTTGCCCATACAAACAGGATCTACGTTTCCATAAATAGAACTTTTCAAGTATACTTCGTCTTTCAACAAATATTGATTATTCGAATTGATTTCAATAAGAATAATAGATCATGAGCTGCTATCTCTAGCCGTAAGATCTTCTACAGACCGTATGAACCGAATCCTTGAAGATAAACTCGCATCTAGATAAATCTTTTCTTCGTCGATATAGAAACTGTCAGTGAGGGTAAACTTGAGTCTAAAGTCTTGAGGTCTTCAAACTTTGACAACAAAGTCTAGAGGTCTTCAGACTTTAACACTTGAGTCCTGGAAGTCTTCGACTAGACTAATGGAAACGTTTTGTTAACTTCAAAACAATAAGAGAGTTTTTCTCCAATAGAAACTAGTTGTTTATGAAATGTCATCATACAAAGGACCCATGATAAGTTCACCCACATTTACACAGAAGGGAATTTTTGCAATGATAATCGCTTAAGTGCAATAATACCAATAAAGAACATTCCACAATTTCCATGAATATCTTAACAGTTAGTCTCTTTGCTTTTGCTTTAGACATTCTTATTTGTGTGCTGAAATTTTCCAACATGTGAAGGACATGTCAGATAAAATTACACGCCTACATAGGCCGCTATGACAGCAGAAAGCATGAAGCAAAACAAGTATGAACAAGCCCATCGCTAGATGGACAAGGCACACGAAGGTACTAGCAACCATTGCTATGACCAGGAATGAATTTGCTACTACAGACCAAAGCACCCGGTTAATGAATACATCGAACTAGGTGAACCAGTGGAGTGCCCACAAAGAGTTCAAGGAAAAGCAGGAACCAGGTAAGAGGGGGAATGCTAGAGGTGCAAAATTATGGAAAAATAGCAAATATTATGTCTGCAGAACTCTGTACAAAAATTGCCTAACATTTGGATACCGAGAGTAGTATTTCATAACGGATGATAAATTTGTAACCAATGTACTGGTTTAGGATTTTTTATAGTCAAAAAATTAGTTTGAAATAAATTTATCTTAGGTGTACTAGTTTGAGGCTTTTCATGATATTAGCCCTTAGTTTTTTTTTTTTTTTTTTTTTTACTTATCACCAGCCAATGCTTTTGGTGCCCAAGACTTGCTATCAGGACTTTTTTTGGGCCAAGAGATTTGTGAAAGATTCACTAATCAAAGCAATAGAAAAATCATGTGCACTTCAACCACCCATTCCTACAATTCATTGTGACTTTTAAGACGCTCAACATGGTTATCACATGCTTACCAGAGGACTGAAACATGATCATACTACTCACAATCCTACTCTTGGCATGATGTGGAAAACTTGTAAAGTAAAGGACCAAGACTCATATGCTTTTTGAGTCTTCTGAAGACTCGCAAAGCAAGAGACTAAGACTCATATTTTAATAATTGAGATTTTGACTAGGTGAAAAAATAAGGTGGTGGGACCCACTTTAAAGCATAAAAGAAAAAAGAAATTTGAAAGTCAACAAAAGAAAGCAAGAAGAGGAAGTGGGCGCTCAGCTTAAGAGGGAGAGATCGAGGGCTTTCTGGAAAAGAAGGAAAAAGAAGAGAAAGGAAAAGAAAGAAGAGGAAAGAAGAAGAGAAAAGGCTCTGTGCGTACAAGTCATGGACACTTCACTGAGCCTGACTCTACTATGCATCACAATGTCCAGTAAGTGCTTGCTTCCCTTGTTATTCTGATCGGAGTAATTTCCAAATTTAGTGCTTAAATTCATAACTTTGGGAAATTTGAGCCATGTAATCCATTTTTTGAGTTGTGAAGCTTTGGGACTTCATGGAAATGATGGTTTTGGGTGTCATGGAGCTATGAGTTTTGACGTGAGTCGTTTTGGCTCAACGGTTTAGTTGGAGCAAAATTTTAGGGTTTTGAGGTCAAGTTTCATGTCCTGTTTAGATTTGTGTAATCATTTCGAGTGAGCAATTTGTTAGCGCATAGGAGTCATTTTGTTAGCATTTAGGTAACGTTTAGCCGATTCGTAGTTGTAGTATTTTACTTGGTTTTAAGTTGATTCTTGTTTAATTGATAGAATTGCCAGATCGTCGGCTCTTTTAGCTATGCATTATCAAGTTTGGATATTTCTAGGTGAGTGGTGCTTTTAGACTATTGCATACATTTAGGATGCCCAACATGGCCATCACATGCTTATTAGAAGAACTAACACATAGCCATCCTAGTTGTAATCCTATTCTCGGCATGATGAGCGGAAGACTCATAAAGCAAAGGACTCAGACTCATATGCTTTACGAGTCTTCTGCAGAAGAAAGCAGAAAGACTCATAAAGCAAAGGACTTTCACATGCTTATCAAAAGAACTAAAACATAGCCATCCCAGTCGTAATCTTACTCTCGGCATGATGAGCGGAAAACTCATAAAGCAAATGACTCAGACTCATATGCTTTATGAGTCTTTTTGCTTTATGAGTCTTCCGCATCATGCCAAGAGTAGGATTCTAAGTGGGATGACCATGTTTTTAATGAACATCCAGCAGCTGAGGGCTATGGCCAAGAACTCCATCCATTTCTTGATAGACTGTCTTCGAAGTGTGAAGGACCAAAAAACTTGCAAGCATGAGTTCTTTCATGTCCTTCTCAATCACTTCTCTCTGTCTACTTTCTTTCCTTACGATGGTAGTGCCAATGCCTTATTGTAGAGCAATCTTGATTCCTAGAACCAACAAAACTGACCGAGATGCATTGCTCCAATTCAAGGATAAGATATCCGGAGATCCATTCGGGGTTTTTAGCACGTGGAATGACTCTATCCATTTTTGCCAATGGCATGGGATCACATGTGGCCGTCGGCATCCAAGGGTAACCCATTTGATACTTTCATCTATGAATCTTGTAGGGTCGCTATCTCCTTTTATTGGAAACCTGAGCTTTCTCCAGAAATTGAACATCAAAAACAACACTTTCGTTGGCGAAATCCCCCCGGAGATCGGTAAGTTGTATAGACTCAAAGACTTAAACCTATTGAACAACTCATTCTCCGGTCAAATTCCTGCCAACATCTCAGGCTGCATTAATCTTAAAGTTTTGGGACTGGGCCATAATATGCTAGTTGGTGAAGTTCCGATATCAATTGCTTCTTTATTGAAACTAATGGAATTATATATACATGTCAACAATCTCTCTGGAAACATCCCGAAATTCTTCGGGAACTTCACATCTCTGGTGCTTATCTCGGCAACGTATAATGACTTTGTGGGAAGAGTTCCGGCCTCATTAGGCCGTTTGCAAAATTTGGAGGAACTTTATCTTGGTATAAATGGACTCTCTGGCACTCTCCCTTCCTCCATCTTCAACATATCTTCCCTTGTCTACTTTGACCTTCCCAAAAATCAACTTGAAGGGAGTCTTCCTCCAGATTTAGGTATCACTCTTCGTAATCTTGTTGACTTAAATGTCGCGGACAATCAATTTACTGGGCCAATTCCTGCTTCCATTTCAAATGCCACTAACTTAATGTTGCTACTGATCACGTTAAACAAATTTTCTGGAAACGTGCCTACCATAGAAAAGCTAAATCAGCTGCAGCGGATAAGTGTTGCAGGCAACCACCTAGGTAGTGGACCGCAAGTTGACCTAAAATTCCTTGAATCGGTCAATTCTACTAGCCTGAAGTTCCTGGCAATCAATGGCAACAATTTCGAAGGTACGTTGCCCGAATCCATTGGTAACTTATCCTCCCAGTTGAGTAAAATGTCGATTGGGGACAATCGATTGTCTGGAAATATCCCTCCAAGCATTGAAAACTTGCGGGGCCTAGAATCATTGTACATATGCAATAGCAAGTTCACGGGCAGCATTCCCGATACCATTGGAAATCTCATCAAGTTGAAGCGGTTTATTGCTTGTACGAACAAACTCACCGGGAATATCCCTTCCACAATAGGAAACCTAACGAAGCTAATGGAACTCGACTTAATGGGGAACAGTTTACAAGGGAGCATTCCTCCGAGTATTGGGAAATGCCAAAACTTGTTAGGGATTGACCTTTCGCAGAATGATCTGAGTGGAATTATACCATCTCAAGCTTTCACTATCTCTTCCCTGTCTATCTATTTTGATCTATATGAAAACCAATTGAGTGGTTCCTTACCAGAAGAAATCGGTAAATTGAACAACTTAGCCAAAGTAGACGTACATGGCAACAAACTATCGGGAAAAATCCCTAGTAGCCTCGGTAGATGCACTAGCTTGGTGGAGCTTCACATGCAAAATAATTCATTTAAAGGGAATATCATATCATTCTTGAGTTCCTTGAATGGTCTTCAGTACATAGACCTCTCGAGTAATAATTTGTCTGGCCTTGTTCCGACATTCTTGGAGAAATTTCAATTGCAGTACCTAAATCTATCTTTCAACAACTTCGAGGGTGAGGTACCGAGCAAAGGGGTGTTCTTGAACATGAGTGCAACTTCGCTCAAAGGAAACGATAAACTCTGTGGCAGTATGTCAATCCTAGATTTGCCAAGTTGCTCGACGAGCAAGGGAAAACGCGGATCATCTATCTCCCATTTTGTTATCATTACAGTTACATGTGGGATAGTAGCAGCGCTCATTCTTCTGTTGCTACTGATGACGTTTTATTGGCCGAGGAGGAAGAAAAGTGAGGCTCCTCTAGAGACTCCATCAATAGGGGGATTTCAGCAAGTGTCTTATGAAGACTTGGTCAAAGCAACAGACGGATTCAGCTCTAGAAATTTCATCGGAATGGGTGGTTTCGGCTCCGTGTATAAAGGGAACCTAGCAGAGGAAACCAAAATAGTGGCAGTTAAGGTTTTTAACCTGAAGCAACGAGGAGCATCCAAAAGTTTTGCGGCAGAGTGTGAAGTCCTCAAAAACATAAGGCATCGGAACCTTGTTAAGATTCTAACAGCTTGTTCCAGTGTCGATTTCCAGGGCAATGAGTTTAAGGCTTTGGTCTACGAGTTCATGGAAAATTATAGCTTGGAGGAGTGGTTGCATCTGTATCTTGCACCAAATGGGACGCCAAGGCATGGATTAACTTTTGTTCAAAGACTAAACATTGCTTTCGACGTAGCATGCGCAGTGGATTATCTCCATCATCAGTGCCAAATGGAGGTGATCCATTGTGACCTTAAACCAAGCAACATTCTACTGGATGCCCAAATGAATGGACATGTCGGTGACTTTGGCTTGGCTAGGATATTCCCAAACGCCATTGGTGATTTGCCAGTGAGTCAAACCAGCTCAATTGGACTTAGAGGAAGCATTGGCTATGCTCCTCCAGGTATGGATACTTGCAATATATCCAATATTAATTCTTATCCTATAAGGTCTTTCCTTGATAATGCATGTAGGGAATTTCTTGTCTGAAACATCGCCACTAGTCATGCAGGCAGGTCAGACTCGTTCATCTCGGCTAACTTTCCTATGCCTTACAAAACTAAGAGAACCATAGTAACTTAACAGAGTAGTTCGGTTCGGTTCATTTCTTTTTTCTTTTTTTTCATCCATTTGATTCAATTGTACATTCTATTCGTAAAAATACCAAGGTTGTATGAATAGAAAATCTGACTTCAAAAAATCATGCTTAACGTGCTGTGTAACTTGCCATTATCAACCAGATTTCTTAATTGCTGCCCTTCAATAATTTTTTTTTCCCTTGCCTTTATACGTGCATCCTCTTCCTTCTCCTGATGATTTGCCCATATCATCTCATGTGTCAAGTAAAATTCAACTGCAGAGTATGGAATGGGAAGCGAAGTGTCCAAAGATGGCGACATGTATAGCTACGGAGTCCTGCTGCTGGAGATTTTTACGGGAAAGAGACCCACCCATGACATGTTTAAGGATGCTTTGAACCTTCACGATTACTGCGCAGCGGCTTTGCCAGAAAGGGTGGCAGAGATAACAGATCAGCGGCTCCTATTTTGTGAGACAGAGGAATCATCAATTGCAGACACTCTGAGCAATAAAAAAAGCATAAGTGCTCATGTTCAAGAGTGCTTGGTGATGATATTTGAAATTGGAGTTGCCTGCTCTGCAGAGCTGCCACGAGAGAGAATGAAGATAAGTGATGTGGTGAGAAGATTGCGTTCGCTGAAAGAGAGAGTCAACAAAATGGGATTCCGCTAGAGGCGATGGAGAAATTGAGCAACATGGGAAGAGCAAGAGTTGATTGCTTTACTATTTCCTCAGTTCCTTGTTTGGAAATGTAGGTCTGCGACATGTTCTAAGTTGATTAGTTACTGTTATTTCAGTTTCATGTTTTAGGGGTATTAGATAGATCTTGACTTGCTGAATCCTGAAAAGGACAGTACTCGAATAAACACTTCAAAGCCCTCTGTTCTTTTGCGCTTTTATCACACGACAGAGAAGCAAAATATGCTCATACTATGGAATCAAAACGAAGGAATGCTCAAACAGTGACTCAGCAAAGCGTAGACTGCACCACCGTTTGCCCAAAACCATCTCCGGAACCGATTTTCCTTGAGAAAGAAGAGAATAAAAAGGCTAAAATAATAATAATAATAATAATAATAATAATAATAATAATAATAGGGGACGAAATGTAATGGCGTTGGGAGGCGGGTTTGTGAAGAGATGAACAGACAATGTTGGAGGGAGAGGAAAGAGAAGCTTCTAGAGGAAAAAACCCAGAAAAGCTCCAATATTCCCTCGACCAACCACCCATTGAGATTCGGCACAAAACCCGTACTATGATGCCATCTCGATTTTCTTGATGTTCAGGGCTTTGGGTTGCGGGGCAACCTGTAGAGAACCCACAGATGCTTCAGAGCCATTGATTTCGCGTCACTCTGCCCCAGTTAACTTCCACCAGCTCTCGGCTTCGATTCCCCTCTCTCTCGCTCGCTCGCTATCTCTCTCTTCTCCTGCTGCGATAGTCGACTGAGAAAACCCTGAAGTATTCGTTCGCAGTTTTGTAAGTTCGGGGACGGAGAGAGTGACGAAGCACAGTAGGAAAATGGCGTGAAGCCTACCCGGAAGTCTTCCCTTCTTAGGTTTCAGCCCAAATTTAGATATAGGTACGGCCCGCCCAGCTTGCCCAACTTATGTCTTCTCAATGAACGGGCCTAGGCAACTGACTCTAAATCTGACCTGACAGAGCTAAAATTTGAATGCCTTGGAACTTTGTCTTCGTGCATGCCTTTCGCCCTCTATCCTTTTGGGAAATGGGGGCAGTACCCTTATGGCGCTCCGAAGTGCCGTGGCAACCCTGGAAGCCCGTTGATGCCCGTGAGACATTGCAGCGTAAGTAGAACGTCGCACGACGTAGGCCTGAAACTTCCGAGGCATTGGCCTGTGCTGCGTAGTACATGCTCAGCAGATGCATAATGCTGGCTTTCTTCCCCAGAATACTCGCAAAGCAAAGGACTGATACTCATATTTTAATATTTGAGATTTTGACTAGGTCGGAAAAAATAAGGTGGTGAGACCCACTTTAAGAAAATAAAAGAAAGGAAAGAAGTTTGAAAAGTCAACTAATGAAAGCAAAAAGAGAAAGTGGACGCTTAGCTTATGAGGAGCGAGAGACCGAGTGCTTTCGGGGAAAGAAGGAAAAAGAAGAGAAAGGCAAAAGAAATATAGGGAAAAAGAGAAAGGGCTTTGCATGTACAATTCATGGACAGGTCGCCGAGCCAACTCAACTACGTGTTGTAATGTTCGGTAAGTACTCGTGCCTCTCGTTCGTTTGATCAAAGTAGTTTTCAGATTTAGTGCTTAAATTTGAAATTTTTGGAAATTTGAGCTATGTGATCCGTTTTATGTAATCCGTTTTTGAGCTGTGGAGCTTTGGAACTTCATGGAAATCGTGGTTTTTGGTGTCATAGAGCCGTGAATTTTGACATGAGTTGTTTTTGCGCACTGGTTTAGTCAAAACGAAATTTTAGGGTTTAGGGTTTGAAGGATGAGTTTCACATCGCGTTTCGATTTGTGTAATTGTTTCGGGTGAGCGATTGTTAGCATTATGTGACGTTTAGCTGATTCTATGCTTTGAAATAGTTGTTAAAGTCTGAATTCTTCTGCAAAGGCTGTAGTTCATCAAATTTAGCTTAAAAGAAAAGCATTTTACTGTTTTTCGTAAAATCTGTTTTCACACCTATTCGCCCCATCTAGGTGTTTATACTAGCCATTTCACTTACTCCAAAGAAGACTTTGAAATATCTGCTAACTTGTACACCAGAAGTTATGCCATCTCATCAAATGAACTAGATGATGACAAACCTTGTCTTGACAGAAATCCGGATGACTGTAACCACATAGAATACCAATTGGGAGATCGATAGAAAGATTATCATGATCCATTTGCAAGTAAATAGCAAAGAGAGATGATGATAAAGCTAAGTGGAGGAACTGATTGGTCAATTAGCAGGGAGAGTAGCAAGGCAACCGAGATTGGCACAACAACCAGGAGCAAAGCTGGAAATGACATCCTCAAGTTTGATTGAACTGCTCTCGGTGTTGAAGGAATAGGAGAATTGAGATCCCAAGCATGTGCTTGACGCATTAATGCAAAAAAGATAACAGCAAAACATAGAGCAATTATCTGCATTAAAAGTAATGAAAAATTATTGCAGACTATTTTAACTGACAGGAAACGATAGATCTCTAAGTCAACAGTCGAGTAGAAAGAGAGTTCAAATAGAAACCGCGACAAGATAATTTATGTATAAGATGAATTGTGCAACAACCTCGAATACCTATTTTACTAGTATGTACTGGTTATTGCATTCATGGTTAGATAAACTTAGCACATGAAGGGCAAGGTGATTCATCTCGGGGGCTCATTTGACTGCTGTAATAGAAATTTCACAGAAACAATAAAAGGAGAACAGCTTAAATCTAATTGTAGGTAGTGACCAGACTGCCGGTCCATATAAAAAAAGCACATGTACATCAACGCATATTCTCATGAACTAGTCACCATTTATCAACCAATGGACGGAGAGGACCTGACTGCAGCTAAAGAACAAGTATATCAAGAGCAAAATCTTTTTCCATGTTCCTTATGCAATTCAGAAAAGCTTTTTTCGCACAACTTAAGTAAGAACAAAAGGCAGAAAGAAACATCGTTGCCCTACAAGTCCCCTAGAAAATCCAAAAGGTTTTCTGAAACATCGATCCGATTGATGCTTACATACATTGACTACAGCATGGAATCTTCTAGAACCATCACCTGGGAACTATACAGAAGCAAAAACCTGCTGGCAGTGGCGGTAAATGAGATGGTAATGCAGCTGTTGTATGAACAGTGAGGATCCACCTGCAACAAATATGAGTAATGAATCCCCAAACCTTCGGTACACAAAAAGAAAAGGAGAGTATTTTTAGTAGTGTAGCTAGTCACATTTCCAAAGAAACTCTCAAGCAATCGCAGCACGTAAGTATGAGATTACCAGCATACCAGTAGCAGAGTAGTGGTTTTATCAGACTTTTGAGTTGAACTCCAAAGAGCTGGTGCGGAATCCACGGCAATTGTCTCAGTGTATAAATTTGGAATGACATGAAGTCCTGCTGTGACATCCCAAGCAAGTGCTACCGGTGGGAAGCAGCGCAATTTGCAGAGTCCTGCAATAGCAGGAGACGAATACCCCAGCTGAAAACGAAGGACTCTGAGTGCTAACTCAACATTAAGGGAGTACTCAACAGCTAGCATCATTCCAACCAAAAAGGTTATATATAGTTTTAAAATTTTACCATCTAAGCCCAGAAAGAAGCATCTGGAGGTGATCCGCGAAATCAATCTTCTTCCACCCTTCATGATACAGATACAGCCCCTACTTCCCCGACAGGACATTTTGCGGCGAGGTTATCGGGATACATGTTGGATACATATATGTCACATCCCATCCATTAGAAACAGGTCTCTGTTGGATTATAATGTCTCCGTTGCTGTTTTATGTTTTCTTTTATTTATTCTGTTTTCTGCTGTTTTTACTCTGTTTTACTCTGTTTTTTTTTAAAAAACAGCCAAGTTCAATGTAGTTATTTGTTTAGTGTTTTTGTTATTTTCTAGGAAGTTAATAGCACGTTTGTGTGCAGTTATGTGTTGCACGTACGTGAGCAGTTTTTGTTTTGTATTTAGGGGTTGTACTTGACAGTTTTTTTCTTAAGCACAAGACGTATGAAGTGCTCTGTTTTTCATCTTCTCTCTCTCAAAAACAGAAATTTTTCTGTTTTGATTGGTGTTTTTATGAGTTATAACATTGGTATCGGAGCGTGATTGATCTTGAGGGACTGTGAAGTGAAGCAAGTATCGAAGTGTAAAGAAGTTAAAGGGTGATGGAGACGTGGTCGAGTGGTTTTTCTCGATGGCTTCTCCAAAGTATTTACCGGGGAAAATTATCAGGCTTGGGCTGTCAAGATGACGGCATTCTTGGAGGGTCATGATTTATGGGAGGCTGTGGAGGATGATTATGAGGTTGCTCCACTTCCAGACAATCCAACCTTGAATCAGATAAAGTATCATAAAGAGAGAATCACAAGGAAGGCCAAGGCAAAGTCATGCCTGTACGCTGCTGTTTCACCCACTATCTTCACAAGGATCATGAGATGTGATTCTGCAAAGGCAATATGGGATTTCTTGAAGGATGAATACGAGGGAGATGAGAAGATAAGAGGCATGAAGGTGCTGAATCTCTTGAGGGAGTTTGAGAGACAGCAGATGAAGGATTCGAGTCGGTGAAGGAGTACTGATAGGTTGGTTGGGATAGCTGAAAAATCAGAGTTTTAGGAACCGACTTGAAGGATGAAAGACTTGTTCGAAGATTCTGGTGTCTCTTCCAGAGAAGTTCGAAGCCACCATAGCGTCTCTGGAAAATACAAGAGACTTACCCGATATAAAGCTTGCAGAATTGTTGAATGCTTTGCGAGCACGGGAGCACGAGAAGATTGATGAGAAAAGAAGAGTTTGTAGAGGGTGCGCGCAAGCTAGAGTGAAATCAAATGATGGAGGCAAAGGGAAGAAATGGATTCAGTCCAAAGAAAATGCCGGTGATTCCAAGTTTGTAGCAAAAGAAGGAAATTCTGGTGGGTCTAGCAAATGGAAGATGAACAAAAGCCTTGTCAATACTGTGGTGGAACTAATCATCAGTTTTTTAGATGTTGGAGAAAGCCTGATGCTAGATGCAGAAGATGTCACAAGTTGGATCACATGGAAGCCATCTGCAAAAAAAAATTACCAGCAAGCGGGAAAAGCCCGGGTAGCAGTGAATGAAACTGAGGAAGAGCATTTGTTTGTAGCTTCTTTTTCTAAATCTTGTGTTGGGAATGATGCATGGCTGGTGGACAGTGGCTGCACCAATCATATGACTGGCAATTCAAAGTTGTTTAGGAGTCTAGACAGGTCAGTCAGGTCCAGAGTTAGAATTGGCAATGGACAGTATATTGAAGTGCAAGGGAAGGGTACAAGTGGCTATTGAAGGAAATCGGGAGGTGAAGCTGATCAGTGATGTTCTCTTTGTGCCAAATATTGACCATAATCTGTTGAGTGTTGGTCAATTAGTTGAGAAGGGCTATAAAGTGAAGTTCGAAGGGAAGGAATGTCTTATTAATAATGCAGATAGCAAAGAAGTGCTAAGAATTCCAATGGAGGACAAGAGTTTCATGTTCAAGCCACAAGAGATGCAACAAATGGCTTTAAAGTGCAAAGAAGAAAATGCAGAGATATGGCATAAAAGACTTGGGCATGTTCACAGGAAGAGCATGTTGTTTATGCAGAGAAATAGCTTGCGAGATGACTTGCCAAGTTTGGAGGAGGAATTTCCACAGTGCAAAACTTGTCTTCTTGGCAAGCAAGCCAGATTTCCTTTCAAAGGAGGAGGCTGGAGAGCATGTGAGAAGCTGCAATTAGTCCCACAGATTTATGTGGACCTATGTCTCGAGTCTTCTCTCAATGGTAGCAGGTATTTCATTACCTTCACCGATGATATGACTAGGATGAGTTGGATTTATTTTCTGCGAGCCAAGTCTGAAGTTGCTGATGTGTTTGTGAAGTTTAAAGCCTTAGTTGAGAATCGAGTGGGAAGAAAATTAAAATGCTCAGGTCTGATAATGGGTCCGAGTATACCGCTCCCAAGTTTAAGTTGAATTGTGAGCAAGCAGGAATTGTGCAATAGTTCACTGCTCCCTATTCACCTCAACAGAATGGGGTTAGTGAGAGGAAAAACAGAAGTATTATGGAGATGGCTAGATGTATGATGCAGGAGAAGATGTTGCCTAAGAAGTTTCGGGCCGAGGCGGCTAATACCTGCAGGTGTTCTGTTGAACAGATTGCCCACAAAGGCCTTAGAGAAGTCAACACCTTTTGAAGTCTGGTATGGTGTTAAACCTTTCGTGAAAAATTTGAAGGTTTTTGGGTGTTTGTGTTACACTCATGTTCCTCGGGTCAAGAGGGACAAGTTGGATAAAAGAGCTGAACTTGGAATCTTCATCGGATACAGTCTCCAATCAAAGGCTTACAGAATTTTTCACCCTATGACGGGGAAGGTGACCGTAAGCGAGAGATGTTGTTTTTTAGAGGATGATGAGTGGAATTGGATGGAAGGAAAGAGTGCAGAAAGAACAGTTTGAAAAACAACCTGCAACAGATGTAGAGGTTGATGAAGTTATAGATGGATTGGAAGACAGTGTTGATGATTTACCGGTGAGAGGTACGAGGTCACTTGCTGAAATCTATGAAAGAAGCAATGTGGCAATGCTCGAACCATCTAACTTTGTGGAAGCTAAGGAGGATCGAGGTGGATTGCAGCAATGCGGGAGGAGATTTCAATGATTCAGAAAAACCATACATGGGAGCTCGTTTGCACCATCCGATAAGAATGTGATTGGGGTTAAGTGGGTGTTTAGAACAAAACTTAATCCCGATGGTTCCGTTAATAAATACAAAGCTAGACTGGTGGTGAAAGGCTATGCACGAGATATGGGGAGTAGACTATTCTGAAACATTTGCTCCTCTGTTGCACGACTTGATACAATAAGGTTACTTGTTAGCTATTGCGGCGAGAGAAGGGGTGGCCTATATTTCAGTTAGATGTTAAGTCTGCATTTCTGAATGGAGAGCTTGAGGAGGAGATTTTTGTTGAACAACCTGAAGGTTTTAGTATCAAAGGGCAAGAAGAGAGTGTATACGGGTTGAAGAAAGCTCTATATGGATGAAGCGAGGCTCCAAGAGCTTGGTATGGGAAGATAGATCGATATTTGCAGGATTTTGGCTTCGTAAAAAGCTTAAGTGAGTTCACTCTTTATGTCAAGAAGGTGAATCACAGTGTTGTAATTCTGTCACTTTATGTAGATGATCTTTTAGTGACAGGGAATGATATGGAATTGATAGAGAAGGTGAAGCAAGATTTATTTGCAGTTTTTGAGATGTCGACTTGGGAAAGATGTCTTATTTTTGGGTCCGGAAGTCAAACAGGCTTCATATGAGATCTTCATCTGTCAAAAAAAAAATACATGAAGGAAATTCTAAAGAAGTTTCAGATGGAAGATTGTCGAAGTGTAAGCACTCCTATGGCTGCTAAAGAGAAGCTGCGGAAGAATGATGGAACAGATGCAAGTAGATGCTTCTATGTATAGAAGTACGATTGGGTGTCTCATGTATCTTACAAAGCAACCAGACCAGATATTTTATTTTGTGAGTATTTTATCCAGGTTTATGAGCAGTCCTAGTCGGTTACATTTGATTGCAGCAAAAAGGGTATTGAGATATCTCAAAGGAACATTGTTCTTTGGTGTAAAGTTTAAGAAATGTCGAAGTTTAATGCAAGGATTTTTCGATAGTGACCGGGCTGGTTCAGTGGATGACATGAAAAGTACGTCTGGGTATTGTTTCAATCTTGGTTCTGCTTGTTTCTCCTGGTGTTCTAAAAAGCAAGAGATTGTAGCTCGCCCAGTCTACTGCAGAGGCTGAGTTTATAGCAGCTCTGCAGCTGCAAATCAAGCTTTGTGGCTGAAAAAGATAATGAAAGATCTGTGGTTGAATTCTAGTGATTGCATTGAAGTTAACGTGGATAACCAGGCGGCGTTAGCAATATCTCAGAATCCAGTTTTCCATGGCAAAACCAAGCATTTCAAAGTCAAATTTTTCTTTCTGCGTGAGGTGCAACAAAGTGGCGAAGTTAAGTTGGTCTATTGCAGATCTCGAAGATCAGCTTGCAGACATGTTCACAAAACCACTTCAAGCTGGAAGATTTGAAATACTAAGAAAGAAAATTGGAGTATGCAGCAGCAACTGATCCAAGGAGGAGTTTGTTGGATTATAATGTCTCCGTTGCTGTTTTATGTTTTCTTTTATTTATTCTGTTTTCTGCTGGTTTTACTCTGTTTTACTCTGTTTTTTTTATTAAAAAACAGCCAAGTTCAATGTAGTTATTTGTTTAGTGTTTTTGTTATTTTCTAGGAAGTTAATAGCACGTTTGTGTGCAGTTATGTGTTGCACGTACGTGAGCAGTTTTTGTTTTGTATTTAGGGGTTGTACTTGACAGTTTTTTTTCTTAAGCACAAGACGTATGAAGTGCTCTGTTTTTCATCTTCTCTCTCTCAAAAACAGAAATTTTTCTGTTTTGATTGGTGTTTTTATGAGTTATAACAGTCTCACCAAACCGTAAAAACAGCAAAATGCAACCGGTATGGCCAAAAACCGCAAAATGCAAACGGGGCTTAGATCTCATTGCTTTCTCCGAGCATTATCAAAGACTAGGCCTTCACAAAATGAAGTTACATCACTAACTAACCGGCAATTTCAAAGACGCAATCCAACTTAAATATAAGACAAGAAACACCAGAGAGTAGCATAATACTCCACTATCGTCAGTTGAGTTAGAGTACGATGATGATCGAAGAGTGAGCAAGCCATCACAAGCAGCTACGCAAGAACAAAGCCACTGAAGCAATCAATGAATTCGTGCGACACGGCGCGAAAAGCCACATGCATGAGCAAGAACAAATGCGGCAGCTGAGCAAGCTTACGTCCGAAGTACATGAGCTTAACAACGGTGTCGTTCAAGACCGGAACTCCCGAGAAACTAAGAGATCCAGACAGCAGAGTTTTACAAGTTTCGAGTGGGAACAGACGCCAAATCGGCACGACCGAGCGACGAGAAGTGGAGGAAGAAGGTGAACCGGAAAATTTTCCCTAAAAAACGGCGATGGCCGAAATTCGCACTGCGGCGGGAGAGATGGCGAATCTGCTACGGTGAGGAGTACGGAATGAACAGAGGATATTTGCCGGTGAAAAAGGAAAAAACTCTTCCAGGAAAATGTGGAAATCAATAAGACAAATAAAACAAGATTTATCAAAAAAAAAAAAAAAAAAAAAAAAAAAGGACTAGTGTGCCTGTTCTAAGATGGGTCGGTTCTCATCCAGGAACCGAATTGAGTAGGGTTGATTTCCACCACGTGGAATAGGAACCAACCCACCTAGACCAGAAGGTTAGTCCAGTTCCAAAGTCGGTCTCAAAATCGATCATCGTCATACCACACTTCTACGCTTTCTTGGCAAGCACAAATATGAAGTTACCACCAGCTACCAAACAAAACCAAAAGAATCCGGACAAGACATTAGCGATCAACAGAGGATCACGGCCATGAAGGAGCAAACTTGCAAATAAAAAAAGCTCGTACTTAAGAGTTGATCAGCGGTTGCCATTATCGCTGTTTGCACGTGTGGTCGTTGGTTGGCTTTGCAGAACTGAAAAATGCCACTAGGCTCGAAATTGTTTGGTTAAGCTGCTCTCATTATGTCTTGCTTAGAGGAATAGAACATCACGATGATGCCTAGACACTTTCAGAACCGCAAGTTATTGTTGAAGTTGTAACAACTCTCTTGAGAGATTAATCCACCATGGTAACGCAAAATCCTATGCGTTTGCTATGTCTAATTTACCTTTGATTCTCGAAAGCTTTCTTGATTTTTCGAGCTATACCGTTAAGGCACCGACTGGTTTTCATGGGCATAATTCATGCTTTCGATGGAAAATTACTGTCCAGCACTCGCTAACGGATAACAAACGAAATGTTCAAAACCTAGATATTATATTCTATCACGTTGTTTGTTTTCCCATCAATCTTTGTTACTCTTGATTGTATCTTTTATACAGTACGTGATTACATCCATATTTGGAGTTTTGTTTACGAAATCCCTCGTTCACGTGACAAGAGGGCCAAGACATACGTTTGACATGCATTATGAATCTAGCTGCTGATATACTCAGCATTCGGCAAGAAGAACGGTCGCTACATGCACATAGATCAATCACTTCTAGCTTAAAAAATCGGATTAGATCAATTTCCGACACAGCAACCCAATTTCTTTGCAATGCGAAAGATCTCATGCTGTGAAAAAAAGACAACACAAGAGACTACAAATTCAAGTATTATTCCGATTGATATAATTGATTTTATCCATCACTTTTATCATATATTAAACAACGAACACGATTCTTCCTTCACTAATGCAGCCAAAATAGCAAAACAAAGAACTAAACGGCAGGTTGATACACATTGGGGCAAACGAAGAGCACCCAAATGAAAGTGAAAACCGCACATGCAAATGTCAATCTCTTTAACTCTGCCGGCCCAATTTCATGAACTTTTGTCCCTCATATGCTTCCAATATTGGGGCATGCCTCACCAACAAGACCCCTTGTGGCTTTGGCTTCCACATACCATGCAATTTGCCCTATAAAAAGGGCCATACCCAGTGAAATTCTTCAAGATTTTCCCCGGTATCTCTCCTTCAACCAACTCCTATGTTCCGGTTCCGTCTTGAGTGATAAAGCTGAAATCCCCATGACAGGTATATATACACATCATAAGATCTCTTTTCTTATAAAACTACATACACATGCAAGTGGGTGTCACTCCTAGTAGCAACATAGAGCAAAGCAAGCATACTAGGAAAGCAACATCAAGACAGAGTCTCATTAAAATAACAGATGATTTTGTAGTGTTCATGCTTGTCTGCCTATAAAGATACACGATTACATCATGCCTGAATGAATTTAAAGAATCCAATTATCCAGCATTAGCAGGCGAAACAAGACACCAGAGGATTTGCTTCCTACCCGACACTGATTCCCTAACTTACAGCATTTCGGACAAATTTATGTAATGTGTAAGGATATATCCAATAGGAAACACCCTCACATAGGGTATATCCACTAGGAAATATGATCGAAATGTTAGAGGCCATCAGGATGAGAATTAAAACTTGGACTTGCATTAATAATTTCAGTCATACAAAGATTATTGATCTTTATGCCGGGACATATAAATAGGCACAATGCATTTAAAATGTAATTAAGCTTGTCAAGAGTCTGGACTTCCTTTCGTCTCGGTCTCTCGGTATCAGCATTATTCCGTTCCTTAACTAGAAAATAAGACTTACAGAAAATAAAACTTCCCCAGACAAAAGAGGAATAACCAACACAAGCGCGGAAGTGATGCATCAAACTCCACTACTAATTTTCCTCAGCTATTCCAAAATTGCCATAAACTTTGGGAAGATTGTCACACCAGATCGAGATTAGTTGGGTGCTTAAAGAGCCTAGACATCCTTTTGACTCCCAAAAAGAAAGGCTTGTAAAGCCACGTATTCTCGTCTTGAATTGGTTTTTCTGGAGCTAACTACTTAAAAAAGAAGATTCCACATTGACCGGTGAAAACCAATATATATGTAGGTAGAGGTAATTCGAGAGATGGACAGTACTGAAACGCAACATTGGCAACTTGAGCATCGGAATTGATTGTTGTGTAAGACCGCCTTGTCCAAGAACAATGCAAGTACACATATGAACATGTGAGAACTAGTGATTAACACATAAACAGTGATTGCCATCATGAGCATATTAGGCCACGTAATCTGATATGCATTTGTGGCCAATTGTGGGTGACGTCTAGTACCATCAGCTCAAAACGCAGCTGCAGCTGCATATGTATCTGAACGAGATCCATGGATACCTTACTGGTGATCATAGCATGCCAAAAAACCACCAGAAAGACAAGGAAAATAAAAACCGAATGAATAAATTGGGGACAAAACCAGGTAGGGCAGGATTGGTGAAGATGAAAGAGGCCCAACCTCGTCTGATTGCATTGATTATCATGGATCTGAACTCAAAACTTCTCATTGACTTAATCATTGCATTACCTGCATCAGATGGTCAACCAAAAATTTCATGATTCATATACAACAGCTTATGTTATCCCACTTCATCTAGATTGAGAAAAATAAGAGTTCTGCCATATGTCTAGTTTGACCTTGCAAAAAATAACATGTTGAAAGCTCTCTGTTGATTTGCTACTCAGACACAGCAGTAGTAGAGCCAGAGTCAACCACATGTTGCTGTGTTCCACTCAGAGATGAGCCAAGCTTTGCCAAGTTTGGATCATTCCTGTGCTTGTCCCAGGCTGCTTCAAACTGCATGCCCTTGCATCTTCACATCCACAAAGACATAGAAAGCTAAGCATGAGTCTCTGTCAAGGTTATCTAGATGAGGGGGAAAATAAGCAATCCTTACTGTTGAAGCAAGAGCAGTATCTGTAGAATGTGTGTCCTTATTTCTTCTCGCTTTCTTCTCAATGCCGCCTCCTTGTATAATACAAGAAGTTCATCGACTAATCTAGAAGCAATAAAGGAATATTTTATGAGAAAACACCAAGGAAATCCATGGGTAAATACTCGATCCTATAGAAACATCCACAATGCAAAGCTCAGATGAAGGGCAAAAGATAGTTCTCCCACACTTAAGTGCATCGAAAATTTCCAGAGGGACAGTCTGCTCAGGAGGAAATTGATGAAAAAGGTCAACTTCCTAATAATCCCAAAGAAGAAATAACGAAAATGGAAAAAAGGAAAGGGCAATATAACACATAAAACAATCTCTCGAAAAGAAGAATCCACACTAACACCTCTTAAGGTTTATGCATGAAGCAGACAGTTGCTATTCATCTTTAAGTTTGTAAGCGTGATTCCAGAAACGGCATCAAAATACATTCACATACAGATCAATTAGTTTCATCCTTCATTTTTCATTGTAAACCTAAATATAAAATATGCAAAAGTGCTGCTCATAGAAGCCAAAGCATCTCCACTGCTTATATGAGGTTAATCAAACAAGTTGTAATTTACCTTTCGACAAATGGCGTGTTCCTTATCCACGTTAGCCTCATAATTGTATGAGCCCTCTGCAGAACCTGTGCAGGAAGAGAATGAAAATGCTATAGTAAAGTGAAAGATGTGTTGACAGCAGAATGATGCATCAACAATTAAGAAAACGAGGAAAAATATTGGAACTGTGCAACATCAGCACTTTTTACATGGGTGATTAATTTAAATCTCTACTAACCTAGTTAGCAAGTCAGAGCATATTTACAGTTTAGTAAGCCAGGTGCCGTGCTGAGAAGGATGGCTATACGATATCATTATGACCAATTAGCCAATCATCATTCATAGAATCATTTCTTGGTCAGTAACTCATTGACTTTGTCAAAGAAAGGATCAGTAAAACCTAGTAGAACAATTAAATTTTAATGGGGCACTTATAAAAAGAAGGTGAAATGTCTGAGCTTTAACGCAATTTATGTGCCAACAAACTCCAAAGGATACGGATTTTAAGGTTTGAAAATCCAGCATCGTCCTCTTGATGGCAGATACATAAACCACATGAAGCGCAATATGGTCCTCAAAATGCATATAAAATTTAAGAAAATATTATTACCAGATTTTGCAAGAAATGATTCACCATAGTCAAACAAGTTAAAGGAGAGCAGACACTCATATGCCACGCCAGTGAACAGAAAGTGCCGGGACAATAATCACTGATTTCCAGTTTTTTGGCCAAATTAGACTCCCAAAAGAAATCCATGATACTCATATAAGCATCTATGTTTCTTACCAGTAGAACAGTCTCATCGTCATCAGCATGCATCCACTGAAAGAGTAGAGGAAAAAGGCGTCTAAAATGAGCTAATAACACAAGACCGACAACATTGAGGAGTGGCTCAATCAACTCAAGCCAGGCTATGCGACGCTCCTTATTCCTTGGTTGGCGCTCCAAATGACTTAACATCTCATTCAGTAATCTCTCAAACCTACCAGAAAATTGAATTGATGAACTACTAATGAACATACAACTCTCGAATAACTGAAAAGAAATTACATGCAACAATCTGAACACTTGATAAGATTCTGAGCATTTTATAGATTCAAAGTAGTATGTATTATGCCTAAGAGATCCAATTTCCACAATCTCAAAAATGTACTTGTCCTCAAGGTAAATATGATAGGAGTCCAGGAGACAGCTTCCAACATGGGTTGCTTGCCTATGATCATAAAAGCCTCTTAAATTTTTAGTTTCCACAGGAAAAGGACTTCTTTTATCCCCACTTAACACAATCTACACAAAAATATGTGGCCCAAACTATCAGTCCATTATATGATTATCGCATTATATTAACTCCCAATGACGAGAAATTCTTTTCAAATAACTTTTTTGCATCTTCTTTAACCATGTGACATAAAGAAGAAAAAGTTTACCAAGGGCTTCGAGGGTTGTCTCGTTGAGTACTGGTCACTAGAAGAACCGACATCTCAACCACAGGGTGCCAAATACCATCATCAGAAGCAATGTTTTGGCAGCACGCATCGAGAATTGGTTCTTTGTACCAACCAAGCTCAGCAGCATTCACATTTTTCGCAAGATGTGTGAAGCTAATCATGCCCTGACCCTGAAGGTAAGCAACAGAAAAGACTGTCAAAAGCTCTGCATCCATGACTTGAGCAGCTTTGATTAGTTTCAATTTTGCAATTTGATAAGGCATAAATTAATTTCCCAAAAAAAAAGAAAAAGAAAACTTCAAACATCAATCAAGTCTGTCAATTAGGAAACAACATTAATGCCACCATAAATCAGCGAAAGTGAGGATAAAATGCATGGAAGAAGTACATACTTTGACAATAGGTGACCAGTGATCGAGTGCGGTTAGAGCACAAGGAATCACCAAATTACACAGCTTTCCCATATAAGGACGACCAACCTACAGGCGCACGAAGACAAGAACAAGTAACGATCATAAACTCACGAAAATACTCAACATTATGGAAGCCACCAACAAATATAAGAACAAATCACCTCAAACCTGAGTAACAAACCATCTAAGCTGATGTGCAGCCACAATGGCATAACCAACCGGGACCTTCGCCGACGCAGCAAAGGCTTCGTCGGACTCATCGATCGAGCTCTCCTTAATCCTTTCCTTCAACAAAGGCAACACCTCAGGCATCAACTCGATCACCAACCTCGTCTCCGCCGAAACTCCGGAGCCATAATCAATCCCCATCTCACCAACTCTCCTCGCACCGTCCTCTCCGAAATAACCAGCACAAGCTTCCGCGAGGTCGCCGAATGCCGAACCCGCGAGCGCCGAGAGGTCTCGCGTTATCCACGAGAGCAAATCGTGCTTCGAGCACCGCGCGGCGACCAGAAGCGCGCAGGCCAGAGCGAGGTCCCTGACCGAAGCGCGGAGCTCGCGCTCATCGGCGCTAGGGCTTCGAGCCGCGGCGGCCTCGCGCTGGAGAAGAGACTCGAGCATGGACTTGACGGAGACGCTCGAGTGCTCCGGGGCGCCTCGCGTGCCTCCGACAGGGACGACAGGATCGAATCCGATAACCTGAAAACCGACAAAAAAAAAAAAAAAAAAGAACTCGCGATGAGTCGAACGCGACGCGGCAGTCGAAAGCGCTGACGAACGGAGAGCTCAGCGTCGGAGCTTTACTGGAGGAGACGGCCGCGGAGAGCCGCCGGCGAACTCGAGGAGGCGGGAAGCGCGGCCGGACTCATGCCGCGTGGTCGCAGGCAGCGGGCGGGCGGGCGATCGGCCGACTTCAATTCGGCAACTTGGCAGAGGGATTTGAGGGAGGAGTTGGAGCTCGAATCGATTTAGCGGGAGAGGGAACGAGCGAGACGGGGGCGACTGTGAGCTTTGAGTTGGAACCGAAGCAAGAGGCCGATGCGCAATTGGGCCGTGAAGAAGATTTCTATATGGGCCGACGGCGAGTAACCCACTCTCTCGGCGCCATTTTCCTGAGTTTGACTCCCCCCCTCTCTGAAAAGTTTCTGATAGGGGTGGCCGCTTTCAAATTAGATAAGTTCCAGAGTTAGCCCTCGAAACCTTCTCTATTTGCCCGAAACTGACTCCCGAACCTACCTTATGTTTTCTGTTCCGATTTTAAGGTCCACACTCTACATGAGAACCTATTTTATTTTTTTGTTCCTTTTTGGGTTCATTCTTTACAAAAAAAAATAATTTGAGGTTATGAGTAATGAAACGATTCAAAGTAAAAGATTAATAATAGAAATTATAATTCACCAAAAATAATAGTCCATAAGATGAATACATAATCATGTGTAATTATAAACAATAAAAAGTGTAAACACTTAACAGAAAACATAAATTATATAACTCCATTTCTCATTTATCTATAAAAATTTAGGAGAAGAGAAAAGTCTAGAGGGAAGTTCCGAGGAAGGAAAAAGGACAAAAGAAAATTGAGTTTAGAATTTAGGGGAAAAAGAAATTAGGATTTTGGTTTTTTAGCTTATAAAATTGGTTTCGAAACTGGTTCCAAAATAAGGCGGTCTAGTCCATTTCCCGAATGGGTATTCACTCGAAACTTGTTCCTAAACCGGTTATAATTGATTCCAAAATTTTGGAACTTGTTCCTAGACCGGTTCCAATAGGAACTAGTTCCCAGATTTGCTTCTCAAGCGGTCCGATCCAATTCTCGGGTAAAACCAATTTGGTTGCACACTCCTAGGTTCTGCCATTGAAGATCGATCGATCCGATCTGATTGAAGTCCCCCAAAGCCCTATCGGAGCTCAAACTAAGGCAAGGGGGTTCTCTTGAAGAAGGTCCTCGAATCAGTCAAGTTAACCTCGTCAATGAGGCCAACTTTGACTGCTTAGGTGATCGGGTTCTCACTCCAGTCATCACCGCAATGTCTAACCATGGGCACGAACCTCGGTAACATGGCTAGGATGCACAAGTGCATTGGCAACGGAAAGCAGTGGCGACACCATCACTTTCATATTTGTGAGCCTTGGTAAGGAGTGAAACCATTTATGATATGGATGTGTTTATTGGCAATTCAAGAGCAAAGTTCCAAACATGCACAGGACTGATTGGGTCTAAGGCGGGTAGGCTCTGAACTTGGACCTTGTATTCGACCATGTTATAACCGGTTCCCCTTTTTCGGACCATGTACTAAACCTGTTTGTATTGGACCATGTACCCAACCCACCCCGTTTTTCCGGTCCAATTCCAAGGTCATTGGAATCTGTTTTGCAATCTCCCGATATCCTATACGACTTTGAATTTTATATTAATACACAAGAAAATAACGTATATCCTCCTAATTTGTATCGAAACATTAAGCACTTGTAATAAAATAAATACATAAGTTTTTTTAACTAAACAAAAAATGAATGATCCACATAACTAATCATAAAACAAAGAATTAGCAACAAACATGGGTCTTAACCACCTATCTTGGTGGCGATGTTGGCAGCGAGCTTCTCCTCCTAACGCAAGGGGAGGAGTTCGATTCCTAGGCGCCACAAGGCGATTTACCTGGGTTACGAGGGATGGTAGTGACTCACGTGCCCCCCAGGGTTTACTCAACCGCGCTGCCGACGTACGGGGTTTCTTGGGTCATCAAAAAAAAAAAAAAAAAAAAAAACGTACATGGGTCTAATATTAGTCTTATTCCCACAACTATTACATGAAACTACTTATTTATACAATTATAAATCTTCATACAAAAGAGAAATTAGACGAACCAATTCATGTGGTATACAAGAATTTGACAACGACGAACACCGTCTGTCTGTCAGATGGTGTGAGAGAGGGGGAAGTAAGTGAGGAAGAGGAACAACGAAGGAGAATTACGATGCATGTTTGAGAGAGTCAAGAGAAAGTTGTGTGATTGCGAGAATAAAAATATAAATAAAGGGAAAAAATAGGGTTTTGGACCTATATTTACAAAACAGTTCCCAAACCGGTCTAGGAACAGTTCCTGCATGGGTAATCAATCGGACCCGATTCCTAGACCAGGTTCAATGGAAACCGATTCCCGACCCTATTTTCTAAGTGAACCCGTTCGGTTCCCAAATATACCCGGTCCAATTGCACACCCCTAAACATGCGAGTGAAACATCATTATTCGTAAGCTCCACTGTTCCGGTGCTTGCAACAGTGGAATTACCCAACTTTGGTTTGCTCTACTGTGGTTTGTACACTGTTGCTTACAAAGATCATTTCGTTGTTATTTATGAAACAAAGACCAAGACGAGACTGCCAATTTCGAGACGAAGGCGATGGACATTGACAGCGAACATCTCAGCGTCCCAGACACGGCGTCCCAGATACGGAAATCGTAGAGAACTCAGCAGCATCGGCCATGCCGGTAAGGGCTCGACATAAAATCTTGCCAGAATAAAGTCGCATCGTTCTGAAGCTGCAGAGCATTATTCTCACTTTAGCGGCCACTCGATCTAGCAACTGGGGGGAAAAACTGGCTCGTTCATATAACAACGGCTGTTCATATGGGGATGGAAACTCAGGCATATCCTTCAGCACTCCCTCTAATTTGAAATTTCGCTAGTTTTGTATAGTTCAACATAGTAGGACTATGATGATCCACCGCATGCCAGACGGACAAATAGGTGATCAAGAATCACTCGGTGCCAATCGTGATAGATAATTGATCTTTCGTTCAGCGCAATAACCTTTGGTTCATCGATCCTTGTAGAATAAGCTCATGATGAACTGAGCAGAGCGATCATCTCCAGCTCAAGTCCCGATCTATCATGCACAGTGAGAACCACGAACAAAACAATCAGCAGATACAAGTACCAAATATGAGTAACCAGGCGAAAGAGGAACGCAAATCCCAAAAGTAAACTCATGATTCACAGAAGTACTGATTTGCAGATTTCAAGGAAACACGGGCATTTGGCGTAAGTTTTTTTAAGTTGCTACAGAATAATCTAAGCTTGCTCTCAAAGAAAACAAAATGGTAGATCCTCTCTCAAGCCAACATGGGCCCAAATAACCCGAACTCAGAAGCTGCAAAAAAAGTTAAAAAGAAAGGATATAGTTAGTTTGCGAAAGAAGGATGCGGATACCATTGCTTCGAAACATCAACACAACTTAGGACCACTAATCATTTCAGACAACCGAGGTGATGACATAGCACCGTAGAAAGGGAGAATTAATATGTGCACAAGACCAATGACCAAGACAAGCCCAACAGTGGGATGCCAATAACCTAACATAATTTAGGACGTCTCCATGAAACATATGACTTAACAGAGGATACTTGACAGTTGACTTTGTTGTAGAAACACTGCAAACTTGATGATAAATGGTTGAAGATGAGTAAACATGCTTAAATGAAGTTATGCAATTTCCCTCATAGAATGAAACATCCAAATGGTGTGAAAAGATTATTTGTTCAACCAAAAACACCCTTACGGCAATCAACCGGGAAACGTAACATACAATTATTGCTATGCCAATCATTTGATCGACTTATTAAAACATCAACACCTTATTCTTTGAAGTGGAAAGAAAACGAAGCAACCTCGAGCTCAGTCATTGAGATGACAGGGACAGTTATTACATGGTTCATAGTAAGTGGTCAATGAAATTAGAAACAACTAAATATGGAAACTAAGAGAAAAGGCAACAGTTCGCAAACATGACTGGCAATATTTTCGAAGTCGAACTAATAAAGATGGACCCCATAAAAGATAAATGCTCTCATAAAAGTAAAAACACCATTTAAAGCACACATACCTCATATATTGCTGGGGTACATGAAAACCCTTACCCTAGCTCCCTGTAAAAGATAGAACAGTCAATACTTAAGCTAAAGACATCCATAATATACAATGTTCCCAAAAGGTTCTATTATCTACTCTACCATGGATTTGGGAGGCAAGTTAGACTTGAACTTGGCACGGACGACACCGCTGTTACCATGAGGCCTGATAACTTTCCCCCAAATGCATCGATAGTGCGATCCATTCTTCTTCACCTTCGCCTTGTAGATGTAGGCCATGCGCTTACCAGCGTACCATGCTACCTCCTCTTGGGTGTTGACTCCCTCGATTTGGATCAAAGATATATTCGGGTACTGGTTAGACTTCGACCTGTTTCAACAAGAGAAATTTCAACTACCTCAACAAAAAGGAAATACACGAAGTACAGCCAAAGACCCGATAACTTGTACTTCATAAAAGCTAACACGAATTCTTTCCCCTTTCCCTCACATCTAAACCCACCAATAGCTAGAGACGCAACGACATCAGATAAGCGCAGCGATTCCACCCAAAACTACAATAAATCACATCAACAACAAGTCCTTCCTACGCAGATATTCAGCTAACTAATTCAGCTACGGGACCCAAACTCCTCTAGAGCCACTTCCCCATGAAATCAGCTTCATTCACATGGGGAAATCAAGCAAGCCGTCACCGAAAGCTCAAACCTAAACCCAGGCTCCACTACGAAACAATCGAAAGTCTATCCAACATCACAAGGAAGCCAAACTCGATTGAAACCCACATCTCTACTCACGTAGAAGAACAGAGCAACGAGAGGTACTAAGAATCGATGAGAAACAGGGCGCACGCACCTCTTGTACCCGAGGACGGTGCCTCTCACGTAGAGCCTGCAATCAAATGGAGAGAAAACGAACGAATTGGCATCACTTAGCAATGGAAGAAGACGGAGACGACGACTAGAGAAAAGCGAGAGCGGCGACGCGGATCGCAGACCTGACTCTCTCTCCCTGGCGTCCCTTCACCATGGCCGCTTCTCCGTCGCTCGAGGCTGCCTGCGCTCCTCCGCCTTCCCCGCTTGACCGAGTGAGTGACGACGCCGATGCAGAAGGATCCTCAAAACCCTAGCTCCAACTTCGCGCTTTTATAGGGAGTTACGCCCGGGATCGATTTGGGCCATGGTCAAGGGCTCCTTCTTGGGCTTTAGCCCATATATTAAAAGGTGAAATGGGCCGAGAACTCGGGTGAATATAGCAAATCCAGAAATTAAAACATTGGGGGGGAGAGAGAGAGTAAGAATGCAAAGTTCAATGATTTAAAACATTTTTCTTCACTCGTATTTTTCAAGCAATAAAAACAATTTAAAACTTTAAAAGAATGCATAAGTTCAATGATTGAATATTTAAAAGAAAAAAGAGCGGATTGTAAGTTATATCTCGCCTTCCACGACTATTTTATGTTTCTATATGATTATTGTGACAAGATTATTCCATTAAATTTTTGCTAAGAAAATAGCCGACATATTATACTCTAGGTGCATCTTTCTTATGTTTTTCAAAAAGAATATGAAATATATTAATATTTAAATTTATGAGAATGAGACTTCCTCTGGGCGGAAACTTTTGTATACTTTGCATGATATTTGTCTAAATAATAATTCCATATTGATCTCATTATATGATCTCGTGAATTGGATGCTTATATGTTCATAAGAAAAGAAAATCCTCTCTTTTTACGTTTTCAAAAGTCAGCAATAGGTATTGAATATGAAAGATTATGGGCCGTTTGGTTACATGAAAATTTCTTAATTTTACTTAGGAAAGCAAAAAGAAACATGAGAACACCGTGTGGATGACTACATATAAAATATTTTTTAAAAAAATATTAACACGAAAAATTATTTCCAAAGGCAGCGTTTTTTTCTTATAATTAGAAATTCCTTATTACCTATAATTTTAGATTAATCGATTAAAGCTTCGAAAGTAAGAGATTTGTTCCACAATAAAGAACTGATTTTCTCTTATTCGTGCTTTTATAGAGAAGAGTTAAATGTGAGCTTAATTTGGTCTCATCTGAGCGTTCACAAATTCGCCATGCCTAAGGCGTCTTGGACTTGGCCCATAAAATTAAAAATAATGAAAAGCAGAAAAGAAAAGAAAAACACAAGGAGGCAATAAGAAAAAAAAAAAATCAAGCTTCAAGTTCGGTTATTTCGTGAAAGTCTGCAATTTGAAAAGCATTTTCCACCTTTTAATCATTTTTAGTGCTTGGAAAAATGAGTTTGCAAAATATATTTCACCGTTAAATAACATGTCCGGGCATAGATCACTCTTAAAAATATTGTCAAAAAAGTGCTCCAAGGTCACCTGATAAGAATCTAAAGATGACAAAAACAATGTTTAATGAAAATATATTTTTCCTTTTAGCAAGTCTCAAATGAAAACAATTCAAATAAAAATAACAAAATTTAATTGTTAATGATAAGAACAATTTTCCACACTCAATGTCATATTCTTGAGAAGAAGCACACGCACACATTGCATAAGTTAAACATATATAATAGATGCTATTGTGCATAAAGATTTTAAGAATGGAAATTTCCTACAGAGTGAAATTTACTTTTTCATATGATTTTTTTTCTTATAAAGTCAGTATGCTACAATTCCAATTTAAATCGAAGATTGCATGGTATAATCTAGCCATATACAAACACATAGGGAAAAAAAATATTTTCCAGTATAAATTGAAAATCAACAATTAGCAAATCTTGTTGAAAACTCTTTCCCTTGCAAAACCACAAGTTTGCTCTTCTTCGCACCAGCGTGCCCGAAAAAGAGTTGGAGAAAGATTTGCAACAATCCAACTTCATCTCTCAAAATTTTCTTTTTCTATAAATAAAAGCAAATTCTTTTTTTTTTATCACACCCCCTCCTACTTTTACTTCCTAAGTTTTCAAGTTCCATCCATAACGAGAAGAAGAGCATTTGAATCACTATAGAATCACCTGATTTGTCGAAGTCAACGATTTTTACTTACAAAAGAGCATGCCGTTTTCTAGCGCAAGTTCGACAATGACATCGTTGTTTAGTTTTCAGCAAAGATGTGGCCAGAATATAATATATGGTGAACAATTTAGTCAAAATTGGCCATCTTTCTCGAGAATTTTATGGAGTATCTCTGTGTTTCGATCATAGGGAGATAAGGGTGACTCAATTCTCGGTGCTTTTGTTGTCAACAAAAAGCAACAAATCGTGACATTAAGGTTCTTCTAAGATTAAATCCTAATACCTTTTTTTGGTCAAATTTGCTATGGCTTTGTTGCCTAATAGATGTATGAAACAATTGGATCTTCAATTTTGTCCCCACACTTGTCATGGGATTAATTTAGGTTCCATTACCTACGCAACAAATAAGATGGATACAAATGAGGTATGAGCCCATATAAATATATAGGTAGAAGAACAGCCCAAGTGCCATAACTTGGCACAGGAGAACACTTAAGTGCCATAACTTCAAAACGGTACACTTAAGTGCCACTTTCTTTTTCTAATGGGACACTTAAGTGCCACTTCCAGCAACCCTTGCCGGAAATCCTACGTGGCAATATTTTATTATTTTGTATTGCCTACGTGGCTCGTCGGAGAGTTGAGTCGGCTCTAACTCACCAGAAACGATGTCGTCTGCATAATAAAAGCCCAAAATCTTCCAAAAATGATGTCGTCTCCCTAGATGCCCAAATCTAAAACCCTAAATCAGCTAAAATCCCTATTAAAGTGCTCGAATCCAAGTCTCAAACCCTAATTTTCATTTGCCCAAAATTCCTTCATCAAATCTTAAAAATGGAGAGTAGAACTCGCAACAGCGTCTCAATTTCCTCTCACCGAAGCAAAGGAGAAGGCCAGCATTTCTGTTTTTGTGAGTTACCGTATCCAAGAAGAACATCATTGACTCAAATAAATCCCTGAAGAAGATTTTATGGATGTGCCCGATATAAAGAAGCGTCGAAGTGCAAATACTTCAAATGAGTCGATGCGAAGTTCTCTGACCGAGCCACATATGTGATATTGGATCCACTTCATAAAAGACAGCTATCTCCATATGTGTTCTTGGACGACTTGGATGATGTTAACTCAATGCAAGCTCAAGCGTCTTCAATTAAACTTTTCAAGAATGAAGTCTTAATGCACGCTTAAGCATCTTCAACTAAACATTTCAAGAATGAAGCTTCAATGATGAAAATTGAATGAAAGTGTTACTAAGCGTTTATTATGGTGTTATTATGTTGTATATTGTACTTTTAATCAAATGTAAAGTACTTGAAAATGAGAAAAAAGTTTCTCCGACTGTCATAGTTAAAAACGGTGTTATTCTGGATTAAACGTAGGCTTTTTTCTTTTTGAAATATGCGAAAAAGTTTGTGTTGTTCCACAAGATCATTGTGGCTTTGTTGTTGTTTGTGCTATCATATGGAGTTGCCATAAGTTAAAGAATTACCATCATCTTCTCTGTTTTGATGCAGACCAACATATACACGAGACAAACATGGTGATTACCTAAGTGCCATAAGTTATATTTAGTAATCACTTAAGTGCTAGTCGCGATGAAAAAATGATCACTTAAGTGTCAAGTTATTATTAAAGTGATCAGTTTAGTGTCACTTGTAGTTAAAAATGAACAATTAAGTGCCAAGTTTTTTAGAATATGACAAGTTAAGTGCCAATTTTTTTTGTGGGTTTTCTCTAAAAATAGTGCCAGCCACCACCACCGGCTGCACCACCAACCATCACCACTAGCCACACTACACACTAGGCGCTCCAGCCACCACCATGCTGGTGGTATTGTTGCACAAGGTACTAGTGCAAGTTGAGCCTTGTACTAGCTTGCACCAGTACACATGGTGTAAAATGTGCAAACTACACACTTGTACCAAGTGTAGGTGCAGCTGCTTAAGCCTATAACTCCCACCACAAACTCATAATCACCAGGCATTACCACCAGCCACACCAGCACCCCAGCCACCACATTAACACCCCAACAATAAACTCACTACCACGAAACATCACAATCCACCACCACTAGATACACCAGCACTCCAGCTATCACCACAGAACACCAACAGCAGCAACAACAAGTAAAAGCAGAATCCATGACAAACAACAACAACATAAATTGACAAGTAACACAAGATTATTTCATTGATATTGAAATTAAGTCTAACAACATCAATGAATGACAAATTAAAGAAAAAAAAAAGATAACCATCCATAGCAAGTGTGTTATTATAACGTTAATGTTTACATAACTGTTTTAACTCATAAGCTCCATAAATCTTATCACATTTCATCTCATCAATCAATATGCATGACACCCCATGTTCGTGCTCCTTTCGATGGACCTTTCACTTAATTCATAATTCTTGCACTATTTCTAACTGGACGTGCAATTTCTTTTTCAACCTTCTCAATATCCACTAACTCAAATGGAGTTGCAAATGTCCCAGGCCGAATTGATTCAAAAGGAGCTGGAGCTGGAGCTGCAACTGGGTTCTTTCTCTTCTTTCTTGTTGGCACAGTTGATGTTTTCTTTTTTGTTGGTGCAGCCGTTGATTATTGAGTTGGGCCTAAGATAAGAACCTCTGAACTTCTCCCAGGCTACAAAAAAATAATAATTGTCAGCAAAAGTCTACAGCATAAATTAAATTAAATGTAGCCAATGAAACCTACATTGAGAATAACTGTTCCAGTACGCTCATTTGTATAAAGGCCATAGCCATATTGTCTTAACCTCTTCCTAAGTTTCCCTCTTGTTTGAATAGGGGAGTCACTTTCAGGAACTTGTAATTTATTAGCTCTTTTTCTTGTTTTCTTAGGCCCTTCAGCTACAGTTGAGGCTTCTTCAACCAATTCTTTAGCTAGGCGTCTTCTAGATGGCCTTTGTGTAGCTGCCCCTTCACCTGGCCTTGTTCTAGTTATCCTTCTGTGTAGCCTTTCAACTTCAGTAACACCTCCTTCTGTTGGCCTTCTGGTGGTACTTGTGGTTCCCCTTGTAGTGATTCTTTTGGTGGCCCCTATGATGATCCTTGAGATGGCTCTTGTGATGGCCCTTCAGTTGGCAATTGAGTTTCAACTTGCTTTCTTCGAACCTGAGAAAGAGGCAAAAGACACCATCGGGACATATAATAATATAAAGAAAATGAAAACTGAATACAAATGGTTGAATTTACCACTTTGGGTATTTCTTTTATTTCTTGAAGAACAGTTGACTCGAACTGGCCGTGATCGCTTGGGCTAATCTTTCGGCTGGCCGTGATGCTACTTGGACCAATCCTTCACCTGGCTATCTTCTACCTTGCCTTCTTCGAATATGTTGTTCAATTTCATGACTTACTGAGATTCTTCTTGTGACCTAACAAACACATTACATACAAGGCCAAATAAGATATTATGTACATTTTTATGATAAACGACAGAGCAACATAAACATTAAATAAATTTCATGACTTATCGGGGTTTCACTTGTTGACTGAAGAACAATCGACTCACTTGGCCCTCTTTGTGTGCATTTCTCCAACTGTTTCTTCACTAGGCCCTCCACATTGCCTCAACGATTGTTGTTGTTTTCTCAATTAACAACATTTAATATTGTGGCCTGCTAGGCGACAATAAGAGTACATTATCTTTGCACTTTGCTTGCTCATTCTTTGCTGACCCAAGACCTCTCCCTTCACCATTCTTCGTTTTCGTTTTGTCCTTCTAATTTTCTTCTTCAGTGGCGAAGGTTGAGGTGCTTCATGATTTGTGGGCTCCCAAAACTTGTTATTTCTAATTGGCTACATCATGAACGATAGGAAGTAAGGTATTTTGATTTATGGTACCAATCATCGATGTAATCATCTGTATTGTCACCCTTCAACTGGATGGCACATATGGCATATGCATATGGAATTCCACTTACTTGCCATGCTCTACATGAACACTTCCTACTTCCTAGATTAACAACATGTTTATCAGCACCCTTCATTATCTCATGTCCGTCATCTCCATTCCAAATGAGATGATAATGCCTACTTGCAGCCAAGTTCTCATCCAATTTTTTGGCAATCCTAGGACCATATTGTCTTGTCTACTTTGCAACATCATCTCTTTGTTTTTGCAGCCAAATCATAACTGCAACTCGTATATCTTCAAGCATTGAGATAACTGATTTACATCTGGCATCTATTATATTTGAATTAAATACTTCATGAATGTTGTTGTCGACGTTATCACACTTGAACTCCTCACTGAAGAATGCCCTACACCAATGCTTCGGTTCTAGTTGAAATAGGGTAGCACATCCTTCCTTTGTCAACTGAAACGGTCATTCTTTGGCTATTTTAAAGTCAGTCATGTTTGCACTATTTGCTAATTGCCAAAATTACAATTGCAGCTTATCCCTTTTGTAGGTCTTTGCCCAATTTCCGTATATGTGCCGCGCACACATTCAATGTTTAGCATGAGGCAACAACTCGGCTACTGCCGAAATCAATCCCTACAATAATTCAAAGTAAGAAATACTAGAGCAATTTACATGTTCATATTACAAAGCAAACTATCGACTAAATTTTTTAAAAAGCAAGCATTACCTTTTGTTGGTCGCTCATGAATGCCCACCCTTCCCCGTTTGTTATCTTCAAGTCAACCATCAGATTTTTCAAGAATTAGGACCAATTGTCCTTATTCTCAATCTTTACAATAGCCCAAGCTAGTGAGAACATTTGATTATTCGCATCTCTTCCAATCGCTGCCAACAATTCTCCCTTGCACAAACCCTTTAAAAAACAGCCATCCAATCCTATAATCCGTCTACAACCAGCTAAAAATCATCGTTAGCATGAGTCAAAGCACACATAGAACTTATCGAACTAGGTCCCATGATCAAGAAGCGGTCTCTCAACCACCTCTACATACACTCTACTTGTAGGGTTTTGCAGCCTACACTCCCAAGCATACTCCCACACCTGCCCATATTCCTTAACATATTGACCAATAAGTATCTTTATCACCTTTTGCTTTGCTCTTTTGCACTGATTCCTAAATACATTAATGCATACACGCTTCTCCACCAGCATCCTAAAGTTAGTAATTTTCATTTCCGGCATTAGCTTGATCAGATCGAAAAAGTGCTTGGACAACCATGCACTTGTTACCATTTTGTTTTAAAAATTAATGGAACAAATGTGTTCCTCTTGGTAAGCTCTAATATGGAAATACTCACTCTTCTTAACAAACGCGCCATAAATCTTCCATGGACAGTTTTGCTGCGAACACCTAGCTTTTACAAATTTCTTGGTATTTTTAATGAAATCAATATTTCTTTGTGCAGCAATGGAGTGCTTCATTATAGCTTCCCTAAATTGTATTGCATCATGGAATTTCATACCTACTGACAAAGTAAGAGAGGCAACAGATGGATCATAGGAAAGAAACTTACTTTTCCTTCTACGCATAGCTCGTTGATCTTCTTCAACTTCGTCCTTGGAAGTTGCGATGTCGATAATTTCTTTATAATCTGTCTCCAGGACCTGGCCAGCAACACTAACATCTGTAGGGCCTTCATTTTGTTTGAAACTTCATCAGCTACATGCAAAGTTGCAAATCTATCTAACAAAAAGTCCCTTTGTTTTTTCCTTGATTGTGTAAGCTCCTCATCGTCAGCGTCACTTAAGATTAATAATTTTTCAGCTTCAACAGCCAACCCTTCATCGTCATCGTCATCTTCACCATCACTGGATTCAACTACTTCCCAATCTAATTCAGTGATGGTGACATCACCTATGTCACAATCACTCTGGTGAACAACATATGCGCATCTCTCCTCCCCATCATGTCCATCATGCCTTGCTTCATCCCTAACCTCAGTACTAGCTTGAATACCATCTCCTCATTCTTTTATTTGGGTGTTATCTCTGTCATCATCTTCGTCCTCACTATCACTATTGTTTTCAACAAATACTTTCGCCTCTTTGCCATGAAGATAATGATATAAGACATCCCTAAAACCATTATCATCTTCCAAAACTCTCAAACTATCTCTTAAGCCTTTCCCAGGAACACAGTATAGTAACTTTTGTACTCTACAATGCAAAAATGTCACTATATCCTTAACAAATCCAATATAAGATGCATTCTTTATATCTACAAAGATAATATCCTCATTCCCTCCCTCATACTCCCAATCACAAAATCCCCACTGTAGTAAACGATGACAGTAACATAGTTTTTATCATGAGCCATTTCTACAACAAAAGATGACAAATATACAATTAACTTTTGGGACCACATTCACAAAGGACAGATAATTGCAAGTGGAGGTCCCTACACTATTTATTAAAGAAAAGAAGAAAGAAAGAGGGAAGATGCATAGGTCAGACGACAGCTGCAGCTTGAAAAGAGACCTCAGGACAAAGACAAATAGAGATGGGACCCGACAACTACTTTGATTATGCCATCGCATTTCTTTAAAATATAGAGAGATCCCTCAGCATGGGTTCTCAACAATGCAATTTTTAAAAAAATACCCAGAAGTCCCCATCCCCACGACAACAAGAGATTCGATTTAAACATGTCCAAAATCCAATACTCTGAACCCTAACAATCACCAATCACAATCGCACATTTCACATCCGACCACCATAAATTACTTTCACACATCACAATTCAACACCTGAATGAATCACGCATCACAGTGGATGAGGCGACATCGAACCTTACACCGAGCCCTAATTTTCCTCCCGCCGAGCCCTACACCGAGCCTACATTTCAAAGCTGCTCCTAAACTGTCAATTCAAATCCCCCAATAGGATTGTAGCACCACATCTGAGCCATAAATCTCACACCAAGCCTGAGCTTTCCCAGCTAACCCCCAAATTTCAAGTCTAAGCCCTAATTTCACTACAGAGGAGAGGAAGAAGAGAAAAAACCTAAGCAAATCGACGACCGCGAGCGACGATGGTGAGTGACAACGGCAAAAGATGACCTACGAATGGCAAGTTGTGAACGATGATGGAGAGGACGTCAAATCTGGTGTGAACTAACGAAATGTTAAAATCCAAATAAGCAAAACGATGTCATTTAGCATTAAGGAAAAACTACGTCGTTTAGTTTGGCCAAATGCACAGTGGATAAGGCGATGTCGTTTTCCTCCTCCACGTGTGCTTTTTTTTTTTTTAAAATAAAATTACCACGTCGGTTAAGCATGTTGCCGGAAAATGCCACGTCTGCATTTTAGCCAATTTTTGGTCGGATTGACACTTAAGTGTTCCACTTTACTCCGACATTGGCACTTAAGTGTACCATTTCAAAGTTATGGCACTTAAATATCCCTCTGTACCAAGTTATGGCACTCCAGGTGTCCCAACCTCTATATATAAGTATAAGTTCAATTGTAACCATAAATCCCTTCTTAATCTAACAGTGGAAATTGTATTTCCCCATATACTTGACGACATGCATTTGTACTATAAGTGTACATTTACAGCATTGCCCGCCTCCAGAAGTATTCTAGAATATACAAGAAAACCATATGACTCAATATCTTGGAGGTCCACCCGTTTTTCGTAGATTGATTACGGTCCTTCATTCAACAAACCTCGAGATTGTGTCGCTTTCTTGGTTTGTGACATTCTCTCTCACCTAATCAAGTGAGACCCTTGTTGCATCTCTTTCAAGTCTAGGGACAAGTGACGCACATAATCTTCATATAAGATAATAATGATCCAATTCTTCTCTCGAATCACCAACCAGATACTATTCGGTGGATTCTTCTTACTTGATGTGATGTTTGAATATGAGGTTGGAATGCACCAAGAATGAAGATTTCATTGTGTTCTCTAAATCCCTATTATACACAAGACGAACGAAATTGAAAGACCGTAAAACATACCTATCATATTAGAGATATCTCATAAGTGACCGAAACATTGAGCAAAGAATGTATTTTATTATAAAAGAGAAAGGTAATTGGTGTAAGAGTGTATCGTAGCAACGACTCAAACACTCAACAATACATCATAATCAACATTTACCTGATCTCCAATTCATGGCTAAAACTTAATTTAAAATTGAAAATGACAATCCCTCATTTGCTAAGGATGCAACATATATTAACCTCATTTTTGAATTTTTTACATACTCATAATGAAATAATTTGACCATTTGAGGAATATAACATGTATTCTACATGATTCAACTACTTGTAATGCAATTGCAATCTAATATGTTTGACCATTCATAACATAAATTCATAAATATGTCAAAAATCCAATATGCCACCATATATGCATAAAAGTCGTTCTAGATAGTAATCGATCGTATCAATTTCCCAATCGCTTGCTCCTTTCAGTGATAAGAAGATCAACTTACTTTAATAGCTAATATTTATTTATAATTTCTAAACATATTATTTAAGTTCATTTCAAATGTAAGTCATTATGATGTATTTAACAAATTATAATAGAAGTCATGGTATGATATTTAGTTTAACACTCAAATGTACACATATAAACTAATTTCATGATGCGCAAATAATATATAATAGCTCACTGGTATACACAAGTAAGTATCTATTTCATAATTGTCACTAATCATGACCCATCCCGACTAATAATGAATCATCACCATCAACTCATGGAGATGAAATCATAACCACTTCCTCACCACACTTCTTAGCCCATCTATTTTAGGTGTCCTCTACATCAATAAAGATAAATACATCACCGCACATACATATGATGATGGTTATTTCATGATATTACATTACAGGTTGTACAAGCTATATAATTTTGTGTATGGATCATAAAACTTCATGTCATTTCAACTTCATAGAGACTCATCGTATACATTAGAACGTTTGTTTTTTCCTAAAGTCGTAAATGCATACAAGTTATTACAAAATAATAACTGTCATGTTCAATTATACAATGCAAATAACATCATTTTAATCTTTTTGGCATTTACCATACCAATAATGAAACCAAATGCCCATTTTTGTTATAATTTGCAAACCCAATCATAAAATTTTTATCATTCAATAAATAACATCATCACATACAAATCATGACTACATAACAAATGCCACAAATTTTTACAAACTCACTTACCATTTTCCGTGTAAATGGTGCTAATAAAGTTATTAAGCGCACTTCAACATATAAATCTTCACCCTCTAAATATCATGCTACCAACATTGAATATAGAACTTTTGCAAATTCATAATTCATTGAGATGAATTTTTCTTGGACAATCAACATTTCTATAACTCAAGTAACCAATATAATTTCCATTTCTAAACCCACGCCTTGATTAAATGCACCATTGTCATCAAAACTAAATCTAATTTCCTATAATACCATATTTTCATAATTACATAATTGCCCCCAACAAATTTTTTCATTTTACAAATGAACACTAACTTCCAATCTTCACTTAATCAAGCCATATTAATTAAACATATGAATACCACTTACACTATAATCACTCCGCAATTTTTATGAAATTAGCAAAACATACCATTTTTAGATTAATTGTGCAATTAAGTCCAATTTTGACTAGTTGTATAAATCGTTTAGCTTAAACAATCATTTGTAAAAATAAATTAACTACCTATTATCATAAAAATTCAAATGCTATGAACAATGCCCAAAATTTCCAGATGTTGCATAGTAGTCTCCTAGTTTGGTGAAATTACGAAATTACCCTAAATCTTCAAATCTAGTCATTTTGAATGGGTTTGATATCTTGCAATTAATCTAACATAATAACCCACTAACTAATACTTAAAACGATTAGATATCACTGTTAAAAGAGTCCTCCCAATTCTGCAAATTTACAAAATTGCACTTAAGTATGTAAAAAATTACTAGTATGCCATTTTAGATCTAATTTTACTATTTTCTCTTCTTCTTCTTTTTCCCATCAAGGATGAAATAAAACCTGTTGGATATTTCTTCAAACACCTTCTAGGCTTGCAGAAAAGATTTTGATTTAGGTAAGAAATTGTCATAGCTTAACATGCCAATCCTAATATCCAATTAAAATTGACATCAAAATTTAAATTAAGCAAGCAATCATCAGACTGCCAAGTTCAAGAATACAAAGTAGAAATAAGATGTAAGTTGAAACTTTGGCTTTGTTTAAATTAAATGTGCAATTAACCAACCAAGTTTAAGTTCGAGAGTACTAAGTAGAAATAATAACAAAGTTCTATCCTTAATAATAAAGACATTCTTCTTCACTTATATTTTTAAGCAATGAAAGCAATTTAAATTATAAAAAAAATAAGTTTAGTGATGAAAAATTGAATAAGAGACATCTTCCCGTTTCATGAATATCTTCAGTGTTCTATAATTATCTTGGCAAGATTTCTAAAATTTTGTTCAAATTTTTTTTTAAATATTATATTCTATGTCCATCTTTCTTATGGTTTTTTTTAAAGAATTTGATAGATATTAATGTTTAAATCTATGAGAATGAGACTTCCTTTATACTAAATTTTTTTGTTATACTTTGCATATTTGTGTTTAAATTATCACTTTTCTATGAATGAAATGCTCACTTCGTTCATGAAAACAAAATCTTTTTTACGTTTTGGAAACTCATAAATAAATTTTGAATACCAAAGTTTAGGAGCTGTTTGGTTATGTAAATAATTTATTTTTTTATTTAAACATAAATAAACATGAAAATAACGTATGAATGGCTATGGGTAAAATAGATTATTAAAACAAAATCTAACACAATACATTATCTTAAAAGAAGATCTGTTAAGTACTTATTTTTGAATATCCAAATTTTCATATTTAATAATTGATTTTCTCTTTTAGTACTTCATATTGCGAATAAGGTAATTTTGGTCATTTGAAGGGTCCACATCAAAGTTGAAAGTTTACCTTATATGCAATATAGACAGATAATATGGTATAAATTGTAGAAGTTGTATCATTATTTTGTTGTCTTTTTTTTTTTCCCTTTTTTGTCAATGGTGTTAATGTGGTCCACAAAAAAAGTTCTAACCTCCAATTTTTTGGGAATCCTAAGTCCCGTAAATGTTATCTTGATGAATAAATCAAATACGAGGGTAAATAGGGAGATGTTGCGCAAATTAAATGATAGTTTATTGATCATAACTTCCTTCTTCCATTATTCATAAGAAACATATTTTAAACTAGACATTGATCTACAATATCAGCCATAAAAACTTGAAAAAATCTCCATTAACCAACATCTATACGCTCATTTGAATTGTTAGTTGGATTGGGAAGATATGTATAGAAATTGAAAAGAATTGCTATGAATTGAAAAATTCATTATTTCATATTTTCATTCTCTAGCAAGATAAATTTTAGATTATTCTCAATGTCAAATTCTTGAGATTGCAACGTGTGCACACACTACATATGTTGAAGATATATAAAATTGTTACACATAAAGACTTTAAGAATGAGAACTTCCTGCCGAGTGAAATTTACTTTTTCATATGATGTTTCTTTGCTTATAAAGTTAGTTAGTATTAAATTCTATAAATTTGATAGTATAAATTAGTTTTATCGACTTTTGCTTTTTTGTCTGTGCATTTATATGCTAGTTCTTAATTTAGACTAAAATTCCAATTCTACTCAAGGTCAAATACAAACACATAAAAGAAAAAATCATTTTCAGTATAAATTCAAAATCAACGATTAGCAATTCTTGTTGAAAACCATTTCCCCCTTCGAAACCACAAAATTTGCTCATCCTCACATCGCGCTTTCCCGTTATACCAAAAACCGTACAAGCATCAAGAGCCAGAAAAGGAGTTCAAGAAAAATCTCTGACCTCTCTCATAGCTCCAATCCAACTTCATGTCTCCAATCTTTCCTCCTCTAATATAAATAAAAACATTTTTTTTTAATCATGCCCTCTCCTTCTTTCTCTATCTAAATTTTCAGGTTCCATCCATGACGAGAAGAAGAGCGTTTGAATCATTAGAGAATCAACCCGATGTGCAGAAGTCGACGATGTTCATTCACAGAAGAGCGCGCCGTTTTCTAGGGCGAGTTCTTCTGATCGTGGCGGTGACGGCGATGCTTAGTTTTTGGTTTCTTTCCAAGATCGTGATGATAAGCAGATTGAGTCAGATTGAGGTTCTTAACCACCCAGGCGTCGGAAATCGCAACACCGGTGTGGTCGACTATGACAAAGGGTCGTCGGACAATTCCGAAGTAAGATCCTCTTCTTAGATATGCCCCGTGCAATGCCCTTTTGCTTGCGATTTATTCACGGGCGTGCACACGCAAACGAATGCATATTGATCTTCTGTGTGTAAGTTGTTCTGGTTACGTGCATGCTTTTCAAATTTATCTCATATCGCTGACTTAATCTCTCTCGAGCTATTTCAGGTTATATTCTTAGACCTATCATCCATAATTTTCCTTTTTCCCCTCGTAATTCTACTGCGTGCATGAAATGGGCAGTCACGTCCCTGTGCTTATATTCTGCACACGCTCGTTATTTCTGTCTGAGCGTGGTCAAAAGTATCTTAACACAAGCACTGGCTATTTCCATTTGGGCCATAAGAAATTTTCCTTTTGGTAAGTTTCAGACCTGGATTCTCACCCTAAAAATCAAGGTGAAAAGTTGCATTCTGGCGACTATCCGTCTTCAATGATGAGTCTGCAAACTACGTCTGGTTCACAAATTTGTCATATTGTGATCGAAGGACATGAAGCGTCATAGAAGCTTCTTCTGAAATAATGCGAACCTAATTGTGAAATTTTTAGATTTGATTGAGATGAAGATATCATAACAAGTATGATTTCAAATTACTTCGAATAATCTTTGTTATAAGGACCTTTCCGGATTTTTTAAGCCAATTTTAGTGTTTGAACTTCTAACCTTAATATCTTTCGCCAAACGCTTTGCAAGGTAGAAATTTACTCTAGGGCCAACAAGGATCATATTTCGCTTGACATATTTTTGCTCAAGATTCAATTACCTCAGTAACTGCCAACTGATCCCAAGTTTCTTGCCTTTCAGACATCCACACTCTGGAAGCAGCCAGTTGTGATCAATAGATACTACAAATGTATCAATCGTTCAATGCACGAGACAGGTTCGATGGTCTTTCTTCCACTCTAGTTTAATGCAATCGATTGCAGAAAGGAAAGTGATATCATACGTGATTCAGAATCTGTTTTATTCTCCCTTTTTAGGTCCAGCGAACCCGACAAATGGGTATATCTTAGTACACGCGAACGGGGGATTGAATCAAATGAAAATAGGAGTAAGTTTCCTTAACAATAAAAAGGGCTTCGTATTATACATCTGGACTTAATTTCAACAGCTGTAAAATCTCGGTCGTGTGTACCTGTTGTTATCGCAGATAAGCGACATGGTTGCGATCGCTAAGATTATGAATGCCACCCTTGTGCTGCCTCATCTGGATGTTACTTCCTATTGGACAGATACAAGGTATGCATTTATGATTTCAATCCAATCCCCCAAGACTATATAATGAGATTGCTTTTTATTTTTCTTTCGTTATATATGTATGTTCATGTGCCGATTAATCGATTCCAATGCCATCCTCGATGATTCAGTGGGTTCAAAGATTTGTTCAACTGGAGGCATTTCATGGATGTCCTGAAAGATGATATCAATATCGTAGAATCTCTCCCTCCAAAACTTGCATCAGTGACCCCACTCAAGAAACCCCCAATTTCCTGGTCAAAGGTAAGATTTCGGCCCTACTGTTTACATTGACTAGAGATCACGTTTTCACTCATATACCCATTTACATCTAAGAAGTGATTAACACCGTGCTTGCAGCCTAGTTACTATAGAAAGATAGCTGAGATATTGAAGCGCCGCAAAGTAATCAGGTTCACTCAGACCGACTCCCGACTCGTCAACAACGGCCTGGCCGGATCGATCCAAAGACTACGGTGCCGGGCAATGTACGAGGCGCTTAGATATGAGGATGGAATCGAAGAGCTTGCTAAGAAGTTAATTGGCAGACTTAGAGAAAATGATGAACCATACCTTGCTCTTCATTTAAGGTACTACAGAGACATAGTTTTCTAGGGAAGATCATCACTCCGTCTTGTCCTTTTCTAATGACTTTCCGCTACTAAATCAATTGACTACGAGTATAATCACAACACTACAGATATGAAAAAGACATGCTTGCGTTTACAGGATGCAACCACAGTCTTAGCGCAGCCGAGAGCAATGAGCTCGAGCTAATGAGAAATAACACTCGTCATTGGAGGGAAAAGATAATCAATGGCACAGAGAAGCGGCTCCAGGGTGAGTGCCCGATGACCCCAAGGGAGAGCGCAGTTTTCCTTGGGGCGCTTGGCTTCCCTTCGTCTACCAAGATATATATTGTTGCTGGGAAGACATACGGTCAAAATGGGATCGGTCCGCTTCGATCCAAGTACCCGAACATCTACACGCATTCCAATTTGTTCACGGAAGAAGATTTGCGGCAATTTAAGCACCGCCAAAATAAGCTTGCGGCATTGGACTTCATTGTGGCAGTGGAAAGTGACGTTTTTGTTCACACTTATGAAGGCAACATGGCTAAGGCAGTGGAAGGTCATAGGAGATTCGAAGGATTCAGGAAGACAATCAGCCCTAACAAGTAAGTGTAAAAAGACGTGTAAAGACTGCCAACGTTTCATAATTTTCTATTGCATGTCATTTGTTCAACCTTAACATAATGCATTCGTTTTTCTTTTCTTTTTTTGACAACCGACAATTGATAATCTTAGATCAAGTTTTGTGTTAGTTAGAGGCAGACTCAATTATAATATTGACTGGAAGTGGGACAATTATAAGGTCTATCTTATTTATGTATCGTGAATTTCCTTCTTGTTCCTTTTGAATCAATAATTTCAAGGTATTTCAGCCTAAAGAAATTGCAAGCCTTGATTTGTAGTTTCGATTGTTTTGGCAGACAAAAAATTGTGAAGTTAATTGATGAGTTGGATGGGGGCCTGATATCTTGGGATGATTTCTCATGGCAAGTGAAGAAGTCACATGAGCACCGGGTGGGATTACCATCCCGTCGGCAATCAGGACAATCTTTCAAATTGGAAGAGAATTTCTATGCAAACCCTTTCCCTGGCTGCATCTGCGACAAGTCTAAACTCCATGACAAAACTAGTTTTTGAGATTGAGAAGATTGAAATTGCCAAAGCCTGGAGCTATTGTTGTACATTTGTAGAGTTCAAATTTTTCCATTCAAGTTGGGGATGAAGAAGAGAAGAATTCTTTGACAAGGAAGCTACTCAATTTCTTTTGGTCGGTTACTCGTGCATATTTTATACAGTATCCTTTCGGTTTCATTTTCAGGCTTTCCGAATTGTACACACAGAGAACGAGGACATATTGAATTGATGTAATTTTGGTTGGAAATTAGGTGGCTTTGGACGTGTTTGGTAACGCTCTACATTTAGGAACAATTTCTAAGCATTTTAAGCCGTTTGGTAACTATTCAAAATTTCAATTCCTAGAATAGAATTGCGTTTGGTACCGTACTCAAAATTTTTACTCCAAATCATTTTCTTTTAATTTATAAAAAAAAAAATTATTACTTTTTTTCATTTTTCCTTTTCTTTTCATTTTTTTTTTCCTTTCTTTCTCCTATTCTTCCTCTTCAAGTGGTCGGTCACCAGCCTTGGGATGACCGACGACCAGCCGACAAGAGTCGGCAACCTCACCGGAGCGTCATCGGCCCTCGGCGAGGCTAGCCCTCATCGACAACCGAGCAAGGCTCGACGAGTCCCGCCTAGCCACTAGCGAGGCCTTGCTCGCCCGGCCGCCGTCGGGGATCTAGCGAGGCCGAGCCTCACCGAACCCCACCTTGGCCTAGTAAGCTCGCCGAATCGGTTGCCGAAAATCGGCGATGGTGGGCGGCAAACAGAAACCGCAGCGGTGGCAATAGATGAAGAAGAAGAAAATTGAAGAAGAATAAGAAAAAAGAAAATAAAAAGAGAAAATATGGGCTTGATTCTAGAATGGTTCTCGGGAATAAGAATCAATTTTTTTTTTTTTTATTATTATTCTTGATTTTGTTCCAAATCTACTTCCGAAACAATAAAAAAAAAAATAGAAATTTGTTATTGAAAACAAAAATTTTATCAAACACGATTCTGTTTCAAAACTACTTCCGGGGAACAAAAAGAATATAAATTTTTACTATTTTGCCAGTTACCAAATGGGGTCTTGTTCATTGTGGGTATTGTGACCACCAATTAAAAAGAAGGGAAAAAGTAGGATCCGATGAATCTTTGCAATCTATTCAGACATAATAATGCTTGGTGGGCTCTGTTGACTCTCGAGCCTTGACATTTGAGCTTGTTCCATTAAAATGATTATGACTAGGGAAAAAAGGTGGCCAGAATATAACATATGGTGCACAACTTAGTCAAAATTGGTCATATTTTTGGGAAATTATATGGAGTATCTGTGTTCGATAATGGGGACTCAATTCTGGGTGTTTCTGTTGTCAACATTAGTGAACATGAGGATCAAAGTGAGATTAGGGTTCTTGTTAAATTAAATCCCAACACTTCTTTTTTCTGGCCAGAATTTGCTTAAATGTAAATGGACCAAATAGTTCGGCCAACATCTCCGAAATTGTCCCCCTACTTGTCATTGGTAGAGGAATTTAGCGTTCCATTAAGGTTAGGTAGATGGAATTAGTATTTCATTACCTGTGCAACAAAATAGATGCATACAAATGAGGGGATGAGCCCCTCTATGTGCTAGGTTCAACGTAACCATGGATCTCTCATCAATCTAACGATATAGACTGCATCTCCTAGCTATCTACATTTATTACAAGAGTATTTATTTACAGCATTGTCTGCCTCCTGGAGTATTCTATAATACAAAAGAAATTCTATGACTAGAAGCTTTGCAATTTGCCCATTCTTCATGGGTCTATCACAGTCCTTCATTCAAAAAAACGTCTAGATCATGTCGTTTTCTTGGGCCATGACATTCTCCCCCACTCGATCGGGTGATGCCCTTGCTACATCTCTTTCAAGTCTAGAGACAATGATGCACATAATCTTCATACCAAATAATAATGGTCCGATTCGTCTCTAGAAATCACCAAATAGATAATATTTGGTAGATTTTTCTTACTTGAATTGATGTTTGAATATAAAGTTCAAATACACCAAGAATAGAGATTTCACTGTATTCTTTAAATCCCTATTATAAGTAAGACGAATGAAATCAAAAGACTGAAAAAGAAATACCTATCACAATAGAAATATCACATTAGTGACTAAAACACCAAGCAAAGAACATATTGTTTCTTGTAAAACAGAAAGGTAATCGGCGCCAGAGCGCATCATGATAAGGTCCCAAAACACTCAACAGTACATCACAATCAAAATCCACCTGATGTTCAATTTGTGGCTGAAACTGAATTTGAGATTGAAAAAAGAGAAAGCAAAGCCTCAATAGTCTCTCATTATAGTTGAGAGAGAGAGAGAGAGAGAGAGAGAGAGAGAGAGAGAGAGAGAGAGAGAGAGAGAGTGACTAGTACTGGGAACGGGGAAGGATCTAGTTGGGTAAGAGAGAATTTTGAAGTTGGAATAGGAAGGAGGTAAGGTCAAGGAATTGGGGTCCCATTAGAAGGGGGCAATTCCAATCGCTCGTGCAGTTGAAATATCATAATCTCTCTCTCTCTCTCTCTCTCTCCGTGAGCCTGTGAGGTTTCTTCTTTGTCATCTTCCCCATGTCCTTCCCTAAAGTTTTTGTAGTCCAAGGAGGAGACATCTTAGAATTGATATGTGGAGTGTTGAAGACAGTCTGTACCATCTAGTGCCAAAAATTCCTCTCGCTTGGACCCATTTTTTGGTGCTCTTTTTTTCCCCAATTGCATTTATTTTGTTTCAAGCTTTGATGACCTTTCTGTGCAGATATCTAATCCAATAACAATGGAGAATCTCAGGATGATGGGGAAGTGGCATATGAATTAATGGAAAAATGCTATGAATGTTTGCACTCATCTAGATTGAGATTCAAGCTTATGCTAAGTTTTCTCGAAGCATTATCATGTGGTATAACTTGATTTTCTCATGCCCATGAGATCCCACTCAAGGAGGAATATCTTGAAGGATGAGAGAGAGAGAGAGAGAGAGAGATTATAATCTATTCTTTTTTATATTTTACAATTAGTAATGCCAACCACACTCAGATAATGGCTTTGTGTGTATTTTCTAATGAAAGCATACCCTGATGTTTCTTTACGAGATATCTAATCCAATAAACATTTATGGTAAAGAGAAGCCTCAAGGGATTGAGTGCTAGAGAGAAGGTTGGTACCATGTGAGGAAAGGAATCATACATAGAATAGAATGTTGGAGGCATGTGATGAGAGAGGCGCAACAAAATGCATGCCTTTGAAAAATACTATTATTCATAGAGACGTTGTGGTTTGAAGGAGAGTTTATTCCTTTTATTTCATCTTTTGAGCGCTCATCATGTGCATGATTCCTCATTGTGAGGTCCCAACTTTGGAAGAATAAAAGAGATCCTTTAGTGACACTTCTCATTTGCTTTGGATTCTGATTACTGCCTCATAAAGCGTGTGGCTTTTAAGCTCTAGATTCAAGCTGTATTATTCTGTCGTGAAGGACTGCGTGATTCAATTCTCGTGGATATAGCAAATTTCTTGAGGAAGCAAAGAATAGAAACAGGTCAAGTTAATTTGGTCTATCCAGAAAATGCATGATCCACTTCTAGGGTTTAGCCTCCTCCTCTGCTCCTTCCACGCCCATCTGAGCATATGGTGCTTCTTTTTTGCCCTGTGCAAACTCATATGGACTCAGCTAAAAGCTTCAGCTAATCTCATTTTAATAACAATGGATCTTTCACTAACTCTCACTTAAAAGGACATGGATGACTCCGTGTGTTTCGTGCTTACTGTAATTGATTGTGTACCATGTTAGTCTCAAATTGTAACTTCTATGAGGTTTTGTGACATGCAAGATGCTGCTGAAGTTGTCAAGGCACCACCCCAATTCATCTAGAAATTATCACAAGAGAGATTGCAAACAAATTTCAACGTATGTAACTCAAAATGGTCGACATTCATTGTATTCACAGTAAAAGAAAATGATCACACAGGAGTAATTCACTGATCTTGCATTGGTATCACAAATCGGAGAAGCATATAACTGAAGCACGCACTAGTTCTTAAACAGCCTTTGAAGAAAAATCATCCAGACACGGCACATCTTGATTACTTGCATCACTCAAAAAGATTATTGGAAGAGTAGGGCATTAACAAAGGAGCAAGATAAATCAAATCAATTGCCGGAAGCATCCGTAGATGAGATTAATCTCAAATGGCGGTTTTACTGAGCAAAACATAGATAGAAATTATTACTACTGTTGCCATCAGAAGCCACTCCATTTCCCCAGTCTACAGACTCCATTTTTGTGCACGAATCAGTATAGATTGAAATGAGCAAAACATTTCTCACGTGTTTTGAGCAAGCAACATGTGTACTGATTCATTCACCAATTTTGACACAGGAAATAAGTAAATGCCTGGTAAGTGGGACATCAGCATAATATCCGAACACTTCACCTATGCTAAGTTACTGTTTTAATTGCAAATATGGATAAACCAAACTATCAAAGTATGCTTCAGTTTTAAATTGCTTAGGAAAAGTTCTTCGATATAAAAATTTCTTGATGATCCATCACGATTTTAACAGACTATTAAGCTCAGTAGTTAGAAAGTAAAAACAGAAGCATAGCAATTTTTGTTGGTCAAATATCTCTTTCTTCTATGGCCAAAGCCTTATAATTTAAGAGATATCTTCTGTTCATGATCAATATAATTTTCAGCTTCCAGGAGACCGATTTTTGCTTTCCAGCAGATAAAAAAACCAAGAAAAAGAAAGAACATCCGTGAACATACCCAATACCTACTTCCCTACAAGTGGAACTAATGCCTGAAAAATAACATGTCCATATCAGAAAGTAAGCCCCAGATCAGAATTCGTGCACAGCATCACACCTTATATAAGCAATTCAAATGGGTGGTGTTTGGTAACAGCTCAAGCCATGATATGGAAGTCAATTGGGAAGGTCTTCATCAACCTCAACTTACTTGAATTCCTCATTTTTCGCATTGCACGGCTTCACTCGGTCTTCTCTGGGCCTTTTCTCTGGCAAGCTTTCCCGGTGATGCATGAGTCGCCGGATCAATTCTCGATGAGAGGATCATCAAATTTGAAGCCACTAAAGGAGGTATCCAAAGGGATAGCATGATCCAAAATCCAAATATGCGGGAGGTGTTCGTTAGTGCAGAGATGGGATCAATGCGATCCCTTTGGATGCCTCCTTCAGTTGCAGTAGGAACCCATCTCTCTCTCTCTCTCTCTCTCTCTCTCTCTCTCAAACGAACAAAGTTTGGCAAGGTGGGATTGGAGTGAGGCTCTCAATATAAAAGAGAAAAATGCTGTACCAATGGGTACAAAGATGATCTTTTTTCCTTTATTTTTTCCCTAGCAAAAAAAAAAAAAAAAGGGGGGCTAAAGAAGATTTTCCTCCTTTTTTTATTTCAATATATTCTAACCCCTTGCAAAAAAAAAAAAATTAAAAATTTAAAAAAAAAACTTTTGTATTCTTTTTTGAAAGATGAGATGATGATCTCAAGGAGTTTTGGAGAGATTTTTCTTTTGTTCAATTTTCTTGTAGACCCCATTCTCTATTTAACCAAACACATGGACAAAAGTTTTCAAAATGAGTGGGTCAGCCAATCTCTTCTTGGAAAATCCCCAACAAGTTGGATAACAATATTCAGAAAATAGAAATTAAATTAAATTAAATTGCATAAAGATTTAATCTAGCGTGTCCTTTTTTTCCATTAAAGTTTTGTGGTCCAACCCATGTTCCCTCCTTCCTTTCACCCACCAAACCCTCCTTTATGCTTATTTCGTAAGGAACACATTCTCATACGCATCATTCATTCATTCACTCACAGATCTAACAACCAAGTCATTTCCTTTACATGATTTTTTATTACTGGCGCAAGTTAGACGCGCTCTCTCTTGTCGATTGCGATGACAGCCCCGATGCTCGTGGCGATTTACTTGTCACAATGGAGTCGTTAAATCGATGAATATCTTGTTTAACCATCGCTCGTGTGAAATGATCAAAAGCGACTTGATATATAAACACATGAAGATAATCAATTAAGCTGGATTGCGTCTCTCATTCATTCACAACTTTTTCAAACTAGGTTTAATATACAAATCGGTCAATGATATGATCATATGATTGACACCCTATAGTTAAAATAAAAAAATTCGTTCGGCGGATCCAAAGCGATCCGCTTTGGACTGTGGGAGCTTGAACTCAACCCTACCCGGTCAAAGTTGCAATGACATATAATTAAGTTGTTAAATAAATCCGGTCAGATTGAGTAAACTATCCGCCTTGGAAACTTAAATGAGCACATCTAGAGAGAGAGAGAGAGAGGGGGGTGTGGGGGGGCCAAAATCTACAGTCATCCAGGGATTGGGATTGACGAAAGAGATCAATATGCACTTTTTTTCCTGTTATTTTACAGTGCATCTCGGCGAAATAAAGAATTATTTCCCTTCCTGCTTGATAATTACGGATTAGAAATTAATGATCTTTGAAGAAGTTTTCCTGGATATGTGTCTGCGAAGGGGGAAGAAAGGTCCAGTTTTGGGGCATTTTCTATATGGGAAATTGTCTATAGCCGCGATCAAAATTTTAAAAGGAAACGAAATTTGAGAAAAAAAAAAAAAAAGAAGTGCTGATATGCGAATATCTTTTTTTGTTTTGTTTTTTTTTTTTTTTGGAGGGGTGGTTTATATTCAAATATGCTAATTATTTAAAAGAATTCTTATAAGATCAACGCTAATGGGGTGGTGCACATGGGTCTAAGTAGGGTCTCGTGCACTAACATGGAGTCAAGTAGAGGTGTCAGCTTACATTGGATTAGTGATGACATTACGACTAAGCATTTAAATATGCTAGGCCACGCCATGACCACATGGAATTAAGGTGAAATTAGTGACATTGTTCGTTGAATAATGATAATAGTAGCCGGGCTATCGATTGTCTAGAAAACTCTATACTTAGTACTTAAATCTGATTGTTGACTGACCCGCTATCATTTTGTGGCATCATTGCATTATTGGTTCTAGCTAAGTTCTTGATTTGTGATAGATTCGGAGGATTGGAAGACAAGTATTAAAATAAACAGAGTCTAAATCGAGTTGATTTCTATGGGATGATGGACCTGCGGGATTAGTTGGTTGACGAGATGATTCGAGTTCCATGCATAAAGAAGTCTAAGTTCTTAAGTTTGATATATATCACATTGTAATCCTGTTGACCAGGTTCGAGGGCCGAGCCAAGACCGGTTAACTCTTGATTGGGGCCATACTTAGTTGGATGTTCCTAAATACTTCTCTTTAGTAATCAATATTCATGTAGAGTACTTGTAACTAGGAGAGAGAGGAAGAGAAATTATACACCAAAATTCAAAAGAGGGTTTTAATGTTCCTACATAAGAAGAAACAACCAAAGCCAAGCCAAATTCATAGAGAACCTAGCAAAAGATGGCAGTAAACTCTTCTTATTATCATATGGAACATGAAGACTTTTTCTGGATGAATTATGCCCCTTAAATATTATTATTGAGTGCATTCCATCGCCATCATTCATAAGGGAAGGCAGTTTCATCAACAAAAAATAGAGGCATAAATAGAAGAAGGAAAAAGACCCAACTGGATTCGGCAGTTTTCTAGGCCTAGTGCAAGGCCTCTTCACGAGACTATTGGTACTAAATAATTCCAACAGTGACCTTTCATAACCTTTCACTGGCATACATAATTAAAGGTGCATCACACTGAAAACAATACTGATGCAGCTTCAAGTAGAATGCACTGCATAATGTGGCAGCTGCAAGAGGAAAAGCTCCAGTTGTATCCTTGCAGGAACTTTCTCCACAGGAATTATTGTCAATCAGGGACTGTCAGTCTCTTATAATTTCTGACATATCATAGTGTTTGCCTTTACCCGTTACTTGAATTGGATGGGATGAAATTTTCTTGCGCTACTACTTTTTTCCAATTTTTCACCACGAACTTTCGTGAAATGCTTGGAGGACTAGTCCTGTGCGAATGACCCATCAGAACTAGTCCCTTTTTCTTTTCCTTATGATGTCAAAGGAATATGGAACCAACATTCAACAGTGGCAGCATCTGTTGGCTTTTCTTTCCATTCAAAATTCAATCTCAGCCATTTGATGGCCATCTTGATCTCAGTAGCCCTCAGTGCAAGGAGGATTACATTGACTCCTGATAAACATGATGAATGGTGCCAGATCTTGTCCACACTAGTGAAGCAAACATGGGCCCACAGTCACAGCCCATAGCCTCTCTCTCTCTCTCTCTCTCTCTCTCTCTCTCTCTCTCTCTGGTGCTTACATAGACCCCACCACATATTATGGTTTTACCCTTCTCTTGCCCAGATATAGTTGGGAGGGTAGTGGGTAAAATGTGGCTGGCTCTGAGGCTAATAGTGTTTTGTTTGTGTGTGTGTGTGTGTGTGTGTGTGATGTGATATGAAAGTAAAGGTTTGGTTGCTTCTTTGGTTCACGTCCTTCTCAACCCAAGTGTGCAAGAGCTCTTACTACATGTGTCCCTTCTTTGCACGACACGAAAGCAATTCCCACCCAGAACTTGTATCCCATCTGATAGGACACAAAGGACTTTCGTGGTGAACTTGCCACTTGTATGTGCCCATTTCAATAGCATCTTTCTAGTTTCTCTCTCTCTCTCTCACACACACATACAGACGCACACACATACAATTCTGTCCTGTGAAAATGCAGGAGAATCTCACATTCACAGCATGAGATAAACGATCCCAACAGTTACAACAATTTTCCCAGGAAAGAGTGTCCTGAGAACTTCCACCCCGTCAAAGAATAGGAAAAGACCCTTAAAGTAGGTTGAAATGTGTCTGTTCCCACAACAGCTGTAATGAATGTCAATTGCATCATTCTGATTACATCGTGCTTTTGCTTGTTGCTATTTCAACTAATTATGGGTTTTTCCATTGAAATCTTCTACTGGTGGTCCCAAACAAACAGCTAATACCTTTCATTCTCGATTGAATATTTTTCGGGGTGTGATTGGACCACAGTCCTGCTGGCATCATTCTGTATTATTGAAAAAAAACATTCAGTGCTCCGTTCATCATTATGAGTGACTTAGCTGCACGTAGCCAAACAGTTAATATTCCTGAAAGATCCTAGCTGGAAACTTTGCAAAAGAAAAACAAAACCGACTATGTAAGATGTCTCTTTTTCTCCTCCTTTTGCATTACTGATTCACATGGAATTGTGGTTGGAACTTAGAGCTCAAATCTTTTCTCTGTGCATAGAACAAGAGTTATCTTCCAATCCGGTGCTATGAAAGGCAAAAAATAACAATAACCAGGTTCGCTCAACAGTGAAAGAACGAACATTTATATAAGTATTAGGTGCTCGATACTGGCTTTATTAGATTGATGAGCTTACTTCATAGGTCTACGTTCATCTATTCGAGGTGATTATCTGTTATTTACCCCCAACGAAGTCGGCCAAAAATTCTAAAAAATAAAAAGAAATTCTAATGAAGCTCTCTTGGGGGTTGAAGAGAGAGAGTGAGTGGTTGGCAACAACAGCCCTCTGATGATGCTGAGTCAAAAGCATTACAGATATGCCAAGCCAGTGTGAGGAGATTTTAATGAATGGCACTTGATGGGTACATGATTTCCTTGTCATGCTTGTCACTATTTGCAGTACTTAAAGAGATTTTTTAAATTTTATTTTTAGAAGCAGAGGATTCTCTGTTAGATGTTTCCACCACATCATTACCCCCGATTAGTTATATACCTTTTTATATATACTGTTCGTCTTCCAAATTCAAAACTTATACTTCCATGAAAATCTTCAAATTTGTCCTCATTCTTTTAAGACTGAAAGATAAAGATAAAATGCCCCTGCTGTGTTATTATTATTTGTACAGTTAGCAATTTCAGGTCCGAAAGGTACTCACCTGTTGTTTTCTTCTTAGCTAGCACATGGTTTTCAATGTCACATGCATTCAATTTAGGAAGGGCTTTCAAGTTTGCTACGTCAAGGACAATTTCAAATTAGGCCGGCTAAGGACATCTTTTCATACCCCACAACTTAATAACTCATTCAAGTAGGATGTGTATGGCTTCACCTGCGTTGTAAGGCAATAATGACATATTCTACCGACTGCTTTTTGAACACCCCATTAATCATATTGTGAGCATCGTAAGCAATCTCCCCACTGTACTTATATGCTGGGTTACTGTCGAAGCGGACTAAGTCTCAAGATATGTCCGTAAGATGATGCTTGGTTTCGACAATTCGAATCGAGCCTTCGAGCAAGAAGTATACACTCTGTTTAAGCAAGATTTGGAGATTTATTTAGTGGTATTTATGTTCATAATCAGAAAATAATCTGGCGGGTCCTTTTTCCGTGAATGAAGCTGGGGCTCCTGCATACGGCATGTTGCTTTAATGATCTCTTTCCTTACTCTAATCGGTGTACTTAGATGAAGGAATTAGTGTAAGTTTCCGTCCAAGCGGAAAAGATAACATTAAGAAGGGGAACTTTTGAAGGCGACTCAAGCTGGCACATTAATTAAAAGATCCCATTCGTACATTCCAATCCAACGGCTTTGCAATGTAAACGCCCTGCTAAGATGGGCATCTCTGCTTTTTAACACCATGATTAGGAATAATGGCATCCTCCACCATCCCCGTTCCATGTGCCTGTCTTCTTTAATCATAACCCATGAAAGTCCAACATCCTTTGACCTTCTCTAGATAATTGCTATCTTCTTATGGTACTATTACTTTCATCTTTTTCAACATCAAAATGGCCGGTGAAAAATATCATCGTCAACGTGATAAAGCTAAAAAGAAAAGAGAAAGATAAAGAGTTTGAAAGATGTATGATCGCACCTTTAAATCTTTGTTGGCTTCTATCTTCCCCCCAAAAGGGGAACCGATCCTTTAGTGAAACTGCTTTGGCAATGGCATTGTGGTCCTATGGAGAGGGACTAATTGGTGGTAAATGTGGCTTGGCGAGTCACAAATTTTTGGGTAGCAGAAGAACTTGCGTCATTGTTCACTTTGTTTGGTTGGAAACTAGGCATGCACATCTCTTTTTTGGAGGAGCCACTCTTGTTCCCCTTTTGCTGGCGATGGTCCAATGGGGCGGGCTTGCTTCTTCGTCAGTCTTTCCAACTTTTTTAGGAACACATGAAAGATTTCGAGACTGTGCACTCACGGTGGAGAATCATTTTCGTGTCTTTGGCACGTATAGAGTTTTGATCACGCTAGGTACCTTTGAGATACACATCTACGGACGCGTGTAACAAGCTCTAATTGCTTGTTGAATAGGATTCCCTTGTTTAATTTTCCGTTTGCCGTCTGACGTATCACTTAACATGGCAAATTTGTAGATTACTCCAACTATATATCCAATATTTTAGGTAAAAAAGAGAAGAAAGAACTTGAACGGTACGATCCCTTTGTCACCCCATAATAAAAGGGGATAAGACGAGCTTTAGATTTAAATTAAAAATAACACAACTTCTAGACAACCTTTTCTTCCGAACGATCTTGAAAATAACTGTCATTGTCGGAGTCCTTGGTAGCCCAAATCATGATGTTCCTACGATTGATACGTTCAATAACGAAGGTCTTTGCTTTGCCTGGTCCTGAAATGAGCACACATTGTTTTCAAAGGCTCGCTTTCCACCATCGCCCAAGAGGAAAATGGGGGCTCTCCTGTCTCTTCCATGGCTTGGACGTAACCGAAAACCTTGTATGCACGACATGATCAAGCTACCGCTCCTTATTGGCTTCTATGATGAAACTTCATGATGAGGACACGAATTTGAAAATCAAATTTGTGAGATTCAGTAGGACTATCATCGATTGTTGCAAAAACTTAAACTGTTAAATAAAACCATAATTTATTATTTAAATATTATAATACTTTCCTTCCCGCTTAGTTTGGTATTTTCGTCTAGTACTAAACTAACGATGACATATGTAATTGGAGAGACAAATGAAGCTTGAAAAGATTCGAACTCAGGATCTTCTGATAAAGTTATATGTGTCATCGACCTATTTATAGGTTTTATTAGATAATTATTTTATGATAATATCTCGAACAAGATATGCACAATCAAAATGAGATATATGTACCATATTCTTGAGCAAGGAGATCATGGATGAGCTTTGAAAAATAAGCAACTAAGAAACAATCAATTTGTTCATCCATAAACCAACTCGCAAGTTGATATTTAGAATGCTTGGTGAGGCTAGAGATCACATATATTTAGGAGTGTAATAGAATTAGTCGAGCATTACTCAATATTTATAGAGGATGATAATAGATGCATTTTGTAAATTGTAGGATTCATTGAGTGGATGCATCTATCAAGACAATCAGTATATCTTGCCAAAAATGAACTATAGGCATGTGACAAATTCATTGTCTAAGTTACATGTGCACGTGAAATCATGATTTAAAAAATCTAGATTAGTCTTTTCAAGTCAGTGTCACGCCTCAGCATTCTCTCATTGGTTTTCTTGTGCGCGCATTAGACAAGACATCGGCATTAGCAATTTCTTAAGCTTAAACCTTGCAAATCAGTCTAAAAACAGGGTAGAGAATCCAACATTTCACAATCCCTTGCATATTAATACCTTTTTGGGAGGAGGTTGGGAGCTTTCTTCACCGATGTTGCTCGAATTCTACATTAGTGAAGCACCCGAGGTTGTGCTATTGAGTCCAGGGGAGTCCCTCTTTTGCACAGGACCACGAGGAGGAATACAAAAAAAACGTCTAGCGGTAATACAAAATCTCCGTGCCTAAAAAGACTCAAACATTAGAAACGGTATCCCCCATAATAATATTACAATCAAGATATGCACAATTGAAAGGAGATATGCGTGCAACGTACATAAAACATATATGTAATTTTGCAAGATATGACTAATTACTATAAATATCATAATTGTCTCTGACCTAGGAAAATCTCATATATAAATATTTAAATATCTCTAACAGATTCTTTATTTAAGAAATGCTCCTCTAGGGGTAGAACTAGGGCACAAGAGATGAAAAAACAAGCGGGGAATGTAGGATCCGTGTACAAGAAATGAAAAGACAAGCAAGAAATGAAGGGAGTCCTCGTACCCGTGAGGAGGCCGTGGGATGGGACAAAGACAAGATAGAGGCAAACGACAAATTCTTTGTCTCTGATAAGAAAGAAAAAGATTCATATGCAATGACAGAAACTGTACAATTGAATTGAACTGAGAAACAGTGCTAGCAATATTAGAGCGAACAAATACCTATACCACGATTCCTTGAAAAAGTACTCAATAGAGTTTGATCACCCTTTACTTTTGGTCGTTTAAGGTGGAAAGGGGGCCAATCCCTTGATGCACATCAATGAAAATTTTACTCTGCTAGAGATTTCTATCTAAGGAAGTATATTGATACTTTTGCGCCCGCGTGATCAAGCGTTTCATCCATATATAGAGCTTTTATTTTGATAAATGTATTCATTTCATGAATAAATGCGAATTTCCTTCTAATGATTGAGATGAGAATAATGCAAAAAAAAAAAAAAGAGTTCTGGAATTTTTGCATAATTTGATATATATATATATATATATATTAATGAAGAATACAATAATCTATTCATAGGCTTTACTAGATAACTATTTTAAAATAATATTTTCATCAATATATGCACAATTAAATGGAGATATGGGTGCAACACATATGCAACATATGTGCAAGCTCAAGAGATATGGATAATCAATATTAATACTATAATTATCTCTAATATAGGAAAATCTCCTATGAAAATATTTAAATATCTCTAACGGATTATTTATTTAAGAAATGTTTTAAACTTATGAATTGAGAACTGCAAGCTCCTTCGCGGGGTAGGATTTGTATACAAGAGATGACAAAACAATCGGGAAACCTAGGATTCGTATACACGAAATGAAAAAAAAAAAACAAAGAATAAATCTAGGGATTCTTCGTGCCTATGATGGGGAGGGAAAAATTTTAGGTTAGAGATTGTTAAATGAATCGAGAAAAGAGGCCTACTGGAAGGACTGGATACGTGTACTCTAATGGAGCATAACGTACACACAATGAGGATGATCACAAAGTGACTCGACGTATTTCTATTTCTTGTTTATCCATAATAAGAAATGATCCATTTTCGCCAACCTCAGTCCACCTCATCATGATGTGAAAAGCAACGAGAAACGTGTTTCGTTCACGTTTTCGACTTATATCTTATTGACACCAAAATTTTGGTTATTCATGTAGAATTTAATTACATGGAAAATTATGGATTAATTTTAAGCCTATAAACAAAAATAATTTCAATTAAATTGCACAACATATAGCTACTAGGAGCATTTGCATTAATAATAATAGAATTTATTAAAATATAGTTAATTAAAAATAAATTTTATTATTATTATTATTATTATTATTATTATTATTATTATTTTAAAAAAAAAAAAAAAAAAGAGAGACGGGGCTGGCCGACCAAGTCCCCTATTTCCTTTCTCTAGATGGGCCTGGCCAAGTCTCTCTTTTTTTTTTTTAATTTTCCCGTGTGGCCTGGTTGATTTTCCCTTTTCGCCCGCTTGGCCGACGCAAGACAACGGCAAAGCAAGCTGCAGCGCGATCCTAGGGTCGGGGATCAGGCCAGTTGCGACAAGTTGGCGGTGGTAGGAGACATGCACCCCCGCCGATCAGGCTTAAATTGCAAAGAGGGGCTGAGAGACAGAAGGGTGGAAAGAGAGCCGAGAGGGTGAGGTTGAGAGGTCCTAGAGAGATTGAGGTGCCGAAAGTGAGAGAGCCGAAATTTCGCCCCGGCTGAGTGTCATTCGGCCATCCTCGACACAAACCGGCGTCCCTCTAGCCGGCACCACCGAGCCTGCAGCCACATTGTCTTTCGTGGCATCCGATTTTGGTGAGTCGAGTTTTGGTTTCGATTGTAAGAGATAAAGTAATCGCCGTGGGTTTAGAGACGTTTGGGCATACTCTCTTCATAATGAGTTTGGGCTTGATTTGTTTCTTGAGACTCGGGCTCGTTTTTTTTTTTTTTTTTTTTTTTTTGGGATTTGGCTTAGATGAGCATGGACTGAGTTGTGGGTTATTTTCAAACTTGGGTTTGATAATTCTAAACCGAATTGGGCCTGGACTTGGTCTTGTCGTAGCCGAATTGGGCTTGATTCAGTTAAGCCCATTCTATTCTCTAAGCTTTCGGCGTTTATGGCCTAACCCGGAGACCAGCAGCGATCTATATTCGAATTGGGCTTACCAGCCCAGCCCGAGTCCTTAACAAAATTATATAAAAAAAGGACATTAACAAAAAAAAAAAAATTTATTTTAAAAATTTCCAAAATTAAAAATTTAATGAATTTAGAAATTAAATTATGAGTAGTTTTCCTAGATTTAGTGTTAACTCAAGTTTACAATTAGTTTTAAATTTCGTAAATTGGAATTCACATAGTCTAGGATTTTAATAAACATCTAAAGATTAGCATTGTCTAAAAAAATATGAAAATCTCTAATAAAAATATTGTACTCAAAATTGAACAAGTTAGGGCTTTACAATAGGGTTCTGAATGTTCCTATATATATCGTTTGGTCCATGATTAGTCTAGGTTAGTTGTAGATTTAACACTATGGTCATTTTAATTTGAAAGTAAAAGTCATTGAGTCTTTTTAAAGAAGAAAAGAAAAGAAGAAATTTTTTTTCTAGAAAATTACTTCCAATTCATGTCTTTATTTTCCTAAGCATGTCATAAATCATTGTCTTCCCAAGAAATTTGTCGTCGTTTTCATAAATAAATAAATACATGAAAAGAAAAGAGGAAAAAATTGAAAATATGATTGAAAAAAAAAAAAGGACAACTAAACTGAATCATCGACTAATCATTTCGACGACATATACTCATTATGCTATGTTTTCTTATTAGGTGAATATGAGCCGCCAACTATCAGTTATTCGCATGTGACCATAAGCAAAAAGGACCAATCAAAGCAAAGTGTTGAACTAACATATTCAAAATGGCATGAAGCAAGTCCTCACTGTTCTTCAGCAACTCTCGAAGCAAGCGGAATCTCTTTAGACTAAGCTCAAGTCTGTGGCTACTCTATCACAAGGTGAAGTAGTGTTATCATCCACCAACGACAGCATGGGCGTAGTTGTTAAAGGTGAGATCCCCAAGTTAACTAGAGGTTCACCTGAAGTCACTGTTGACAAAGCCACTCCTATGGTACATATTGTTGAGCCAAAGCAATAGCAAGACGAACGCTTCGCAAAGATCACGAAGAAACTTAGCCAGTTGTAAGGTTCGCTTGCAGTAAGGCTCCATCTGCCTAGCTATGTCACTTAACATGGCAAATTTGTAGATTACTCCAACTATATATCCAATATTTTAGGTAAAAAAGAGAAGAAAGAACTTGAACGGTACGATCCCTTTGTCACCCCAGAATAAAAAGGGGATAAGACGAGCTTTAGATTTAAATTAAAAATAACACAACTTCTAGACAACCTTTTCTTCCGAACGATCTTGAAAATAACTGTCGTTGTCGGAGTCCGTGGTAGCCCAAATCATGATGCTCCTACGATTGATACGTTCAATAACGAAGGTCTTTGCTTTGCCTGGTCCTGAAATGAGCACACATTGTTTTCAAAGGCTCGCTTTCCACCATCGCCCAAGAGGAAAATGGGGCTCTCCTGTCTCTTCCATGGCTTGGACGTAACCGAAAACCTTGTATGCACGACATGATCAAGCTACCGCTTCTTATTGGCTTCTATGATGAAACTTCATGATGAGGACACGAATTTGAAAATCAAATTTGTGAGATTCAGTAGGACTATCATCGATTGTTGCAAAAACTTAAACTGTTAAATAAAACCATAATTTATTATTTAAATATTGTAATACTTTCCTTCCCACTTAGTTTGGTATTTTCGTCTAGTACTAAACTAACGTTGACATATGTAATTGGAAAGACAAATGAAGCTTGAAAAGATTCGAATTCAAGATCTTTTGATAAAGTTATATGTGTCATCGACCTATTTATAGGCTTTATTAGATAATTATTTTATGATAATATCTCGAACAAGATATGCACAATCAAAATGAGATATATGTACCATATTCTTGAGCAAGGAGATCATGGATGAGCTTTGAAAAATAAGCAACTAAGAAACAATCAATTTGTTCATCCATAAACCAACTCGCAAGTTGATATTTAGAATGCTTGGTGAGGCTAGAGATCACATATATTTAGGAGTGTAATAGAATTAGTCGAGCATCACTTAATATTTATAGAGGATGATAATAGATGCATTTTGTAAATTGTAGGATTCATTGAGTGGATGCATCTATCAAGACAATCAGTATATCTTGCCAAAAATGAACTATAGGCACGTGACAAATTCATTGTCTAAGTTACATGTGCACGTGAAATCATGATTTAAAAAATCTAGATTAGTCTTTTCAAGTCAGTGTCACGCCTCAGCATTCTCTCATTGGTTTTCTTGTGCGCGAATTAGACAAGACACATCGGCATTAGCAATTTCTTAAGCTTAAACCTTGCAAATCAGTCTAAAAACAGGGTAGAGAATCCAACATTTCACAATCCCTTGCATATTAATACCTTTTTGGGAGGAGGTTGGGAGCTTTCTTCACCGATGTTGCTCGAATTCTACATTAGTGAAGCACCCGAGGTTGTGCTATTGAGTCCAAGGGAGTCCCTCTTTTGCACATGACCACAAGGAGGAATACAAAAAAAAAAAAAATTCTAGCGGTAATACAAAATCTCCGTGCCTAAGAAAAAGACTCAAACGTTAGAAACGGTATCCCCCATAATAATATTACAATCAAGATATGCACAATTGAAAGGAGATATGCGTGCAACGTACATAAAACATATATGTAATTTTGCAAGATATGAATAATTACTATAAATATCATAATTGTCTCTGACATAGGAAAATCTCATACATAAATATTTAAAAATCTCTAACAGATTGTTTATTTAAGAAATGCTCCTCTAGGGGTAGAACTCGTGCACAAGAGATGAAAAAACAAGCGGGGAATGTAGGATCCGTGTGCAAGAAATGAAAAGACAAGCAAGAAATGAAGGGAGTCCTCGTACCCGTGAGGAGGCCGTGGGATGGGACAAAGACAAGATAGAGGCAAACGACAAATTCTTTGTCTCTGATAAGAAAGAAAAAGATTCATATGCAATGACAGAAACTGTACAATTGAATTGAATTGAGAAACAGTGCTAGAATGTTAGAGCGAACTGATACCTATACCACGATTCCTTGAAAAAGTACTCAATAGAGTTTGATCACTCTTTACTTTTGGTCGTTTAAGGTGGAAAGGGGGCCAATCCCTTGATGCACATCAATGAAGATTTTAGTTTGCTAGAGATTTCTATCTAAGAAAGTATATTGATACTTTTGCGCCTGCGTGATCAAGCGTTGATCCATATATAGAGCTTTTATTTTGATAAATGTATTCATTTCATGAATAAACGCGAATTTCCTTCTAATGATTGAGATGAGAATAATGCGAAAAAAAAAGAGTTTTGGAATTTTTGTATAATTTGGTATATATATTAATGAAGAATACAATAATCTATTCATAGGCTTTACTAGATAACTATTTTGAAATAATATTTCAATCAATATATGCACAATTAAATGGAGATATGGGTGCACCACATATGCAACATATGTGCAAGCTCAAGAGATATGGATAATCAATATTAATACTATAATTATCTCTAATATAGGAAAATCTCCTATGAAAATATTTAAATATCTCTAACGGATTATTTATTTAAGAAATGTTTTACACTTATGAATTGAGAACTGCAAGCTCCTTCGCGGGGTAGGATTTGTATACAAGAGATGACAAAACAATCGGGAAACCTAGGATTCGTATACACGAAATGAAAAAAAAACAAAGAATAAATCAAGGGATTCTTCGTGCCTGTGATGGGGAGGGAAAAAATTAGGTTAGAGATTGTTAAATGAATCGAGAAAAGAGGCCTACTGGAAGGACTGGATACGTGTACTCTAATGGAGCATAACGTACACGCAATGAGAGGATGATCACAAAGTGACTCGCCGTATTTCTATTTCTTGTTTATCCATAATAAGAAATGATCCATTTTTGCCAACCTCAGTTCCACCTCATCGTGATGTGAAAAGCAACGAGAAACGTGTTTCGTTCACGTTTTCGACTTATATCTTATTGACACCAAAATTTTGGTTATTCATGTAGAATTTAATTACATAGAAAACTAGGGATTAATTTTTAGCCTATAAACAAAAATAATTTCAGTTAAATTGCACAACATATAGCTACTAGGAGCATTTGCATTAATAATAATAGAATTTTTAAAAATATAGTTAATTAAAAATAATTTTTAAAAATAATTTTATTATTATTATTATTATTATTATTATTATTATTATTATTATTATTTATAAAAAAAAAAAAAAAAAAAAAAGAGAGACGGGGCTGGCCGACCAAGTCCCCTATTTCCTTTCTCTAGATGGGCCTCGCCAAGTCTCTCTTTTTTTTTAATTTTCCCGTGTGGCCTGGTTGATTTTCCCTTTTCGCCCGCTTGGCCGACGCAAGACAACGGCAAAGCAAGCTGCAGCGCGATCCTAGGGTCGGGGATCAGGCCAGTTGCGACAAGTTGGCGGTGGTAGGAGCCATGCACACCCGCCGACCAGGCTTAATTGAGAGGGGCTGAGAGACAGAAGGGTGGAAAGAGAGCCCAGAGGGTGAGATTGAGGGACTGAAAGTGAGAGAGCCGAAATTTCGCCCCGGCTGAGTGTCGTTCGGCCATCCTCGACACAAACCGGCATCCCTCTAGCCGGCACCACCGAGCCTGCAGCCACATTGTCTTTCGTGGCATCCGATTTTGGTGAGTCGAGTTTTGGTTTCGATTGTAAGAGATAAAGTAATCGCCGTAGGTTTAGAGACGTTTGGGCATACTCTCTTCATAATGAGTTTGGGCTTGATTTGTTTCTTGAGACTCGGGCTCGTTTTTTTTTTTTTTTTGGGATTTGGCTTGGATGACCTTGGACTGAGTTGTGGGTTATTTTCTAAACTGAATTGGGCCTGGACTTGGTCTTGTAGTAGCCGAATTGGGCTTGATTCAGTTAAGCCCATTCTATTCTCTAAGCTTTCGGCGTTTATGGCCTACCCCGGAGACCAGCAGCGATCTATATTCGGATTGGGCTTACCAGCCCAGCCCGAGTCCTTAAAAAATTATTAAAAAAGGACGTTAACAAATAAAAAATTATTTTAAAAATTTCCAAAATTAAAAATTTAGTGAATTTAGAAATTAAATTATGAGTAGTTTTCCTAGATTTAGTGTTAACTCAAGTTTACAATTAGTTTTAAATTTCTTAAATTGGAATTCACATAGTCTAGGATTTTGATAAACATCTAAAGATTAGCATTGTCTAAAAAAATATGAAAATCTCTAATAAAAATATTGTACTCAAAATTGAACAAGTTAGGGCCTTACAATAGGGTTCTGAATGTTCTCAGAGACGAATGCTAGGTGGTTTTTTTGCACATTTTCGTTTCAACTATTATGCATTCTTTAATACTTCAACACTACATTATTGCTCAAACAACCATGCTATTGGACCTAGGCCACAACATGATACTTTAGGATGATATTAAAAAAAAATACAACTTTGGACACGAGACTATACTATAGAGGTTGCATTTCTTTTCCCCGAAATTTCTTTCTTGGTGCCTTAAGTATTTATCTTTGCCATGAGACCACATGATTGTAAGATTTTCTTACGATTAAGCCGAAACTAAGAGGACCTAACAATAACGTGAGATTGCGACGGGCCAAAACACACTCTTAGCTTCACTTTATTAAGTTGTCTAAATAAAAATCGAGCCTCACTTTCATGCACATGTCTATGTGATTGCCAATCGAATCTTAGGTGGAGTAAGTATTCTATCATACACTTTGCAATTTACTTATTTTCCTATATATATCGTTTGGTCCATGATTAGTCTAGGTTAGTTGTAGATTTAACAATATGGTCATTTTAATTAGAAAGTAAAAGTCATTGAGTCTCTTTAAAGAAGAAAAGAAAAGAAGAATTTTTTTTTTTAGAAAATTACTTCCAATTCATGTCTTTATTTTCCTAAGCATGTCATAAATCATTGTTTTCCCAAGAAATTTGTCGTCGTTTTCATAAATAAATAAAAAAATGCGTGAAAAGAAAATAGGAAAAAATTGAAAATATGATTGAAAAAAAAAAGGACAACTACATTAGGGGTGTGTTTGTTTTGCGAAAAACAATTTTCAGGAAAATGTTTTTCTCATTTTCCAGCGTTTAATTCATTTAGGAAAATGAGTCAACGGAAAATATTTTTCTTCCAAAACTTAAATTCAGGAAAATGATTTCTCTTTTGAAAAAATCGGAAAACATTTTTCAAAATATTTTAAGGTCCTTGCTTGATGAAAATTTTATTATTAGAAAGAATTTCTAATTAAAAATTTTGAATTTGTTATTATTATATCTTTTCTTTTCTTTCTTCTTTCTTTTTTTTTTTCTTTTTTTCTCTTTTCTTTTTTTGCTTGTGAACATAAACCCTAACTCCTCCTCCCCTCTCTCCTTCTCCTTCGCCCCCTCCTTTCCGTCACCGCCGCCTCCTCCAACCCTAGCCCCTCCTGCCCTCCCGTTGGCTTCGCTTCCTCCTCTTCCTCTTCGTCGTCGTCTTCTACACCTTCAATCATTTTTCAAATGCAATCCAAACACCATAAAATGTTTTTAGTCACGTATTACCAAACAAAGGAAAACTAACCATTTTCCTAGAAAATGGTTTCTGGAAAACGTTTTCCAAAAACGTTACGTTTTCCGTGAAACAAACACACTCTAAATTATCAACTAATCATTTCGACGACATATACTCATTATGCTATGTTTTCTTATTAGGTGAATATGAGCCGCCAACTATCAGTTATTTGCATGTGGCCATAAGCAAAAATGACCGATCAAAGCAAAGTGTTGAACTATGTTGCTAATATTCAAATGACATGAAGCAAGTCCTCACTGTTCTTCAGCAACTCTCGAAGCAAGCGGAATCTCTTTAGACTAAGCTCAAGTCTCTGGCTACTCTATCATAAGGTGAAGTAGTGTTATCATCCACCGACGACAGCATGGGCGTAGTTGTTAAAGTTGAGACTCGAGACCCCCAAGTTAACTAGAGGTTCACCTCAAGTCACTGTTGACAAAGCCACTCCTATGGTACACATTGTTGAGCCAAAGGAATAGCAAGACGAACGCTCTGCAAAGATCACGAACAAACTTAGCCAGTTGTAAGGTTCGCGAGCAGTGAGGCGCCATCTGCCTAGCTATGTCACTGTCAAGATCCAAGAGGTGTACAGACCGCCCGAATGCGATGAGTACGCCTACACTTTTAGCCCGAAAATCCTTTCGCAGGCTTACGTAGTTCGTACAGAGAAGGAGGAGGACGAGTCCTCCAAGGCATATGCGACAAGATGGAGGGAGGGCCCTAGCTGCTCAGGTCAGCTCGGATCGCTCAGAGGAAGAATTCATGCGCTTGTTCACGAAAGCTCTCCCGGATGAATATCGATGTCGAATACTGGACTCAATTGCTGAATCTTTCGATCAACTCATTTCCATGAGTAGCCACATTGAGATAGAGGGCAAATACATGATTGCTGAACATTGATCCGTCACCCTCTCAAACTTCAAATGCCACAGCAATTCTCATGGTCTTCATTCGTCAATTAGAAACCACCACCAAAATATGCATATATTTGCGACAATGCCTAAGGGTCTTTGCTTGTGGAAAGCCACAGTTTCAGGGGCATTTTTGGATCTCCTCCTCGCATTTCTCTTTCGTTCTCGAGTCTCGACATTCAATCGAGGCTGACAAGCTTCCGTAATTTTTGCTCACGGGAGAATTCCATGAACAGCCCCACAAAATGCCCATGGTTCTGAACGATATTACATGCTTGCGATCCCTGAGCATAGAACTGATTCCAATGCGTGCATGTTTAATGATACTGGTAAATGGAAATTCAGGTAATATTTTCCTGCTTATGTCTGAATAAAATTACTTAAACAATAAAGAAAATTAGCGTGAAAAATATGTGGTAGTTATGAAGAAAGTAGAATCTAGAAAAGCTTTTGTTTCTTTTTGATAAAAAAAAAAATCTAGGAAATTTGAGTGTACTTAAAATGGTCTATTTTGTGAGAGACCACCCCTCGTCTCTCCCTTTAAAATAGTAAAAATATAAGAGAGGATCATGCAATGTAACAGTGATGCCAAGAGAGAATAGGGAGAGCAACACAACATTTAAACAGAGAAGTTGATGGCATATATAACTATGCTACCAATACTTAAAAGACTAGATAAATACCTTGAGTGAAGGAGGGCAAGGAGTAGATGTCAGAATTAGAGGGTCTGAATAAAAGTGCTCTTAACAGGAGCAGAGAACGAAAGGGGCAAGAATGAATCAAACATGGCAAATAACTTTGGGATTGTGTGTGTGTGAGAGAGAGAGAGAGAGAGAGAGAGAGAGAGAGCAACTTTGGGATATGTGTGGGTGTGTGTATGAAAGTTGGAATTGATTGAAGAAGACAACTTTTGAAGTAACAGTAATACTTAACTTTAAAATTTCAAAGTTAAGCGTGCTCAAGCAAAAGCACTATTAACATGGATGTCATTTTTTATACCCTTGCACAACCGATCATCCCGAAAAGCAATACAATCTAATAATCCCTTAAGCATTCTCTCTCACACCTTTTCTCCATAAGAATACACCCTCTTATCTATCTAAGCTCATATAGTGATAAACTTAAGTATTAGAGAATTTATTCAAACACAAAGCCTAGATGCCTTGATCAGTGTGTAGTGGTGCAAGATTTTCCCAGAAAAAGTTGCAAATCAAGTTTGCGAGTCCATCTCCAACTTCGCTAAATCTAATACACAAACAATCAAAATTTAACGGATAAACTTACTTTTTCTTTAAAAAATGGGAGATGAGATATTTCATTCAAAAGTCAACTGAAATTTGAACCTCATTTTGAGCAATGTTCCTAAGCCTTCTATAAATTATTTACTTGCCTCGTATATGAAAAAACGAAAAATCTCTTCTTTTTTTTTTTTTTTTAATTTGGGAAAAGAAATTGTTAAGCAGGGACGTGAGGGTCATTTTGCAAATAAACCGACTCGGAAGAAGCGGAAGAACGGAAAACGTGACCCCACTCCCATCCCGTTTCCGCAGTTAGTTTTGGCAGGTACACTTTCTCACTCGAAAGGCACCGAAGCGAATTTTAAAAGATCAATTTCGAAGCGCAAAATAAATAAACAAAATTTAAAAAATAAAAAAGAAAACGAGCAGAAATTCTCATTCCTGGAGAGAAGAAGAAGCAGGCGGCGATGAAGCCAGTCGGCAGTACCAAATCGGGCATCGACGACGACGGCGACGGGAAGACCGCGCGACCGCGATGGACGCGGACGTCAACTTGAAGGAGGAGGACGATCGGCAGCTCGCGGCGGACGAAGAAATGCCGGTCGCCGACTGCGGCGGGGGCGGCTGCGGGGAGTCTGGAACCGGCGATGGCTGCGGCGGCGGCGGCGGCGGCGGCGGCGGAGCCGGGAGCAGGGTGAGGGGGCCGTGGTCGCCGGAGGAGGACGCGGTGCTGACTGGACTCGTGGCTAAGTTCGGGGCGAGGAATTGGAGCTTGATCGCGCGCGGCATCCCCGGGCGCTCCGGCAAGTCGTGCCGGCTCCGATGGTGTAATCAGCTCGATCCTAGCGTCAAGCGCAAGCCGTTCACTGGTGATGACTTCATCTTCTTTCTTATCACACTCCTTTGAGCCGTCGTCGAACTGTTGTTTATGTGCTGGTGTTTGGTGGTGAACGCCGAGGTTTTCGTTTGCTGTGTCGGTACTAATGCGCGGTCGATGTGTCCGCGATCGATTCGAAGAGTCGAAACTGTTTAGTCGTTTTGGTTGGTGTTGATTGATTGCTGATGCATATTGCCCGTGCGCGGGGGATTTGTAGCTGGATTGGAGTTCTTTGAGGAAATGCTGTTGCTGTTTGCTTCGAAATGAAAATTGGAACTTAGTTAATTGATTCGTGAGAATGTGGTTGAATCAAAGCTAGCACTCAATATCTTACACGACAAGGAAATTCGTGCAATTATACAGGTCATTGTCATACGTCACATACATGTACATGGGTGTGCGACTGCCGGCATGGGCGTGTGGCGGGCTGTGCATATGCTTGTGCGTTTGCGTGCCCACGTGAGCATGTGTCGTATGCATGCCGAGGATTGTCATGTCATGTATTATCTTTGAAGATAGGGAACTTCAAGCTTTGCTGTGGTGCTATAAGAAAATGACTGAATTTATACTGTGATTGTAGAGTTGGCAGAGCTAGTATCGAAAACTTTGCATAAGAATGAGAATCAAATGATTTTACAGTTACTTCCATATGCCATATTCTGGCATACATGCTCGTGCGTGTCCGTGCATGCAGGGGATTATATATAATGTGCAAAGCAATGGAGGAAACTTTGATAATTCTTGTGGGAGTATAAGCTGCAATGGCTTTTGTTTAGTTAGGCACCTAATTGCTGTTACTTGGTTTTCCCTCCCAAAAAGGTCGGCAGCTGATATGAATTACCATGATATTGCTGAAGTCTGTAGAACATCATCTTCTCCATATAGCACTTCAAAAGGAGTCAGATGATTCCATGATTTTGTTCAAGTATAGTTACAATATTCTGACCTTTATGATTTTTAATTCGACTGCAAATATATGTCCGGAAGACTTCAGTGCACCTTTAAAACGCAGGAGTGCTGAGTATATGAATGTCCACTGGACCTAATCTACTTCAGAGAGAGTTGTGCAGAAAGATCATGTTATCCTGAACCTGTCCTGGGTAACTTAGTTTGGCTGTTCTGTACTTTTCTGATGACTTGGAAGCCTTGAATACTATCATATCCTTAGCTATGTTGTTTGTTTGTTTTGGAGCTTGCCTGTTGCCATTTAGCCGCATCTCATCTTTTATGATCTTGAATCTCTTATCTGTTTCTGGAATTTGATTTAATTGCTTTTGCTTCTCGCTGCTTCACATCTTTTTAAATACTAACACGCATAAATTTCATGTATTCTTGTACTTGCTTCTCTTGGATTTAATTTTTCTATTGCCAAGTGGCAATTAGCTTTTTTGACCCTCAAGTCACTCTTTTGAAATTTTTGCAAATTTGACATCAAAAATGCATTTGGGGGACCTGTTTGACATCTGTAGCTTTTGCCTGGTGCTAATGTGACTTGTTTTTGCAATGCTACTTTGTTTTAAGGATGAGGGCTAAGTCAAGATCTGGTAATTACAGAACTAGAGGCTTGTTACTATGATGTAGAGTGTCGAAAAAATTGCCGAAGGTGCTGGTGGCATAATTCATTGGGTGACTAATTTCTAAAGTCAGTTTTCTGTAATTTCGAAACAAGGGCTTTGCTTCTATTTCCCTCACTACTCAGAATATCAAAAATATTGTTGAAGCTGCTGCTGAGCCAAATTTGTTAGATTTGTCTTGCCTTGTTACATTTTATCAACAGTTTAATAGATGGTTGTTAACTCTTCGTCTCTTCCTGCAGATGAGGAGGACCTGATCATAATTAAAGCCCATGCTATGCACGGAAACAAATGGGCAGCTATAGCAAAGCTCCTGCCTGGTAGAACAGATAATGCAATCAAGAATCATTGGAATTCTACATTAAGGCGCAAGGGTATAGGGTTTGGGAGGTCCAAAACCAGACATACAGATATGACGGAGGAGAGCTGGCCTGTGGAAACCAATGCATCTTCGGAAGAGACCCTGTCTGCAGGGGATAGTCAATCAAACAGGCCACGAGATGGAACAGAGATTGCCATCGAGAATGGACTGAAGCAGAATGAAACAGAAGCACAAAGAATGGATGGTCTTTCTGTTGCTGAAAAACACAGAACACAGTTTCTCGTCCACAGCCACGGGTTAGCGCATTTAGGATTTACAAACCAGAAAAAAGCTCCTCAACTGGCTCAGGATTTTCAAAGGAAATCCATGCTCAAGGACCTTCGATGTTGGCCTTTAAAACAGAGCTCGGGGTCCACAATTTTCTTGATGATGTTCATAGCGATCCTAAGATACCTCCGCATTGTGGCTATGGTTGCTGTGCTTCTCCTACGGGTTTCCATTCCGAAAGTTCGTTGTTAGGGCCTGACTTTGTTGACTATGAGGAGCCTCCCTCCTATTCAACCCTAGACCTGATGTCTGTGGCCCTAGACTTGAACAATACTGCCTGGATTAAGACTGGCCTCGTCAATGGTGGCTCTCAAATACCGGAGACCGGTGAATTCCAGAGATTGCGAGACACTAATTCGTCATACTTGGGTTTATTTGAGCCGAATAAAAAGACTGAGCATACGTGCTTCCAGGAGGGAAAGAACAAGTTGCCATGAGACAGACATTGCTAACCAGATGCGAGCCAGTCTTTTGCTGTGCCATCCAAGGTTAATAGTTTAAGCTGACATTCAGTCTTCCTTTATCTTTTGGTAGTATGATATGGGGAGGAAGATGAGATTTTGAATGGACGAGCTCCATATTTGCCTACCTGAGGTTCGATGCATAAAATCCGGGAATCTTGTTTTGTCAATAGATTATGTAGAAGGGCTTTTCATCAGTTATAAACATGGAGATATATGTGCTTTACTTCAGAGGATGTACATGAATCGGGTAAATTACATCAAAGAAATGACGTGCGGTTATCTTTGTCGACAGAATGGTTTTTGTGCTTGATTCATGATTATTTCATGTCCGAGATTGGTTTGTTCATCTATGCACCATTACTGACTGGATGCACTGGAGTCTCCTTTTATGTATTCTCCTATGCCAAGCTCGTTCAATAGGAGGAGTGAAAGTTTTCTAATAGTTCTGGAAAATCACGTATAGTCTATGCCAAAAACTGATGTGCGGCTAATTTGCAGTCACCATTGGAAATGTTTTGCCTCCCGCCGATTGGTCGCTGTAATTGGTCATCCGCCAATATGAGTGCCATTATTGATTTTTGAGAGAGAGACTAAACCATTCTATTGGAATCATAAATAGTCTATTCAAATTATCGATACTCTGAGTCTTGGGAGGAAAGTTACAATCGTCAACTTACACTTAGGTGAGCCACCTAGGATTTAACTGATAAGAGTCTAAATTTAGTTGAGACTCTCCCAAGCCCATACCAACTCATGACAATTAGTCGCCACTAATATATTTTTCCGTGTGTTGATTAGAATGCCAAGCAGAGTATCGAGATATATATGATATTATGGATTCGATAACTTAAATCATGTTTGATTACTCCAACACCTTTTGATACCTTTTTCTTTTATTCAAAAAATTGTTTGGGAGACAGTTTAGATTGATTTTAAGCTTATTCACCAACATGTGAGGTGATCATCCAATAATCAAAGTAGTGAATAACTTGCAAGGGTAAGTAAGGAATTCGTAAGCATTGATAAGGTTAACTAAAAAATCACATTCTCAATCTAAATATGATTTATAATTAACATACAATTCCATTAAAATCTTTCTAGGGTTTTTTTTCTTTTCTAATGAAAATTAAGCTATATGCAATGCATTCTATTAATTTGACATATATGTGACAAAACTTATCTAAATTTCCTAATTGTGATGATAATTAAATATACTATTCTACTATGGCATGCAATTTCATAAGTACATGAACCTAGACATTCAATTTCTAATATGACATAAACATACAATTTCTAATAACAGAAAAAATTGACATGCAGCTACTCTTATATGACATACAATCTAATTAAATTATTGTACATGACATGCAATTTAATTAAATGAACCTAGCATGCAATTACTAAATGACACGCATTTTATGAGCCTAATTCTATGTAACATGCACACGACATTTTTAGTATTTTTCATTAAAATTCAAAATTAATTAAATATCCTAATTTAAACATGCAATAGATCCTAGAATAGAATCAAATTTCAATATATATATTGAAATTTAACTATCTAGGGTAAGATACTATCCGGAACCATTAGGTGATATTGAAATCTTGTGTTCGGATAGGTGTTGACACCTCAATTTTTATTATGTTTATTAATAAAGTTTTTATTTATTTTGTCTTTTTCGAAATAATAAGCAAATAACAAAAAACCGAAAAAACAATAAAAACAAGAAAAAAACAAAAGAAAGCAAAAGCCCAGCCCCTCCCCTCTTTTTCTTTTCCACGCGGGCCTAAGGCCCAAGACTTGTTTTTTTAGTTTTGGCCCGGCCACCCCTCTCTTCTTCTTCCTCCTTCCTCGTTCTTCCGCCCCGCGGGTCACGCGCGGCGACGAAGACGCGCTCGAGCACAACCTACAACGAGAGAGGAGCGTAGGCGGTGGGCGAGAAGACGCGCATTGAAGGCGAGCATGCCTCCGTGGAAGGGAGAAGATTTGACGCCGGTTCGGCCGCACCCAAGGCCGGTCGGCGTGCGAGGGCGCGGCCGAACCTCCATCGACCGGCCTCCTCCTCGCCTATAAATAGAGGAGCACCTCCGTCGATCAAAGGACGGCGAGCTCTGAGAGCTTCCCACTGAGAGACTTCGGGGGAAGAGTCGAAGAGCGAGCAAGAGAGAACTCGGGTCGCGAGCTCGGCTGACCTCCCACTGAGAGACTTCGGGGAGGCCACCGGCGAGCGAGTTCGAGGAGGTCAGATCCGGCCGGTGGAGGCTCGGATCTGGCTTGAGCGAGAGGGAAACCGGAGAAAAGGGAGAGATCTGAGCGTGAAGGGTTAGATCCGAGGGTAGAAACCTCGCCGCCGCTTTGCTCCTCCGCCCGACGCCGTGCCGAGATTGACCCGCCAACGCCACTCCAGATCTGGGAAGCCGAGGCCTCGCCATCGCGACCGTCGCTGCTCCACCGTCGTCACCATCACCGTCAACCACCACCAGGTATCCGCCGCCTGCCGCGACGCCACCGTCGCTTGCCGCGTCACCATCGTCGCACCCCCCTCTCTCGAACCCCATCTATCACCAGATCTCAGCCTCAGTGAATCGGGGCTTTCGACGCGTCTCCTACCGCCGCGCCACGAGCCCCGTCGTCAATCCGGTTGAGCGGCCGGGCCGGGTGACGGCGACGCCGCCTGCTCGGATGCCGCCTCCGTCCCTCATCGCCCGTGATCGCGGATCTCGCGAACTCCAGCAAACCGGGTCGGCGAAGGGGAAGACGGGTCGAAGTCGGGCGGATCCGGTTGGCGTCGGGTAGGGTTTCCCCGATGTGGGCCTGCGTGTGTGGGCCGGTTAATCCATGGATTTTTTTATAACGAAAATGGGCCTTGGTTAGTTCATGGGCTTGGAAAAAGAAAAAGGGAGAAAAATCTGAGTCGGGCCCGCAACGTGTGGGCCGGGTAGTCTTCAGGCTAGAGTTTTTATAAAAGTGGGCCTATTTTGGTTTTGGGCCTGGAGTTATTTTCTTAAAAGAAATTTTGGGCTTGGAGTTATTTTCTTAAAAGAAAAAAGACAAAAAAATCCAGTCGGGCCTGTCCTCGTTCGGGCCCGAGTCGACACAACCCGTGGGTCCGACCGGGCCGGTTTTTATTTTAAATAACATTTTAAATAAATATAAATAAATAAATAATAATTTATTTAAAAAAATCGAGAAAAATCAAAAAATAAATTATTTTCCAAAAAATGCTAAAAATCCAAAAAAACCAAAAATTCATGAAAAGCCAAAAAAATTCAGAAAAAGCCAAAAAAGACTTGTATTTTTCCAAAAATACCAAAAAAAGTCCCAAAAATCCATTTGATATCCAAAAATTAGAAAATGACTCAAAAAAAAAATGTTTTTCCTCCCAAAAATGCATGGAAAATCCTCGAACATCCAAAAAACCTCGGGGGTTTAAACAAGATTAGATACCGAAAGGGCGTTAGTAATTAACTAGTGTAATCAAGTCCCGATCCTAATTTCTCTAGTTGCGCGGGAGCAAGTATTTCTCCCGATACTTGCTTGGGTTTCTAATCAACCCACCCCAAATTGATTAGTGGCGACTCAATTTTAAAAATTGATTTACGGGTTAAAAACTTGAACCATTAAGTCGTGAATTGGTGGACTTGGGAGAGTCCGGGCATAATTAAAATCAGCCGAGCCATTAGCCTCCTTAGGCGCCCGTACCGAATGCGGGCGCCGAAAAAAGAGGTCGCGACAATAGGGCGCTCGGAGATGGAGGTGGCTAGGTATTTGTGGCCAGCATGGTGGTGGTCATCGGAGGTGAATTTATTCTCCGGCAATGGGTCAAGGTTGTGGTTAGTGATGGATGTTGGTGGATGGTGGTCCGGTGACGGATGTACGTGGACGCTTCGAGGAACACGGCATTCATGTTCCTATGTCTCAACCTTGTGTGCCCTTGGTTTGCTTTGTAAAAGATGCTAATGGGCAATGCGTGCAAAAGGAACAAGGAAAATTGTCCAAAAATCTTAAATATATTGTAATTTTATCAATTCAATCATAAATATTTTAATTTTGCCAATTGAATCATAAATATTTTTATTTTTTCCAATTGAATCCATCTAGTGATTTTTGGCTAGAATTCGCCAATGTAAATATCAATTGTTTTATGTGGCACGATCGGTGCTAACATCAACAAATTTTATTAAATTTTTAATTATTTTTTTTTAATTTTGTATGTTTTTATTTTATTTTTATATGTGGCACGATTGGGCGTCTAAAGGTCATGATTGGCGAGGGTACCTCCTGAAGGCTAGTGAGGCTCACCCTCACCAAATCTTAATAAGGCGACCTTGCTTGAGGCTTGCAAGGTAACTCTCACTAGCCTCTTATGTGGCTGGCAAGGTCGCCCTCGCCAATCTTAGCAAGCTTGATCTCGCTTGAGGTTGAACCTTGCCGGTCATGGCCTCTAGTCGATCGTCGAAGGTTGAGCAACCGGCTAGAGGAGAGAGTGAGAGAAATTAAAAACATAAAAATAATTAATAAATTAATAAATTTGCCCACGTTAGTGCTAAGCTATGCTATTTAAGACGATCGGTGTCTAAGTCGGCGAATTTCGGCTAAAATTGGTTGAATCAACTCAATTGGTGATATGTTGAAAGGTTTATGGATTAAATTAACAAAAACAATAAATTTATGACTTCTTTGACGATTTTTTCACGTGAGTGAGAAAAGTGGGGCTTAGGCGGTTTCTTTGTTGAGCGTGGGCTTATTTAGTTGATTTGGGGCCTCAGGCTAATTTCTGCCACAATAGGAAAGAGGGCTTGAGGTTATATTTTGGAGAAATCTGGGTTTCGTCTAAGTTGGATGAATTAGGGCTTGAGCAAATAAGCCCATTTTTGTTTTTAGGCCTTGGCGCCTTCTGTAACCGGACCCGCGAGGCCCATGCTGGTCAGACCTGCATTCGGGCCGGGCCCTAGAGTCCCCATTTTGGACTTAAGAAAGTAAAAAATATTTTTTTAATTAAAAATCGAAAATAATTGAAAGAAAATCAGGAAATGGTTGGAAATAGAAATCTTGACCTACTTGCGTGACTTTGACATTAGATTTATTTAAGTTTCTTTTGTAGCACATATATAGTTTTAATACTTTAGTGAGTGCCTTAGTAGATTAATCATTTTAGGCAAGAAACTAAACTTGATTTGATTTTAGTTAATGGCGATCAGGTCTTTTATCGAGACCATATAGTATTCTTTGCTTAGAGAATGAATTTGTCACATGCCTATACTTCATTTTTGGCAAGGAATACTGATTGTCTTGACAGATACATTCATTCAATGAATCCTATAAATTACAAAATGCACCTATCATCATCCCCTACAAATATTAAGTGATGCTTGACTAATTCTATTACACCCCTAAATATATGTGATCTAGCCTCATCAAGCATCCTAAATATCGACTTGTTGGTTTATGGTAAACAAATTGATTGTTTCTTAGCTGTTTATTTTTAGAGCTCATCCATGATCTCCTCACCAAGATAGTGCGAGATTATGGAAATGGTAAAGGATCTAGCATGTGTAGCAATCTTTCTTCCTCTACCATGAGTATCCTCGTCCAATAAGGTTCTATCAATCTCCATTATCTTCAGACGTTTGATCTTGAAGGATCCTTCTTCATCAATTATGCCTCGAACTTCCTCTGAAGATGCCATGCAATACGGCACATTTAAGGCGTCTAGTTTCTCTTCCTCCATAAAGCCTTAAATGAGGTTCAAACGAAAATGAAAGTGGTAATTACCATGAAGACACCCTGATGTAGCATGAGTCCAATATATATCCAATTTAAAAAAAAAAAGAATAGCATCATTAATCTTGTAATGTTTGGAAAGATTTGGTTGTGACAACTACAACTAACTTATTTTTACCAATAGTAAATATGGATTTCAGAGTCTAATATTGAGATATTGGCACATTAAGCAAACTATTAAAAACTTGATTTACAATTGCACGTACATTGCACAGATATTGCACGTATATCTTACTTTGATTATACATATCTTATCTGAGATGTTATCTTAAAATATTTATCTAATAAAGCTTGCAAATAGGCTAATGACACGTATAGTTATTAGAAGGTTCTCAATTCGAATCTTTTTAGCTTTCATTTGCCTCCCTAATAATATATGTCAACACTTAGTACTATGTGAAAAGATCAGATTAAGCGAGAAGAGAAGTGTTGAAATTTTTAAATAATAAAACACGGTTTCATCTAATAATTTAAGTTTTTACAACAATCAGTGAAGAAGCCTTCTATTCTTGATTCGATATTGTGCCATTTCTAACATTGGAGTCTTTTTCCTTATTATTAGAGAGATTTTGTATTATCCTGGAGGTTGTTTGCATTCACCCTTCTTGTGTGTCGCCACCCCCATCCCTCTCCCGTTGCTTCCTTGCGATATGTAGACGCCTTAGAAAAGGTCGAGAAAGAGCCTTCACCTGGTATATTGCCGCCTAGGAAGTCTCTCAGTACCGCCGAGGAACCGGCTTTCGCCTTGCCCTGATCTAAACTAGCCAGTATGGTGATTTAACCTAATCCCATGTCTTGAGTCGGAGTTCCCTTTTTCTTCTTTTTTTTTTTTCCATGTCTAGCATTTCGTTCTCGGCTTTGGAGATTAACACAAAGTCAGAAGTGTAACCCTCATTATTTTACTATGGATCTACATCCAACAGTTTGAGGAGAGATGACAGAGAAAGGGACAACTAAATAAACTTGGAGGAGGTATTACGTTGAAGTATGTCGCCTTGTCACTGCTATGCGTTTAGAATCATGTGGTGTACTCCACTCCTACCAATAGAAGTAAATAAAGATCAAATCTTTACTTTGTTCATCTTGCCCATGGCACTACAATTATTGCCACCATTCGCATGAAGCTTTTGTACAAAAGTGTACTCATTAGTTTACCTCAATGGCCACCTTTCCCACGTGGAAAAGAAAAGGGGGATTCAAATACCCACTTTTCAAGGAGGTTGGGGTGGGGACGGTTTAGCTTTAAGTATGAGTTTCGACTTCCACACCTTGCAAAAATGTATGACAAAAATTTGAGAGTGAGAGTTAGAATAGAAGTAAAGTAGGACCGACAAAAAATAAGAAAAATTATCCCCTTGCCTATAACTTTTCTAGTTATCGAAAGAAAAATCCTAAGACCAAATCAAGGAAAAGTTCTAGCATAAATGATACAGATCTTGTCGTTACTTCACCAACTCTAAGAGACTATATTCATGACGATACTCGTGAAAGTTAAGTCCATGAGCACAAATGGTTGGAGAAATATTGTCATGTATTATCTTTGAAGATAGGGAACTTCCTGCTTTTCTATGGTGCTATAAGAAAATCCTTGAATGTATACTGTGACTATAGAGTTGATAGAGCTAGTAGTGAAAACTTTGCACGAGGATGAAAATCAAATGATTTCACAGTTACTTCCGCATGCCATATTCCGGCACACATGCTTGTGCATGCCCTTGCATGCCGAGGATTATGTATAATTTGCAAAGCATGGGAGGAAACTTTGATAATTCTTGTAGGAGTATAAAGCTACAATGGCTTTTGTTTGTGAGGCACTTATGGTGCATATGATAACATCTCTATTCTCGAAATTTCCTTTTCTTTTAAATAATTCTTTTGTATTTTTATTCCTGGAATAGTTTTGAGTAAAATAATGTGTTTGATAATTATACAAAATTTTTATTTTCAGAATAGAAAAAGAACAAGAATACATTTGATATGACCTACAAGTTCTTTTTGTGATATAGAATTTCTTTAAATTTTTTAATAATTTTTTTTTTTTTTTGAGATTTTGCTTCTTCTCTTTTCTTTTCTTTTTTTCCTCTCTTCTTCTTCCTCCTCTAGTTGGTCACCGAGTGGCAGCGGAGGGCGGCGATCAGCAACGGAGGATGGCAGAGGCGATATGCAAAAGTGGATGGCGGTGGGTGGTGAGGAAGAAGAAGAAAAGAAACGGAGAAAAAGAAACAAAATGACTTATTTCTAAAAATTGTTCCGAGAACAAGTTACTTTTTCATACTTTTTATTTTTGTTTAAATTCTATTCCTTTGCCACTTTTCTATTAAGGGAATAGAAAAATTAATTGACATTATCAAATGGATTTCTATTCTTCTTCTATTTCAAGGAATAAAAAGGAAAAAAACAAGAGAAATAGGAACGTTGCCATGCGAGACCCTTAATTGTTATTACTTGTTTTCCCCCTCCGAGAAAGGTCAGTAGCTGATATGAATAACCTTGATTTTTTTGTAGTCTTTAGAACATCAATTTCTCCATATATAGCACTTCAAAAGGAGTCAATTGATTCCATGATTTTGTTCGAGTTTAATTACAATATTCTAAGCCTTATGATTTTTAATTCAACCGCAAATTTATGTCAGGAGACTTCAATGCACGTTTAAAACATGGCATTGGTGATATGGCATGATGTGGCAATATGATATGGCATGAAATGCAACTTATTTTATATGAATATGCATGTTACTTTCTATTTTATTAAAATTAGAATAGTAAACTATCTAAATTGGAAAGTCAACTAATCTATTCTAAGAAATAAACTAAACTAAATCTTCATAAAATTTCATCTAAAATATTATGTGATCCTAAAGTGCAATTTTCAAATACAAAACAAAATCTAATCTATTACGCAATGTAATTTTTGTGTGTATTATTTTTCAAGATAGGAAAATTACCTAAGAGTCAAAATAACATGTAAACCATATCTTCGCCACGACCAAAACGGAAAGTCAAGACCTGCACAAAGAAAGTCCTTATTCTAGTTGATTTCTGGAAGGGTGCTTTACCAATGAGATAAAAACTCTTCGAACTGCAGTCCCCACGATCGGCGGTCTTTCATGTCTGTAGCTTCGCTTTATGGTTGAAAGGTTGTCTCAGATCTTGGTTGCTTAAAAGCTAATCCATTCAAATCCCACGAGAAGTGCTGTACATTTCTCGGATGATAGTTCAGAGTAGTTTTGTCTTTAGTTGCTTTTAGATTTGAGAAAATTGACTGCAGTACGGTTTCTTTTTATTGATCCATTTGTGCTTGACCGTCCTGCAACTATGTCTTTCCCCGCTAGCCGATAATTCTACTCCTTTGGCTTGGAATACAAGTTGCCTATTCTAGATATTCACGCAGAAGAGATCTGCGTCCCGGGTACAGCAGCATGGCCATAAACGTGAATGAGAATGAGCAGGACTCCGACAAGAGCAAGGGAGATGAGGAAATGAATGCGGTCCCATTTTACAAGCTGTTCTCATTTGCAGATTCTACTGATATCCTATCAATGGTTGTTGGGTTGATAGGCGCAGTCGGGAATGGCTTTTCTCTGCCCTTTATGACCCAATTGTTCGGAGAGCTGATCGATAGTTCGGCAAGAACCAGGCTGACAGTGACATTGTAGATCTTGTGTCCAAGGTAAAAGCTTTGCCAATGTGGACTTGGTGGATTTTTACAGAGAAACTCTTCTCTAGAATAGGAAATTTCTTTTGGAGTGCTCGTGTTGAGATTGTGAATTAACTGATTAGATTGTTTGTGAAACATTCAGATAGCTCAGAGGTTTGTCTATCTGGCGCTCGGGTGTGGAGAATGGGCCTTTACGTGAGTGCATCTTGAGTCTCGACTTTCTTTTAGTTCGGAGTCGAATTATTTATCTTAGGAAATGAGAAAATTCATTCTTCCTTCTTCCTTTCATTTGGTCAGTGGTGTCTTGCTGGATGGTCACTGGTGAGCGATGGGCTGCGAGAATAAAGGCCCTGTTTTTGCAAACTATATTGAGACAAGATGTCGCCTTCTTTGATTAGGGCACTTACGCCGGAGAGATCATCAGCAGAATGTCAGGCGACACAATCCTCATCCAGAATGCCATGGGTGAAAAGGTCATACTTTCCTTCTACCGGCATACCAATTGTGAAGAGAATTGAGCATTTTGTCTGGCGCACTTAGTATAAACTTTTCCATCCTGGATTTTGACGGATTGCTAGATTCGTGCAGGTAGGGAAGTTCATACAGCTCATGTCGACATTTGTCGGAGGTTTTGTGATAGCATTTATCAACGGGTGGCAATTGACCCTGGTCGTGCTAATTATGATTCCTTTGCTAATGATTGTGGGTGGAGCTAGGTCACTCATCATTTCAAAGGAGGCATCTCGCGGGCAAAGTGCGGATGCAAAGGCAGCAAATGTTGTGGAGCAGGCGATTGGTTTGATTAGAACAGTATGTTGCACTGACGTAGCTTCACACAGAATTGTGCATACAGATCAGGTGTCCACGAAGGTCTGGCGACTGGATTAGGTCTTGGAACAGTCCTGCTTATCACCTTCGGCGGTTATGCTTTGGCGATATGGCACGGCATGAAGTTGATATTAGACAAGGGATATGATGGGGGCACAGTGATTAATGGATCATGGCAGTCGTGAATGGTTCTCTGTGAGTTGTGCTCCAACTTCTGTGAGTTGCGCTCAACTGTCCTTTTTCCTTTTGATCTGAGATCTCTTGGTTCAATTCCTCATTAAACCCTAGAGAAATTTAGAAAGCCTAATCATGGATTTTCTTTCTTTTTCTCCTAATTTTTGGGGCTTCGTGGGGGTGTTCATTAGGTCTCTTGGGCAGGCTTCTCCATGCGTGAGTGCATTTGCTGATGGCCAAGCTGCTGGATATAAGATGTTCGAGATAATCCACAGGAAGCCGGAGATCAATTCTTTTGATACCAAGGGAAAGAAACTAGATGACGTGGAGATATAGAGTTGAAGGATGTTTATTTCAGTTACCCTGCCAGGCACAATGAACAAAATATTCAATGGGTTCTCTCTTAGCATCCCGAGTGGTACAACTGCCGCTTTGGTGGGACATAGCGGAAGCGGGAAGTCCACAGTGATCAGTCTTGATAGAGAGGTTCTACGATCCACAAGCTGGTGAAGTACTTATTAATGAGATCAATCTTAAAGAGTTTCAGCTCAAATGGATCAGGAGCAAAATCAGGCTTGTCAGCCAGGAGCCCGTGTTATTCACAGGCAGCATCGAGGACAATATTGCATATGGAAAGGAAGGCGCCACGCTTGAAGAGATCAAAGCTGCTTCAGAACTTGCGAATGCTACCAAGTTCGTGGACAAGTTGGCACCGGTATAAAGATTATGCTCCTCCAAGATCAATGAATCAGCTCTTTTCTTTTCTCTGGCCAGACTGTCATTGTCTTTTCTCGCACTCTCAATCTTACTGCCTCATGATTTTTGGACTTTTTACATTTAGGGCTTGGACACTATGAATGGTGAACATGGGACTCGGTTGCCTGGTGGCAGAAGCAAAGAGTAGCCATAGCAAGAGCGGTTCTTAAAGACCCTAGTATTTTGCTCCTTGATGAAGCCACAAGTGCCCTCGATGTGGAATCTGAGAGGACAGTCCAAGAGGCCTTGGACAGGATTATGGGCAACCGCACAACTGTCGTTGTTGCCCACCGTTTGAGCATTGTTAGGACTGCCGTTATAATTGCTATTATTCAACGTGGAAAAATGGTGGAGAAAGGTAGGTCGCAGTCTACCATGAAATAAACAATGGAATTGTGGAATTGAGCTAAGCAACTATTATTCTTAGTATGCACAAGTATATCATGACTATCGATGCTTCTCTAAAACTATCCAGGTTCACACTCTGAACTGCTCAAAGATCCAGATGATGCATATTCTCAACTAATACTCTTGCAGCAAGTGAACAGAGAATCTGAACAAGCGCCAGATGCCCAAAACAGGTCAGAGATCACTGAATTTAACAGTCCAGTCCGAGGATGTTGTACAAACGATCCATTAGTCGGGGATCATCTGTAGGAGATAGCAGCTGCCACTCGCTCTCAGTCTCCTTTGGTACCGTGGTTGGCCCACAATCCCCGGCTCCTCCTGGGAGCACAGAAAAAGCGCCAAAGGTTTCACTATGCCGGCTTGCTCGTCTCAACAAATCAGAAGTTCCTATCTTGCTATTTGGAACTGTCGTTGCAGTTGCTAGTATCATGATATTTCCAATTTTCGGCATGCTTATATCCATTGTTGTCAAGACATTCTATGAACCACTACAAGAACTTAGAAAGGATCCTAAGTTTTGGTTGCTGATGTTCCTGGCCCTTGGCATCGCATTATTCGTGGCATATTCGGCTTCGACATACTTACACACCAGTCGCAATCCTCAATAGCTCATTAGTCTTAAGTTTGTTGAAACTCTTAGTTGCATTTGACCCTCCAGATATTTGCACTGGATAAGATAATGTTAGATAGGATAGGATTTTAAATATCCCATCTAATGTTTGTTGACGCCGGATATAACATGGACTTAAACAAATATTATCAAAATGAATGTTTAATTTGCAGCATTAAAATTAAAAATAAAAATCATGAAAGTGTGGAAAACTATTCATCATTCCACAATCCACCATCCGTATCGGACACCCTTCAAGTTATATTGGGTCGTGTCCTAAATAGGATCTTTTAATCTAGACCGTATTCAAGTTATATTGGGTCATTTCCGCAATTTGTATTACTCCAAATACTGAATAGAATAAAAATTATTATATTTGGAGTTTTATCCTGCTCAATTAAACATAGCCTTAAATCTCCTGCACCAACCGAAACTCGAGGACGGTTTCTACTTTCTGAGAACAAAAAGGGAAACTCTCCCCTCAGCCTGGGCAGTCATTGATGCCACAAAAGACTGTCTTACCAAGCCTTGCAGCGAAGAGGACAAACGAAAATGAGCTGTTTTATGTACTAAAGATATGTACCGGTCTCGCTTTAACCGAATGTCTTGAGGACAAACTCGGTGGCAGCCAGCAAAGCGTCGCACCGTCCTCTGTCCCAACCTCTCTCCCGAACCGGGTGTCCGGAGTCCTGTAGGTGTGATCAAAGACCTCGCATTCAATTTCCCGGATTGCTTGTGTTGATTTCAGAGCAATCTCAAAGAGGACGACGAAGAGAAAGAGTTGGGTAGGCCTCATTTTTGCAAAGGATGATTTTATTAGCTCTTTGCTGCGGCATCTCTCATCTCAAGTCTATTCGTTCACTATATATAAGGGTTGCCAGCAATGAAAACCGTGAAATATGTCCCTTTTAATATGGTTGGCGACCATGCCTTCAAAACTTCAGTAAATGTAAAGATTAAATTTGTCTCTTTTCTTGGTTTTTAGTTAGGGTTTGTCTCGTGTATTAAGACTTAGGGATTCCTTCTCTCTGCAAAACAGCAAAGCAAGACGGAAACCCTGATGAGTTCCTTCCATTCTTCTTGAAAGAAACGACTTCATGTATCAATGGTCATAGAACATTAAGGCAATCTAACTAAAACCGTGTAGATACAAACTGCATAAATTCATTCTGTTAAAATGAAGTCAATCACAATTTCACTGCTCAGAAACCTTTTCCCTTTTGTGCACGTAAAAATGTGCATAAAATCCGAATGCCTTTTTAAAATTAAATGACTAGACATGAATCGATGAAACGTAACTCATATGCCTGAGACAAAGAGGGGGATAAGTATACAGATCCCAAAAACCAATTCCAAAAGATAGCTCAACTTTCATATCATGTAGAGAATCATTGAAATTGCTTATCAGTTCACCTTGCCACCGGCCTTATTTGATGTCCAAAAAATTTCCATGTTCCATGTTGAGAAAATATTCCCCGAACTCCGAGAAGTGTTAAATTACGCACCTTTAACACTAAAGGATAACCTTACCTATGAGGAGCAAACAGTTCACAATGTAGACAGGACATATCAAAAATTCAATGAAAAACCCATATCAAAAGAGGGAGCAAGACATAAATATTCACTTTGGTTTGAGAATTGAGGTGTACGCCTTCTTAATTCACTATAAACATAGATGCTATAGAAAAGGTGAGCTTCAAATTTAGTAAGTGCAATACTACAGTATACCATATACGTGCTACCCTACAGTCTGACGTTACTGATAGTAAAAGTGATGTTACAAACTATAAATGCCATTCAGACAAGTGAATCATATTTTGAAAACCAACAAAAGTCCAACACATTCATTATAAATTAGTTGAGATAAGTCTAGCATTGTCCCTTCAAAAGTGAATCATTTACTTAAAAACTCATAAAGAACTCGCAGTTACCCAAAAGGAATCAAGAAATTGAGGATATCCAGTCACTTGATTACTGAAAAACTCAATTTTCTTTGGAAGATTTCACTTCATAAACACAATCCATTTTGGTCAAAACCAATTTTCCTCTTAACATTAAGAAAACATAGAACATGTACAAAGGAGTCTTGTCTTTTGATACTGAATTTACTACTTTGGTATGTATAGTTTACAGACTATACCAGATAAAACTCATCAAAACTGTTTGGTCAAAATGCAGCTCCTACACATGATTGCATTGTCCAAGGGCCTGCTGCGCCTTTCTTTTGGTGACAAAAAGAACCATTGACGTCAAAATATCACGAGGTGTTCGACCTTCGTTTTCTCTTGTTACTCCTCTTATTCAATAACCCCTTCTGAGCCATTGTCTTACGTTTCTGCTTTTTACGTTCTTTCACCTTCTCCTCAAAGCCATCATCCATCATTTTCATTGAAGCCACTCGTCTGGCCTTGTATACCTAGTACAAAGAATTATTAACAAGTTAAATGAATAAAAACCACATTTGATCACACAGGTAAAAGTTCATTAGTTGTTACCAAAAGTATATTATATCTTGGTGTAAGGTATTCTGTTACTGGTTGAAGGCAATAAAGAGACAACAGTAAAGGGAATGCCATATCTTCCAAAATACACCTCAAGTAAATTCTGTTGAAGAAGCCTTTGATTTGCAAAGATTATCTCAGTAATATCTAGCAAAGACCAAATTTGCTATTGATTATCCACTTTAATAATATATATACACTAAAGCGCTGGAATATCAGCACTCAAACAAACGGACAGAAATACATAAGATAAAAAAATATCAGAGCATGCTGGGACATCTGACTGACACAATTCACAAAATGGCTTGTCATTCCTTTATGATTATGCCCAGGAAACCAACAGTAATGACTGCAAGATTTACAAAAACAGGGACATGTGGACAAGCAATCCCATGAAGGTAAAATGCATGAATCATCTAGCAATCAATTTTTGCACATCTAAGTCATCATCAACACTGAATGGTATTTCAGAGCAACATACCTTTGTAATGTCCGAAAGCACATCATTCTCTTTACAGTCAAACTTCTCAAGTTGTCTACCAACAACAGCCTCAATTTCTTGAATCAATGTAATGTCATCCTACAGAACCAGTGTTCCCAGGTGAACAGGTCAGAAAAACTATATTACAAATATCATGGAACAGAAAGTTCGGATATTAGAAATGCCGAAGGCACTCTATATGCTATCTGCTCAAACAGAAGTGCAAACACATAATCGGAGATGCATAAGTATGCTACATGCAGAGCCCATGTTGGGCTGGGTGGATGAGAGGCAAGTGCACAATTGTACCATGCCTGTATGTATATACCTACATGTGTACATGAAGAGAAGAGAAGAAAAGAAGAGGGGGAGGGGAGAGAGAGCCAAGGATGATGTTACAAGCATCATCCCTTATTTGCTATATACCTGGGTAACAAAACTAATAGCTAACCCTCCTCTGCCTGCTCTTGCGGTACGGCCAACACGATGAACATAATCTCGAGGAAACCTACCAGCAACCGATAACTTTGTTACTTCAGAAATATTTAGCAGAAAAACTTATTACAGAAAAGCATGCCGCAAAATAACATACTGTGGGATGTCATAGTTGATGACAAGATCAACAGTCGGTATATCCAGGCCACGACTTGCAACATCAGTTGCAAGTAATATAGGAACTTGCCCAGATTTGAAACGATGTAGAGCAGAAAGCCTTAAATTCTGGGATTTTAAAGAATGCAACGCTGCAGCTTCTTGATCAAGTTCTTCCAGCAACAAACTTAGAAGGTGACAACTTCTGCTTGACATCACCAATCAAGACGGTTAATATTAGTCCAATGAAAATCTTATTGTAACCAAGTAAATTTCTTCTGTACACCAATACGAAAGCATAACCACACAAAATTCACCACCAACAAAGCATGCCATATTATCATCAAAACCAATGACAAGGATCCACCAATACTCTCACGACTTGCCCAGATCAACTAGTTACTGATACCTGATACAGAACCTGGTCAGATGAGGTCCTGTTATATGTTAAAACAGAGTCAACACGGTTCAAACGGACAAAACAGTTCAACCAGACGGGCACTTCAAAAATCTAAAGGTCTTGTGGTGGAGCAGGGTCTTGGACCCTCCCCTGGCCAGGCGATCGCCCAATGCTCAACCCTTGGAGTAAGGCAGCTCTTCAGAATAATGATAGCAAATAAATTATTTATACCACAAATCTTTCATAGCTTTACCCATGTAGTGTGAAATTGTGCAGAAGACTCAAAACCCACAACGAATCATTTTCTACCACCTAAACACCAATTTAAGGGTGGCGATTCATGTCCAAGATTACATTCCATCGTCCAATTTAAGGTACATTGTTAAAGGGAAGATACCAAATACCATCTTCACTTTTTTTCTGTCTGACCACTTTCCTCCTCTATTTTTAAAAAACCACTTTGCATCCAGAAGTTTCACCTTTGATACCAAGCTGCATCTAACATCAGTTGGCATCCTTTAATTATCTACCAAATCGACCCTTTTTCCCCAAATTGCCCTAGCCATAACTCTAAACTTCCTACTCTTAAAAAACAAAAGCTACCAATTACAAAACCCTAGCCATTCCAAGCAGCAGCCTCCACAGTCCACTGCCGCCACCCCGGCCACTGTTTGTCAGCACTCAGATTAGCCGACATCAATCCGTCAATCTTGTCAAGCAGGTTAATTATGACAGGAACTTTATTAAGATAAATTCAAACACACTAACTTTATGCATGTCATGTCAAGAATTGCCACACCTACCTAACACATTGGTTGAGCTGGAATTTGCATTTATGGGCAGCACAATTCTACAGATATAGAAATGTATTGCATGTTTTATTCTTAACAAGAATTTAACTAAATCAGCTAAGTTTATAAATTAACCGCCAGCCTCACCAGTACTTCCACTACGACAGTGTAACGACATTAGCATCTACCAATTTAGACTAACTAATTAACAAACAGAAAAAAATTATTACAGTTTATACAGAGTCTATATGGACCAGATGGGTGGACTTTAACTTTCAACAATATAATAAAGGCAACAAAAATTCCTGTGCTCTAAAAAAGATTGCAAGTATAAACTGCAGAAATATACTAAAATTCAATTCTCATGCTAAAAGAAGTTGTGCCAATACAACTATATGACTAAGATAATTTAAGCTATCAAAGGTGAAAAGAGTAAGGCCGTTAGTGTAGTCCATCTAGTAAAACAATAAGGATCATTTGGATAAGTCAAACACAGAAATCATCAGACATCACAGTTAAATAACTGTATCAAAATGAGCAAAAACTTACCACGTATTTTTATATTTCCTACAGAAGTAGAAAAAGACAACCCTAGTGTTCGGAAAATCAGGCAGGCAAGAATAAAAAGATTCAAACAATTATGGATGGCAAGTAAAGATGATAAATGCATGCTAAGATCACACATAGTGAAGGTTGAGAAAGCCCATAAATACCTGCAGGTGGAGACAAATATCATGACCGAGCGGATACCCATGTCTTCCATTTTGGACAAAACATAAAATAAATAGACATCCTTGACATTTTTTGGGATGAATACATACTGCTGCTTGAGAGTGTCAACAGTCTTGAAACCTTCATATGCCTCATAAAAGAAAGGCTTATTTGAAGAAAGCTCAAGCAACATCTGGAGATCACTGGTAATTGTAGCAGAAAATAACAGGGTCTGCCGTTTCTTTGGCAAACATTGAAAGATCACTCTAAGCTCCTCTTCAAAACCAACATCCAACACTCTATCCGCTTCATCCAAAACTAGGAACTGAAGCAAACAAATAGCAACATATCAAGATGATTTCTTCAGATCCTGGGAGAAGTTTCTTTTCAGTGCCACAATACCATGCATGACCTGGTTTAATAGATCTGACTATGTCTTTAACAGAGAACTATGAGATGTGCACTTCTAAAATGAACTCTGGATTCATATGAAAAATGAAAAGAGAAAAATCCCAAAACTTAAGCAACAGAAAGCAGTATTCAAGTGGTTCTTTGTATCGTAAAGCAATCCAATGGCTAAAACACTGATAGCCTAGATAGTAAGTTCCAAGTTCTGCATTGTGAGAGCATGTAAGAACAAAATAAGAATGACTAGGTAACTACCACTTCTCTGACATCATAAGTAGTTTCCAGAGGAGGATTTCAATGCTAATCAAATATGCATTTGAATTCAACACTCTTTGAATGCTTAATCCAAAATAGCTTCACAAGAATGCATCTAGTAGAAACCATTTAAACTAGTCTTTCCACAGGAGGTACAGTCACGAAGAAAGAAAATTCAACTTGTGCATGATCATACAGCTAGGCTGCGAATGTTATCTTATCAACGCACTGATACATGACATTTCTAACTAATATATAAAGGGAAGAGGTTTACCTTGGTGTTGGAGAAAAGAGGAGGGATGTCAGGATTCTCATCAAGCAAGACCTTAATCCTGCCTGGGGTGGAGATGACGACGTGAGGCCTTTTCATCAGACTCTGGGCCTGGGTCAACATGTCCATCCCTCCCACTATCACAGTACACCTCAGGTGTAGGCACGACCCCAATGCCCTGAACTGCTCTGCCAGCTGATAAGCCAATTCCCTAATACTCAGAGCTTTAAAAAACATATACATACGACTTTACAGGTAAACCCAAAAAAAGAAAAATGAAGACGAGACAATCAAACCTGGTGGGAGTGATGACGAGGGCGAATATGCCATAGGGGTCAAGAGACAGGCGGTGGAGAATGGGCAGTGCAAAGGCAGCCGTCTTTCCAGAGCCAGTCTGGGCCAAGCCTAGAACATCTCGACCAGCCAGGATTTGTGGGACGCAGTGAGCTTGGACAGGAGTTGGCTTGCGCATTCCCAGCTCCTTGCATGTCTGCACTGCCCACTCAGCCAACCCTAAATCTCCAAACGTCACGGGATCCCCTGGCGCAGTGCTAGTAAGGCTAGTATCCTCCTTCACTTTCTCCACTTCCTTCACTTTCTCCACTTGCTTTATTGACATCTCGGCTGCAAGACCGGAGGAGGACGAAGTAGCTATCGATGATGATGGTGGCACTTTAGGTTGTTTGGAGCATTTCCGGAAGAGGGGGAAGTCCTCATCCACTTGGGACTCTTGGTCCATTACAAAGCCAAGAAACAAGTAATTACGAGCAGCCTTTTTGTTTAAGAGGATAGCCGGCAGAGCAAGAATTGAGTTGATCAAAGCCCCTTGAGCACGCCCCAGCCGAGTGGTCGAACCAAAGCTGCAAACCCACCACAGAGAGAATCCAGTGTGTGAACAAAAACTAACACAGAGCATGAACCTTTCCAATATTAACATAACCCGACACCAAAACTTCAATCACAACATCAAAAACAACTAAAGTTCATCTTTTGAGTTCCAAGGCAGGACCCAACACTCTATTCGGCACAAGAGATGCACATCCCATTATGAACAACCTCCGCAACAGTTAGGGGTGTCAACGGTCCGGTTCGGTTCGGTTCGTTTTTTTTTAAAAACCAAACCGAACCGTTAGAAAAAACTTCCGAACTGAACCAAATAAGACCCTCGATTCGGTTTGGTTTTTCGGTTTTTGGTTTTTAGCTTTTGATTTTCGGTTTTTTTTTTTTTCTCTGTTCAACTCAAAAGATCCTTGCACAATCATCTATTGAGCCTAAGTAACCAAATGACCATAAGTGAGAAAAAAAAAATTAGACATCCTTTCTAATTCAGCATACTCTGCACCACAGCTCCATCTCCAAGCCATGAATCCACTACCAAATGGCAACATAATCACGCATTTCGAACCAAGAAACGACACAAAAGCAAACATAACTCAAACAAACGGCATGAGCTGTCCCTCAGGGCCACAACCAAATTGAAAGCTCTAAACTTACAATACAAAAGCATTCCGTTTTTCAATGAAATTTGAGAGTAATAGGTCACCCTGACTAGGCATGAAAAGATCCTCGCACAATCATCTATTGAGCCTAAGTAACCAAATGACCATAAGCGAGGAAAAAAAAAAATTAGACATCCTTTCTAATGCAGCATACTCTGCACCACAGCTCCATCTCCAAACCATGAATCCACTTCCAAATGACAACTTAATCACGCATTTCAAACCAAGAAACGACACAGAAGCAAACATAACTCAATTAAGAGGGGAAACAAGGTAATAGAATTCCCATCAAGCAAATCCACTCATTCATCAATCCCAGTTGCATATCCACAGAGCAATGATCACATTAAGAAGCTGGACATACCAATCTCAAATCCCTAAAATTCAGAGTCCACAAGCATAGCAGCTCAAAAACCAACAAGAAAGAGATCTCAAAAACTATGATTTCACCATTGATTAAGCTGAACTGTGTATCCCATTACACCATTCAATGCTCAATTCCGCAATATAATACAAAAATGGAACTCCTTCGCATACTAGAAAGGACTCTTACTGATCTTCACAAAGATCACAGCGTGCTCCAGAAGGAAAAGCTGCAAATCTAGCTATAAACAACTTGACAAGTATCCGACTCACAAATTAATAACCACAAATTCCACACAGAAACCTCGAAGCCAGCTGAAACTCAGCCCTCAAGAATTTCACAAATTTAGAAACTTTAACAATCTAGCAACTACCCAGTTCCCCTCTTTCAGCTTCTATCAAACCCAAGCATCTCTCTCTCTCTCCCCTCTTCAGTTGGGAACCAAGCACCTAACTTGATCATACTTCCCTAATCCACACCACCCACATACGAGATTCCTTCCCTCGCACCATGCCCTTCGACGACAGGGCAAGGATAACCCATGATGTCGAAGTCGGTTCTGATATCACCCAGACAGTCCCCCAAGAACTCAATCAGATCAACATCTCCATCCATCATGATTCCCATCTCTTTCGGTTCCAACCAAATAAAATTCACCCAGAAGCAGAAGCGACTAAAATTCCAGAACACGAAGCAGACACTAAATCTCGAAAACACCCCTGTTCTAGCTTATTCAAAGCAACGACGCTAGCGTGGCAAAGACAGCAGCAAAACAAGCAGAACACATCGTGGAAACGGCGCTTCTCCGAATCGGTGCGCCGTGTCTTACCCGGTCGAGGAAGCGGGAGTCGGGGTCGAAGGGGAAGGCGGAGCCGTTCACCCTGCCTTCGAGCTCGCACTGGACCTTCAGCTTCTGCTGAACTGATCTGGCGCTGTCGCCGTCCTTGTCGCCGTCCCTCAATCGGCCGCGGTCGCCGTCCCTGCCGCCGTCGTCGTCGCACCTTGAAGCTGACCAAGACAAGAGGAGAGGAGACGGGAGAGAATTAGAAGTAGGGTTTGCCGGTTTGGTTAACGGTTATATTTTTGGTTCGGTTTGGTTCGGTTAAAAACCGAACCGATAAAAAAAATTTTAATTTTTAATGAAAATCGAATCGATAAATTGAGGATATGGAAGAGAATATAAATAGGGTTTGCCAGTTTGGTTAATGGTTCTATTTCTAGTTCGATTCGGTTTGGTTTGGTTAACCGGTAAAAATCAAAAATCAATAAAAAAAAATTTCGATTCTTAATGAGAATTGAACCGAATGAAAATCAAATCTAAAAAATCGAATTTTTTGGTTTGATTCGGTTTTCAGTTCGGATCCTGACACCCTAGCAATAATGTAGCTTAATCTCAATCTCATGAAACGAACCTATCCATAATGCGTCATCAAGCTAGAGTACACTTGCTCATCAACATGGAACGGAAGTAAGGAAGAAGAATCCGTGACACCGGAGAGAGAGATGGATGGTGTCTACCTGGCCGCGCAGGAAACGGAGACTCGGAGAGAGGTTGCTCGCAGGTCACCGGCCGTCGGCCGTCGGAGAGAGGTTGCTAGCCGGACGACGCTCTGTGAGACGGCAAGAGAGAGCCAAATGTTAAGGTGCCACAGGTCGGAGAGTCCGGAGAGGGCTAACGAGAGGGAAGGCTAGGGTTACGTTTATTTTTAATTTAGTTGCTCATTTATATTATTTTAATTTTTTTTAAATAAGTCTCTTGTGCTGTTATATAATTTTTTTATTTAGGAATTTTTTATAAGTACTTTTTTCACGTTGCATAGAAAGATAAAAATGAACTTACACCAAATAGCCCTCGTACAATTATGAAAGTGAAAGTCGTTTCGTTCTTAATGTTGAAAATTTTTCAGTGTCTTTTCCTACAATTTCTTGAGGATTATGAAATGTTTATCTATAAAAATTGAAATGTTAATCTTATGGAACAAAGACATGGGTAAGAGCTTTGGTGGTGTTAACAAAACTAGCATTTTTACATAAATTTTAAAAAGGAAATTCTAAACTTGATTATTTATCAACTGAAGTGTCAACCCAATCTTCTTATTCAATTATGAATTCTAGATTTTAGTCTGTGAAGTATTCCTACATTGTTCTTATTATGTTTATTATGGTCTAAAGCGTAACTTAACCATTTAACTAAACCAACAAATCGGAAAAGTAATACAAAAAGTCACAATCAATTTATCGAAAAAAAGTAATAATGAAAGGACAAGCAAAAAAAAAAATAGAATGTAGTAAAGTAAACCAAGGACAAAAGTATAGCGTAACTTTGTTATTTAGTCCTAGACAGTAATTCCCATAAGCTAATTTCAATTCAAATTTCAATTTTTTAAAGAAACTAATTTTTCTTCATACGAATTAGAGAGAATCATGAATTTTTCTAAATCATGTATGTACCATCTAAATGAAACTAAACTAATTCAAATACCAAAATCTAACAACCTAATCAAAGTCTTTTTTTTTTTTTCTAATCAATTTTTCAAAACTTTTTTTTTTGGAATTATTTATTTATTTATTTATATTTTTACTCCTCGGAAAATGGGGACTCGGACTAGCTCAATATTGAATTAATACACCAAACCCATCTTTGAAACAAAACTAAACCCATCCCATTGAGACCAACCGGACCAAATCTACTAAGCCCGTCCCTTTTTTTTTTCATTTTTTCTTTTTGTTTTAATCTCATCTTCTTCTTCATCTCTTTCAATCCTATTCCATCTCCACCGACCACCAACACGACCAAGCAAGCACACACGAGCCTATGAACCCGAGATAGAATAGAAATACGAGGAGCTAAAACAGCAAAAGCGTTGACCCTAAACATCACCAAGGTCACGAACTCAAGTCAACATTTTGTCAAACAGGTTATGTGCATCTAGGGTATCGACCCTGGCCATGAAATCTAAACGACATTTCCATCTAAAATTAATGTTGAAGTCACAAACTTATCCAATTATGGCTCAGATCTCAAGTAAATTATAAATGAAGTACGTGAACGTGATTCGGTCATTCATCTTTTCAAACCAGAGTAGGAAAAGAGAAAGGAGAACGGCTTTAACTGATTAATGAAACAAGTTGGATTCTTTAAGTATAAGTGGAATCGATGGAGGAAGTTGCAGGGTCGGCCGGTGACGAGGACCGACGCCGGCGAAGGAATCTAGAACGGAAAACTCGGTAATCTTCACGATTCCACCCGAGAAAAACCGAAACAGAGTGGAGGCTTGGGTTTGGTGGGTCTATTTTAGGTTTGTTATTTAAATTCGGCCGCAAAAATTGGGCTTGATAAGGGCTGCGAATTCGGGTAGTGGGCCTGATTCGATTTTAATGGGCTAAGGCATTTTCGTTTTCTTATTGATTATCATTTCTTATTTTCTATTACTAACAATTCATATTAGAATTATGAAAATTCAAGTGTCGACATCAATCTATTAAGAATCTTCTCAAATATAGAAAAAAAAAAAATTTAAAGTCGAGTTGCTTTTCATCATCATGTAGTCTTTTGTCGGTTTATAATAAGGATGTGTAAATGGACCACTAGAATTGAGAACCATCTAGATCTAACTAAATCGATTAGTTCGGTCTAATTTTGGCTCTTAAAAGTACAACTTGTATTTGGACAGTTCGATGCCTGATTTCAAGGGGAAATCGGACCAGATCAATTACATACATTTTTTTATTATTTCTTCAAATAAATAAATAAATGTAACTAGCTTTCTTTTTAATTTTTTTAGTGAAAAAAAAAATAATTGGTTCTATTGAACTGGATCAAAACCAAATCAAATCGGTGGTGGTCCGATCCAGTTTTCAATCTTGGGACCAATCAATCCAATCCCCATTTCTAGAGAAACAAATCGGACTAGGAAATCGATCGCCCTTCATTACAATCTACATTTTTGTTCTCTACTTCTTATATGAAACATGTAGAATGTAATCTTACGGTTGTCAAATGTATCAAGAAATAACTAATATTATCCAAAAAAATTATATTATTAAACACTTGAACATGATTTGTGTTCCGGAAAAATTATATATAAAATACGTATCTTTGAAAAGTACGACGAGCAGCTCAAGAAGGTTGGCTAAGGGCAAATCTGCCCAGGCAAACTGAGTTGTGGGGGTTGCACACACTCCACATCCATGCACATCCATACTACAAGGCACATTTGGTAGCCAAAAAGGGTTTGCATAAGATATAAGTTATTTGACCAGACGTTTAGTGATGCACTTTGGATTGAATTAAGTCGGCATAAATAGGATTGGATTAGTTATCCTAGCAATAATGGTGGGATAGTTTTCTTCTTATCATGATAATGCTAAATTCATCACCATAAGATTAATTGAACACTAGGAAATTAAACTGAAAAAACTGCATAATTTAGAGAGAGAGGTGGTGGCAACTGTAGTGAGTGGCAATCGTCACCTCATTAGTCTCCATTCTTCGATATAGCCTCCATAATGGTGATATCCGACGACCGCCAGAGGGTAATTGAAGCTCCTAGCTAACGGCATCTGCCGTGATGATGCGTTGTCATCACTTGAGTTGCTCTTTGGCCCAATGGTTGCATTGTAATTTCAAATTGATCGTGATGATCACTTAAGATCAGGAGAAAATATTAGGTGAGACTATCTTTCCACGTCATCAATAAGACACTCTATTAATTAGCTACCATATGTCCTAGTGGAATTCATTAATTTCAATTTTTTTCTCACCTCCTTTACTCTCTCCGCCCCGTTACCCTCTCTCTCCCTACCCTTGCTTCTTCTTCCTTTCTGCTCATTTACCCGATCTATTACACTCTCTCTCCCTTGCCTTAGTTCTTCTTCCTTATGCCCTACAGCATAGATCAAGAAATGCTTACACTCTCCATCAACAAGCTTCGCAAACAAAGATGTGCCCAACATGATTACTGAATTTTCAGGGAAAATTCACGAGCAAAATCCCTTGAATCAAAGTCAAAATTAAAGACCAAACATCTTCGCATTTGCTCCCCTTTTCCATACCGATTACGTCCCATTACGATTTCGATCGATCAATTATCCAACGAATACCCGCCAGCAATCATTTTTTGATGGCGCGTGACTTAAACCTTATTTCCTCTCCTCGTCTATCAGTGCATACACCAGCAAGAATTCTCCGTCTATGAACGAACGTATACATAGAGATAGAAGAATCATGGAACAGACCCTCAAGCCTGGACAGACCCTCAGGCCAAAACAAGTCAGCATAGGCATCTGTTCCTAGTAATACTTCCAACCTGCCAGAGATTCCAGACGTGATCATCCTTTTCTTGCTAATGATTTCCTAAGCAATTTGTCAAGAGGACCACTCAGAAGGTCATTTGATACACAGCACAGAACCAAAAAACCATTTTGCACCGTGAGAGCAATGGCTTATCACGCGTCGATTTTCAAATGAGGCGGCAAGCTACTCAGGACCGGACATTCCATATGCTCGTTCAAGGCTAGTGAAGGACAAGAGATGTCCAATTTAGGTACAGTGAATGGACCATCCGCTATGCTCTCAAAAATCCATCTGTATGCTGCTTCTGTGAAATGGAGACCGTCCCAACTTGCATATGAGGATGGGTCATCACACACCTTCGTGTTGGAACTGCATAATGCAGACAAGTTATAATTGTGGGTTCCTCCTCCTCCGCAGCATGCTTTAAATACCTGCCCTTCAAACCCTGTTAAAAGAAAGAGTGTTCAATTAACTGCCAATACGACCAATGTGTTGGTTGGTATGCTATTAACTGGCAAATCATGGACACATTATGTCAACAGAAGAAAATTGGGTAAGTTAGTTAATGTCGGTTATCAGTTTGAATGACCAAATATGATATCAATAGCAAGACTGCTGTTTGGAATCATCCATCAATAAATTACCACGCTTGGTCATCTCCATTGCAAAAAGTAGTTGATTAACTGACTTCTTCTGGGTGAAAATAAGTGAGCATTGCTACATCAGGGATTGGAAAGTGAGAGCTTCGCTGTGCACCAAGAAGGGAGAGGACTGACGGAAGAGTCCATCATGGAGGCACAACTTACCGAATTTATTCGGGGACTGATAAAAGCGGACTGCAGCATTGTAGTAATCCACATATATAATTTTCGTTTGGGGATGAAGCTCTCGCAGATGATCAAGCTTCAGCTGGAGCAGCTCATTGTGATACTGAGAGAACTCATTTAACCAATTAAGGCAGCCGGTTGACGGATCATATGCTTCCTTGTCTGAACTCTGGAATTTTGTTAAATAGCCAGGCAAACATCCAATCGGAAAGTTTCCGGGCACCAATATTGTCACCGCTCCTAAATGAATCAACTCCTGCATCAATATGGCATGAAAAGGAGAAAAATGATGCATCTCAAGGTGTTAAGATGAACATAATTCGTTAAAGAACTAAAAGTCAGCAAGTTATGGTCTTGTGATAGATTCTTTTATGATAATTTAGATCTCTGGATCTTCATCTCATTTACCAGGACATGCCTCAATGTAAGTAAGCCAGCCAATGTTACTGATATATATAGGTGAACCATTTAAAAAGTCATTGTTTTTTGTAAGTTTATCATGTGCACACCTATACATGCACAGAAAATATAATTTCACAGCCTTAATGATAAAATTAAAGGATTTAGATACCATTAATTACTAATTCTCCTTAAAGGAGTAATCAGTTTACATAATATATGAACAGCAAAAATATGGAGAAGCATATTTATTGAAAAGTTCTCTAGAGTATCAACGTGGGTTTCATCACTGATACCAGTTCAATGGAGCAGGACAAGCTCCATGCTTCTCTATCTTTACTTAGATTAGGATCATTCTCTAGCTTTTGCTAGGTAAAAACCATAATTTGTTGACAGAGAGAAGTTAAAAAGGTCAGAGAAGCCCTAAAGAGAATGGTCTTTGCATATAAGGCATTTAGCTTGGAAGTTAAGAAGATATCATACACTGATAGCCGAAACAATCTCCTCAATTACAAGGGGCACAAAGTCTTGAATCTCTTCCAGATCTCTTCCCATAAAGAAGGGATGATTGTAGTCATTGCCACCAATCTCTCCCATGAGAACCAAAGAGTTCCCAAGAAATTCTTTGCAATCTGCCAAGTATGCAAGCACAATTTAAATAAAGAACTTGCACAAACTAGTACGCAAGCTAATCTCATGGCACTGACAAATGAATAAAAAAGCTCGTTCGGACGCCAAGGAATTTAACCGATATGTCTGTATACATAAATTTAATACTATAATGAGAAGAGGGCTTGAGATTCAATCATAGACTATTTTGGATCTATCAGCAGATTGAATCTTTGATGCAAGAAGAGAAAGCCGAAAAGGTGAAATGTGGTTTATCTGGCAAACTATCTGAATTTATAAGGGATCAATCCCCATACTTTTAATTTCATGTGATCTTGAAATTCTGGTCTCTGACTGTATTGAACTTGGGTGATGAAGTGTCCAAGTGACTCTGGGTATTTTTTAGTCACTTTGGATTGTTCTTTTCATCATACAAATATGTACTGATTCAGCTTGGTTACTTGAAGCATCATGATCCAAATTCACTGCAGAAAAAGGTCAATGACTACAATATTACAAACTTGAAGAGCGAAAATTACAATGTAGAAATGGCCAAACCAAGGGGCTGCTGATGGAAGTTCTCTATAATTGGGACTAACATCAATCTGACATCGATGCTGCATTAGCAAAACAATGTAGATTTGCTGATGGAAGTTATCTGTAATTGGGACTAACATCAATCTGACATTACCAAAACAAAGTAGATTTACAATTCACCAAGGAACATGACCAGTAACAGGATGTATCTTTCGATTTCCACCCTTCCGGGGACTGAATTGTAAAGATTGTACTTTCTAGGGCTTCCAGGAATTCTTAGTTTTGACAGAATAGGATTTATCTGCTCATAAAGGAAAACTACTTTACAAGATAAGACACCAATAACGACAATAGAAGAGCAAGAGATTCATATTAGGTACACAGGCAGTGTAAATTCTTTTTCTGTGCAAACAGTCAAGGAATAAAAACTCTTATCTCATGGAATGAATTCATTTACCAAAATTAAAACCATATATGTGTCAAATGATGAACCCAGCCTATTGTACCAAGTAAAGTCTGAGATTTATACAACCACACGTTCTACTAGTACTGCAAAGGCAGACGGGCGAGCCCTTTTAAACGACAATTGCACCCTCCATCTTTAATGACATGCACCTTCTAGAAATTACAACAACAAAATTGAGTTGGAGGTAGAGAGTCAGGGCGCGTTTGGTAACGATTCTGTTCCCAAGGCGATTCCGATCGAACCGATTCTTTTTTATTATGTTTGAACCGATTCTAAGCATTTTTAAGTTCGTTTGGTAGAATCGTCCAAAATTTCGATTCGGAATAGGATTGCGTTTGGTACCGTGTTCATTAATTCTGTTCCAAATCAATTTCTTTTAATTTTTAAATAATTTTTTTTACTTTTTTTCCTTTGTTTTCTTTTCCTTTTTCATTTTTTCCTTTTTTTTCTTTTCATTTTTCTTTTCATTTTCCTTTTCATTTTCCTTTTTTTCTTTTCTTTTTCTTTTTTTTCCTTTTTTCTTTACTTTTTCTCATCTTCTTCTTCTTCTTCGGCTGGCGACCTCACGGAGCGTCGCCGAAGCCGGCGAGGCTCGCCCGGCCCGCCGGTGGCCGAGGCCGACCTCTTCGGGGTTGGGCAAGGCCTACCGGAGCCACCGGCGGGGCGGGCGAGCCTCGCCGGCCGGGCGAGGCCTCGCCCGGCCCCCGCGAGGCCCGCCTGGCCACCGGCGAGCTCGCCGGACCTCGCCTTGGTCTAGCGAGCCTCCGGCGAGCTCACTTGACCGGCGGTAGTGGCGCGGCGGCGGACGGCGGCGGTGGCGGCAGATGGCGGCCGGCGGCGGTGGGACGACGGTGGCGGACAGCGGATGGTGGCGGGCGGTGGTGGACGGCGGTCGCGAGATGGCCGAAGGAAAAAAAAAAAATTATTGATTTTGATTCTCAAATTCATTAGAACAAGAATCAACTTTTTTTTGGTTCTTGATTCTATTCCCAATCTGTTTAGGAAACAAATTTGTTTCCGAAAATAAAAATTTTACCAAACGCTTGATTCAGGCGAAACCGATTCCGGAACAAATCGGAATCATCCACTGTTTGAATGGTTACCAAACAGGGCCTCAACAGCTACAGGTACTCCAAGAACCTAGCTCATACACTAAACTCGATGCGAAACCGACCCACCAGCTTCAATGATCCAGATCCGATTCAAAATGTAATCTTTAGTTCATATGCAAAACTCAAATTTAGAATGTACACTGCACTCGCGTTCAAGAGACAGACAACGAGGAGCTCACCCGAAGATGTGTAGCACAGGGAAGGCAAAAGCTCTTTGAAGAGGCCCAGCTGAACTCCCAGAGACTCGTTCGGGAAGTTGCTGCCCATCCCCCTCCCTTCGAAGAAGCTCCCGTCGAGCGCCGTCGCTCCTCCCACCGCGAAATTCACGCCCTTCCTGAAATCCTCCACGCTCCTTCCGCCATCATCCCCGTAGTACGGAGCCACGTACGGAAGCCCCAGCCGCTCAGCTGCAAGTCGCGACACCCACCGCAACAATCAGAACCCGTCAAAAGAACTTCCCTTCAAAAACAACCCACGAAAACCGCGGGAATAATCCGGCTCCGATCGCCGGAACCGGGACCCATTTCTCGGCGACGGATTTCCGACTCACCCACGAAGTCGATGACCAGGCGGCCGTCGGAGAAGCGGCCGGTGGGGCGGCGGAAGTGGGTCTGGCCGTAGGGGAGGGAGCCCGCGTGCGTGGAGCGGCCTGCGGAGCGGGCGAGGTGGAGCGCGTTCCCGGTGTCGGCGAGCGAGTCGCCGAAGCTGATGATGGAGCGGTAGCATCCGAGGGCCGGCGAGGAGGAGATGGCCGGAAGCACGCCGGCGACGACGAGGACCAGCAGTTTCGGGAAGAGGAGGGAGGACGCCATGCCCGACGCCACCGGAGAATTAGAGGTCGGAATAGTTTACTAAACAGTCTCTCACATCTAGGAAAAACCTTTTCCCAAAATGCCGGACCAAACGAGATCTCGATCACATTAAAAATAATCATAATTTTTGTCCAAAATCTTCTTTCCTATTCTCACCTACTACCTCACTCAACCACTTCATAATTAGCTCTTCCTATTCTCTCCTGCCTCTCTCAACCGCTTCATAATTACCTCTTGACTTATGTTTGCTCGTCACTTGTACAGCACTGTTCTCAACCAGAGGAACTAGGTTAGCTTGTGGTTGAAGACAGTGCCGCTAGGCATGTCAACTCAGTTGTGGAAATTTAACCCGCCTTTACTCTCTCCAGGGCGCGGGAGGCTACTATTTCTTCCTATTCGATAATAGCTTGAACCGAAGTCCCTAACTTAGTATCTACCTTCACCACCATGAAACCCTCTAATTCCTTGTCTATATTTATCTTCCCGACAGAAAGGAAATAGAATGATAGCGCAGAATCTTTCACCCCATGGTGGTTCTCCCGCATGTTTCTTCCGTGAGCCTTTTAAAGATCTACTCAGGTCCCTAATACAATCTTTTACTTTCAATTGTTTGTTACTCATATTATTTTTTTAATAAAAAATTAAACAAAAAAATAAAAAATAAATCTCCAATAAATTTGAAATCAAACCAAATAAACAAGGTTAATTTCAAGGCTGGTAGAGTTCCAAAAATTGGGAATTAATTCTATTATGATAGATTCTAGGCTTTAGGATTGGAATTTATCCACTCACGAAATTGATCGTCTCTAATGCATACATCATTATGACTCATGTACGAAATGTTAGAAAAGATTGTGCTCTCATCAATTAAATTTCAAAGGAACCTATACTTACAATAGTCCTTATGCATTCTCTTTGTATTATTTGTTCGGTCGCAATAAGAATTTATTTTCCTATTTGTTCTTATTTGAAAAATTTCAAGGACTTACCCTTCTCACAAAAGCTCTCTATTTTTCAATCACTCTGCCATAATCTAAATTTTAACCTTATCTTTCACAATTGTGTCGGGAAATTGAAACTCGATTCCAACAGTTCACACAAACTTAAGTTCATCGGAACAAAAGGGTGCAGGCGAGGGCTGGTCCAATGCAAAATTGGAAAAATTTCAACTAAAAGCTACCCCATATTAAATAATAAAACATACAAAAACAAAAACGTCACAACCCTTCCAAGGCAAAATCCGAGAGAGAGTTAAGATTGTGTTTTGTGGTCGAAATAAAATTTATGATATGATAAAATTTAAAACTCTCATATAATTAGTGCTTGCTTAAGATAAAATAAAGTCGGATGTAAATTATCCCATGGAGAGATAAAATAAAGGTGGATGAGATTTCTAATATTCATAATGGGAAAGTTTTTCCTCAAATGACAAACTTCTTAAATTAACAAAATTTTAATTATATTCCAATATAAATAACATTTTAATTTTAATATAAGAAATTAAAAATAAAATTATAATTTTTTAAATGTAATCTTATTTTATTGATATACTCGAATTTAATTCTATCTTATAATATAAATTCAATGTATAAATATATATTTATTACATATTTTAGGTGTTTTAATATTTTAGGTATATTAGTACAGTTTTCTATTTAATAAATTTTTATCGGAGAATTATGGAAAGAGAATAAAGAAATAAAAAATAAAATAATTAAAAGGAGAGGAAAATAAAATAAAAAAAGCTAATAAAAATAAAGTACACGAGAATGTCGCAATAGATTTTTACCATATTCATTTGTAAAATTTAAGATTCATTTGTATTGATATAACGTATATACTAAACAATATATATGATATGATATGAATATATCTGATTTTATTATTGTAATCATCAAATATTAGATAGGATATAATGAAATCTCATGAATTTCATATCCTATTTTATTTCAATCTTATTCTAATTAGAAATTCTGACGACTAAACATAACCTAAAAATTGCCATGCAAGTGTGAATAATTCTTCTTGCGAGGTGGGGCCTATGTCTAACATGGCCTCAACCATGCCCCAATAATCGCAACCTGATTTTCTCTATTTAATTTGATTTGCTTTAGAGTCGCCACTAACCTATCAAGTAAGATGCGAAGTGTGCCTGTCTTATTCCTGCATATCATGGATTCACGAATCGGAGACCTTGATTTGGCTAAAGATGTATAGCGGCTGTTGCCGGTATCCTTCTTATTTTGTTCAGTGAAAAGGATTTGCATCCGATCTTGTTAATTTTTTTGGTTCTATTTCAATCATCCAAGCGCAAGAAAAAGATGATTATGCATGAATCAACCTGGCAAGGACAAATATAGAAACCAATAATATCCAAGCAAATAAAACACAAATAAAACGGCAGGAATATAAAGAACCCTAGTCATATCAGGATAAATTAAACATGACCTTCTTAAGTCTAGAGATAAAGATATAGTGAGTCATGCATAAAAAGTAAAAGTGCTCTAAATCAAACTAGAAAGCAGATATTTCCTAGAATAATTGTCAAATTCCTATATTAATCTACATAAACATGAATAATAATAATAATAATAATAATAATAATAATAATAATAATAATAATAATAATAATAATAATAATAATAATAATAAAATCTCCTAAACTAGATGCAAACTTGCCTAACATACTTTCAAGATGTGTTCTTTTTTTTTATATTATCTTTTCATCCTTATTATTAACACGCAATTACCTAGGTCTTCAAGTATGTCCTATAAACCATATGCTTGAACATAAAAATATAAAAACGCAACCTTTTTATGATTTTTGCCCTAATCTACACGTTTAGACGAATTCTACATCCTATATGCACGTGTTGGACGATGAAGTGGCTTTTTTTTTTCCCTTTGAAAGACTAAATCTTTTGGCGTGGATGAAAGCATCGGCCAAAGGCCAAAGCATTAGCCTATCTACCACGAGTATTCAAAGATCAAAGTACTTCAAAAAAGACAAGTTCTAATTGATATGCACAAAAACATAACGCAAGAGCAATCTAACACTCGGGAAACGTGCAAGACATTACTAAACTCATGTAAACCAACATATATATCACAATCTAACTTCATAGCATCAGAAAAGGGGGGAGCTGTGAATCAAGATGCATAGGGTAGGGCAACCTCGTGCCATGTTGACGTGCATAAAGGATCATCGAATCATGCAAAGAGAGCAACAGTATGGCCCGATCAAGGGTGTAAAGGGAGAGCAGCTAAGCAATAAAGGCGCTCATTGAGCGAGCACGAGATTGAGCGTGGGTGAAATCATGATCTTGCAGTCAGATTGACATGTCATGAACATGTGGCCGACCATCTCTCCTGCCATCAGATTGGGGGAATTGAGCGCCTTGAGAACTCTCGGGTGCCTGTCTACTTTTGTGAGGAATTCTTAAACAAAATGGAATGCCAGACGGTTGACATTATTAGAAACACTGCTTCTGTGAGGAATTCTCACAATTTTAGAGGATCTCAACTCTTGGAGGCTTAGCATTCTCTAAAGTTAAACGGCGAATTTACATATTTCTCCCTGTTTTTGCTAATATTAGGAATTTAATTTAAGTAGGCTAGTTACTCAGAGCTGGTTAAAGCAGGTTCATTCAAGGCTAGTGCAGGACAAGAAATTTCCAATTTAGTTACCATAAAGAAAAGTGTCAAAAAGTCATAAACCTTTTGTCTTTGTGTTGATTTAGTCCTAAATCTTTTTACGTTGTGCCAATTCAATCATTTCCGGTCAATTTTGGCTGGATTTTGCTGGCCGGACGCTAACCGGCTGGCATGACCTGATCGGCGCTAACATGAATAATTTTTAATAATATTTTAATATTTTAGAATCTTTTTCTCTTTTATTTATTTATTTTTCTTTTTTTCTTCCCTCTTCTTCCTCCGGCCCGATTATTTGAACCTTAGCGACCCGGCAAGAGGCAATGACCGGCAAGGTCGAGGTTGATCTCGGCCACCTTGCCAATGGCCACGAGGGCGGCCTCACGCTAGGCGGCGAGGCTCGCCCTCGCCGATCTGGCGAAAGTCGAGCCTTGCCCGACGGATCGCCACCGCGAGGGAAACCAAGCGAAAATCCAGGGCCAGAGCCGTGCAACCGAGGACACCCCCAAGCTCCTGTAAAACTCTAGAGATGACGACGACGACGACGAGCGAAGGGAGGAAATTTCTAGGGCGAGATTGGGATCGGGGAATGAAGTGGGGAGAGTTGGCCTCACACCGAGCTGGCGGGACTCGCCCTCATCGAATCGGCAAGGTCGAGCCTCGACCCTCACCGGATCCGGCGAGGTGGCGGCGAGGTCAACCTCGACCTTGCCGGTTGTCACCTTTGGTCGGTTCTTTGAGGTCCGGCGACCAGCGGGAGGAAGAAGAGAGAAGAAAAAAAGAAAAAGAAAAAAGAAAAAAGAAAAAAATTCAAAAATATTAAAATATTATTAAAAATTGTCAAAGTTTAGCACCAATCAGGCGCGTCAACCGGCCGACGTCCAATCAACAAAATCTGGTCAAAATTGGCCGGAAAGAACTGAATTGACACTCCTTACCAAAAGAGAACTGAATTGACACAACGTAAAAAGGTTTATGACCAAATCGGCACAAAAATAAAAGGTTTAGGACTTTTTTGGCACTTTTCCCGTAAACGAACCATCCACCATGCCCTTGAAAATCCACCAGTATGCTGCTTCCGTGAAATGGATACCGTCCCAGCTTGCATACGAGGATGGGTCATCGCATACCCTCGCATTGGAATTGCACGGTGCCAAAAAGTTGAAATTGTAGGTTCCTCCTCCTCCACAGCATGCTCTAAGTACTCCGCCATCAAACCCTGTTTCAAAAGGAGTGTTGGATTAACTGCCAATACGACCAATGTGTTGGTTGGTATGCTATTAGTTGGCCAACCATGGATACAGTGAGTTCACAGAAGAATTTTGGGTAAGTTATTGTCTGTCATCAATTTGAAAGACCAAATTAGATATCAGTAGCAGCAAGACTGAAATTTTGAAATAATTCATCGAACGAATTATCACACTTGGTGATCTCCATTGTGAAAAAAGTAGTCGATTGACTGACTTCCTCTGGATGAAAAAAAGTGAGCATTGCTACATCAGGGATTGGAAAGTGAGAGCTTCTCTATGCACCAAGAAGATGGGGATGCAACTTACCAAATTTATCCGGTGACTGATAAAAGCGGACTGCAGCATTGTAGTAATCGACATAGATAATATTTGCTCGGGGATGAAGCTCTCGTAGATGATTGAGCTTCCTCTGAAGCTGCTCATTGTGATACTGAGAGAATTCATTCAACCAATTAAGGCAGCCAGTTGACAAATCATATGCTTCCTTGTCTGAACCCTGGAATTCTGTTAAATAGACAGGCAAGCATCCGATCGGAAAGTTTCCTGGCACCAATATTGTCACTGCGCCTAAATCAATCAACTCCTGCAACCATATGGCAGGAACAAGGGAAAACATGATGCATCTCAAGGTGATAAGATGAATATGATACATTTAAGAACTAAAAGTGGCAAGATAATATGGTCATGTGAGAGGTACTCTTGATGATAAACAAGATTGCTAGATTTTCATCTCATTTACCAGGACATGCTTCGGTGTAAGTAAGCTAGCTGACATTATTGCAATTATAGGTTATAATTTAAGAAGTCATTGGTATTGGAAGTTTATCATGCACGCACCTATACATTCACTGAAAATAGCATTCACGACCTATATAATAACATCAAGGACTTAGATAACATTAAGGTAGCTACTAGTTCCCATTCAAGGAGCAATGAATTTACATGGTATATGAGCAGCAAAACCTGGAGAGACACATATATTGAAAAGTTCTTTAGAGACGCAGGTCACACCACCGATACAAGTTCAGTGGAGCAGGACAAGCTCCATGCTTTTCTATCTTTACTTAGCTAAGGATTATTCTCTAGCTTTTCCTTGGTAAATACATAATCTATTGACAATGATAGAATTTAAAAAGGCCAGAGAAGGCCCATAAAGAGAATCTTCACTAAGAGCATATGTCCGTTGGTCCTTGTATTACCATGCTGCATAAAAGGCATTTAGCTTGGGAGTTAAGAAGAGGGATCATACATTGATAGCTGAAACAATTGCCTCAATGACAAGGGGCACAATGCCCTGAATCTCTTCCAGATCTCTTCCCATGAAGAAGTGATAATTGTAGTCGTTGCCACCAATCTCTCCCATGAGAACCAAAGAGTTCCCAAGAAACTGTTTGCAATCTGCCAAGTATGCTAGCACAATTCAAATAAAGAACTTGCAAGAACTACTATGCAAGCTGATCTCATTGTGCTGACAAACATATAAAACAGCTCATTCGGGCACCCGGGAATTTAACCAACATGTCTGAATACATAAACTTAATAGAGGGCTTGAGATTTTAGTACAGAACCATGTTTGGATCCAGGATTACACTATTTTATTTAACAAGACATTTCTAGTGTTATCAAGTCATCAGCAGATTGAATACTTGATGCAAGAAGAGAATGCAGAAAAGGTGAAATCCTGGTTTTTCTGTCAAACCATCTGAATTTATGAGGGTATTGATCCCTAAAATTTTATACTTTTTGCAGTCTAAGTCTTGATTTTGGAACTAAATTTTACTCCTCCAACTTTCAATTTCCTGTGATCTTGGACCTTTAGACTTTCAACTTTGTGTGATTCAGGTCTCTGACTGCATTGAACTTGGGTCATGAATTGTGCAAGTACCCTGCTGTCCACTTCAATTTTCCACTCTGAAATTATCTCATGATTCACTTCGGTTATGTCAAGAATCACGATCCAAATCCAATGCAAATGAAGCTAAATGACTAAAATTGTACAAATTTCAAGATCAGAAACTGCCGACAGAATTTCTCCATAAATCAGGACTAACATCGATCCCTCACCGATACCGCATTACCGAAACAATTTTACATACCGATTCACCAAGTGACATGACTAGCAATACCACGTATCTTTCACTTTTCCAACCTTTTTTGGGACTAAATTGCAAATTTCGGACTTTCTAAGGGCGTCAAAGTATTCTTAGAATTGACAGAACAGGACTTACCCAAAGACGTGCTGCATACCGAAGGCAAGAGCTCCTTGAAGAGGCCCAGCTGAACTCCCAGAGAAATATTCGGGAAATCGTTGCCCAACCCCTCCCTTCGAAGAAGCTCGCGTCGAGCGCCGTCGCTCCGGCCACCGCGAAGTTCACGCCCTTCCCGAAATCCGCCGCGCTCCGTCCGCCGTCGTCGCCGTAGTAGGGAGCCACGAACGGCAGCCCCAGCCACTCAGCTGCAAGTCGCGACACCAACGGCGCCGTCGGAACCCGTCAGGAAGTTTCTCAAAGCATCCCACGAAAGATCGCGCGGAACCCAATTTTTCGGCGACGACTTTCCCGACTCACCGATGAAGTCGATGACCAGGCGGCCGTCGGAGAAGCGGCCGGTGGGGCGGCGGAAGTGGGTCTGGCCGTAGGGGAGGGAGCCGGCGTGCGCCGGGAGGCCTGCGGAGCGGGCGAGGTGGAGCGCGTTCCCGGTGTCGGCGAGCGAGTCGCCGAAGCTGATGATGGAGCGGTAGCATCCGGGGACGGGCGAGGACGAGATGGCCGGAAGCACGCCGGCGACGACGAGGACCAGCAGTTTCGGGAAGAGGAGGGAGGACGCCATGCCCGACGCCATTGGAGAATTAGAGTTCGGAATCAATCGCATTAAAAACTCCTAAATTTTGTCCAAACATCTTCTTTCTTATTCTCTCCTACACTAAGTAGCACGGGCAGCGACATGAATACGCAACACAACATGACATGTCGACACATTATTTCTTAAAAATAAAAAAATTTGACACGTTAAGATACATTATATATTAAATTAATGTTTTTAATTAATTTGATTCAAATTTATAAATAAATAAATAATTAAAAAAAGTCTACACTGAATTTACACTAATAAGTTTTATTTTTTTATAATCTAGGAAACCCCGAAAGAGAATTTACACTAATAATATTAATAAGTCAATTCATTAAAAATTTGAAAAACATATTTATAGTCAATGTATATTCATGTTTGAAAATGTGTTTTTAACTTTAATAAAAATTATTGATAAAATTAATGATTAATAAGAAATTAGAATCAATTCATTTAAATAAATTCATGATTTTCTACAAACGACCAAAATTTATCATCATTTAAAATATAGTACTTTTATTTTTCAAAATTATTCTTTAATGTCATCTATTTTATTTTTATCTTAAAAAAAAAGTCCCCACACCCCGTTCTATACTTTCCCTCCTCCACCCCCAAAATTATTACACTTTTATTTCCCGCCCTTTTTCCCTCCCCCACTACCTACTAGTGACAGGTAAGCTGTCACTTCATTTCCACTCCCCCGAAAATTAAAACTCATGACATAATCTCTTTTTTTTTTTTTTTTTTTTGAGTTTTCTTATCAATAATAACCTTCGCCAACTCACCACCATCTGCGGTGGTGGCCTCATGATATCTACCCAAGATGGTAAGACGGAAGAGTTCGAATCACGGGACGCACGGGATTTTAAGCATGATGTTGGGATGGTGGGTCCTTCGCTACCTGCTGGTTGTCGGCTGTACAATATTCCCTGGGTATAAAAAAAAAAAAATCCTAGCTAGCCTTCCTTTTCCTCATCCTCCTCTCCGCTCACTGCACGACTCCCTTCCCTATGCTCTTCCTCTCGATCCTTCTCCTCTTCCTCCTCGTTGTACAATCGCCTTCCTCCCTTGCCCTCGCCTCTCGTCATCACTCGCAGCCTCGTCGCGGGCTCACCGTTGCTCGCAGCTCGTCTCTGCTCCCTCGCCTCCACCCTCCATCTTCCGGACACGTGTGTCAAAACATGTTTGATCACATGTTGGAAAATCCAACACGCATTGACCACGTGTCCGACCATATCCAAGTGTGTCGATGTGTTCGACACACTCTAACACGTGTTGAACACAACACAGAAGCATGGGCAACATGTCCATGCTTCATAGCTCCTACCTCACTCAATCACTTCATAATTAACTCTTTGACTTGTCTTTGCACGTCACCATCATAAAATATTTTCCTTGAATCGTTTTATTATCCATATTATTTTTTATAAAAAAAAAAAGTTCTCGAGTTGATTTTGAAATCGGACCAAATAAATAGGGTCAATTTCAAAACAAGTAAAGTTCCAAAAATTGGGAATTGATTCTAATATGGTGGGTCCTAGACTTTACAATTGAAATTTATTCACTCAGTCTCTAGTGCATACATCATCATGACTCATGTACAGAAGTGTTAGAAAAGATTGTGCTCTCATCAATTAAATTTCAAAGGAACCTATAATTACAATAGTCCTCATGCATTCTTTTTGTATAATTTGTTCGGTCCCAATAAGAATTTATTTTCTTGTTTGCTCTTATTTGAAAATTTTCAAGGACTTACCCTTCTCACAAAAGCTCTCCATTTTTCAATCACTCGCCATAATCTAAATTATAATCTTATCTTTCACAGTTGTGTTGGGAAATTGAAACTTTGATTCCAACAGTTCACACGGACTTAAGTTCACCGGAACAAAAGGGTGTTGATGAGGGCCGGTCCAATGCAAAATTGGAAAAATTTCAACTTTCTAAAAGCTACCCCAAATTAAATAATAAAACATACAAAAACAAAAACGTCACTACCCTTCCAAGTTGAAATCCCGGGGGAGTTAATGTTGCGTTTGGTAGTCAAAATAAATTTTATGATATGATAAAATTTAAAACTATCTTGTGATTAGTACTTACCCAAGATAAGATAAAGTCAGATATAAAGAGATATATGCTATATAAAATTATCCTATGAAGATATTGGATAAAGGTGGATGGGATTTATAATATTCATAATAGAAAATTTTTTCCTCAAATAAAAAACTTCTTAAATTAACAAATTTAAAATTATATTCCAATATAAATAATATTTGAATTCTAAAATAAGAAATTAAAAAAATAAAAATAAATATATAGTATTTTTAAATGTAATATTATTTTATTAATATAATTGAATTTAATTCCATATTGTCATGTAAATTCAATGTATATATATATATATATATTTATTACATATTTTAGGTGTTTTAATATTTTAGGTATATGAGTACAATTTTCTATTTAATAATTTTTTTATCAAAGAATGATGTAAGGGAGACAAAGGAGTAAAAAGAAATTAATTAAAAAAAGAGAGGAAAATAAAATAAAAAAGCTAATAAACGTAAAGTACATAAGAATGTTGCGATACCTTTTAAATATCTCCGTTTGTAAATTTGTGATTCATTTATGTTGATATGGTGTATATACCAAACAATATATAATATTATGTGAATATATCTGATTTTATTATTGCAATCATTAAATATTAAATAGGATGTAACAAAATCTCATAGATTCCATATCTTATCCTATTTAGTTTTATTCTAGTTAAAAATTCAGACAACTAAATGTAGCCCAAGAATTGCCATGCGAGCATGAATAATTCTTCTAGCAAGGTGGGGCCTATATCTAGCATGGGCCTAGCCATACTCTAATAATCGCAACTTGATTTTCTCATCAAATTACTTAATTTGATTTGCTTTAGAGTCGCTGCTAACCTATCATGGACCTGGTTAAGAGCCTAAGTAAGACACAGAAATGCCTCTGTCTTATTCCCGCATATCATAGATTCACGAATCTGAGACCTTGATTTGGCTAGAGATGTCCAGCAGCTGCTGCCGGTTTTCCTTTTTATTTTGTTCAGTGAAAACGATTTGCATGCGATCTTCTTAATTTTTTTGTTCTCTTTCAGACATCCAAGCGCAAGAAAAAGATGATCATGCATAAGTCAACCTAGCAAGAACATAGAAACCAATAATATAAGCAAACCACCGGCCGTGGTGGCTCCACTGGATAAGACTCTGCTGATCCTCAACGAAAAAGTGAAGGGTTCAAAATCCAGGGGAAGCGCTAGGTGTATTAAATGTGACTCGGGGTGGTGGGTCCTCCTACAAGCCGGTTCCTCCAGCACAAAAATAATAATAATAATAATATGCAAGCAAATAAAACACAAATAAAACGGCAGGAATATAAAGAACCCTAGTCATATCAGGAAAAATTAAACATGACCTTCTTCTTAAGTCTAGAGATAAAGATATAATAGTGAGTCATGCATAAAAAGCAAAAGTGCTCTAAATCAAACCAGAAAGAACATATTTCCTAGAATAATTGTCAAATTCCTATATTAATCTACATAAACATGAATTAATAATAATAATAATAATAATAATAATAATAATAATAATAATAATAATAATCTCCTAAACTAGATGCAAACTTGCCTAACATGCTTTCAAGATGTGTTTTTTTTTTTAATCTTTTCATCCTTATTAATAACATGCAATTACCTAGGTCTTCAAGTATGTCCTATAAACCATATGCTTGAACATGAAAATATAAAAACGCAACCTTTTTATGATTTTTGCCCTAATCTACACGTTTAGACGAATTTTACATCCTATATGCACGTGTTGGACGATAAAAGTGGCTTTTTTTTTTCCTTTGAAAGACTAAATCTTTTGGCCTGGATGAAAGCATCGGCCAAAGGCCAAAGCATTAGCCTATCTACCATGAGTATTCAAAGATCAAACTACTTCAAAAAAGACAAGTTCTAATCGATATGCACAAAAACATAACGCAAGAGCAATCTAACACTAAAAAAACATGCAAGGCATTACTAAACTCATGCAAACCAACATATACATCACAATCTAACTTTATAGCATCAGAAAGGGGGCAGCTGTGAATCAAGATGCATAGGGAAAAGTGTCAAAAAGTCATAAACATTTTGCCTTTGTGCCGATTTAGTCCTAAACCTTTTTTTGGTGCCGATTCAGTCCTAAACCTTTTTAAGTTGTGCTAATTCAGTTATTTCCGGCCAATTTTGGCCGGATCTTGCTGACTGGACGCCAGCCGGTTGACGTGGCATGATCGGCGCTGACGTGGACAACATTTGATAATATTTTAATATTTTTATTTTAAAAAATATTTTAAATATTTTATTTTTATTTTTAATATATATATATATTTTATATTTTTTTGTTTTTGTCTTTTTCCTCCAGCCGGTTGCCGAGGTTCGGCGACCGGCCGAGGCGACCTCCGGCGGGCGAACCTCGCCCATGGCCTGATTTGGCGAGGCGGCCATGGGCAAGGCTCGCCCTCGCCGATCCGGCGAGGTCGAGCCTCGCCGGCCCTCGCCGAGATCCGGCGAGGGCGAGCCTCGCCCGACCTCGCCAAATCAGGCCATGGGCGAGGGCGAGCGGCGAGGCGAGCCTCGCCCATGGCCCGCAAGATCCGGCGAGGCTCGCCTTGCCCATGGCCGGCGAGGCTTGACCTCGCCGGATCCGGCGAGGTCGGCCTCGCCCTAGCCGGACCTCGGCGGACCGGGTGGAGGAAAAAGACAAAAACAAAAAAAATATTTAAAATATTTTTTAAAAATAAAAATATTAAAATATTATTAAAAGTTATCCACGTCGCGCCGATCAGCCACATCATCGGCCGGCGTCCGGTCGAAGAAGATCCGGCCAAAATTGACCGGAAAGGACTGAATTGACACAACTTAAAAAGGTTTAGGACTGAATCGGCACCAAAAAAAGGTTTAGGACTAAATCGGCACAAAGACAAAAGGTTTAGGACTTTTTAGCACTTTTCCCAAGATGCATAGGGTAGGGCAACCTCGTGCGATGTTGACGTGCATAAAGGATCATCGAATCATGCAAAGAGAGCAACAGTATGGCCCGATCAAGGGTGTAAAGGGAGAGCAGCTAAGCAATAAAGGCGCTCATTGAGCGAGCACGAGATTGAGCGTGGGTGAAATCATGATCTTGCAATCAGAGTGACATGTCCTGAACATGTGGCTGACCATCTCTCCTGTCATCAAATCGGGGGAATTAAGTGCCTTGAGAACTCTTGGGTGCCTGTCTACTTTTGTGAGGAATTCTTAAGCAAAATGGAATGCCATACGGTTGACATTATCAGAAACACTGCTTCTGTGAGGAATTCTCGCAATTTTAGAGGATCTCAACCCTTGGAGGATTAGCATTCTCTAAAGTTAAACGGCGAATTTACATATATTTCCCTGTTTTTGCTAGTATAAGGAGTTTAATTTAAGTAGGCTAGTTACTCAGAACTGGTTAAAGCAGGTTCATTCAAGGCTAGTGCAGGACAAGAAATGTCCAATTTAGGTACTGTAAACAAACCATCCGCCACGCCCTTGAAAATCCACCTGTATGCTGCTTCCGTGAAATGGATACCGTCCCAGCTTGCATACGAGGACGGGTCATCGCATACCCTCGCATTGCAATTGCACGGTACCAAAAAGTTGTAATTGTAGGTTCCTCCTCCTCCACAGCATGCTCTAAGTACTCTGTCATCAAACCCTGTTTCAAAAGGAGTGTCGGATTAACTGCCAATACGACTCATGTGTTGGTTGGTATGCTATTAGCTGGCCAACCATGGATACAGTGAGTTCACAAAAGAAATTTGGGTAAGTTAGTTGTTGTCTCTCATCAATTTGAAAGACCAAATTAGATATCAGTAGCAGCAAGAATGAAATTTTGAAATAATTCATCGAATGAATTGTCACACTTGGTGATCTCCATTGTGAAAAAGTAGTCGATTAACTGACTTCCTCTGGATGAAAAAAGTGAGCATCGCCACATCAGGGATTGGAGAGTGAGAGCTTCTCTATGCACCAAGAAGATGGAGATGCAACTTACCAAATTTATCTGGTGACTGATAAAAGCGGAGCGCAGCATTGTAGTAATCGACATAGATAATATTTGCTCGGGGATGAAGCTCTTGTAGATGATTGAGCTTCCTCTGGAGCTGCTCATTGTGATATTGAGAGAATTCATTCAACCAATTAAGGCAGCCAGTTGACGAATCATATGCTTCCTTGTCCGAACCCTGGAATTCTGTTAAATAGACGGGCAAGCATCCGATCGGAAAGTTACCCGGCACCAATATTGTCAATGCGCCTAAATCAATCAACTCCTGCAACCATATGGCAGGAAAAAAGGGGAAAACATGATGCATCTCAAGGTGATAAGATGAATATGATAAGTTTAAGAACTAAAAGTGGCAAGATAATATGGTCATGTGCGAGGTACTCTTGATGATAAACAAGATTGCTGGATTTTCATCTCATTTACCAGGACATGCTTCGGTGTAAGTAAGCTAGCTGACATTATTGCAATTATAGGTTATAATTTAAGAAGTCATTGGTATTGGAAGTTTATCATGCACGCACCTATACATTCACTGAAAATAGCATTCACGGCCTATATAATAACATCAAGGACTTAGATAACATTAAGGTAGCTACTAGTTCCCATTCAAGGAGCAATGAATTTACATGGTATATGAGCAGCAAACCCAGGAGAGACACATATATTGAAAAGTTCTTTAGAGGTAAAATCACCGATACAAGTTCAGTGGAGCAGGACAAGCTCCATGATTTTCTATCTTTACTTAGCTTAGGATTATTCTCTAGCTTTTCCTTGGTAAATACATAATCTATTGACAATGATAGAATTTCTAAAGGCCAGAGAAGGCCCATAAAGAGAATCTTCACTAAGAGCATATGTCCATTGGCCCTTGTATTGCCATGCTGCATAAAAGTCATTTAGCTTGGGAGTTAAGAAGAGGGATCATACACTGATAGCCGAAACAATCTCCTCAATGACAAGGGGCACAATGCCCTGAATCTCTTCCAGATCTCTTCCCATGAAGAGGTGATAATTGTAGTCGTTGCCACCAATCTCTCCCATGAGAACCAAAGAGTTCTGAAGAAACTGTTTGCAATCTGCCAAGTATGCTAGCACAATTCAAATAAAGAACTTGCACAAACTACTATGCAAGCTGATCTCATTGTATTGACAAACATATAAAACAGCTCATTCGTGCACCTGGGAATTTAACCAACACGTCTGAATACATAAACTTACTAGAGGGCTTGAGATTTTAGTACAGACCCATGTTTGGATCTAGGATTACACTATTTAATTTAACAAGACATTTCTAGTGTTATCGAAGCATCAGCAGGTTGAATACTTGATGCAAGAAGAGAATGCAGAAAAGGTGAAATCCTAGTTTTTCTGTCAAACCATCTGAATTTATCAGGGGATTGATCCCTAAAATTTTATACTTTTTGCAGTTTAAGTCTTGATTTTGGAACTAAATTTTACTCCTCAAACTTTCAATTTCCTGTGATCTTGGGCCTTTAGACTTTCAACTTTGTGTGATTCTGGTCTCTGACTGCATTGAACTTGGGTCATGAATTGTGCAAGTACCCTGCTGTCCACTTCAATTTTCCACTCTGAAATCATCTCAGGATTCACTTCGGTTATGTCAAGAATCACGATCCAAATCCAATGCAAATGAAGCTAAATGACTACAATTGTACAAATTTCAAGATCAGAAACTGCCGACAAGAATTTCTCCATAAATCAGGACTAACATCGATCCCACACTGATGCCGCATTACCGAAACAATTTTACATACCGATTCGCCAAGTGACATGACTGGTTATACCACGTATCTTTCACTTTTCCAACCTTTAAGGGACTAAATTGCAAATTTCGGACTTTCTAAGGGCGTCAGAGTATATTCTTAGAATTGACAGAATAGGACTTACCCGTAGACGTGCTGCATACCGAAGGCAGGAGCTCCTTGAAGAGGCCCAGCTGAACTCCCAGAGAAATATTCGGGAAATCGTTGCCCAACCCCCTCCCTTCGAAGAAGCTCGCGTCGAGCGCCGTCGCTCCGGCCACCGCGAAGTTCACGCCCTTCCCGAAATCCGCCGCGCTCCGTCCGCCGTCGTCGCCGTAGTAGGGAGCCACGAACGGCAGCCCCAGCCGCTCAGCTGCAAGTCGCGACACCAACGGCGCCCGTCAGAACCCGTCAGGAAGTTTCTCAAAGCAACCCACGAAAGATCGCGCCGAACCCAATTTTCCAGCGACGACTTTTTCCGACTCACCGATGAAGTCGATGACCAGGCGGCCGTCGGAGAAGCGGCCGGTGGGGCGGCGGAAGTAGGTCTCGCCGTAGGGGAGGGAGCCGGCGTGGGTGGGGCGGCCTTCGGAGCGGGAGAGGTGGAGCTCGTTCCCGGTGTCGGCGAGCGAGTCGCCGAAGCTGATGATGGAGTCGTAGCATCCGGGGGCCGGGGAGGAGGACGAGATGACCGGAAGCGCGGCGACGGCCACGGCCACGGCGAGGCGTTGCAGGAAGAGGGAAGGCGCTAGGCACGACGCCATTGGAGTGGGAGAGGGAGGGAAATGGAGGTCAATGGCACGGGTGGGCAGTGGGGTTGGTGAAGGGAACTGCCATTGCCATTGCCAGTGCCATGCCCAGTCAAAACGGCGCTGTCGGCTTCCAGCTTGGAAATGCGCATCTTATGTCTTTCTCCACATAATTTTTTCTGGCCGGGTAGTGATGACTCATTTATAAATATTATTTATTCATTCTCGCTCTTTTGTTTCATGGAAAAATTTCTGTCGAAAAGTATTTTCTTCAGTTTTTTATTTGGTTTAAATCATTTAAAAAAAACTAATCAACATATACTTAAATTTACAAAAATGATATCCTTCTTCAAAAAAAAAAAAAAAAAAAAAACATTTTTCTCATACAACGAAACACTAGCTCTAAGAAATGAGAACTAGCTCTTGTGTAGATCCTTGGTGAACAAGTTGTGTTTAGAATCTTAATGCCTTGTTGGTGCTTGACAATCATGTTTGATAGTCAGCTCCTAGGCTTGAACCCATCGAGGTCGGGATATATTCCTGAATTGCGCTTGGGCTCCCAATTCATATCCATTCTATTAGACATATGTTATACAAATTAAAGAACACCTCCTACAGTCCTACTTTTAAGGGGTGATAACTCTTTCTTTTTTCTCTCTTTTTCTCCTCAATTAGTTTATTTTATAAATATCCTATCAATAGACAATTGTGTAATTGATTATTCTACTACTTCTTTCTCACATATTTCAAATTTAGACTCAGCTCTTTTTGCAGAAAAATATAATTTATTTGGAAATGATAATATTTTCAAGTACTTAACTGAAATTCGAAAGTAAACTGAAATATATTTTTCATTGTTTGGTATGGAAAATTTAATTTGATTTTCTTCCATGCACTCCCTCTAATAATTATTTTTATTTTTATTTTCCTTTCTTTTTTTTTCCATTTATTTTATATTTTCCTCCTTCTTATTATTTGGTTGGTCATCTCAGCCACGGCTATTGCTCACGACTAGCCAAAGGGGAGCTTGATCTTGCGGCTCACACTTGTTGATCAAGCGAGCCTTTGGCGAGAGTGAGCTTGAGGCCTTGAGCCTCACTAGATCGGCAAGGTAGAGGCTTGCACTTGTCGATTAGGCTAGTATGAAGCTTGCCTGATTAGTGAGCACAAGAGAGCAGCAAGTTAGAGGCTCAAGTTCACTTGAGGCTGATGAGCTCAAAGCTTGCTTTAGTTGGTCACCAATTGTCGCAGTGGTCAACAATCGGTCGAGATGGAAGGAAAAAAGAAAGAAATAAAAGAAATAAAAGAAATAAAAGAAATAAAAGAGAAAGAAAAGGAATTAAAATTTAAAATTTGTTGAAAAAGAAAAGAAGAAAGATAGAAGAGGGGGCTAGTAGGAATGTGAGATAATAGAGATTGAGTGAGGAAAATATTTTAAAATGTTTTCTCCTACTTAGAAGACTTTTTCCATTGATGAAAAATGTTTTCCCCAATTAATTCATTTCCCATGCAACAAACGCGAGAAAATCCGGAAAACATTTTTTTGAAAATATTTTCTACGAAATGAACGGAGCTGTAATTGTAAATTTATTTTTTATCTGTAAACTACCTTACCAAAAAATTTAAAACTCAAAATACTTTGTCCTTTACACATTTTTGTGTCATTTATTCATATTGCATCAATAATATCTTTTCATTTATTTGCAACCCAAATACTTCATTATAGTCTGTGCTTTTAAAATCTTTTAAATCTCAAAGTTTTTGCTTACAAGCAACGAGTCTATAATTTCGTTAGTATATAACAGGAAAAGAGCACGCTTATTGCGTGTGAATAAATTTGTAAAGAATAAAATACCAACAAGTCCCCAGTGAAAATCCTCCTTCGCATCTGTATCTGCCTAGCCTCGAGTCATGTCTAGACTTGCCATGTCGGGTCCGAGGTCACGAGTTCAGATCTAGCATCATCGGCCTCGAGCAATCCCATGTCCCGGGATCGCCCTAGACTCAGCCATCATTCGCGGTTGTCGTGAGGTCACGCCCTGCGCGAGCAAACTTGTCTTCCTGGATAGAGGGCCCAATGGTGGCGGCTTGGTCACGGCTTCATCGATTGATAGCTCATGGGCGACCGGCGAGACGAGGCGACATGGACGAGATGTCGACCGAGGATTGGCAGGCCGTGGCCGAGGCCTGCTGCCGGTAGAGAGAGAGAGAGCATGAGGTCAGGATTTGGGACTGTGTTATCTTTGTGTAAATTTAACAAAAAGGGAATCTCGTTTGTTTTTTTTTTTTTCATAATACTCGTTTTCGGGCAACCGGGTCAGGGTGATGCAAGACCCGATTCTCGCCATCATTATCAGAATCGGCCCCGCCCACTACGCATGTCCCCGGCCGGATACTCACTGTGGGCCCCAGCGGCGCCGTTGACCCAAGCTGAGATCGCCGCGTGCAGCGGGCCGGCCCCGATTGGCACTCCCGTGAGATTTGACCAGGCTTGATTTGCTCCACCGTCTTAAGAGATTGCCACGTGCAGCGGCCATCTATTATGTGCAATGAAATGATGGTGGGTGGTTTAGATTTCACATGGGCGCATTTTGTTATGATGATTGGAGAAAGTTTATTTCGAAAAAACGAAGCTAGACATTCATGTAAGTGTCACTAATCATCGACTTCCGATCTATTGATGACACTGTTTCGTTGTCGATCGCTAGCAATGATACTAGTAGGAGTGGACAGCGGCATAGACAAAATGTGACCACAATCGGGTAAGTTAAAGCGAGTCCCGAAAGATCTTTCCGACAATAATGACATTAAAGATAAGACATGGACCGGTCTAGCTCCTGTGAACACTGATCATAAGTGATAAAACCCGTCGGAATCTTTGTTTGTGGTCCGGTAGACCAAGGAACTCGTCTATCACCCCAATTTCTAGTTTCATGACGTGGGTATTACGATGATGACCGTGACCGATTGATTGAGTAGAGTTTCCGCCAAACATGTGATCGAGAAAACACATCCTCTCGAAGAAAAAAAGGAACCCTCCAAAGGATTACTGCAACTGATGAGATCATCATACAGAAAATGATCTACGAACGAGGAAAAAGAAAAGATCTGGCAATCAAAACATGTGTGGCAAAGCGATGTGTGAACTGAAAATTCGCACGAATAAATCAATAAACTATCAGTCTTCTCAAGCAGAGAACTCGAATGTACGACGACGACAATGACATGGCTCGAGATCATATATATTATGTATCAACAAGGTATATCAACAAGGGATCTGGGAGGTGAACCACTTCATGACCAGAATAGGAGCCTTGATCAGCCCCAGAGCGAACTCGACCACCACCGTGATGCAGAAGCAACATGGGCATATGCACGACAAGGGCAGCCTGCAGATTTCGCCAAGAAAACAAACCAACTCAGAAACCAACAGCTCCGAATTCCCAAATTACTGCGAGTGCAATCGTGTGATTAAACTCAAATTCATGCGATCAAACGTGCGACATACGAAGTGAATTCAGCCCCAATTCGCTGTACTGTCGTCGGGAAATCTTTTCTCGATTTCCATCCGCTGAACAGCGCTAACGGGTCGGCTCTCTCTCTCTCTCTCTCTCCAGCTCGCGCGCGCGCACATACAAAAAAAAGCCCTTTTGCCAAAGAGGACTTTCGTCGAACAGTTGCAATGCGTACTTACCCGATGATCCAAATAACGATGCCGACGAGGGACAGGATGAGCGCGAGGAACGCGAAGGGGAGGCCCAGGAGGAACCCGAGAGGCCGGCATTCGCAGCTCTCGTCGTCGCAGCAGCAGCAGCACATGGTGGCCGGGGGCCTTCTTCTTTCGCCTTCCGCTCGCGAAATTCGTCTCCCGGGCAGGTGAGATTTCCTGTGTGGGTGCTCGGAGAAGCGCTTTGGAAGGCTTTCTTGCTCGTCTTCGTTTATGGGTATCGCTGGGTTTGACGGAGAGAGCGAAAGGGGGGAAAAAGCGAGTGAGGATAGGGAAAAGAAAGCGTTGAAAACTCAGCCGTCCATTGAAAGGCAAGGCGTCGATTGGTTGGGATGATAAAGACGAACGAGACCGGCTACCGAGCGAGCCCTGGCGTCATCCGCCGGATCATGCATTGACCCGTTCGGCACCACGAAAGAACTTTCCTCGGGGGCTTCAAATCTCAATCTGTCTACATTATATGCGTGTGCCATGTGAAAGGGTTCCTTTGTTTTTTCTTTTTTGGCGTACAAAGAACTTCAACACGCAACGCTAGCATTAAATTATATGGATATAGGTGTATAGTGGTTGTGAAATTACAACCGAGTTTTCAAATTTGTTAAATTTGTGCTATTGAATCCTTCTTGTTAGTGTCGCCCGATTTAGCTAACGGGAAAATGTATTGGGATAATGTGTTCTTCTTTGTCAATTCATTTTCTCTCCTTTGACGTATGTTGGGGCTCGAATCTTTGCCTTTGCCCGGTTGGAGTACTCATAAACCAATCAAAGTCGTTTAAGCGGTTTCTTAATAAGTCAAACTTTTCATATTAGATAGAGGACAAATTAGCCGCATTAGATACGTAAATTGGGCTAGAGCAAAGAAATTTTGTGGAGCATGCCGTTCGGAAATAGGTGTATAGTGGTTGTGAAATTACAATCGAGTTTTAAAATTTGTTGGATTTAGTTAGTGTCGTCCGATTTAACTAATGGGATAATGTATTGGGATAATGTGTTCTTCTGTGTCAATTCATTTTCTCTCCTTTGGCGTATGTTGGGGCTCGAATCTTTGCCTTTGCCCGGTTGGAGTACTCATAAACAAATCAAAGTTGTTTAAGTAGTTTCTTGATAAGTCAAACTTTTCATAATAGATAGATGACAAATTAGCCGCATTAGATACATAAATCATGCTAGACCAAAGAAATTTTGTGGAGCATGCCATTTTTGATTTTCCATGGCGTCAAACATGGAGTGCACAAAATGAACACTTCAACATGACGTTTATTGGATTCAGATAGAGCATGGGAAACAATTAACGTGCTTTGACATCAACATTGGATTTTACATAATTACATCACAAGCCCTTAGAACCGAGATTGTTCCACATGATACATGTGTGAAGAAGGGTTTAGAAATTGAATCATGCACTCGGACTAGCACTTGTACTTCCACAGCCAAAATATATATTCCTTGATCTGTCATCAATTCTGAGAATATTTGAGTTTCTCTTTTTAATCACCCCATGCACCCAAACGCTCTCCCACATGCTTGTTTACTTGCACACTTTCACACGGAGAAGTCGATCTTCTCTACAGAAAAACCTGTTCCTTCTTCAAATCATTGATTGGGCTTGGGCCAAGCCTAATATGGGCGGCCCAAGCTCAAAAGCCCAATAGCAAGCTAGTATTGATGAGGGTAGCTCTAGTCCTCCTGTGATGTGTATTTAACTGAATAATTGATAAATCTTTTCGACAAAATAATAGAATAAAACACAAAATAAATGTGGAGGTTAAAAAGACAGTGGAAGTTAAAGAAGTTTCAAAGAGGATAAAGTAGTCATGTTTCGCACTGTGACAACTTCTAAAATCCTTTTCTTTATTGGTAGTATAGATAGATATCATAATCGATAAAATTAACTCCTAGCAAATCATGCAAAGGAGGTGGCAGTATCCTTTTTCTTTAATCAGATTAGATAAGAAATAATACAGAAAATAAAATTGTGTAACCTTTTTTCTTTGAATGATTAATGTGTTATAATGGAGAGCACGTAAGCTTTATTGTGTAACTCCTAGCAAATCATGCAAAGGCAAGGCACGAAAGAACTTTCCTCGTGGGCTTCACCTCTCAATCTCTCTAATCATATGCGCGTCCCATGTGAAAGGATTCCTTTGTCTTTTTTGAGTACAAGGAACTCCTACACGGAACGCTAGCACTAATTTATATGAAAATAAGAGTGTAATGTTGTGAAATTGTAATCAAGTTTTAAAATTTGTTGAATTTATGCAATTAGATCTGTCCTGTTAGCACTATCCGATTTGTTTATGGAGAAATGCACTGGAATAATGTGTCCTTTTTGTCGATTTGCTCTCTCTCCTTGGGCATGTGTCAGGGCTCACATCTTTGCCTTTGGCCGGTCGCAATACCCTATAGGCTTATAAATCTCCATTCAAAGCCATTTAAGTGGCTTCTTAATAAGTCAAACCTTTCGCATTAGATTAAGAACATAGTAGCCACATTAGATACACTAATGGTGCAAGAGCAAAGAAAATTTGTGGCGCATGCCGTCTTTGATTTTCCATGGTGTCAAACATGGAGTGCACAAAAAGAACACTTCAACAAGGTATTTGTTGGTACCGACCAAAAAGCAAAAAAAAAAAAAAACATGGCATTTATCGGACACAAACAGAGCATGGGAGACAATCAACGTGCTTTGACACCAACGTTGGATTTTACATAATTATATCACAGGCCGCAAGAGACAGATTGCTCCATGTGTGCGAATGGTTCAGAAATTGAATAATGCACTCGGACTAACACTTGTACTTCCACAGCCAAATATACTCCTCGATCTCCTGTAAATTCAGAGATTTTTTGTGTCTCTTTACAATCACCCCATGTGCCCAAACGCTCTCCCACATGCTTGTTACTTGCACACTTTTCACGAGGAGAAGTTGATCTTCTCTTCAGAAAAAAACACTTCCTTCTTCAAAGCTCGTGGATTGGGCTTGGGCCCAGCCTATCATGGGCGGCCCGAGCAAGCTAGTATTGATGAGGGTAACTCTGGCAAAAGAAATCCTTCCATGATGTTTAAATAACTGAATAACTGATAAATCTTTTTGACAATATAAAAGAATAAAACAAAAAGTAAAATGTGGAGGTTAAAAAGACAGTAGAAGTAAAAGAAGTTGCAATGAGGATAAAGTAGTCATGTTTCGCAAATGACCACTTCTAAAATATTTTCCATTATTCGTAGTATAGATAGATATCGACATTGATGAAATTAACTCCTGGAAAATCATGCAAAGGAGGTAGTAGTGCTAGATCCTTTTTCCTTAATCAGATTAGATTGGAAATAATGCAGAAAAGAAAATTGCGTAACTTTTTTTTTTTTTAATGATTTATGTGTTATAATGGAGAGCACATAAGCTCATCAGATGATTATTTAAGCTAACAAGACAATCATGATATCAATTATGGTCAATTGGGTTATGCACAATCAAGGAAGATATAGGCACAATTCCAAAAAAATTGGAGAATTAAGGAAAATATCCTAATTATCTCTAATAAGATCATAAGGATATTGTGCAATTGGAATTCATTTTATAGAGATGGAAAAAGAATGAGGGGAATAATAAAAGCATGCATTCTACAATAGGAATTTATTTTTACATTGCAGTAGACTCACAACCCAAGTGACGCGCGTGAAAGTGTAATTCGATGGTTATGCTTAAAAAGAAAGTGATAGAAGCTGAGTGGCCGATGGCTATAAGGGATACGATAATGCAAGAATGGTTTGGGTGGAAGTAACTGCCTGCAAGCAGAAAAACTGCCTTGTCAAATGCGTAAATCGCCAAAAGGCATGCGGCCCTATTGGTAAAGGATTGGGGGCTGAGGCTGGGGTTGGGGCTGGGGCTGGGGCTGGCGAGTACTAGATCAGGATTTGATCACTATGAACACTAACACACATGTATATTGTATATAGAAGAGAAGAGTGAGACCACGATAAAATAATCATAATTTACCATTTAGGCTTTGTTATTATAAGAACCACACAAACCTTAATGGTCTTAGAGTAATTATCGTCTTAGAGTAATTATCAAAATGTATAGAATTCTCCACTACTACATAAAGTTAGATTTTGTTGGTCATAATCTCGAAATTTGTGACAACCTGAATTTTTAGAATTTATTTTTGATTAAATAAATTGGACCTTTCATCAACGCGCCAATAGTGTTATTCTCTAAGCTAATCACTCACGAGATAACTAAACTATATGGGGAATCAATTAAGGAATCTAAATGCAATGGACTTGAGAATTTGACCACGAATTGACTACTTGACGATGTTGGTCTACAAGGGTCATTACGGCACTATCGAAATCGATTAGAGACCGAAGACAGATCGACTTGATTGAGATATATGATCAGAGTGTGGGTGATTCCACCTAATTGCAAAATACTCGCCGATTGGCACTAGACCGATTTTTCTATCGATTTGGTACCCGATGTCCGTATTTGAAACTTCGAGATTTTCACGACAACCGAGAGTCGCTAATGAGTCGAAGATGTACAATGTGACTCGAGATAAATTGATTACGGGTCAATTGCACCAAAAATTCCTAAAAGCTACCCAGTAGACTATGTCACGCTAAAATTGCGCCAGATTGAAATTAACCGTGAATTTGAACCCGATTTCAGAAATTGAAAGTTCTGTCATGTCACGATCTAATTTAGAAACATCGACTCATCCTCCGAATAATTTTCGGAGATTTCAAGATTTTTACGGAAAATCGTTTCGGACGTCACGGAAAATTAACGGAAATTCAGATGGGCCAAATGAAGGGAAATTTAGACTTCCAAGCCGAGCTTTTGAATGTCGGGGATTTACATAAAATTGTTTGGGATATTTCTTCGTCGAAATTAGACGTCAATTTGGGAAATTATTGGAGAAGTTGAAGCTCAAATGGATGAAATTCGGAACCATGGAAGGGGTGCAATTTTTGCATCAAAATTTGGTTTAATTAGTGGAATTTTGGGCAAGAAAGTATTAGGGGGCATTGTGATATACATGTGAGCTTTAGGGAAGACCATGCATTTATGTTTAAGGATAAGCTTGTGGATTTTTTGCCCATCTCTCTCTCTCATCCAGCCTTCTCGGGCAAGCTTCGCTCGCCGACCTCCCCCTCCGCAACTCCTTTTTCATTTTTCCTTTCCTTCTGTTTTATTTTTTTTTTGGGTAAGGACCTTTCCCTCTGTTTAGCTTCGTTCATTTTTCCTTCTTCGTTATTTCCACCGAAGACTGCTGCCTCCCCCTTTGAATCAACGCCTGCACCTCGACTCACGTTTGTCTTCTCCACCGTCAGCCTGCTCCTCCGCCAGCCCTTGTTTCCCTCGACTTCTTCGTGCGTCACCCGTCCAAGTCAACACACCTCCCCCAAGAAGTCTCCATTGTTGACTCCTCCAGCATCATCATCCGTAGCCCATCACCCCATTTCCTCTCCATTTCACTGCCACGTTCGGTCAACAAACAGGTGAAACTCTCCACCAAATTTGACCGCAATCTCCACACGTCCGAAGCCAGCTGCACGCCAGCGAAACCCAAGCGAAGCAGCATCACCGTCAACCGAAGCAACGGCAACCCAGCGAGCTTCACGTCCCACTGAAGCAGTCCACGATTCCACCGAAAATTCCTGCAACAGCTTTCACGGCCCAGCAGCTCCATCCAGCGTTTTGGGCCCGGTTCAGCAGCCCACAAAATTGTCTTCTTCAGCCCACACGAATTTGACGAGCCCATCTTCAGCAACTTGGCCGGAATCAGCCTAGTTTTGAAGCCCACAGTTCAGCCCACCTTGAGGCCCACTTGAAGCCAGCCCATCTCAGCCCAAGTCCAGACCAAGCCAAGCATTTTTCTGTGGGCTTGCAAGGCTTTTGGGCCTGGTCCGTGTGCCGTCGATGTTGTCGAAAATTCGGAGTTCGGCCACCGTCACGCTGTCGTTGGGGAGAACCAATCTTCACTTTTAACAAGTGAGTTTTGCTCACTAATCCTCACTTAGTAGGCTAATGATTCTTAGAGGTTGATTATATTTAATTAAGTGCAATTATGTGGATATATTAGATTAGAGTAATTAAATTAGAGACTTATTGATGCATGTTAGACAAATGGTTAGTTAATTAGCAATGAAATAGGTTCTAGTATTTATTGAACGAATCTTGGAATTTTTCTAGATTCGTTTCGACTTCCAATCGGCATTATGGGCCTAAATTAGACTTATTACATTTATTTAATATTTTCCGTAATTAATTAGTTAATTTTTGGAAATTAGTCTGGGATAGCCATTGACCGAAGTTTTATGCTGATTATTGTGGTGCAGTTCATTTATTTATTTGAATGTTGATTTGTGCTGAATTGAATTAATTATAATTTTAGGATTTTATTCCTAAATTAATTAATTTTGGTAATTAATGGGAAAATTACCGGGCGTCAATTTACAGCGCCTAAAATATGTAATGGGCTGTTGAAACTGGTGGGTTGTTCAAAAAGTGAAATTATGATATTTTGGTGAAGGCTAACCGTGTACCCATATACAGCTATTTTTATCGGGAATGATAAAAAGATGGAATCAATTGTATGATTGGGATGGTATACTATATCAATATACAGGTGATATGTCAGCTTAGATAGAGAGCAGTATATCGGTATACTATATCAACCTACGGGCTCTGATATGGCAACTTAGTAGAGAGCAGTATACCTTGTCAACTTAGCAGAGAGCAATGTCGGTATACTATATCAGCCTAAGGGTGATATGACAGCTTAGCAGAGAGTAGTATACCTTATCAGCTTAGATTGAGTACTGTCAGTACAAGGGCGATATGATAGCTTAGCAGAGAGCAGTATGCCCGATCATCTCAGAAGTGAGCTATATTATCTATTTATCAGCTTAGCAGTGAGCAATCTTGATATGAATGAACTTCTAGATAGTATGAGATGACATGTAATTGACTAAGTTGATTGATTGATGATTCGATCTGATTGATGTGATGTGATGTGATTGTGTATATTTGATATATATACTGACTTGTAGGAAGAAACTGAGACTAAGGTAAATCCCCTGATTTGTGTTGTGCTTAGGCAGCTCCTAGAGTGTATTGGCTTCCTAATCGGATCTTAGGGGGGTAGAATTTGTTGAGACGTAATCTCATTCCGGTTGTGGGACAACATTTCAGGTCCCTAGATGCAGCAGACTTGGATTTTGAAGATGTCGGAAGTTCGGTGTAGTCTGCTGAAGGCTCCAGTTAGAGTGTGGAGGATGATGAGGAGGAAGACGAGGATCCATAGTTTGTGGAACCCCCACCCTTGCTTGTAGACCTTGTTCCTGAACTTGTTTAAGTTGAATCTGACTTAGTAGTTCGCCTCATATATATGTGCATTGGTTTGCAATGTATATAAGTATAGTTGTTTTTGAAAGTTCGGAATTTGAAATCCTACTTTCTTATCCCATTGCTTTATTGTCTAGGGATTTTATATGCTTCCGCATGCGTATTAAAATGAAAGGGTCGGCGATGTGTCCTAGGATATCGCTATTTAATCGACCACGCTGAGGTATGGGTGTGTGCCCGAGAATTGGGGCGTGACAAAATTCTTGTCTAAATTCGAATCAATCATTTGAGTCCAATCAAAACTTTTGATTTTTTTTTCAAATAAGGTCAAATTCAATGGGCTTCACATGATTATTGATTATGATTGATCTAGTCCTATTGACCAAGATCTAGAAAAGACTTTACTTGTCAACCCAGTCTGACCCTTCAAAGCAATTGAGTGATCTCAAAGTTTGTGACAATTCTTCTATCTCACAATAGTTCAGATATTACGTAGCCCTATGGGAAAACAATAGACCTAAGTTTGTGTGAAGTCTAAGGGATATCCTCCATGATCTCTTTTTCTGTTAAAGCTTTGCTTTCTCCCCCTTTTCATTGTTTTCTTTCTCTATTAGACTTAATTAATGACTCGACCTGTTTACATAGCCTATGGAAAGCTGTAGGTTCAAAAGTCAGGCTCGGGTGGTGTTCCTCACTCTTTAGCCAACGTAGCCTCGCCAACACCTTCATTCAATAGAAATAATCATAGAAGTTTCTCTGCGTAGCTTTTACTTTCAGCCGAGCGAGAATAATTTGAAGAATGCTAGATCGCGCGAAGCTCGACGCAATGACATTGTTGTTCACAACTTGTATAGACAGGATGGATTTCATATTAGTGAAGTCTACAAAACATGGAAGAGGACAATGAGCATACACCTGATGTATGTGAAATTTTTTTTCCCATCATCTAGGGTCCAGCGATCTCGTTTATTCATCCAGAAGCGGCTTTATTTCCGTATTCTTCAATGAAACTTAATTGTCTTGCATTTTACTGATCTTTTTAGAGAATGAAGCGATATATTGCCACTTGTATTGATGACCAAATTCTTGTCATCGGATGTATAGTAATATTATTCTGTCAATAATAAAACATCGAGATAACATAATACCATGTGAAGATGCATCTATTGTGAAATGATGGTTTGTATAGTAGATAATGTGGACGCGAGTGGGACAATATCATGGTAGTTTTGCTCCCGCATCCTTAATTTACAAAGAAAGTCCTAAACCTATTGTACTTATGTCAATTCAGTATTAAACCTTTCAATTAGACTAATTGAGCCATTGACCTTTAGATAATTTGTTAATGTAGGGCATGTCTAACAAAAATTCTAGAACATAAATCAATTTTTGGCCAGAACATGATTTTAATTGATTTATAAATTTCTATTCCCTAGGTGAGTTTCCGAAGAAAGAAACGCATATGATAACAACTTAAAATTCATGTTTCTAGAATATAAATTCGTTTGATGACAAAATTAAATTTCTATTTCTAGGGGGGGTGATGGCAGTTGGCGATGAGTTGGCAATAGGTGTCCGATGTCCCACGGGCAAGAGGTGAGCTGTAGCGATGACGAGAGTGAACGATAAGAAGAGTTTTCATTTATCACTTTTATTCTAGAAATAAAAAAGCTACAAATTTTAGTTTTTGATTTTTGCTCCAAATTTATTTTTGGAATAAAAATTCATTCCATAAATAGAAAAATGCAATTCATTACCAAATGGATTTCTATTTCAACCTGTTATAGGGAAAGACAAAAAAAAAAAAAATAGAGAAATAGGAATTTTGTCATGCATGCTTGTAGTTTATGCAACCAATTTTGACAAAAAATCACTAACATGAATTATAGTTATCTTACATGGCATGATTGACATAAGATAGCTAGCACTAGCGTTAATACTTTTTACATTTTTTTCCTTTGCTTTTTCCCTTTTCTTTTTGCAAACGGCCATCGAATAGAAGTGATGGCTAGGAAGGCTTGTGCGGGGCCCTCACCGGTGCTTGCCTCCCCCAAGTGAGGCCCAACAAGCAAGCTAAGGTGGCCTCATCGGGCCTTGCCCTTGCTACATCTAGCAAGGAGGCCCTCAACGGCAGCTTCCTCGCTTGACAAAAAGAGAAGGGAAAGGAAAAGAAAAAAAAAAAAAAAAGGCAAATAATAAAAAATTCAAAAAAATTTAAATTTTTTTAGAAATTATTTATGTCAATGTTAGTTGTGTCACGTAGAACGGTTAACGTTCACATCAGCTATTTCTGGTCGAAATTGACTGGATGGATTATATTTAGTAAATTGTCAAAAGATTTATGACTTAATTGACCAAATTAAAAGGTATACGATTGAATTGGTACAAGTGCAATAGGTTTAGGGCTTTCTTGATAATGTTTTCCAATACCTTGTGAACATGCACCTAGTATGAAATGATGATTAGTATAATCGATAATGTGGATGGGAGTGGGACACTACCATGGTAGTTCCGTCCATTTATAATCATTTTCATTTGACTGACAAAATAGAATAATCCCTAGCAAATTTCTTTTTGGCTGACACATCACAACATGTGCATGCGGAGTTTTGACGTCCCCACATCTTCGATTTACGGACTGGGATCCTGCAAAATTAGAAAAAGTTTGCATTTGAATGTTGCTAGTTGAGAGATTGACACCTCATCATTAGGCTGGTTAGACGGCTTAAATTCATTCCCTATCTTTCTTTCCTTTTTCCCTTCCCTCTTTTCCATTTTTGCCCCCCCTCTCTTTTCTGACCCATGATCAAAACAAGATTAGATTTCAGGCTGTGAGCCCCTACTCTTGCCACCATCAGACGAGGCAATATCTAAATTCATGAATGGGTTTAGAATAGTGAAACCCAAAATAATATATACGTTAAGTGGGTTCACAACTTACTAAGAATCGGCTCTTCTTTATGACTTTCTCTTATTTTCATTCGATCTTATGCTCACTCATTTTATGCTCTCATCTCAATTTAGATATGAGTATTCCTAGATTGAGCTAAATATAGAAGTGTTTTACCTATATGAATCGGATTACTAATATGAATCAGATTAGGTATGTGTATGAGTATTGTTCAAGTTGAATTGGATATGGGTGGCTATGTTTGTATTGTATGAACATGGATCGAAACAGGTTAAAATGGGTCAGATTTGGGTCAAGCCAAACCCAAATCTGACCTAAGTCACCTGTTAATGGGTTTCATCACGAGTCAAGATCTGAAAGATGGCAAGATACCACAAGACAAGTGGTGTGACGGTAGTGGTGTGGTGGAGGGGTGGTCAGAGAGAGGTGAGGAAATACTAGGGCTTGGGTCCAGTTGACTGGACATCTAGGAGTAAAGCACTGTTTCAGTGCGGGCCGAAGCTTTTTTGGTTAAGTTCAATGAAGAAATCGGGGCAATTTGATGATATCAAATGGAAAAACCTTTTATATTGACTTTAGAGGATGCTAAAGTCTCCTTCAACCCTTTTGTAGGTCGTGCGTTATGATTTATTTAACTAAGCACGCAGCGAACAATAATTTCCAAATGACAATCAAGCTAATTTAATTTTGTTTTACTCTGAAAAAAATGTTTTGTCTTGACACGGGTGACGCCTACATTCTTTTGGCTTAACACATGCACTTAGTGCAATTACTACGTGTGTCGTCTGGTTGCTCAATAGTACCTCCCTTCTGCCTGATCTGTCGAAGCCCAATGCTCTTGGAAAGAGCTTTCCATTTGGCTTATAAATGTTCAGTCGGTCGGCAGTATTTTGATTTCATGCCGACACATTCATCTCTTTTATCCGTCACTTTCCGCTTTTTCCTACGTCAAACCAGAAATGAGCCACCTGAAGCTTCCTAAGTTTGGTCATCATGGAAGATAATTGCTAACAAAAAAGATATTGCTTTTCCGACGTACTCAGTGTTGTCCTTGTCGGGGATAGCGTTTTCTTTGAGAGCGTAACAGTCATCATTGAATCTAAGTAGAGAAGAAGCAAATCCCACTGTATACTCAATGCATCTATGTAACGCTCTCCCTCACATATAATTTGATATAATACTAGAAATGATTAACTTAAATGCTGAAATATTATCTGACATTGCTTGACCAATGGATTTGATTAGGCTTTATTCTTGTGGTTTCTTTCCACTTAATAATTTATGTATTTGGGTTGGACTTATTAACTTTGTATTAGAACCAAGCCTTGGAGTCCTTCATGCCCCAAGTTTATATTATGCATGCGTTGCTCTATGTTCTCCGATTCACATGCTTTCTTCCATGGTAGTCGGTTTCGGTCTCAATTTTCAAAGAAGGAGATGTTGCAATACTAATCTATCATCACTTGAACACCGGATTTGACTAGGCTTTGTTTACATATAGTGTAAGGACCAATCTCTGCCCCACTTATCAATGATATTGTCTGCTTTGAGCTGAAACTTGTATGGTTTTGTTCTTTTGGTTTTCACCCAGAAAAGGCTTTATTGGTAGTTAAGATTCGTGCTACTCTTTATATCGCACATCATCTCACTATACCTAAGCGATGTGAAATTTGGTTCATTCCATCCTAGAGTAGGGACTACACATTGTCCAGGCCCTCTTTAGCCCTAGCGATCACTCCTACTCTCATCGAACCGGATTATTACAGGCTCATTAGCTTCTGTGTGGTTCGTCCCCGAACCTCACATTTTTGGCTGGGTTATTGGCTTTGATACCATTGTAAGGGCCGACCTATGACCTCACTTGCCAACGATATTATTTGCTTTGGGTTGGAGCCCTTATGTTTTTGTTCTTTTGGGTTTCGCCCATAAAAGGATAGTAGTTAAGACCGGTGCTACTCCTTATAGCACATCATCTTACCATCTCTAGATAATGTGGGATTTGATTCATTCTTGCTCCTACACCATCCTAGAGTTGGATTTGTGCCTTGTCTAGGTCCTCTCTGGCCCTGACGATCACTCCTGCCCTTATCGGACCGAGTAGTTACAGGCCCACCAGCTTACATGCGGTTCATCCCTGAACCTCACATTTCCAACTGGGTTATTGGCTCCAATACCATTGTAAGGGTTGACTTCTGGCCTCACTTGTCAATGATATTATATGCTTTGGGCTAAAAATTGCATGGTTTTGATTTTCTGGGTTACGCTCATAAAAAAGACTTTGTTGGTAGTTAAAATTAGTGTAGTACTCTTTATATAGCACATCACCTTACCACGGTTATGCGACATGAGATTCGGTTCATTCCTACCCTCATGCCATCTTAGAGTTGGAGCAACATCTTGCCTAGGCCCTTTCTAGCCATGACAATCACTCTTGCCCTCGTCAGACCATGTCACTACATATAGTGTCTAACAGATGTAAGTATTTTAGCTCAATATTAATACTTTAATACAATGTCAGAAAACCATATGTCATTAAAAGTTAAACCTATGCAAATAGAATTTATTGTTTTCATGATCCAGGGCGCAATCATAGAGGTCTCAACTATTTTGGAGGCTTGCTTGAATACTTTACAAGTCTTATGAATAAGTTTGGTTTAAACCTTTGATTTAGACACAAAGCATTCTAAAAATCATGTAATCTGATTACCAACCATGGAGAGGAGATGGACAAGGACAAAATTTGGCAGTTGTTTGTATGAAATTGTTCTTGTAGTTGGTTCATCAATCCTGCTAAGATATTTTTCATTGTGGCGAATGTATCACAATGATAAAACTTCGTCGCAATAGGCCATTTTTTTTTTCGACGTCGCAATAGGCAATTAGGACGAAGAAAATGGGCCAATCCTGCTAAATTTCATCCTCGTAGCCTAGTTTTTGTTTATTTATTTATTTATTATTGTAATGATTGCAATCTTTTTACTCACTATTAAATATAGGGGTGGTGCGTGTTGGTCAGATCCAACCACGCCGCCAACTCATGTCTGTCACTTGATTGGCCCTGGTAAGCATGCTGAACTGTGGAGCAAATCATATACACCCTATGCATATGTAACTTTTCAAATTTCCCTATCGGAATAAAATAAGGGATGGATTACAGTCAAATTCCTAAAACTCATAACAAAAATACGATCAAGTTATAAATATTTTCAATTTAGTTTCCAAACTTATCCAAAAAATACAATCAAATACTTATGTAACAAAATGTTCAATTTGAGTGATTGAAAATATTACCATAAGTTTTTAAAAATATTTTGAATAGATGTGTTGTTGATTGACAACGTCCATATGGAGGAAAATAACCAAAAATAGAAAGATAAAGAAGGGAACAAATAGCACCAATAGATTAATTGGAATGAAGTGGTGGTCGTGAGGTGATCAATTTTGAGGTGGGTTGGTTTCCGCCCTGAAATTTGGAATCTGACTACAAAAGATTGGCTACCAATTTGTAGGATTAGGAATCGACCCTGATCCTTGGACTGACATTTTTTTTTTTTTTTTGGTTGGGTTTCTTCCATTTGGAGAACTATTTTGACAAAGGCATCATCTATTCCCGTGGCCAAATCAAGTTGCATAGGGAACTCATAGTGATCGTTGATCTAAAAAGTTCAGGCTTGAAGATCCTCATTGACAAGGATAAAACTATGTCTACATAAACTGAAAAGTATTGGCAAGACATGCAATTAAGAAATTGGAATTAAGTAAGAGTGAGTCATATTAATTTGCCAAAAGAAATCCAGACAACACTCAAGCACATAAAAAACTAGCCAGTGCTTCTGCAAGTTACGTAGGAATCAACTAATATAGGTGTACCCCTCCCAGTTTTGCAGAAGTTGAACAACTTGCAGCAGTAAAAGACCACCAGCGCCATAAATCATGAACAACTCAACGTCAAAACCCAACTATGATATCACCTTAGAAAATGACATAGTAAAATTCAGAAAGACAATAAAAAAGCAAGAGCATTGTCTCATGCTTCCTAGGACGCCATTCGCATATAGAAGAAGGTGGCATTTGTCTTGTTGGATTGATCCAGTACTCATTACTTCAATGATGTTGCGGATCAGGACCTCTGGGACTTGCCCTCGAAAGCTCAAAATTTCTTCCTTGCATGTTATCTCCCTTTCCATAGTCTTCACCTAATGCTCGAACCACCATCCTAGTTGCCTTCCCTCTGTTCACGATATGGGAAACTCGTGCACGGGAGCTTGGAAGCGGAAGCAATATCAGCATTAGGCACAGATAAATCTTGAACACGCCCATCGCCATTTTTATTTCCTTCGAAGGTAGCAGAAAAGGTCTCGGGTTGATGGAGAATCAGAATAGGGACATCCTATATATAGTGCTTAAAGATGATTGCCTTTTCATTTTTATAATGGTCAAGTAGACACGCGAAAGGTGCTGGATGACCAGTTCAGTCACTTGTTGTCCATTTTGTTCTAGGAACTAAAATCATTGGATTGGACATTGCTTTGTTTGTAGATTTCCCACCATGCTGAAGTTACATTCGTGTATCGTGCAGTATTGAGCAAAACAGCACGAGATTTCTTACCTATATATGGCGGGAGGAAATATTGTCCAAGAAATCCTACACCTATTGCACTTTTACCAATTCAATCATAAATATTTTAACTTTGCCAATTCAATCATAAACATTTTCACTTCTTACCAATTGAGTCCAACTAGCCAATTTTGGCTAGAAAATGCTGACGCGGATGCCGACGATGCTATGTAGGACCGTTGGCGTTGACGTGGACATTTTTTAATAATATTTTTTTTTGAATTTTTAGTATTTTATTTTCTTTTTGGCTTTTTCTTTGGATTTTCTTGTGGCCGGCCGGCCATAGGGGATGGCCGGCCATCGGCCATAGCCAGCCAGCTGGCCTCGCTTGCCACGGGGAGACCAAGTTGGGCAAGGGCGAGCCCCGGTGAGGGGAGCCTTCGCCTAGGCGTGGCCTGGGATGGGTCGCCTAGGCGAGGCTAACCCTTGCCCAGGTGAGGCAAGGTTGACTTGTGCCCAAGCCAAGGTGGCCTCGCGCGGTGTTATCGTCGCTCGGCCGATGCTTGGCAAAGCCGCCCTAGCCTGGGTGTAGGTTGGCCTTGCCTAAGCGACCCTTCCCGGGCCGCGCCTAGGCGAAGGCTCCCCTTGCTAGGGCTTGCCCTTGCCCGGTGGGGCCTCGCCCTGTGGTAGGCGAGGCTAGCTAGTTGGCTATGGCAGGTGGCCGGCTATTGCTTGTGGCCGGCCAGCTACCGGAAAAGGCAAAGAAGAAAGCCAAAAAGAAAAGAAAGAAAAGAAAGAAAGAAAAGAGAAAAATAATAAAAATTCAAAAAAATATGAAGATATTATTAAAAATTGTGCACATCAGTGCCGACGGTCCTACGTGGTATTGCCAACATCCACATCAGCATTTTCCAGGTAAAATTGGCCGAATAAACTCAATTTACAAAAAATGAAAATGTTTAGGACTAAAATGACAAAATTAAAAGATTTATGACTGAATTGACAAAAGTGCAATTGGTTTAGGACTTTTTGGACAATTTTTCCTATGGCGGGAAGCTTTGTTGCTCGCTCTCTCTTTTATGGGGTAAAGAACTGTTTGCAATTAATGACTACCGGTTTATGCGCCAAAAAAAATTCAAATTCAAATTGATAAACAGTGGGTTTAGTTGGTTAATTGAGTTTGGTTGTTGTGATCAGCATGATAGCTACATGATATGGTTATCAACTATTACAAAACCAATCTGTTGATGACCACAATGTGTGGCTCTCGACAACCATACAGTTCAATTATTGATAAGCGTTGGAGTGCGATTGATTGAGGAAGACTGGTCAATGAAAGTCTTAAAGCCGTTAGATGATTGACATGAATATCGAAATCTATGAAGAAGAATCATCGACAACTATATGGAATCGACATCAACAAATAGCTCAAAGGTGTTCAATAAAGTTCATTGACGAAGCTTGCAAAGAATTCGTTATCCTAAAATCTGGTTAAGTGTTGGAAGCATGAGGTGGATACCAACTGAAGGCAAAGGTACCAAGCAATAGTTGAGTGCCCTATGACCTTGGATGCTATAACTATTTGTGTATGAGACCGGCGTGCGAATAGGAGGTATGGAAACTCGGGAGTGCAATTGTAATATGTTGACATCTGAATTTTGGTAACTTATTTAGTTATTTATTGCATAGAAAATTAATAAATGAGCGCGACCCCAAAGAAATAAATTTTTAACTTGCATTGGCAATAAGTCCATATAAATTGTAGTGAAGCTTTAAGTATAATTGAATTATCTACTAAGCCTCCAGAAGTGCAAAATTGGGACGAGCCCAAAGTTCCTTTAAAGCAGCTGAATATACATGTGCCTGGCAAACCAAATATCTCAAATTAGGAAATATTGATTTATTGAAGCAAATTTGGGGGTAATTAAGCTTTATAGTGTCAAATTTTGATCATAGGGAAATAAGAAAGGGTGTATACTCTAATAAGAAAGATCACATAACCTAAAATAGGAAATAAAGATATCCTCGGTATTTGCAAGACAACCCTAAGCTTGACCCTATATAAACCCATTAGAGCTGGTTCACAATCAGAGGTTGACAATACACAATAGAAAAGAAAAATCACACAAGAGAGCACAAAAAAAATACACACATGAGTTCTCTCTCCCGCAATTCCCCAGAAAAATTTCAACGCGTAGTTTCACGATATCGACGAACGCACATTTCAACCGTTGGATCGCTCTCAAATATTGTGGAGAGTATGCTAAATCATTATTATTGAGTTATCTGGTATAGATGATGAAAAGGCATTTTAAAATATGTATTTGAAGGAGAAAATCAGATTGGTCGGATTGCTAGAGAGTCCAATTTGCGGTTGCATGTAAGCAGCGACTGTGCATCTGTTCTAAGTTGAACTTGTATCCGATATTGGATGTGGTGTATACTTAATCTCGTGGGCTTAGATATTGCATGCCATTATTTTAGATAATATTTTTATTATTAAAATAAAAAAATGTAAAACATTTAGGATAGATTACTTGCCATTAAGTTTCCTAAATTAAAATTGCTTATCTTAGGAACCATGTACTGATTAGGAAATTACCTAATTTAAATTAGGATGTAATATAAATCATTTCCTGATATAAATTAGGTTATTATATACTTTATTTAGTTTCCTAATTTAACTTTCAAAGGAAAACTCAAAGATATCTCATCTCATGCATTGCATATAATTTTTTTAAAATTTAATTATTCATAAAGAGAAGATTTTAAAATAAAGAGTTAGCGCTGCATCAATAGGTCACTATTCTTAGCACTTCATCAATAGGTCACTATTCTTTTCAATAAAGGTCAATTAGGTCACGATAGGTGTCCTAGAATTTAGTTTTTATATTTATTAAAAAAAGAAAACACATAAATAATTAATCATATAGGATTGATTTTTCATTGATCATAGACATAATATTAAAATTAAATCATTTCATGTTAAACAAGAAAAAACCCAAAAAGAATTGATTGGCATTGCATAATCATATTTGGAAATCATATCTAAGTGATGAATACATTAAATGGTTGCTTGGTCTCTAGTCTACATCTTGCATAACATTTATTTGAAGATTTACTCAGTGCATGAAGGTTTTTTTCTGTCTCCTCAAACAATTAATTTATCTCTTAAGTTAAATTATTAGTTGTGCACCTGCATGATCATGTCTCATAAATTAATTATTTAGGCTTAAAATTGTGGTTATCTATCGATGGGAGTATTAACCACATCTCAATATATCAGGTGACACAATATTTGAGGTCATGAGTCTAGATCCGAAAGATGGTGAAATATCGCGACAAAAGTGGGGCGACGGCAGTGGTGTGGTGGAGGGGAGGTGAGAGCAAGAGAGAGGCGTGGGAAAATACTAGAGCTTGGGTCAGAATTTTTTTTGATGAAGTTCAATAAAGAAATATGGGCAATTTGATAATCTCAAATGATAAAAGTTATTATCCTGACTTTGGTGGTCGTGCTTTGTGATTTGCTTAACTAAGCACGCAGCAAACAAAAATTCCCCAAATGGCGCTCAAGCTAATTTAATCATGTTTTACTTATAAAAAAAAGATATGGTCTTGACACGCGTAACGCCTATATTATTTTGGCTCAACATATGCGCTTAGTTCGGTTTGAAAGAGACAAAAAGTTATACACTTAGTGCAATTACTACGTGCGCTTTCTGGTTGCTCAAAAGGAGCACCCCTTTTTGGCTGATCTGTCGAAGCCCAATGGTTTTGGAAAGATCTTTCAATCAGTAGTATTTTGATTACATGCCGACACATTCATCTATTTTATCCGTTACTTTGGGCTTTTTTCCTTACGCCAAACCAGAAATGAGCTACCCGAAGCTTCTTTAAGTTTGGTCATCGTGTAAGATTAATGCTGACAAAAGAGTTTGTGTTCGATGTTGCCGGTCAAAGGATAATAAACGACACAGTTCACTCAACTCAACAGGCCAACGACATATCTGGTTTTTGTCTCAATTTGCAAAAAAGAAGATGTTGCAGTACTAATCCGTCATCACTTGAACGCTGGATTTGACTAGGCTTTATCTACATATAGTCTCTAATAGATGTAAGGATTTAAGCTTATGATCAATACTTCAATACAGAGTTAGAAAACCATATGTCGTTAAAGCTTAAACCTATGTGAACAAATTTTTTTTTTCATAATTCAGGGCACAACCATAGAGGTCTCGACCATCTTGTAGGCTTACTAAGTACTTTACAAGTCTCGCGAATCAGTGAGGTTTAAACCTTTGGTCCAGATACAAAGTACTCTAAAAATCCTGTAATCTGGTAAAGTTCAGACCTTTTCCCTAATCAAGTGGTCTTGACTCATCAACCTGCCAACCACTGTGGGGGAGGGGAGAAAGACAAGGACAAAATCTGGCTGGTGTTTGGACGATACTGTTGTTCCGGTTGATTCATCTATCTTGTCGAAATATTTTCAATTGCAACTAATGTGTCGATAATGATAAAACTTGGTCGGGATAGGCAATTGGGACGAAGAAAGTGGGCCAAAGCTACAAATTTGATTATGATAGCCTAGTTTCTTTTGTAGCGATCGCACTCCGTTTATTCACTATAAAAAATGGGGATGGTGTGGGTACCTCAGATCCAACCACGCCAGCATTGCCACTTTATTGGCCATGGTACCATGAGCATGCTTAACGATAGAATTAGCATAAGAACACCTTAAATGCCACAATTTAGTATAGAGGACACATAAGCATTGAAGTGGCTTTTTTTTTTTTTTGATAAAAAATTTATTCACATAGACAAGCGAATGACCTTGTGCCCCACATAAACTACACGAGATGATGTTGGACAATGTTGTTTTGACACTTAAGTGAAGTATTCACTTTTAACCACGAGAGGTACTTAAGTGATTACTTACATCATAACTTGAGGATTTGCAAACCCTTGGGTAGAAGTCCAGCACAAGTGCCATAACTTGGCACGGGGGGACACTTAAGTGCCATAACTTCAAAACGGTACACTTAAGTGCCACTTTTTTTTTTTTTCTAGTGGGACACTTAAGTGCCATCTCCGGCGACCCTTGCCGGAAATCCTATGTGGAAATATTTTATTATTATTTTTTGCCTACATGGCTCGCCGGAGAGCTAAGTCGTCTCCAACTCACCGAAAACGACGTCGTCGCATAATAAAAGCCCAAAATCTTCCAAAACGACGTCGTCTCCCAAATGCCCCAAATCTAAAACCCTAAATCGGCCAAAATCCCTATTGAAGTGCTCGAATTGAAGTCTCAAACCCTAATTTTCATTTGCCCAAAATTCCTTCGTCGAATCTTGGAAATGGAGAGCAGAACTTGCAGCGGCGCCTCAATTTCCTCTCACCGAAGCGAAGGAGAAGGCCAGCATTTCTGTTTTTGTGGGTTACCAAGTCCAAGAAGAACATCGTGGACTCAAATCAATCATGGGAGAAGATTTTATGGATGCGCTCGATATAAAGAAGCGTCAAAGTGCAAATACTTCAAATGGATCGATGAGAAGTTCTCTGACCGAGCCACAGAGGTGATATTGGGTCTACTTCATAAAAGACAGCAATCTCCATCTGTATTCGTGGACGACTTGGACGATGTTGACTCAATGCAAGCTAAAGTGTCTTCAGTTAAACTTTTCAAGAATGAAGTCTCAATGCACGCTCAAGCATCTTCAACTAAACCTTTCAAGAATGAAATTTCAATAATGAAAATTGAATGAAAGTGTTACCAAGCGTGTATTATGGTGTTGTTTTGTTGTCTATTGTACTTTATGATGAAATGTAAAGTACTTGAAAATGAGAAAAAGTTTCTCCGACTGCCATAGTTAAAAATGGTGTTGTTCTGGATTAAACGTAGAGTTTTTTCTTTTTGAAAGATGCAAAGAAGTTTGTATTGTTCCACAAGATCATTGTGGCTTTGTTGTTGTTTGTGCTGTTGTATGGACTCGCCATAAGTTTACCATCATCTTCTCTGTTTTGATGTATAATCATCTTCTCTGTTTTGATGCAGACCAACATATACACAAGACAAACATGAGTGATTACTCGAGTGCCATAAGTTGTATTTAGTAATCACGTAAGTGTTAGTCGTGATGAAAAAAGGATCACTTAAGTGTCAAGTTATTGTTAAAGTGACCGGTTAAGTGTCACTTGTAGTTAAAAGTGAACAGTTAAGTGCCAAGTTCTTTTAGAATAGGATCAGTTAAGTGCCAATTTTTTTGTGGGTTTTCTGTAAAAATTGCGCCAGCCACCAGTACCGGCGGCACCACCAACCATCACCACTAGCCACACTACACACTAAGCGCTCCAGCCACCACCATGTTGGTGGTGTTGCTGCACAAGATACTAGTGCGAGCTGAGCCTGGCACTAGTTTGCACCAGTACACATGGTGTAAGATGTGCAAATTGCACACTTGTACCAGGTGTAGGTGCAGCTGCTTAAGCCTATAACCCCACCACAAACCGATAATCACTAGGCATCACCACCAGCCACACCAGCACCCCAGCCACCACATTAGCACCCCAACAACAAACTGACTACCACCAAACATCACCATCCACCATCACTAGATACACCAGCACTCCGGCTATCACCACAGAACACCAATAGTAGCAGCAACAAATAAAAGCATAATCCATGATAAACAACAACATAAATTGACAAGCAGCGCAAGATCATGTCATTGATAGTTCATCAAGTTTGAGTCTGACAACATCAATGAATCACAAACTAAAGAAAAAAACAAAAGATAACCATCCATAGACTTTCTATATGCACGACAACATCAACGTTTACATAACTGTTTTGACTCCTAAGCTCCACAAATCCTATCACATCTCATCTCATCAATCAATATGCACGACACCCCCTGTTCGTGCTCCTTTCGATGGGCCTTTCACTTGATTCATAATTCTAGCACTCTTTCTAACTGGACGTGCAACTTCTTCTTCAACTTTCTCAATATCCACTGACTCAGATAGAGCTGCAAATGTCCTAGGCCGAATTGAATCAAAAGGAGCTGGAGCTGGGTTCTTTCTCTTATTTTTTGTTGGCATAGTTGATGTTGATGTTTTATTTTTTGTTGGTGCAGCCATCGATTCTTGAGTTGGGTCCGAGATAAGAACTTCTGAACTTCTCCCAGGCTACAAAAAAACAATAAATTGTTAGCAAAAGTCTACAGCATAAATTAAATTAAATGCAGCCAATAAAACTTACATTGAGAATGATTTGTTCCGATGACGCTCATATATATAAAGGCCATAGCCATATTGTTTTAACCTCTTCCCAAGTGCTCATCTTGTTTGAATAGGGACGTCACTTTCAGGAACTTGTGATTTGTTGCCCCTTTTTCCTGCTTTCTTGGGCCCTTTAACTATAGCCGGGGCTTCTTCGACCAATTATGCTGGGCGTCTTCTAGACTGCCGTTGTGTACCTGTCCTTTCACCTGGCCTTATTCTAGTTGTCCTTCTGTGTAGCCCTTCAACTTCAGTGACACCTCCTTCTGTTGGGCCTTCTGGTGGTACTGGTGGTGGTACTTGTGATGCCCCTTGCGGTGATTCTTCGGTGGTTCTGTGATGATCCTTGAGGTGGCTCTGTGATGGCCCTTCGGTTGGCGGTTGAGTTCCAACTTGCTTTCTTCGAACCGAGAAAGAGGCCAAAAGATACCATAAATATAATATCGAGGCATATAATAATAAAAACTAAATACAAATTGGTTGAATTTACCACTAGGTATTTCTTTCGCTGCTGAAGAATAGTCGACTGCACTGGCCGTGATACTGCTTGGGCTTCAGCTGGCCGTGATGCTGCTTGGGTCAATCCTTCAGTTGGCCGTGATGCTGCTTGGGCCAATCCTTCACCTGGCTGTGTTCTACCTTGCCTTCTTCGAACATGCTGTTCAGTTTCATGACTTACTGAGGTTCTTCTTATGACCTAACAAACACATTACATACAAGGCCAAATAGAATATTATGTACATTTTTATGATAAACGACAAGAAAGCAACGTAAACATAAAATAAATTTCATGACTTACCTGGGTTCTAATTGTTGACTGAAGAACAGTTGACTCACTTGGCCCTGCTGTGTGCATTTCTCCAACTGTCTCTTCACTAGGCCCTTCACCTTGCCTCAACGGTTGTTGTTGCTTCCTCAATTGACAACCTTTAATATTGTGGCCTATTAGGCGACAATAAGAGCACGTGATCTTTGCCCCCTGCCTGCTCATTCTTTGCTGACCCGAGACCTCTCCCTTCGCCATTATTCGTCTTTGTTTTGTCCTTCCAATTTTCTTCTTCAGTGGCAAAGGTTGAGGTGCTTCATGATCCATGAGCTCCCAAAACTTGCTACTTCTAATTGGTTGCATCATGAACTGATAGGAAGTAAGATATTTTGATTTATGGTACCAATCATCGATGTAATCATCTGTATTGTCGCCCTTCAACTGGATGGCACATATGGCATGTGCACATGGAATTCCACTTACTTGCCATGCTCTACATGAACACTTCCTACTTCCTAGATTGACAACATACTTATCTGCATCCTTCATTATCTCATATCCGTCATCTCCATTCCAAATGGGATGACAATGCGTACTTGCAGCCAAGTTCTCATCCAATTTCTTCACAATCCTAGGACCATATTGTCTTGTCCACTTTGCAGCCTCATCTCTTTGTTTCTGCAGTCGAGTCATAACCGCAACTCGTATATCTTCAAGCATTAAGATGACTGGTTTGCATCTGGCATCTATTATCTTCGAATTAAATACTTCACAAATGTTGTTGTCGATGTTATTGCATTTGAACTCCTCTTTGAAGAATGCCCTGCACCAATGCTTCGGTTCTAGTTGAAATAGGGTAGCACAACCTTCCTTTGTCAATTGAAGCAGTCATTCTTTGGCTATTCTAAAGTCAGCCATGTTTGCACTCTTTGCTAATTGCCAAAATTGCAATTGCAGCTTATCCCCTTTATAGTTCTTTGCCCAATTTCCGTATATGTGCCGCGCACACATTCGATGTTCAGCATGGGGCAACAACTTGGCTACTGCCGGAACCAATCCCTGCAATAATTCAAAGTAAGAAATACTAGAGCAAATTATATGTTCATATTACAAAGCAAAGAAAACTATTGACTAAATTTTTCAAAAAGCAAGCATTACCGTTTGTTGATCGCTCATGAATGCCCACCCTTCCCCGTTTGTTATCTCCAAGTCAGCCATCAGATTTTTCAAGAACCAGGATCAATTGTCCTTGTTCTCAATCTTTACAATAACCCAAGCTAGTGGGAACATTTGGTTATTTGCATCTCTTCCAATCGCTGCCAACAATTCTCCCTTGCACAAGCCTTTCAAGAAACAGCCGTCCAATCCTATAATCCGTCTACAACCAGATAAAAATCATCGTCTGCATGCATCAAAGCACACATAGAACTTATCAAACTTGGTCCCATGATCAGGAAGCGGTCTCTCAATCACTTCTACATACACTCTACTTGCAGGGTTTTGCAGCCTACACTCCCAAGCATACTCCCACACCTGCCCATATTCCTTAGCATATTGACCAATAAGTATCTTTATCACCTTTTGCTTTGCTCTTTTGCACTGATTCCTAGATGCATTGATGCCTACACGCTCCTTCACCAGCATCCTAAAGTTAGCAAGTTTCAAGTTGGGCATCACCTTGATCAGATCGAAGAAGTGCTTGGACAACCATCCACTTGTTATCCTTTTGTTTTGAAAATTAATGGAACAAGTGTGTTCCTCTTGGTAGGCTTTAATCTGAAAAGACCCACTCTTCTTAACAAACACACCGTAAATCTTCCATGGACAGTTTTGCTGTGAACACCTAGCTCTTACAAATTTCTTGGTATTTCTAATGAAATCAATATTTCTTTGTGCAGCAATGGAGTTCTTTAGTCTAGCTTCCCTAAATTGTATCACATCATGGAATTTCATACCTACTGACAAAGTAGGAGACGCAACAGATGGATCATAGGAAAGAAACTTACTTTTCCTTCTACGCACAGCTCGTTGATCTTCTTCAACTTCATCCTGAGAAGTTGCAGTGTTGATGCTTTCTTCATAATCTGTCTCCAGGACTTGGCCAGCAACACTAATATCTGCAGGGCCTTCGTCTCTGTTTGGATGAATAGCTACATGCAAAGTTGCAAATCTATCTGACAAAAAATCCCTTTGTTTTTTCCTTGATTGTGTAAGCTCCTCATCGTCGGCGTCACTTAAGATTAACAAATTTTTAGCTTCAGCAGCCAACCCTTCATCGTCATTGTCATCATCACCGTCACTGGATTCAACTACTTCCCAATCTAATTCAGTGATGGTGACATCACCCATGTCACAATCACTTTGGTGAACAGCATCTGCGCCCCTCTCCTCCCTATCCTGTCCATCATGACCTACTTCATCCCTAACCTCAGTATAGCTTGAATACCATCTCCTCCTTCTCCTACTTGGGTGTTATCTTTGTCATCATCTTCGTCCTCACTATCACTATTGTTTTCAACAAACACTTTCGCCTCTTCGCCATGAAGATAATGATATAAGACATCCCTAAAACCATTATCATCTTCCAAAACTCTCAAACCATTTCTGAAACCTTTCCCAGGAACACAATACAATAACTTTTGTACTCTACAAGGCAAAAATGTCACTATATCCCTAACAAATCCAATATAATATGCTTTCTTTATATCTATAAAGATAGTACCCTCATTCCCCCCCTCATATTCCCACTTATCCTCCCCAATCACAAAATCTCCACTTTGTAGTAAACGATGACAGCAACATAGTCTTTATGCGCCATTTCTACAACAAAAGAGGACAAATATACAATTAACTTTTGGGACCACATTCACAAAGAACAGACAATTGCAAGTGGAGGTCCATACACTCTTTATTAAAGAAAAGAAAAGAAGAAGAGAGAGGGAAGATGCGGTCAGACGACAGCTGCAGCTTGAAAACAAGAGGCCTCAGGACAAGGACAAATAAAAATAAAGATGGGACCCGACAATTGCTTTTATTATGCCATCGCATTCCTTTAAAATATGGAGAGATTCCTCAGCATGGGTCCTCAATAATGCAATTTATTAAAAAAATATCCAGAAGTCCCCATCTCCACAACCTTCGATTCGAACATGTCCAAAGTCCAATACTATGAACCCTAACAATCACCAATCATCGCACATTTCACATCCAACCACTACAAATTACTTTCGCACATCACAATTCAACACCCTAAATGAATCACACATCACAGTGGATGAGGCGACGTCGAGCCCTACACCGAGCCCTAATTTTCCCCCGCCGAGCCCTACACCGAGCCTATATTTCAATGCCGCTCCTAAACCGTCAATTCGAACCCCCAATAGGATTATAGCACCACATCTGAGCCATAAATCTCACATCAAGCTTGACCTTTCCCAGCCGACCCCTAAATTTGAAGTCCGAGTCCTAATAAACAAGCTGGAGCCCTAATTTCACCACAAGGGAGAGGAAGAAGAGAAAAAACTTGAGCAAATCGACGACGGCGAGCGACGACGGGCGAGCGACGAAGGTGAGCGACGACGGCGAGCGATCACCTGCGAATGGCGAGTTATGAACGGCGATGGATGGAGAGGACGTCAGACTGAGTGTGAACTGATGAAAGGTTAAAATCCAAATAAACCAAATGACGTCATTTAACACTAAAGGAAAAACGATGTCGTTTAGTTTGGTCAAATGCACAGTGGATGGGGCGACATCGTTTTCCTCCTCCACGTGTGCTTTTTTTTTATAAAAAAATTGCCACATCAGTTAAGCATGTCGCCGGAAAATGCCACGTCTGCATTTTGGCCGGTTTTTGGCCGGATTGGCACTTAAGTGTTTCATTTTACTCCAATGATGGCACTTAAGTGTACCATTTTAAAGTTATAGCACTTAAGTGTCCCTCCGTGCCAAGTTATGGCACTCCGGGTGTCCTCACCTCCAAACCCTTGTGTGGTGGTCTGGCCACCACCTCACGAGGGTTGGTTGACTCTCACATCAAGGTGGTGAGGGTTGTACATGAGCCTTGACCTGCCTTCATGCGGTGGTGGCGCCACCACCATGCAAGGGTTGTTTGTCCTTGTTTGTGGCTAGCAAGGGTTGCTGTCTCATCGATCCTTGTGATGCCTATGTTAGGGACAATGTCTATCAATGAAGGTCTGGGGCAGTGAGGGCAATGTTCTAGTTCCTTTTTCTCTTTTAATTTTTTTGGGACTTTTGCTAATGTGGCACCTCTTGACATCAAATCATTGTTTATATATTGGGTGGTCGATTCCAATATAGGTTGGTTCCACTCTAAAATTAGGAATCGGACAACATAGGATCGATTTGTAATTTGTAGAATCGGGAATCAACCCCATTAACCCCAGACGATTGGACCGATTTGATCAAGTTTCGAGGTTTAACCTAGGACTAGTGGTTTTTTGTTTTTTGTTTTTTTGAATTCGTTCTATTCAAAAGAACTGTTTTGACAATTTAAGTATCATCCATCTTCGTGGTCAAGATTTAGTTGCATAGGGAACTCATAGTGATCATTGGTGCAAGCATCAATATCCTCATTGACAGCGATGAAATGATGTCTACCTAAACTCGATAGTTACTGGTAAAACATAAGATTAAAAAATTTGGAATCAAGAATGATCTAGTCACATTATTTTGACAAAAGAAATCCAGACAATACTCAAGCGCACAAAAAAACAGCCGATGCTTCTGCATGTTACTTGGAAATCAACTAATAAAGGTGTACCCCTCCCAGTTTTGCAGAAGTTGAACAACTTGCAGCAGTAAAAGGCCACCGAGCCATAAGTCATACATAGAAAATGAAGTACAATGTGAGATAGCTAGTGTAAGCACCTAGAGGGGGGTGAATAGGTGCACAATTAATTTATCGAAATACAGAAGCAATTCTCGGCAAACGATAGAAAGGTATTTTACTATTGATTGACAAAATGAAATACGATCAAAGTAAAGAAGGTAAGGGAGAGAAGATTGAACACATGGTTTATAGTGGTTCGGCTTAATCCAAGCCTATGTTTACTCTTCCGCACTGACAGCCCACCGGCTGGATTTCACTATGAACAAAAGAGAAGTTACAGCACTCCTTTTCCTTGATTCTACAGTGTAGATGTTCTATCACACCTCCTCAAGGTTTCTCACAAATATAGACTCTCTTTTGTATACAAGTATTCGCTCAAAGGAATTGTCTAAACAACAAGGAGCTTCAGACTTTGGAATTCTTCTATCGCGCACACCTCAACAACTTAGAACGTCTTCCTTATATACTCCTTTATGCCATCATACTCGTTAGCACTTACCAAAGGAATTCCTCCAATCTACCCGTTGGACGGAATCAATTAGGAAGATCATTCGGGCTATTAAAGGAACGTGTCGATAGCCCATCAATCCTGTTCGCCCATATAATCAGGATCTCGGTTTCCATAAGTAGAACCTTCCAAGAATATTTAGGCAATCATCGATTCCTTAATTTTCGAGTCAATCTCGATCAATCAAAGAATTCCGTTGTGTCTTTTCCAGCTACGAGATCTTCTCCAGTTGATAAGGTCAAGCCCTTAATGAAACATCCAGTTCTGGATAACATTTCTTCAACGGATTAGAGACTGTCAATGAGGATAGACTTTGAGTCTTGAGTCCGGCTGTCCGGAGGTCTTCAGACTTTAAATAGCGTAGTCCGCAAACCTTCGATTAGGACTCGATGGAAACGTTTTGTCAGCTTCAAAACACTTCAAGAAGATTTCTCCAACATAATGCAAACTCAAAAGGTAGAAAAAGGACCAGGCCATTTCCATTGGTTTGCTCCGCATTGGGAACTCGACTGGTTATTGCCATTTCCAATTTTGTGGAATCGATAAGTGGACTTGTTTATGTGGGAGCAACTGAAAATTGCCTGATTTGGTCCGTTCCCAATTGACTTGGAACTGGTGCTCACCCCTATTTATGTGATCCTGAAAAATGTTGACAAATGCCAATTCAATATTTTTTGTCGGTCGAATTGGACAGTGATAACGAGAGATACTTGATTGCACTTTTCGGCTAAGTTTTAGTATAGATTAACATTTTTTAAACTAAATTGCTTTTTCTTTGCATGTTTTAGGATTTTGATTGCGTTTATCCACAAATGTCACTTCTTGGTGGAAATATGAAAATGGTGTCCATCCAACTTTCTTTTTGATTCGACCAAAAAAAAAAAAAACTCCCTTTTTGATTTAATATTTTGCCATTATGAAAGTGGTATGAGTGATACGAAAAGACGTACGGACAAACAAATTTTTCTTCCACTCGTGGATGCTAGATCCATGATCAATGACACTTCATAGGGATCCTCTTTTCTGACCGAACATATGGACTAGATTAACGCATCTAAAGTATCATCACAGAAGATAACGCGTTTACATTTATGTGAAAAAGGACCTTTAACATATTGGGTCATCTCTTTTTAAAATTTCTCTTTTGGCCCTAATCTATGCTAAGGGTTGGTTGTGCTTTTTATTTATTTATTTGCTCAATACACAGTTTGGTGAGGGCTCGTCGCAGTGTAAAAAGCATGGCGACGTTGCCATTCCGTGGACTTCAAATTTACATCATGTGGTCCTGGTTTTATTTTTGGACAACGACACCCTAGAACGAAAATACTGGTGCACATTCATATTTGATGACACCATAGCTCTTTTGGCTCCACTACCTTAGATCTTCTCCAAGTTGTCAAGATTCAAAAGCTCAACGATTAGTCAATAGCATCTAGTTAATGTTTTACTAGTGTAAGTCCGCTTATGATAAACACATCATATGCAGTACTCTTCCTCGCCATTCCCACAAACTCCATCGACAACTCAACGTGAAAACCCTACTATGGAATTACATTAGAAAATGACGGTAGAATTCGGAGAGACAATGAAGAAACGAGAGCATTATCTCATGCTTCCTAGGACGCTATCGCATATAGAAGACGGTGGTGTTCGTCTTGTTCGATTGATCCACTGCTTATTAATTCAATGATGTTGCGGATTGGGACCTCTGGGACTCGCCCTCATAAGCTCGTAGTGGCTTCCTTGCATGTTATCTACCTTTATATAGTCTTCACGTAATGCTCGCAAGAGCATCCTAAGTGTCTTCCCTTGCTTCACGATGTGGGGAGCTCGTGCACGGGAGCTTGGAAGCGAAAAAAATATCAGTATTAGGCACAAACAAATCTTGAACATGCCCACCGCCATTTTTATTTCCTTTGAAGATAGCAAAAAGGTCTTGGCTTGATAGAGAATTAGAGTTGGGACATCCTATATATTTAGTACTTAAGGATGGTTACCTTTTTATTTTTCTAATGGTCAAAGTAGATACGCGAAAGGTACTTTATAATTAGTTTAGTCAATTGTTGGCCATTTTGTTCTTGGAACTAATATAATTGGATTGGACATTGCTTTATTTGTATATTTCCTACCATGCTGAAGGCACACTGTCCTGTGTTGTCCAATATTGAACAAAACAACACGACATTTCTTACCTCTATATGGCGGAAAAGCTTTGTTGCTCAAACTCTCCCCTTTATTGGGTAAAGAACCGTCAGCTGTTTACCCCCCCAAAAAAAAAAAAAAAAAAAAAGGGACCAAACTCTTTTAAATCGACAAACAGTAGATTTAGTAGGTTGGTCGACTTTGCTTGATGTGACCAGCATAGTCATCGATAATTACATGATGTGGTTATCGACAATTACAAAACCAATCTATCGATGATCACAATGTGTGGCTCTTGACAACCATACAATACAACTAGCAATGAGCACTGAAGTGCGATTGATTGAGAAAGATAGGTCAATGAATATGCTTCAAGCCATAAAATGATCGATATGACATAAATATAATATCAATGAACAAGAATTATCGATGACTATATGGAATCGATGTCGACAAATAGTTGAGAGGTGTTTGACAAAGTTCATCGACAAAGCTTGCAAGACTTAGCTATCCAAAAATTTGGCTAAGTATTGGAAGCATGGGGAGGACATGAGGACTAGAATATTGATTGAAGGTAAGGAAACCAAGCAATGGTTAAGTGGCCTAGTGGCCTTGGAAGCTATAATCGGTTGTGTATGAGATTGGCATGCAAATAGGTAATACGGAAATTTAAGAGTGCAGCCGTAACCTGTTGAGAACTAAATATTGGCAATTCATTCAGTTATTTATTACACAGAAAATTAGGAATCAACCTTGACCCCTAAACAAAGTGTTTTTAAGTTGCATTGGCATATTAGAACTATTTTTCATTTAATAGTAATAAGTCCCCATAACCTGTGATGAGACTTTGAGTTTAATTGAATTATCTACTAAGCCTGCAGAAGCACAAAATTTGACAAGCCCAAAATTCTTCTAAAGTGGCCGAATATACATGTGCCTAGCAAACGTGGCATCTCAAATTAGGAAATTTTAATTTATTGAAGCAAACTCGGGGATAATTGAGCTTTATATTGTCAAATTTTGATTATAGGGAAAAAAGAAAGAGCGTATACTCTAATATCCTAGTAAAAAAGATCACGTAACCTAACACAGGAAATAGGGATATCCTCAAGGTGAGGCTCACCTTCACCCAAGTCTAGCAATGGTCGGCCTCATGGGTTGGAGGTGAGGTCACCTTCACCAAGATTTGGTGAGAGGCGACCTTGCCGGCCACAAGCAAGGCTTGCTCTCACTAGATCTGGCGAAGGTGAGCCTCGCCCAAGGTTGGCGAGGTCGCCTTTGTAGTTGGCCCTTGCTAGATGTAGCGCCTCGTTGGCCTTTGGCAAAGGGCGAGCCTCACTCAAGGATAGGGAGGTTGCCCCTAGCTAGATTAGCAACTTGCCTCGGCCAGTCATTGGAGGCTGGGCGATCGACTAAAGGAATAAAAGGAAAAAAAAAAAAGAGAGAGAGAAGAAAATAAAAAGAAATTAAAAATATATAAAATTATTAAAAAATTGAAAAAATTAAAAAATAATCAATTTTATCCATGCCGTATCAGCCGTGCTACGTGAGATGGTCAATGTTCACATCAGCGAATTCTGTCAAAATTGATTGGATGGACTTAATTGACAATATGTTGAAAGGTTTATGATTCAATTGGTAAAATTGAAAGGTTTAGAACTGAATTAGCAAAAATGTAATAAGTTTATGACTTTTTGGACAATTTTTCCCTTCTTGGCCTTGCTAGTTGCCAAATACCCTTAGCTAGTTGTGTTTGAATTTGGGGTCTCAATTTAGGTAATTTCCCTAAAACGATTATCAATTTCAATATTTAATTGCTTAAATTGTGTGTATCAAGATTCTAACTTTGGTTTGATGAAGATTTTAGGCATATCATAATTAGGAAATTCCCTCTTTCGAGTCGTACATATAATTGGATTTTCGATCTTAAAGACCTAAGATCAGATCCCTGATTACCATTATATCCTCCATTGGATGTGGTGAATACTTAATCACGTGGGTTTTAGTATTACATGTCATTCCTATTATGAATATGAAAAATACAAGGAAAAAAATCAATACATTTAGGATAACATGCCACTAAATTTCCTAACTTAAAATTGCAAATTTTAGGAACCGAGCTGTGATTAGGAAATTACTTGATTCAAGTTAGGATTTAATATAAATTATTTCCTAATTTAAATTAAGTTATTATATACGTTAGGTAATTTTCTAATTTAACTTGCAAAGAAAATCTCAAAGATGGCTCATCCCGTGCACTGCATATAGTTTAATATTTCATAAACATTAAATACCAAGATAAAGAGGTAGCGTTGCATCAATAGGTCACTTTTCTTTTTAATTAAAGTTAATTAGGTCCCGATAGGTGCCCTAGAGTTTAGTTTTTTATTTGTTAAAAAGAAAACACATAAATAATTAAACACTCCTTGTTTAATTAATAGGACTAATCTATCATCGATCATATTCCATGTAATTAGAATTGCATGTAGGTTGCATTCATTTAAAGTAATTTTGTGTCAAGTCTTAGGGATATCCTCCATGATCTCCTTTTCTGTAAAAGCTTTGCTTTCTCGTCCTTTTCTTTGTTTTTTTTTTATTTTCAATTAGACGTAATTAATCATTACATAGCCTAGGGAAAGCAATAGGTTCAGAAATCAGACTCTCTGGCCAACGTAGCCTCGCCAACCCCTTCTTCAACAAAAAGAATCGGAGAAGTTTCTCTGCGTAGCTTTTTATTTTTGGCCGAGCGAGCATAATTTGAGCAATGCTAGATATATTAAAAGATTTCGATCGCGCGAATCTTGACGCCATGGCACTGCTGTTCACAACTTCTACGAAGAATGAATTTCACATCATCTAGGGTCCGGCAATCTCGTTCACCCAGAAGTGGCTTTATTTCTGTAATCTTCAATGAAATTTAGTTGTCTTGCATTTTACTGATCTTTTAGAGAGTGAAGCGATATATTGTCACTTGTATTGATGACCACATTCTTGTCACCGGTTGTATAGTAATATTGATTATGTCAGTATAAAACATCAAGATAACATAATACCATGTGGACATGCATCTATTATGAAATGACGATTGGTACAATAGATAATGTGGATGGGAGTCATACAGTACCTTGGTAGTCTTGCCTCACATCTTTGGTTTACCAAAAAAGTCTTAAACCTATTGTACTTATACCAATTCAATACTAAACCTTTCAGTTAGGCCAATTGAGTTATTAACATTTTGATGATTTGCTAATATAATCTATTTAGTCAAATTTGACTAGAAATTGCTAATGTGGATTCTGGTCGTCCTACGTGGCACGATCAACATGAGACAGCCGGCACTAATGTGGATACTTCTTACAATTTTTTTCTTTATTTATCCCTTTTCTTTTTGCAATTGGTCATCAAACACAAGTGATGGCCAGCGAGGCTTGATGAGGCTAGCCAGATCTAGTGATGGGGCCCCTCATTGGTGCTCGCCCTCACCCAAGAGAGGCTTGACAAACAGGCTAAAGTGGACTCACTAGGCCTTGCCCTCGCTAGATCTAGGGAGGAAGGCCCTCACCAGTAGTTACGGGTGCGCATGGTCCAGGCAAGCGGTTCTCGACCTAGAACCGAGAACCGGCCGCAAGGACCAGTTCTAATTTTTTTGAACTGGAATCCACCTATTTGTTGCATGGATCTACCCGGAAACCGGATTGCCCGGTCCGGTACTTGGATGGATCCATGGAATCGGTCTCACAATAATAATAATATCACTTTCTCAATCCCATCTTGCTTCTTCGCGTGCTAGCCTTTTGAGTTTTGCCCCCTAATTACTTGGTGTTTTGTCAAGGTTTGCTTTAGACTTTTTAACTTCTGAATGTCTCCATTTGCTCGGCATTTTGTCAAGAAAACTGCAGGCCAAAGAACGAACTTGACGTAAAACCCATATCAAGATCAGCTCAAATAAGCTCAAACACTCGCATCCGATCACTAACGAGACAAAACATACAAGCTAACACAAGCCGCTATCGCACCAAGTACTTGTGCAGCAGCAGATCAAGAGAGATGAGATCCCACTTCGGAAAGATACCCAGAAGATAAAGGCTACGCTACCCCAAAACAGGAGTTGGGTTCGGGCTTACTGTCCCTCTAGCGGTCTCGGAAGGTTAGGGGCTAACCGGTGCCTCAGGAGGATCGGGACTTTCTTCTGCACACAAAGATCGGGACTAATTTTGGTTCATGCATTGCTTGCTTTTTGATGCTGGGTTTGTTAATTAGTAATTTCAATTGTTTTTAATATTAAAAATCAATCGGTCGGTTCGGGTGGGCGGGTGGACGGATCCACCCATGGAATTAGGAACTGGACTGGTACCCATTAGTTCCCATAAATTGAACTGGGAACCGGACCGATTTCCTCAAGAACTACCGGTTTCAAGTGGTTCCGGTCTGGTTTTGGGTGATCCGAGCGGATCCCGGTTCTTTTGCACACCCCTATCGGTAGTTACACTCGCTCGACAAAAATAGAAGGAAAGGAAATGAAAGAAGAAAAGAAAGGAAAATAATAAAAAAAAAAAGAAAAATTATAAAAACTTTCAAAAATTATTCATGACAATGTTTGTTGTGCCACGCATGATGATGGGTGATCACATCAATGATTTCTGGTCAAAATTGACTCGATGAACTACATTAATAAATTATGAAAACATTTAGGACTAAATTGATAAATTGAAATGTTCATGATTGAATTGACATAAATGCAATTGATTTAGGGTTTTCTTGGTAATTTCCCCCAATACCATGTGAACATGCATCTATTATAAAAAATAAAATGATTAGTGGGATAACATGGTAGTTCCATCCATTAATAATCATTTTCATTTGACCGACAAAATAGTATAACCCTTAGCAATTTTCTTTTTGGCCAACACATCACAACATGCGCGTGCGGAGTTTTGACATCCCCACATCTTCGATTTACGGACTGGGATCCCGCAAAATTAGGAAAAGTTTGCATTTGAATGTTACAAGTTGAGAGATTGATATCATTAGGCTGGTTAAACGGCTTAAATTTATTTCCTATTTTTCTTTCCTTTTTCCCTTCCCCTCTTCTCCCTTTTTGTCCCCCTCTATTTTGTGACCCATGAACAAACTTTGCCCAAAAATCGAAGAAATAGAGAACACAGAAGCAACAACGATCCATGTCCCACGACAGGCCTCCGTCGGAGGTTCGCTCCACATTTGTCCAAGCCCCCTGTCGCCCCCGCCCTCACCACCAAGACCCATCATTGCTCTCCCCCCACCCTCGGCTAGGTTTACAAGATTAGATCTCGGGTTGTGAGCCTACTCTTGCCGCCATTAGGCGATGCAATATTTGAAATTACAATTAGATCTGTCAAATGGGTCAGAAATTCATTTCCAAACTCATATTCGATGGAATGAATTATTACATGAGTTAGTTATTCAATAAATAAGTCATAAATGAGTTTAGAGCGGTGAAACTCAAAATAATATGGATACTAAACGGAGTTCACCACTTATTTAGACTCAACTCTTCCTTATGATTCTCTCTTATTTTCATTTGATCTTATACTTGTTCATTCCGTGCTCTCATCTCAATCTGAGATTTGGTTAAATATAGATTATTAATATGAATTGGATCGGATATGTGTATAAGTTTGGTTCAAGTTGGGTTGGGTGTGGGTCACCACTATGTTTGTTCACTATGAAAATGAATCAAAATGAATTAAAATGGGTCGGATTTGGATTGGGTCAAACCCAAATTTGACCTTAGTCGCCCGTTTAATGGGTTTAGTCACGAATCAAGATCCGAAAGATGGCAAGATACTGCGGCACAAGTGGTGTGACGGCAGTGGTATCGTGGAGGGGGTGGAGAGAGAGAGAGAGAGAGAGAGAGAGAGAGAGAAATGGGGATATACTAGGGCTTGGGTCGGAGTTTTTTCGGTTAAGTTCAATGAATCGGGGCAATTTGATCATATCAAATGGAAAAACTTTTTATCATGACTCTAGAGGATGCTAAACCCCTTTAACCCTTTTGTAGGTCGCGCAGTATTATTTGTTTAACTAATGACACTCAAGCTAATTTAATTTTGTTTTACTTTGAAAAAAAAAAATGTTGCCTTGACACGCGTGACGCCTACATTCTTTTGGCTCAGCATGTGCACTTAATGCAATTACCACGTGTGCTGTCTGGCTGCTCAATAGTACCTCCCCTCTGGCTGATCTGTCCAAGCCCAATGCTTTTGGAAAGAGCTTTCCATTTGGCTTAAAAATTTCAGTCGGTCGGCTTTTATTATTATTATTATTATTTTATGCCGAGACATTCGTCTCTTTTATCCGTCACTTTCAGCTTTTTCCTACGTCAAACCAGAAATGAGCAACCCGAAGCTTCTTAAGTTTGGTCATCATGGAAGACAAGTGCTAACAAAATAGATTTTGCCTTTTCCAGCTTATTCAGTTTTGTCCTTGCCGTAGTTGTCGCTGAATCTAGGGAGAGAAAAAGCAAATTCCATCATTTATCCAATGCTTCTATGCAACGTTCTCCTTATAATTTGATATAATACTAGAAATGATTGAGCTAAATTGCTGAAATATTATCTCACTTTATTTGACTAATGGATTTGATTGGCCTTTCTTTCCACTTAATAATTTATGTATTTGGGTTGGACTTGTTAATGTGGTGTCAGAACCAAGCCTTGGAGTCCTTCATGCCCCAAGTTTATATTATGCATGCATGGTCCTGTGTTCTTCGATTTACATGCTTTCTTCCATGCTAGTCGGTTTGGGTCTCAATTAGCAAATAAGAAGATGCTGCAGCACAAATCCGTTATCACTTGAACACTGGATTTGGATAGGATTTATTTACATATAGTGTCTAACGGATGTGAGGATTTTAGCTGATGATCAATACTTTAATACAATGTCAGAAAGCCGTATGTCATTAAAACTTAAAACTATGCAAACAAATTTTGTTTTTACACAATCTAGGGCGCAACCATAGAGGTCTTAACTATCTTGAATTCTTACTAAACACTTTATAAGTCTCGTGAACTGGTTTGGTTTAAACTTTGATTTAAAGTACTCTAAAAATCCTATAATTTGATTAAGTTCAAACCTTTAACCTTTTTTTTTTTTTTTTTGGTAAATCAAACCTTTAACCTATTCAAGTGGCCTTAACCCAATTATTTTGGGGGAGAGGAGAGGGACAAGGACAAAATTTCGTAGTTGTTTGGGTGAAATCTTTATTGTAGTGGTTCTTCTTTCCTGCCAAATTTTTTTCATTGTGGCGAATATACCATGATGATAAAATTTTGATCGCGACAGGCAATTAAGACGAAGAAACTGGGCCAAAGCTACAAAATTTCATTATGATAGCCTTATTTATTTATTTATTAGTGATTGCAATCTGTTTGTTTACTATTAAATGTGGGGGACGGTGTGGGTTGTTCAGATCCTACCACTCCGCCATTCTCATGCCTATCACTTGATTGACCCTGGTACCGTAAAGCATGCTTAACTGTGGAGCAAATCATATATACAATATGCATACGTACCTTTTCATTTTTCTCTCTCGGAATAAATTCAAGGGACAAATTACAGTCAAATTTCTATAACTCATAACAAAAATACAACCAAGTCCGAAATATTTCCAATTTACATAATCAAGTTTTCAAACTTACCCAAAAATACAATTAAATACTTTTATTAAATCTGTTCAATTCGAGTGACCAAAAGAACTACTGTGAGTTTTTTAGAGTATTTTGAATAGATGTATTGCTGATTGACACTCCATATGAAGGAAAAAAACTTAAGAAAGAAAGATAAAGAAGGGAAGAAAAAACCCACCCGTAGGTAGCCGTGATGGTTGGGGTTTACTACCTCATCGCCGAGGGAACGGGTTTGAATCTCCGGATGCTTGCGACTTAAGTGAGAGTCTTAGGGGTGGTTTATTAGGCTAGCCTCCGAAAATTTAGGTCTAAATAGCGGCTTGCGGTGAGGCCTCATTAGTGCTACCGAGTACTAGAGGGTTGTGTGATTCCTGAAGGGTGATCTCCGGTGGTCCCTCGATCAAAAAAAAAAAAAAAAAAAAAAAAAAAAAGGAAAGAAAAAGCACCCATAGATTAATTGGAATGAAGCAGCGGTCCTTGTGGGAAGTAGGTGAGGGTTTGCAAGCCTTGGCCTAGATCTTGTCTAGACCTGGGCAAGGATTTGCAAGCCCTCGAACAGCGATTTGGCCACCACTCCATGAGGGCTGGTCGACCCTTGCTTCGAGGTGGTGATGGTTGGACACGAGGCTTGACCGACCCATGTGTGGTGGTGGCAAGTGGGGTGGCGGCAAGTGGTGGTCCCACCACCATGCAAGGGTGGTTAGCAAAAGTCGTAGTCTCGCAGATCCTTGTGATGCTTCTGCCAGCGAAAGTGGGGGAGGCAGCGAGGGCGATGTGCTAGTTTTGCTTTTTCTCTTCTAATCTTTTGGGACTTTTGTTAATGTGGCGCCTCTTGACATGAAATCATTGTATGTGTAGGGGTGATCGATTCTGAGACGGATTGGTTTCTGTCTTGAAACTAAGAATCGGTACAAATAAGGTGAGCTCCCAATTTGTAGGATCGGGAATCGACCCTATTGACCCTTGGACCGGCATTTTTTTTTGGATTTCTTCTATTCAAAGAACAGTTTTGACAATTGAAGCATCATATATTCTCGCGGTCGAGGTCAAGTTGCATAGAGAATTCATAACGATCATTGATCTAAAAAGTTCAAGCATGAAGATAGGAACCAACAATAACCGTCTGGTTCCGATTCCTTCTGCGAAATCGGACCAGCGGACAGGATCGATGGAACCGACCGGTTCTGCTTTTCTTTTTTTTTCCCTAGTTTGCATTTTACTTCATTTTATTTGTATGATTTAGGGCGCTGACGGCCTTTTACTGCTGCAAGTTGTTCCACTTCTGCAAAACTGGGAGGGGGTACACCTATATTATTTGATTCCTACGTAACTTGCAGAAGCACTGGCCAGTTTTTTTATATGCTTGAGCATAGTCTGCATTTCTTTTGGCAAATTAATTTGACCGGCTCTTGCTTGATTCCAATTTCTTAATTGTATGCGTCACCAGTATCTTTCCAGTTTAGGTAGACATTGTTTTATACTATTCATAATTTCATCATGATAGCCTAGTTTTGTTTTTTTGTGATTGCAATCTGTTTATTCCCTATTAAATATGGGGGATGGTGTGGGTTGCTCAGGTCCAACCACACCGCCATTCTTATGTCTATCACTTGATTGGCCTTGGTACCGTTAAGCATGCTTAACTGTGGAGCAAATCATATATACACTATGCATACGTACCTTTTCGTTTTTCTCTCTTGAGATAAAATCAAGGGAGAAATTACATTAAAAAATTCCCAATACTCATAATAAAAATACAATCAAGTCCTAAATACTAAATGTTTTCAATTTATGTAGTCAAATTTCCAAATTTACCCAAAAATACAATCAGATACTAATGTAAAATCCGTTCAATTTGAGTGATTGAAATAACTATTGTGAGCTTTTAATTTTAATTTTTTTGAATAGATATTGTTGATTGACAATGTCCATATGAAGGAAAATAACCTAAGCTGGAAAGATAAAAAAAAGGGAAAGAAAAGCACCCCTAAATTAGTTGGAATTCTGCGGTAGTCCTCATGGGGAATGGGCAAGGGCCTGCAAGCCCTTGCCTAGATATCACCTAGACTTGGGCGAAGATTTGTAAGCCCTCGCACAGTGTTTTTACCATCACTCCACGAGGGTTGGTTGATCCTTGCATCGGGGTGGGGAGGGTTGGACGCAAGGCTTGACCAACCCTTGTGTGGTGGTGGCAAGTGGTGGTGCCACCATGGTTGGCCCTTGCTAGTGGCTAGCAAAAATTGCTGTCTCGCCGATCCTTATGATGCTTAGGCGAGGGTCAATGTCTGCCAGCCGGGGGAGGGGGGAGGGGGCAGTGAGGGCAATGTTCTAGTATTGCTTTTTCTCTTTTAATCTTTTGGGAATTTTGCTAACACAACACCTCTTGATGTCAAAGCACTGTAAATGTGTAGTGGTGATTGATTCTAAGATGGGTTGGTTTCCACCTTGAAACATGGAATTTCACCAAACAAGGTCAGCTCCCAATTTGTAGGACCAGGAATCGACCCCATTGACACTTTTTCTTTTTGGGTTTCTTCTATTTAGAGAACTATTTTGACAAGAGCATCATCTATTCTCACGGTCAAGATGAAGTTTCATAGGGAACTCATAGCGGTCATTGATCTAAAAAGTTCAAGCATGAAGATCCTCATTGACGAGGATAAAACAATGTCTAACTAAACTGGAAAGGTACTGGTAATACATACAATTAAGAAATTGGAATGAAGCAAGAGCCAGTCATATTATTTTTCCAAAAGAAATCCAGACAATACTGAAGCACATAAAAAATTAGCCAGTGCTTCTGCAAGTTACGTAGGAATCAACTAATATAGGCATACCCCTCTCAGTTTTGCAGAAGTTGAACAACTTGCAGCAGTAAAAGGCCACCAGCGCCATAAATCACGAACAACTCAACGTCAAAACCCGACTATGATATTACATAAGAAAATGACATAGTAAAATTCAGAAAGACAATAAAGAAACAAGAGCATTGTCTCATGCTCCCTAGGACGCCATTCACATATAGAAAAATGTGGCATTCGTCTTGTTCGATTGATCCATTACTCATTACTTCAATGATGTTGCGGATCAGGACCTCTGGGACTCGCCCTCATAAGCTCATAATAGCTTTCTTGCATGTTATCTCCCTTTCCATAGTCTTCACGTGATGGTCGAACCACCGGACTATTTGTCTTCCCTCGGTTCATGACATGGGAAACTCGTGCACGGGCATATTAGAAGTATTTTTCATTTAATAGTAATAAGTCCCCATAACCTGTGATAAGACTGAGTTTAATTGAATTATCTACTAAGCCTGCAGAAGCACAAAATTTTGACAAGCCCAAAGTTCTTCTAAAGTGGCCGAATATACATGTGCCTAGCAAACGTGGCATCTCAATTTAGGAAATTTTAATTTATTGAAGCAAACTCGGGGGTAATTGAACTTTATATTGTCAAATTTTGATTATAGGGAAAAAAGAAAGAGCGTATACTCAATATCCTAGTAAAAAAGATCACATAACCTAACAAAGGAAATAGGGATATGCTCAAGACCCGTTAGAGAAGATTCACAATTAGAGGTTGGCAATACACAATAAAAAGCAAAAAATGACACAAGAGAGCACAAAAGTCATACACACACGAGCTCTCTCTCCTGCGGCCCCAGAAATATTTTAGTGCGCAGTTTCATGAAATCAACAAATACGCATTCATTAATTGTTGGATCGCTCTCAATTTTTGTGGAGAGTATGCTTAGTCATTATTCTTAAATTTTTCCAGTGAGATGAGGAAATAATATTTTAATATATGTCTATGAAGGAGCAAATCGGACTGCTAGAGAGTCGTATTCGCGATCACACGTAAACAGTGATTATGCATTTGTTGTAAGTTGAAATGCCTTAAAATTTTGAGGAGACCTCTACACCATCTATTTCCTCAACCCACCAATGGATTGGAGCATCGAAGATCTAGAGATCCCTTGCGATGTCCACAGTCCCTGATGTTACCGTTTGCCCCTCTTGCCACACCATTGTGAATCTCGTTGTCCTAATGTGATTACTTGATGCTGCCTAACGACTTAGGGTGCGTTTGGCACCGGCTTTGCCAAGTACCTTTGGGTACTCAAAGCCCATTTGCCCAAATATTGGGTGTTTGGGAAAAAATTTTAGACCTGCCTTGAAGAAATGCTGGCCTTCCAAAGGCTGAAAGCCCAAGGCATGTCCTAGGCTGCCTTGGGCTTTCAGCATTTTCGGAAGGCTCGATGCACTGTTCATCTTCCTCTGCGTCGAATTTTGAGATGTCGACAGGCAAGGTGGCGACTCGGCCGGCGAGGTGGCGATGGGTCGGCGACAGGTTGGAGAGAGGTCGGCAACCTGTCTCTCGCTGGTCGTGTGACCCGGATCCGGGTCGTGTCGGTTGCCTAGGTCACGGCGAGGTTGGTTGCCGTGACCTCCGGCGACCTCCGTGACTCAGATTTGGGTCACGGAGGTTGCTTGGGTCACGGCGGGTTTGTCGCCGCGACCTTCGGCAACCCACGACCTTGCCGCGACCCGGATCCGGGTCGCGGAGGTTGCTGGAGGTTCTTTGGAGGTTGCGGCAACCCAGGCGACCCAAATCTGGGTCGTGGAGGTCGCCGGAGGTTGCGGCGACCCGGGTGACCCAGGACCTCGCCGCGACCTAGATCCTCCGCGACCTCGTGGTGACCTTCGTGGCATGATGGGTTGCGCAATGGCGCAGCGAGGGTCGCCGCGACCCTCGCCGGATCGCCTACCCTTTGCTGGCGCGAAGCCTTGGCCGGTGGTCACCGGCGAAGCCTTGGCTGGCCAATTTTCCTTTTATTAATAATAAAAGTATTTTGCAAATTTAATTTACCCAAACACTATTTTGCACAAGTATATTTCACAATGGACTTTCACAAATAAATTTACCAAACACACTTTGCATTTTAAAAAACACCATTGACTCAAAGGCCTTTACATTTTCTCAAGGACTTTCCCCAAAAGTCTTCCCAAAGGCCTTTACACTTAGTCCTTGCCGGACTCCTTGCCACCACCTGTCTATTGTCACTGCTACCCTTCTTGGCTAGGAAAATTGTCTAAAAAGTCTCAAATTTATTGCACTTGTGCTAATTCGTCTTCAAGTTTTTAATTTTGCTAATTGAGTCTTAAATATTTTCACTTTTTGCTAATTGATTCTATCCAGCCAATTTTGGCTAGAATTTACTAACATGGATGCTAGCGCTTATGTGGACAAATTTTATTAATTTTTAAATATTTTTTTTGAAAATTTAAATTATTTTTTAATTTTTTAATTCCCTTTTTCCTCTCTCTCTCTCTCTCTCTCTCTCTCTCTCTCTCTCTCTCTGTTTTTTTTTTTTTTTTTAATTTCTTTCCCTTTTTATCCCTTGGTTGGTTGCCCAGCCTTTGGTGATAGCCAAAGGCCACAATCGATGAGGGTTGGCCTTAGGCGAGGTTGCCCTCGCCAGGATCTAGTGAGGGTTAACCTTGCCAGCCTTGGGTGAGGCTCACCCTCGCCCAAATCTAACGATGGTCGGCCCACGGGCCTAAAGTGAGGTCACCTTCACCGAGATTTGGTGAGAGGTGACCTTGCCGGCCACAAGCAAGGCTCGCTCTCACTAGATATGGTGAAGGTGAGCCTCGCCCAAGGTTGGCGAGGTCGCCTACATAGTCGGCCCTTACTAGATCTAATGCCTTGTTGGCCTTTGGCAAGGGCGAGCCTCACTCGAGGATAGGGAGGTTGCCCCTAGCTAGATCAGCAACTTGCCATTCGTGGCCTTTGGACAATCATTGGAGGTTGGGCGACCGACTAGAGGAAGAAAAGGAAAAAAGAAGAGAAGATTTATTGGACAGTCATTGGAGGTTGGTCAAAATTGACTGGATGGACTCAATTGACAAAATGTTGAAAAGTTTATGATTTAATTGGTAAAATTGAAAGGTTTATAACTAAATTGGCAAAAATGCAATAAGTTTAGGATTTTTTGGACAATTTTCCCTTTCTTGGCCTTGCTAGTTGCCGAATACCCTTAGCTAGTTGTGTTTGAATTTGGGGTCCCAATTTACATAATTTCCCTAAAACGATTATCAATTTCAATATATAATTGCTTAAATTGTGTGTATCAAGATTCTAACTTTGGTTTGATGAAGATTTTAGGCATATCATACATAGGAAATTCCCTCTTTCGAGTCCTACATATAATTGGATTTTCGATCTTAAAGACCTAAGATCGGATCCCCGGTTACCATATATCCTCCATTGGATGTGTGAATACTTAATCACATGGGCTTCAGTATTACATGTCATTCCTATTATGAATATGAAAAATACAAGGAAAAAAAATACATTTAGGATAATGTGCCACTAAGGGCGCGTTTGGTAACATTTTTGTTTAAAAATTGTTCATGGAAATAGAAATAGAAAAAAAGTATTTCTGTTCCTGGGAACAATTTTTGAACAAAAAAAAAACGCATTTAGTAAACTTGTTCCGGGAATAAAAAATAAACGGAAACACGTTTGGAAAATTTGTATAATTTTTTTTTTATTTCTTTTATTTTTAAATATTTTTAAATATTTTTTTCTATTTTCTTTCTTATTTTTATTATTTATTTTCCTTTTTTCCTTTTTTTTTTTTTCTTCTTTTGGCCGGCGGCCTCGCCCGTGACCAGCGAGGCGCGGCCTCACCGGGCCACCGCCAAGCGACGCCGACTGGTGGTGGCTCGGCTAGGCCGAGCCTCACCGGTGTTGGGCGAGCTCGCCCGCCCGACGCAAGGTTGGCCTCGCCTTGGCTGGGAGAGCTCGAGCTCGTCCAAATCCGATGAGGCGAGCTCGCCCCGGCCGGCGAGAAGCGGCCAGCGAGGCTCGGCCTCGCCGGGCCATGGTGATCTAGGCGAGCTCGAGCTCGCCCGGCCAAGGCGAGGTTGACCCTCGCCCGGCTACGGTGAGGCTCGGCCTCTCGGGGCCGGCGAGCCTCGCCTTGACCGGGCGAGGCTGTCGGCGGTCGCCGGCCATGGCCGAGGTCGGCGACCGGCCAAAGAAAAAGAAAGAAAAAAAGTGTTTCTAAATTTTGTTTCAGAAATAAGAAATAACTTTTTTTTTTTTTGTTTTCATTCCGAGATGTGTTTACGGGAACAAAAAACAATTTTGGAACAAAAATGCACCCAAACGCGTTTGTTCATTCATTTTTGTTCCCAGGGGAACAAAAAAAAAAAAAAGTGCTTAAAAATAGAAAAGAGAAGTGAAAACAAATGCAGCCTAAGTTTCCTAACTTAAAATTGCAAATCTTAGGAACCGAGTAGTGATTAAAAAAATAATTGATTCAAGTTAGGATTTAATATAAATTATTTCCTAATTTAAATTAGGTAGTTTTCTAATTTTTTTTTGTCGGTCCTACTTTAATCCTACTCTAACACTCACTCTCAGACTTTTGTCATGCCTCATGTAGGGGTAGGGGTCGAAACCCACTCATGAAATGAAATCATTCCCACCCCAATCCTCCTTGAGAAGGTGGGGATTTGAACCCTTCACTCCTCCTTCCAAGTTAGAAGGATGGCCACTGGGACGAACCCCCAGTGGTTAGATAGTTTTCTAATTTAAGTTGCAAAGAAAATCTCAAAGATGGCTCATCCCATGCATTGCATATAGCTTAATTTTTCATAAACATTAAATACCAAGATAAAGAGGTAGCGTTGCATCGATAGGTCACTTTTCTTTTAAATTAAAGTTAATTAGGTCCCGATAGGTGCCCTAGAGTTTAGTTTTTTTATTTGTTAAAATGAAAACACATAAATAATTAATCACTCCTTGTTTAATTAATAGGACTATTTTATCATCGATCATATTCCATGTAATTAGAATTGCATGTAGGTTGCATTCCTTTTAAGTAATTTTGTGTCAAGTCTTAGGGATATCCTCCATGATCTCTTTTTCTGTAAAAGCTTTGCTTTCTCGTCCTTTTCTTTGTTTTTTATTTTTATTTTTATTTTCAATTAGACGTAATTAATCATTACATAGCCTAGGGAAAGCAATAGGTTCATAAATCAGACTCTCTGGCCAACGTAGCCTCGCCAACCCCTTCATTCAACAAAAAGAATCGGAGAAGTTCCTCTGCGTAGCTTTTTATTTTTGGCCGAGCGAGCATAATTTGAGCAATGCTAGATATATTAAAAGATTTCGATCGCGCGAAGCTTGACGCCATGGCACTGTTGTTCACAACTTGTAGACAGAATGAATTTCACATCATCCAGGGTCCGGCAATCTCGTTCACCCAGAAGTGGCTTTATTTCCGTAATCTTCAATGAAATTTAGTTGTCTTGCATTTTACCGATCTTTTAGAGAGTGAAGCGATATATTGTCACTTGTATTGATGACCACATTCTTGTCACCGGTTGTATAGTAATATTGATTATGTCAGTATAAAACATCAAGATAACATAATACCATGTGGACATGCATCTATTATGAAATGACGATTGGTACAATAAACGTGGATGGGAGTCATACAGTACCTTGGTAGTCTTGCCTCACATCTTTGGTTTACCAAAAAAGTCTTAAACCTATTGTACTTATGCCAATTCAATACTAAACCTTTCAATTGGGCCAATTGAGTTATTAACATTTTGATGATTTGCTAATATAATCTATTTAGCCAAATTTGACTAGAAATTGCTAATGTGGATTCTGGTCGTCCTACGTGGCACGATCGACATGAGACAGCCGGCACTAATGTGGATACTTCTTACAATTTTTTTCTTTATTTATCCCTTTTCTTTTTACAATCGGCCATTGAACACAAGTGATGGCCAGAGAGGCTTGATGAGGCTAGCCAGATCTAGTGATGGGGCCCCTCATTGGTGCTCGTCCTCACCCAAGAGAGGCTTGACAAGCAGGCTAAAGTGGACTCACCTTTGGGCCTTGCCCTTGCTAGATCTAGGGAGGAAGGCCCTCACCAGTAGTTACGGGCGTGCATGGTCCAGGCAAGCAGTTCCCGACCTAGAACTGAGAACCGTCCGTTAAAGACCAGTTCCAAAAAATTGGAACTGAGATTTACCTATTTGTTGCATGGATCCACCTAGGAACCGGATTGCCCGGTCCGGTACTCGGGAGGATCCATGGAATCGGTCTCACAATAATAATAATATCACTTTCTCAATCCCATCTTGCTTCTTCGTGTGCTAGCCTTTTGAGTTTTGCCCACTAACTACTTGGTGTTTTGTCAAGGTTTGCTTTAGACTTTTTAACTTCTGAATGTCTCCATTTGCTCGGCGTTTTATCAAGAAAACTACAGGCCAAAGAACGAACTTGACGTAAAACCCCGATCAAGATCAGCTCAAATAAGCTCAAACTCTCGCATTCGATCACTAACGAGACAAAACATACAAGCTAATGCAAACCGCTTTCGCACCAAGTACTTGTGTAGCAGCAGATCAAGAGAGATGAGATCCCACTTCGAAAAGATACCCAGAAGATAAAGGCTACGCTACCCCAAAACAGGAGTTGGGTTCGGGCTTACTGTCCCTCTAGCGATCTCGGAAGGTCGGGGCTAACCGGTGCCTCAGGAGGATTGGGACTTTCTTCTGCACACAAAGATCGGGACTAATTTTGGTTCATGCATTGCTTGCTTTTTGATGTTGGGTTTGTTAATTAGTAATTTCAATTGTTTTTAATATTAAAAATTAGTCAGTCCGGTTCGGGTGGGTGGGTGGATGGATCCGCCTATGGAATTGGGAACTAGACTGGTACCCACTGGTTCCCATAAATTGAAATTGGGAACCGGACCGATTCCCTCAAGAACTACCGGTTTCGAGCGGTTTCGGTTTGGTTCTAGGTGGTCCGAGCGGATCCCGGTTCTTTTGCACACCCTATTAGTAGTTACACTCGCTCAACAAAAAGAGAAGGAAAGGAAACGAAAGAAGAAAAGAAAGGAAAATAATAAAAAAATTCAAAAAAATTATAAAAACTTTCAAAAATTATTCATGACAATGTTTGTTGTGCCACGTATGATGATGGATGATCACATCAGTGATTTCTGGTCAAAATTGACTGGATGGACTACATTAATAAATTATGAAAACATTTAGGACTAAATTGATAAATCGAAATGTTCATAACTGAATTTACATAAATGCAATTGATTTAGGGTTTTCTTGGTAATTTCCCCCAATACCATGTGAACATGCATCTATTATAAAAAAATGATTAGTGGGATAACATGGTAGTTCCATCCATTAATAATCATTTTCAATTGACCGACAAAATAGTATAACCCTTAGCAATTTTCTTTTTGGCCAACACATCACAACATGCGCGTGCGGAGTTTTGACATCCCCACATCTTCGATTTACGGACTGGGATCCCGCAAAATTAGGAAAAGTTTGCATTTGAATGTTACAAGTTGAGAGATTGATATCATTAGGCTGGTTAAACGGCTTAAATTTATTTCCTATTTTTCTTTCCTTTTTCCCTTCCCCTCTTCTCCCTTTTTGTCCCCCTCTATTTTCTGACCCATGAACAAACTTTGCCCAAAAACCGAAGAAATAGAGAACACAGAAGCAACAACGATCCACGTCCCACGACAGGCCTCCGTCGGAGGTTCGCTCCACATTTGTCCAAGCCCCCTGTCGCCCCCGCCCCTGCCACCAAGACCCATCATTGCTCTTCCCCCACCCTCGGCTAGGCTTACAAGATTAGATCTCTGGTTGTGAGCCTCCTCTTGCCGCCATTAGGCGATGCAACATTTGAAATTACGATTAGATCTGTCAAATGGGTCAGAAATTCATTTCCAAACTCATATTCGATGGAATGAATTATTACAAGAGTTAGTTATTCAATAAATAAGTCATAAATGAGTTTAGAGCGGTGAAACTCAAAATAATATGGATACTAAATGAGTTCACCACTTATTTAGACTCAACTCTTCCTGATGATTATCTCTTATTTTCATTTGATCTTATACTCGCTCATTTCATGCTCTCATCTCAATTTGAGATTTGGTTAAATATAGATTATTAATATGGATCGGATCGGGTATGTATATAAGTAAAATTCACGTTGGGTCAGGTGTGGGTTACTATGTCTGTACTATATGAAAATGAGTCAAAATGGATTAAAATGGGTTGGATTTGGATCGGGTCAAACCCAAATCTGACCTTAGTCACCCGTTTAATGGGTTTAGTCACGAATCAAGATCCGAAAGATGGCAAGATACTGCGACACAAGTGGTGTAACGGCAGTGGTATCGTGGAGGGGTGGAGAGAGAGAGAGAGAGAGAGAGAGAGAGGTGGGGATATACTAGGGCTTGGGTCGGAATTTTTTCGGTTAAGTTCAATGAATTGGGGCAATTTGATCGTATCAAATGGAGAAACTTTTTATCATGACTTTAGAGGATGCTAAACCCCTTTAACCCTTTTGTAGGTCGCGCAGTATTATTTGTTTAACTAAGCACGCCGCAAACAAAAATTTTCAAATGAGACTCAAGCTAATTCAATTTTGTTTTACTTTGAAAAAAAAAAAATGTTGTCTTGACACGCGTGACGCCTACATTCTTCTGGCTCAACATGTGCACTTAGTGCAATTACCACGTGTGCTGTCTGGCTGCTCAATAGTACCTCCCGTCTGGCCGATCTATCAAAGCCCAATGCTTTTGGAAAGAACTTTCCATTTGGCTTATAAATGTTCATTCGGTCGGCTTTTTTATTTTATTTTATGCCGAGACTTTCATCTCTTTTATCCGTCACTTTCAGCTTTTTCCTACGTCAAACCAGAAATGAGCCACCCAAAGCTTCTTAAGTTTGGTCATCATGGAAGACAAGTGCTAAAAAATTAGATTTTGCCTTTTCCGGCTTATTCATTTTAGTCCTTGCCGTAGTTGTCGCTGAATCTAGGGAGAGAAAAGCAAATTCCATCATTTATCCAATGCTTCTATGCAACGGTCTCCTTATAATTTGATATAATACTAGAAATGATTGAGCTAAATTGCTGAAATATTATCTCTTATTATTTGACTAATGGATTTGATTGGACTTTATTTCCACTTAATAATTTATGTATTTGGGTTGGACTTGTTAATGTGGTGTCAGAACCAAGCCTTGGAGTCCTTCATGCCCCAAGTTTATATTATGCATGCGTGGTTCTGTGTTCTTCGATTTACATGCTTTCTTCCATCCTATTCGGTTTTGGATTCAAGTAGCAAATAAGAAGATGCTGCAGCACAAATCCGTTATCACTTGAACACTGGATTTGAATAGGATTTATTTACCTATAGTGTCTAACGGATGTGAGGATTTTAGCTCATGATCAATACTTTAATACAATGTCAGAAAGCCATATGTCATTGAAACATAAAACTATGCAAACAAATTTTGTTTTTACACAATCTAGGGTGCAGCCATAGAGGTCATAACTATCTTGAATTTTTACTATACACTTTATAAGTCTTGTGAACTGGTTTGGTTTAAACTTTGATTTCATAAAGTTCTCTAAAAATCCTATAATTTGATTAAGTTCAAACCTTTAACCTATTCAAGTGGCCTTAACCCTATTATTTTGGGGGAGAGGAGAGGGACAAGGACAAAATTTGGTAGTTGTTTGGGGGAAATTTTATTGTAGTGGTTCATCTTTCCTGCCAATTTTTTTTCATTGTGGCGAATGTACCACGATGATAAAATTTGGTCGCGACAGGCAATTAAGACGAAGAAACTGGGCCAAAGCTACAAAATTTCATTATGATAGCCTTTTTTATTTTATTTTTATCTTATTTTTTTAGTGATTGCAATCTGTTTATTCACTATTAAATGTGGGGGACGGTGTGGGTTACTCAGATCCAACCACTCCGCCATTCTCATGCCTATCACTTGATTGGCCCTGGTACCGTTAAGCATGCTTAACTGTGGAGCAAATCATATATACAATATGCATATGTACCTTTTCATTTTTCTCTCTCGGAATAAATTCAAGGGACAAATTACAGTCAAATTTCTATAACTCATAACAAAAATACAACCAAGTCCGAAATATTTCCAATTTACATAATCAAGTTTTCAAACTTACCCAAAAATACAATTAAATACTTTCATTAAATCTGTCCAATTTGAGTGATCGAAAAAAATGCCGTGAGTTTTTAGAATATTTTGAATAGATGTATTGTTGATTGACCCTCCATATGAAGGAAAATAACTTAAAGATAGAAAGATAAAGAAGGGAAGAAAAAACCCACCCGTAGGTAGCTGTGATGGTTGGGCTTTACTACCTTATCGCTGAGGGAAGGAGTTCGATTCTCTGGATGCTTGCTACTTAAATGGGGGTCCTAGGGGTGGTTTACTGGGCCAGCTTCCGAGAGTTTACGTCTAAATAATGACTTGCGATGAGATGCTTGCGACTTAAGTGGGGGTCCTAGGGGTGATTTACTGGGCCAGCTTCCGAGGGTTTACGTCAAGGTTCTATCGGTGCTAATCCAGTACTGGAGGGTTGTGTGATTTCCGATGATCCTCTCTGTCATAAAAAAAAAAAAAAGAAGGGAAGAAAAGTACCCATAGATTAATTGGAATGAATCGGCAATCCTTGTGGAAAGTAGGTGAGGGTTTGCAAGCCTTGGCCTAGATCTCGTCTAGGATTTGCAAACCCTCGAGCAGTGGTTTGGCCACCGCCTACACAAGGGCTGGTCGACCCTTGCTTCGAGGTGGTGATGATTGGACACGAGGCTTGACCGACCCATGTGTGGTGGTGGCAAGTGGGGGTGGTGGCAAGTGGTGGTCCCACCACCATGCAAGGGTGGTTAGCAAAAGTTGTAGTCTCGCAGATCCTTGTGATGCTTCTGCCAGCGAAAGTGGGGGAGGCAGCGAGGGCGATGTGCTAGTTTTGCTTTTTCTCTTTTAATCTTTTGGGACTTTTGTTAATGTGGCGCCTCTTAACATGAAATCATTGTATGTGTAGGGGTGATCGATTCTGTTGGTTTCCGCCTTGAAACTAGGAATCAGTACAAATAAAGTCAGCTTCCAATTTGTAGGATCGGGAGTCGACCCTATTGACCCTTGGACCGGTATTTTCTTTTGGATTTCTTCAATTCAGAGAACAGTTTTGACAATTTAAGCACCATATATTCTCGCAGTCGAGGTCAAGTTGCATAGAGAATTCATAGTGATCATTGATCTAAAAAGTTCAAGCATGAAAATAGGAACCAACAATAACCGTCTGGTTCCGATTCCTTATGCGAAATCGGACTAACGGACAGGATCGATGGAACCGACCGGTTCTGCTTTTCTTTTTTCCCTAGTTTGCATTGTACTTCATTTTATTTGTATGGGCGCTGACGGCCTTTTACTGCTGCAAGTTTTTCCACTTCTGCAAAACTGGGAGGGGTACACCTATATTATTTGATTCCTACGTAACTTGCAGAAACACCTATATTATTTGAGTATAGTCTGCATTTCTTTTGGCAAATTAATTTGACTGGCTCTTGCTTGATTCCAATTTCTTAATTGTATGTGTTACCAGTATCTTTCCAGTTTAGGTAGACATTGTTTTATACTATTCAAAATTTCATCATGATAGCCTAGTTTTGTTTTTTGTGATTGCAATCTGTTTATTCCCTATTAAATATGGGGGATGGTGTGGGTTGCTCAGGTCCAACCACACCGCCATTCTTATGTCTATCACTTGATTGGCCTTGGTACCGTTAAGCATGCTTAACTGTGGAGCAAATCACATATACACTATGTTGCGATAGGGCGAGCGATCGAACAAAATATAGACGGAAGAAGAAAAATAAATCGGACACCGAATTTATGTGATTCAGTCGTAAAGACTTACATCCACGGGAAGAGCAGTAGCGAATTTCACTATAGATCAAGCGATACAAGGAGATTACACACTCGAGTCATTCAAACACTCTCTCAGTGTTTCCCAAGCCTCAATTACACCCAATAGCACACCCAGTGTTTAGCCCCGAAATTCCCCGAAAATAATCTCTCAATCTCACGAAGGAATTACACGCAAATCTTACCTCAAGATTTAATCGACTACAAACACTAAACTTCTTGAATGTAATTGCACGAACGAACCCACTTTCAAGCACTCGATATTTGCTGCTTCAAGTTTGCTTGCATCAACCACGGTGGAACAAGCACTCACTTGGCGCTTCAAGATGTGGCTTCGCTAATCGTTGAACGTGCGGCTACGTACGTAGGGTTCAGTGGCAATTTTCAAAAGCACCAAAAGAAGACCTGCAAAGTTATGCTTTTATACGTGGGTGTGCCCAAGGTCAAAAGTTTGACCTTGGGTCCCACCAACTTTGATTCTTCACGTGCAGGGCTTCAGCGGCTTCTTTATTTCCATTAAACTTGCAGCCACGTCTATCACAAAGAAAAGAAGACCTCGGCAACTTCACTCCAAAAGGGAAAATTCATCTTTTAATTATTTCCTCTTTTTTTAAAACCGTCAAAAGTCCAATGAATCTCAAACTCGGGTTATAAATTAACAATTTCCACATTGACTCGACGTTTGAGCCAAGTCGCAATCGTTTCATAAAAATTCAAATTCTACCGCTACTTTCCCATAGCCCCTAATGGGCTCAACCACCACAGATATTGTCCAAGTCCAAGCCTCGCTTGAACTTCGCCATAACCGAGGACCTCATCAGAATACCAACTCCACATGCACCTTTAATTGCTCCGCAAGGATTTTCTGACACAACCTCCTCAACCGCAGACAAAGTAAAACCATTATTACATCCATATCTGTTAGGAGATCGAAAACGTATCTTGTCAATATCAGCAATTACAGCAACCGTTGGTTCTATAGGCTCCACCTCGCTATGAGCACCATCTGTGTCGATTATTTTGCTAATTCTCGTACTCGCTACCTCAGGAGTTTCTGGTTGCAACTCCACCTCAAGCTGAACACCGTTCATATCCGTATTAGCACTGCTATAATCACTCATAGCCAGAAGTACTTGAGACTCATCAAAGGGTAACTTCTCTGCTGTTAATAGGTGAATTTATATTTGGGCACCACAACTGATCACCCCGCTCACCTTGTGCATAGCCATGGAATATGCACATTGCCCTCCAATTAAGCTTATCATCATTTACTCGAAAATAACACAAGCAACCAAACATTCTAAGAATAGAATAATCAGCAACGTTACCTGACCACACTTCTTCAGGAGTCTGCCATTCAATAGCAGTTGATGGGGATCTATTCACCAAGTAGTTTACTGTACTTAGCACACCAATCAGGAATTTCCTAGTCATACCAGCACTAGAGATAATTTTTTGGGTTGTCTTTAGTAATATTCTGCTCATCAATTCTGCAAATTGTTGTGATTTACTAGCACTAGTGTGGTGTTTCACTATGCTATCTTTCATGCAGAATTTATTTGTCAGCTCTGAGCAAAACTCCATGCTATTATCAGTTCGCACATGCTTGATCGACTTACTAGTCTCCATCTCGATCAAAGCTCTTGATTGCGAGATCCTAACACCAGCATCAAACTTGTGCCTTAGCACACTTTCCTTCGCTCCGGTCCAACAAATACTGATGGGCTTATTTCGGGCTTCCGGCATGGGCCCATAAGGGCCCATAGACAACTTGGAAGTTACATGCCCTTTTGACCTTTGGTGTCTTGTTTTATGCTTTTCCTTGTGACTTGGCGAGAGGTTCTTTCTTTCCAACGGAAGGGAGTTGTCTAGGATCATGTGGTTGGATGAAGAGTGGTGTTTTTCCAAGTCGATTGTGTGCAATGCTGCCGGGTCTCTGGTCGATACCTTTGCTAGATCGGTGAGGGCTGCATTGGCGTATCAGGCGATAGCCCTAGTTGTTGTGCACGTGTTGTGCTTTCTCTCTCTCTCTCTCTCTCTCTCCTTTAAGAAGTGTTAAGCTGGAACCCAACTCCGATTGCTTGACTAATCAACAAGGGTGGAAAGAGCAGGCACCTATCGCCGAGGCTTCTGATATGTGGTCTTGCTTTTCGGAGATTAAAATCGAGTTTTGCAATAGGGGCAAAATAGGGTTATGAATTAGATTGACAAAACCTAACCATATAGATTCTCTCTATTCTAATTGGCTAGCCCTCCCCCTTCTCCCACCCGCACAAAAAAAAAATTCCTTATGGACCTACTATGTTTAGACGCCCCTACTATAGGCTTTGTTTCTTCATTTCTCATAAAATAAAACTTTACACATTCAATAACCCTCTAGGGAATACTTGGTGTGGCAATAATTCGAAGTGAAATATTGCTAGCATTCAATATCTATTAAGTATGAAAATCATTGATATTCCTAGAAATAAAACTTTGCAATCCTAGACCCAAAAAAAAAAAAAAAAAATGGCCTATTTGATTTGACTTTTATCTTTTACTCTCTTTTATATTTTCAAATTGTGCGATGCACATTTTGATTTCCATTTTCAATTTTAGGACCTCAAACTTTCATGTTATAGAAATATTGACACATAGATTTAAATATAATCTTCCATCATCTTTTGATATTTAAGAAAAATGCTTTAGGGTTTGGCCAGAAAGTGAAACAGTTGACACAGCCCGACTTTTTAATCAACTTAGAATTGTAAATGAAACATTTTGTCATCATGATATTATTGGAATTGTCCGGATGAAATTCAATAATTCCATCTATATTATTGAACAAATCAAGAGGCCCTCATTGATGATAATTATTTATTTCTTTTCAAAATATCTTCAATTCTTGTTTCATGAATGACCTATCAATTGACGAAGGCCTAAATTAACAATTCAACTTTATCTTTCACGTACTTCAACTTTAAAATTTGAATATATCTTACAGACCACTTTACTTGAAACAACAGTTCAATTCTTCAAATAATTTTTTTATCCTTTCATATATATGTGTTCAATTTCTTCATGTCATGTCTATAGTTTCGTTTCACTAATCAATAATTTTAATATTATAGGGAAATGTTGTAAAATCTTTTAAATGTCCAATTTTTTTTCCAAATGCATCACGATGGCACTTTTGTAATGTTAATTATGAACTCCTTTTACAAAATTTCTAATCAGGTGATTCAAGTGACATCTCGATGATGTCCAACTCCGGCCGATCCTCTAGGGTGCATTCACCAACATTTGAACCACAACGTGTGAAAGGAGCGAACGCGACAAGATTTCATTAAAGAAGATTGACTATCACTTATTGAGGATAGGTGGATTTTGGCTCTACAATTAAAAGAAAATTATATTTATTACTCAAAAGAATACATAAGTATATAAACTTTTTTGACAAAACAAATTAAAGCAGAATAAAGGCTAGAATATTACAAAACTAAACTAAATCTAGAAAACAATGAGGATCAATAGAGTACTAACAAGGTTAAATACATACTCGTTCCACAAGAATAGACTTGGCAAGCAAAATAATTGGCAGCCGATCACTGGATGTTGTATTATAATCGGTGATAAGCATACTTAGGAAATTCATTATCTAATAACTATGGCGTTAGTTGACGATGCGTGCCAACCAAAATAGGTTAAATAACCATAAATCTAACTTTTGAAAGAGCAAATTTTTGTAGATGTAATCAAAGTTCCTGCGATTATCATTGAAACAGGGAGCGAATGACCTCCACATGGACTGAACATAGGGGTAACAATTCCCCGAAAACATTATTAAACTCCTAGATCTAAATTGAAAGAGGTGAACTTTTAGGCCTAGAATTAAATTAGGAAAGTTCAAATTCTCAAATTTAGAACTAGATTGAGAAAAGAGAGCTCCCTGATTTAGATCAAGAGAGAAGAAAAAAAGATGAAAAGAACAAGAAAACTCAAATAAATCAACAACAGATGGAGGGGAGGGTGAGAGTAGCTCAAACCCTCCCCCATGGCTGAAGGTTGAAGAAAACTTTACAACTGCTTATGATGTGAAGAAAAATCATTTTGATTGGAAACAACAGCTTAAAATAATTGTGTAGTTGGAAAGAATCGGTCACATTATGCTATTAATCTTTAGGAATAAGTACATTGAAAGTTCTAAAACTTATCAATAAAATACAATTTAGTTATAGAATTTTCAAAAAGTGTAATAAAATCATAAAATTTATCACAAAAATGTAATCGAGTCATAAAACTTTAAAAAAGTGTAATGGAGTCCCAAAACTTATCAAATTGGTCAAATCAAGTCCTTCCGTTGATATCATTTTTTAAAAGTTTTAAAACTCAATCGTACTTTTGTAATGAATTTTAGGATTTAATTATATTTTTTGAAAATTTTAAAACTTAATTGTACTTTTATGATAAGTTTTAGGACTTCCATTGAACTTACCATAATCTTTATATAAATGAACTATTAGCATCTCTAGAAGTTTCTTTTGAAAACACGGATTTGGTTACATAAGTTTAAAGCTGAAAATCAATTATTACTTTATAGAAAGATGCAAAAATGCTGTTAAGAGCTTTACGCAATTGAAAACACGCCACTGAACAGAAGTAGAGGCTGATGGTTGCAGATTCATTTTTTGAGAAATCTCTCGTTTTAAGACCAATGGCAGAACGTCTTCCCTACCAAAAATCGCGAAGCTCATCTCAAGCTTTTCAGAATCTCACACTATGATCTCCGTATTAACTTCCTTTAGAAGTTGATATCTAACATCTCAAAGAAGTTGATTGAATATGTTACAATTAAATCTGCCCTTGTTTCTATCAGATTTTGGCCAGGCACAAAGAAGCTGGTCAGCTGGTCACCTTCAACTTGCAAAAAGGATAGAGTGTGTTGCTTATGTCAATGTGACGTGAGAGAGCGAGGGAAAAGCTCTTTGCACCCGACCTGAGGGTGGGGCCCACTTTTGTGGACCCAGGTCCAACGGCCAAGAAATTAGGCCCAACCTTAATATACCCAAGTCAACCTCAATGGACCCAGCCCAGGCGTGAATGACTAGGGCATGGGAACTGGGTACTTAGGCATGGAAAATGAGGACCTGGGATGGGCACTGAATTGTTAGGCTCGGCCTCTGTGGAACCAGGCATAGGCACCAAATCTCTCAGGGCTAGGCAGCAAATCTCAAGCCTAGCCTTGAGAGATTTGGGCCTAGCCTCTATGGACCTAGACATGGACCTAGCCACCAAGGAACTTCGGCTGCTCAATGGACCCAAGCTAAGTGCCAATTACTTAGGTGTGGAAACTAGATACCCATGCATGGCTACTGAGGGACCTAGGTATAATGGTCTCAAGGCTAGCCTCAAGGGAACTTGGCCTAGTCTCTGTGGACTTGGACCCCCCATAGAGGAACTTGGGTTGCTTCATGGACCCCCACTGGGTGCCAGTGACTTGGACACATGAGCCAAGCACTCATGTATGGCTATCGATGACTTAGGGAAGGGGACCCTAGCTAGGCCTTTTTGGACCCAAACATGGATCATATTAGTCCACGACCACATCAAGACCTCAAACATCATTGTCACAAAACCATCACTTAATGTCAGAATTTGCTAATTTGGGATTGCCAAACTATGTAGTAAGGCAACAGCCTAAGTAGTACAAACACCGATATGTGACACATGATATAATATGATGCATCAATGCGTCATTTCTTAAAAAATAGATAATTCTAATACATTAGGACACATTATTTATTAAATGCATATTTTTATATATACATGATAAATTACCATTTTTATGATTATTTCAATTAAATTAATTTGATTCAAATTCAAAAATAAATAAATAATAAAAAATTCTAGAATTAATTTACACTTAAAATTGTGAGTTGCGGGAAGTGAGAGTTATAAGTGAAGAAAATACTAGGTTTTTCTTCTTTTCTATTTTTTTTTTTACAATTTATATTTTGAACCATTATTTATTGAAAATCTTTAAAGTTGACTGTGCATATAAGGAACCGCGTGTTAGAATTGTAGACTCACGTATTGAGAGAGTTAATACGTGTCAGATTTTTCGACACATATTGATCGTGTGCTGGATACGTGTTAGAGTATAGGGTATGACATAAAAATCTTTGGAAGAAAGAAAAATCCTCGGAAAGTGTTGGTGCTTCCTAGGCAGCGACCCAAGAGCCGGAGGAGGAAAAGGAGGAGAGTTGCTTGGATCCCGTGGGCAAGCGGAAGCGGAAGAGGACGAACAATAGGGGAGTGATATTAGGGGGCATGGAGGGCATTGCTCCTTGATGAAATGGTTTCAACTTGGGCACTTTCAGAACTCATTAGAACCCATAATTAATGGGTTTTGCTTGTTAAACCGATTTTAACCCATATTTTAAATTTTAGGCAATTCATTCCAACTCAATAAACATGAGTCAAAATGTCGGTCTATGACCCACTTTGCCATCTCTTATTATTATATAAAATTCCTCGAGTTTTTCAAAGTAATTAATGTGATTGAATTTAATAGTATCGGCATCAAATTATTCCAAAGGCCGACCATCACAAAGTAAATTTCTTCAACCTTTTTCAAAATTTGAGACAATTTATTCTTTATTTTGAATTTCAGACAACAATGATAACTCTGTGGCGAGATTAAGAAGCAATCAAGACGTATGATGATAAGTTTAGATATATCATTTAATTTTTATCGAAATATCCATAGTTTACTCGTAGTTACATGGACTTTGATTTTGAAAACGTGCCCATATTGAAGGACTGTTAATAGCATTGCCTTTCTCGTTACTAAGAGGTCCATCCTAGTTTCTTTCAATTTCTTGAAAGTGCATTTGTTTGAGGAAATGACTTTTCATGAATCAATTTTCTAGTTCACCCATTTAGTTTGTTGAAAATAATTAGTCAATGGAAAATAATTTATGATTAAAGAAAATATGCTTGCTTAAATTTAGGAAATCTTGAAAAGGGGAAGATATTTTCTTCAAAGATGATTTCCCAAAAAAACATTTTCCTTTATTACGAATTTCTACTATAAACAAACATATCTTAAAGTCACAATTGAATCAAGTCAATCTACTATCTTTAAACATTTCAAGTCCTACTCAACCAAATATTCTGGTTTCCCAAGAGTGTGGAAGATCCTCTATTGCAGAGCACCCATATGAACACAAATAAATTAGCTTAGCTAATGCTTCAGTGGAGTCCGGAAGCTCCTCTATCTCCCAATACCCCCTAAAAGACAAACTTGCAAGCTTCACTAACCTTCCGATGGAGTGTGGAAGTTTGAATATCATTCAAATCTTCCGTTCTCAACATGACTTTAAAAGGCTACATTTTGGGATTTTGTTTGGATCTCAAGATCCCCTAGATGTAAAGCAATAAAAGGGTAGAGTCAGAGTCGGGGCTCGAAAAAGATACTGACCTGATTAGGAGATATAAGAGGTGCGGACACCAGCATAAGGAACTCAGTCCGGTAGTCCACCGCATTTGTGGACAGGCACCGACAGCACTTGTGGGTTGGAAACAACCCTAGTTTTGGTGAGGTTACCCCACATACAAAATTTAACTTTGGTCAAGTGACGCAGATATGTAAGCTTAACTAACGTTTCAGTAGAGTCTAGGAACTCCTCTATCTTTCAGAGAGTCTGGGAGCGCCCCTATTACTCAATGCCCCCTTGAAGACAAACTTGCAAGCTTCACTAACCTTCCGATAAAGTGCGGAAGTTCGATGACTTTCTAGATCTCACACACGAACAAGTTAGTCTAATGTCATTCAAATCTTGAAAAATGTACCAAGCATTAGAATCACAATCCATTTCCATTTCAGCACGAAATTTCCAGAGCCTCCAGAAACATTAGGAAAAGGAGACAGTTCTACAGAGCATTGTCACTTGAAATGGAGTTCCTTTTTCTTTTTTCTTTGACAACGAAGCAAACAAAAACTCCAAACCCAATTTCCTTGCAGCGTCCGTCGGCTACCACTAATCTTCGACTAGACTTCAGTCAACATTCTTCTGCTGGCTTGCTCAGATGACCATAAACCTCCTCAGTGACGAGTTTATGTACTGATTCAGGGCTGCAGCGATGCACAAATAAATACAAGTCGGTCCAACGGAAAAAAAAATGATATCAAAATGACAACCTAACTGCTGGTTCAATGTCTCCAGCAATCGTAACCCGAGGATCCTCTTACTCATACACGATAGAATAAGTAGTAGCTGTAAGAGTTTTCCTAATGTGGACTAAATTAATTGATATTGTAATTTATTGTTTTTACGGTTATCGTAAAATAGGGTTGGTCTAAAGAGAGATAGAAGGTTTCTTAATTAGTCTAATATGGGCTGGCTAGTGTGGGCCAAGTTGAGCCTGGCCCGTAATGAGGGGGACTGGCTGGAAATTCTATAAATAGTGCTCAAGTCTCTCCTCTAACCCTAATTCTCACATGTATCCTCACCTAAGGGGCGTTTACCTAACGCTACACGTGAGGGGGCCGCCTCATTGAGCCAGTGATACGGAGGGCAATAGAGGAGAAGGACTTGATGCGTGGATCCCCTTTATATGTGGGTAATCCTTTTTCGCTTCCGCTTTATGTTCGATGGATCCAGGTGCGTTAATCTCTCTACTCAATTATGCATGTTCTTGTTCTGGTTATGGAGATCTTGGGGTTGCGCAATTTGCGTCTAACATGTGGTATCAGAGCAACCATAACCCTAGAACTTGAACGCAATTGGTTTTGCCCTAATTTGTACGGATTTACCATAATTTGTACGAATCTACCCTAATTTGTATGGATTAGCCCTAATTAGTATTGATCTTGCCCTAATTTGTGATTTTCGAGATTTTTTGTTCAATAAAAATTAAATTAAATCAAAAATTTGGACTGGGCTCGACAAGACGAGCAAGAGGGTAGGCGGCACGTCGCCGGAGGAGGTCGCACGTGCACCCACGCGCGGCCACGCGCCGCCTGCGCGTCGAACGCACGCCGCGCGTGAGATCCACGCGCCGAGCACTCAGGCGGCGCGTGTGGGCGCGTGGAGGCTCCGATCGGCGCGTGGCTGGCAGCGTTGGACTCGTATGGTGATTTCCTATCTCGTTGTATATTTATTTTATATATTTGATGGTTTTATTGATGTGAAATTGCATATGGAACCCTAAATACGTGTATTTTTAGTGTATTTTGCGTATTTTTCTTGTATTTTCTGTGATTTTGGAAATACAGGTGATGGGTTACTAATATGTTATCACATAATAAAAGGTGTGATTCATCAATAAAAATCAAACTTTATTGTGAATTGAAGCTGGCTTAATGAGATACAATTCGTATGAGATTGTATTTAAGCTATGTATTGAGCCGATGAGAAACAATAAAAATTATGAAGCTTTTGTTACTCATGTATACTCCTTTACACACTGGTAATCTTTGAATGATAGACGACATAAGGACTCGTGACCAAATTGATGTATTGATTAACATATCTGCTGAATGTGGGTAATGCATGTCGATTAAGTTACTGCATATTGTACACGAACTCATCTGGTCACTTGTTAATGTCTATCAAGTTGAATATTTTTATGGTTAAGGAGTATGGCAATATTTATGCAGAACAATAGTATCTACTGTTATGGTTTAGATATTAAGTTCTGTGGTTTGACTCAATTTATAGGCCACTGGTTGAAGTAATGATATTTGTTACCTAAAATTGATTAATAAATTAATTGTTGGCCTTGGAGTCAATTTTGCCTTATGAATTCATGAGTGATAATAGATCAGCTATCAAGCTTGTCGATTTGGTGCACCATGTATTACTATTGATGTTAATTTGTGAGAGATATTATAGATCATCGTTCTTTTTATGTTGTTCTGGTAATATGTAATTGGGGTGCATAAGAGATGTTTTATTCTCTGTTATGAGAAGTTTCTTGTGATACTGTGATCAATTATCTCATTGGAATCTATCTTTCAGGTTCGCTATATATATATATGAATAAAACAATATAATTAGCATGATATGTGATTTTGGTGATATGATGCCCCTATCACTAAAGTTAAAATCACATATATATGGTGTATGTGAGGAGTAAAGCTTATATCCCTGGTATGAGAGAATTTCAATGACTCAATTGAGTAGTGACCGCCAAAGTGGCACGCTTGATTGGGTTTGAGAAATTTCGGTCTCGTATGATGATTGGGATGTCTCCGATCTAATGTGTAATCATACTCCCAAAGGAGGTGATTGTGTATTAGTTTATGGAGGGATACATGATAGTGTGGTGGAGGAGTGACTGATTCTAGTGATTCATATGCCCAAAGGTGATGAATTCACGAAGAATTTGAACATATTCTCATAACCCTTATCATGTGAGGAGTGTACAATTGCATGTCATGTATTCTGCCCAAAGGTGATTATATGACTTTGCATGTAACTCTCTCGGATGTGTACTTGTACGTCAAGTTACACAATGCTCACATGATGCTAATTATATACTGCTTGTTTTTCAGTCACCTTTTCTGTAAATGGTAATTCCGTCATCATTGAGGTTTTTACTGCTTCAAATTTTAAGTTGTTGACATATGATTTGTTGCTTGAGAAAAGAGCAATTGAATTTGCTTACTGTCCATGAAGCGTTCCATTCTGGAACACTTGAAAAGAGGTTTGCCTGCAGACGCACTACTATAAGATGATGGAAGCCTTAGTTGCTTGAAATTATGTCTTGTCGATATTGAAATTAGGACACATCTGCAAAGATTGTGTTTAAGTCCTAATGACATATACATATCGTATATGATTAAAAGATTGTCAGGTTTTAAAAGTAGCAATGAGTATTTTGGCAAGTATGACAATACGAAATATCTTAAAGGGTCATTTGTCAAATATTTGGTAGATTCTGGGGTGGTAATTTAATTACTATACCTGAAAATTCTGACAAAAAGATTTGGTCGAAAGGCATAAATGCACCATATTGAACATGGTGATGAGTATGATTAGTAAGACTAATTTATCTGGTCTTTTGTTGGCTGATATTATGAAAACAATTTTTTCATATACAAAAGGGGTATTGATTTTATGACCCTAAAGAAGGTATAAGAATTATGGAATTACATACTCTAAAGTTTCTAAATATTGACGTTATTGTAGAAGATAGCTGCTATCAGATTATTAAAGATAATAGTATGATGGAGGTTACTATGTTTTTGTCTTTACCTATACAGATAATTATGGAATTTCCTGTACCATAGACTAAACTTGTTGAGGTTCAAGGTACTATTCTTGATATAGTTTATAATGAAATTTCTTAAACCTCTCAAGTGCAGAATGAAGTGGTTGCAGCTTTATTAAGGAGATTTGTTAAGGAAAGACGATCAGTTATACCATCAGACTATATGGTTGATGTGTAATGACATATTTATAAATGTCGTTTCTTATTTTCAATCAAGTATGTGATTAAATGCCATAAAAGGCGATATACAATCTATGAAATATGTTTGGAAACTTACTGACTTGTCTAAAGATCACAAGTTTATTAGTTGCAAATTGACGTACAAAACTAAAAGAATTTCAAACAAAGATTGTGGAATTTAAAGCCAAATTTGTAACTAACGTTTTAACTCGAAAGAGGGGTGGATTGTTTATAGTGAAGAAATAATTATTTCTTTAAATGATCTTTCAGAGTGAACGTGGCATTAATAATTTATTTTGATATGAAGTTACGCCAAATAGATACAAAATCTATATTGTGCAACTGGATGATTTTGCAGCAGATTCAAGTAAACTTGTGTGTAGACTGAAAAGTTCTAATTTATGGTCTTAAGCAAGTTTCCATACAATATTATTAAAGTTTCATAGTGTTATTATTTTGTTCCATTGAGAACAAAGTAATTCAATATACTGCAAGGTCAGTGGGAGGAAATTTATTTTTCTCATGTTTTGCTTACAAATTGTGACCTTGAGACATCTTATATCCTTTGTACCGAGGTCTCAGTAAGGATTGTTTTTGCCATATTATATTAGATTTTCTCGGAGGACATTTGCTGATTGTATATTGGAAATATTCAATATACATCATTGCAAGCCAGGAATTGCTCCTGTTGTTAAGGGTGATGGACTAAATCTATCACATTGTCCTTATTTAGATATTGAGAAAATCTAATTAAATGGTGTACCTTGTGTCAGTGCACTTAAAAGTATAATGTATGCTCGAATTTGCACTAGACTAAATGTTGTCTTTGTGACGGGACTTCTAGACAGATATCGGTCAAATCCAGGACATGATCACTAGGTTGCTGTCAAGAAGGTTTTAAGGTACTTAAAGAAGACAAGAGATTATATGACAATTTATAGACATGTTCAATTCTTGCAGTTAGTAGAGTATTTAGATGTAAACTTTGCTAGCTGTTTTGATGACATGCAATCAATAACGGAATACAGATTTATGTTAGTAGGAAGTGCAGTAAATAAAGTTTTATGTCATCTTCTACTATGTAAGCAATGTTAGTAACATTCTTTTAGGCTGTTACTTGGGCTTTTAGGCTCCAAAACCTCATTACGGAATTGATCGTTTTAACTTGATGGATAGACACATACGGTTGTATTGAGATAACAAATTTGTAGTATTATTTATTTACTACAGAGGTCTCAAGGGGTCTAAATATATGGTGATAAGATATTTTTTTGACCATAAAGAAAACGGTACAGAAAGGTGACTTATAATATAACATATTTTCACAGATAATGTGGTTGCAGATCCACTAATTAAAGGCCTACGCCCATGTGTATTTTAGTAACATATCGTTAACATGGGCTTAGGAGTATCTTCGGATACTGTTGTTTAGTGGGAGCTATTATGGCTTTATCTGATAAAGTTTACATCTGTAGTTCGTTACACTTAGTAACGGTTTGATATGTATCAATTTTTGCATTCAATAAAATATTTTTGAATGTATTGTTATTATGTTGAATACATATTGATAAAGTCTCAAGGGATTGTATAAACCTTGAGTGAAGGCTAGGGGCATCCGGGCATCCGGTTATTAGCCTTGTGTATATGTCTTGTGATACATAAAGAAAGGTTAACCATAAGGATAAGACATATGTGGGTTCATTGGAACCATAAAGCATTCTCTTGTGGCACAAGTTTTTGTGACACCTAAGGTAAGAGAATGGTGACGACAAATGGGATCTCTATGAGAGACGTTATCCATTTGACACACTACCATATTGAATTCATATCAATAAAGTTGAGAACATTCGTGACCATGGAAGGCTCTGTGTGTATACACGCAGTTACCGTCATGATTCGGTGTTTAAGACTTTATGGGATAGGATTGACTGTTAAGAATTATCTCTGGACCAAATGTGCGCACATACGGTACGATTTCAATTAATATAGTCCAAGTGGGAGAATGTAAGAGTTTTCCTAATGTGGACTAAATTAATTGATATTGTAATTTACTGTTTTTACGGTTATCGTAAAACATGGTTAGTCTAAAGAGAGATAGAAGGTTTCTTAATTAGTCTAATATGGGCTGGCTAGTGTGGGCGAGTTGAGCCCGGCCCGTAATGAGGGGGACTGGCTGGAAACTCTATAAATAGTGCTCAAGTCTCTCCTCTAACCCTAATTCTCACATGTATCCTCACCTAAGGAGCGTTTACCTAATGCTACACGTGAGGGGGGCCGCCTCATTGAGCCAGTGATACGGAGGGCAATAAAGGAGAAGGACTTGATGCGTGGATCCCCTTTATATGTGGGTAATCCTTTTTTCTGCTTCCGCTTTATGTTCGATGGATCCAGGTGCGTTAATCTCTTTACTCAATTATGCATGTTCTTGTTCTGGTTATGGAGATCTTGGGGTTGCGCAATTTGCGTCTAACAGTAGCATCAGTTGATACTGCAGCTATACCATATTTATCAGATAATGCTCGATGTGATGAAATTTAGATGTGATGAAATTTCTGGAACCAATCCAAAGAAGCTATTCTTCATGAAACGGATGCAATTGGATCCACCTACCGGCCTTGAGGATATCATTTATCATCAAATTTTTGATCGACCAACATTTTAAATCCATCTAATCTGAAATGATATGGAACTAGACTTGTCAAAATGGGCCATGAGCTCATTTCTTAACCCATATTTGATGAGTTGAGCTGCTCTATGGGTTAAGTTTATTCAATAAATGAATCATAAATATATTTAGAATGGTAAGCCAAAAATAATATGGTTGTTAAATGGATTCACAATTTAGTGGGACCAAACCTACCTATATAACTCTCTATTTGCTCTCTTGCCCTCACTTGATCTCGCACTTGCTCACTCCATACTCTCACCTCAGTTTAAGTGTGGGTGTTCATGAATTAGGTTAAACATGAAAGCGTTTTTAGCAATATGGATTGGATTAGGTATTGCATGAATATTGGTCAACATGATTTAAATTGGTTAATTTGGGTTAGACCATATTTGACCCAACTTGACCTACCTATTTAATGGGTCTATATGTAACTTAAATTCTAGATAAACAATAAGATATGGGTTCAAAAAATTCCAAAAAAAGATTTTCAAAAACTGGGACATAGTCTTACAAAGCTGTTTTTAGTAATGTTTTAATAGGAGATATTAATCTTTTTTTTATAATAAAAAATAATCTGGAAAACTATATAAACTTCTTTATCTTTACCACATATATTAAAAAGTGGTTCTCCAACTTGGTCCTTTTTTTTTTTTTTTTATATTCAAATTAGTTGACTTACAGAATGTTATCTATTTTCTCGTCACGCTACATGCTGAGTCGCATTGTGCTTCTTAGATTCCACTTATTTCCTGGTATATCAGCAATCAAAAAACATTTTCTCGATTTCCACTGTTTTTGTTGCTTGAGAAAAAAAAATTATATCAACAACAAAACCATTTTATTGTAAGTTTCTTTTTAATGATAAAAACATTTTTATTGACTCATTTTCCACCAAAGAAGTGAATGTTATAGTCACTCCATGTAAACGTATCTTTACCAGTGTCATTAATTTTTGTGGACTCAAAGACATTCAACTTAAACTTTCATTCAAAAATTTCGCTAAAGCCTATACACTCTACAGCAAAGAATACGAACTTCTAATCGTTCATCAATCTCCTTCCATGCAGCAACCACGCTTTTACAGAGTTCCTCTTTAGCCACTTCCTCTCTGTGGCTCTGCATTGTTTCATCAACACGCCACTGAAGATCCCAAATGACCTCCTTCTTGCTCAAATTGTAAAGCTACATCAATATTCGAATTTAATTTATTTGGTGGATTTGAGTAAATATCGCATTCGATTGATGTAATGTTCAATGGCTTTTTCGCTTCTTTTGAAAAGAAGAGGCCATATGATTGTGCTTTTTTAGTCATTTCTTAGCCAATTTTCACCATACAGATTAAGAAGCGTCTTGTAGCACGCTGGCATGGACTCTTCCAATCCATCTTTTGGCATCGACATACCACTTGACGTCAACGTTTGATCGAATTAGAATAAGTAATTTAGAATTGGTAAATTGAGAAAAGCATCAGAGTGCCGACTGTACTGAATTGCTTTGGTGAAGAATTCTAGCTTTTCCAATGAGCAATCCCCTTCAGAGCTGTCGTCGATAATGGTGAAACCCCCGGCCACTTTGCATTAGAAATTATCCAAAGTCAACTTCCTCCCTTTGTAACACTCAGCACAAATACATATAATAAGTAAAGTAATGGACTTTAGTTAAATAGGTGACAGACCATTTTACGGAAATTAGGAGTGATGGGTGATTTTTTGCTATAATTTTTGTTCTTGGGGTTTGAATTTTGAAACACATTAGTTAAAGCAAGTATTAATCACGATAGTATGAAACTAAACACATAGAAAAAGTAAAAGATTGTCCCAACAACGTTGGTTGGGTTGAGCAATGACATGGCATGGAATGAATGTGGAACGAGCTATTAACTAGAGTCAAGTCGTGTTAAATATGATTTTCTACCAAAATGTGACTCAATAAGAAGAAGAAAAAGAAAATTAGCTAATTCAATCTTTGGAAAGGATTCAAAACATACTGAGCTAATTTAGGAGAACTCAGTCGGATGATGGAAGGCTTCAAAGGTCAGGGTTAGGAACAGCATGAAGAATAATCTTTAGAAAAGTAACATCCCAATCGGATGATGGAAGAGAAAGAGACGTGGGAGATGATACGTCTGGAATGGGATGGGTGAATTGAGAAATTTCATGGAATTGAGTCTATAGTAAAATAAAACATTACATAAAAAAAAAATTCGTTTGTTTATTTATGTATTACCAACTCATAAGGGATGTGATGCGTGTGGAATGGCGTGGGTAAATTGAGAAGCTCCTTGGTTGGGGCCTGGTGACTCTCTCCGCCCATTGGCTGGTTATTTCCTACCATCGTTGACTCTTTCTAGCAATGGTGGGGCAGTGGCGGCGCCGTTCTGCTTCTTCCTTCCTTCACTTTCTTATATTTAGTCTATTTTTATTCACATTAAATAATATTTAGAATTAAAAACTCATATTTGGACTAAAACAACGTCTTTTTAGCCTTACCATTTGGGAGAGAGAAAATAATAAAGAAAAAGCCACGTCAACATTTTTCATTAGTCAAATTGAACGAAATTAACGTAAGGACTTGCACCAATTTAACATATTTTAAAACTTGATTGCACTTTTCATAAGCTTCAAAACTTAATTGCACTTTTATGACAAGATTTAGAGTCTTTAGTGTACTTGTCTATTTATTTTCTGATCACCAACTCATATAGGAAATGCTGCGTGTGGAATGGGGTTGATAAATTAAGAAGTTTCGTGGAATTGAGTCTATCATAAAATAAAACATAACATAAAATAATTCTTTTGTTTATAATGGGGTAGGTGAATTGAGAAGTTTCGTGGAATTGAGTCTATGGTAAAATAAAACATAAAATAAAAGAATCCTTTTGTTTATTTTATGATCACTGACTCATAAGGGACATGATGAGCATGAAATAGGATGGGTGAATTGAGAAGTTCCGTGGAATTGAGTCTCTAGTAAAATTATAAAAGAATTATTTTGTTTGTTTTTTGATTGCTAACACACATGGGTCACTAGCTCCACAATGGATAAGTTCAAGATCAAGAACCTATGACCTACCTTGTTAGAGTTGATTCCTAATTTTTAGAACCAATTGACCTTAGAACCTATTTGGAATTGAACCGACCACTTTTAGGCTGATTCTAGACCGATTCTATGGTTAACTATCATTGGAACTAATATCTTCATGTTAATTGCATATGACTATGGTAGTATAAAGACTGATTGTGATGATATCAACAAGTTTAGCAAAGACCGATGAAGATATGGACAAGAGGAGAACAAGTCTAATACGATGAATATTTCATGACGCCTCGGAAATACCATGGTCAATCTTGCATTAAATTAACGTCTTTGTATGCTGATATACTCAAAAAAGGATTATTTAATACCAAATTGCTAAGTCATTTCTCACGTACATCTAAGGACAGCATCAACAGATTGGTGATAACAAGCATGCATTTATAAGTAATATTAGGCTTTAGAATAAAGCCGAACCATTATAAAATTATGAGTGCTTTAAAATTTTCACTCATCATTTTCAACATTAGTTCATTAGCACCACCTGCACATAACTATTTTAGGTATCATTGAGATACATCTCGTTCTATTCCATGAATGTGTTTTAAATCTTGACACAATCTATTCACCCCCTCTTAGTTGTATCCATTAGCCCCAATGTAATCAACCTAATTGCTCATCCTTGCCAAATTGTACTAGATCAAGTTGCATTTCATTGGAATTAAGAAAATGTCCCAATGAATTTGACTTTCTTTTATTCTTTCTTAGAGTAATTCTCATCAACTAGAGTGGATGTAATTTTTAAGAGTATTTCATCTAAATTAGTGATCCCATTGATTAGGTCTAGAATAAGAATATTCCTTATATGATCTCCTATAGATATCCACTTATAATTGTACGATAGAAAAAAAAAAAAAAGGCATTAAGGCTTTATTTGTTTCACAAAAAATGAATGATTTATAAATCATTTTTCCTAAAAATGATCGGTTATATCGCTTATCATAATGAATGAATGAAAAATTAAATTATTGTCGATAATGATTACATTTTATATTGATTAATAATTTCAAATGAAACAAGCGATCAGTTTTGAAAAATATTCTCTAAATTATTCATTTTTCATGAAACAAAGAAACTTAAGAGTCCATATGTTTCCCACTTAATGCCCATTCTTTATTTTTGTTTCACGGTTTCATTTATAAGCCCTTTTCTTGAAGAAGCTCATTATAGTAGGTGGATCCAGCCATTTTACATCCCCTTCCAACATCCCCAAGTCAACTTCCCCTCCATTTAGTACTATGCCCATGTACATAAAACAAGTAGAGTACAGACATTTTTCTGAAGTGGACCTTTTTTTCCCACTCAAATGTGTAATGTGTTGCAGCGGAACTATCATCAATGCATGCAACAAATGTATGGAATACGTTACGACCTAGAGGTGTTAAATGGGTTGCACAACCCATTTATGGACCCATTTATGATTAGATGGGTCGTTAATGGATCAAGCTTTATTTTATAAAGCAGTTATAATGAGTTTTAATGGGTTAAAATTGAGATATATGGGTTTTAAATGAGTAAGAGAGCTGACCCATTTATGACCAATTTATCAACCCATTAAAAATAAACCAATTTATTTTCACTCAAAACCTCACAATATCTCTCTAGACTCTCCTCTCTTTAGCTTTACAATTTTTATTTATTTATAAAAACCGAAATAATAATTGTTTTTATTTTTAATTTTTTTCTTTCATTTTATTTTTTTCCTTTCTTCTTCCTCAGGTTGTCGGCACGACGATGGCCGGCGACCGACCGTGCAAGCCTCGAGCTCGGCGGCGTTGGGTGAGCTCGAGACTCGCCCGTGGCCGGCCACCGGCCATCGTTGTGGCCGGCAGCCGACCAAAGAAGAAGAACAAAAAAGAAAAAAAGAAAATTAAAATTAAAATTAAAAATTATATTTAAAAATAATAAATAATAAATAAATTTTTAAAAAATAAAAATAATTAAAATTCGATTTTAAAAATAATTATTTTAAAAATTATAAAATTTTCCAATATATAAAACTATTTTAGTTATATATATATAAGAAATAATTTTTTTGAAAAGTTATAAAAAATTGAAAATTTATTGATTGGATTTGTATTGCTTGGAAGTTTTTTAGTAATATAATCTTTAATATATATAAGAATAATTTTTCCTAAATTTGGTTAAATATGAAAATATTTTATTAATATGGGTCGGGTCGGGTATGGGTCGAAAAATTTATATTAGACATAAATGGGTCGTAAATGGGTTAATGGGTCCATTTGGATCGACCCATTAATGACCCGACCCGACCTATCCGTTTAACAGCTCTAGTTACAACTACAAGTTCCGGAATACTTCTCACATGCACCAATATCTTCACGTTTTACTCCAAGTCAGGAATAACACAGCACGATAAACACCTTTTGGCAGAGGAATGGGGGCTATTGAATCGCTCTTGGACACATTGGAGTGAATTGCTCTCTGTGCGTTCACAATCGGGGAAAAAAATCAGGGCAGAACCTCTTCTTGCAAAATAATATAGGACAAGCAATCATAAAAATGCATTAGCTCAGGAAAAGGACGTTAGAAATATCAAAATTTTCGCACGACGCTTACTCTAATATCAAAACTTTTTATTATATCACTTAAGTGCCATTGCCAAATTGAGAAGTCGAAAATCTGACGTAACAATTTTATCAAATTTTCTTGCTGATGTGGCTTGCGGGTGCTCCTAGTTAGCATTAATAGTCACAATTGACATTGTTAATTTTTCTCAAATATAGAAAACAAATATGGCAATTTCCCCAAATTCTTAGAACCCTAATTCGGACAAATGAAGCCCTTTCCCTAAATTTTTCTGACCCTAGTTCAGAAGGCAACTTGGCCTGGATATAGAGAGCTCATTTCAGCCAGCACACGGCCATCCTTGGTGTCTCCGACAGTTGTTCATTCGGGAACACGAACTTCAGAAGGCCGAGCAAATCGACGGCAAAAATCGAACTCATGAGGTCGAGGTCGTTAGAGTCGAGGACAGTGTCGATTTGGCCATGGTAGGGAGAGGAAGCGGGGTCACCGCTAAAGCCAAAGAGCTTGCAGATGAGGGAACAAAAGGGGCGAGGAAGAAGAAGCGGCGCTAGAGGGATTTGTTTAGTTTAAGAGAGGGACTCAATTTAAAGAGGATACGGCATCGTTCAGGTATATAAAGGCCATGTGCCGGTTCAGTTGAACTTGCTTTTTTTTTTTTCAGATAAAATAAAAAACCATGCAAGAATTAACATTTTATTAAAAAAAAAAAAGCTCTGTAGGGCTTTTTGCCGGAATTAGTCATTGGAAGGACTTAAGTAATTTTTTTCTCTGATTTGATAGTTAAGTGATCCAACAAAAATTTTTGATATCAAAGTGTGTCATATGAATATTAGAACACTTCTAGAGTTTCTTTTTTTTGCCTTTTAGCTTTGACAGTCCACACCATAATAGGGTCAAATTCTTTGCTGTCCTATTTCCATGGCCATATTCACGAACTATTCAATTGTCTTGTACCATACATGAATAACATGACATATCAATTAGATCTTGAAATTAATAATATTTAGAGAATCATCACGAAATAGAAAATACACGAGGAAGGTTGTGCTTTGATAAAATAAACTTTTGTGTTTTCTATTCCTTATTTGCTCGACTTTTCCGACATAGGATGCTATGCCAATGAATACCCATCAATAAGGTTCAGACACTCACACAAAAGTCTCTACCCTCTTGTGTTCTTCTCTATATTTGTTTAGACACGAAAATCTAGAAGATAGCCAAAAAGAAAAATCTCTTTAGATTTTAGCAATTACATCTTCTTCTCCATGTGAAGGAACATACCACGTGATTGAGTGACGGTCAATGGGTTATCATCCGAGTATAAGAGGGTTGGAAAATTTAAACTCAGTACTCCTTACTTTGATATCATGTAAAATTTTGTGAAATCACTACCCACTATCAAATGAAGTCATTGTTTATTATTTAAATATTATGATAGCATTGTGTTGTTAGATAAGGCCCAATATTATGCACAAAAATTGACAGAGCACAACCATTGATGTCTATACTTTCTTTTTTATTTTGAACTAGATGTCTATACTAATTGGTTACCTAGCAATTTTGCCCATCTTTTGAGAGGGTTTTTAGGGTAAAACTTGATGTCATATAACAAAACAATTAATGTGAATGATCTGTCTATGACTGGTGTGAGGGAATATGCTTTTGCCCACATGGCTAAAAATACCAAATATGAAGCCACATAAAGTTAAATGTCTCGATTGAAATGCATCCAAATCTTTATTAGGCTTGTTTTCATTGGCTAAGAGCGTTCTCTGCATATTGAATCCCCCTTAAACAACTCAAATTGTCACATTTTCCATTGCACATGTGCTTCGTGACTATCAATCATATCTTGAAATTAAATAATATTTAGAGAATCATCACAAAATAGAAAATACATAAGGAATGTTGTGCTTTGATAAATTAAACTTTTGTGTTTTCTATTCCTTATTTGCTCGACTTTTCCGACATAGGATGCTATGCCAATAAATACCCATCAATAAGGTTCAGACACTCGCACAAAAGTCTCTACCCTCTTGTGTTCTTCTCTATATTCGTTAAGACACCTAAATCTAGAAAATAGCCAAAAAGAAATATATTTTCAAATTTTAGCAATTCCATCTTCTTCTCCGTGTGAAGGAAAATCCCACATGATTGAGTGACGGTTGATGGGTTATCATCCGAGTATAAGAGGCTTGAAAAAATTTGAACTCAGTACTCCTTACTTTGATATCATGTAAAATTTTGTGAAATCGCTACCCACTATCAAATGAAGTCATTGTTTATTATTTGAATATTATGACAACATTGTGTTGTTAGATAAAGCTAAATATTATGCACAAAATTTACAAAGCACAACCACTAATGTCTATACTAATAGTTACCTAGCAATTTTGCCCATCTTTTGAGAGGGTTGTTAGGGTAAAACTTGATGTCATATAACAAAACAAATAATGTGAATGATCTGTCTATGGCTGGTGTGAGGGAATATGCTTTTGCCAACATGGCTAAAAATACCAAATACGAAGCCACATAAAGTTAAATGTCTCGATTGAAATGCATTCAAATATTTATTGGGCTTGTTTTCATTGGCTAAGAGTGTTGTCTGCCATATTGAATCCCTCTTAAACGACTCAAATTGTCGCATTTTCCATTGCACATGCGCTTTGTGACCATCAATCAGATCTTGAAATTAAATAATATTTAGAGAATCATCACGAAATAGAAAATACACGAGGAAGGTTGTGCTTTGATAAAATAAACTTTTGCGTTTTCTATTCCTTATTTGCTCGACTTTTCCAACATAGGATGCTATGCCAATGAATACCCATCAATAATGTTCAAACACTCACACAAAAGTCTCTACCCTCTTGTGTTCTTCTCTATATTCATTCAAACACCTTATTCTAGAAAATAGCCAAAAAGAAATATCTCTTTAGATTTTAGCAATTCCATCTTCTTTTCTGTGTGAAGGAACATGCCACGTGATTGAGTGACGGTCGATGGGTTATCATCCGAGTATAAGAGGGTTGGAAAAATTTGAACTCAGTACTCCTTACTTTGATATCATGTAAAATTTTGTGAAATCGCTACCCACTAGCAAATGAAGTCATTGTTGACTATTTAAATGTTATGACAGCATTGTGTTGTTAGATAAAGCCAAATATTATGCACAAAAATTGACAGAGCACAACCACCGATGTCTATACTAATTGGTTACCCAGCAATTATGCCCATCTTTTGAGAGGGTTGTTAGGGTAAAACCTGAGATCATATAACAAAACAAATAGTATGAATGATTTGTCTATGGCAGGTGTGAGGAAATATGCTTTTGCACACATGGCTAAAAATACCAAACATGAAGCCACATAAAGTTAAATGTCTCGATTGAAATGCATTCAAATCTTTATTAGGCTTGTTTTCATTGGCTAAGAGTGTTCTCTGCCATTTTGAACCCCTCTTCAATGACTCAAATTGTCGCATTTTCCATTGGACATGTGCTTCGTGACTATAAACCCCAAGCAGATGAAGATGGGCGGCCACCGCCCCCACCCAGACAACCTCGGAGAATCTCTCATTTGTTTATGAAGAACGAAGATGCAGCAGGCCAAGCATGTATAAGGACGTACATTGACTCGATAATATGTTCTTTGTCCTTTGAGAAAGAGACGAAATGGCAGTGGTTGTCTTCTTGGTTTGTTAGCTATATGACGTCAATCTCTAGACGTCATAAACGCGCATAAATTATTATATGTTTACTGATTTCACTTACATGCGAATTGGATTGACTATAATATCCAATGAGGTTTACGCTTCAAGTCTGGATTAGTGTAATAAAATAAGACTAGCAGCTGACTTGATAAAATCAAATGACATTTGGAGGAAATAAAAAAAGAAAAAAAAATCCACGAAAAAGAACGCGATTTGATAAAATTAACTATTGTGTTTTCTGTTCCATACCCACTGTGGTCTATAAATACCATCCATAACGTTTGGACACTCACAGAAAAGTCTCTACCCTCTAGCGTTCTTCACCTATATTTGTTCAGGAACCTAAATTTAGAAAATAGCAAAAAGAAATGTCTTTTCAGATTTCAGCAGTTCCATCTTCTTCTCCACGTTTAGGAACAGGCCATGTAATCCAACGTCGTTCGGCGGGTTATCATCCGAGCATATGGGGTGATTACTTCGTTAAATATGCTTCTCCCTCCACCTCAATGGTTTGCGGCTTTTCCTTATCTTCTTTCGTTTTCTTTCTTTGCCATGCGCATGATTGTTGTTTCTATTTCTTTCTAAAAGAACTTCTTGCAGGACCTATGTCTTGTTCACGTGCCAGTGTTTAATAAAGCAACAAAAAATTGATTAATTGTCTAGTCTTTGTGGAGTCACTTATGGGGTTATAAGGACTCTCGTTAGGGAGAAAGTCACCAAAAATTTTAAATTATGCCTAGTATAACACATTACCCTAAACTTTTCTCTGTGATGCCAAAAATCCCAAACTTCTACTGATGTGAAACATTTACCCTCCTCCGTCAAGGTTGGGTCAATGAGTACTCTTAAAAATCCACCTATATGGACGCTGCAAAATTAAATGGTGTTGACATATTGCCCACATGATTTTAGTGAAATAAAAATGATATTATTTTGGTTGAAAAATCAACTAAAGGAACTTTGATGAAGGATAATATGTCATATATGTACAAGTTTTGGGTTTTTGTATATCATAGGAAAAGTTTTAGGGTAAATATGTCATAATGGTTATAGTATGTTACCAAAAGAAAAAAAAAAACTTCAGGGTAAAAGTTCAGGGTAAATGTGTCATAATGGATATAGTATGGGGTTATGTTATCAAAAAAAAAAATCAGGATAAATGTATTAAAGTAGATATAGTTTAGGAATTTTAGTGATCCAAAAGCATTCTTAAACCTTCACCGACCACATGATGTCCTTCACTGCAAGAAACATCACAATATGGCATTTAACTCCCTCTTTCCATATGGTCATGGTTTTCGTGTGTTTAAATCTTGAATGTCATGTGAGTACAATTGAAATAGTAGATTTGCTAAAATGGATCATTAACCCCATTTCTTCATCCATTTTTTATGAGCTGAGATAATATATAAGTTAGTTATATTCAATAAATGAGTTTAGAAGGATAAAGCACAAAATAATATGGGTGTTAAATAGGTTTACAACTTATTTATACCCAACCAGCCTCTACGACTCTCTTTTCACTCTATCTCGTCTGCAATTAATTTTTCACTCACTCGTTCCTTACCCTCACCACAGTTTGGATATAATTTTTCATAAATTAGGTTAAACGCATAAGTGTTTTAGCAATATAAATTAGGTCATGTATGTGTTGAGTTGGGCATAGCTCATTAGATTTGTTTTGCATGGAAACAGGTCAAACTAATTAAAGGTGTCGGCTTGGGTTAGATCATTTTCAACTCAATTCAACCTATATGTTTGACCAATCTATGAAATACCTAAAAGTTTGTATTGTACAATATACGTATGTCATGCTTGCTTTTATTTGACATAGCGTATGATATATTTGTAGGAGTTCAAATTTGTTGGACGAGTGGAGGAACAAATTGAGGAGCTAAAAGGAGAGGTGAGGAAGATGCTAACTAATGTCGTGGATAAGTCTTCACAGATGCTTCACTTGATTGATCAAATCTAGCGCTTGGGAATTGACCACCATTTTGAACACGACATAGATGAGCATTTAGAAGAAATTCACAAACATTACTCTCGACTTGATCATGGAGATTTCAAGGGAGATGACCTTCACATGGTTGCTCTTATCTTTCGACTGTTGCGACAACAAGGCTATGATGTTTCATCAGGTATGTCTTAAATTCAGTGAACCAATCCAATAAGATACCCATAGAAGTCCTATTGCTTTGTTTAATTTTAGGAGAAACAAGTAAAGAAATTCTAAACCACTAATCAAGCATATTAGCTCCCTAATTTATAAAAAATTACACTTTTCCCCATGTTGGTTGATCACACAGAGGTCTTTAACGAATTCAAGGATAGTGAAGGGAACTTTAGAGCATCACTCACCAGTGATGTGTGCGGATTACTAAGCCTATATGAAGCTTGCCACTTAAGGTGTCACATCGATACTATCTTGGAAGAAGCACTTCCTTTTGCTATAACTCACCTTGAATCAACCAACGAAAGCAAAGTGAGCACTAGTTTGGCAAAACAAGTGAGTCATGCCCTAAAGCAGCCACTTCGCAAGGGGTTGCCAAGACTCGAGGCGAGGCATTATATTCCACTCTACCAAGAAGAACCTTCACATGATGAAGTCTTGCTCACTTTGGCTAAACTAGATTTCAACTTACTGCAAGAGCAACACCAGAAGGAACTTGGCAAGATTACAAGGTTCATTAACATTATGTGATAGCATAATCTAAATTTAGCTTCTAGATTATGCTTTAACATTGCACAAGCTATTGATTTTTCTTATTTCCAAAGTTTACTCGTATATTTCAAATTACCCTTCTTAATAGTGCTTTTCAAAGTTCATAACAGGTGAAAAAATTAGTTTAAACTATCGAAGTTGTCGGGATAAATTACCTTCATTAATGCTCATGTTTGTTTAATCACAGGTGGTGGAAGGACATAGATGTTCCAAGGAACTTCCCATTTGCTAGAGATAGGATTGTGGAGTTGTTCTTCTGGGTCTCGGGAGTATATTTCGAGCCGCAGTTTGTTGAGGCCAGGGATATACTAACCAAAGTGATTGCCTTGACTTCCATTCTTGATGATGTCTATGATGTCTATGGCACATTGGAAGAACTTGTACTCATCACCGAAGCAATCGAGAAGTATCTAATCCACATTTTCTTTCCTTACCTACTGAATTTGATCAATTTTGTATAGAGTCAAGTGTGTAATTTTTTAGGACTCAAATTCAGGTGGGATGTTGATGCTATGGATGTACTACCAGAGTATATGCAAGTATACTACAAAGAGCTTCTCCATCTCTATGAAGAAATTGGGAATGAAGTGGCCGCAAAAGGAAGATCATATCGCCTTGTCTATGCAAAAGAAACTGTAAGCATCATTTGTACACTTTACATGCATCAAAAGCACTTTTTACTTGGAAATTCAATATTCTTGTTTATGTTTAATTTCTTAGATGAAGAGGCAAGCAAGAGCATTCTCTCAGGAAGCCAAATGGTTCCAAACTAACTACATAGGCACAGCTGAAATTTCTTCCAATTTTTCCGCTCTCGAATTGAAAATATCCAAGAAATGACCAGACCATGAGGACTGAATATCCGCCCAATTTGCTTGCTCTTTGGTAGGAGCTGGCGTAGTTATGCCACGTGCACCCGCACGACAAAAGTACGCAAAATCAGTTCGCTTAATTGGGTCCGCTACTTTTGATACCTCCGCGCGCCCCTCTCGACGGCCTATCGAAGTCATCATCCGAAAAGTTGTTCCTACTACTACGCGAGCCACGCCCATCAAATTTGCCCCCTCTTCTATTTGGTAGTGTTCCCTTTCTTCCGAACTTGGTTCCATGAGAACTGGTACAATCATCTGATTCGGAGCCAGAATGGTGAAAATTACTCTGACGGCCAACTTTATCCGAAAATTTACCCGCTTTACTTCTCCCCGTCCAGAAGTCCTCATCTGAATCATCAGCTGAATCAAAATATTGAAAGAATTTTTCTGATGTTGGCTACATAAATTATGATTGTAATTTATCATTTTACGGAGTTGGTTTGAGTTATCATTAAAACATAAGATTTCTTGATAGTCGAATTCAGGCCTAGCTTGTATGAGTCGAGTTGGACCAAGCCCATGATAAAATGGTCTGACTGAAAACCCTATAAAAATTAGTTAACATGAGTAATAGTGCACACTTTTAAAAAAAAAAAAAAAAAAAAGAGAGAGGGTAAAAATTACCAGACACATCCTTAACATAGTCATGCGTTGTCTAATCTCTCATAATAAAGTAAAAGAGATGCACATGGTAGATAACTTATGCAATAATCACAAACAAATTAAAGAAAAATATAAAAATAAAAATAATCATAAACCTATTGTATTTCTTGTTCTGCCATAGTCCAAGCCTTTGTTCTCAGCCATACTAACATTTATGTTATTCACTCTTCTCACATAACTAAATTGGAACAAAAAGGTGTGGGTAGGAAAACTAGCAAACACTGTTAAGAGAATGCCCAGCTTCCTTCATTTCCATTTTTTCAGCTCTTTCGGGAATTTCCATCGATATACATGCCTTACCAAATAGTCAAGAACCTTGTAAATTCAAGGAAAAAAAAATAGCAATGCTTCCTACCATATCCATTAGCCCTTCCACCCACAACTACTGATAAGGTACTATCTCGGATATGGAGGTTATTTCAAGCGTAGTGTTTTTATAGGGTGATTTTGGGGTTGATTAGAGATTAAGAAATTAATCAAGGTGTATTTGGAAAAGCACATTGTTATCAACCACTACAAATTTCTGATAAACCCAACAAACAAAAACAACAACAACAATAATAATAATAATAATCGCCATAAGATTGTTGGAAAATTACTTATTGAAGGAAAAATCCGTAATATTGTTTGTTGTGACAGGAAAAAAAAAACATAATTAGAAATAATACCACTAAGAAAGAGATAGAGTAAAGAGGACTAAATACAAACCAAATATAAATTTGCAGGATACTATAAACTTGTAAAGGAATTAAATAGGAGGTGAGATACAACTAACTGAATCTCTTTAAAGTGATTAGTTTTTGCTAACGGTGTTAAGTGGCTTCACGAACTATTATACCTCTGAAGAGACAACACATTGAAGCCGTTTGAATTAGTACTATGCAAACAAGATTCCGTTGAACGCTTCTCAAAATCGACACACTTAGAAAATTGAAGTGAAGAGATGAGAGATTTTTCTTCTTCTTGTTATTTTTCTTGGGATGAAGAAGAGTTCAAATCAATATATAGAATTTTGAGAAGTCATGTTAAGATATATGAGCTAAAATGATATATGAATTCAAGAGATATATGAATTCAAAAAATACACAAATTTAAAAGATACATAAACTAAAAATATATATAAATAATTGAAAAGATGTATCTTGTTTTGCTCAATTTCATTAATTCGTCGACCCACTGTAATTACAACAACTTATGTAGGACAGCTTTTGAAGAAAGCATGTTGGAGCTTTGTGATTTGATAAGACGGTCCATCTTTTTCAATTCAGAATAATGATGAGAAGGCTGCAGGTGCAGTATCTTTGGAGGGGTTTTTCCCATCTTTTCGAATCATGGTCACGCAGATTAGAGAGTTGCGACCAATCCTTTCAAAAGTGTAATAATGTCAGTAAAAAGTTATTGAATTTCTAAACTAGAGTGAAATGGTGCTGCCATTTGGTGGACTAAACATGTTAGAAAGGAGAAACCAAAATGAATTTGAAGGACTTATTGAGGATAATTTCGAATTGGGGAATTAGAGTTGCCCTTTTGACGCCTTCCTTATCCATAATAGAGGATACTAGAACTAACTTGTCGAGACTCTTCTAAGCAAGGTCAAGGGAAACGGGTTTAGTGGATTATCAAGCAGGAACTTGCATCCCCTCCTGTCAAAGGTTTGCTCCATATCGCTCGGCTCAGGTTCGCCCAAATGCCTATCCCCAGTGATGTTGTAAGTTTTCGATTTCATTCTAAATTATGGAATTTTGTTCTATTTGAGAGTCGTTACTAATTTATTTGGGCCAGTTAGGAGTCATGTGAAACGTGAGAGGACATTTTATTTCTTGTGAATAATTACGGTAATTTTCAATTAGTGCCATTTCAATATCTAAATTTAATTTGTTTGTCTATAAGGTGATTCACATGGTCTTCTCAAGTTATGGAAACCTAACGTTCTTTCCTCTAAATATTCATGCAGGATTGTTTGTATTGATTGGCATTATTCCAAAAATGTGACCTAATCATCCAACGAACCTAAAAAAGGAAATCGAACGAAAACATGTAGAGGTGTCAATCATAATCACAAAGAAACGAGTAATAGGAAATATAAAGGAAAGAATGAGAAAATAGACCTGATACAAGTTAGGCAAAGGACAGTACATAGTCTCGTTATTTAGCTCTGGGACATGATTCTTAGGAGCTAAAAAAACTAAAACCTCATTTCACTCGAGAGAATGTTATAATGCGGAAGAATACCTAATATGAGTTATAGGCAAAGTTTATACGACGCCTCTTTATTAAGACTGATCCATGAAGCCCGTGATTAAAAGAAATCACCTACTAAAAATCTTTGCTAAAGATCTTATGGACTCAAGATGAACTGTTTCCCAAAAGTAGACCAATAACCGTGAATGGTTTTATAAACCTTTTTCTTGTTATTAATTTTTTACTTTTAAAGAAAATAAATTGTTTGTCATCTATTTCATCTAAAGAGAGACTATCTAAAATTCAAATTGCCCTTAAATCAGGAAATGAAACTTTCCTGACTTTTTATATCTAGTTATAAGATCTAACTTTCCAAACGAGGCCTATGTCTTTCTTTCTTTTTTTGGATTTTTAATTTTTTATTATAATTTTTATTAGGAAAATTCCAAATAATGATTTGAAGTGTTCTTATGTTTTCAAAAGAGCACATCAAATAAAAGTCTGAAATAACTATAACAATTTCAAATAAGAGTTTGATCTTGGCGGTTGACCAAATATTATAGTCGATTAAGGGTATTTTTGTCCATAGACATTTTTTTAATATTTGGCGGCTGACCAAATATAAGATCTTCTACATCCAACGATATGAACAGAGAAGAGAGGCCAAAGCAATGGCCTTGGTGACCAAAGACGTATGCAAGAACAACCGGCTCGAGTGTTGCAGCGATACTAGTGGCATGCGTACAATTACTCCTCGTCGCACATATTAGCATCAAATCCAACCACTCCGCTTAGGGGGCATATTTAGAAAAAGCAAAAAAAAAAAAAATAGAACTCTCCATCCATGGCTGAGCCACTCCCTCTCTCACCGCGGCAGCTTGCAACCGCGCCAACCACAACCATAGGTCGCTCGTGGCCAGGCTCATCGATTCCAGATCAACTAGAACTTCCATGACAAAGAAAGTAGAATATTATTCAAAAGCGGAAGCTCATCTCAAAGGGCAAAAGCTGGGGAACGTTCTTGAGAAAATGTAAAGGCCTTTAAGTTAAAGGGATTTTTGAAAATGCAAATTGTGTTTGGTAAATCGTATTTGTGAAAGTCCATTGTAAAATAGTGTTTGGACAAATTAACTTTGCAAAAGACTTTTGTAATTAAAAAAAAAAGGAAAAAAATGAGAATTGGTTGGTTACTGCCGGCGAGGAGCAGGCGGTTCGGTGAGGGGTAGGCAGGTGGTCCGGCAAGGGGCAGGCAGTCGGCGACGATCGCCGCGACCAGATCGAGCGGCCCCGGCCACCTTCGCACGGATGTCGCGGCACAACGGGTCGCCCGACCTTCCGGCAAGGGTTGCCGCAACCGCTTGATCTAGTTGCGGCGACCCCGTTCGCAACCAGATCCTCGCGACCAAATCGAGCGATCCCGATCGCATGATTTGGGTTGTCGGAGGTTGCACAGCCCAGATCTAGGTCGCAACAACCTTCGGTGACCTAGATCTGCGCGCGATTTGTGTCGCTGGAGGTTGCGCGGCCCAGATCTGGGTCGCGGAGACCTCCGGTGACCCAAATCTGCCGAGGGTCGCAGCGTTGCCGGGGTTGCAGTGGTTGACCTTGCTGCAACCCGGATCTAGGTGGTCGCTAAGAGTTGCAACGGTCACGGCGGCAACCACTTTGCCAAGGATCTTTAGCCCCTAAAGACTTTTGGGCCAAATATTAAGTGTTTGACAATTTTTTTTAACTTGCCTTTACCAAAGGCAAGCCTTCCCAAGATTGAAAGCCCAAGGTAGGTTGGGAGCTGCCTTGGGCATTCGGCCTCTGACTATTCACTTTCTTTTTCGTTGAGCTTGGCCGATGAAGTTGCGCGGAGCTACCCAAGGCAGCCCCCGACGTGCCTTGAGATTTTAGCCTTGGGAAGGTTTGTCTTTGACAAAGACAAGTTAAAAATAATTTGTCAAACACTGAATATTTGGCCCAAAGGCCTTTAGGGGCTAAAGATCCTTGGTAAAGTGGTTGCCAAATGTAGACATCACCATGAACAATAACTCAAACGCATCACGAGAAAGAAAAACCAGAAAATTGAGGAAGGGGGCGCTTGGGTTGTTGGTAAGCACTTACTGGGAGCATATATGGGTTTGTCTTCTCTCTGTTGTTCCAGCCTATTGTTGCAGCGATACAAGGTGGAGGTGGCCGGGCAACGAGAATGGTTCCTGCGCAACATCGTATTGGGCTCCAAATCGAGATTTGAAAATCTGGGCGCTTGCGGCCGAGGCTCTGTCATCATCGAAATCCCTCCATCGTTGCTCACGGCAAGGCTCCAGAGATTTGGAAATCTAGGCTTTTGCAACTAAGGCTTCAGCTTCAGCGTCATCTAAACCCCTTCCTCGAGCCTCGACCGCAAGCGATGTACATAAAGAGGTTGCTTTAGTATCCGCAGATCTGGAAAATTTGGACTGATCTGACAAGGACAACTAGACGGCGACGGTCTGAATGCGAGGCTGTGGATGGAGGGGAGCTCCTCGGAGGTCGTCAGTGGCTGTGAATGGAGGAGAGGGAGGAAGGCTTTGAATGGAGAAGAGCTCATCAGTGGTCGTCGGTGGCTGTGAATGGAGCTCTCACCAGTGGTCAGCCTAGGATGTGAGGAGGTGCGATGGTCTACCATAAAGCTGTTGGCTGGCCGCGATGAGAAGGAGATGAATACAGAAGCAAAATAATATATATATATATATATGTATCTTTGGATGAGAATACCCTTGATCAGTTGGAAGTTTTGATTGGTCGGGGATGTTAAATCTTTATTTGACACTGAAATGACCATTTCGGACTCTCATATGAAGTAAGTTTTACTTTGGGCCCTTTTTTTGAAAGAACAAGAATACATCTGTCTTTTATTTGAAATTTCCCCTTTTGGTTGGTTCAGAATGTTTCCATTCCAGGAACCAGCTCCATATTCGTGTGCTTTGCAGGCCCGCAACCTTCTCACGACACTTCATTTGACATCTCAATCTCAAAAGTTCGGTAGTCAGAATCAATAAACATAATAAAAGCAGCACTTACAGAAAGTCACACTAACTTCCTCCGAGTAACCCTCACTAACCATCACTGCTCTCAAGTTCACCAATCCTGCTCTTCCTTTGCCTTGTTTCTTCGTTTTTCTTGTCAGCTACCCACTGGTGTGTAAAGAAACCTCCATCCACTGAAGATTCATCCGAAGGAGCTCCTCTGACCAGAGACATCTTGATCTAGTGGTAGGGCACCAATTACACAGCCACTTAGGGAGTGCATGACAACCCAAAATTTATGTTCCGAAATAGTTTTCATTCGGGCACTGTTTTTGGAAAAGAAACCGTTTGATAAACCTATTCAGGTTTTACTATTTGGAATAGATTTCTATTCCGAAATAGGTTTGGAAGAGAAATCGAAACTAAAATTTTCTACTTCGATTTGGAAAGAAATTAGAAATAATTTCTCTCATTAAACACTAATTTCGGTGAGTCCTCCCTCATCTCCTCTACGTCTTTGCCTCCTCCTCTTCCTCCGCCTCTCCTCATTTTATTAAAAATAAAAATAAATATATTCATTTTATTCATTTAAAAATAAAAATAAATTTATTAAAATAAATAATTTTTTTATTTATCATTTTATTTTTAGTTTATTAAAAATTAATTTATTTAATTTATTTAAAATAATTTATTTATGATAAATAAAAATAATTTATTTTTATTAAAAATAAATTTATTATTATTCGCATTGAGTGTTTTGCCAAATCAATTTTTTTATTTTTATTTTTATTCATTTTAAAATAAATTTATTCATAAAATAAAATTTATTTTTATATTTTAATTTTAAAATAAAATGATATTTTTATTTTATTTTATTTTATTTTATTCATTATTTTTTTGTTACTAAATCATTTTTATTTTTTATATTAAAGGTCATCGGTCATCACCACCGCCGTCCGAAAGGAAGAAATCTTATGTCGTTATCAAACGAATTTCTATTTTTAGAATATAAATTTTGTGTCGTTATCAAACGGTTATTTTCTGTAAACTCTTCAGAAATAAAAATAGAAAAATCTATTTTACATTAAACAATTTCTTGAATAGAATAGTTGTCACGCACGCTCTCGTTGACATATCCGACGGACCAGAAACTATGTCGACCATATAATGGTCCCAGAAAACCGTCACCTTTCGATCATGGTTGATTCTATCGGTGAGGACTCCAATTGACTAAGATTACCAGAACCAGTGACTCTAAGCCATCCCTCTCATCGGCGGCTGCCACCGACCACCACCAGACATGGTTTTGAAATCACTAGAATCAAGAGACAAAGTAAACAAATAAAAAATATACATCATGAACTAAGATTCCAACGAATATCTAAACATTCAAGTGTTGTTAGATGCTTCTCTAACACATATGTAATTCCGTTCATGTATTTTAACTAGCATTTACGATCAGCTTAAACAAGAAGTGTAGAGGTATCGTCGAAGCACCATTTCAGATCCCAACACTCACAAGGATATCATGGCATGTTTTGGACTACAAACGGATGTTTAGTCAGCATCAGTTTTCCCAATAAACCTTGGTCACAAATCTTGGTCTCTAATTTATTAGAACAGAGTACAAGAGGTGTTTGCTACGATAATGTGGTCGTTAGCCACAAACCACGATCGAACAGAGCAGTGAAGTTAGTGGAAGCGTCACCAATGAGGATTGGTGACACCGGAGCTTGAGCATATGAGCTTGAAGTACTTCCACTTTCCCGGCCGCAGAATTGGGGATGTTAGGCCATGGCAGAACCGGCGACGGCAAAGCAAATACATGATCGGAGATGACAGACTGTGATTACTCAAGTCAATTTGAGGTAGAGAATCTTCTTGAAGTCGATTGATCGAGCGGATGTCCACTGAGCTTTCTGTGTTCATGAATGTGCTCTGTTTTCACCATGTGACCACCAAGAAGAAAGAGTGATCTCCAAGATCCGAAGAGACTGGGTCAGGTTTCTCGATCGGGCATATGACTTCATTTTGAATGTCTCATAAATTTCAAGCAGCATGTCTATCTCTGTCTCTCCAATTTATCAGTTCATTTATTAGTAAATTCAAGCGTAATCCAAATTCCTTTTTGCAGTAGCACGGGAAGAAATTCTATTGAATTCAATAGGAGATAAAGCACAATACAAAATAAGTATAGCTTTAGAGTTTAGAGTAAGTCTTCTCTTTTCTTCTGCAGTGAATATAGGCATCAGCAGTTTTTGCAATTGCATTTGGTGGATAAGTTCTGAATTGGTCACCCTCCTAACGTCATTCATAATCCACATTGAGGATGCTAGAATTAAGTCGGTGTTGCACGGGACCATATTAGATTATTATAGAATCATATTTTATTTGTAATGTCTCAATTCAATTCGAAGTTATCGAGACATTTAGTAGTTAAGTCATAGATTATTTTTTTCACATTGGTAACACCTTAGAAGTTTCTACTCCATTTCCAAACCATAAAAACTAAATACAGGAAAATTACCAATTTAGTTTTAAATCTATTATACGGATGCCAATCCAATCCAAGAATTTTTTTCAGTTTAGCTTGATGTAATTCTAAACCTTTGTGTGAAATTATGATATAATCCTTTTAGTCAATTGCTGCCAGAAATCATTCATGTGACGATTTACATAGGACGCCATTTTGAGTAGGATGATCGGCAATAACTAAAAGCCACATTGGCAATTTCTGGTGGTAATTGGCTGAAATGATTACATTAGAATTTTGTGAAAAGGTTTAAGATTGTACTAACAATATTAAATGTTTAGTATTGAAATTGTACGTACATAATAGGTTCAGGACTAATTTAGTAACAATCTCCAACAGAATATCTTTGATATTAATCAAGAAACTAAACCAGGCATAGGAGTATGTAACATTAATATATTCTAATGTTACATTTTTTACGAACTACGTACTTTCCATCATTTAAAATCAATAGAAGGGGTTTTTGGGACGGAGAACAGCAATGGTCAAGTGTAACACAATCTATGAGGGCTTGCTTATTGAACTTATTCTTCCAAACCATCAAATTGGCAATGGATTGACGAGCAGATAAGTCACATGTCCTTTCAACCTGGATCCTGCATGAGAGTAGTGATCTTTTCCATCATTACAAACCCCAAAGACAGACCGTGCGAGATTGAGAATTTACACGCAGCGACCACTGTTATACAAAGTTCCTCCCCTTTTTTTTTGTCAGAAATACGTAGCTACCATTCACTTCAAAAAGTTTAGCGAGTGCATTTCAAGAGTTTCACAGCAAAGTAAATCTAAAAGGGCTGTGGGAGGGTACAAGACATAATTAAAAGTAAGTCTATTAGTCCTTTGGGCCTTGATTCAAGACCCAATATAGAGTTCCTCCTTAGCCTCTTCCTCCAACACCCTGCATTGTTTCATGAGCACACCTTTCAAGATCCCACATGACTTCTCTCTTGCTCAAACTGTATAAATTTATAGTGCAAACTATCTTTTTTTCTCTCTTGCTCAAATGTAAAGCTGCATCGATATTCAAATTTAATGTATTTGGCGGAGTTGGATAGATAATAATTAGGAAAATGATCAAAACAATCATAAACCTATTGTAATTTTTCCAATTTAGTCTTGAACCTTTTTTTTTAATCAATTCAATCATAAACCTTTTACAATTGTGTTAATTCAGTCCATTCAGCTAAATTTGGCCGGCCAACGCTGACATAGACGCCGACCGAATGTGTTACTTTTTAAATATTTCTTTCAATTTTTTGAATATATATATTTTTTATTTTATTTTTTACTCTTTCTCCCTCTCCCTCTCCCTCCCCATTTTTTCCCTCAAATGGTCACCAGACCTCAGCAACCAACCAAAGGCATTGGTCGACAAGGGTGCATGAGCCTCGCTCGGTGACAACGTTGCTCGAGCTTGCCATGGGTGGCGAGACCTCACCTAGCGACAAGACCTCACTGTCAATCTCTTTCCCTCCTTTTTACCCTAGCTAGTTGCCACTCAGCAACTTGCCATAGGTGTTGGCTGGCGAGGACACGCAAGCCTCACCCAGCGACAGCATTGCTAGTGCTCACCATGGCTGGCAAGGCCTCACATAACAATTAGACCTCGCCGCCGATCTGGTGAGGCCCGCCCTCACCGACCACATAGGTGGTCAAGGTCGAGAGAGAGAGAGAGAGAGAGAGAGAGAGCGTTGGCCAGACAGCCGACGCTTGCCAATGTCCATGTTAACGTGGGTTAGATGGATTGAATTGACACAATTGTAAAATGTTTATGATTGAATTGGCAAATTAAGAAAAAGGTTTATGACCAGATTGGAAAATTTGTAATTGGTTTAGGACTGTTTTGGTAATTTTTCCAATGATAGTCTCTCATCCTCGTCTAAAATTCTGACGTTTTGTTGCATGCAGACTGAGCAAATATTGCATTTGATAGATTTAACATTTAATGGCTTTTCACTTCTTTTGAAAGGAAGAGGCGGCTTTATTGTCCTTTTCTACTAATTTCTCAGCCAATTTTCACCATCCAAATTAAGAAGCATCCTGCAGCATGCTAGCATGTACTCTTGCAATGCCTTCTTTGGCATTGACATGCCACCTGAGGTCAACTTTTGATCGAATTAGAATAAGTAATTTAGAATTGGTAAACTAAGAAAAGCATCAAAGTGCCGTGCGCACCTTTCAATTGCTTCGGTGAAGAATTCTAGTTTTTCCAATGTGCAATAGACATAAGAGGTGTCGTCGATAATGGTAAAAATGCCGGCCACTTCGCATTAAAAATTACCAATTCCCAATTGTAATACTCGGCACAAATACATATAATAAGCAGAGTAATAGATTGGTGACTGGCCATATTGCGGATATTAGGAGTGATGGGTGATTTTTTCCTATAATTTTTGCTTTAGGGGTTTGAAATTTGAAATACATTAGTTAGAGCAAGTATTGGCACTAAATCACATATCACATAAATGGTCAATACAAACGCCATCCCTAACCAAAAAAGAAGAAAAAGCAAAAGCTTATCCCAACAACGTTGGTTGTGTTGAGCAATGGCATGGTATGAAATGCACGTGGAACAAACTATTAACTGGATCCAAGTCGCATTAAATATAATTTTCTACAAAATTGTGACTCAATAAGAAGAAGAAAAAGAAATTTAGCTAATTCAATCGTTGGAAAGGATTCAAAACATACTGAGCTAATTTAGGATGAGCTAATTTAGGAGGCCTCGGGCGGATGATGGAAGGCTTCAATGGTCAGGATCAGGAACAGCATGAAAGATAATCTTAAGAAAGGTAACATCACGATCGAGTCATATAAGAGACAAAGGACATGATGCGTGTGGTTTCACGGAGTTGAGTCTATACTAAAATAAAACAAAACGTTAAATAATTATTTTGTTTGTTTGCTTATCACCAACTCATAAGGGAAGTGATGCATGTGAATTGAGAAGTTCCTCGGCGACTTTCTCCGCCCATTGCTTGGCGACGCTCGCCGCCCATTGTTGGCTCTACATGGAAATGGTGGGGCAGTGGCGGCATGACATAAAAGAAATGAGTCTATAGTAAGGGGTAGGTGAATTGAAAAGTTTCATAGAATTGCGTCTAATAAAATAAAACGTAACGTAAAAGAATTCCTTTGTTTGAAAAGTTTCATAGAATTGCGTCTAACAAAATAAAACGTAACGTAAAAGAATTCTTTTGTTTATTTCATGATTGTCAACTCATAAGAGACATGATGTGTATGGAATGGGGTAGGTGCATTGAGAAATTCCATGGAATTGAGTCTATAATAAAATTATTAAAGAATTCTTTTGTTTGTTTTTTGATCGCTAACACATATGAGTCACTAGCTTCATAATGGATAAGTTTCAAATTCGGAATTTAGAACCTACTTGTTAAGGGTCAATTTCCAGTTTTTAGAAAACTGGCCACTTCTAGGCTGATTCTAGACCGATTGTAGGTTAACTATCATTGGAACTAATATCTTCACAATAAGTGCAAATGCCTATGGTAGTATAAACACTGATTGTGATGACATCAACAAGTTTAGCACATGGCCATCCTTCGAACCCTAATTCGGACAAATCAAGCAACTTCCCTAAATTTTTCCAACCCTAGTTCAGAAGGCAATTTGATCTGAATATAGAGAGCTCATTTCACCCAGCACGCGGCCATCCTCGGTGTTGCCGAGCATGAGCGGGCACACCCCGACGGCTGCTCGTGAGGCCGAGCCAATCGACGGCAAAAATCAAACTCATGAGGGCATCATTGGGGGGGCACAGAAGCCGGAAACCCAGAAGGCGAGGTCGAGGTCGCTAGAGTCGAGGACAGCGTCGATCTAGCCACGGTAGGGAGAGGAAGTGGGGTCACCGCGAAAGCCAAAGGGCTTGCAGATGAGGGAACAAAAGTGGAGGGGGAAGAAGCGGCGCCAGAGAGAGATTCAATTTAAAGAGTGCATAGCATCGTTTAGGTATAGAAAGGCCATGTCCCGGTTCACGCTGGACTTTCTTTTTTTTTTTTTGTAATAGAAAAACCATGCATGAATTGCCATTTTATTAAAGAAAAGTTACGTAGGGCTTTGCCGGAATTAATCATTGGAGGGATTTAAGTGATTATTTTTTCTTTGATTTGGCAGTTAAGTGATTCAATGAAAAGTTTTGATACCAAAATGAGCGCCATGTAAAAGTTAGGATACTTCTAGTGCTGTTTTTTTTATTTTTTCCTATCGACTTTGACGATTGACACCATAATAGGGTCAAATTCTTCGCTGTCCTATTTCCATGGTTGTATTCATGAACTATTCAACTGTCCTGTACCATACATGAATAACATGGCATATCAAACAAACCTTTAAATTAAACAAAATTTCGAGACTCATCACAAAATAGAAAATACATGAGGAAGGTCGTGTTTTGATAAAATAAACTTTTGCGTTTTATGTTCCTTGTTTGCTCAATATTTCCGACATAGGATGCCATACCAATAAATACCCATCAATAAGGTTTGGACACTCGCACAAAAGTCTCTACCCACTTGTGCTCTTCTCTATATTCGTTCAAATACCTAAATCTAGAAAATAGCAAAAAAGAAATGTCTCTTTAGATTTCAACAATTCCATCTTCTTCTCCGTGTGAAGGAACATGCCATGGGATTGAGCGACAATCAGTGGATTATCATTTGAGTATAAGAGATTTGGAAAGATTTGAACTCAGTATTCCTTACTCTCATACCACATAAAATTTTGTGAAATCGCTGCCCATTATTAAATGAAGTTGACAGAGCACAACCACCGATGTCTATACTAATTGGTTACCCAGCTATTTTGCCCATCTTTTGAGAGGGTTGTTAGGGTAAAACCTGAGATCATATAACAAAACCAATAATGTGAATGATTTGTCTATGGCAGGTGTGAGGAAATATGCTTTTGCGCACATGGCTAAAAATACCAAACATGAAGCCACATAAAGTTAAATGTCTCGATTGAAATGCATTCAAATCTTTATTAGGCTTGTTAACATTGGCTAAGAGTGTTCTCTGTCATATTGAATCCCTCTTAAACGACTCAAATTGTCACATTTTCCACTGGACATGTATTTCGTGACTATAAAACCCCAAGCAGATGGAGAGAGGCCGCCACCAACCCCGCCCACATAACCTCGGAGAATCTCATTAGTTTAGGAAGAAAGAAGATGCAGCAGCCCCAGCATGTAAAAGGACGTGCATTGACTTGATGATATATTCTTTGTCCGGTGAGAAAGAGACGAAATGGCAGTGGTTGTCTTCATTGTTTGTTAGGTATATGACTTCAATCTCTAGGCGTCATAAACTCGCATACATTATTATATATTTACTGATTTCAATTACATGCGAATTATATTGACTATAATATTCAATGAGGTTTAGACCTCAAGTCTGGATTAGTGTAATAAAATAAGACTAGCAGAAGACTTGATAAAATCAAATAATAGTTCAAGAAAGAAAGAAAAATACATGAAAAAGAATGCGATTTCATAAAATAAACTGTTGTGTTTTCTTCCAACATGAGACTTATGAAGCTCGGACACGTTTTGTGTCATTTTCGACACACGTTGGACATGTCGACACACTCAGACAGACATGGTTGAACACGCAACGCCTGTCGGAAAATTCGACACGTGGTCAACCACGTTTTGACACACGTGTCCGGAAGATGGAAGGTGGAGGCGAGGGCAAGGGTGAGGGTGAGGGAGCAGAGACGAGCCGTGAGCAACGGTTAGCCCGCGAGGAGGCTGCGAGCGACGGCGAGAGACGGAAGAGGAGAGGAAGGGGGTCGTGAAGCTTTGGAGTGAAAAAGCTTGAAATTCCCTCGAGCTTAGGGCAGAGGTAGAGAGAGAGAGTAACGGGCAAAAGAGATGGAAGGGGCGGGGGATGGGAGGGAGGGGAGGGAAGAGAGATGAGGGAAAGAGGGAAAAAGGATAAAAGGGAAAAACGAGTTTGGGGATTTTTTTTTGTCGGGGGAGGAAACAACAGTCTCCTTTTGATCTTTTCAAGGCGCATCCTTTCATCGCGCCGTTCGTATTTTATTCCGCCACTGGGGACCGTTGGATTTTTCTTTTAAGTTCCGTTTTTTTATAAGGAAACTCAAAAAAAAAAAAAAAAAAAAAGAGATCTGATTGCGTGATTTTTTTAAATTTGGGGGTGGGGAAGCGACAGCTTATCCGTTTTTCTTTTAAGTTCCGTTTTTGAAAAAATAAAAGTACTGAATTTTGAATAATGATAAATTTTGGTTATTTGGAGAAGATCGTGGATTTATTTAAATAAATTGATTTTAATTTCTTATTGATCTTTAGTTTCATTAATAACTTTTGTTATAGTTAAAAACATGTTTCCATACATGGATACACATTAACTATGAATATGTTTTTCGAATTTTCAATGAATTGATTTATTAATATTATTAGTATAAATTCATTATAGGCTCTTTTTAATTAATTAATTATTTATGAATTTGAATCAAATTAATTAAAAATAAAAATATTCATTTAATATACAACGTGTCGAAATTCTCTATTTTTGATAAATGACGTGTCAACGTGTCGTGTTGTGTCACGTGTCCGTGCTACTTAACATATGACACTATGGCTTATAAATACCCATCCATAACATTTGGACACTCACAAAAATATTTATTTAATATACAACTTGTCACAACATGTTAGAATTCTCTATTTTTGAGAAATGACGTGTCAACATGTCGTGTCGTGTCGTGTCGTGTCGTGTCGTGTCGTGTCATGTCATGTCATGTCACGTGTCCGTGCTTCTTAGCATAAGACACTATGGCCTATAAATACCCATCCATAACATTTGGACACTCACTGAAAAGTCTCCACCCCTAGCGTTCTTCACCTATATTTGTTCAGAAGCCTAAATTTAGAAAATAGAGAAAAGAAATGTCTTTTCAGATTTCAGCAATTCCATCTTCTTCTCCACGATTAGGAACAGGCCATGTAATCCAACGCCGTTCGGCGGGTTATCATCCGAGCATATGGGGTGATTACTTCGTTAAATATGCTTCTCCCTCCACCTCAATGGTTTGCGGTTTTTCCTTATCTTCTTCTTTCGTTTTCTTTCTTTGCCATGCGCATGATTGTTGTTTCTATTCCTTTCTAAAAGAACTTCTTGCAGGACCAATGTCTTGTTCACGTGCCAATGTTTAATAAAGCAACAAAAAATTGATTAATTGTCTAGTTTTTGTGGAGTCACTTATGGGGTTATAAGGACTCTCATTGGGGAGAAACTCACCAAAAATCCTAAATTACGTCCAGTATAACACATTATCCTAAACTTTTTTCTGTGATGCCAAAAAACCCAAACTTGTACCGATGTGAAACATTTACCCTCCTCCGTCAAGGTTGGGTCAATGAGTACTCTTAAAAATCCACCTATATGGACGCCGCAAAATTAAATGGTGTTGACATATTGCCCAAATGATTTTAGTGAAATAAAAATGATATTATTTTGGTTGAAAAATCAACTAAAGGAACTTTGATGAAGGATAATATGTCATATATGTACAAGTTTTGGGTTTTTTTTTTTTTTTTTATAGCATAGGAAAAGTTTTAGGGTGAATATGTCATAATGGTTATAGTATGTTACCAAAAGAAAAACAAAAAAACTTCAGGGTAAAAGTTCAGGGTAAATGTGTCATAATAGATATAGTTTGGGGTTATGTTATCAAAAAAAAAAAAATCAGGATAAATGTGTTAAAGTAGATATAATTTAGGAATTTTAGTGATCCAAAAGCATTCTTAAACCTTCATTGATCACATGATGTCCTTCACTGCAAGAAACATCACAATATGGCATTTAACTCCCTCTTTCCATATGGTCATGGCTCTCGTGTGTTTAAATCTTGAATGTCATGTGAGTACAATTGAAATAGTAGATTTGCTAAAATGGATCATTAACCCCATTTCTTCATCCATTTTTTATGGGCTGAGATAATATATAAGTTAGTTATATTCAATAAATGAGTTTAGAATGATAAAGCACAAAATAATATGGGTGTTAAATAGGTTTACAACTTATTTATACTCAACCTGCCTCTATGACTCTCTTTTCACTCTATCTCGTTTGCAATCAATTTTTCACTCACTTGTTCCTTACCCTCACCTCAGTTTGGATACAATTTTTCATAAATTAGGTTAAAAGCATAAGTGTTTTAGCAATATAATTGGGTCATGTATGTGTTGAGTTGGGCATAGGTCATTAGATTTGTTTTGCATGGAAATAGGTCAAACTAATTAAAGGTGTCGGTTTGGGTTAGATCATTTTCAACTCAATCCAACCTATCCGTTTGACCAATCTATGAAATACCCCAAAGTTTGTATTGTACAAAATAAGTATGTCATGCTTGCTTTTATGTGACATAGCGTATGATATATTTGTAGGAGTTCAAATTCCTTGGACGAGTGGAGGAACAAATTGAGGAACTAAAAGGAGAGGTGAGGAAGATGCTAACTAATGCCGTGGATAAGTCTTCACAAATGCTTCATTTGATTGATCAAATCCAGCGCTTGGGTATTGACTACCATTTTGAACACGACATAGATGAGCATTTAGAAGAAATTCACAAACATTACTTTCGACTTGATCATGGAGATTTCAAGGGAGATGACTTTCACATGGTTGCTCTTATCTTTCGACTGTTGCGACAACAAGGCTATGATGTTTCATCAGGTATGTCTTAAATTCAGTGAACCAATCCAATAAGATACCCATAGAAGTCCTATTGCTTTGTTTAATTTTAGGAGAAACAAGTAAAAGTAAATCTAAACCACTAATCAGGCGTATTACCTCCCTAATTTATAAACAATTACACTTTTTCCCATGTTGGTTGATCACACAGAGGTCTTTAACGAATTCAAGGATAGTGAAGGGAACTTTAGGGCATCGCTCACCAGTGATGTGTGCGGATTTGCGAGCCTATATGAAGCTTGCCACTTAAGGTGTCACGGCGATACTATCTTGGAAGAAGCACTTCCTTTTGCTATAACTCACCTTGAATCAATCAACGAAAGCAAAGTGAGCACTAGTTTGGCAAAACAAGTGAGTCATGCCCTAAAGCAGCCACTTCGCAAGGGGTTGCCAAGACTCGAGGCGAGGCATTATATTCCACTCTACCAAGAAGAACCTTCACATGATGAAGTCTTGCTCACTTTGGCTAAACTAGATTTCAACTTACTGCAAGAGCAACACCAGAAGGAACTTGGCAAGATTACAAGGTTCATTTACATTATGTGATAGCATAATCTAAATTTAGCTTCTAGATTATGCTTTAACATTGCCCAAGCTATTGATTTTTCTTATTTCCAAAGTTTACTCGTATATTTCAATTTACCCTTCTTAATAGTGCCTTTCAAAGTCCATAACAGGTGAAAAAATTAGTTTAAACTATCGAAGTCGTCGGGATAAATTACCTTCATTAATGCTCATGTTTGTTTAATCACAGGTGGTGGAAGGACATAGATGTTCCGAGGAACTTCCCATTTGCTAGAGACAGGATTGTGGAGTTGTTCTTCTGGGTCTCAGGAGTATATTTCGAGCCGGAGTTTGTTGAGGCCAGGGATATACTAACCAAAGTGACTGCCTTGACTTCCATTCTTGATGATATCTATGATGCCTATGGCACATTGGAAGAACTTGTACTCATCACCGAAGCAATCCAGAAGTATTTAATCCTCATTTTCTTTCCTTAACTATTGAATTTGATCAATTTTGTATAGAGTCGAGTGTGTAATTTTTTAGGACTCAAATTCAGGTGGGATGTTGATGCTATGGATGTACTACCAGAGTATATGCAAGTATACTACAAAGAGCTTCTCCATCTCTATGAAGAAATTGGGAATGAAGTGGCCGCAAAAGGAAGATCATATCGCCTTGTCTATGCAAAAGAAACTGTAAGCATCATTTGTACACTTTACATGCATCAAAAGCACTTTTTACTCAGAAATTCAATATTCTTGTTTATGTTTAATTTCTTAGATGAAGAGGCAAGCAAGAGCATACTTTCAGGAAGCCAAATGGTTCCAAACCAACTACACACCAACGATGGAGGAGTACATGCCCCTTCAACTAAAAACGACTGGCTATGGAATGTTGGCGACTACATCACTCGTAGGAATGGGCGATGTGGTCACAAAGCATGCTTTTGAATGGTTACTAAGTGACTGCAAGATTGTGAAGGCTGCAGAAACTATCTGTAGGCTTATGGATGACATTTCGTCTCACCATGTATAACAAAAAGATCGTTTATCCTTAGATGTTCTAATAAATTAGATTACTTATTACTTAATTTGGTGACACCAATGTCATTTCTCATACAGTTTGAGCAAAAAAGGGGGCACTTAGTATCCTCGGTGGAGTTGCTCATGAAAGAACACGGTTTCTTAGAGCAAGAAGCTGAGAAGGAACTTCGGAAACGAGTTAATGATGCTTGGAAGGACACCAATGAAGAGTTTCTTTGTCCAACCGCGGTCCCAATGCCGATTCTCACACGAGTTCTCAATTTCTCACGAGTGATGGATGTGTTATACAGTGATGGGGATAACTACACGCATTCTGGAACCAAGCTCAAAGGTTATGTGACATCCCTCTTTGTTAGTCCCTTGCCGATGTGATGCTTGGACCAAACATCATCGCAGCAATTTGGTAATTGAAAATCAATTGGCTAGAAGTAATGCCTTTGAACCTATATGGGGAAACTATCATCGTTAGTGAGTTCTTTCGGATTGATCTGTACGATAAAACTCATAAATAAACGATGCAAATCGGTATGGTGTTGCTAAGTTTGCAAGTCCAGTGTGTAATGTACAATATTTCCATAATTTCTAAAGCTTTGGTGTCGGGGTCAGTGAGGCTCCGTTTGTGTACTTCATGATGAGAATACGAATGAATAAACGTATTTATTTAACTTGATTCTTCATTTCCTTGATGCTCATTCTATTGTTTGGCAATAATAAGTATCACCTGATTCGCAGGCCATAGTCAACCATATCATCCGGTAGAACTTTACAGGCCCATGATAAGAATGTTGTTGTTTTTGTTTTTTTTTTTTTTTTTTTTTTTTTTTTTGAACTGGTAAATTTCAGTAGGTTCAAAAATGTCAAAAAAATTATTTGCATGACTTGTTTTACGTGTAAATTGTGGGTGACTTACCAACAAGTTTATAAAATTACCCAATTTTTATGACAAACTTGAAGTGCCACAACTTTGTATCACACTTGCTTTGATACTAAAACTTTTCAAAAAGATCATTTAAATGCCACATTGTTTGAAAAGATCGCTTTTAAGTCATTAAATTGACTTAGTTTGTCAAACAATCTTACGTGCCTTGCTGGAATCACTTAAATGAACATTGTTATAAAATTTTGGCAATAAATTGATCATGTATAAAAGCTTTAATATTATAAATTAGACAAAAAAGTGAAGTGAGCCAAAAGTGAAATTCCAAAGCAAATATTCTCTCCAAATAATTTCATTTCAAATCTCAAAGATTATATATATATTTGGTGACCAAGGATCAAAACTTCAGGAGTAAGAAATGGAGTGAAGAACAAATCGTAAAGATATATTAGTTATCATCAAAAAGAAAAAGAAGGAAGTAAAATTTTCCTCACCCCTTCTATCTTTGCATCTGTTTCTACTCTGACCTTGCTCTCTTTCGAGATTGAACCAAAAGAGCTTGGAGCCTTTGCGGAAATGAACTGCTTCTGTTTGATGAATTGCTTTGGAGCCAATTCAACCCCAAATTCTCACTTTATGAAAGATCAGTGCATTTAATGACGTTATTCGGTACATATATTACACACCGGCATAATTTTAAGATATTTTTCGTGAAAATCTTAAGAATCACACCGTAGTCCAGAGTAATCAATGAAGATTCAAGACCAAGTGCTCGACCTCAAAATTCAAAACTACATGGGCAAGTTTCTGAACTAAAGGCCAGGTAACCAAGAAGGTCCTCGGATCGAGCACTCTCCCTTCTTTCGTGCTTAACCAATAAGAAAATAACTCCTTTTGCTTCACAAGAAGTGCGATGCATGAGAGTTCCGCATAATTTGTCATAAGCAAAGAAAAACAGTCATAAATCCAACATTGGGCAGTATCCCGTGGACTTCTCATGGCGGTCTTCCAGGATTGAGCGAGGACCAATGGAAAAATCGATTCTAATAAATTCAAACCGCACGGGTAAAAGCCGTCGCAAACAGTTTGCGAATGCCATCGAAGCAGGAGAGACCCCGGTCAATAAAAGAGCCGAAGATTACAGACGAATAAATCCAAACCCTCCGCAGAGTTCAAACCGCTCTTTGATTATTAGCAGCCTTGTACTTTTCAGCCTGCACCAGTACGAAAATGGATCATTTACCTACTCATACAAGAGAGACCAGACAAAACAGAACCCAGAAATTTACATCCACCAAGCACAACGAACGACCCCATATAATCATGGAATTCTCATAGGTCATCAGCAGATTGCATATTTTTGTTCTACAAAACGCCCGAAAAGTATGCAGGCAATTTCGCAGTACGAAACTCGCTCAGCTCCTTCAAATCGATCAATTCGCGCAACATACCAATACACAGTGGAACCAGCATTTGTCGGCAACTAAAACGGACTACATAGGCACAGCTGAAATTTCTTCCAATCTTTCCGCTCTCGAATTGAAAATATCCAAGAAATGACCAGACCATGAGGAGTGAATACACGCCCAATTTGCTTGCTCTTTGGTAGGAGCCGGCGTAGTTATGCCACGTGCACTCGCACGACAAAAGTACGTAAAATCAGCTCGCTTAATTGGGTCGGGCCTCGACATAAAGATCGTCTGGTATGCAAAGAAGACACAAGTTTTCGTATCCCACGACCTCCTGGTCAGCTACGGTTATGAAATACGAATATATAATTTATCCGTTCTTGTCGATCGTAATTTAATCTTATTATATATAGTTCAAAGCTGAGCTGAGAAAATATTCGCTCCTGCAGTAGCTTCGTTCGTGTCACGTGTTGCTCCGTGGTCATGTGTTGCCACATGACATGACACTTGGCATCGGTTCCTCGTGCGGCCCCACATGTTCATATCGGGAAAAAATGTGGACCCCATTCATTTTATTACGAGGATTTAGTATAACATTTAATTTTCAGAAATGCAATAAAAAAAATTAATCATTCATGCGACGATCTCGAGCCTCGTTGTGCACGATCTTGGTACAATAACTCCATTCTTTTCTCCTGAAATTAAATCACGAGGCCAAGAGAAGGCAAGATCGAATCACTTCTACTGTTTCCCCCCCGTGCTCTCAGAAATGATACCTTAGATCAGCAGACGATTACAAGGCCCTGTTCCGGTAGGCGTACGTGAATCTGCTCGAATTTTGTCATAAGCAGCGAACTGAGATCATCGCTCGATTACCCGCCTTCGGTTTTTGAAGTCATCAGAACCGCCACCGCCCCCGTCATCCTTGTATTTGTTAAACCTTCCGCGCTGGTTGCTCTCGAATTTCCCTGCTCCGGGACCTTTGTAACTCCTCGAACCATCCGACCTTCGATCATTCCTCCGCCCGCCGAACTCATCCGACCTTCGATCATTCCTCCGCCCGCCGAACTCATCCGCTCGAGCTCCTCTACTTTTGATACCTCCGCGCGCCCCTCTCGACGGCCTATCCCCTCTCGACGGCCTGTCGAAGTCATCATCCGAAAAGTTGTTCCTACTACCACGCGAGCCACGCCCATCAAACTTGCCCCCTCTTCTATTTGGTTCTGTTCCTTTTCTTCCGAACTTGGTTCCACGAGAACTGGCATAATCATCTGATTCGAAGTCATCATCCGAAAAGTTGTTCCTACTACTACGCGAGCCACGCCCATCGAATTTGCCCCCTCTTCTATTTGGTTCTGTTCCTCTTCTTCCGAACTTGGCTCCACGAGAACTGGCATAATCATCTGATTCGGAGCCAGAATGGTGGAAATTACTCCGACGGCCGACTTTATCAGAAAATTTACCCGCTTTACTTCTCCGAGTCTGCAAGTCCTCATCCGAATCACCACCTGAATCTGAATACAGCCCGGCTTCTTCATCTGAGCCATAGCTCAATCCCCTGAATTTGCCTGGAGGACTTCTACCTCTGCCTCTATTTCTAGAATCCGCAACATGACTAGATCTCCAGTTAGGACGGACCGAAGTCTCGTCCTCCGAATCAAAATCAACTTCATCATCATATGAACCTGGAACAGAGCGCCCGCGGCGTAAAGGTTTCGACGGCCTTTTGCGACAGAGCGACTTTGCTTCCTCTCGAGCAAATGATTTAATGTCTAAGATTCCGTCTTCAGACCCAGAGTCCCCTTCAACCTCAGAAAAATCTATCGATGGCCCATTCCTAACCGATGAATTATTCCGTGTATCTAGCTCGTAACTGTCCACGTTATCTTCCTCATCATCAAAATCATCAAAACCGGTACGAGAACCGTGATCGGAATCAGAATATTCTCTGTTATCAACTTTCGAGAATTTGTTACTCTGGTGAAAATCGTCTTCAAACCCTCGATGATTCCTTCCTGCTCCTGGTTATGTAAATGAGAATCTTCTCCCTTCATTGACGAGTCTGCATACTCAAAAGCAGCTACATCTGCTCCATCAGATTCATCATCATCAAAGTCAAAGTTCCATGCATTAGAGACTTCTGGGCGGCTGGCAGTCCTTTCCAACCTAGTCCTTGGATTCTGATGTCTTTCCTGCAATTTGTCTTCCATGAACTGTTCAGGTGGGCGCTTGCAATCGCAATGGAAGCAGGCCGTATTTCTCCGATAGTTTAAGAAGTTGCACCTACCAGAAAACATGGACCAGGACCAGTATGAGCTATGTAACATGCACAATTAGTATGCACCTTTCATTCAGTATGTTGTAAAATTAGAAGTACAGAGGCACATCTTCCTGCCTCTCTGTACACACTGAAGATTCTTCAACACTTTGCTCATTAAATTTACAACAATATAATGAATAAAAGTTACTGCAGTAATGAAGAATTAATGCAACATTAAAAGGGCGGGCAATTTCCACAACTAATAAAGAACCAGCATGTAAACAACTACAATAAAGCTCCAACCACGTTCTCACCATCAATGCAAAAGATAAAAAAAGTCCAAGCTTGGGGAGACAGGATCTGGGACCACGACTTAAAACATATAATGAGTGAATAATCACTAGGGTCGCACAATTTCCACAACTAGTAAGGAACTGGCATGTAAATATGAAACCTTAAAATTGCATAACAGATGGGGCAACTGTCCTAGAATACTGGCACCATCAATGCAGAATACACAAACTAAAAATTTTCAAATAATCTCAGAATTTTGAAGACTTACTCTGGGCATTCCCATTCTCCTGGAAGCAGCTGTCTCTTTGGACGCTTCGCATCACACTGTAGGCACACTGAATTCTTTGCAAAATTCATGAAGTCACACCTGAAACAATATCACAATTTTTGGCATCTTCAGGAAAGACCAACTTTGATAGATTTATGCATATAAGAAATATAATCAGACAGAAAGGTAAGAAAGATTTAATTTTTTTCTAAATGATAAATATCCGGCATCATTCAGCTCTTCAGACACTGCAAACTCTGCCTAGATAAGTCCATAGGAAGATCTCACGGGATGAGAAATTAAAATATGAATATAAAGTGCTAGAAATGGCTTTAATTTAAATTTAGTGGAAATCACACCAGGTGTCCGAGTATTTTATATCATGCATATGAGTATCATAAACAGGTGTTCAGCAAAGTCTATTGAAATTGTGGATCTAATTAAGAAGAAATCCTAAATGGTAATGCAAGTGTAAGAAACAAGTAAAGAATCATACTTAGGACATAACCAGTCTCCTTTCTTCATTTCTACATCATCCCGTCCAACTCGTCTCTTTGGAGTTGGTGGAGGTTGTTTGACCTTCGGTGGAGGCCTTTTAATAACTGGAGGGGGAAGGTTTGGATCAATAGGAACTGCACTCAACTTAACAATCTGATGAAGCAACTTGCGGACAACGATTTTCAGAGATTTTTGCTTCAGAAGAGATTTATTTGTCACTAAGCCATAGGCATGATCAAGACCGAATGTAGATAGAACTCGCATTACATCAATCGTACGTGCCTCGTCCTCTTTGTTGGTCAAAAGATAGGCTTTTTCACAGGAGCTCCTCAGTTTGCAGGAACTACAAACCTGCAAACCAATCAGTTATATCCAGAGGACATAGAAATTAAAGAAAGAAAAACTCGCTTGCAAGCAATTGAACATGGAGGAGAAGTAATTTGACTGAAAAATAACAAGAAAATAGATAGTCAAAAGTAGAAAGAGAGGACAGATATGCATTCTTGCATAGCTATTCTCATATACAGGCAGCAAAACCAGCATGATGAACATTTAGATTTGAAGGGTCAACCTAGAAGAAGAAGGTATGATAAAGCCTGTTCATTAAAAGCAAAGATATATTACCTAAAATAAATATTTGTCAAATAGGAAAAAAAAAATCATACCCAAATTTAGAAGAATTAACAAGTAAAAGATGCAACTCTTACATCTCCTTCATCGAGGTGCACATGCTTTCTCAATAGTTTGGCAGCCATAACCACCTTCTTGTCAGCAGTAGGGCATCCATAACCAACAAGAATTCGAATGTCCTGTCTCGACAATGACCTGACATCAATTTTACCTCAGCCAATATTAAAGAAGGTGTTACCATATACAAAACTTTAGCGCAAAGGCAGTCAATAATCTCAACCCTACTTGCTAATACAAGTCAAGATAATGAAAGATCCAACTTTGATCGGCTGGAGTGTCAACTTGGTCTGTGCTCATCTTATTCTTCTTATACAAGATAAACTCAACATAAAACCACTTAAAAAGATCATCCCTGAAAGAAGAAAATGATTATTCATCTATTGTAGTACTATTTGAACGAAAATCAAGCCTGAGACCTGATGTAAGCCTTTTCTCTAGATATTCACACTCATGTCCACATCGAAATGAATTTTTTAAATGGACTCAAGGAGCACATTATGAATACATCAAGTGAAATGGGCTCCAATTTCTAATGGGAAAACTCAACCATGCAGCAGTCTAACTAACCAACATCCATCAGCTCTTCCTTATTTACAAATTAGAAATCTCAAACTTTATTAGCTAGAAAGGATACTAATATATTTCCTAGATCTTATCTTAACCATTCCTCATGTAAAAGGAAAAGTGGAGCACCTTACCGACTCTACTCGGCCATTAAACCCTCAACCCAAGAAACCTCTAGATATACTCACCAGCAACAAACTTAATTGCACACTTTCAAAGTTCTCATGTAACCTCTATTTTTACCAAATATTCTGGTTACTACTGCACAAAAAAAAAAAAAAAAAAAAAAACTATTCTAATGCAGACAAATCGTAGTAGCTGCATATTCATTGACAGCAGCAGAAAAAACCAGATGTTTGAAAAACTCAAATTCCACCCTCAAGCTAAATAGTCTACACAGGACACATTTCACTACAAAACCACAGTAATATGATGTGTCCCAACAATGTCAATCAACAAGCAAAGCATGAGAAGAAAAACTCGAAACTAACCAGCATAAACATTATGTTATAATTACTTTCGGTCATTTTACTTCCATTCAAAATGACCCACATTTGGGTCGAGTTGTCATCTCACTGAGCTTTCACTGAAAACTACGAAAACCTACATGCTATGCCCCCATGTACACAAAGAAAACTCCTTTATGGTCTTCCTTAATTACAAAACCGCAATTGGCAAAGTTATCACATTTGGAACATCTCGAGAGTAATTTTGCAATCACATTAGATATGGAGATTGTGAAATGGCTTCAACCATCACCACGGCATACCTCAAGATGTCGAACCGGTCCTTCCCAAAATTCAAGCAAGCATTCTGAACGGTCTTGGGATCGGCATTCCAATCGAAATGCTCCTCCGGGATATCTCCGACCTCCAACCCCGATTCCCTCACCATCTTGTCCTCATCCTTCCTCCTATGATCAAAGTAATTCTGCTGCACCAGCCTCTCCATCAACTCGATCCACTCCCTCCACGGATGCACCAGCTCCACCTCCTTCACCGGCTGCGCTCCTCTCGAACCACTCACTCCACCCTCGGTCGAACCGACCTCCTCCCTTGCGCTCTCATCCTCACCCTCACCACCGTCCAAGCTCGTCGAAGACGCCCCGACCGGCCCCGCCGTCTCGGCGGCCGAGCCCCGCGGCGGCTCGCGACCGCCCTTCGCCTCGCGCCAGGCGCGTATCCGCTGAAGCGTCTCGTCCTTCTGGGACCGCTCGCGCTCCTTCTCGATGGCGTCGATCTGGTCGAACACGAAGCTGAGGCGAGCCGAGAGGTTGGACGGCTTCGTCGTCGTCGGCGGCGGCGGCGGCTCCCGCGAGGGAGCCGACGGGGAGGCGGAGGAGTAGCGCCGGCCGGCGAAGGGGGAGTAGGGTCTAGGGGTTGGGGAAGGATAGGAGAGGCGCTTCAGAATGAGGAGAGAGAGCGGGGTTCGCGACATCTTGAGAGAGACAGAGAAGGGGGGGTTAGAGAGAGAAAGCGAGAGGTTTAGTTTAGGGTTTAAGCGATGACGTCGTCGTCGGCCATGGATCTCTCGCAGTGAAGCAGGAGGAGCGGGAAGGAGGAAGAAGACGGGAAGCCAAAACCCCACAAGGGCCTTATTGGGCTTTTTTTTCTGAAATGGGCCGAAGAGTAGGCATGTTGGACGTAAGTGGGCCGGGCTTTCAATTGTCAAGATTAATCGGAAATTAACCCAAGGCATACCCCAGGTGCCAGTATGGAGTCCAGCTTGGACGCCCAATTTACCCCCACACTAATTTTACAATTGAAACCTCAAATCCCAGTCGTGCCAATTGGGGTTTCGATTGTATAATTGACCAGAAATTGTTGTTATTTTTGGGGTGCTGAAGACCTAGGCCTCATCATTGGGGTCTCGGGCCCAACCTCTCAATTCCGAACCGAAGATCTAGTCGCAAGCGCCTTAGTCTAGGGGCTAACTTCAATGGGCCCAGACACAAGACCGCTAAGGGCTCAAGAACGAGGATTGGGATTTCCATGGCCAACCGTTGAGTTCCTGTTCAAGCACTACAATCTAATCAGAATTTGAAAAATGATTTCCGATTTCTTAAAGAGAATTATTTTTCTAAATATAAGCATAGATTTTTCCATCAACTGAAAAAACTTATTTCTCTTAACTCATTCTCATAAACAATCCAAAATGTCAAAATAAGAGAAAAATGTTTTCTGTGAATTTGGAGCTTTGTAGTTTTTTTGCCAAATATATGAAAGTTCAGGGACGGGATAGGGATCGACGGGGAGCAGCAGTAAGGCTACGCAACAATCACAAGTAAACATGGCAGCGTGGTTGAGATGAAAGCCACAATAGGGCAGCCTCTCCTCTTATAGAACTTCAAATGTGGAAGCATAGACTGCACAGTTCAATTCAACTCTGTTTTTAGTATAACATTATCTGATAACACTGTCATGATTACAAATTTACAACAGCAAAACGCCTAAGCTTTTCCTTTTCTCCGTGTAGTGTACACATTTACAGATCCTTCTACATGCACAGCCGATTCGCAGTTCCTGTATAAACTCAAAGTGCCGTCGGTTAAACTCATTTGCTTCGAAAGAACCCAGGTGTGCTTCGAGCATTTGTTCTCTGCTCAGGGCTTTCCATAAGAAGGCAAGCGAGTCCTCTGTTGTGCTCTTGGCTGGTTGAACACCAGTCCAGGCTTACACGTTCTTGTATCCCTTGAACCAACATCAAATGAGCTCACAAATTCGAGGGATGAAAATTTACCAAGACTTCACAGCAACAAACTGAACCTCAACAAGTAACAGAGAAGCTCTGATGCAGGCAACCATGCCCGGTGAATCACCAACTGCTGAAAGTGGCAAAGATGCTAGCACTGCCTTGACCCAGTTCATGCTCAAAAGGGAACCCGACTTTTATGGTCAAGAATCAAAACCACTCGACCATACACTTCGGGTACAAGCCTGCCTCAGTGGTCACAGTGGAAAGGCCTCGTAGCTCTTTCTGAACTTTACGCCTCTCGTAAAACACTGGACAAGCGAGAGAAGTGCACTTCACTCCACTTTCTAAAATCCAGTCCCCGCCACCACAATGCCGACAAATCTGCATAGATCATTCAAAGAAAATGATGTGCTGTGACTGCGGGCTCATTTATATAGCTAAATAAGACTGCAGCTGAAAGATGGAAAAATGCTGCCTCACTGCATGCATATGGAAAATCCATAAATTCCAAATATTGATTAGAATACAATAGAGACAAGAAAATTTACAATGGTTAGGCAGTCAAAATAGGAGAGGGTAAAAGTACTTCTTAAGACAAAAAAGAAAAGGCAGGTATGAGACTATAATAACCTAGAACAAGAGCTTCATGGGTCGAAAATTAAGATTACTGGTCAACCATTGATCCAACAATGATAAAAGAAAAGATTTAACACAATTCATTGGATTATATAGCATGATGAAGTCAGCAACATCATCTCTAGAATGCATTCAGATGGACAGATGAGACACCAAAATAAATGCCAACTGACAGAAAACTTAATACTGTAGATTCCGTTATGATTCTCCTGATAGGAATACTCACTGCAGCAAGATGTTGCATATCTCTCTCCACTCTTGATGTCCTTCCAACTAAAGCTGTTGCAGCAGCTGGCCTCTTGTGTGAACATTTATTGCATAAATATGCTGATGTCGGGACCAGCTCACCACAAAGTACACAATGTTTTGAAAGATAGTAGAAATCAATTCGTTTTCGCTGCGGATTAGGTGAACTAATGGGACGTTTTGCAAAATTTTCCCTAATAGGACGGGGCATCTCTGAAAACCATTGGCTTAGGTCAGCACCAACAAGTCCAAATACTCGCTGCAAAGTTGGAATTATCTGCTTCTTTAAATAATAAAGTTCATTCAGTCGAAAAGGTGAATCAATCGCCAAAACCTCCATGGGATCAACAACCATATCCACTAGGCGTGCCCCTGGCTCCCCATGGACAACAACATATGGTATTCTTTCTGCATAACGTGGTTCCGCCCTGGAATCGATTCTCATTGCTTTTGTTGCAACAATTGCTGCAGGTGGGAGTGATGAGGAGGGCCTTGTACTGTAAGTACCTAATCGAACTTCCTTCGCAAAAACAAAATCCTGAAGACATACCCTTCCAGAGAGAATCCTTGTCCACTGGCGGTATAAATATGCTTTTACCTGTGCAAAGAGAGCAATATGAAGTAGTGCTCTAAAACTATACAAATCACCCTTTAAAGCAAGGCTTCCAGCTGAACAAATCAGGGGATAAGCAAGTATGCATTCCAGAAACATCAAAAAATAAATTGGACCACTCAGATTACAGACTTCTTCAATGTTTATTTCTGGGTCCAATTTGAAAGATTATGGAACTACAGATCATAAGACATTCTTCAGAAATGATAGGGGCTTCAGCAGAACCATTGAAACCCCTGATGTATGATAATCACATGAGAATAAGTATAGACATGTACATTTACTAGTTTCTACTCACGGAGGTAATGAAGAATGCAATAAAGAGTCAAACTCCTACAATTTGTATGGTTTGAATCTTTTAGAGCACCTGTCTCACATGTAGCCATGCAGTGCATGGTTATCTATAAACTATGCATGGTTATCTATAAACTAACGAAACATTTAATCCTTTGGCATAACATAAAGGAAGAATTGAAAATGTACTTAGCCTAAGAGCACACCATCTGCCTGACATCTAGAACAAACAAACCATGGGCAGATGTACTCAAGAGTCAAGATTTTTGTAGTGCGGAACTAATTACAAGACTAAAAGGCAGATTTTCAAATGAATCTAAATTACTGTTCCAAGTTTTAGGCAGACACATAATCCATCTGCCACGACAATTAGGAAAACCTTTCTATCACAAGCATGTGCTATAAAAATAGACAGATACAAGTTGGCACATTTAACCAGTGCAAAAAAGAGTAAACAAATGAACCAGGTGTAGACTTGAGAAGTAAGTGTTGTCTTAGTAATTTGAATAGAATTCAGTAATTTCATCTAGTCTAGATCATATATCAGGACAAATGCATAAATATCAAATAGTATGAATCTCATTTTCTTCCGTTTATGTCTAGACAAGAAAAAATCCAAGATCACAATGTCTAACTTTACAAGTTCTTCAATTTGAACACCAAGGAAAAGAAGAAGACCACCTGCTTAAGTTCAACACTATATCAGAAAAACATTTGGACATATGAGTCTTAAAGTTTGCTCTGGGAATTAAGTTAAACAGAAGGAAAACATATCCATAGAAGAAAGAGAATAGGCAACACTTCACCTTGGAAATGTCTTGCTGCTCAAAATAGATCCTCAAAGATTGCTCCATAGTTTTGGCAACTGCTCCACAAGTATCTCTGCGTACTGTTTCAATTCCTTTGGCATCAAAAAGAGGTTCTATTTGATCGGGACTCTCATAGCTGTAACCCACATAACGTTTCTTTGTAAGGAGGAAGCAAGGGTGATAGACTTTCTCCATCTTCAAAGCAACCGGGTTTGGATTCATCTCATTTACTGCAGAGACTATCTCTTGACCAATTCGAAAAGCATCCTTGACAGTTCGTCCTTTCAAGAGGACAAACATACTATGCACCAAAAAAAGAAAAAAAGAAAAAAGAGTTATCAATTGCCCAACTAATACGCAGATAATCATAAGCTTTTTATACGTCTAGATTAAGCACCATCAGCTAAGTTGCCGTGAAAAACATCTAGAGTGAGAAAGACTTATAAATACAATCAGAACTAGACCAGTTAGTGTTGTAGCAGATAAATTAGAAAGACTTATAGCAAACCTCCATAACTCATAAAAATGGTGTTTGTAACATCTCACAAGTCACAACTTTTTAAGCCTTGAAAATGGCATTTGGTGTACAAGAACAGGCATGGGCTAACATAGCTGAAAACTTTCATTGAAATGATGCTTTTCATCTTTCTCAGAGATAAACAGTCTTTACCTATCAGTATCCCCATAGACAACTTTTGCGTTCCACTTGTCATGTGCATTTACAAGGGAAATTGCATTCTCTAGTGTTCTGCGGCCACACTGAACAATACTATCTGCAAGCTCTGCACATGGCATGCGGCCACTAAAACCCGCAGCAGTATAGCCATAGGTTACATTGGCTATTAGCTTCAAAGCAAGTTGCCTCGAATTAAAAATCTGTAACAAAAGAAGAGCTGTTTAACCACCTTTCATGAATCCACATCATATTTTGAAAAATGAGAGCAATCAATATTTCAACATTTATATCATACAAAACATTGACCTGCCAGCTACATTGAGCAGAGGAGTCAACAAGGCACAAGAAACCATAGTTTCAAGCAAACATTTGAGTTAAGAGGGGGAGTGTGAAATTGCCTCAAGCAAAAAAATAAATAAACCAGTCATGCCAAGCTAATACTCTACCTGATTTCAGTAATAAATTAATAGGTGCCCAGGCCTTACCCTGTAAAGAATTTGCTGTGGAGATGTTAATCTTTTCATTGCTTGCTTTACCATTATTCTGGTTGACAATATTTCCTCCAGTAAACGAGGCAGTATGCCCTTCCGTACCTGCATCATGACAGTTTATTAGACTATTTTTCTTCTACAAAGTTATCTCCTAGAGCTGGGAGATGCAACTAAAAATCAAGTTCAACTTCAGAACCAAAGAAAAAAAAATATAAGCTCTCTTGTGCTAACCCACATAAAAGCAGCTATAGAGGTTTAACAGGGAAATTCAACATCACAGTAGACCAATTCCTTCATATAAAAAACCCAGGAATTAGCAAATACAACCAATCACATCGCCTACGTTATTGCTGAAACCAAGTTTGCCTGCCACTGGAAAATTGTATGTAATCTTAAGTCTTAGCTAGTATTGGTCTGCCCACTAAGCCACAGTACCTTTCAATGATCTGACCTTTCATGAGTGAGGACACTTAATTTGCTTAAGCATCAGACTGGCGTTGTATCCTCATGCATGGATGTCTGCCTAGATGCTTAGTATTGTCATAATTATGGCTAAAGTACACCCATAACAGTTTGTGGAATATACCAAATAAACATCCTTACATTGGTGCATATTTAAAACCATAACTATCTCCCCAAAAGCAAAAGCCCTCAAATTAAAGAGCATATATAGCATATGTCCTAACACTCCTCCATCTAAATCAGGCCTTAGATGGACGTGGACGTAGCCACGTCTAATAGACAACCTGGATAGAGACAGTAGAACTTAAAAAAAGAACAAGGCAGAAAAACAACATTAGAATTCAAACTCTGGAACTATGCTCTAATACATGTTATACCCCCTTTTACCCAAAATCTTAAATTGTTAAGAAATTGCTCCAAAATATAAAAAACCAAAGAGAGCAAATTCCTTTACACCCTAAATTACCTTTGGAGGCACATACATAACGCCATTTGGTGTCAACAGTATTTGATCTTTTAAATCTCGCAGAACATATTGATCCGCTGTAAAAGAAGTGACTCCAAGTGTGTTGGCCTTCGAAGGCACAACTTTTCCAAGGCATGTACAAAAGCAAAGATTGTATGCGATTATCATTGATGGATATAGAGACTGAAAATCCAAAACAATTACAGGATCTGCATAAAAACCAGATTCTGGTTCCATCACCAGTGGTAAGCACTCCATTGCAGGTTGTGAAGCAACCTAATAAACCAGAAGGTGAGGTCACTGTTTCGTTAAGTCAATATAAGAATCCCCGCAGGAACATAATATATAATACATATAGAACCATCTACCAGAAACAAGGAAAACAACCAAATGAACAGAAACAATATTATCAAAGAATTAAAAGTCGCTTGGTGGATAAATTTTAGAAGAGCTGGAAAGCACCATAAAAGAGCATTTGAACCACTCATTTCAGACTTTTAGATAAGCATTACAATCTAACATACTTCTACATTGTCACAGGGTCTCTCATTTACGAAGCAGAAAGGCAGACATGTCCAAGAAAGAAAAAAGTGGTGATAGTGGTGCCAATATACTGCTTATGTATAAACTTGTGACATCTCCTCTTACAGATTGTCATTAAAAGATTTTTGGGATGAGAATCTGCAGTAAGTATCATAAAGCATAAGCCAGTATGATTTTTGGTGTAAAGCATGTTATTCAAACATTATGCAGTACTCTGACCAAAAAAAAAAAAAAAACATTATGCAGTACTTTTCTAACATCTATAATGATATAGGGAAAGAAGACGAATAATACCTAAAGAAGTAAATCACTAATGCTCTGATACAAAATACATAATGTACACATAAAAGGTGCTGCAAACATGCTGATTACAATTTCATATTCACCGTTCAAAAGCCAGATGAATCCAAATAATGAGAAGGAGCTTCACATAATCCATTGAAAATAAGAGGGAAAAACCCAAGTGAAGGCATTGAATTGAAAGCAAACATCTGTTCTGTCCCAAAATCAGACAATTCCTCCCTCATTCTTCTCTGCAGTATTAAAGGTTTTAGAAAGAGTAAGGTGGACTAGTACCTGTTGATTCCCAGGCGAAATGGCAATGTAGTTTTGAGTATGAGCCAACCTGAGGAACATAGATTCAACACGGTATTGTGAACCTCGAGAAAGAACAGAGAAAAAGTCAATACCAAAGACGCGAGCAAGTTCTGCAGTTCGGTTGACCTGCAAATAGTTCACACATTAGGCAGATGTACTTAAGCCCATGAAAACCGACAAGAAATGAAATTACAGAAAGCACGCATAAAAAGGGAAAGTTCACTTGATGTTCTGCTATGAAGACAAATGATGGACCAGTAAAAATTTGCCACCCCACAAAATGTACAAAAGGGAAAGTTTACTCAATTTAACTCATAAGTGATGGTTTAGTAATTGAGTTCACTAATTAAGATTCTAAGACTGAAAAGTAATCTGCACATGACACATGGCTCCCTCAAGCTTCTTCATCAATTACCCCCATTGACTTCCTATGATCTAGGTTTGATGCACAACACTAATTAAAAGCTTGAACCACAGAACAACAAATGTTTATGCAATATGATAAAGAAAATATTTTAAAAGGGAATGTTTCATCTAATATCCTAAAACTTGTGTACAAAATCCAATCATTTCATGATCCTTCCAATCGATGCAATCAAGTCTTAACAGAACTTTCTTTAAAAGTCCAATCAAATCCTTTCAATCATAGCATAAGGAATTGCCCACTTGAAGTCAAAAAAGCCTACTTGGTGACTTCATATTGCATTTGTCAGTAAAATTTGAGGACTTGATGCATGTTTTAATAAAGATTTAGGATTTAAAAAAAAAAAAAACAATTGCAATGTTCAGAACTTCGTTGAACTTTTCAGTAAAGGTTTAGCACTTGATTGCACCAACTAAAATTCTAAGACTGGAATGCCATCAGCATATAAGGTTTCCCTTCCTCAAAACTTCTTTATCAGCAATTACCCCCGTTGATTTCATATGGATTATTTAAACACAAATAACCTTCCTCTAGGCTTGATGCACAACATAGATTCAAAACTTGAACCATGGAAACATAGAATGTTTATGCATAGATAAATACAGTTAAACCATAAAATTATATTATTGCGTAGAAATACCAAGTCAAGTTGATTGATAATCTCTACGTTCAGCTTCGCTCTCTCGATCATGTATTCAAGACAACGATATCTTGCTCGTCCTGGCCCACTCGAGAACCATTTTGTCAGTATGCTGTGCTGAAATGAGGGAATTTTCCTTCTCAAAACAACTCCAGCTACAGCTTCCACTGTATACATGTTGTGCTTAACTTCACCACGCACCAAGCGCCAAACATTTAGGACAATTCGACCACCAACATGAAGACCACTCGCATGGGTTCTACCCCACTCATCTTCAATAATAGCATCTCCCGTTCGTACAGAATCAAACATCAAAGGTTCAGTTAGAACATTCTCTGCAATCCCTTCATCAGTAAGTCCTGATTCTCCAGAAAAAGCTTTGCTGTCTGATGGTACTCGAGATATCATATTAAGCAAACCAATTCCCAGATATGAAGCCCTCTCAGCCAAATAACCAAGAGAACCAGATTGAACATCCCATCCCACCAATATATCTGGATCAAACTTGCTAACGATCTTCGCAAAATGGATCAACAATTGATTTTCTTGCGGAAACACTAACACCTCACAGCTGGATACTCCATCATGACTCCTTCAAGATGACAATTAAAAAAAAAAAAGAGGATAATTAATCCAAGAGTATGAAACATACATGTCGCACGAAATACAGCACGTACAAAGGGCTCAACAAATTAGCCTCATTCCTAACACAAGTGCTATACAGGTATTTCCTTTTTGAACTCTTGAATTGATTTGCTAGTTTGATTCTTTTAGACTTCCAACACCTGACACTATCAACCTATTAATTTCGTTATGCCCCACATCATCACTAACACTGCTCTTAAATCAGAGTAAAGCAATAATCAGGGAAAAGGACATTAAAAGTGCCATAACTTTCATATGGTGCTCACTTTAGAGCCAAAACTTTTTGCTATATCACTTAAATGCCAAATCAGAGAAAAACGATCACTTAAGCGTCTCTAGCAATAAATTCTGGCAATTCATCCCGTGTGGCTTTTTTTAATGAAATTTTCATGTCCATGTGGCTTTCTTATAAAAAGGAAGTCCAACAACCTGGCCTTAAAACTCATTCTCTCTCTTGTTCTCTTTTCTCTCTCTCATCCCAGAACATAGTCTGCTTGGCTTGAAGCTCAATCTCTCAGAAAGACAGGATTCATCTTCAATGGCAACCAACCCACTCCAAATTGACCCCAAAAGTTGTTTCTACAACTCCAACTCCACCTTCTACAGCAAGCAAACCTAATCCCCTTCCCCCAATCCCTCCCTCAACATCACCAGCTTCATCTCCTCCTGTTCCCACTGCAGCTCCACTGCCTTCATTTACACCTCCTCCAGTCTCCACGTCCCCTTTCGTGAGCTCTAGCACTCCATTGACTCCCTCACCTTCCACCTCTCAGCCATGGGCATATGCAAGCACAGCATCGTCCTCCTCTGAAGCTTCATCATGGCTCTTTGTTACCATCCATCCTCAAAATCCCACTTTAAAATTGCAATTTTGGTGAAACAAAATCACACAAATGAAATAGCAGACCTCTATTGCAAGTTGCAGTCACTAATTTTGCCCCAAATCCACGGTTGCAAGGTTAGGGTTTGAGGAAGATCGTCTATTGTGACGTTTGGGTTTGAAGAAAGAGGGCTATTAATGCTGACTAGGCATGCCAGCGAGCCACGTTGACTGGAAAAAATGTTAGAATATGGTCACGTCAGATCTCTAGCCTCCCAGATTGGAGTTGGCACTCAAGTGATTTTTTTTTTTTTTAAAGTAACACTTAAGTAATCCAATGAAAAGTTTTGGCACCAAAGTGAGTGTTGTACAAAAGTCATGACACTTCTAGTGACCTTTTCCTCAATAATTATCATGTCCTTACATTGCACCTCATAACTTAAATATGAAATCTATAATAATAATAAAGTGGGAAAATTAGAAGAAAAATGATCCAAAAATGATGTCTAAATAACCCGGGTTTAAGAAGTTAATGAAATGCAGCTGTTTTAACTACACGAAGAAGTGCAACATACATCATAAATTAAATGAGAGAGCCTATGTCATGATAACACAGGGGTGTGTATATCTGCCCCAGGCATGTGACAAAGCAAGGACTTCAGTAGCTTGAGAAACCAAAAGCAGACAACCTCATTTCAACCAAGGAACGGAGAAAGTGAACTGCACTAAATTTTATTAAACAAGATGACTCGAGGTTCTTTGAAAATGATAAATGATAAAGCTCTTTCTTCAATTTATAGACGGTTTTCCTACTGAGCTTTATTTGAACTTCAATTTAAGGATGCCTTAAAAAGATTCTCGTAGGTGTATATGTTATGTAATGACAACAAGCAAGCTTATCCACCAGAGGTCAATTTCATAGATCCTTTTACACCACGCTAAATAAAAGTATTTGAAATCTTTCCTTCGAAAGTCAACTCACATGATTTTAGTAGCCTGTACTTTTACCTTACAACTTTAAAGTCAATTGTTTCGTGCAGCCAAATAACCTTAAAGGAGTCTAATCTTACCCTCAATTAAGCCAACAATATTTTTTGTCCTATTTCAAAACTATTTTCTCAAGTGTCCATATATCCACTGAAGCTTTCTCAGCTATGCTAAACTCATTTTGTACGCAAGTTAGCACAACCTCCTAACAATTCAATACCATATAGAGTTGCCAATGTTACCATTCTCCACTAAAATTTGCTGGAGTTCAGAAATTGGGCTTGCCGACTTAGTATGATCTATTTGCAAATCGATATCAAGGTAAGAAAAGTAGAATCTCTAGAAAAAGAGGCCATTCATTTTAACCATTGACTCTGCTAAAGACATGACTTCACTCTGTGTCGAGCAGCTACAACACAATTCATAAAGTCCCTGAGAAAAGAATATCAGAAGACAGAAAATGCAAATCACCTCTTAACTGCATCTTACCTTTGACAAGATTCAGTTTTGCAGTGCACCAGCACATGTACATCAATAACCGAATCCTGATCATTCATAACAGCAAGAGCTACAATATTGATAGCATCAAATCGAGGATCTGGTCGGAGTTCTCCTCTAGATTCTGCTTGAACCTTTCACAAAATATCAAATTTAATTCAAATGTTAGGATAAGAAAGAAAAGTCAAACATCACCAGGTAAAGCCAAATAGATTAAAGATAGATTCAAGAATTTACAGTTTGAGTTACAGAAGTAGGCAAAAACAGTAGAAGGTACAAGTGTCACCCAAATGTAATTTTGAAATTGTCGTAAGGAGAGGTAATGCATAACCTCATCAGGAAACGTCAGTCAATTTCCAGAAAATCATGTAGATGGTGTATAGATCGTTCAATATCTTTTCTAGTCAAATATCATCAAATGAATTGTCTTATTTACCATTACAAGTTGCAAATCCTGTAGATCCCTATCTGCAAGCATCCAGGTATGTTAATTACTTACAAAATTTATTCACAACTACATCAAACAATTTCTACTCAAGGTAATCCTTTTATTGATTTTCCAGGACAAAATCTAGGGCTATAAAATCCAGATGACATGACCCAACACTTAATAAATTATCAGAATCAATGCTCATTTCCCAACAACTTTATTTATCAAATTAGAAAACCATGTCAAATGTACCTCTATACTTAATAATGTAAGCTGTTGTCCTCCACCAGTGCTTGCAGGATCTCGATATCCTAATTGACTGAAAGGTGTAGATCCTGATTTTCCATCTGGTCCTGAAATCTGCGAGATATCTTGAGAACAGTTGTGTGATTTCACTCTACCAATACTTTTTTCATTGATGAACATTGTTGCTGCCTTATTATGAGATGAATCCTCTTCTTTCTCTAGCTTTCCACGTTTATCCTGATTAATTTGCTTTATAGAAGGTTTAGCATGAGGTAAAGAACCAGATTCAGGCATAATCCCATTGACATCATCTTGGGAAGTTTCTTGTGAATGAATTGGGGTAACTGGAGATCCTGCAGAACGCTCAAGCAACTGAATTGAATTAACAGAACTGCAAGACTCCCGGCATGGCAAAGCAATTATGAAAAAATTACCTTTCAAAGGAGAAGAATCCATTAATTCTATACAGTTCTTTCCAGAAGTACCTGAAGTAAAAACATAAATATTATATACAGCTAACATGAGAAATGAGATACATGGATTTTTTTCTGCACAATAATTACCTTTCTCACTACACCGTAGCCAGTCATTGACGATATCAGCAGAAGGAGGTGAAATTACAGGTGTCAAAAGGTATAAGCATGAGCCATCATTTTGATAGTGAGTAGGGACACCCATGTGAGCTTCTTTATTGTAGTTGGAGCCACCATCCGTAATGCCATCAGTTTGAACCTCTTTGTCTTCTCTAAATCCTTGGACAAAGAATGGAGGAATTTCATCCAAAGCTCTCCCTTGAGGAAGAAACATGAGTTTGTCAGCAAAAAAGGTATAGTATTCAGCCATCTTAAAGTCATTGATGATTGAAGGAACTGAAACATAATCTAGAGTCACCACAAAGTACAAAAAGTACTAACATCCCACCTGAGGTTCCTTCATGCCCATCGTGTTCCACAACCACAGAGTGAGAATGCTTAATTTTACCATTGAGGAGAATGGGATGTTCAGGAGCCTCATCACCACAGTCAGCAACGGGCGGCTTCTCACGGATGGTCATGGCAATTAAAGGTGAAGGTTTCTCTACTGCTTCCACAGTTGTCTGCATTAAGGTAGCAGCTCCTGAGAAACCCACATCTGGTCCCAATTCACTGTCACTACGATCCAAGCTTTCTTGTAATAATGTTAAACTTGTGTCTTCATTGGCCTCAAGGTTCTTATGCGACAGTGCCTTACATGCTATCAGATTTCCTGTCTCATGGTCGCTTTTATTAAAGTGAACATTTCTGTGATATATCTCAGATTCGATAGCACTAGCTGTCTCACAGACAGAACTGGATACATGAACCGAGTGCAGTTTTTCCTTAAAAAATTTGTCCTGGGAGTGAGATTCCATAGTATTTAATAGCTTATTACCTCTGGAGGATGGGACATCAGAAGTTACTGATTTACTTTTGAGGACAGGCCCTTCAGTCTTGTCAATTTCATTAAATAACAATGGAAGTGAAGGATCATGCATCTCAAAGGAAGACTGCTGTGGTCCTTTAACTATGCCCACTGGAAGGAATCCTTCAGTTATTGCCATCCCAGATCCAGTAAAATTTTCTTGACAGGCCTCTTTTGACTCTCTCTGAAAATCAGGACATGATCCAACCTGCCTCGTGTCATACTCATTGCCATGCTCAAGCAAGTCTATCTCTTCGGGACATGCGAACTCATTGACCCTTTTTTCACTGTGAGGAGTGCAGTCTAGTGGGTTGAAAAGGTGGCATCGCTTTTTCCTCATCAGATCTCGGACAGAGCATCTCTCAAATACGCTCGCTTCCTGTAGATGAGCATCTGATTCTGCCTTTTCTGTTGGTGTATCAGAAAAATAGTCCAACCTTCTCTGACTGTGTGAACTAGAACATTCCAAATTTTGATTCTCACAGCCCCCAGCAGATCCATCATTCGTGTTTAGACTATTCAACTCTGGGTGGCTTGTGACCTTGGGGATCATGGCAAAAGGTAAACTACCCCATAAGGAACTATACTTTCTTTTCTTATTGGAAGAACTTTTGCTGTTATTATCTAGAGCTTGTTGCTGTGAGAACTTCTTAAGTTCAACCTTCTTCTCCATCTTCAATAAACCTTCTTCCAACCCAGTAGAAGGAGAATGGCAACAACCATCACTGGAGCCATCAACTTGGGGAATACTTTTCTCTGATGAAGCTTGGGAATGGCTACTAAAATTAGCAGAAGAAGTTCCTCTTTCCTTTGAACAGCCAAAATCATTCATATCATCAATTGAATCAAGAATGTCCTGACACTCTTTCTGAGACTCACTCTCATACTCGATATTAGCCTTTTCTAGCACCTTATCAATAGTTGTTGCAGGCAAAAGGGGAGTCAGAATAATATCTCTAACAAGTTCATCATCCGAGTTTATGTCTTCAGCAGCCTGGGATGTGGCAAGCCATTTGAGAAGTCCAAGGACTTCCTCATCTACTGCCTAAAATGCACAGAGAAATAACAACAGGTGAGTGAATTTGAGGATTTCGAGTTCACCATAACATGCTCAAGGCAGACCTATTGCTCCGTGACAAACCAATTGCCTACAAGCTATCCCTGGAAAGAAAAACTCCTCCAAATACCAGTGAGTTGCACCAAGACATTCTAGAAAATGGGAAATGAGTATTGATAATCACTTATGATGCCAAAAGGAGCGATCAAAACACAATCAGTAAGGATCCACAGGGGAAACTGAATACAAAATTTTAAGAGTGGCTTGGCTTTTCTTTCAATGAAACAACATAACAGACACCATATGAAAGAAAGACAATATCAAGGGAAAAAGAAAAGGAAAGGACCAATCTAGCAAGTACAAAACACTTGATATAAAAGTAGCTCAATGGTTAAGCAGATGAAGTATTCTCTATCCTAGTTAAACAGAAAAAAACTGTAAAATAATATTTTAAACAGATTTACACCAGGAGGCTACTAAAAGAACCCTATCAGTCTGAGGAGACACCAGAGTGACAGAAGCAAGGGAAAGTGGGAAAGGTACCGTCTTGGCTTCATAGAACTGAAAATGATTAAAATATCAAATATTGGCAGTAGAATAGACCAGCTAAGGATAAGCAAGATACAATATAAAAAGGAAGGAAAGAAAACAAAAGAATGATGACATGACAATTACTGACAAGCATCAATGTTAGGGAAAAGACACCTCCGGAGCGATGACATTACCTTCACACCCGATGGTTGTGTCAATTGAGATGATTTATTTTTATTCGACAACTTGTAACATGCATCTTTTTCTTTGACAGGTGTTGCAACCATTCTGTCTCCACAGAACAAATCTGGCGATGAGGGAGAACAATTCAGAGCATGTTCCTCTAGATGCAGCAAAAGATCTCTACCATCACAACTTGAACCTGCAAGGGCTAACTCAGTGGAATTGCCACCATCAAGGGGAGCCGTTATCAAGCTCAGCGGGCTCATACTTTGCTCTGGGGTGCCTGAACTTACAACTCCTGAACAGAGTTCCAATAGTTTGTGTTCCAAGTCAAGACCATGTGAGAGATCTTTCAGAACATCCTCTAGGGGTGGTTTTCCAGGATCAGGTGGTAGTGCTGCCTCGTGCATCCCACTCCTTTCAAATTCCTCCTGTAGAAATAGAAACATAATCAAAACATTTTTGCAAGCGATGGATAAGGAAAATATTATTGCATTAATCTAAGTAAAACTGCTGACAGAATGGACAAAAGGAAACCTCCCAAATCGGCACAAGGGATTGGACCATTTTCACATCCGTACGAGCTTGAGAAAGAGAGGTATATGTTTTGAACTGCTGGTTAACAATATCTGCAAGCAAACAGGGATAGCAATTTCTTCATAGAAAAAGAAGTGCCTTATGTTTATATCTTAAATGAAGGCAACAAATGATAAGAGTATAAACAAACCATCTACGCCAGCATCTCCCTCCAGTTCACATGTGCTCTGACGTTTAGCCACGTCTCCAGACGAAGCATCTAAGCTACCCAGAGGCTGCCACCTCCAACTTCCTGGGATCGTAGATGATATCCAAACAGGAGTCTCCAGGTGGGCATCCCTACCCAAGTCAACCTAATGAGGAACTTCCAAGTATCATTGACTATCCACAAACATACATACCTGTATATTATGAAAACCATATACAATATGAAGCATAAAAAGAAAGACGGTCATGTATGGCATCTGCCATATAAGAGAAGATAAATATGACTTAAAAGCAGCAAACATGCAATATGACTTTGCCATCACCTGTCTTCCTTGATCATTATCAATACATATCTTTGGAGCAAAAGTATCTGGTATTGGATGTCGAAACCTTATTCTCATTAGATGAAGAAGACCCATCCCAAATAAGTTATAGTCAACCTGCCATTAATTAACCTCAGGTGCATCAAGAAACACACATATGAAAGATAGCAAGTCTGGGCATGAGGGCATTAATGACCCATCCTTGCAAACTCACCCACTATAGAACCAGAGAAAGGCAAATTTGGATAAGATAGAAAGATAAACTGATGTCACAAGATAATACCAGAAACTGAAGCAGATAGGGAATATGTGATTCATGCGGCTGCAAACTTCTGTCAAATACTGCTCCTCCCTGGAAAATGATGTTGGACCATGAATAAAAAAGAAATAGACAAACAAGATGACTATAGGCACATGTATTGCATGACACATTTTTTTTGTCAAAACTAATATATTGATCACAAGTTTTTCTTACAAGAAAACCTTCCTCATAGAAGATAACCTTTTGGAACAAATCCAAATACCATCCCAACTTTCATGCACATACCAATTTTCATCCACTACTTTTAAAACCACCAATTCGAGAGTGTTGTTAATATTGAGATGGGGGGGGGGGGGGAGGGGGGAGAGAGAGAGAGAGAGAGAGAGAGAGACTGGCAATAGAGGTTCAAGACAGCTAGAGCGCAGCCAAAGATGGCAACTGGTGGCTGTGAAGCCTTTGAGTGGTGTGCCTTTGAGTGGTGTAATTGGTGGAGATGATTAGGTTTGGGTTTAGAATTTGGAAATGATTTTGGGATAATCTTTTCTAAAGTTTGTTGAAGGAAGGGCAATTTGGTCTTTGGACTATGCAGTTTGGGCCTAAGATGCAATTTGCAAATTTCAAAATTCGAGCATGTAAAGCGATTTTTGCATGAAATCTTAGCGTGGTATTCAGAGGTTTGCCTTTTTTTACCAAAACTAATATCTCCATTTACAAGGTTTTCTTTTGAGAAAACTTCCCTGCATCTCAGAAAATGTTCAACAGAACATACATTTATATCAAAGAACAAAATATTATATTAATGGCCACATTTAATGACTAGTGGACTTCCACTGATACATTTATATTACTCTGTCGAAGAACAAAATATATGCTAATTTTCTCAGGCCTCTCAATAAATCAAAACTTAATTGCCAAATTTTGGCCCATATATTTCTGGGATGCCCCAAATAAAATATGAATAGCAAATGCTTTCTTTTTATGATAAAACAAAAATTTAGTTATCAGGCATGCACACTCCAGATTGAAACAATGAATACACTTGAAGGCATGCAATTGAAGAAGCCAAAGATGACAAGTACCAAATCTAGAGCAAAATGGTGAAAACTTTTTAGTATTCCATAGCAATACCAATTCCAATAAGGCACTATTGATAGAGAAAGAAGAATACCAAAAGAAGCTTGGCAGCACGTGAGACATCATGTGGATGATAGCTAAAGCTTCAGTCAAGGTGCCACAAAGATGTTGCTATGGAATATTCAGGCAGAAAAATATATATACACAAGCTGTCATTGATGGATACAGGTATATCTTGACAAACAGCTCTTCAGATGCATGATAACCATAAAATCTCCTTGCTCGTACAAGGCTGCAACCATGCACGTGGTGCCGTTTTACGCTAGCATTGCCTTTGAGCTGTAGTAACTCACAAAACAATCCTTTCAGATACAAACTAGCAAGTGAATCGCACAATAAGTTAATGACAAATTATACCTTCAAGGCTTTCTCCTTGGCTAGAGAGACAGCATTTGTAAATGCATCCCCTGTGCAATTCAACAGTGACCAATTAATTCCACGCTAGTAGTAGAACATGAATTCGAAATATATAAAAGCACGAATAATTAAAAGAAATTGAGATAAAGTCTACAACAACATTATATTACGAGGACATTGACAAAAACTGGTCAAGTAAAACCACAGCCATGTTGCCAAAAGAACGTATCACCCTGAAAACACAAAAGCTACATGCTAGAGGTATTGTGAACTGAGAGAAACGTTGATTAATTTCTTCAAACCAGGATATGCACAAAGCAGCGCATGCATCTGTAATATGCACAAGTACCTTCAGACGTTGGATGGATTGGAATATCTGTACATGGTACATACAAATAGGGTAAAGCCTACAAGAAGAAAAAAAAACATAATTTAGAATCAGTATGAAAAAAAATGCACAAGATATTGCTGTCTCATAAGCTATGCCATGGACAAGCATCATGTACTTTTCACAATAGATTGCTTGGAGCCACGTAAGCTCCTCATTTGTTATTTAGACATTCAACTAGTGTCCAGCCAGTCAAAGAAAGTAGACTGTTGCCAATATGGTGCCTCTTGCGAGCAGAAAGTGGAAGAAACTTTCTGGATCCTGAATTTGCCTTTCATCTTGTAGCATATACCTCAACTCAAGTCTGTAAACCCATGCTGGTTTAAATTCTTCATCGGCAGAAAGGAAGTTACTTTCATTGCTCCACAGCTCAAGGGGGTAAAGCAAGTACTTGGAACAATTAAAAAAACTACAAATAAACAAGGATTGCACTCACCTTATGCACATGTAAGCAAGTTTTTTGACCAGCAGGAGTTGAACCATATACTCTTATTACAGGAACCTCATTCACTTTTTCACCTTCATCAATCAATCATGAACAAGATTATGAACATACAAAAGTAGATATTTCTAGCTAAATTTCTAGCTACTGTATAGTAAATGTAACTGTTATTTTTGCAGGTTAAAGGTCAAATCCTCACACAGAATTTTAAAGATTGACATGGGACCACGCCACATGAAAACTGTAAGCGCACCTTCTTCTCTTTGCATCAGCAACAAAAAAGCGAATTTCAATTATGTCATCATCAAGACAAGTACACTCTCCAAACGAAAAGTAATCATCAGTCTACGGAAGAACACGATGAGTTGAACAATGCCCACCAAATATTAAGAAAAATATTCAATACTCTCTGGATTTTCTAAGCAACCAAACCAATCATGTAATAAATTATCAAGACACCAATGTGCTGATTCCATGTCTCTGTGCTACAATTTTAATCAATCCTTGCGTATATCCATGCCAGGCAATTACTTAACATCAATCCAGCAGCCCCAACAAGAAGTCCAAATAAGACATCCATGGAAAAACTGATAAGTTCTTCATAACAGAACACTAAGCCAAGCATATTCCTTGCACTCATAAGAAAGCAAACAAACTTTTGTCTGAAATGCAGTAACTGATTGAATCCTACTCTAGCAAACAAAATTAACACCTTCCAGATTCAAACCACAGGCTTCTCTGGCATTTCCTACTTACCACTAGATTCCATAACCAAAGAAGCAAACACAAAAATTATGCTTCAAAAGATGAGAGCAGACTCTCGTTCTCTTTTTACCAAAGACGCGTTACATACATTTTATTACAACAAAAACATAGAATAACTTCAAAAGCATCACTGTTCCTAGGAGAAGACAACATCAAGACCCATTCTAAGACCCCAATTCAGCCACAGCTCCAGGAAGCAGCAAGACCCAACAACATTACTGTGTGGCAACTACCTATTACCATCACGGGCACAGTAAAAAAAGTCTTTCCATCTGTTTTCGTGCTTCCCCTAAAGCCCATATTCGCACAGTCTCATTCTTTTTACTAAAGACACGTTAGATACAAATTATTACCATGAAAACATAGAATAACTTCAAAAGCACTGCTGTTCCTAGGAGAAGACAACGTCAAGACCCATTCTAAGACACCAATTCAGCCACAGCTCCATGAAACAGCGAGACCCAACAACGTTCCTGCGCCACGACCACCTATAACCGTCGCGGGCACAGTTAAAAAACGAGTCTTTTCCATTCATTTTCATGTTTCCCCACTGCCCATATATCCCACCGTCCGAACTGCCCGTACCTTGAAAGCTGCTGTAACAAACATCGACGCCCGGGATCGGGCGCGCCATGTAGTAGTCGATGGACACGATCCGGACGCTGAAAATCGCGGGGTCCTTATCCGGCCCCGACGCCGCTGTACTGGGCTGCGAACCTTCTTCCTCCGTCGGGAGTGGCGGCTCCTCCATCTGCGGAAACCTTCACACGACCCTCGCTGGGGAAAAGCGCCAGAACCCAGGGCGCGGTTAGCCCGAAAGTCGATCGCCGGTGAGAGCTCGGAGGCGCTTGCTGGTGTTTAACCGACCGCGTGAAAGTCAAGAGCGTCTTCTCCAAGCTTTTTCCAATTTTTTCCCTCTCGCTTGTTCTCGTGCAGTGCAGTAACGTAAGGCCGGAACACGAAAATGGACCGAGAAAACTCTTTGGGCCGATGAACTCTTACAAGTTACCTCCGAAACGGTTATTTTACTACTGTCAAATATAATGATAGATTCCGACCAAAAAAAAAAAATTAATGATGGATTCGGTCAAAAAAATATTTAATGATAGATTAAAAATTGGCTTTAATCTATCTTATTAATTGGTTTTATATACTAAGTAAATGCTAACAACAATGTTCAATTAGAGATATTAGCTATTAATAACTCAACAATCAAATTACAATTTTATAACTTTCAAATAGATTAAAGAAATAAGAGTATTGGAAATATTAAAACTTTCAAAAAATGCAATCAAATTAGAAAATTTATCATAAATGTACAATTGAGTTTTAAAATTTTTAAAAAATACAATCAAGTCTTAAAATGGATTAATGACTTTACCATGAATTAAGATTTGTGTATCAAATTTACCCAAAAAAATAAAAGAAAAAAGATTTGTGTATCAGTCGAATCAAAACTAGTTCATAACTTAATTAAAGAAAATTTGTGCATCGCTTGAATTAGGATATGTAAGTTCATAAAAGAATTAATGACTTTAAAACATTGACAAGTTGTACGACTTAATATTTATAAATTATTAAAACGAACAATAATTTTGGAACAATCAAACAAACCCCAGTATTTTTATGAAAGTTTGGGTACAAACATGTCACAAGCCAAATACGTTGCCGATCTCTTTTTTAACAAACTGTTACTAAACAATATTTCTGAACTTACTGATACGGAACAACAGAACAATCCTATTCTTACCTTTTACCAAAAAAAAACAACAGAACAATCCTGATCAATGGTGATGCTCCAGAATTATAGACCTTCAAGAGGTTTGTTCAACAACAATAGTCATCGAATTCCAAAGATCTGTCCACCCATAGCTACATCTACAAACCCAGCTGAAAGTTTATCAACACCTCGGACCATTCGCTAAAACATTAGTCGATCCACACACAAATTACTCTGTAAATATATTAGTCAGTCCACGCATAAATAAATCATATGCTCCATTCCTTTGCAAAAGGCTAAAAATATATGTACGTTGATCACTTGATCAGAGAATCATACAATAGCAACCACCCTTTTCCTTTAGGACACTATATTTACTATGAAATGCAAATTACAAATGCATTATACAAGGTTCTATCCATAGAGTGATGGGGAAACACGCTCATCGACGCTTGGAGTTGCCCTAAGAATGCAAAGAAATAGATGCGGCCTGGTGGAATTGAAGATTCACACACATGGAGAAATAGGTTCAATTCCAGTCCCGTGCTTCAAGCTGCCATCACCATTCATTTCATCTTATTAAAGCAGCCATAATCTTGCCTAACCATTTCATTTAGGCCAATCCCGCCTGTCTCTCCCACCTAAGGTCTTCGGAGAATTTCGAGAGTGCAGCCCTCGGGTCACCATCAGAGATAGACAAGTAGTACTGAGCAGTCCCATCATCAACCTGCATGCTCCTCCTAAGCGAGTCAAGTATTTTCTTCTTCCCTCGTTCAGAGGTTGTCCTCTTTAGCAAAGAACTTATCTCTATGTCCTGGACGCCTTCTGGGTAAAGCACGGCGACTTCCCTCCTTGCATGGTTATCTCGCTCTATGTAGCATGTGGAATCGATAAGAATGTCAGGGTTGCTTATGGGGATTAACAATCTCTCCCTCGAATATATACCATGATCACTCATCATGTTGTTCAAGCGCTTTATGTCCATGACCTGACACCACAAAAGAAATTTTTGAAGCATGTGACATGCGGTATAGACAGGCACAAAAAGGATATGCTTGACAGAAACATTGAAGAAGGGAAGAAAAAAATTTCAGGGAAGCCATTCTAAAAGTAAGTCTCAGACAACAGTTATCAAAACATTGAACCCAGAGAGATCTAACTACATGACATCATTATTGACACTTCAGGGATTATTATGACTACAACCATGGAAAATTTCCATATAAAGACTGTTGAATTATCCTGATTTTTAGGATCTGATTATTAGGAATATTCAATCCTGATTTTTTGGGTTCTAATTATTAGGAAATAGCTGTAAATAATTAGTTAGGAAATGATTTATTAGTATCCCTTGATTTGTCGGATTATAGCTGCATTTTATAGATCTATTTTTTTCCTAGTTAGTACTTGTAGAAGTCCTATAAATAGCTTTGTAATCCTAGTACAAAATTATTGAGAATTATCACAATTCTTTTCTCTAAATTCTTCATGGTATCAGAGCATTAGGCTCATTTTTCTGGGATAATGTTGCAGTGCATCCTTCATTGATGCAATAATCTTCCAATCACAGCCTTCATTGCTGGATTTGTCTTTGTCCTTAACAATCTGATCGCTACTATCATTGTTGTGATCCTCTTTAGCTATATTTTTCCCTCTTTACTTCTAAACTTGTCCCAATTTTTTTCTTTTACCCTAAAACCTCATTCACTTGCAGCAGCCTTTACTGCTTCTATTTTCTTTTGCTCTTCCTTTCCAAGTACTTTCTTTGTGCCTGGAATTATCCATGTCTGAGAGAAAATTGATTGGAGATACTTCGAGTCAAAATGAGGAGGCCAACACCAACCATATGACCGGAGATCTACAAAATGTGAGAGCAACTTATAGGCTGAATGAAAAGAATTATCTCAAATGGTCACAATTCATCAAGACCTATTTGAAGGGTAAAGGAAGACTCAGCCATCTTCTCGAAACAGGTCCAACACCAGAAGATCCCACGTTCAACGCATGGGATGAGGCAGATTCAATGATCATGTCATGGCTTTGGGATTCAATGGATCCGGCCATAAGTGATACATGTATGTTTCTCAAAACTGCAAAGGAGATTTGGGATTCTATTCGCAGGACTTATTCGAAGGCTCGAGATGCAGCACAAGTATATGAAATCAAGGTAAAGACAAGTGCAACAAAACAAGGGAGCAAAACGGTGACAGAATATGCCAATTCCCTTCAAAATCTATGGCAAGAACTTGATCATTATCGAGTATTTGAGATGAAGTGTGCAGATGATGCTGTAACTCTAAAAACCTTCATTGAAAAGGATCGAGTATATGATTTCTTGGCAGGTCTTAATTCTGAATTTGACCAAGTCAGAATTCAAATACTTGGAAAAGAAGAAATCCCTTCTTTGGAAGAGAATCTCTCTAATCCGAGCAGAAGAAAGTCGAAGGGGAATAATGCTAGAGCCTCAAGCTGTGGAAGGCTCAGCATTAGTAACTCGCAATGCATCAACACAAGAAAGAGGAAAGGTGGATGCTTCGAGGTCTACATGGAGGGATAATCGAGACAGTTTGTGGTGTACCTACTGTAAGAAGCCAAGGCATACAAAGGAACGTTGCTGGTAGTTGCTGGAAATTGAATGGCAAACCAGCAACCTCAAGCCGAGAGTGGGGAAACAAAGGAGGGCAGCCAAGGCCTCAGGCTCATCTAATTGAACAGACCAACCAGCAAATCAGTCACGGTGAAGGACAAGTGAAAGAATCCTTCAGCAGTGAGGAAATAGAAAGAATTAAAGGGCTTTTAGGGTCTCTTGATAAACCCTCTGGTGCATGTTCCTTAGCACTCTTAGGTAAGTCTCCATTCTCTTTTAGTTTAAATGCCTCAGAAAAACTTTCAAGTGAAGCTTGGATAATAGACTCAAGTGCCACTAATCACATGACTCACACTTCTCATTTTTTTAGTACCTACACCCCTTGTCCAAGCAATAGAAAAATAGGGGTGGCAGATGGCTCTTTGGCCACTGTTGCAGGAGTTGGTGATATCTATGTTACGCCTGTTCTCACTCTAAAAGATGTCCTCCATGTGCCAAAATTATCAGCCAACCTAGTCTCCATACAAAGGCTCACCAATGACCTCAAATGTTATGCAATTTTTTACCCTACTTACTGTGTTTTTTAGGAACAGGATTCGGAGAGGAAGATTGGACTTGCTAAGGAAAAGAATGGGTTGTACTATCTTGAGACGCCGAGGATTTCAAAAAGAGTCATGAACAATTCACCCTTGTCATTTCTTAGTGCTTCAAATAAGGATGTCATTTGGCTTTACCATTTTCGTTTTGGTCATCCATCTTTTCGTGTCTTAAATATCATGTTTCCTTCTTTGTTTAAAGGATTAGATATGAGTCAATTCCAATGTGATACTTGTGAATTTGCTAAGCACACCCGTGTATTTTTTCCTATAAACAACAAAAGAAGTTCTCATCCTTTCGATTTGATTCACAGTGACATTTGGGGACCTTCCACAATTCCAAATATCTCAGGGGCTCGGTGGTTTGTTTCTCTAATCGATGATTGCACTAGGGTCACATGGATATTCTTACTCAAACACAAATCTGATGTAAGTAGTATTGTTCCTAATTTTAATTCTATGGTTCAAAATCAGTTTGGAGTTAAAATTAAGAACTTTAGATTAGATAATGCTAGAGACTACTTTAATCAGATCTTGTCAACTTATTTCCAAAAGGAAGGGATAATCCATGAGTCATCTTGTGTAAACACACTACAGCAAAATGGGGTGGCTGAAAGGAAAAATGGTCATTTGCTCAACACTACTCGAGCATTGTTGTTTCATGGAAATGTCCCTAAGTCTTATTGGGGGGAAGCTGTCCTTACATCTACATACATGATTAATAGATTGCCATCAAGAGTATTAAATTTCAAAACTCCTATGGCAGTTCTTTCTAGCTTTTATCCACATTTCGGGACAACAAATAATCTCATACCTAGAGTCTTCGGTTGCATCTCTTTTGTACATGTTCATAATCAGCAAAGGGGAAAACTAGATCCTAGAGCAATCAAGTGTGTCTTTCTTGGTTACTCCGCTACACAAAAGGGATATAAATGTTATCATCCTCCTTCTCGAAAAACCTATATTTCAGTTGATGTTACATTTGTAGAAAACAAACCTTACTTTCCACAATCTTATCTTAAGGGGGAGAAGTCATTAGCTGAAGATAAAGACTTTGAGGTCCTTAATCTTGATTTACCTCCTAATAATCTTCCAATCCAAGCTCCCACTTCTGATCAACCAATCCCTAATCAATCAACTCCTAACCAATCAGCCTCCAATTCTGATCAACGAGCTCCTCATGAATCAGTTTCCGATGAATCAGTTCGTGCTACTTTAATTCCAGACTCACTCTCTACGATTGAGCCTATTCCGGAACAAGAGTCCACTCCCATATCTCCTCGTATTTATGACTCCATGAGATTTCCTCAGGTATACTCAAGAAATACAGCTGTTCCAGACCAAACACAAGTTCAAGATTCCCATTCGAGTTTTGCAAATGAATTTCCGGTAAGTTTTGACTCTCCTTTGCATAAACAGTCAATTGATATGCCTGAAAATGACTTGCATCTTTCCATTGCTGTTAGAAAAGGTACTAGAGAATGCACAAAGCGACCCTTATATCCACTATCTCACTATGTGTCACTTGACCGCCTATCACCATCTCATAAAAATTTCATTGTGAGTCTAAACACCTTTTCTATTCCAAATACTTTATCTGAGGCATTGTCTAAAGAAGAATGGAGAAATGCAATGAGAGAAGAAATGGATGCACTAGAAAAAAACCAGACTTGGGAGATTGTCGAAAAACCTAAAAAGAAAGAATCTTGTGGGCTGCAAATGGGTTTTTACCTTGAAATACAAAGCTGATGGTTCTCTTGAGAGATATAAAGCACGATTGGTGGCAAAGGGTTATACTCGGACTTATGGAGTAGATTATCGGGAGACATTCGCTCCGGTGGCAAAGATGAACATTGTGAGAATTCTACTCTCTTTGGCAGCTCATTTTAATTGGCAACTTCAGCAGTATGATGTGAAGAATGCATTCTTACATGGAGACCTAGAAGAAGAGATCTACATGAGTATTCCACCGGGATTTGAAGGAGAAAAAACAACAAACAAAGCATGTAGATTACGGAAAGCACTATATGGACTCAAGCAATCACCTAGAGCCTAGTTTGGGAGATTTTCCAGAGTTATGAAAGCTTCAGGCTACAAACAAAGCCAAGGTGATCATACCCTCTTCATTAAGCATTCGGCAAGAGGGAGAGTAACAGCACTTCTAGTGTATGTCGATGATATTATTGTCACGGTGACGATGATGAGGAGAAACAGCAGCTAAAGCAGTGTTTGATTAAAGAGTTTGAAATAAAAGAGCTAGGAAGACTCAAATACTTTCTTGGCATTGAAGTTTCTTACTCTAGACAGGGAATTTTTGTCTCACAACAGAAGTATGTGACTGATCTCTTGAAGGAAACTGGAAAACTTGGTTGTAAACCAGTAGCCACACCTATTGAGCCTAATAAAAAGCTTGGAGATGCAAAGGAAGAACCTGTTGTAGATCGAGAAATGTATCAAAAATTGGTTGGAAAACTTATCTATTTGGCTCATACTAGACCTGATATTGCCTATTCAGTAAGTGTGATTAGTCAATTTATGCATGACCCAAGAGAATCACACTTACAAGCTGTCAATCGAGTGCTACATTATTTAAAAGGAAGTCCCGGAAAAGGAGTCCTATTCAGAAGAAATCAAAAACTGATGCTGCAAGCTTATACTGATGCTGACTATGCAGGATCCATGGTGGATAGAAGGTCAACATCTGATTATTGCACATTTCTTGGCGGAAATTTAATGACTTGGCGGAGTAAAAAACAGAATATAGTTGCAAGATCAAGTGCTGAATCAGAATTTCGAGCAATGGCCCAAGGAATATGTGAGCTATTATGGCTTAAAATCATTCTAGAAGACTTGAAAATCAAGTGGGAGGGTCCTATGAAGCTGTATTGTGACAATAAGTCAGCAATTAATATTGCTCATAATCCTGTACAGCATGATAGGACAAAGCATATTGAAATTGACAGGCATTTCATCAAAGAAAAGATAGAAGAGGGGTTGATCTGCATGTCCTACATACCCTCCGGAGATCAACTAGCTGATGTGCTAACCAAAGGACTTAATGGTGGGATCTTTCATGAAATAATCTCCAAGCTGGGAATGGAAGACATCTATTCCTCAGCTTGAGGGGGAGTGTTGAATTATCCTGATTTTTAGGATCTGATTATTAGGAATATTCAATCCTGATTTTTTGGGTTCTAATTATTAGGAAATAGCTGTAAATAATTAGTTAGGAAATGATTTATTAGTATCCCTTGATTTGTGGGATTATAGCTGTATTTTACAGATCTGTTTTTTCCTAGTTAGTACTTGTAGAAGTCCTATAAATAGCTTTGTAATCCTGGTACAAAATTATTGAGAATTATCACAATTCTTTTCTCTAAATTCTTCAAAGACATATTCATTTCCTAGTTGCACAAACAATTTAAGTTCTGCTCTCAGAATTTGAGGTTCACGTTCAACCATTTCGATGAATCAATACCACCACTGCAGAATCATCTACTATTTCTATGTCAATGTTATTAAGTCAGAGGAACTATCATGAGGATCACAAAGTGCATTGCCCATCATTTCACACTGATTACTTGCAAAATCTGAGCATCATTTAGCCTCATGTGTTCTGGCAACTAAGAGATTCTGATTATCTATTAAGATAATCAATATATAGTCGTCAATCAAGCATATCTTTTGCTATTAGTAACCGGAGATGCTTCTCGCTTGGCAAACTTAAGACAACTTTACCACATGAAGAGATTTCATAATGTTTTACATGAAGAGGACCCTATGCTCCCTAAAACATAACATTTTGGTCCAAGCCCCAACCTTCCTCCATACCTCCAGAAGAAACCATGACAGTGGCTTCCAAGTGTAACCGTTTCCTTTTCCTTCTTTATATTTTAGGCTTCACTAAAAGATGAAGTCACTCCAAAATTACAAAATTCGTATGTCAATTAGTCTGGCCTTCTCCAATGGGAATAAATCTATAAGATTTGCAGTAGTAAATTCCATTGAGCATCTATCCTACCACCTATTTGATACAATATAGAGCCACAGCGTAAAATTATAACTAACCCCACTCAATGGGATAAATCTGTCATTAACGTTGAAGTCATTCAACCGCCAGCCTGCACAAAGAAGCTTTGAACATCATCAAATGATATGTACACTGTGTAGCATCTTGTCAACATTTTTCTTCTCCTAGTAAATTCCCCAAGCTAACCTTTATCAAAGAGGCCAGAACCCAATCGAATGGAGGTATAAAAGAGCCATGCCCGAAATTGAACAAAACTATGTACTTAGACAATCCTGCACCAATCAACAGAGCTATCCAACTTTGGCTGTTATAATGTAGGAATGACAGAATGCTTCTTCACGGAGAAAAGCCTCTGCAAAGACCTGATAATTGTTGCTAGCTGTACAGCATTCCTCAACCAACAAGTCCTCAGCATTCTTCGGGATTCGCCATTTTAACAATCAAACTCAGGATCACAAATTAGTATATTATGAAAAGCACCTAACCCATCCCCACCCATCCTCTCGGCACCAATGAATAACCAAATAGACAATCTATGCTGGAGAAGGAAACCAGATGGATTCCAAGCCATCAGCAAAGCAAACCCACCAGAAATTCCATGAAAATTCACAATAAGGCTCCCAGCTTCCGTCCACTTCACTCAAACGGACCGACCCACGTCTAACCCTGGCTACACATGACCACATGCAGAACAAACCTACATGACTTCCGAAACGTCAGAAGGACACTACCAAGGAACCTTCTTCGTAAAGTTTCAAAAGCTGTAGCCGTACACACTACTTTAGCTAACTTTTAAATGAAATCGCAATCCATTTGTTCGCCAGAATCTGCCAAAAGTGAATCTCCATCGAAAATGCAGCGCCAAAGCATGTCATTTGCAAACGTTTAAAGTATACCATGCAAGAATATCATTACGCCGCCAACACAATTCGCAGTATTGCTCACAATCAATACAGCAAACGGGACAGAAACTCCATTACCTGAACGGAGTACTTCACGGCGAGGCTCGCGACGCTATCGCCGCGCTTAATCCGGTGCGAGATCGCGAACTTCCCCACGCCGTTATCCCTCCAGAAGCCCCCCGAGCTCGGGACGCCGACCACCTCCTTCAACCTCCAGGGGGCCGCGAAGGCTCGGGTGACCATGTCGCGATCGGAGGCGACGGAGCTCCAGATGCGGCAGACGCAGCTCGCGCGGGCCAGGTCCGGGACGGGGAGCTTCTCGAAGATGAGCCGGAGGGTGTCGCGGCAGGCGAGGGCGGAGAAGTGCGAGTTCATCGGCGAGATGGTGGAATCGTCGGCGGCGGAGGCGGAGGAGGAGGCAGAGTAGGAGGAGGACGGCGGCGGAGAGAGATCGGGCGTCCGGGGTGGAGGCTCCCGGTCGTCGTCGTCGTCGTCGCCGCAGCAGCCCATTTAGAGAGAGAGAGAGAGAGAGAGAGATGGGAATGTCTATGGAGTCGGTTTTGATGGTTTTGGATTTTTGGTTTGGAATGGTGGATAGTATCGGTTTTGATGGTTTTGGATTTTTGGTTTGGAATGGTGGATAGTAGAAGGTGGCTGGAATATGGGTGAATTGCGCTTTTGACCCCCTGTTTTATGGAATTTATTACAAATTGCCCCTGAATTATCGATTTTTGCGATGTCCCCCTAAAATTTGATATCGGTTTCAATGTCGGAGGGGAGTGACTTCCATCAATCTTCAGTTTGAGCACAGACCGTGTACTTGTCACGTGACTAAGTTGGTCTTTGAGGGAGGATAAATTTGTCGAATAATAACTTGTAAATTACATTTTAACCCCCAAACTTTGGCATGTACGGGAATTTGCCCTATCTCTCCCTTATATTTCTCTTCCACTTTTTATCGGCAATAGAAATTATAAAATCGTTTCCTTTGATTTTATAAATATATTGCTCATGCGAAAACTTCATGAAAGGAAGTAGTTATATTAATTTGGTTTTTTTTAATAATATAACTAGACACATCATCATACCGCATGAACATATGATGTTCGTATCATGTTCCTATAGATCGATGTTAGTGCTAAACTATCATGTCTTTTATTTAACAATTAGAATGATTGAATCACTTTAATTTGTGCTAATAAACAAGTTTTGCAGGTTGTATTGTCTTGCAATGTTAGGACTTTTGTTTGCGTTTCTTAATTTGCTTTTATGTCTTACCCTGTATTGCAAGCCCTAAGATGTCATTTCTAGAGATGATGCACAAATCTTTTGGTTGATTACATCTACTTTTGAAAGTTTGGACGAAGTTTGGAGGCTATAATCAAAATCAAATGCAAAATTTATCATTGACTAACTATTTTTAAAAGTATGGGTTAAATTTGTAAAATTATTAAAAGTATAGGGCCCTTGTGAAAATTGGCCCGAGCCAACACTTGTGAGGCTTTGCAACCAATTTCAAGACTTCACTGAACATTGTGAAAATTGAAAAGTCATGGGACATTTTGCAACAAGTGCCAAAATCCAGAAAACGGAGAGTAATTCATTACTCAAATGCCGATGCTGCGAAACGATTTTTCTTTGCAATTTTTTTTTTTATTTATCAGGATTTTTTTTTTTTTTATTTTTGCTATACATAATGAGGAAAAAAAAACACACGTGAAATAGTTTCTGATGATGATGACTGTATTTTGAATCACCTTTCGCCGGATTTTAACAGTTTTGCCGATACAAAGATTCACCATGATAACTAAATATAATATAATGTTCACTTATGATTGATAATGATGATTCATGTTTGCTTAAAGTATTGTAAAACTGTCAAGCTCTCTTTTTGAGTTTAGGGTGTGTAATGTAACTTTATGGAAGGAAATCGTATTACTGACTGGCTTGTTAATCTTGGGACCAATAAGTGTTAGGATATTAGGTTCTTTCCCCTGCCTTCCAGAAAGTAACTTCATGTTTAATTAGTTATCAAACATGGATAGTAGGCTCTCAACATCAATTTATGCATTTGACTTTACCCTTTTTTCATTAAAAAATAAATAAATAAAATTTAACTAGCATGGGTGCAATGAAAGGTATTACCATTTAAGGAAAATTGACATTACTACCAAGCTTCTTTATTTGGTGTCCTCCGTAGAAACTGAAATTCGTCCTTGCTGGCAAAAACTAAACTGATCTTTAACAACAAAGATCTTATCGACCGTGGTTTAAGTAGAGGTTCATTGAATTAAACGGATCGAAATCTAAGAGAAACCAATCGAAACTTTTACTCTATATAGATTAGCGTGAAAATAGACCTTGCGGCTCACTCCATTAAGATCCCCATCTACCCCTAGATCAGACTTCAGCTAGAATGGAATGAACAGCTTATGAACATTAGTGTGGATTCACGTGCAATGTGTATGAAAGAAAAGGCAGAATCAGCTGATGTATTTCTTATGGATAATTTACTTTGAAATTAGATCCCGAATACTGGCAAGACCTTTGAAAAATTAGTCTTACACCGTAGATGAGTAAAATACTTGTCCATTTACATCGGGCCTGCATAGAGAGAGATTTGGGAGAATGACAAAAGAGAGATTTTGGAGATCTTTAATAGAATTTCATGAATATCAATGGATTGATTGAGTGATTAAGCGTTTGATTTGGATGTAATAGATTTCAAATTCAAATGGTAACCTTGGAGGCCATACCTGCAATCTGATACACATGGAAGCAGTGATTTGCATTCATATGTGAGATTAATCGAGCCAAAAGGTTTGGATACAATGTGTTATAAAAAAATCATAGGAAAATTTTTAGACCACTGTCCAACTTTCTTTAGTTCTTAATGGATATGAGATGGTAAGCCCTTGGTTAAGAAGAATTCCATGGCAGACAACTCCTACATTTTGCGCTTTAGATCTGGATCGTGCAAGCAAGAACTCATGCAAACCACCTCGCCTTGAGTTGGCAATGGTTTACATTATAGTAAGTCAACAACATGGCATCTGCTTATCAAATGCCCATGAGTCGATTGATTTTCATGAGTAAGAACGCAGATGACTGAGAAAGGGTAGATCCAGAGTAATGCAAGCACCGGAAGGCATCACGCAAAGAAGAGAAAGAGGGCCAGCAGCGACCGCGCAGAAACTGAAATAGCCACCGGAGCATCTGCGCCCTCGTTTGAGACATTTTTCTAGACATTGCTGGCTTTTTCATTGGAACGGACACGGAAATTTCTAATGATTTTGCCTTTTCACTTATGGGGAACGAAAAGGATTCAGGCCATTTGTCTTGACAAAGGCGCAGAGGAAAGAGATGACAAAAAGGACCGGACATACACAAATGAACAACTTGAAAAGTTCCTGAGCTTAAGGTTCCTCCAGGTGAGCGATGCGAATTTTAGTAGAGATTTTGAGAAACTATCTCTTGAATTAAGATGGCTTCAGTGGACGAGATGTCCTTCATCATTTCTGTTCTATTCTACTCTCGGGAATAAAAAAAACAGGAGTACTAATTTTCAGGAACATTACCAAATGCGCCTTAAGCAGAGTTGCGCTTTGCCTCCTCTTTTTACCTAATCCATCAAAGAGAACTCACTACTTATGATTGCATAATGCTGGAATCTCTCCCATAGCTTCCTCCAAAACTATTGAAGCTTCATGTTGTAGGATATGGCAAGTTGAAATGCTTGCCAAGACTAGAGCTCTATGAATGTTGCAGACTGATGCAAAGTGAATGCCGGCAAGTATCAATTGTTATAATTATGGTTGATGAATCAACAAAAGCCAATAAATTAAGATACGTCTTTTCTATTTACGTATCTCTTTTGGATTCATGAATTTCCTAATTTTTTCTGTTCACGTATCTATTGAATTCATGAATTTTCTAGATTCATGTATTTTTTAGTTCATGTATTTATTTGAGTACACGAATCTCTTGAATTCACGAGTCTCTGGATTCCTGAATCTCTTGGATTCACGTATCTCTCGATTCATGAACTTCGTGAATACGTGCGTCTATTTAATTCATGTATCTCTTATGTACATGAACTAAAAAGCTCTATAAATAGATAAGAGCATAGAGCTTCATTACTATATTTGGTTTTGGTTTTTCCGACTCAATTCCAAAAGGCTTTGATATACTCTTCTACTCTTCTGTTTTTTCTGAGTGTGCTGGTTCAATTGAATGGTTCGACTGAATCCCGTTTGCATAATGTTAATCCAAATAGGTTCGAGGTGTCATATCTTGGGAAGCATAGTTCATGAATCTGCGAAGCACCTTTAACAGGAACTAATCGCCTTAAGGAGATTCGGATATCCGTACCTCACCTCCAATTTTATATTCTAATTACAACAAACAGAGTGCTTTCTCTTGATTAATTTTCAACAATCTTAAGGCGATTAGTTCTCACTTACTGTTTGTTGTTTTTGTCAAATTATTGAGATGGCTGGCAACAATCAAGTGCCCTTCAATGTCCCGAATGTTTCAAGAGACGTTCCTATGGTCGATTTGACTGTTTGGAAGATGTTCAACTCTTAGGGTCTGAATTTGTAGCAGCCAATGCTACGAGCCCTTGGGTCAACACCAATTTTGGTGGTGCGGGTATAAGTCATACGACTGGTATGCCTGGGACTGTTTTTCAAAACAGTATAGGCCAAATGGCTTTTGGCTCCGTTTCTAGAGGGGTAGTTCAACAAACTATGCCTACTATGATGGCAACACCTCCAATTACAACTAATGAGAAACTAGAGAAATTCACTAGAGTGGGCTTTAACAGTGGCAGCAAAAGATGTTCTTCTATCTGACCATGCTCAATCTGACAAAATATTTATCGGAGGTGTGCCCAATAATTAGTCCAAATGAGCAAGATTTCATGACGTTCGGTGCGTTGGAGGCTTGAAAGCATGGGGACTTCTTATGCCGAAATTATATCCTTAACTGTTTAGTGAATTCTCTTTATAATGTTTATTGTAATATTGAATCTCCTAAACAGTTATGGGAGTTCTTAAAGAAGAAATACAAGACTGAGGACGCTAGCACCAAGAAATTTGTGGTTGCCAAATTCTTGGACTACAAGATGGTGGATTCTAAATCTGTCGTGAGTCAAGTTCAAGAATTGCAATTAATTCTGAGTGAGATCTCTACTGAGGGAATGATACTTAGTGAATCATTCCAAGTGGTGGCTATAATTGAGAAACTGCCTCCGAGTTGGTCAAACTTCAAAAATTATTTGATGCACAAACGAAAGGAGATGAGCCTTGAAGATCTCATTATGCGCCTTAGAATCGAGAAGGACAATAGAAGGAGTGCGAACCCTTCTTTTGAGCCAAAGGCAAACATTGTGGAATCTTCCAAATCCAAGCAAGATAGAAAAATGAAGATGTCTTTTCAAGAAAAAGGCAAGCAGAATGAACAATTCCAGAAATTCCAAGGGACATGTTTTATATGCAACAAGCTTGGCCATCGTGCTAAGGATTGCAAGAAGTGCCCGAAAAAAGTCAAGAACGATGGTGCAACCTAGCAACTAAATTTAATAGAACATGACAATATTGAGAGATTGTCTGCTATGGTAATGTCTGAAGCATCTCTGGTGTCGAACACTAATGGCTGGTGGCTAGATACAGGTGCCACAAATCACATATTGCAGATAAACACATGTTCTCATCTTATGAGAAGGCTGAAGAAGATGAGAAGCTTTATATGGCTAACTCAACATCAGCAAAGATTGCCGGAAGAGGAAAGGTAATCCTGAAGTTACATCTGGCAAGGAGGTTGCCATGCTGAATGTGTTGCATGTACCAGAGATTGGGAAAAACCTAATTTCTGGCCCCATACTTGTCAAGAAGGGTTTCAAGGTTGTATTTGAATATGACAAATTTGTACTTTTGAAAGGAGGGATGTATGTGGGGAAAAGGTACTTGTGTAATGACCTGTTTAAAGCCAATGTGGCTGTCATTGATGTAAACTCGAATTATGTGTACCCAAAAACTATTAATCAAGAAAAGTCTTCAGTTTACACTGTTGTGTCTCCTTATCTATGGCATGGTAGATTAGGGCATGTAAACTATGGTACAATGAAGAGAATAGCAAACTTGGGGTTAATTCCAAGATTTGAGTTGGATGCTCGTTACAAGTGTGAGACTTGTGTTGATGCCAAGTTTGTCAAGAAACCTTTCAAACCCGTTGAAAGAACAAGTGAACCTCTACAACTAATTCATAGTGATTTATGTGATTTAAAGTTTGTAGAAAGTAGAGATGGAAAGAAGTACTTCATCACATTTGTGGAGATTTTGTTATGTTTATTTACTAACTAGCAAAAATGAGACTACGAGCATGTTTGTCAAGTATAAAAATGAAGTTGAAAACCAACTTGATAAACGAATCAAAGTGCTTAGGTCTAATAGAGAAGGAGAATATAGTTCAATCAATTTCAAAGAATTTTGTGCTAGTTTTGGAATAATTCTCCAAACGAGTACACCTTATACTCCACAACAAAATGGAGTTGTTGAACCATTGAATATGACACTAAAGGAGATGGTTAACACCATGCTTTTAAGTTCAAGTTTACCTCAGAACTTGTGGGGGGAGGCAGTTTTAACTACAAATTATATTCTTAATAAAATACCCCACAAAAAGACAGGGAAATCTCCATATGAGTTATGGAATGAAAAGTTGCCATCCTACAATTTTCTAAAAGTGTGGGGATGCTTGGCCAAGGTGACAATTTCTCCTCCGAAACAAACTCGGTTGGGACCTAAAACGGTGGATTGCATATTCATCGGTTATGCTCAAAATAGTAGCGCATATAGATTTTTGGTTCACAAATCTGGAAATGCGGAAATCCATATCAATACAATCCTATAATCAAGGGATGTTGAATTCTTTGAGGATATATATCCTGCAAAAAGAAATCAAGGAGAACTTTCTCAAAAAAGGCTTAGAGAATCAGAATTTGAGAATGATGAAGTTGTGAGCAAAGAAGCCGAACTTCGAAGGAGTAAAAGGTCTTGAATGGAAAAATCTTTCGGACCGGATTTTCTAGCATATATGTTAGAAGGTGAGCCCGAAACATCTAAAAAGACAATGCCATCTCCAGATGCTCCTTTCTGGAAAGAAGCCGTTGACAATGAAATCCATTCTATCCTAAGTAGCCATACTTGGGAATTGATTGATCTTCCACCTGGAAATAAACCAATTGGATGTAAATTGATATTCAAGAAAAAACTAAAAAAAACCGATGGTTCCATTGATAAGTACAAAACTCAGCTTGTAACCAAAGGGTTTAAACAAAAAGAGGGTCTTGACGACTTTGATACTTATTCACCTATCACAAGAATAACATCAATAGGGATGTTGATTGCTATAACTTCACTATACAATTTGCAGATACATTAAATGGATGTGAAAACTGCATTATTAAATGGTGATCTCGACGAGAAAATTTATATGGAACAACCTGAAAGGTTCAAGGTCAAAGGACAAGAACACAAAGTATGTAGACTTGTCAAATCATTGTATGGACTTAAACAAGCTTCTAAGCAATGGTATGAGAAATTTGATCGGGTAATGATTCAAAATAGATATAGAATCAATGAGCGTGACAAATGTGTGTACACTAAAAAAAAAAACCAGTTGGATATGTACTTATTTGTCTATATGTCGATGACTTACTAATTCTTGGAGATAACACTAAGGTCATCAAAATCACCAAGAACATTCTCAAGAAGAACTTTGAGATGAAAGATTTAGGTGTAGCGGATGTTATACTTGGCATCACAATTCTAAGGAATTCTAATGGCTTAGGTTTAACACAATCTCATTACATTGAAAAGGTAATTGAGAGATTTAAAGAATTCGGCATTAAAGATGTAAACAATCATTTTCTTCCACACCTAACTTTAAGAAAGAACACTGGAAATAGTGTTAGACAGCTGTAATACTCTCAAGTAATTGGTAGCATCCTGTATATCATGAATTGCACTAGACCTGATATTGCGTACTCAGTAAGCAAACTGAGTAGATATACTAGTAACCCAGGTTACGAGCACTAGAATGCTCTGATGAGAGTATTAGAAAATTTGAAAAGGACAAAAGACTATGTTCTACAATATGGCAAATATCCAGCTGTTTTGGAAGGTTATTGTGATACCAACTAAATTTCAGATCTTGATTAATCGAAATCAACTAACGGATATATGTTCACGCTAGGAGGTGCGGCAGTATCACGAAAATCCTCTAAACAAACTCTAATAACGCGCTCTACAATGTAATCAGAGTTTGTTGCTTTGGATAAAACTACTGAAGAAGCATAATGGCTTCGACATTTTTTAGAAGATGTTCTAGTGTGGCCAAAACCTATGCCTGTAATTTGCATACATTGTGACAATCAAGCGGCAATTACAAGGGCGCATAATGTGATTTATAACGGTAAGTCTAGACACATTCGTCATAGACACAATACCGTAAGACAATTATTCTCAAATGGAATAATTTCTTTAGACTTTGTAAAGTCAAAGGAAAATATTGCGGATCCGCTGACAAAAGGTTTGTCAAAAGAGCAGATAAACTGCGCATTGAGGGGAATGGGTTTAAAAGCCTTAACCCAGTAAAGAGATTCCAGGGTAGAAACCTAACATATGCAATTGGAGATCCCATAGTATAGGTTCAATAGGACAACGCAAATTTTGGAAACTCTAGTGTAAGCACTATCTCCCATTCCTATGATGCAACAGTGCTTTCCTACAGCGTTATTAAGGGTACGCTATGCGTTTAATGATTCCTATAACTTGGAATGTAACATCCAAGTGAGATATGGTAGGATATCTTCAAAAGGAATTTACCTATATGCATGGAGTTGGCCGACTCTATGAAAATCTTTAAAGGCTAGATTTTCTAAAGCACGTATGAATCCCGAGAGATTTAGGGTCAAAAGAACGAACACAACCGAGAACCAATCTTGAATTGGAAATACTCCGTGTGAGGTTTATTGTTTAGGCTTACACAAACAACTGGCAATTCAAGGCTTAGTCAATCGACTAGTTAAGTAAGTCCGATAGGCTTTCACTAAAGAAGGTTCGAGGTGAAAGCTACCTATCTTAATGCAGTGTATTTCAATAGGTATGCCCAGATTCCTTTGAGTCAAAATGTTTTGTTGATCCATTAATGTGGGGGATTGTTATAATTATGTTTAATGGATTAACGAAAGCCAATAAATTAAGGTGCGTCTTTTCTATTCATGTATCTCTTTTTGATTCATGAATTTCCTAAATTTTTTTATTCACGTATTTATTGAATTTATAAATTTTCTAGATTCACGTATCTTTTAATTCATGTATTTATTTGAGTACACGAATCTCTTGAATTCACGAGTCTCTGGATTCATGAATCTCTTGGATTCACGTATCTCTCGATTTATGAACTTCGTGGATACATGCGTCTATTTAATTCATGTATCTCTTCTGTACATGAACTAAAAAGCTCTATAAATAGATAGAAGCATAGAGCTTCATTACTATCTTTGGTTTTGGTTTTTCCGACTTGATTCCAAAAGGTTTTGATATACTCTTCTACTCTTCTGCTTTTGTTCTAAGTGTGCTGGTTCAATTGAACGGTTTGATTGAGTCCTGTTTGCATAGTGCTAATCCAAACAGGTTCGAGGTGTTGTATCTTGGGAGGCATAGTTCGTAAATCTGCGGAGCACATTTGGTAGGAATTAATCGCTTTAAGGAGATTTGGATATCTGTATCTCACCTCCAATTTTATATTCTGATTACAACAAACAAAATGCTTTATCTTGATTAATTTCCAACATCAATATCCCCAACAACGTCGGCCATAGTAGGTCGCATGAGGTTGACTAAGCTGGATGGCCTTAGACAATGTGTAGAGTCCTCAAGATGTGTGCCAATGAGTCAAAACTATGGATCGAGCGATCCATCAAATATGGAAGACAATCTAGTCTAAGTTCAAGGTCTTGATAGGTTTAAGCACTTGGAAGAATTGGACATAGTTTTTTGCCGTTTCATTGGAAGACTGGACCTTTCAAAACCAAATCATCTAAATGATTGACTGCTATATACTATAAAAATTTAGTTGAAATTTGAGGCCGTTGTAGTTCGGAATTCTTGGAAGCACTAAGTATCACTGATTGCGCGTCCATTGAGAGATTGAACCTTGCAAAATCAGGGCGTCTAAAGGAAATAAAGGCCGCAAATTGCAAAATTCTAATTGAGATTCGAGGCCTAGATAGGTCAAAGTTCTTGAAAAAGCTGGATCTCTGGTCCTGCGAGTCCCTGGAAAGATTATCAAAACTGTCATGCTAAGAGACCCTGAAAGAGTTGAACATCGACTAGTGCATCAAGCTTCGTGATATTGAGAGCCTGGAGAGTTTCTTGTCCTGCCAAAGCATATGCATTGACACATGCCTATCCTTAAAGATACTGCCAAACCTGTCAAATTTCGAGAATTTATAGAAACTCACTATCAGGGATTCGCTTGATGTTTTGCAGATACCCAGAATCGAGGATTTGAGATCTTTCACACATCTAGATAACACAAGATGCTAATCAATTGAGACTTTACCAGATTAGTCGGCATGTAAGAAGTTACAATTTCCGGTGGTACAAGACTGCGACAATCTTACCGAACTATGGGTACTTGAAAACTTGGGTTTGATTTATTTGGATATTTCTGATGCAACTCATTGGGAGCAATACCAAACTTGCCTAGAACACACATCGTAAAGGACTATGAAGAATGTCCATTTGATTATGGCTTACCAATGATTGAATTCCAAAGGTAACGTTGTGATAAATCATGTATTACAGTAGGGAGACAATTGATGCTTCCCTAAACTAAGGAAAAAGAGCAAGTAAATTGACGTTCTTCTTTAGATTCGTGCCAGCTTTTTGACAAAAACATTTTCCTAAACAATCAGCTCTCCGTTTCTTCATTATGATCCTGAAGCATTGGAATTTTACGCTACACAAGGTGGATTTGTTCCCTTGATGCTTGCCCTGGACATTCCAACTTGGCGAAGTTAATCTCATCTATACCATATGTGCTCGTGGTTTTGATGTGAGCGAGTTAAATCAATCAAGAAAAATACTATACCAATTTCGCTGGAAACCCAGTCTAATGAGTCAGCTGCCGCAAGTCCAAACAACTCCAAGAAGTCAGGAACGACCAACGTACTAGCCACAAGGAACGATGCTTAAAGCTTGTGGAGTTAGTAATGTTACCTTCCATTTGCTTGTGCTATCTTCCATTTGCCTGAACTGAGTTGACAACAAAATGCATTGAAAATCTCCAGAAAAAAATTCGAAGAGAATGTCTTTGAAGATGGAAGATAACAAACGGAACGGTGAGGATTGCAGCTACCACTGCTACCGGAGACTTCTCATGTAAACTCAGGTGCTGCCCCCTCTGCGGCGTGATGACTAAGTTCATAAAAAATTCGATATAATGCCAAAGTTTATGTAAACACAGCAAGCTGTCGATATTGCTAATTTTCCAAGTGCAAACTATTTATTCGAAAGTATAAGCTAGACAGAGTCATTTTTCTTACTCTCAAATCAGCAGCATCACAAAGTCTGGTTCTCCAATTCCCCAGGAAATGAAGATTTCTTTTTCTCTTTGCCGGGGTTTATACCAATAAATTGTCGATGTGACGACCCGAGCGGCGGTGCGCGGGGAGGAGGGATGGCGGTGCGTCCGCGCCTCCAGTCCTCGGACGTGCGCAAGGGAAAGGGAAGGGATTCCTCTCCCTCTTGTCCCACATCGCTTAGGAAGGAGCTCCTGGAAGCCTTTATAAGGCTTGATTCCTCTTAAACTTGCGTGACACGTTTTAAAGCTGTGAGGACTCAGTGTCCAAAGCGGACAATATCACACAAGTGGGACCCGGGATGTTACAGTCGATACTCTCTTTACGTTGTCAAAATGTCACAGTTGGCATCAAAACTGATTTGCATATTAAGCTTATTATCGATAAGAAAATTAACGATAGATTCACTTATAACGTCTCAGCTAGAGATGTCCATCGGTTTTCTGACTCAGCTGATTGAGAGGGATGACGGTCTTCATTGCTCGAGCTTTTCCTAGGTGTTTATTGTTGCACTGAAATTTAAGTGTAGCTGGATATGAATTTTACTTTGCCAGAGCTGTCACCGTCTATCGGCAACATCTCGAACCCCATAGATTCCTTGCTGACAGGAATGTATAGCTGTACCATCAATCGAGTAGTTTAATGGCACTTCACAGCATGATCAAGTGCTATTAAATGGCTGTCCCCTAATTTGCGTAATTATCGTATGGGTATTTACATGTAAATTAATTGCTTGCTTTAGGTGTGATTGATTGGTTTTTGAAGCGCCCATTCACATCGAAATAGTTCATGGAGGTTGTGATTCTCGTTGTCATAGTTTGGCAATTAGGATTGCTGGAGACTCTTGAATTACTCATCTAGTTCCTGATTTGCTGAATCATTACCACAATCTTCTCGCTGAAGATTGGACATCCTAGCGATTTGTGAGCCGACAATTTATGCATAAGTGAGATTTTTGCTATTTTAGCAAAAATAACTTCAAACAGTGCTAATGCTTGGGGAAATCTTGTCGAAGTTGGAAATGTTAAATTCATTTTTCTAGGACATGATAATCGTCATCACATGTAGAAATCCATCCGCACTCCATCCAAATCCGGGACTGGTACAAATTCTGTCTCTTGGAGCATTATAAGAAACAGGGAAGCAGAGTAGAATGGTACTATGAAAAACTGAATGAGAGAAACATCACGTGCAATTCCAGATAAATGTCATTTGACCAGAATGCAGTTCCAAATATCAGTCGAAACCTGAATTTCATACATACAAGTTGCCCTTAAAGTCATTGCCTAATCAATCCAAAGGCCATCTACACTTGCAGCCTGTAAGTCAAATTAGGGTTTGTTTGGTAATGATTCTATTTTCATAAATAATTTTTTATCGAAATGATTTTTTTGTTAATGTTCTCGGGAATAATTTTTGAGTATAAAAACCCACTTGGTTACTACACAAAATTTATATTCCTAGGAAAGAAATATGTTTGGTAGAATTGTATAATTTTGTTATTTTTTGTAATTTTTAATATTTTTATTATATTTTTCTTTTTCTTTTTCTTTTCTCTCCTTCCTCCTTTGTGGCCGATCGCCGACTGCGGCGATCGGCTAGGTGAGGTCGGCGGCGAGCTTGCCGGAGCCTCACCAAGCTAAGGCAAGGGCCGGCAAGCTCGTCGGAGGCTTGGCGTTGTTGGGGGGTGACATTTCAACGAGGTTGTCGACCCTTGTCGGCCGATCGCCGATCATGGGTGAGGTCAAAGAACCGGCCAAAAGGAAGAAGAATGAAAGGAAAGAGAAGAAAAGAAAAGAGAAAAAAGAGAAAAAAAGAAGAGAAAAAAAAAATTATTCCCGGGAACAAAAAGTTATTTTTTTCTTCTTCTTATTTCTCTTCCAAATATATTTCCGAGAACAAAATAAAATGTTTTTTTGTTCCTAGGAACAGAAATTTTACCAAACACATTTATATTCTTTTTCTGTTTCTAGGACAAAAGAACAGAAATAGTTGGGCGTGCATGTTTATGTTCTTTTTTTTTTTTTTTTATGTTTATGAACAAAAATTTTGTTTTTTGTTCGGGAACAAAAAAAAAAAAACAAACGCGTTTGTTTTCGTTTTTGTTCAAAATTTGTTTTTGTTCTCGAACAAAATTGGAACAGAAATAAGAAAAAAAAAAAAGTTATTTTTTTGTTAGGAAACACTTCGAAGAACAAATTTTCTCTCTCCTCTCTTTTCTTCTCTTTTTTTTTTCTTCTTCTTCTTTTCTTCTTCTTTTTTCTTTGGCCGGTCGCCAACCTCGACCATGGCCGACGACCGATCGTCGAGGGCTGGCGACACTTGGCCTCACCGGATCTAGGCGAGGCCAAGCTCGCCCGGCCAAGGCAAGGTCGAGCCTCGCCCAACCACGGCAAGGTTGGACGAGGCTGCCGTCCCCCCATCGGCCGGTCGCCGAGCCTCGGCATGGCCTAAGCAACCGGCCAAAAGAAGAAAAAATGAAAAAATGAAAAAAGAAAGAAAAATAAAAAATAAAAATAAAAATATTAAAAAAATTAAAAGAAACAAAAAAAATATAAATTTACCAAACGCGTTTCTATTCATTTTTTATTCCGGAACAAGTTTACCAAACGCGTCTTTCGGTAAAAAATTGTTCTCTCGAAAAGAAATAGTTTTTTCTATTTTTGTTCCCTAGAACAATTTTTGAAGTAAACGTTACCAACGCGCCCGTTGTTTCGGGGAAATATAAACAATTTTTACCAAATAGGCCCTTACTTAGCATAAGGTGACATCAAGCTTGGGATCTGCACTCTACAACCTCTTTCTGTTGATATTGTTAGAAATTTGACAGCCTCATCCAAACCTTTTTTATGGTTATTTTTCAATTGATTATGGTAGATATTACATCAAAACACATCGAAAATCACTTATCCGGTTATAGTTTTGCCTAATTAGATGAACGATTCCAATGGATCAATGATTAAAAAAAAAAAAATCTTTGGATTTACCCTTGAAAGAACTTCGACATTAACATGTAGTTAGCATGTGATTAAGGTCTTTTGCTAACCTTTTTTCCTCCAACAGAACGTATTTCGCAACAATAATCGTAAACATAATATGCATTTTCTTTGTGGCCTCATAGTGGGCGTACAGCTTCGTACAGTCTCTTCAAAGTTTTTCCCGGATAATTCAGTACAACTTGTTATCAGAAGTTGTCTCTGGTGCTGTGTTTCGTGTCCAAACTTCTTCTGTCCGTCTACCACTCTACCTCTTTCTCCATTAAAAAAAAAACAATAATTAGATTCAATATAAGTTAATTTATATCTAACAAGTTAAAATTTAGCATACCTAGATTTTTGAAAAACGATTGCTTGTATCTCAATTGCTCCAAAGATATTTTCCAAAAAATAAATGATTTGGAAAATACATCTTTTCCCATTAGGCATATATAATTCAAGCAAAAACATTATGCCTAAAAGATTCAAGGTATACCATGGAATCAAGCTACTTCCAAGCTTCATATCATCGCAGAAGGAACCTTTAAACCATGTAGAGGTCCTTATTATCCCAAAGAGTGGCATGTGATTTGATGCTGGAAAAGGAGTTCTTGTGTGTGTTTTCATTGGTAGCCATCACAACATCAAGCCATTGAATTGCATTCGTAAATTGAGGCATCTACATAATCTCAATTTTTCTTATACTAACATCCACAGGATTCCTAAATCAATTGTTTGACTGCACAACCTAGAAGCTTTAATGTTGTGTGGTAATGAAAATCTTACCGAATCACCTAAATATATTGAAAAACTGATCGATTTACGATTTCTCAACGTTAGAGAAACTCTAAGTCTAACAGCAATGCCACTGTTTATAAGTAGCCCTATGGGTCTTGAGATGTTGCTACCACTTTTTATAGGTAATCTTGTGGGTCTTGAGATATTGTCCAAATTTGTTGTGAGAACCAAAAATGGGTTGAGACTATAAGAGTTGTAAATAACATGCCAAATGCACCTTGTAGGGAAATTATTCACCTCCAAGTTGCATAATGTTGGAGAACATGTCAATTTACCCACGAGGGACAGAATATGCCAGGGGACCATGTAGTGAGTGAAGATTATGAAAATTTTCGGAATTCGTTTGCAATTTTAACACAATGACTAACTTGATAAAAAAGAAGAGAATATACATTGAAAATCATATTGGCCAAAAAAAAGAAGTGAAAGAACGACATCGAACAAATTGTAAAAGTACAGCGATTGGCGGTTTATTATCTCTAAAGTTTATGCACAAGTTTTGTGAAGAGAGTTTGTTAAAAGTGAAACGTATTGCTTTCTATTCTTTTTCCACAAAATCAAGGCAATGACACTTTCAAGAAAATGACACTTTCAAGAAAATGACCTACACGTCTCAATGTCTTTTCCCGTTTCCACATGCATTATTTTCTCTAACATGGCTCTTAGAGAGTGTCATCTTATAAAATTAGTCTTCACTATGAATTACATTGACTCTTACACTAATATCGATTCTTTATTGTTGGCCAAAGGCCTAAGTGTAGATTAAATGCCTCTCATCAAAAGACCAATTTTCCACCTGCATTATTCTAGTGCATTTTGCCGTACGTCACATTTGAATTGTTTTAACTCGTAGATACTTTAACAGTATGCAATGAAAGGCTGAGGTTTATTCTTTAGCGGTTCAACAGTCAATGATCTTTTAGGCGAGGGTAGGTCAGGTTCCTGAATACATAGTAGAAAAATGAGTAAGGAATAAGACCTAGTTGTCGTACCACATAAGTTGCGTTTGTCGGGCTGGGTTGTACCACACGCAAGTGGGGAGGCCCATTAAGAAGGAGCCATATAAAAAGCAAATAAAAAAAATCATCATTATTTTCTTTTTCTTTTTTTATTAACATGAACTACATGTGAATGTGGGTCGGACTCATTAAAGTTTATATTGAATCAAATCTTGTTACTTTAAATTCACAACAATCTTTTCTTTGAATTTTAACTAACCCATGCTATTTGGCTAATTAAATGTGACTTAGACCACGTCAACGCTTCTAGCGGTGTAAGACTTATATTTTAATAAATAAGAAAAGTAAAGGTTGTCCATTTTTACTTTGATTTGCGGGACCATGTAATCCTATTTCAAAGAGAACTAATAAAAGGGAAGGGCTAGTGGGGGTAAAGAAGCAAATTGCCTCGTCAAAGACGGTAAGATTATGCGTGTCCTGAGCAATTTGGCTCACCTTTTAAGGCAAAAAGAAGAAGAAATTTCTGAGATGAACACTTTCGCAAAAGTTGCTGAGCAAGGGAGATGATTGTGTGGCTCTTTAGTAGTACCATGCGAAAACTAATTTTTCAATGTGAACATGTTGACTCCAATGTAAAGTATCGAGAAATTTTTCAGTTAATGGGGTCGAGAAAAGCTAAAGGTCACTTGTCTTGATTTGATTGGTCACGCGGTCTAATTGTAAAGAGAAAGTAACAAAATATCCTCAAAAGTCTAAAGTGAGGTAATCTTGCTCGAAGGAGACAATTAAGGCTATGCATGGTAACCTTCCCTAGCCCAAAAATTTCTATTCTTCTCTTCACCAGAACAAAAAAGAATAGAAACTTATTTGATAACAAAGCAAGTTAGTTTTTGTTCCTAGGAACAAAAAGTTAGCTCGGGAATGGTTTTGGAATAGAAATGAGAAATAAAAAAAAAAGTTCTTTTTGTTAGGAATAAGTTTGAGAAATAAGTGAATTTTTTTTTCTTTTATTCATCTCTTCTATCGCCGCCGCCGACCACTTTGCCCTCGCCACCGACCGCCGCCGACCATTGCCCCCGCCGCTCGTCACCGCCTTCGCTACCGCCGCCATCGGGCGGTTGGCGGCCGGCGATCGTCGGCGGCTAATGGGCTAGGCGGCAACGGTTGGCGAAGGCGGTGGTGGTCGACGGACGTGCGGCGGCGGCGGGCGACGAAGGCGATGGCGATCGGTGGCGACCGGCGGCGGCAATCCGTGGACAAGAATAAAAACGAATAAATACAAAAGAAAAATTGTTGCCTTACCAAACGCATTTTTATTCTTTTTCTATTCCAAGAGTAGACATTTTGTGTAGTTATTAAACGGGTTTTTATACGAAATTGTTCCCCATAATAGAAATAGAAAAGAACTATTTCTGAAAAAAAAAAAACTCTTCCTCAGCCAAAAAGTGTTACCATGCGCAGCCTTACCATGCGCAGCCTAACTATCTACGCCTTTTACACAAACATTAAATATATATATATACACACACACACACACACATAAAATTAGATTTGGATCATTGAAAATGACAAGATTTATGTAAGTTTTATATGAGCATTGCTAAATTTAACAGTTTAAGTGCATTTGATAATATTTTTATTCTCGAAAATAATTTTTGTTTATAAATAATTTTTTCATTTTTATTTTCGAAAACAAAGAAATATATTTTTATTTTTTCTGTTTTAAATTTATTTATCGATCACTTTTCTATTTCAGATAATAGAAAAATGAGTTGATTTTGTCAAACAAAATTTTATTATTTTTTTGTTTTGACGGAAAAAAAAGGGAAAATGTCACAAATGGTCCCTATACTATTACTTAATGTGCAATTTGGTCCTTGAACTTTTGATCGGCTCAATTTGATCCCTAAACTATTGATAAATGCCCGATTTAGTCCCCGAATTTTCAATCGGCTCAATTTGATCCCCGAACTATTGATAAATGTCCGATTTAGTCCTTTGTTACTATTTTTCCTTTTTTTTTTTTTTTGCTTATTGTAACGAAATTGACAAAATAAAAAAATGACAAAAAAAAGAAAAACTAGTTACGAAAAAAAAATAACGAAAAAAATAGTAACGAAAAAAAGAAAAAATAGTAATGAAAAAAAGAAAAAAATAACGAAAAAAAGTAAAATAATAATAACGAAAAAAAAAAGAAAAAGATAGTAATAAAAAAGGAAAAAAAAAAAAATAGTTATGAAAAGGAAAAAAAAAGAAAAAAATAGTAACGAAAAAAAAAAAAAGAAAAAAAGTTCAATAGTAAAGAAAAAGAAAGAAAAAAAAAAAAGAAAAGGAAAAATAGTAATGAAGGATTAAATTAGACATTTATCAATAATTTAATGACCAAATTGACCCAATCTAAAGTTTAGGGACCAAATCGGGCATTTATCAATAGTTCGGGGACCAAATGGCCGATCGAAAGTTCGGGGATCAAATCGCACATTAAGTAATAGTATATGGACCATTGGTAGCATTTTCCCCAAAAAAAAAAGAGCAGGAAAATATGAAAATAGGATGGGTGCGCCAGGATAATCACTAGAAAAATGAGTACGAAATGACTGACATGTCACATGGACATTGGTCAAACGAACAGGCAAAGCTCACGCGGTTCTCGTACGACATGAGTTGGCCTCCACATGTTGGGTGGTGCCAGACTAGAGCACGAGGGCCCATTAAGAAGGAGCCATGAAAAAGCAAATGGAAAAATCATTACTATTTTCTCTTTTTTTATTAACATGAATTACAGTTGAATGTAGTTTAGACTCATTAAATTTCTATGTAGTTAAAACTTTTTACGTTAAATTCATAACAGCCCATTCTTTAAATTTTAGCTAACTCATATACAATCTAACTCACTAAATATGAGTTAATTTGTAGATTGTTTTTTGACCCATTTTAACACCAGCAAAAGAATTCTATTTCCACGGCAGAGAAAGCAAAAAGTTGCTCATCCACTTTGATTTGCACGACTAGGTGATCCAATAACAAGGAGATCTGACAAAAGGTGAGGGTTAAAGAAGCAAATTGCCTCATCAAAGACATCCACGGCAAAGATTGTGTGTATCCCAAGCACATCCGGCTCATTTTTCCAAAGGCAAGAGAAGAAGTAATTTCCAACATGAATACTTTTGCAAAAGTGGCCGAGTAAAGTGGACGATTGCGTGGCTCTTTAAGGAGTAGCATCGTGTGAAACTAATTTTTCAGTGTAAACGCGTTGACTCCAACGTAACGTATCAATTCTTTCAATTAATGGGGTCAGGAAGTTAAAGATCGCCCGCCTTCATTTTGATTTGACTGATCAGGCGGTCCCAATACAAAGAGAAAGTGACAAAATATCCTCAAAAGTCTAAGGTGAGGCAGTCTTGCCCGAAGGCGACAATTTGCTTTCTACGCATTTTACCCATATATATATAATTAGATTTGGACCATTAAAAATGACAAGATTTATGTAAGTTTTATATGAGTCTTGTTAAATCTAACGATTTGAATTCAAATGAAGATGAGTGTATGTTGGATTCATCGAGTGCATTCGTAATGTTTTTATTCTTGAGAATAATTTTTATTTAGATATAATTTTTTTATTTTTGTTTTTGAAAATAAAGAAATAGATTTATTTTACTTTTTGTAAATGTTTCAAATTTATTTATTGACCAATTTCCTATTCTTATGAATAGAAAAGTTAATTGATATTATCAAATGATTTTTTTTTATATTTGAAAAAATAAAAGAATATTAAAATAAAAAAATGATATATCATGAATGATCACTAGAAAAATGAGTAGTGAATGACGTGTCACATGGACATTGGTCAAAGGAACAGGCAGAGGAGAGAAAAAGCCCATGCAGTTGTCGTACCACGTGAGTTGGCCTTCACACGATGGCGTGTACCATACTCGAGCATGAGGCCCACTAAGAAGGAGCCATGTAAAAGCAAATGCAAAAATCATTACAACTTTCTCTTTTTTCATTAACATGAATTACATGTAAATGTAGTTTAGACTCATTAAATTTGTATGCAGTTAATTTTTTTTTACTTTAAATTCATAACAACCCATTCTTTAAATTTTTGCTAACATATACACAATCCAACTCGCTAAATTTGAGTTAAATTGTAGATTTTTTTACCCATTTTAACGCCATCAAAAGACTCCCATTTCCACGGGCAGGAAAAGCAAAAGGTTGCTCATCCCCCTTTGATTTGCACGGCTAGGTGTTAAAGAAGCAAATTGCCTCGTCAAAGACATCCGCCGTAAGATTGTGTGTATCCTAAGCCAAGCACATCCGGCTCATTTCTCAAGGCAAGAGAAGAAGTAATTTCCCACATGTATACTTTTGCAAAAGTTGCCAAGTGGACGATTGCGTGGTTTTTTAAGCAGCGGTAAATTTTCTAATGTGAACATGTTGACTCCTGCCCAAAATATCAATTCTTTCGGCTATAGAGGTCAGGAAAAGCCAAAGGTCTTCATTTTGATTTGACTAGTCACGCGGTCCAATTATAAAGAGAAAATAACAAAGTATCCTTAAAAGTTTACAGTAAGGTAACCTTGCCTTAAGGTGACGATTAGCTTTCTACGCTTTTTACACAAACATGATATACGTGTGTTAAAGATTGAAAATGAGTTATAAAGTAGATTTTTGATTAATTTTAATGCCTATAGCGAAGAGAGACTTTTGTTTCAATGGACAAGGAAAGTGAAAAGTTACCTATCTTCACTTTGATTTTTGCAGCCACATGGTCCAATTACAAGGTGAACTCACGAAAGGTGAGGGTTAGTTATCTAAATTGCTAGAGGTGTTAATGGTTTGGTTCGTTTCGGATAACTAATAAGTAAGAGTTGAATCGAATTGAATTGCGACTCGAGCCGAAAACTCCATTTAGTTAGTTTGATTTTTCAATCTTCTTTTTTTTATGCTTTGCTTATTAGAACCAAACTGAATAAAGTGAAAAAGAAGAGAGTATTTAAGTTTTTTTTTGTCAAAGAAGAGAGTATTTAAGTTGATCGTTTAATTTTTGTTGAGAATTTTAATTGGATTTAATTAATCGAATCAAAATAATCCCAAAAAGTGACTTTTTTTTTTAATCATTAGAACTTAACCAAATGAAAAATATACGGAATTTCGATCCGTTTTGGTTCCGTACAAATTACCACACAAAAGACGCGCAATCCACGGCAAGACTGCGTGGATCCCAATCAGGTCTGGCTGAGGCGAGAGAAGATGCAATTTCCAATTTGAACACCTTGCGGAAGTTGCCAAGCAAAAGTGATGGCGATGATTGTGTGGCTCTTGTGGAGAAGCAACCAAAATATCTTTGAAGTCTACGGCGAGGTAGTCTTGCCAATTTCGAGGAAGGAAAGGTTTGTTTCGGTGGTCTTGGTCAAAAAGGTGAGGGTGAAAAGGCAGTACAATTGCCGCGTTAAAGAAGCGCAATCCTCTCCACAAGATTGCGCGTCTCCTTCGGGGCAAGAGTGAGAAGTAGAGCTTTATTTAAAGTCCCGAGTGCTCGTGACCCAGCAGCAGAAACACCAATCACCGTAAGTCACTTGAGACGCTCGTCTTTCGCTCTGAGATATCTGGCTTTGATAGCTCTAGATTGAGGCGTGGAGGTGATCTCATAATTGTGCTGCTTTTGAGACTCGGAGACGACTTGATGTGCTTTAAGGTAACTCCTCTTTAGACATTAAAGCCCATCCGAGTAATTCCGTCTTTGCATCACTCCTCCAGATGAGCCGGATAGTCTATTACATTTTTGATAGAAGAAAATAAAAACATTTGCACGACATCTAACATCCTTAAAAGCATGCACAATATAACATGTGAAATTCCATCGACTGTTTCAAATCACGGTCGTCACATTTATTGCAGATTTTCTTACTACGTTACCCTTTATTCAAACTGATCACTATGAGCGGTTGGACTGGTTAAATCCGGGGGAATTTAATAGTTCCTACTACAATTTCTCTCTCTCTCTCTCTCTCTCTCTCTCTCTCTCATATTTGTCACTTTCTGAACCTTTTACATCGGTCCTCTCTCTTGCAGAACAGTTCAACGCTATCATCTACAGTCCTCGCTCATTCTCTTTGTTCATTTCCCTCTTGAAAGTTCTCGCCGAGACTTGTTTAGGGTCTTCTCTCTCCGACCGTACACCTCTCTTCGCATCTCAGCTCGCGGAAGGTAATCGTTTTTTCATCTCTTATTAGCGTGTCATTTTTGTTGATTTGTTGCGGCTGAACTAGTGTGTAAAGTGTATTGGGCTCTTTTTGTCTAATGTGGGAGGCTGCTAACGCGGTGTGTCACCATCTCCAGCTCATAATCGACTTCTGTAGAAAGGGAAGCCTTTGCTTTCGACTTTAGATGTGACTAATCATGTGGCCTCTCTGTCTCATTGTTCGTTTGCATCGCAGTTCATTGTCCATCCTTTATTAAGCTAGAATGAGTTAGAATGCCAGCACCCTAGATTTTTTTTTTTTTTTGGGTCAATAAAACACTTACCATTAAGTTCGAGATAATTACATAATAAAACCGAAACCAAAAATGGATAGGGCGGATATAAAACCCAATTATGAGGAAGGCGGTTGTCACCATAGGCTTTTGCTACCCGGTTGGCAGGCTTGTTAGCTTTTCTAGGCGCATAAAATATTTGGATTCCTTGAAGTTGGGCCAGCAACACTTTGGTATTTTTTATAATTGATTGCACCATCGATGGGCTCGGAATTAAGCACGTTAAACTTTCCATCACAACTTTGTTGTCAGAGTGTACTTCGCACTCGTAGATTAGTTCAGGCCAAGCTGAAGACTTTTCCCTCTTTCCTGTTAAAGACTCCTTTCTCTTTCTTGCCTCTGCTAGCTTCAACAAAGCTGCACGAATGGCCAAAGCCTCCGTTTTTAGGGCTGAATTAGCTGTGAATTTCTCCACAAAACTGTATCGCGCACAAAATTGCCAGTATTCACCTCAAACCAGGGACCTTCTTTTAATGGGTCGTGAGGTTTCTTTGTCTATGAAGGTCTAAGATAAATTAAATAAAAAACGAAACAGAAAAGAAAAAGTAGTAGGCCGGTTTGCGGCCTTCTGGGATCAAGGGGTTTGATTTTCAATTTCGAAAATTGGAAACAGGCTTTGATAGGATAGGTTTCAGGTCTTGTTTCGGAATCTACACACTATAAAAGTAATTATTCTCTTAATTGGATTTTATTCAACAATTTTGCCTCCCAATAGAACATTCAAGACAAATAATATGATGTCTTCCTTGAATTATTCAACAAGATAACTCATTCTTCCTTCAGAGTCTTGAAAATTGACGGAGTCAGTTAACTGAAGAAAGGGTTAACACAGTTAACTGAAGAAAGGGTTAACAAAAAAAAAAAAGTTGAATGAGTTAATATGCCAAGGTTTGAGCATTTTTAACTCTATTGCTGCTTTTTTTGAACAAAAAATGAAAACTATATTGCTACTTTCTGCTCGCTCTCCACTCATGATAGTTTCAATCATCACAAAACATACCAAAATCCATATTATGATGACTTCTTTCACTTTTGTGTCTTTCTAAAATTGCAGTCATGGTAAAATCTTGATTTACTTAATCATAGAGACTCCCAAATACATGAATTCTTTTAAAATAGAATAGAAGTAGATAATTGAGGGCTTGTTATTCAACAGTATAATACGACTTATATACCCGTGTCAATCAATATCCATATTCACATATATCTATCTATGATCTTTTCTTTAACTTCATACCTTTTACATGATATTCAATAGGAAGAAAAATATCTTATGACACACGTGAAAATGATTCACCTAACTTTATAACACTCATTTCTTACACTTCTTATTACAAACAATAAATTCGTTCTTCAAAATGTGATTAATCAATTTAACCTGGTTTATCATGAATTTAGTCAATAATCCTACTCTTCTTCCATTTAGTTGAAGAAAAAAAGCTTTGCGGTGATATTTTCAAAGCGGGGCGTCCAACAAAAATGGGTACAAGCACTCAACGTCATTGTTTCAAACCTTGGTCGTCTCTTAATTTTCTTCAGGAGCTTGCTTTTACTTCCTTTCTTCTCTTCTTCTCCTGCTTCCACCGAATCCGTACAATTTTGTGTCATTTCTAATCGGTCAGACTAACGTGGAGAAGGGGCAAATTCAGAGCAAGGCAAACAAAGGGCTGCATCGTTTCGTTTCAGATCGGTTCCTTTGCGGTGCTTCTTGCGTCTATATGCTTGTATTCAAACATCTCACTAAGAAGAAAAAGAGTGCACTGAGGGAATCTGCCACTCCGTTTGATGCTATCTAACAAATTTATAGCTTTAGTTCTACAGATAAGATATCAATCAATGTTTAAGATTTGAGGATTTAAAATGAAAGGCTCAATGATGATATACCGGTTCAAAATAAAATATTTATACATGGAATTATAGCATGTGGTGTTGGCGTGTAATGAGTAAAAGATAAATAACCATGAGCATTTGTTTATCCCTACCTCACTTCTCCAACTTCTTTAAATATATGACAATTTTAAACATAATTTAAATATAAGATCACATCCATAATTACTAGCGCAGTCCTTTCTTGACCTCTTTCACGCATATCTAATTCTGTTTCAAATAAATTATTAACATTTAAATGATTTATCAAATTCTGATTTTCTATAACCCAATAAAAACCAAACGTATGCTTATGTCTTTAGTCGAATCCAATATACTTGTACACATATTCCAGTTCTTTATAGCCTAATTGAAAAATTAATGTACACGTTGTTCGTGATTGGATCAAGCCAACGAGGTTGACTTGACGAGAGGATGAGGTCCAAAAGAGGATAGTTAAAAGCATAGATATTTAAAAATATATCTTTTATCACACCAAAGGCCCTAAAATTAACGTACAGGTTAAGTGAAAAATTTTGGACCCGCATTTCGGGGAAATACTCTTAGAAAAGCCCTACTCAATATCTTCTTTAATTTCTATGCACTTTTAAAAAGAAATAAAATGTCGGTCCAAAAGGAAGTATTTCCCCTCAATTTAAAATCATTTTCATCAACTTCCTTCATAATTTAAACAGCCAAACAAATGAAATTTTTTCCTCAACTAATATTTTAGTCTTAGTTAATTTTACATATGAGCAATGCCTAAAACTTGAATCCTGCCAATTAAATCATGATTGATGGAAATTTTCTCAAATTAGGAAAGTGCACGCATCTGGAGAATGATGTCCACTGGGCAACAATTACATGACACCACATTAGTTTGGCCAACCGAAATGGGGTTAGTAGAAAGGGTTGGGAAAATGAGGTGGTGAAGATAATGAGGTTTGTTTGTATATTAGGCTAAAAATAATAAAAGTAAGGTGGAAGGCTATTATAAGGATAAGATGTCGTGGGAGTTTATATTTGGTGGAAGATGATTCCATGGTATCTCTTACATAATTTCAATGTTTTAGGTGTGAACTCAAAGAATCTGTCTTGAAATATCATAGACAAAGTTATGTCGTTATACCATGTGTTTTGAGGAAGTCGATTAGGCGTGGTAGCTAGGAGCACTGGCATTCGACTTTTTTGTTTAATTACTTCTTTCAATGTGAATTGGCTTTCTGAACAAGTAAATGAAGGGGCTCTTTGGGGGCCCTTTTTAGGGGCCATCACCTAATCTTCTGCAGTCAAGCCACGTTGGTCACCCAAACTGAAGGCCGTGTCCTTCCCCCCCCCCTCTCTCTCTCTCTCTCTCTCTCTCTCTCTCACAGGAGCACGAACTTTTTTCAGCATTTCCCTCTCAGATCGCCATGGATAAAGGGCAAAGTCAGAGAAAGAGAAAGAGAGCACAGAAAGAGAGCACCGAGGGAGCATCCACTTCTTCGTTCATCCCTCCAAAACTCACAGGACAAGGTGACGATGCATACGACGTATTCTTGAGCTTTAGAGGCTCAGATACTCGTAAGGAATTCATCGACCACCTCTACAATAGACTGGTCAATTCTGGGACTGTGCCTATTTTTGTGTTCAAGGACGATAAGAGCATCCCAATTGGTGAGGATTTTAGTTCACAAATTTTTGGTGCCATCTCACGATCTAAGATTTCGATCCCCATCATCTCCGAAAATTATGCTACTAGCAAATGGTGCCTTCGTGAGCTCATTGATATGATGGACCGCAAGAATAGTGGGTCACACATAGTGTTGCCAATTTTTTACAAAGTTAAACCATCGGATGTGCGGGATCTAAAAGGAAATTTTGGGGATGCCTTCCGTTGGAATCAGAAGGATTTTGATAAGAAGGTTATCCAGGAAGGGCCGCAAGCACTTAAAGAAGTGAGTTACTTACAGGCGTGGGAGTCCGAGAAATTTGCTAACGGGTATGTCACAGAACTTTTCTTCCTTTTTTTTTTTTTTTTTTTTTTTGGGTTGGGAAACTTTTCCTTTTTCTTTGATAAGTTCTCTTCACGCAAAACCAATGAAATGCAGATGTATTACTTGCATTGCAAGCTCAGAAAAGATCCCCAAAATGTCCCAATAAACAACCCTAATGGGTCGAAGACTAGCAAACACTAGTACTTCCTAAGATCTCGTGAAAACTAAACGAACGACAACTTAAACCAAAGATCCCGTGGTGCCCTATAATTTTACAATTGTCTCCAACACAAAGCCAAAAAACGAAAGAAACAACCCCTTCAGCCAATAGTATGCCTATAATGGACGCCAATGCTGTGTCTTGATCGCTACCAGATAAATTAGACCTCATTATGCCAACGGGTTGGCTCGGCTGAGAAGGGTTGGACAATTCCCATTTACCATGTTTAGGCTTGATTTCCAACGCCAGTAACCCTCATTGGTAGGCAATCTTGGGATAGCCTCCTCTCCTCCTAGAATTTTTTAACCAAAAAAATAAAAATAAAAAGGTCCTATCTTTGAACGGGCAACAACCTCAATCGTTATAATGAACATTATAGTTTGAAAGACTCTTCTTGAGCCAGGTACACCACCTTATTTTATTTCAACAAGATCCATCTATTGGCATAAAAATAGGGTAAAAAAATTGAAATGACCGCTACTCCATCTTCCCCCATCGTTATGCGTAAATCCCAAACAGCTTGCATGTTAATTGGCCCCATGCATCCTCATATATATGCTGGTCTTTGGATGAGATTAAGTATAATCAGGTAGTTATCAATGAATTTTGTTGTTTGACAGGCATGAAGGAGAATTAGTGGAAGAAGTGGTCAAAAAGGTTCTGAGCAAATTGCAACAAGACTTTCAGCTTGATGTTACTGAGCACTTAGTTGGATTTGGGGATCATGTGAGCAAAATCATGAATTGGGTAGACACTACTGCCGGTGCTGCTCGAATGATTGGAATCTATGGCATGGGTGGGATCGGAAAAACGACTTTGGCCAAATTAATCTACAACCAGTTGTTGGATGAATTTGTACATCATAGCTTCCTTGCTAATATTCGAGAAAGGGCTCAATGCAACGGTATTCCTTATCTACAAAATCAACTAATTGAGGAAGTACTTCAAATCAAAGATCAAGTTTGGAATGTTGATCATGGAATTAGTTTGATCAGATCTAGATTCAAAGGAAAAAAGGTTATCATTCTTCTGGATGATATAGATAACAAAAAGCAACTAGATGCTTTGGCCAGAAAGCGTAATTGGTTTATGAGAGGAAGTATTATCATTGTTACAACTAGAAATAAAGCTATTCTTGATCAATCTGAATTCGAGGTAGACTACCCATATGAATTGAATGAAATGGGTAAGGTGCATTCTTTGCTTTTATTTAAGAGACATGCATTTCGTATGGATCATTGTCCAATGGAGTTTAAGGGTATCTCTGATGAAATCATAATCACCATGGGTGGGCTACCCTTAGCTCTTGAGGTCGTTGGTTCATACTTGTTTAAAAAAACAAATATAGATGTATGGAAAGATACGTTGAAGCAATTGAAAGAAGGACCACATAAAGATGTCCAAAAGATACTGAAGATAAGTTATGATGCATTAGAAGATGGACATAAGCAGATTTTTCTCGATATTGCTTGTTTCGTTATCAGGAAAGAGATCAAATTCGCAATGTACATGTGGGAGGACTGTGGGTTTTGTCCAAGTCAAGGAATAGAAGAATTGGTACTGAGGTGCTTAATAAAAATTGAAAATGATGACAAGTTATGGATGCATGATCAATTGAGAGATCTTGGAAGGAGCATTTTTGGCCAAGGACAATCACCTGAAAGATGTATCAAACCATGGATCAGCAAAGAAGCCTTTGGAGAACAAATACTGGGAACGGTAACATCTGGCCTCTCTCTCTCTCTCTCTCTCTCATAATTATACATATATATTTTTAATATGAATTAGTCTATTCTTTATTTAGTATGAGGAAATGCTCCTACTTTTTAGGAAAAAGTATGTTTAAACATCCATTCATGTCCATTGTAGATGAATTGTGACAGCTAATTGGGATTATAAGTGTCCCAAGGATTGAAAAAGTTGCCTTATTTGATTCAAATTCATTGATATAAATTACATCTGTCAAAAACTTAATTTACAATCAATTTAAGATTCTTTAACTACGATTCTGCACTAAAAATCTGGTTCACTAAAAGCACGGAACTTTATATCTAGTTGAAAATATTAATAATCTGAAAAATTACAGTAATTAATACTGATGAAGCATATACATCGTAAAAAAAATATGTGCCAATCATAATAAATAATAATTAAGCAAATCAGTAACAGTAAAGAAAAATCAATGTTTGATAAACTTTTTCCCCCATTTTGATCATGAAAGTACCCGTCCCTCTACTAGTTTCATCTATCTCTTTTCCTTCTTCTTTCCTCTAAATAGATATGATGTTAAAAAGTCTCCTTAAGAATTATATTGGGAAAACCTTACTATGCTTTTAGGGTTACGTCACGTTGACCTTGTTAATCTCATGGACTAGGTTAGGTGTTTGACAATCAGTGGATCTTCTTATTATTTCTTTAATTGCTTCTTTCATTTCCATTGTCCGTTCCTTCGCTTTTCCTAATAAACACTTCTTTCCTCTCCAAGTTGTTTTTATATTATTTATATATTTGGGACAACGCTCTTCTGTGCCAAAAACCACTGGACAAACTTGACTACTTAGAGGAAATGTCATGCTTATTATTATATCGATGCTTTTTTATTTACTATAAACAATTTTCAGCATGAAGTCAAATTTGAAAGTCAGTTTAGTTTTTACATAGATTGTCAATGTTCATGTCATTTCATTATTTTATATTGTCCATTTGGGGAAGCCTAGTATGTTCATGACTGATCAATGGCAGGGAATTAACCTTTGCAATTAACCAAGAGATGTTGGGAAAGGAAAAACCTTTATTTTCTCGATTTAGTTTGAATTAGTTCGCTCATACCATTATAAAGAACATATTCTTTTGTTGATTCAATAATTATTCTTAAGAGAAATAATATTGACCGTGAGTTTTTCACTAGTTAATATATAAAGTACGGATAATGACAAATGAGTCGAACCATAAAATTAAACCCAACCAAAAAAAAGGGAAAAAAGAATTCTATCTTTGGTTTGATAGTGTTCATGGAAGTTCATATTTCACAAAACAAATTTGTCTTTTAGCAGTTTAGTTTGTTCATAATATTTTCAAGAAACTAATGGAAAAAAATGCACTCAATAATTTTTTTTAATGTTTACTTATATCTCCTGCCCTATTGTATCTTTGCACTTGACCTATAAATAGCATTCCCCCCAAAAAAAAAAAAAACGAGATAATGCTTTCAATTTGGAGCAGATACCGTTGTCACAAAAGTTCATGTGAAAGAAGAAAGGTGTCGAGTGTTGTGAAATATGGATCAACTTGTCGTGAGCCCATACCATGCATATGCACAAAACTGACATGAATAAATTTATCATGAAGATATAACTATAGTATCCTTATCTCTATTGGAAAAGCACATATAGATGGACAAATCATGTTCTTTGGAAAGATAGTTAGAATTTATAAGTTGATAGTTCTTAATTTTTCATTATAGTAATTCAACCAGAAAAAAAAAAAAATCTCTCATTATAGTAAAAATTCAGGCAGGAAACTGCATTTGAAAGACATTCCTTTTTTTTTTTTTTTTTCCAATAACAATGGACATACTTCTTTTGGATGGAGTGCACAAGAAATAGTTAAATGCGTTAAAAAATTGAATTATAAGGAATTTAAAAAGATAATAAATGAAATTGCATGAAACAGAAGTGCGATCAAAGGAAAATTACAAGGAAAGTAAAAGATGAACTTTGTTGTGCTGTGCGTGTCTGATCTTACCTCCGAGTACCCCTTTTATACCAATGCCTCGTGTCGACCATTCTGTTTCTAGGCCATTCACATGTAACTTCCACATGCATCATATGTCACATGCATCAATTGTTTCCTGCGTTACTTGCCACATACATCCTATGACACCTAGTCCAATACTATTCTTTTCAAGGGAGAGATTTCTCTATTATTCTCTCAACCTAAATTATCTCAAAATCAAGTTCATTATAAATCATATTTATTTAAATGAATCCATGGGCTATTTTCATCATTTAGCTCTTAAAAGAGGAAACCACCATCATTAATCGCAATTGCCCACTGTCTAAACATAGTTAATTATATATATATATACACACACGTGTTTTGCTTTTCTTTAAAGAGGGAATTGCTCATCATTTGAAACATCAATTGGTGTCACTTGCTCAATCCAATATAAATGGTGTGCATAGCGTGGGTCATGTCTAATCTATATCTAATATAACATGATACTATAATTATAGAAATGAGATTGGTGTCACTTTAGGTCCCTTCCAATTTTACTATTATTTAAGGATTCTCCTACTAATAAAAAGTATGGCAGAGGAGTGAAGTCTCACTTTGGTAGAGTACTCCTCTAACCAACACATCCCCCACCTTTAACGGTTATATAATATTCTCTTCATCAACATGTGGTACCATCCCCAATTTTTATCACCATTCTCTTCTTATTTTTAAGAGTTTAAGTTACAAAGTTAACATAAAAATAAGCATAATGTTAACATAACATGCGCATAGCATGTGTATAGGGTATTGTGGACATTAAGCAAAGTCCATTTACAAAAATAATACCATTTCTAGGTCGAAATTTGCTTTTTGCATGTTACAAATGCATTTTCTTGAACGGGTTGAGTGAGGGGCACTGTTGGCTTGAAATTACTCTGCTCTAGAAATGCATGTTAACATATGAGTACTTATTTCTAATTTATAATTCACCTCTTGAGAAACATGCCCATGCTAAAAACGAACGTCAATAATTTACATCAGCATACCTCTAGAAAACCTATTTGACAGAAGTGGGTACTAACGGCTACCTAAGTTCCATAATGGTGAAATACTCCATTAACTCTCATTGCTAGGTGGGACACCAGCTTAATTTAGTCCAACTAGACGGTTCAAACAGGAAATTATTTGCACTTAATAGTGCAAGGAATCAAACTCATATCATGATACACAAAAGCGCATTCCTTAACCACTAAATGAGCTGTGTGGGGTTGCCTCTCATCATTTCAGCCAAATCTTTTAGAAAACCATCAACTGTACCTTATATTGCTTTTGGTAAATCCTAAAGAACTTGACCAAGGAATAAATTGCAAAGAAAAAAAATAACTCACTAGACATGTCTCCTTAGTGCCTAACTGAGCGTGGCCAGGTGCCCGCTGTGATCCAGAATCGCACGCCCAACCGAGCGTGACTAGGTGCCCACTTTGATCCAGAATCGCATCTCTACGCTGTTCAAGCTACTGAGTCTTGTTGGAGGCCCAGCCACCGACCAGTAGCTGTGGATACTTGCAATCTCTGTTATGGGCATCTCAGTCCATTCCTCTGAACGTTTACGCCATGTCAATGTGTAGATTGAGTGGCGGCTTGATTTATTTGTGGTTAATCTCGAGATGCTAATCCAATAGTAAGTTTAAGATTTAAAATTTCGATACTTGAACGTTATCCAATACTGTCACTGATCAGCTAAGCTTTTGGGGGGAAAAATAATGAAGTATTGTTGTTAATGTCAATCAAGCCGTCTAGGATTTTGTCACCATCTTCTTTCAATTAAATGATCTCCTTTAGCAACAAAGTTTAAGCGGTAGTTGTGACTTATAAGATGCGAAAAGAAATGGTGCCAGTCTTGGGAAATGGACATACGTATCTTCACTTTTCTGTGTAGGTAAAATAAGTAGATTTCTCCAGAAACTTTCATGTGGCAGAGTTTGCCAAAAGATGTTGCCCAGCATCGACAAACCTATTGTTCCATATGATAAGACCTTAATCTAACCATAACACCATGTAAGGAAGTTAATTACTTCATTTTTAGTTGGTCTAAAGCCAGCTCTCTTCCAAATTCCGTCAAAATCTAAAATATTATTCAAATGCTAAAGGTGTATTGCTAAAGAATGATTAAACACTTAATAACAATAGTTAACAAATTGAAAATCAGGTGCTTACTTAGCTACTTAACAAGTGACCCATGGGTACTCTTTAACATTCGTATGTTTTAAAAGGTTTCATGTATTCCCACTTTAATAAAAATCAAAGTACATGCACTACAAAATTCCAAAAAAGCGAGAGGTAAGAATTGAGGTGTTTCGTCTTGAATTTTTTAAAGCAAGAAAAAGTGTTCTTTTTATTTAGAATATTGTTTGAATTTTAAAAAAAAATAATTATCGAAATACTATATGTGTGTGTTTACCTATCAACATTTATGTTTGGCAAGGGGTAAAAAGATGACAAATTGTGAAAAGTATGGGGTTTAGAAAAGCAAAAGTAAAAAATTAGAATTTGATTCAGATACTCAATTGATTGATTTGATATGTAGGGTTTCTTGAGTAGCGATTATTGGCCCCCTGGCTGTTCCTCTACATGCACAAGTGAAGTGTTTAAAAACTTACCAAGCTCAAGGTTCCTTTCATTTCACTGGACGACCATAAGTGGAGACTTTAATGAATTGTTTCCTGAATTAAGATGGCTTCAATGGTTATACATCGAACCCAATATATTTTCTTCAGCAATCAATTTGCATCTATCTAAATTAGTGGTGCTGGAATTGTCACAAAACAAGCTTACAGATGATTGGGAAGGATGGAGTTCGATCATGGTAAGATGGAAAAAAAGACATCTTCTATGATCTTTGCTTTGTTTTGTTTTATCGATTAAACTCCTTTTTGATAGCTTTTTCTCTTTTGTACAGGTGGCAAAGCAGCTAAAAGTTCTCAACCTTTCATATAGCTGGGAGTTAAGATATACTCATAATCTCACGTCTTTCACGAAGTTGGAGATTCTCATCTTGTCTCATTGTTACAAATTGAGGCAAGTCGACCCTTCTATTGGCAAACTCAAGAGCCTCATTTCCTTGGACTTGTGTAGTTGCAAGTCATTGACAGAAATCCCTAACTCAATTGGGAATCTTTCTTCTCTCAAACAACTTGATCTAAAGAGTTGCGAGTTATTGATAGAAATCCCTAGCTCAATTGGGAATCTTTTTTCTCTCGAACAACTTCACCTAGGGGATTGTGTGTCATTGAGAGAAATCCCTAGCTCAGTTGGGAATATTTCTTCTCTCAAACAACTTGATCTATGTGGTTGCAAGTTATTGATAGAAATCCCTAAGTCAATTGAGGATCTTTCTTCTCTCGAACAACTTCACCTAGAGGATTGTGTGTCATTGAGAGAAATCCCTAGCTTAATTGGGAATATTTCTTCTCTCAAAGAACTTGATCTATGGGGTTGCAAGTTATTGACAGAAATCCCTAACTCAATTGTGAATCTTTTTTCTCTCAAACAACTTTATCTACAGGGTTGCAAGTTATTGACAAAAATCCCTAACTCAATTGGGAATCTTTCTTCTCTCGAACAACTTAATCTACAGAGTTGCGACTCATTGATAGAAATCCCTAGCTCAATTGGGGATCTTTCTTCTCTCAAACAACTTCATGTAGGGTCTTGCTCCTCATTAACAGAAATCCCTAGTTTAATTGGGAATCTTTCTTCTCTCGAACAACTTGAGCTAGAGCATTGTGTGTCATTGAGAGAAATCCCTAGCTTAATTGGGAATCTTTCTTCTATCAAAGAACTTAATCTAATTGGTTGCAAGTTATTGACAGAAATCCCTAGCTCAATTGGGAATCTTTCTTCTCTCAAAATACTTAATCTACGAGATTGTGAGTCATTGACAGAAATCCCTACCTCAATTGGGAATATTTCTTTTCTCGAACAACTTGATCTAAGCGATTGCAAGTTATTGAAAGAAATTCCTAGCTCAATTGGAAATCTTTGTTGTCTCAAATATATTGATATAAGGAGTTGCAAGTTATTGACAAAAATCCCTAGCTCAATTGGGAATCTTTCTTCTCTCAAAGAACTTAATCTAGGGTGTTGCGAGTCATTAATAGAAATCCCTAGTTCAATTGGGAATCTTTATTCTCTCAAACAACTTGATCTAGGGTGTTGCGAGTCATTAATAGAAATCCCTAGTTCAATTGGGAATCTTTCTTCTCTTGAACAACTTGATCTAGGGTGTTGCTTGTCATTGACAAAAATCCCTAGCTCAATTGGGAATCTTTCTTCTCTCGAACAACTTGATCTAGGGTGTTGCGTGTCATTGAAAAAAATCCCTAGCTCAATTGGAAATCTTTCTTCTCTCGAATATCTTGATCTAGAGGGTTGCATGTCATTGACAAAAATCCCTAACTCAATTGGGAATCTTTCTTCTCTCAAACAACTTGATCTAGGCGGTTGCAATCGAGGGGGTTGCGAGTCATTGAAAAAAATCCCTAGCTCAATTGGGAATCTTTCTTCTCTTGAACAACTTAATCTACAGAGTTGCGTGTCATTGACAGAAATCCCTAACTCAATTGGGAATCTTTCTTCTCTCGAACAACTTAATCTAGAGAGTTGCGTGTCATTGACAGAAATTCCTAACTCAATTGAGAATCTTTTTTCTCTCAGACAACTTCAGTTAGGGGATTGTGTGTCATTGAGAAAAATCCCTAGCTCAATTTGGAATCTTTCTTCTCTCGAACAACTTCGTCTTGGGAATTACAATCGAGGGGGTTGTGTGTCATTGGTAGAAATCCCTTGCTTAATTGGGAATCTTTCTTCTCTCGAACAACTTCATCTACGGCGTTGTGTGTCATTGACAAAAATCCCTTGCTCAATTGGGAATCTTTCTTCTCTCAAAAACCTTGATTTACAAAGTTCCGTGTCATTGACAGAAATTCCTTGCTCAATTGGGAATCTTTCTTCTCTTGAACAACTTGATCTACAGGGTTGCATGTCATTGACAGAAATCCCTGGCTCAATTGGGAATCTTTCTTCTCTCGAACAACTTTATCTACGGAAGTGTGAGTCATTGAAAAAAATCCCAAACTCAATTGGGAATTTTTCTTCTCTCAAAAAACTTAATTTACGGGATTGCAAGTTATTGACAAAATCCCTAGATCAATTAGGCATCTTTCTTCTCTCGAACAACTTAATTTACGGGATTGCGAGTTATTGACAAAAATCCCTAGATCAATTGGGAATCTTTCTTCTCTTGAACAACTTAATTTACGGGGTTGCAAGTTATTGACAAAAATCCCTAGATCAATTGGGAAACTTTCTTCTCTAAAAAAACTTAATCTAAAGAGTTGCGAGTTATTGACAAAAATCCCTAGCTCAATTGGGGATCTTTCTTCTCTCAGACAACTTAAGCTAGGGGGCTGTGTGTCATTGAGAGAAATTCCTAGCTCAATTGGGAATCTTTCTTCTCTTCAATTACTTGGACTAGAGACTTGCAATTCATTGAGAGAAATCCCTATCTCAATTAAGAATCTTCCTTTTCTCGAATACAATTTTTACGTGCGTTCACTAAAAGGAGTAGGGCAAAAGTCTGAGAGTGAGAGTTAGAATAGAAGTAGTAGAGTAGGACCGACCAAAAAACAAATTGGGAATTTACCGAATTTGCAAAGCATTGGGGATTTTTGACCTTGAATAGTTACCCATTACTATTGGATGGTTGAACAAACCGCCTAAGGCTATTTCTTGAATCTTGTGGTAGTCTAAAAGGGGGAATCCCAAGAGAAAATAGTGACTGGTCTTCACTCGTGATTCTCCATATCACTGGCACATTGATATTTGACCCACTAGAAAGCATCTGGAATCTTTCTTCTCTCTAATGCCTTGACCAAGAGGGTTGTAAGGAGCTCAATTGTTGGTAGAGCTTTCTTTCGGCTTAACATTTCTTCAGGTCAATTCCTAGATTCTCAGGTTGCCAGAGCTTTCTTTCCTAGTCCACCTGAAAGAACTTCATTTTTATGGATATGATCAACTCGAGTACTTCCCAGAGCTTACCTCAAGACTCTTGAAACTTTGTGTTGACTCTTGTCCTAAGTTGATATTGCCTGAGCTTGACGGATTCAAGTAATTGGAAAAGTTGTCAATAAAACACTACAATTCCATTGAAAGAATGGACCTCTCACAATCAAATCTTCCGAAAGGATTGGAAATTGAGGATTGCGATAATCTAGTTGAAATTTAGGGCCAAGATAAATTGGAGTTCTTGGAGACAATATGTACATATAGCTGCAAGTCCATTAGAAGGCAGATCCATCCAAAATTACGAGGGCTTGAAGTGATTAAAAATACTTGCTATTGCGACAATCTAGTCAAAATACAAGGTCTTGGTAAGGTGGAGTTGCTAGAGATGTTCAATGTCTATAATCATAGTTCAATCGAAAGATTACTTGAACTATGATGCTTTTGGAACTTGAAAGAGTTGAATATCAATGGTTGTCATAATCTACGTGGTGTGGAGACTCAATTCCCAGTCTTACATAATTGCAAGAGTGGGGAAGTCAGTCCTAGAAGCTAACATGATGCTTCAGCGAAGATCAAAATTTAGATCCGATTGTGGTTCTTCATACGTTAAAAGGCATTGGTCATCCGGTAAGATTCTTCGTCCTTTAACAACTAGCATGAGCAAAAAGTGTAATACTTTTCTAACAGATATATCTTTTAAGAATTATTTGCTCGACGCTTGGTATCTATTTGATCTGGATTTGCCTAAATATATTTGCTGTTGATTGCATCACAGCAATGTTTTTTCAGCTAATCTTCAATCGGCAACTTTTGTAGATAGATTGGCGGCTTGTGAGGCAACAAATGAAAATTAACGACACAGTTAAACAAGAATTACTTAGTGATTTACAGTTTCCCTCTTGGTAAACCCAAGATGAGAATTTTTCATCAAGAGGTTGATCTTTTGCAACTCAATTTATAAACTGCGCGCCAGATCCCTTTTTTCTCTATGTCTCGAACTAGTATTTTTCTTTGAAAAATCCTTCGCCATTTTGAACTCCTTTTGTGAGCAATTTTATGTGTCACATTTGACTATTAGTAGATATCCTGGTTAGGACAAACAGCTCTTAATTTTTCGTGATGATGGGAAAGCCTGTCCATTGTTCATTCGAGCATGAATTCCCAGTAAGGAAGATAAATTGAGCTAAAATAAAAATCAAGGTTCAATTTTTTTCTGGTGCGTGATTTAAAAAAGTAAAAATTAGTTTTGACTAGCCTTTTTCATCTATGATTGTAGGCCGGCTTTCCATAAACAATTGTGAGATTGTTGAAAGATTATCAAGCGAGATAAATTGATGCTACTTTTGTGATAGGTCCGGCTGGTCTATGTAATGATCAAGGCTTACTTTTGGACTTCAATTCAAAGAGCTGTATAGATGACCTTTTGCATAATTGGGACAATTTTTTGCTTACTCTATAAAACAAGCTAGGCGAGGAGCTTAAGATTTTGCTTATTATTTTGCATCCCGTTTGATCCTGATGTTGTCGTGGAATCATTTTATCAAATGATTGATCTGGGTCTGGCTAACTTGGCTGAGGCAATTCGTAGCCCATACCAGAGAACGATCAAATGAAGAAGAGGGATTTTGCTAAGGTGTCATCACCAACAGCTGAAGGCTAGCTTTTGTGCGACCTTGAACAGGCTCAGGGGCCAACTGGAGTGTCCTAAGGAAGTTTTTTATGCCTACGAAGATCAAAGCACTTAATATGGTTTCATCAGCACAAAACTGAATGATTGTGAATGTATTATTTCTCAGTCAAATCTACTTTTTGTATGCTCATTAGGTTCTACCTCTATTAAGCAAATACATATGTGCTAATTTTTCTACATGTTAACCAAATGCAGAGTTCTTTGATGCAATGCGCTCTAATGGTATCATTCCCAAACTCAGTCTGGCTCTGCAGATAGAGGTATGCACTGCCAGTCCTACCATAACTGTGAAAGAGTGACTTGTGTACTTATATTTAATTGAATGTGCTGTGTGCTTGTTAGGTTCTACCTCTCTGTTAATCAAATATGTACGTGCTGATTTTTCTGCATGTTACCCTGATGCGGAGTTGTTTGATGCGGTTTCGTTCTAATGATATCACTTTCAAACCCAATGAGGCTTTGTAGATGGAGGTATGTACTACCAGTTGTATCATAATAGAGCAACTTGTGTGCTTATACTATGTGAGCTGTGGAATTTCACTAGAAATCCACGAACTAGGATGCATGATGACAATCTCCTCTTTTTCTGTCAGTTCATAATATCTTTTGAATGTTGTGATAAAGGTCTCTGATATGACGAGCTTAAATCTCATGTATGCAGCATTAAATTTGTAAAGTTAAATATAGCCTCCTAGCAAACAATTCGGTATTGCTGATTTTGCTAATTGGATATTGCAAAATAACCAAGTAACAAGTACGCCTTTCTATTCTGTAGTTTGGGCACTTTGCCTTTTCAGCATCCGTTCTGTTCATAAACACAAACAACGATGATGGTGCGAATTGCTGACTTCTCTTCTCTTAAGTCCGTTGTTTTCTATTTCTTTGGCTGATACTGAATTCTGTTGATTGCGATCCAACTGCGAATTAATTAGGGACCCCTGGAATGTGTGGCAAAACTAATGTCCCCAAATTTTGGTGTTGATAGATGAGATTCGTTGAAGAGGTCACTCGTAGATTGCCAAGAATCTGGACTAGGTCAAAATAACCTTGTTTATATTGATGGACTCTCAAGTCTATGCTTACTACCTTCAGCTAATTTTAGGTTCTTCATTCCAAATACATCTAAAGATAGACAAAACTAAGGATCCATGCAGCCGCACCTTTATCTCTCTTCGAGATGATTGAAAAGTGTGACACATTTTTACTCTCAAACATCTCGTGTAACACATGCATCGCCCTCATTTTCTGACCATCTTTAGCAAGGGCCTGGGTGGAGACTAGTTATAAGTCTTCTAAGGTTGAATTTGTTAGTGTTCATAACTTTTGATGAAATATCATAAACAACCTGAATTTATCATTCATTCTTTTCCTGAATCTATCATGAAGTACAGATGTAGCTAGTAAAATTATAATTATTTTCAAAATCTCATGTGACAACAGCTGATTGGAAAAGCCAATGAGTGTGAGACCCAAATACAGGGTTTACATTTGATGATGTGGTTCGAACTATAAGAGACACACCTTCGGGTTGTCCAAAACTTCTTAACGACTTGCCTCGAAGGACAACCGAGAGAAGGGAACAAAATCTCACCAATGAATGAAGAAGGAGAAGGAGAAGGGGAAGGGGAAGGAGAAGAAGAAGATTGCGTCCACTGAGATGACAACAAAATTGCAGCTACCACTGCTACCGGGACCTTCTCATGTGGACTCGGTGCCACCTCCTTTGCAGTATAATGGTATGATGACTAATTCATTAGATATTTGATATAATGCCAAAGTGCTAATTTCCAAGTCCCCTTCATTTATTGAGTAGTATAAGCTTGCACAAGTTCAAGTTCCTTGCTCTCGTATCAGCAGCAGCATCACAAAGTCCGGTTTTCCAATTCCCAATGAAATGTTCTTTTTTTAATTCTTTGCAGGGGTTTATACCGATAAATTGTCGATACTCCCTGCAATAACCGCCTACGATCGTGTTGCACATGGTCACATCTAGCTCTCAGCCTGTGACTTCCAAATTCTTCAGCAATCGAACGGCTTTTCCAGTATTGCCGGTTCTGCACAATCCCTCATCAAGGCTTGGCACGTGGTTATATCTACCTCGATTGTCTGGCCAACATTTCATCCGCCAAGCTCATGGCTTTGGCGATTCTACCCTCTCCAACGAGCCCATTGATCAAAGTGTTAAAAGCTCGCAGTTGTGGGTTCAAGTCCAAGTTTGACCATTTTACACAAAACTGAGGACCCGAGATCGGATCTTTTCAATTGGCAGAGGTAATTCATCAAAATGTTGTGAGTAGAACTGTTGGGAGTCGTTCCTTTCGAACCCATCCGCTCGATCATGTCAATGGTGATGGGGTAATGCTTCATCTTGGTCCCAACCCCCAAGAGTTGGGCGAAACAGGGAGGTAAAGTTAAGAGGGTTCACTCGAATCGTCCTCTCCAAGAAGAATAAGGCATTGTCAGCTTCCACCAAGCCGCCATTTCTGCATTTGTTCACCACAAAGGTCATAAGTTCAGATTGATCCATTGAATCACTCACTCCAGCAGTGGATGGGCAACCCTGGAAGCGACATGAAAGAAAATGACTCGATGCAAGGATGGGATGAGAAGTGAGAGGTGTAGCGAGATCACCAGATTCTCGAACAAGACGGTGAAGAGCAGAAGTGCAAATGGATCGATTCATTCTCATTAGTTTTGCCAAATTTTCTCCTTCCAAGTTCAAGAATCCACAAATTGACGTGATGGCGTATGGAGAGGATGATTATTAGGCAATTCAATCACTGAAACTTTAGATGTCTGATAACAATATAGTTTTCGGTTCAATCATTGAAAACTACTTGATTGGCAAACTGAACATTTCTAGAAGTACTCTGATCGATTCATTCCTGTACTCAGCAATTGAAGAGAGGTCAGGAAGCATAATCATGCTCTCATACCGTTGTGAAAACAACTATGAAATCCACATGTGAGACCAAATCCGAATGGGTTGAAATCTCACATGACAAGAACGGTGAACACGAGTGGAGTCGAAGTATTGCCTATCGACATGAACGTTTCTAATCTTACTACTATCGGCCCGAAAAAATGAGAAAATAATACTAACGTTTTCTACTTTGTCATTATTGTTGGAGAAATCTTCTTTGAATGTTTTGAAACTGACAAAACGTTTCCATCAGTCTAGTCTGGGATTTGCACACTCTACTATTTAAAATCGAAGACCTCCAGATTGCCAGACTCAAGACTCAAAATCTATTCTTATTGATAGTTTCTAGTCCGTCAAAGAAGGCCTATCCATGACTGGATGTTTCGTTAAGGATTTGACTTTATCGACTGGAGAAGATCTCTTGGCTGAATATGACATAACGGAATCCTTTATTATAATCAAGATTGATTGAGGATCCGATGATTGGCGAAGTATATTTGGAAGGTTCTACTTATGGAAACCGAAATCCTGATTGTATGGGCGAGCAGGATTGATGGGCTATCGTCATGTTCCTTAAATAGCTCGAATGATCTTTCTAATTGGTTCTGTCAAACAGGAAGATTGGAAGAATTCATTTGGTAAGTGCTAACGGGTATGATGGCATAAAGGAGTATATAAAGAAGTCGTTCCAGTTGTTCGAGTGAGTGCGAGATAGAAAAATTCCAAAGTCTGAAACTTTTTGTTCTTAGTCAATTCATTTGTTGAGCGAAATCTTTTACGTAAAAGAGAGTCTATATCTTTGAAAAACCTTGAGGAAGTGTGGTAGAGTATCTATACTGTGGAATCAATGGAGAGCTTTGCTGTAACAACTCTTTTGTTCATAGTGAAATCCAGCCGGTGGGCTGTCAGTGCGGAAGAGTGGACGTAGGCTTGGAATAAGCCGAACCACTATAATTTATGTGTTCATTTTCTCTTCCCTACTCTCTTTTACTTTGATCATAATTCGTTGTGTTAACAAAAGGCGAACTTCCTTTCTATTGTCTATTTAGTATTGCTCACTTATCACAAGAAATTGTTTTTACACCTATTCACCCCCCTCTAGGTATTTATACTAGCTATCTCAATTGGTATTAGAGCCTGTGTACTCACTTAATTTGAAGTGTTTTACTTCAAAGTTAAAGATCCATGGCTAGTATGTTGGCTCTAGGGCTGGTAGAAGGGCAAAGCAATACCAGACCGCCTTACTTTGATAAAAAGGAATACAACATATGGAAAAACAAGATGAAGGCATTCCTAAGATCAAAGGATCCTCTAGAATGGGACGTGATAGACAAATGAATCATTCCTAAAGCCGCACCTGTCTCAGAAAGAGGAAAAGAAGCTGTTGAGTTTAGTGAAATGACTCAGGAAGAGATAACCAAGAGACAAGCTCTTGATGCAAAAGCAATTTATTCTTTATATTGCGCTTTGTCACCTACTGAATATAACAGAATATCTTCTTGTGTTACAACCAAAGAAGTTTGGGATAGATTACACATCACCTATGAAGGAACTGATCGAGTGAAAGAAACCAGAATCAACATTCTCCTCGGTCAATACAAAGTTTTCAAAATGAAATTAGGAGAATCTATAACGACATGTTTAGTCGTTTTAAAGAAATCGTGAATAATCTTGAAAATCAAGGTCAACCAATTTCTGATCCCATGAAAGTAAACAAGCTACTACGTGGACTCTCCAAGGATTGAAATCACATAAAGACCTCAATAAGGGAGACACAAAAAATTATGCCACTATCTATCGATGAGTTGGTTGGGACTCTTCAGTTTTATGAAGTGGAGCGAATCAATGGAGACGAAGATCCTAAAGGTAAGAAATCCATTGCATCAAAATTCAATGATGATTCTGATGTTACAGATTCTGAAGACGATATGGATGATGAGGAGCTTACTCTCATAATAACAAGATTCAGAAAGCTGAACAGAAAAGGAAGAAGATTCAATCCAAAGAAATAGAGTTTTCAAAAGTAACATACTAAGTTGTTAAGGATGATGAATCCAATAGAGATGTAGTCTGCTTTGAATATAAGAAAAAGGGACACATCAGACCCAATTGGCCCCTTTTGAGGAAGAAGATAGGAAAATCCAAAAAATATCGAAAGTCTCTCAATGTAGAAACCTAGAGTGATACATAATGTGAAAAAAGTGATGATGATTATGCCAATATATGTCTAATGGCACAATCGGATTCAGATTCAAACTCCGAGACAAACTCAGATTCAAACAGTGAATTTGAGGTGAGTAATTTGAAAATCCCTACTAAAGTTTCTAAATACATTGATGAGTTGTGTCTTAATCTCAAGACTTCTCTTAAAAGGTTTTTCGAACTTGAAAAAGAAAATTTTGCACTAAAACAATAGGAAAATGCTATGAAAGAAAAGGTTAAATGTTTAGACATGAGTGTTACTACTCTAAAAGTAAATAAAGACAACCTTTCGAAAGAAAATGCATTTTAAAAAATAACATATCAAATATTTCCAAAAGATTTTCTATAGAATCTAAGAAACTTGAGAAAATTCTTTCAAAGCACAAAGACCTTATTTCAATAAATCTAGTTTGGGAATGACTGTGGAAACCAGTCATTTAATTGATTTTTCTAAAGTGAAAGAAAGAATTAAACAAAGACCCACAAGAGATGCTTACAAAAATCATTTCTAAAAAGTTTTTGTAAAACCAGTAGGTCGCAATGCTCTTGGATGTTCTAAGTGCAATAGTTCAGATCATTTTGAGAAAGAATATCCTATGATTTGGAAACTTGTTAAGAAAATATGGGCAAAAACTACATATTATACTAACACCAATGGACCCAAGAAAATATAGGTACCAAAGAAAACTTGAGTCTCTTTTTTAAATACAGGTCACTATCAAGAAGAAGGTAAAATGGTATCTGGATAGTGAATGCTCAAGACATATGATAGGAGATTCAAATTGCTTTATAAAGCTCGTCCAAGTAAATGGTGGAAAAGTTTTATTTGGAGGAAACAGTAAAGGAAGAACTGTGGGATTCGGAACTGTAAAGATTGGAAGCCTCACAATCAGTAATGTTTCCTTAGTGGAAGGACTCAAATACAATTTGCTTAGTATTAGTTAACTATGCGATACTGGTTTCAAAATCAATTTTCAAGAGGGAATATGTTCAGGAATTAGTAAAAATGCCACTTAGTCATTCATGGGTCAAAGACATGGAAATATCTACCTCTTGGATGTCAAACCAAATAAAACCCAATGTCTAATCTCAATACAATACGAAGCAAACTTATGGCACAGAAAACTTGGGCACATCAATATAAAGCAAATAGCCAAAATCTCAGCAAAGAAGCTTGTTCGTGGTCTACCCAATTTGTCATACCAAAAGGCTGATCTATGTACACCATGTGTATTAGGAAAATAGGTAAGAAATTCCTTTAAACCAATAAATCAAGTTTCCACTAATCGTGTACTACAGCTTCTGCATATGGATCTTTTTGGACCAACTAGAACTCAGAGCATTGGAGGTAAGAAATATTGCCTAGTAATTGTGGATGACTACTCACGATTCACTTGGGTATATTTCCTGGCAAGTAAGTCTGAAACCTTTTATTACTTTGAAAAGTTTGCTAAAAAGGTCCAAAATAAGAAAGAGTATGTTATTTCAAGTATACGAACAGACCATGGAGGTAAATTTGAAAATCAAGATTTTACAAAATTCTGTGATGAATCTGGTTTTTAGCATGTGTTCTCCTCTCCATATACTCTAGAGCAAAACGGAGTTGTGGAAAGAAAGAATAGGTCGATTTAAGAAATAGCTAGAGCTCTTTTAATTGAAAGTAACATCTCTTTATGTTTTTGGGCTGAAGCAGTTTCTGCAGCATGTTATATCATTAATAGAGTTTTTCTAAGGCCTATTCTGGAGAAAACCCCTATGAGTTATTCAAATAAAAGAAGCCTATTGTTTCATATTTTCAATTATTTGGATGTAAATGCTTTATATTGAAAAATGCAAATGATTGAGTTGGCAAGTTTAAAGAAAAATCAGACGAAGGCATCTTCCTTGGATATTCAACCACAAGCAAAGCATATAGAGTCTACAACAAGAAGACTCAATCTGTGGAGGAATCAATGAATGTCAAATTCCAAGATTCTATGCAAAATGAATCTATTCAGACTCATCTTGAAGAATCTAAATTTGCTAAAAACTCTACAAAACTAAATCTCAAGAAGCAGCTCAGACTTCAAAAGACCAGCAACAAATGACTATCGAAGATTCAAATGAAGAAAAAAAAAATCAACAATCTAACAAATCAACCAGCAAATCGGAAGCATAAGTCTAGTCATCCCAAAGATCTCATTATTGGCGACATTAATGAAAGAATTCGCATAAGATCCAAAAGGCTCGAAGAATCTAGTGTTGTGGCTCTTATTTCTGAAATAGAACCAAAAAGTATAAAAGAAGCTTTATCTGATGAAAGCTGGATTGAAGCTATGCAAGAAGAACTCAGGCAATTCAGTATTAATGATATTTGGGAATTGACTCCTAAACCGAAAGGTAAATCTATTATTGGAGCTAAATGGGTTTTCAGGAACAAGATGAACGAGAAATGAAAGGTTGTAAGAAACAAAGCAAGACTCGTGGCTAAGGGATATACGCAAGAAGAAGGGAAAGACTATGATGAGACTTACGCACCAGTAGCGATGTTAGAAGCAATTAGATTATTACTTGTTTTTGCTTGTTATAAGAATTTCAGGTTATTCCAAATGGATGTCAAAAGTGCTTTCATGAATGGATTTATCCATGAGGAAGTCTATGTGGAACAACCACCTGGTTTGAAGACCCAAGGAAACCAGACTTAGTATTCAGACTGAAAAAGGCTTTATATGGTTTAAAGCAAGCACCTCGAGCTTGGTACTACAGTTTGAGTAAGTTTTTAATACAAAACGGCTTTGTCAAAGGTAAAGTAGACACTACTCTATTTATCAAAACAGAAAGCAAAAGTTTTCTGCTTGTTCAAATATATGTTGATGATATCATTTTTGAATCCTCTAATAAAAGTCTGTGCAATAAATTCTCTAAGTTTATGTAGGATGAATTTGAAATGAGCATGATGGGTGAACTAACCTTCTTTCTTGTGCTTCAAGTGAAACAATTGAAGGAAGGAAACTTTATTCATCAAGAAAAATATGCTAATGATCTTGTCAAAAAGTTTGGACTGGAAAATTGCAAAAAGACTGATATACCAATGTCAAGTTCTTGAAGATAGACAAAGAAGAAGGGGAAAGAAAGTTGACCAAAAGTTATGCAGGAGTATCACTGATTCACTTCTTTATCTTATTGCTTTTAGACCTAACATTTTGTTTAGTGTTTGCATTTGTACCAAATTTCAAGTAGACCCTAAAGAATCTCATCTAAGTGTTGCAAAACATATTATCAAATACATTGCATCAACTTCAAACTTTGGTCTTTGGTATCCTAAAAGGGAGACTTTACTCTTCTTGGATATTTAGACGCAAACCTAGCTGGTTGCAGAGTTGATAGAAAGAGCATCTCGGGTACTTGTCAACTACTTGGAAGCAGGACAGTGTCTTGGTTTTCAAGGAAGCAAAATACAGTAGCTCTTTCTACAGTAGAAGCAGAGTATGTAGCTCTTGGAAGTTGTTGTTCACAAATTCTGTGGATAAAACAACAGTTAAGAGACTTTAAAATTGAAGATTCATGCACGGAGATTAAGTGTGATAAGTGTGACAACACCAGCGCAATCAATCTCACCAAGAATCCAATTCTTCACTCAAGAGCAAAACATATAGAGATTTGACATCACTTCATGAGAGATCATGTTCAAAATGGAGAAGTTTCGATTCAGTTTATTGACTCAAAGAATCAACCGGTGGATATATTTACAAAGCTTTTGGAGAAAAATCAATTTGAAGTTAATCGTTTTAGACTTAATATCTTAAAGTTTGAAGAACTTCAGACTCAGCACCGAAAGTCTAAAGACTCTCAATCTCAAACGTTCAAGATTCTCGACTGTAAGTTATTTTATTATCTCTCGATCAAATCTCAAAAATGTAAGATCATCTATCCATAATTGATTTTTGCTATTTTCAATTTCCGTGATTATTACAAACCTACCTTTTCGAAAAAGAAATTCATTTTAAAAATGACAGTTATCTAATTTTTGAAAAGGCATCTTTATATTTCTTATTTTACAACGTTTTGTATGCCTCTCTTCGACTGTCCTATATACAGTCGGTTCTTCTTCGTTTTACTCCAAAAACCCTAAAAAGCATCGATCTTTCAATTCTGTCTTCTTCTCTTGTTTAATCTTCGAAAAGTTGTCATCTTTCTTGGGAAAATATGTTTGGAATCTTTCAAAAATTGTGAAATATGCCGTCTCAAAGGAAGTCTTCGAGGATCGCGAACAGGGGATCACAGCAAATGCGTGAGGGGCCTATGCACTTTGATCTCACCGAGGAAGAAGAGTCTCCTAGTCAGCAACAGAGCTCACAACATTCTCAGCAGTGTCCATCTCCTCCATCTAGATCACAGGATGTTGCTCATCGAGAAGAGGAAGAAATCATCAAAGGCGCAGAACCCATAAGAATTCATAAGCCATCTTTTACTTATAAGCTTTATCGTGCTTTGAAGAGGAGCGATACTCCATTGAACTACATCGATGAGTTTCTTAAGGACAAAGGGTATAGTAATGAGTACTTCTTCTTACGAAATATGGAACATTTGGAAATTTCCCTTGCGGGGTCGGCAGAAGAAGCCTTTGCTAATATCCCAAGTGAACCACGGGTAAGAGGATTGAATAAGCCAGATGGGAATGCTGATGATAAGTTGTACAGTCAGTTTAAACCGAGAATGAGTGTTGCAGCGAAAATTCGAAGCAAAATGATGGATTTATTCCGATCGGAGGAACACAAGGATCTATACTCTAAGTTGTTGAAGCGTGGGGTAATAAATCCTAGAAGTGTATATTTTGATTTTCTTAACTTTGTGAACGTTAATTGGCGGGAAAAATTCAATCTTCTTCAACTTGAACAGTTTTGTTCTGAATTTACAGAAGGTTATGCTGAACTCACTGCTTATTTCTATTCAAATCTTAGTTTCTTAGATATGAATAGATTCTCTTTTAGTGTTCGAGATCATGACTATGTGGTGGATGTAGACATGTTGGCTAATGTGATTGGGGTTGAAAGAGGGAGATATCAACCTATTAATGTGTCTATTGCTCGTGCTACGTTGGAACTTGTTAAGGATAGAAGGATAGAGGGAAAGATTTCCTACTTGAGGATGAGTGCGTTCAACATTTTACTTCACAAGATTGTGATTAACTGCCTCAGACCAAAATCTACTTCAAAGACTGATGTTTCAAACTCAGAGGTAAAGCTAATGTATGCCATCAATGCTGGGAAAAAGTTTTCTCTTCCTCACACTATTATGTTCCATATGTACAGAGCAGTGATGAAGGACAAGGGTCAACTTCCTTATCCAGCTCTTGTGACCAAGTTATTCAGACATTTGAATGTTCAGCCTCCTCGGATTCTTTGTGTTAAAACTTGTGATCAAATGGTAGTGGGACTGAAAATGGTGTCTAAAATGCGTATGAAGGAACTCAACAAGGCGTTGGAGAAATTCAAGGAGAAAACCTCTATTAAGACTCATCAAATCTCTTCAGCTGCAAAAAGAAAAGGGAATGAGCCTATGGTTACTCCATCCAAGAGAAGAAGAGCTCTCATCGTTGAGGATGATGATGATGAGGATGGCATCACCATTTTTGCAATAGCATTGAAGAACTTGAGTCGTTATGTTCCAGAATCAGATGAGACAGAATAGAGGATTGGAGAAAGAGAAAATTTGGAAGCAGAGAAGAAAGAAACAGAGGAGAGTGAAGCAAAAGAAAGAGATGCAGAGGAGGAAAGAATTGAAGAAGAAGAAGAAGAAGAAGAAAAGGAGAGAGGAGATCAAGTGGGAGCAGAGCATGAGGAACACTCTTCTCCACTTGAAGGCATGGAAACAGAGGGAGATCATGAGAAAAGAGGAATGTCCTCATACCCTGCCACCAGTGAAGGAACTTTCGCAGAATTCTTGATGTTCTCTTAGAGATGCGGGGTCAGATATATGCTCTGGAATACGAAGTACAGAAATTGCAGAATACAGGTCAAGCTTCTTCAGCTTCTTTAAATGATCAAATCCAAGCCCTTGCTCTTCAGGTTCAAGCAAATGCTAAGGGTGAAGATGTGGCTCAACTGAAGGAGGAATTGAAAAAGCTGGAAGGCATTGTCTAGTCAATGGGAGATTTCCAACTTGTTCGTGTTCCCAAGCAATCTTAATTTCATTCTCTTTCCATCTCTACTTTTTTAATGATGACAAAAAGGGGGAGAGATGTGATGCAGATTTGAACTTTGAACTTTTTGAACTCTTGATTTGTTTTGTTTTGACTTGACTTTTATGTTTGGCTGTTGGGATTTGGATTTGGATTTGGGTTTGACTGTTTGAACATTTGTTTATCTTAAGTACTATTGATATCTTATGGCTTTACTAATCTACAAGACTAACCTATTTTCTGTGGTTGCAAATTCTAGTGTTATCACTAGGTTATTTATCTTTATGAGATATCCATATTTGCTTAAGTAATGTTTTGCAGGTCAAAGTTATCCAAATATGTAGGAAAGTTTTGTCACCATCAAAAATGAGAAGATTGTTGGAGAAATCTTCTGAGTGTTTTGAAGGCGACAAAATATTTCCATCGTCTAGTCCGAAGATTTGCAGGCTTTACTATTTAAAGTCTGAAAACCTCCGGACTGCCAGACTCAAGACTCAAAAGTTTATTCTCATTAACAGTTTCTAATCCGTCGAAGAAGGCCTATCCATGACTGGATGTTTCGTTAAAGGATTTGACCTTATCGACTGGAGAAGATCTCTTGGCTAGATATGACATAACGGAATCATTTATTCGAATCAAGATTGATTGAGGATCCAATAATTGGCGAAGTATACTTGGAAGGTTCTACTTATGGAAACCGAGATCCTGATTGTATGAGCGAGCATGATTGATGAGCTATCGTCATGTTCCTTAAATAGCTCGAATGATCTTTCTAATTGATTATGTCCAACGGGAAGATTGGAAGAATTCCTTTGGTAAGTGCCAAAGGGTATGATGGCATAAAGGAGTATATAAGGAAGTCGTTTCAGTTGTTCGAGTGAGTGCGCGATAGAAGAATTCCAAAGTCTGAAGCTCTTTGTTCTTAGTCAATTCATTTGTTGAGCGAAATCTTGTACGCAAAAGATAGTCTATATCTTTGAGAAACCTTGATGAAGTGTGGTAGAGTATTTACACTGTGGAATCAAGGGAGAGCTTTGCTGTAACAACTCTTTTGTTCATAGTGAAATCCAGCCGGTGGGTTGTCAGTGCGGAAGAGTGGACGTAGACTTGGAATAAGCCGAACCACTATAATTTCTGTGTTCATTTTCTCTTCCCTACTCTCTTTTACTTTTATTATAATTCGTTGTGTTAACAAAATGCGATCTTCTTTTCTATTGTCTGTTTAGTATTGCTCACTTATCACGAGAAATTATTTTTACACCTATTCACCCCCTTCTAGGTACTTATACTAGCTATCTCAATTATGTGTAAAGAATGTACTTTTGACATTATACCAATTTAACGATTTGTTTTGGTCTATTTGATGCTTTCTTACTCATCGAATGAGGCAGACTTCCCGGCTCACATGTTGCAAAATGAATTTTTCTTATATGAATTTTTGAGCTGGATGGTTTACATATGAAGTATGTATTTCTTTGTGCTTTGCATATGAAGTACGTACTTCATGAAGGAAAATAATAATTATTTTTTTGGCCCTGATGACATAGGGTTACTCATCCAAGTGGATAAAACTCTAAACATGTGAAACGGATGACGAAGCTAAATCAATAATTTCTCTTTGAAATTGAAAGTGTCTTCTTTTTGTGATAGCTTATCATCTTGTCGTTCAATTGAACAAAGCATACAATTGATTAGAAGTGTCGCTCTACGAGGACATAGAAAGACAATAATTTACGAAGTAGATACGAACCCGAACGTTACGTGGAAATAATTGATAAAAAGAGAGAGAAAGTCGTCCGTATGACATTCATAACAGGTAATTACCACTAGATAGGCAATATTTAGGAGGATAGAGTTTTCTGTTTTACATTTCTATTTTAATGTGCCATCAGATTGGGTAATTCTAGATCGAATTCATATTGTGATTCCTCCCATTCTTCATCCTAATCTCTTTTACGTCATTTCAGTTGCTTCGTTCTTGTACACCAAACATGCCCTTACAGTTTTCTAGTGTAGGCATGGGTAGTTTGTTTTCTTCTAAGATATTTTTGCTTCTTGGAATTAATGTTGACAGAGTAGAGTTTTCTCCATCTGGCGAGTTGGTTGTATTGAGGTGCTTGTGTGGTGGTGTTATGGGAAGGACATCGGAGACATGATGTAATTGTCAAACGTGAATTTTGATGAAAATGCATCTAGACCATAGAGTAGTGGTATAGGAACTCAGAAAATCTTTGATAGATTTTCCTGTGGAAACTTGTCGAAGAAAGGTATCTGACTTTGTCTGAATATGTATGTCAACAGCTATTTCGCCCGACGTATTTGTTTTTCTTCGGAGAGTGTATGCATCTTCCGCCCTTTTCTTTTTCTTTTTTTTTTGTTTGTTTGTTTGTTTTTTTTTTTTTTGTGCATCCATGTGGTAGAAATTCTGCATTGGCAAATAATAGAAGTGATATGCCATTATTTCAAATTATTGGGGAAGTTATGAGTTGTGCGTCCATTGGTCCTTCCTCGAGTATGGGATAACGCGGGTCTTGAATGAAGCTACTAATCAAGATCGTTTTGTTCCCATCCACGTCAAGACGCAAAAACAATTTCGACCTGTTTTCTATGGGATCGCGCAGCCACCTGATCCCGTTGCAAAGAGAACTAGCAAAAGGTAAGGAGGGTCTGGTCAAAGATGAGCAACCACGGCAGGATCGCGTGTATCCCAAGCACATCCGGCTCATCTTCTAAGGCAATAATAGAAGAAGTATTTCCAATATCAACACCTTTCAAATGGAAAAGTTGCCAAGTACAAGGAGATAATTCCGTACCTCTTAAAGATGGTATCTTGTAAAAAAGTTAATCTCCACCGGGATTGGTGTGGCGATGGGCTCCAATTACAAAGGGCATGCATGTTTTTTTTTTTTTTTTTTTTTTTTTTCTATTTAAGAACAGATTTTTTTTTTTTGTTCCCGAGAAAAAAAAAGAACAGAAATGCGTTTGTTTGCGTTTCCGTTCAAAAACCGTCTTTTTGTTCCCGGAACAAAATTGGAACAAAAAAAAGAAATAAAAAAAACTTCTCCGTTCAAAAACACTTCTTGAAGGGCTAAAAAGAACAAAAACAAAACACTTCTCCGGCGTCTCTTTCGTTCATGCCCTTTCTCTTTCGTTCATGCCCTACCCGAAACAACGCTCTCCCTTTTCTGGCATCTCTCACAAGTTCACCACTGGCTGACTCTCCGGCGCCTCCCACTCAGCTGACTCTCCGGCAACTCCCCACTCCGCTGACTCTCCGGCGCCTCCTCACTCGGCTGACTCTCCAGCGTCGACAGCTGTTGCTCCTTCACCGGCTGAAGCTTTTGAATCGAGGTAAGTTTCTGCTGCTCCTCCTTCTCTGTTTGATGAGGGCTTCGGCGAGAGCCACCCCTCGCAAATCTGGGCGACGATTGCTCGGGGCTTGAGTGCGACAGTTCGCTCGAGCCAACGCTTGCCCAGATCTACGAGAGGCTCGCTTGAGCGAGCCCTCGCACTCGAGCCCCAAGCAAGCATTGCTTGCTCAGATCTGCGGTAGATTTGGGCGACGGCTGCTCTGCCGAGCTCGAGCTGCTCTGGTCGCTTAGCAGAGTAGTGACGCTCGCTCGAGCGGCAGAGCAGCGTCTCTACCAGCTCGAGCGAGTAGAACAAGCCCCAAGCGGCGTTAGTCGCCCGGATCTGCGGCGAGATGCGGGCGACGGCTACTCGCCGGAGCCTGCTCGCTTGCTCGAGTTGCTCGCCGAGCTCGAGCAACTCTGCTCGCTTAGCAAAGCAGCGACGCTCGCTCGAGTAGAGCAACGATGCTTGCTCGAGCCGCTCGCTAACTCGCTCAAGTGGCAGACCAACGACGCTCGTTCGAGTTGCTCTGCCAGCTCGAGCGAGCGTGGCAGCGCGGCGGACGCTCGAGCGAGCGTCCCTACGCTCGCTGGAGCTGCTCCGCCGAGCTCAAGCTACTCTGCTCACTCGGCAGAGCAGCAACACTTGTTGTAGCTGCTTTGCTCGCTTGAGCAAGCATCACTCCTTTGATCACTCGAGTGAGCATCGCGAGCAGAGCAGCAACACTCTGCTCGCTCGAGCAACCCGGTGGTAAATTTCTTTTGTAATATGTTGAGTAACTATGAGCTCATCCAAAATCACCAGGAGAACTATATTTTTTACAGAGAGGAACTCTAGTTGAGAAACTTATAGAGGAAAGACGGAAGGACATGAGACGCTCTCAAGAACTTCTTTTTGTGTTTGAAGGTAAGAACCAAGGGTAATGCTGTCTTGTGTTGGCTAAATTTCATGGTTGCATACTATATCTAACATTACATTGAAATGCTCAGGCTGATCATTTGGATTTCACAGCTCAAAAACAGGTTGGAGAGAGTAGTTGTTTAGGTTCATTTGGGGCAAGATTGAACTTTTCACATTTCTTTTTATGGTAGTGTTTGAAATATGACATATATTTTGACATGGTAGCTCAAAAACAGGTTGGAGAGAGTAGTTGTTTAAGTTTCTCACAATGCTCTTTATTTTATTTTGAGCATTTTGTTTGATTGATCATTGCTAGTCAATAGTACTATGTAGTTCTTGTAGCTCAAAATGCAACTTATGATATGTTTTATACAAGTTAGTTCAAGAATTGTCAATTTTGTCATTATAGTCTTCTCTGCTTGCATCTCTTAAGAATGATTTTGTGTATGGCATATATAGTATCATGTTATTAATTTAACTCATAACTCATATGCTGCTCAACCGGTCAAAGATTAAATGGCATCTGAGAGACAGACATTCAGTGCAAAGTGGACCGAATCTGTAACCAACCTATTTATTGGTTTGTTGGTGGATGAGGTCAAAAAGGGAAATCGGACATCTTCTACTTTCAACAAAAGCAGGGTGGAGGAATATACAGACTGAATTCGTTAGACAAATAGGATGCTAATAGCATGGTCCCGGTTGAGGAACAAGGTAAACAAAGGCGAGAAAACAAGTATAACGGTTTTCAAAACTTATGTCTCAATCTGGATTTGGTTGGGATAATGTGAATAAAAGAGTTGTTGTCGACGATCCAAGTATATGAGAATCTCACACCAAGGTATCTTTTTTTTTTTTTTTTTTTTTTTTTTTTTTTTTAACTTTTGGTCATTTTGATGTCATTATATATGTAAATTTTAAAATGTATGATTATATTGTTGAAATGTCATTCTTGTAAAAATTGTAAGAGAATGTAGAGTGGGCAAAATTTATGAATGATGGATTTCCCCAGTATCCCGAGCTATGTATTGTATTTGGTGGTACATATGCTACTGGGGAATATGGCATTGGAAAGGCGTAAGATTTGACGATGTCAGAGGAAGATGACAATGGTGATGGCAATGTAGGCGGTGACAACAGTGGTCGCAATGCATATGGTGACAACGGTGGTGGCAATGCCTATGGTGATGCTAGTGGTGGCCATATAGATGACTTCGGTGATCACCACACTGATGAGAGTCTTTATATCAGACAATGCTGCAACTTCAACTCGTGGAAAGCACAAATTAGATAGGACTCCAAATACTAAGAGGAGAAGGAAGATTACCCAAAATAGTATTGATGATACTTGCAAAGCCATACAAGGCTTTTTGAAAGTTAGGTCAAGTCAATCTGGTAGTGGCTCTGCGGCCTCTAGGGTTATGCCATCACCTGTGGACCCTTTCTCCATAGTTGCTGTGATGGATATTCTAATTAGTATACCTGAGATAGACCAAGATGTTTACAATAAAGCAGTGGAACGAGCATGCGATAGTGCCTCATGGAGGGTGGCTTTCATTAAATCCCCACCTGAAAGGAGAAATGAACTTCTTTATCATCTTTAGTAGATGTTTGGAAATATATTATGGATTGAATGGGGTTTCATTAGATTGTATAATTTATATTATCTATTAATATTTAGTTTTTAAAGATTTTAGTGTTGAGACTCTTAGTACTTATATGTAATGACATTTTCTATTAAGATTATGACTTATGTTATTGATTGTTATTGGATATATTTTCAAAATCTATATTGATGTTTTTATATTTTTGTGATGGTATAGGTACTTAGAAGATGGATCAAATAGTATATGTAGTGAACAGGTAGAACGAGTTGAACAATTCTTGGATGACGATGAGTTTCGCATATTGCTAGCGTGGTTGTGCACGGTTGCGATTGATGCATCCGTGCATAGAAGAGAACCCATTAGGGACAACAAATTACAAGGATCCGAATGGATAATGGATATTGTTTATGGACATTCAGATAGGATATATGAAGCCTTCAGGATAGAGAGACATTTTTTCTGAATTTATGTGATTTGATGAGAATAAAAGGTTGGTTAAAAGATAGTTGATATATTCAAATAGATGAACAAATTGGGATATTCTTATCTTGGTTTGTCATGGTAGCTCAAATAGAGATTTATGTGAGAGATTTCAACATTCTGGAGAAACGATCAGTAAGTATTTCAACAAAATATTGAAAGCAATTATCAAATTTTCAAAAGAGATAATCAAACCACCGTCCTTTGATGTCATCCAACAAGAAATTCTTATGGATCCTAGTCATAAGCGCTACTTCAAGGTATGATTTCTATATCGACTTTATACCATCAAATACATGTAGTTTATAATATTATATAATCCTAGATTGGTAATAAATTGACAGGACTACGTAGATACTATGGATGGCACCCATATAAATACTATTATCCCGGTGTCTTAGCAGGTTCGATTTAGAGGTAGGAGAGGGACTACCACCCATAACGTGTTGTGTGTTTGCTCATTTGATATGAAATTTACTTTCGTGTATGCTGGATGGGAATGATTTGCCAATGATTGTCGAGTGCTTTCGACAGAACCCGAAACTCCTCAATTGCAATTTCCCGACCACCACCTGATTTTACTTTGTTTATATAGACATTTGTGATTATATTATGGTTGAATATCACAAAAAATTTATATATATCATGTTGTAGGGACATACTACATGGTAGATTCCGGTTATGTAGCACTTTTGGGATTTTTAACTCAATTTAGAAAGGAACGGTATCATCTCAGCGAATATAGAGGGAGTGGGAGACGGCCAAGAACAGCAAAAGAGTTATTCAACTATAATCACTCTTCATTAAGAAATGTAATTGAGAGGTTATTTGGGGCATCAAATAATCGCTTCACCATTTTGAGACATATGCCTCAATTTACAATTCGGAAGCAAGCACTTGTTGTAATTGCATGTTGTGCTCTTCATAATTACATTCGTGATCAAGATAGGATAGATAGAAAATTTTCCATATATGGAGATCCGGAGTATCCATTTGGACCTACAAAAGTGGAGGTTGCAGATGATACATCGGATGAGCAGGCATCTGAGATAAACATACTTAGGATAAGTATTGCAAATAAAATGGGAAGGGATCACAATATGTATGAGATTTGTTGACTTTTGTAATATTGTTTTGAAATATTCACTGTGATGAAGTTGAACAATGAACTATATTGCTTCATTATTGTGATGTCATGTATAGAAGGGTTTATGTTGAGATGTATAAGATACTCTTCTTTTTGCTAGTTCTTATTGTATGAACTTTACTTATAAAATTTTCTTTTAAGTATGCACATATGACCATGTTGAAAATATTTTTCTTCACTCACCATTATCAAAATTAAATTGATGAGCATTTGTTGAGAATGAGAATTTAATATCAATTTTATATGTTATAAAAATAAAAAATAAAAAATAAAAAAAGTACTTGAAAAAATTTGATACAAACTTTACTTACAAGTTTTTTTACCAAGTATGCCATATGATCATGTTCAAAATGTTTGTCTTCACTCACCATGAACAAAATAAAATTAAAGAGCATTTCATGAGAATGAGAATTCAATATCAAGTTTAAACTTTATTAAAAAAAAACATTTTTTGAAAAATTTAAAATAGACATTTTGTACGGTTACCAAACGTGTTTCTATTCTTTTTTTTTTTTGGTGACCCGGGAATCTTCGTGCACCGCTTCGTAGCGGAGTAAATCCTAGGGTGAATTGGGCCCCTACCACCGACCTAGCCACGGGTGAATCGCGCGTTTGCTGAAGCATCGACCACGCGAAGTTTCGAACTCCTCCCGGCGGTGGGGTACTAAGGTCGAAACCAACGCGGCCACCGTGGGCGGTGGTCGTGTTTTTGTTTTTGTTTTTTCTATTTCAAGAATAGTTTTTTTTTTTACACTTACCAAACGCGTTCTTTTGTTCAAAAACTGTTCCTAGGAACAGAAACACTTTTTTTTTTAGGGCGTGCATGGAAACGCTCCAAAGAAGTGTTTCGGAACACTTCTGTACGGATTTTGTTCAGAGAACAAAAAAGAACAGAAACGCATTTGGTTGCGTTTCTGTTCTTTTTTGTTTTTTTGTTCCCCGGACGAATTGGAGCAAAAAAAAAAGAAACACAAAAAGTTGTTTATGGAGAAAAGAAACACTTCTTCGAAGCCAAAAAAGAACAAAAATTCTCTCTCTTCTCTTTTCTTCTTCTTTTCTTCTTCTTTTTTTCTTCTTTTTCTTTGGCCGGTCACCGGCCTCGGCCATGGCCGGCAACCGGCCGTCGAGGGCGGCGACGCCGTCGAGGGCCGGCGACGCCGTCGAGGGTTGGCGACCTCGCCGGAGTGTCGCCGGCCCGGCGAGGCTCGGCCCTCTCCGAATCGGGCGAGCTCGAGCTTGCCCAACCATGGCGAGGCCGGCGCCGGCGACACTCGGCCTCGCCGGATCTGGGTGAGGCCGAGCTCGCCCAGCCAAGGCGAGGCTCGGCCTTGCCGAGGCGGCGAGCCTCGCCGTGGCTGGGCGAGGCTGCCGGCCCCATCGGCCGGTCGCCGGAGGCCGGTGACCAACCGAAAAAAAAAATGTTTAAAAAATTAAAAGAAACAAAAAAAGAATAAAATTTACCAAACGTGTTTCTACTCATTTTTATTTCCGGAACAAACGTTACTAAACGCGTTCTTTTGTTTAAAAACCGTTCCGGAACGGAAACACTTTTTTTTGTTTCCTCGGAACAAAAAAGAACAGAAACGTTAACATTCGCACCCTTAATTTCTATCCCCTAGAACAATTTTTGAACAAAAACGTTACCAAACGCGCCCAAAGAGAACTAACAAAAATATCACGGGGATGGTCTTACCAATTTCGGGGGAGGAAGGTTTGTTATGGCGGTCTTGGTCAGAGGGTTAAAAAGAAGTAAAAGTGCCTCGTAAAAAGAAGCGCCATCCTCTGCAAGATTGCGCGTCTCCTTTGGAGCAAGAGACTGACTTTATTTATGACATGTTTAGTAACGCTTCTGATTCTAAAAAAAAATTATTTTTTTTATTCTAAAAAGTAGAAAAGAAAAAGGAAATTTATTTAGTAATGTCAATTAATTTTTCGATTTCTTGAAACAAGGAATAGATTTGAAACAAAAATAAAAAGTAGAAAAAGTTATTTGTTTATTCTCGAGAACAATTTTTGAAACAAATGATTTTTTCTTCTTTTCTTCTTCTTTCTCTTTTAGTAATTTGTCAGGCCTCGTTGATGGCCGGCGATCAACTAGAGATGAGGTCCGGCAACCTTGTCAGTGATTGGGTGAGGTCAAGCCTTGCCAGTGACTAAGACTGGAAATAGTCCTGTCCTTTTTCTTTATCGTTTAATTATTTTCCTTGAATTTTATTTTCCTTTTTTATGTTCTTTACATAGTGCCCATGAGTTTGGGGGCATGACCAACTCCCAAGTTAATGAAAAGAAGACTAAGGTTCACTCGTAAGCACAAGAGATTATACAGCTAAGCTTTGAGGTTGAGCTAAAGCTAAACTTTAACAAGTCTAGTTTTAGAGTAAGATTCTTTTTTGTGGGTAGATATTACGTCAAAGTGCTTTGAAAATCACTTCTTACGTTATAGTGTTGTTTAATTAATTCAACAATTCTAGTGAATAAATGAAAAAAAACGACATCAGCTTTACTCCTAGAGGGACATAGAAATTAACATGCTCTTAGCACTTGATTAAGGTCATTTATAAACGTTTTTTTTTTCCTCCACTGCTTCCCAGTACGTATTTGGTAATTATAATCCTAAATAGAATACGCATTTTCTATGTGGCCTTGTAGTGGGCATTGAGCTTCGTATGGTCTCTTCAAAGGTCTTCCCCACTAATTTAGTAGAAATTGTTATCAAAAGTTGCCTCTGGTGCTGTGTTTTGTCACTTTGTGTCCAAACTTCTTCTGTTCGTATCCTACGGTGGCTTTTTGTTCATGAAAAATTGAAAATATGCTTTTTTTAACAAACTGTAAGCTAACATGCTTAGAGAAAAATGCATTAGGAACCGACAGTGTTTTGGATTTTATATTCGAACCAAAAATGACACTGATCCAGAAGCAATTATCGTACCAAAAGGAAAAAGAGAAGAGAAACGGAGAATATAGATAACAAGTCTTGGTCGGGTTGTTTGTGGGGTCGAGAGGCATCATTCCTTCAGACGACATAAGATGCTGGAGATCTTGATTTTGTCTTCCACTTTAGAGTTATCCTCTGGATTCTCTGTCTGCATTTTCTCAAATTTCTCGGATGCACTGTTGTTGTTTTTGTAATTATTATGATTTTTTCTTGCTGCTGCTGTTGCTACTATTATTATTATTATTATTATTATTATTATTATTATTATTATTATTATTATTATTATTATTATTAAACAAACATCCATTGGGTGAAGATAAATTTCTCCTGGTATGTTGCTCTTAGTGTATCTCTTTAGCGATATCAATTGTGTTATATTCTCCTTTTGGTCATAATCAATATTCATACAAAATCGTCAATTAGGGACCATTTGTAAGTTATTGCAAGATTAAAGAGGTGGCGAGATCATGGTACTTTCAATCGAATTCGACTTCCTCACACCATAGCCACAACTATGGTCGACAACTGGCCACAAGCAAGCTTAGGCCTCGTCAGATTGGCAAGCGTGAGTTTAGTGAGCTTGAGCTCGTTGCTCACTAGATTGGTGAGTGAGGGGTGAACGAGAGCCTTTAGCTCGCCGATTTGGTGAGGATTGGGGCTGGTGACCTTGAACTTGCCTTTGGCCAGTCACTGGCCGTCGATCGGCCAAAGAAGAAGAAGGTGGAAAAGATATAATATAAAAAGAAGAAGAGAAAAGTAGAAAGAAAATAAGAAAATTTTAAAAATTAAAAATTCAATTTTTGTTTTTTTAAATAAAAAACTAAAAAGAATACACAGAGGAAAATTAAATCGAATTTTTCATACCAAATGATAAAAAAATATTTTGTAGTTTATTTTCAAATTTCAACCAAACATTGTAATATGGTATTTTTCAGGAAAGTGGCTTTTCAGAAAATATTTTTCAGAAACGTTACATTTTTCACAAAATGAATGGAGTCTTAAATGAAATGCTTTTTAGACAAAAGGTTGGAATATTGCGACCATATGGATTATGTAAACGTAGTTCAGACTCATTCAAAAACTTATATTGAATTAGATTTGTTGCTTTAAATTTATAAAAACCTAAATTTAAACTCTTAGTTAACTTTTTATCATCCAGTTTATTAAATTTAAGTTAGAAAGTAGATTTTTGATTAATTTTAATGCCTCTAGCGAAAAGAGACTTTTGTTTCAATGGGCAAGGAAAGTGAAATATTGCCCGTTTTCAATTTGATTTGCAAACCACTAGGGGTTCGCCCCAGTGGCCACCCTTCCAACTTGGAAGGAGGAGATGGGGGTTCAAATCCCCACATTCTTAGGGGGGATTGGGGTGAGGACGATTTCATTTCATAAGTGGGTTTTGACTCCTACGCCGTGCAAGGAGGCAAGACAAAAAGTCGAGAGTGAGTGTTAGAGTAGGATTAGAGTAGAACCAACCGAAAAAAAAGAAAATTTGATTTGCACAACCACATGGTCTAATTATAAGGTGAACTAACTAAAGGTGAGGGCTAGTCATGTAATTTAATAGGGGTGTCAAATATTTGATTTAGTTTGGTTCGAATCGGATTTTTAGGAAATTCAAACTTAATCGAATTGAGAAGGTGAGTAGCTAAATTGAATTGAATCGTGACCTAAATGAAAAACCTGGTTTGATCCTTATTTTGCCATGCTTACTAGAGTGAGAAAAGAAGAGAGATTTGAAATTAGGCATTTAGTTTTTGTTGAGAATTTTAGTTTAGTTCAATTAATCAAATCAAAATAACCTCAATTGAAAAAAAGATCGATTTTTTTTTCATTAATTGAATCAAAAATCAAGCCAAATTGAAATAGACGAAATTTCAATTCGGTTTCATTTTCGATTTCGATTTCCATTCGAGTTCAGTTTTGTAGTCCCTGCAAATTACCTCATGAAAGACGCACAATCCACGACAAGATTGCGTGAATCCCAAGCATGTCTGGCTCATCTTTGGGGCGAGAGAAGAAATAATTTCCAATATGAATACCTCGCGGAAGTCGCCAAGCGAAAGTGATGATCGCGTTATGACAATAAAAAAGAAAAAGAAAAAGGGATGATTGCATGGCTCTTGCGGAGAAGCTACGAAAATATCTTTAAAGTCTACGGTGAGGTAGTCTTGCCAATTTCAAGGAAGGAAGGTTTGTTTCGGTGGCCTTGGTCAAGAAGGTGAGGGTTGAAAAGAAGTAGAATTGCCAGGTGAAAGAAACGCAATCCTCCACGAGACAAGATTGCGCGTCTACTTTGGGGCAAGAGAGAGAAGTCAAGCTTTATTTATAGTCCGAAGTGCTTGTGCCTCGAGCAGAACGTCAATCATCATAAATCACTTGAGGGCTATGTAGAAGACCGACACGCGACACGCGACACGACACACGACACGACACGACACGCGACACGTCATTTTTCAAAAAATAGAGAATTTCGACACGTTCCGACACGTTAAATATTAAATAAATATTTTTATTTTTAATTAATTTGATTTAAATTCATATTAATTAAAAAAGAGCCTACAATGAATTTACACTAATAATATTAATAAATTAATTCATTGGAAATTCGAAAGACATTCATAATTAATACGTATCCATGTTTGGAAATTAGAATCAACTTATTTAAATAAATCTATGATTTTTTACAATGATCAAAATTTATTATCATTTAAAATTCAGTATTTTTATTTTTTAAAATTATTATTTATTTTTTCCGATTAAAACAAAGTTTCCCACCACTCCCAATTTTATTTCAATTTTTTCCCTCCCTCCCCCACGAGAGACTATTCCTCCCCTCCTAAATTTATTTCAATTTTTTTCCCTACCTTCCCACGTCAGACTATTTCCCCCACCCCAAATTTATTTCACTTTCCCCCCCCCACCCACCCACCCACCCACCGACGTGACAGACTGTCACTTTCACCCCGTTGAGTTTCAAAACCCTAGCTACAGGATCACATTTTCTCCCTCGCCGCACGACCTCGCAATCCCTTCCTCTCCTCACTTTTTCCCCTCGCCGCACGGTCTTCCTCTCGATCCATCTCCATCTCCTCGCCGGACGACCTCCATACGACCCCCTTCCTCTCCTCTTCCTCTCGATCCTTCTCCTTGTCCTCCGCCTTGCCTTCGGCCCTTCCTCACTTGCAGTTGCAGCCTCGTCGCCGATCCCGCAGCATCACTGTGACCGCCCTCACCTCAGTCTCTACGGCCGCCCTTGCCTCGGACCTTGGTCTCTACTCTTTCTCTGGCGCATCAGTCTCTACTCTTTCTCTAGCGGTTTCTCGCCGTCGCGGGCTCGCCATTGCTCGCGGCCTTGTCTCTCCTCCCTCGCCCTCGCTTCCATCCGACACGCGTGTCGAGACGAGTCGAAAAAAGTTGACTGTGTGTCGGAAAACTCGACACGCGTTGACCGCGTGTCCAGACGTGTCGGGCGTGTCCAAGCGTGTCGGCGTGTCCGACACGTGTCGGACACGACACGGAAGCACGGACAACGTGTCCGTGCTTCATAGCTTGAGGGTGCACATGGAAACACTTCTGTTTCTTTTTTATTCCTGGGATTAGAAACAAAAAAAAGTATTTCTGTTCCGGGGAACAATTTTTGAACAAAAAAACGCGTATGGTAAGTATAAAAAAAAAAAAAACTGTTCTTAGCATAAAAAAGAACAGAAATACGTTTGGTAATTGCAATCAATTTTTGTTCCTAGAATAGAAAAAGAACAGAAACACGTTTGGTAAACGACAAAAAATTTTTATTTCCAATTTTTTTTTAAAAAAATTTTATTTAATAAAGTTTAAACTTGATATTGAATTCTCATTCCTATGAAATGCTCATTAATTTTATTTTGTTTATGGTGAGTGAAGACAAACATTTTATATAGGTGATCATATGGCATATTTCGTAAAAAAAATTTTGTAAGTAAAGTTTGTATCAAATTTTTTTCAAGTACTTTTTAATTTTTTAGTTTTAAAGCATGAGTAAATGAGTGAGTTTGGACTAAATAACTTGATTTATAATGCGAGAAAAGAACCTAGAATAAGCTGGTAGGCGGAAACTCAAGTTACAAGGAAACAAATGATGATTAGAACTATGTTATAGAAAGATATCTCGAGACACCAGATGCATTGTATGAGGAGGAAAAATTCCACCAAATAAGAAATTTTACCCATTCTGATGAGAAACTTGTCATAAATCTTCTGCTTATAAAGTAAGAAACAGCGCCCTTAAAGTTCGCAGAAAAAGATATCTACATTTTTTAATGAGTGCCATTGCCAAACTTTTAGTAAGAAAACATATTTAACAAACTAAAAGCTATTCGGTTTGTAAACAAAAAACATTTGAAGCTGCATAGTAAAGGCTGAAGCTATCAGAATTGAATGCAATTAACTAATTCATCCAATGCAAACAGAGTTTAATGTTTCATGTGCTCACATGTCACTTTCTAACTTTTTCTGCATCAGATGGAAAAAAGAGTGATGGTCCACACGGATTCCAGCTTCGTTAGATATGTCTTCTTATGATTTAATTTCTGCATGTATTGGATGAAAGTACTTTACATATACCAAGTCGTGTAAAATTGCAAGACGAAATTGTGCATGCAGCATAGTATATGGTACGAGATGACTCTATCCCGAGTAATTCAGAATATATATGACGAATACACCATTAGCACTCGAAGGGCAAAACATTGCTCTTGTCACTGCACGCAAGGAGCACTTCACCAATAAGAAATGCCACCTATCTTGTCATAAGAATTTATCCTAGTAATCAAATTATGAGTGAGGAGCACAGATCAGATGTTTTTCCTAACAATCTTCATTGAAAAGGGCGACCTCCCTTATGCTTATTACCAAGTTGACTTATACATGACTAATTTCCTAGCTCTCCACATGAGGGAGCTGAAACCTAGCAAGAATTATTACAAAACATGTCCATTTCAATGTCGGGGTGGCAAATAAATGGGAGGATGTGATGCATTTAAATTATAGTAATAATTCAGATCAATGCATACAATATAAACAAACAAAGAGAATAGACGTACTGGAAGAATCTCGACAGAACCCACTCTTATTTCGTGAGGGATGAGAACAAGAATTCAGCATGGACCAAATTAAATTCCAGAATAGACAAATGCCAAAAGCCAAAGAATGACACAAAGTCGTGTGAGGCACTAGTTCATGAGATGGTATGTTAATTTAAGTGTGTAAGTACAAATATTTTCCTCTTGAAAAATTGCAGACGGCAGTTTCTACTAAATCACGATCAATAGTCTGGTACTCTCGGTGATAAGAAAGATCATAAGCAATTAAGTTTGGATTAAAATAAAATTTCAGCCCTGTAAAGGCAATTATACAACCCTAAGCATCAATCACCATGACATCTAAAACCTAAGGTGTTGCTAATACCCACAGCAGCACAAGAAGTGCCCCGACAAAGAAGTATGTCAAAGAACGTCGATGAAAAGATAGTCCACGCATCTTCGGAGGCTTCTGCAACATACAAAGTATCGTATCTCTCATAGACTAACTCCAGTAAACTGCAGCTTCCTGAACAGCACGCCAAGGAGCCAGAGACGACGATCGAATCGTCCTCGGATTAACAAGGTCGTGAAAGGAACAAACGGGGTCTAAGTAGCTAATCAATGTCATGGACTCATATTGGAGATGATGCCAGTTAAATACCCATAAAGCGTAGCCCAGCACATAACACTCCCGAGCATCGAATCCAATTTCCACAACACTTCCCAAAATCAGATGCAAGATGCCGGTGAACAATGCCCGACATCAATTTGGGATCCCGGTTCAACCATTAAAGGCAGGTGCCATAACTCTCCTTTGTCGGGATGGATTAGACTCAAAGCCCACTCATCAACAACATCATAATGCTTAATACCAAACACAACGAAGGAAGAACACGAACCAAGTCGCCTAATTCGCCTCCCCCGTCCGAGACACGCTGCACTTCGACTCCAACCAAAACACGACAAAATCCCAAAAAAAAAAAAAAAAAAAAAAAACTTAAGAATAGATAATGTGCCATTGCGCCAATCGGGAACACGACCGAGAGATGGCGACTCGAGCTCGGAGGGGAAGATTGTCGGCTAGCCGCCGTCGGTGGCTCATCGCCGGCCACGGAACGTGAAGCTCCCCCACACGAAAGCACGCTGGAGCAAAAAGCACGCTGGAGCAGGAACAGGGACTGAAGTGGAATTAAATAAGAGTTCGGGGGTCTGCCGCTCGAGCTCGGCATAGCAGCTCGAGCGACCAGTCGATCACCCAGATTTGCCGCAGATCTGGGCGACCGACGCTCGCTTGGGCCTCATTCTGGTCGCTCGAGCTGGCAGAGAGGCTACTTTGCCGCTCGAGTGACCGGAGAGCTGCTCGCGAGCGATCACAGCAGCTCGAGCTCGGCAGAGCAACTCGAGCGAGCTGTCGCCGAAGCCCTCGTCGACCGGAGAAGGAGGAGCACCAGAAACGTACCTGGAGTCGCCGGAGTGAGGAGTCGCTGGAGAGTCAGCCGAGTGGGAGAGACGCCGGAAAAGGGAGAGCACGAGAACGAAGCTTCAGCCGAGAGCCACGAGCACACACGAAGGAGAAGAAAGCTTCAGCCGGTGTTGTTCCAATTTTGTCTTTTATCAACAATTTGCTTGTGTAGGCGGAGATCCGGTATTTTCGAATCCGGTTTTGTTTTTGTGTTATTTTCGTTTTTGTTCTTTTTTGCCTTCCAAGAAGTGTTTCTTTTGAAAAGAAACAACTTTTTATGTTTTTTTTTGTTCTTATTTTGTTCCGAGAACAAAAAAAAAAAAAAAAAGTAAACGCAACCAAATGCATTTCTGTTCTTTTTTTGTTCGGGAACAAAATCCGTACGAAGTGTTAAAGCGTTTCTAAGAAACGTTTCCATGCACGCCCGAGACGCTCGTCTTTTGTTACGAGAGATCTGATTTTGACAGCTACAGTTTGAGGCTTGAAGCTTATCCTCGAATTGCATTGCCTTTCGAAACTCAGACACATGTTGATATGCTTCAAGGCAATTTCTTTTCAAACACTAAAACTCATCACGATAATTTCATCTTTGCATCGCTCCTCCAGGTAAGCTCGACTTTTATTCTCCAGTCTATGACAATTGATAGGTTGAAAAAAAAAAAAAAATTGATTTTTACTCATTGCATAACATCTAACATCCTTTAAAGCATACAAAATTTTGCATGTGAGGTTCCCTCAACTTTTCCGAAATCATCATCACATATATTGCTAATTTTTCTTACTTTTTCTTATTCAAACTAATCTGTATGAATGATTGGATCAGTTAAACCCGGTGTCACATGCTGGCCCTTTTACCCCGATAATGTTTTAAAACATTACCTTTGACTAGAGACCAGAATGATTGATTGAACTCTTGAGCCAAAAAGCCTGTTGGATAAAATTACAAAAATACCCTTCTAGACCCAATTTTGGGTCCATTGGTCTTATGCGTATCTCAATTGTATAAAATTACATAACGGCACGAAACATCCAAAATACTTGATTTTTGCAGGAATAATTCCTTTTTTAAAGTTAAAAATTAATTTTTTTTCCAAATATCAATCATGCTAGTCTATTGTTTTCAATAATTGCGCAGAGCCTTTCAAAGGCTACTAATTAGAATTGTCAACAAAAAATATTTATCTCAACAAATCATATCGACTAGAGAATTTTTGGATGTCTAGAAAATTATTCCATTATATTTTTCCAATTTTCATAATTTCTGGAAAATGACAAAGAATTCAAATGTTTTCCGGACATTATGAAAAATTCACAATTGTACTATGTTCTGTGCTGGTTTCAATGGAAAACTTGAAAATTCCTTGCTGTCATTGGACAAGGCCGTGGTTGATTCCTCTTCATGTTGCCAATTTCGCAATTGAATTACGACTCTTATTTCAAACCGCATGCATTTTTCGCTTTTACTGTAACCACTGACTATTCTAATTTGTCTTCACATATGAGTTTACTTTCTTTTTCCCTTTCGAATTTGGCGTGCTGCAATTGAAAAATGTAAGTGTGGGGGCAGCTTGTCGATAACCTCAAGTTATTTCTATCGATAAGTAGCAGCCACACCTATCATGTCCATCATAGAACAAGGAACGTGCATGGTTGCAAACACCTCCCCTTGTTATTTTGTGAGAAACTAATTTCTTAACACTTTCAAAAACATGGAGAAAATAAATGATATGTTTGTAAAGTTGATCTCTTTATATTGATGGATATTTGAGACAAAATTAAAGAGGACAAATGGTTTCAACAAAAGACAAATTTAAATTGTTATCTCCAAATCTGTTAAATCAACCATACAAAGGGTAACAATTATCAGACTACTGTCGACTATAAGTAATCAAATAGAGTAGGCAACTTTTCTCTCGAAATGCAGAGTTCCTTCCGACCTTCATGGTCGTCAGTATCCTTGAACCCTAATTGTGCATCTCCACTGTCATGCCCCGACTCTAGGTCACATGACCATCCTTCAAGTTTGGTCGATTTTGTTAAGCGATATCCCCAAGACTACATATCGCCGACCCTGTCCTTTCTAGTAGCACATGCGGAAGCAGTTATAAAAATCCCCAGACAATAAAGCAATGGGATATACAAGTAGGACTAGAAACTTGAACCTGAAAACCACATCCTTATGATCATATACAAGCCATACTAAAACGATTGGTTTCTACTCAAATTGATTCTATAGCAAACGTCATCAAGATCCTACTCTGGATCATTCTCGGGGTTCTCCTTCTGATACTCCTTTTCGGGTTCCTCATCAGGGTTTTCCTCATCAAGTTCCTCCTCCTTAAGCTCCTCATCCGGGTCCTGAAATGGTTATTCAATAACCACTGAGACAACGTCTCAACAAGTTCTACCCCCTAAGACCCGATTAGTAAACTAATACACTTTAGGGCTGCCTATGCACAACATGAGCTAGAAGACTTACCTTAGCCTCAGATTCCACCTGCATATTAGTACAGATCAAATATGCACCCAAGCAATCACATCACAGATCGAAGCATCGATCTCATCGACTTAGTCGATTTCACATCAGGAAGACCACTCACGATCATCTCCCTTCAATCATTCAATTCACAACATCAAACCAAGGCAATGAATCACATCAAGACACTCTCAGATCGAATTATCGATCAATCGACTTAGTCAATTACAAGTCAGTCGAATCATTTCTAGGCCATTCATTCCACACCAAGCAATTCCTTAGATTTAGTGACTTTACGGTCCCACCCGACCCTCTCAAGAACTAGTGGCTTTACGGTCCCACTCGACCCTCTCAAGAGCTAGTGGCTTTACGGTCCCACCCGACCCTTTCAAGAGCTAGTGGCTTTACGGTCCCACCCGACCCTCTCAAGAACTAGTGGCTTTACGGTCCCACCAGACCCTCTCAAGAGCTAGTGGCTTTACGGTCCCACCCGACCTTTTCAAGATGCCATACTATGTCACCGAGCCACGTGCATTCTCCAGGAAGACATACCGAGTCTCCGAAACATGTGCATTCTCTAAGGCTACTTTTTTGCCAAGATGACATATCTAATCACCGAGCCACGTGTCTTTCCCGAGTAACATTCCAATTCACTGAGCCATGTGCATCCTCAAGGTGATTTACCAACTCACTTTCAATACTAACAACCGATACTAGACCAATTCTCAATCACAAGGCCAAAATTGCATTATTTAATAACATACTTTAAAATGCACCATTAAATCAATTCGACACGAATTAAAGCTCAAATAAATAAACGGGCTGCTCCATGACAATCGGCACGAAAATCCGGTCACCGGCCATCCCGGTTGAATTTCTGGAAAATAAATAATTAAATAATTAATTTTGAACATTAAATAAATAATTACAATAAATTCAATTTAGCACAATATAAAGCTCGATTAAATAAACGGATTGCGCCATGATCATCAGCATAAAATCCCGGTCACTGGCCATCCCAGTTGAATTTCCGGAAAATAAATAATTAAATAATTAATTTCGAAAATTAATATTTAATTCCTAAAAATACCACTTAGGCCCGAATCGCTTAATTAACACCCGATAAGGGACGAGAAAAATCCCAAGAAGCATCCAATAAATACTACAAGTAATTCTCTATCTAATTACACTAATCGCACCACTAATATGCAAAGCAATTAACTAATAATCACTAATCAATTCTAATCTAACAACCTAATTACACTTAATTAACACTAATCAACCTTTAAGCGTAATTAGCAAACTAAGAAGGCATTAGTGAGTAAAACTCACTCAAAACGACGGGCTCGAAGCGAGGATCGATTTTCCTCAAAGCGGGCCGAGCATTCGGAGCTCGGGAAGGCGGCCAAAACAGCCAAAACCCTATGCGATACCCATTTTTCCAGCCCTCGATCGGCGCTGGAAGGGGCGGATTTAGGGCTAGTTGAGGCGGCCAAGGGCGGCTAGAGTCTGGTGGAGCTCCGGCGGGTCGAGGTGGCGGTGCATGGTGGCCAGAGATGGCTGAATCGTGGCCTGAGCTAGCCAAAACAGAGCTGAACAGAGGCGGTTGGGAGCTGGGGTCGCACGGCGGGGCGGTGAGAGGCGCGGCCAAGCACGACTACACGCGCACTCGCGCGGGGACGGGCGACCGGTGACAATGGCAGCTCCGGTCGAGCAACGCCAGCTGCTGCCCCAACTCCGATGTCCTCCCAAATCTGGAACCCCGAGCAACGAACGAAGAGGAAGACAAAGGGTGGACGGCGTTCAAGCGGGCGAGCAGGAGACGGACAGCGGCAGCATTCCGGCACGATGGCGAAGGCAGCTCCGGCGTGGCCGCGGTTCCTTCAACGTTGCTGGCCACTGATTCCGCTTCTGCAGTTTTTTCGAACCAGCCAAGAAGGAGAAGAAGAAGATGTAACCGGCGTAGCAGAATGGGGAAGAGGAAGGCGGAGGTGCGGCTGCTCCGACGGCGTGCAGCGGCGAACGGTGGCAACTCCGACTTCGGTGAGCAACAACAGCGACAAGAGGACCTACTGGTTCGGTTGCTCTGGTCTTCGCACAGCCATGGCATGAGCGGCTGAAGAAGAAGATGGGGGATTTGGTCGACGGGGGAAAAGAAAAGAGAAGAAGAAGAAAAATCCATTTTCCCCTCTTCCTCTCACACTTTTTCTCTCTTAGGTCATCACAAACTTGGCCCACCATGACATCATGTGATGTCACCTTCCACTCACCATTTCTTGACAATTATACCCCTTCTAGAAGCATTTAGGTAGGCCAAAGTTTGGGGTAGAGGTGGCATACGAATTTTTGCCAAGTTCTCTTCCCAATTGGACCTTAATCCCTCTTGATTCAATTTAAATTGACTCCCATAATTTCATTTAACACCTCGTCATTCCAATTGGTATTTTTCCTTACCAATATAGCCCACTTGCATCCCAATTCCACAATCCTTAGCTTCAACTGAACCAAAGCGGTCCTATTTATCCAGTCGAAATTAGGACCCGAAAATTTGGATGTCACATCCACCGAATTATCGGCACTAAAAACCCAGATTTTACTTCATCGTCATCCCTCTTCATACTGATCATCGCCAATTTCATCACACTCGTTTTCTCCGCCCTCTACAATTCCATCCTGTTTCTTCAGTCGAACTCCCTCAATCTTTGTTTCCATCGCATACCCAACAAACCCCACCCTCCATTGCTCTTTTTGCTAACCGTTTCTTGCCATGCACATGCTTCAACTTCACTCTATGGTTGCTACAGTCCAGTTTGCATCTTGCATGGCATCACTCCTGTGGCACTCTCTCCTCTGATTGCCTCAACTTCAGCTAATTTTGTCAATGGATGCCCAAGACAACGCTGAAGCCTCCTGACTTGCGGCCCTATGCAATCAAATGGGCCGCCTTTGGACTGACCACGAAATTGAAGAGTGGCAAGAACCACCGCCCCTGCACAGAGTGAAGGAGTGTCAACTCATGTTGATCGGTAAACTTATCTCCAATCCATCTATCAATTTTCAGGCTTTACAGAAGTTTTTGAAGCAAGTATGGTGAACAGAGGAAGTAGAGATGAGTCAATGGGATAATGGGTTCTATGTGGTGAAGTTTAAGTCGGAGGGTGAGAAAAATAGAATCTTAGAAGGCGGACCATGGGTGTTTTCTAGTCATTTACTTCTTTTTAGGCCTTGGCAACCAAATACACCCCTGCATTGCTATGAGTTTACCACTTGTAATTTGTGGGTGCAAGTTCATGGGCTGCCAATGGAATGGTGTTCTGAGGAAATGCTGTGCAAGGCTATTAAGCACGTAGGAAAGGTGTTGGAGGTGAAATTAGACTTTAAAGAAAACTCCACATTCAAAATAGGCAGGGTTCGTGTGGAATTCAGATTAAGTGAGCCACTGAAATCAGGACAACTACTATGGATAGCAGGAAAACTTCTTTGGTTGGACTTTAGGTATGAACGGTTACCCCATTTCTGTTTTTCCTGTGGCAAAATTGGCCACTATGCAACCTACTGCAAAGATATTCCCTTTACAGAAGCAAAAATGGAAGGTAAGGAGAAAATGGCGTATGGGCATTGGTTGCGAGCAGAGGTTAAAGTTCCTAGTCCCTATTGGGTTACCTTTTATGAAACTTCTGGGGTACAGCATGACGAGGTTGTTCCTGAAACACCGTCTCCTACTCCTGTCCTTCCTGCACTTCCACCTTATGAGGGCACATCCACAACAAAGCAGCACCCTACTATCCCCACTACACCAGCCGCAACCAGCTCAGAATCTGCATAGGATAAGTCCTTGTTAATAATGAAGGATACTCAGCTCCAGGCAATTCAGTATACAGAGCAAGGGGCATGTTTTTAGCACCACACAGAAACTACTTCAACTTGTTCTACTCTAACACCTACCATACCTCAACCGTCAGCTGGAAATATCATCTTACCTTTACCATAGGGCAATCTTAGATCTGAATGTGCACAGCAACAACCACTTATACCATTGTCAGGAGTTTATATCAATCAAAAAAAGAAAAAAACATATCCAGCTATCGACCAAGGCAACTATTTCTAAGAAACAGAAACGCCATACTCATTATCAGATGTCTTCTATATTGCAGACTTTGGATGAACAACAGTTGATGGACACGCCTGTTATGCTAGTTGACGAGTTACAGCAACGGGTTTTGGTGGCTGGCCCTCAACAGCCACCAATCGACAAATGAAGCTCATAAGTTGGAATTGCCAGGGCTTGGGCTCAGCCCTGACAGTTCGTGCCCTTAAGGCCCTAGTGGCTAAAGAAGAACCTGACCTTATCTTTTTGATGGAGACTAAGAATAAGACAGATGTTCTCCAGCGAGTCCAGACTCGTCTTAAATTCTAGCAATCTTTTGTGCTTGATCCTCTTGGCCTTGTAGGAGGTCAGGCTCTTTTTTGGCATTCTCATCTTAGTATTACCTTCAACCGTACAGATCAGCATCTGTTTGATTTCCTTTGTATCGATACTCGTTCTGGACAGTCTATGCATGTTACATGTCTCCATGCCCCTTCAGTTTATCAAACCCGGTTTCTTTTTTGGAATGAACTCAGACAGCTAGCACTCTCTAATACTCTACCCTGGATTTGCATCGGGGACTTTAATGAAGTTCTATACCCTTGGGAGAAAGATGGCAAACGACTAGCTGATCCGAACAGAATGCAAGCATTTCGAGAGGTACTTTATGATTGTTCTCTGGTGGATATAATTAGTAAGGGATGTGCATATACTTGGATGAATCACAGGGAGGGTGAGGAATTGATCAAGGAAAGGTTAGATTGAGCCCTATGTAATTTGGAATGGCAAGAGATTTATCCCGACACTGAGGTTGTAGCCCTTCCTGCATTAGGCTCTGATCACAGTCCATTATTCTTATCTACGGATGGCCCTTCCAAACATCGTCATAGATCCTTTTATTTTGAGGCGTTCTGGTTGCAAGAATCAGAGTGCCGTGAGGTTATTTCTAAGGCCTGGAGTTCAACACATCTACCAAGGCAGAATCTTCCTCAACGGCTACTTAAGGTTTCGCAAAGCACTCTCGAGATGGAGTAAATCTCACTTTTCAGCTCCTCGACAGCAAATTGGCTATCTCCAGCACCAGCTCCAGTCTCTAATTAATAGACCCAATTGCAGCAATGCTATGCAACAAATTCAGCACCTCAAGGTAGAGATTCACAAGTTATGGGAGCAAGAGGAAAGATTCTGGGCTATAAGATCTCGCATCAATTGGCTCAAGTGGGGCGACAAAAATACTAAATTCTTCCATGCAACTACACTTCAACGTCGCTAAAGAAACATAATAAGGATGCTACAGTCTGATGACAACAATTGGGTTCGTGATGAGAATGATTTAAAGAACATGCTGGTTACCTACTATTCCACCATCTATCAATCAATAGGTCCTCGAAACTATGAGGCTATCCTTCATCAATGCTTGCCCACGGTAACAGCCGAAATGAATGTGCATTTAACAGCGGAACTCACACAAGAAGAAGTTCAATGTGCATTATTCCAATTGGGATCAACTAAGGCCCCTGGACCTGATGGATTGAATGGTCTCTTTTACCAATCCTACTAGGATATTTTAAAGGATGAACTTTTTCTTGAGGTCCAGGATTTCTTCGTGAGAGGAATCATGCCAACAAAGCTTAATAAAACTGATCATCACTCTCATTCCTAAGATTCCACGTCCATAATGGTTAGATCACTATCGCCCTATCAGCTTGTGTAATTTTGCTTATAAAATCATCTCAAAGATCCTTGCTAATAGGCTCAAACCCTGGCTTGAGACCTTAATTTCCACTGAGCAAAGTGCCTTCGTTAGTGGTCGTCAAATCCAGGATAACATTCTTATCATCCATGAAGTGCTTCACCAGTTAAGAACACGGAAGCGAAGACGGGATTTCAAGGCCATTTTGAAAATGGATATGAAAAAGCATACGATCGAGTGGAATGAGATTTTCTTAAAGCTTATCTCCTACAAATTGGATTTCATTCCCTTTGGGTGAATTGGGTGATGGAATGTGTAACAACAGTCTCTTTCAGTATCAAGTTTAATGGGGAGCTTTTAAGCTATTTCTGACCAACTCGCGGCCTTAGACAGGGGAATCCTCTTTCGCCTTATATATTTTTTCTGATGGAAAATGTACTGTCCACTCTTATTCATCGGGCACTTAATATGGAGCATCTTAAAGGCATTAAGTTCAACGGGTTTTGCCCTACACTTTCTCACTTATTTTTTGCGGATGATGCTATATTTTTCTTAGATGCCAAGCTGATGGAATGTCAAAATCTATCTAATATTATCAATCAATATTGTCTAGCCACTGGACAGGAAGTAAATAGAAACAAATCTAGAATATTTTTTAGTAGAGATTGCCCCATGAGCCTTCAGGAAAATTTGGCCAATGAATTTAGAGTGCCTTTGATGCTTAGAACAGGCAAATACTTAGGTATACCCTCAGATTGGGGTAGATCAAAAAGAGAGATGTTTGCCTGGATATTGGCTAAAGTAGATTCTAAGTTAAATGGTTGGAAAGAAAAGCTTATCTCCAAGGGCGGTAAGGAAGTTCTGATCAAGGCTGTTGTCCAAGCAATTCATCAGTATGCTATGGCTATATTTAAAATCCCTACTTCTATTTGTAAATCTGTTGAAAGGAAAATTGCATGCTTCGGTGGCAAAATAATAGCACTAAACCTAGCATTCACTGGACGAATTGGACAGAGCTTAAAAAGAGTAAAACTAAAGGGGGCCTTGGCTTTAGGGACCTTTTGGATTTTAATAGAGCCTTACTTGGAAAGTAGGCATGGCGTTTAATTCAGGGACCTTCGTCCCTGTGGAGTAAGCTATTTAAAGGTCTCTATTTTCCATTATGTGCATTTGCACAAGTTGAGACAGGCCATCGACCGTCTTGGGGTTGGCAAAGCCACGTTAGCCGGATGAGCTGTTATTCTACCCAATCTCCGATGGGCAGTAGGGGATGGCCGCACAATCAATCCGAGGACTGATCCTTGGTTACCAAGAGGAATATTAGGTGGTCCAGCTCAAAGAGATGAACCCCTGTTGTTAGCAGATTACATGGATTTCAGTCATAATACATGGAATGATTCTCTATTGCGCAGATTTTTTTATGATTCCATTGTGGCGGAAATTCTGACCATACCAGTCAAACCTAAATATATTTCGGATCAACTTATCTAGTCTGCATCTACTGATGGTAAATATAGTGTCAAAAAGGGGTACCAATCCCTCAGATAGAGCCAGACAGCCCTAAGTGGCGTTACTCTCAATATAGCCACTGATACAACTCATGCTCGGGAGTTGCTATGGAAACAGATATGGAAGCTGCAGATACCTCCAAAAATTCGCCTAATTCTATGGTCCATTAGCCATGAGGCTCTACCGACCAAGATTAACCTATTTCATCGCCACATCATTCCGGACAGTATATGCCCTCTTTGTTCTACAGGTACACCAGAAACAACAGCACATACTTTTTTATATTGTCAATGGATAGCAGATATCTAGTCTCATCCCCTAATCAATATTCAGATTCCTACACTACACATACAACATCTTCGAGATTGGCTTGGAAATATGCTGTCAAATAATCAGAACTCACCAGTTTTAGAAGTGGTGGCTGCACTCTTGTGGAATATCTAGAAAGCCAGAAACAATTTCATCTTTCGGCATCACCTTCCACATCCACTTAGGGTCGTTGATCAGTCTCTCGCAACTGTTCGGGCAGCGCGTTTGTCCTCCATAGCAAGCAGTATCACAACTCATACCCATATCAGCCCAAAAGAACTCTAGTGACCCCTAGAACCTGGAGCCCTGAAAGTGAACATAGATGGGGCGTTTCAACCGGGCGGTACTGAAGGGACTATGGCCTGCATCTGGTATGATCATAATGGGAAGTTTATTGATGGACTTACCCGAAGTTTTCCAGCTTCGTCTGCTTTGCAAGCCGAATTCCAGGCGTTCACGATCACTCTTCACTACCTGATGGAGAAGAATAGAGCCTCTGATCTGCTTGTGATCGAATCAGATTCCAAAATCCTAATTGATTCGGTGACGAGCTTAACGGATCCGCCATGGGAGGTTCGATCTCTCTTTGCTGAAGCTGTGGCTCTTCTTCGTGAGTTCTCCAATTTGCGAATTAGGTTTTGTAAAAGAGGGGCGAATTTTGGGGCGGATTGGGCTGCCAAGGCTCATAAAACCGATTCTCTTCCCTCTAACTGGGCCTCCTCACCTCCTTCTGCTTTGATGGATATACTTTATGCGGATGCTCTAGCGGCTAAGTGTAATATTAACTCTTTCTAATTAATATTACTTGTTTTCCAACCAAAAAATAAAAAACCATACAAAGGGTCAAAGAAAAAAATTGTGCCAATTATACCTCACGCACAAAGTGCACGAAGTGGGACTTTGATGGAGTGCAAATTTAAGTGAAACCATATATCGAGAAAAATATAAGATTGTGAGAGAAAATGTAAATTGTACTGAAAATGTAAATTTTTATAATGAAAGCGTAAATTGTTTAATTTTTCTCTTAATTCGCAAATTGCGTACCATACCATGACATCGGATTTTCCTTTTGATAAACCATGCTATGCACTTTGCCACGAAAACATAGGCTAACCACACATTTCCTCGGCCCCTAAACATAATTTACAGCCAGTTATTTGAAATTGCACTCTTGAGATTAGCGACTAAACTAACTTGGGCCAAAAAACAATTTCAACAAAATTACGAAAATGCTCTTCTAGACCCGATTTAAAGTCCATGGGCTCAATTCGTATCCAAATGGTCCAAAATTACTTTTTTTTTTTTTCGGCGGGGGGGGTCTATGTCCAAAATTACTTAAGGCCGTGAAACATTCAAAATACTCAATATTCGCATAAGATAATTCATTTCTAGAAAACAGATAGAAATTAAGGGCGCATTTTGTAACGATTATGTTCTCAGGAGCTGATTTTGACTAGAAATAATTATTTTTTATTCTCGTTGTTCCCGAGAACCGATTATGAGTAAAAAAAAACGCATTTGGTAACTGTCCAAATTTTTTGATTGGAATAGAATTGCGTTTAATACCATGCTAATTGATTCTGTTCCAAATTAATTTATTTTGATTTTTAAATATTTTTAAATATTTTTTTTTTACTTTTTTTCCCTTTTTTCCTATTCTTCTTCTTCTTCTTCTTCATGTGGCCGGTTGCCCGGATGAGGGTCGCGATGCTCATTGGCGCATTGTCGGCCCTTGGCGAGGTCGGCCCTCGTCGGCCGAGCCTCGCCGGCAACCGGCCGAGGCTTGGCCTCGCCGGACGGCGAGGCCGAGCTTCATTGGTGGCCAAGTGAGCCTCGCCGGTAGGCGCGCGAGGCTCGCTTAGCCATTGGCGAGGCTCGACCTCGCCCGGATTGCGAGGCCGAGCCTCGCCCGGCCCCGCCGGTGGCCGACCGGCCTCGTCGGGGTTGGGCGAGGCGGCTGACCACCGGCGAGGCCGGGCGAGCCTCGCCGATGGCTAGGCTTGCCTCCGGTGGTGGACGGCGGCGCCGGTGGCGGCGGACGGTGGCGGGTGATGGCGGACGGCAATAGCAGGATGACGGAAGGGAAGAATGAGAGTTTCATTGTTTTGATTCTTTTTTTTGATTCTCGGACGAAGAATCAAATTTTTTTTTTATTCTCAATTCTCTTCCCAATCTGTTTTGGGAACAAAAATTTTACCAAACGCGATTTATGTCCCAAACGATTTAACAAAAATCGAATCGCAAAGACTGTTTAAGATGTTGCCAAACATGCTCTAAATTTCCCAAATATCAATCATTTTAGTCTATTCTCTTTGGTCATTGCTAAGAGCCATTCAAAGGCTATGAACCGAATTGTCAACAACAAATATATATTTGAACAGAGCAGGTCATTTAGAGAATTTTCGGATGTTCATCAAACTATTTTCCATAAAATTGGCAATTTTGTAATTTCTGGAAAATGATAGAAAATTTAAATATTTCCAGTGAAAAATTCACATCTGTACTGTTTTGTGTACTGATTTCAATGGAAAACTATTTTGTAATCTAACGCGTAATCCGTAAAAGCAGTTGGAAGCAACCGCATGCGCAAGCACTTCAAATTTTTAAATTTTTTCTGTTTCTGAGTAGCCTACTTCGCCTTTGGTGCACTCATCTCTCTCTAAAGGAGGAGAAAACTCGCTCTGCCCTCCCTCTTTCCGACCGGCTAACCACTGCGAGCAACCGACGAACAGGATCGCGACGAGGAGGGGCGCGGAGGGGGAGGCGACGGTCCCACGGCGGGGGGGAATTTGGATGGGTTTGCTTCCTCCGGTGAAGGAGATCATGTGCTCGAAGGCAGCGAAATGCCGAGGCTGACGTGCAATGCGGGGAAGCGGAGAGGAATGGGGGAGCAGATTTTTCGGGAGGGGAGGGGGTTAGGCTTTGGAGGATCTTGCACGGCAAAGATGCCCGAGAGGTGATCCCATCAGCTCTCTCTCTCTCTCCCTTGCCTTCTGCCGTAATTTATTCCTTTTCCTCGTTCTCTGCCTATCTCTCTCTCTTTCTCTTTCCTCTTGCTGCGCTTGTAAATTGTTCTCGCTAGTCCCCAGGTTCTCGCAATTCGGTCTCCCGTTTCGAGCTGAGGTGCGTGCTCGGCGTCCGTGTTTTGGCGTTCGGCTGTTGCTGTTTTGAACGCTTGATTTGGTGATGTGTGCCGTGTGCGTGCTTTGGTGCTTCGATCGGTACCGTTTTGGGCTCGAGAGTGTGGATTTCGTTCCCGATTTGGCAGCACCTGCGGCGGGGGACTGTGCTATCGGCAGCTCAGTTTTAGATTTTTTTTTTTACGTTTTTTGGGAGCTTCGGGGTCTAGTTGTTTGATTCTCGCACTGAGCTGATTAGGCTTCTGTGAAATGTTCTGATGCCTCCTTTCTCCTTGTTCTCTCGGTTTGCTCTCTGATCTTGCTGATCTGCTTCTGAATTGCTTGCTGAGGCCTGCCAATTAGCGGCAAAGGATCGTTCTTTACTCTAATGAATATAATTTGGATATCTCTGCTTCTGAATTGCTTGCTGAGTTCTCTTTTTTTGCGCCTCCCTCTCTCTCTCCGATGAACAGGATCGCGACCTCCCTCTCTCTCTCTGCCCTCCCTCTTTCCGACCGGCGAACCACCGCGCCACCCCTCCGGCTCCAGATCCGGCCCCGACTCGTCCGTTCCTTGCTCTTACGTCTCTGTCTGCCCTCCCTCTCTTCGACGGCGAACCAATATTTTCTCCTTGCGGTAGAAGCAACGAAAATATCTTTGAAGTCTACAGCGAGGTAGTCTTTACCGATTTCGAGGAAGGAAGGTTTGTTGTTTCGGTGGTCTTGGTCAAGAAGGTGAGGGTAAAAAAGCAGTACAATCGCCCGCGTGAAAAGACGAACAATCTTGTCGCGCAATCCTCTCCACAAGATTGCGCGTCCCCTTTGGGGCAAGAGTGAGAAGTGAAGCTTTATCAAGAGTCCCGAGTGGCTCGTGAACCAGGAGCAGAAACGCCAATCACCGTAAGTCACTTGAGACGCTGGTCTTTTGCTCTGAGATATCTGGCTTTGATAGCTCTAGATTGAGGCGTGGAGGTGATCTCATAATTGCGCTGCTTTTGAGGCTCGGACACGGCTTGATGTGCTTTTAAGGTAACTCCTTTTTAGACATTAAAGCCCATCCGAGTAATTCCGCCTCTGCATCACTCCTCCAGATGAGCCGGATAGTCTATTACATTTTGATAGAACAAAATAGAAACATTTGATTATTACTCATTGCATGAGATCTAACATCCTTAAAAGCATGCACAATATAACATGTGAAATTCCATCGACTTTTTCAAAATCACGGTCATCACAGTTATTGCAGATTTTTTTACTACGTTCCCCTTATTCAAACTGATCAGTATGAGCGGTTAGATTGGTTAAACCTGGCGGAATTTAATAGTTCTTACTACAATCTCTTTTCTCTCTCTCTCATATATGTTACTTTCTGAACCTTTTACATCCGTCCTCTCTCTCGCAGAACAGTTCAACGCTATCATCTACAGTCCTCGCTCGCTCTCTTTGTTCATTTCCCTCTTGAAAGTTCTCGCCGAGGCTTGTTTACGGTCTTCTCTCTCCGACCTTGCACCTCCCTTCGCATCTCAGCTCGCGGAAGGTAATCGCTTCTTTCATCTCTTATTAGCGTGTCATTTTTGTTGATTTGTTGCGGCCAAACTAGTGTGTAACGTGTATTGGGCTTTTTTTGTCTAATGTGGGTGGCTGCTAATGTGGTGTGTCACCAGCTCCAGCTCATAATCGACTTCTGTAGAAAAGGGAAGCCTTGGCTTTCGACTTTAGATGTGACTAATCATGTGGCCTCTCTGTCTCATTGTTCGTTTACATCGCAATTCATTGTCCATCCTTTATTAAGCTAGAATGAGTTGGAATGCCAGCACGCTAGATTCTATTGCGCTCAAACCAGGGGCCGTCTTTTGATGGGTCGTGAGGTTTCTTTGTCTATGAAGGTCTAAGATATATTAAACAAAAAACGAAACAGAAAAAAAAAAGTGGTAGGCCGGTTTGCGGCCAATTCTAGGATCAAGGGGTTTGATTTTCAATTTCGAAAATTGGAAATAGGCTTTGATAGGGTAGGTTTTAGGTCTTGTTTCGGAATCTACACACTCTATAACCAATCACCCATAAAAGTAATTATTCTCTTAATTGGATTTTATTCGACAATTTTGCCTCCCAATAGAACATTCTAGACAAATAATATGATGTCTTCCTTGAATTATTGGACAAGATAATCCTAAAAGGTACATTGCCTGTCACCTCTAACTCATTCTTCCTTGAGAGTCTTGAAAATTGACGGAGTCAGTTAACTGAAGAAAGGGTTAACAAAAAAAAAAGTTGAATGAGTTAATATGCCAAGGTTTGAGTATTTTTAACTCTATCGCTGCTTTTCTTGAACAAAAAATGAAAACTATATTGCTACTTTTTACCTGCTCTCCACTCATGATAGTTTCAATCATCACAATACAAAACATACCAAAATCCATATTATGATGACTTGTTTCACTTTTGCGTCTCTCTAAAATTGCAGTCATAGTAAAATCTTGATTTACTTAATCATAGGGACTCCCATATACATGAATTCTTTTAAAATAGAATAGATAATTGAGGGCTTGTTATTCAATAGTATACTTATATACCTGTGTCAATCAATAGTCATATTCACATATATCTATCTATGATCTTTTCTTTAACTTCATACCTTTTACATGATATTCAATAGGAAGAAAAATGATCTTATGACACACGTGAAAATGATCACATAAATTGAGCCATACACGCATATTAAGAGACTCACCTAACTTTATAACAATTCGTTCTTCAAAATGTGATTAATCAATTTAACCTGGTTTATCATGAATTTAGTCAATAATCCTAATCTTCTTCCATTTAGTTGAAGAAAAAAAAGCTTTGCGGTGATGTTTTCAAGGTGGGCCCTCCAACAAAAATGGGGACAAGCACTCAACGCCATTGTTTCAAACCTTGGTCGTCTCTTAATTTTCTTCAACAGCTTCCTTTTACTTCCTTTCTTCTCTTCTTCTCCTGCTTCCACCGAATCCGTACAATTTTGTGTCATTTCTAATCGGTCAGATTAACGTGGAGAAGGGGCAAAGTCAGAGCAAGGCAAACAAAGGGCTGCACCGTTTCGTTTCAGATCGGTTCCTTTGCGGTGCTTCTTGCGTCTCTATGCTTGTATTCAAACATCTCACTAAGAAGAAAAAGAGTGCATAAAAAAGGGTTCACTTAGGGAATCTGCTCCTCCGTTTGATGCTATCTAACAAATTTATAGCTTTAGTTCTACAGATAAGATATCGATCAATGTTTAAGATTTGAAGATTTAAACTGAAAGGCTCAGTGATATACCGGTTCAAAATAAAGTATTTATACATGGAATTATAGCATGTGGTGTTGGCGTGTAATGAGTAAAAGATAAATAACCATGAGCATTTGTTTATCCCTACCTCACATCTCCAACTTCATTTAATATATGACAATTTTAAACATAATTTAAATATAAAATCACATCCATAATTACTAGCTCAGTCCTTTCTTGACTTCTTTCAAGCATATCTAATTCTGTTTCAACTTAATTATTAACATTTAAATGATTTATCAAATTCTGATTTTCTAAAACCAAATAAAAACCAAACGTATGCTTTTTTCTTTAGTTGAATGCAATATACTTGTTCACAGATTCCAGTTCTTTATAGCCTAATTGAAAAATTAATGTACACGTTGTTCGTGATTGGATCAAGCCAACGAGGTTGACTTGACTAGAGGATGAGGTCCAAAAGAGGATATTTAAAAGCATAGATATTTAAAAATATTTCTTTTATCACACTAAAAGCTCTAAAATTAACGTACAGATTAATTGAAAATTTTGGACCCGCATTTTCAGGGAAATACTCTTAGAAAAGCCCTACTCAATATCTTCTTTCATTTCTATGCACTTTTAGAAAGAAATAAAATGTCGGCCCAAAAGGAAATATTTCCCCTCAATTTAAAATCATTTTCATCAACTTCCTTCATAATTTAAACAGCCAAACAAATGAAATTTTTTCCTCAATTAATATTTTAGTTTTAGTTAATTTTACATATGAGCAATGCCTAAAACTTCAATCCTGCCAATTAAATCATGATTGATGGAAATTTTCTCAAATTAGGAAAGTGCACGCATCTGGAGAATGATGTCCACTGGGCAACAATTACATGACACCACATTAGTTTGGCCAACCGAAATGGGGTTAGTAGAAAGGGTTGGGAAAATGAGGTGGTGAAGATAATGAGGTTTGTTTGTATATTAGGCTAAAAATAGTAAGAGTAAGGTCGAAGACTATTATAAGGATAAGATGTTGTGGGAGTTTATATTTGGTGGAAGATGGTTCCATGGTATCTCCTACATAATTTCAATGTTTTAGGTGTGAACTAAAAGAATCTATCTTGAAATATCATAGACAAAGTTATGTCGTTATACCATGTGTTTTGAGGAAGTCGATTAGGCGTGGTAGCTAGGAGCACTGGCATTCGACTTTTTTGTTTAATTACTTTTTAGGGGCCATCACCTAATCTTCTGCAGTCAAGCCACGTTGGTCACCCAAACTGAAGGCCGTGTCCTCCCCCCCTCTCTCTCTCTCAGGAGCACGAACTTTTTTCAGCATTTCCCTCTCAGATCGCCATGGATGAAGGGCAAAGTCAGAGAAAGAGAGAGAGAGCACAGAAAGAGAGCACCGAGGGAGCATCCACTTCTTCGTTCAACGATACATACGACGTATTCTTGAGCTTTAGAGGCTTAGATACTCGTAAGGAATTCACCGACCATCTCTACAATAGACTGGTCAATAAAGGGACTGTGCCTATTTCTGTGTTCAAGGACGATAAGAGCATCCCAATTGGTAAGAATTTTAGTTTACAAATTTTTGGCGCCATCTCACAATCCAAGATTTCGATCCCCATCATCTCCAAAAATTATGCTACTAGCGAATGGTGCCTTTGTGAGCTCATCCATATGATGGAGTGCAAGAATAGTAGGTCACACATAGTGTTGCCAATTTTTTACAAAGTTAAACCATCAGATGTGCGGTATCTAAAAGGAAATTTTGGGGATGCCTTCCGTTCAAGTCAGAAGTATTTTGATGAGAAGGTTATCCAGAAAGGGCCACAAGCACTTAAAGAAGTGAGTGACTTACAGGTGTGGGAGTCCGAAAAAGTTGCTAACGGGTACGTCACAGAACTTTTCTTCCTTTTTTATTTTTATTTTTTTTGGCTGGGAAACTTTTCCTTTTGCTTTGATATGTTCTCTGCACGCAAAACCAATGAAATGCAGATATATTACTTGCATTGCAAGCTCCGAAAAGATCCCCAAAATGTCCCTATAAACAACCCTAATGGGTCGAAGACTAGCAAACACTAGTACTTCCCAAGATCTCGTGAAACTAAACGAACGACAACTTAAACCAAAGATCCCGTAGTGCCCAAGAATTTTACATTTGTCTCCAACACAAAGCCAAAAAACGAAAGAAACAACCCCTTCAACCAATGGCATCAATCACTAAATAATATGCCTATATTGGACTCCAATGCTGGGTCTTGATCGCTACCAGATAAATTAGACCTCATTATGCCAACGGGTTGACTCGGCTGAGAAGGGTTGGAAAATTCCCATTTACCATGTTTAGGCTTGATTTCCAATGCCAGTAACCCTCATTGGTAGGCAATCTTGGGATAGCCTCCTCTCCTCCTAGAATTTTTTAACCAAAAAAAAAAATTGGACCTATCTTTGAACGGGCAACGACCTCAATAGTTATAATGAACATTATAGTTTGAAAGACTCTTCTTGAGCCAGGTACACCACTTTATTTTATTTCAACAAGATCGATCTATTGGCATAAAAGGATAAGGTCAAAAAAATTGGAATGACCGCTGCTCCATCTTCCCCCATTGTTATGCGTAAATCCAAAACAGCTTGCATGTTAATTGGCCCCATGCATCCTCAAATATATGCTGGTCTTTGGATGAAACAGTATAATCAAGTAGTTATCATTGAATTTTGTTGTTTGACAGGCATGAAGCAAAATTAGTGGAAGAAGTGGTCAAAAAGGTTCTGAGCAAATTGCAACAAGACTTTCAGCTTGATGTTACTAAGCACTTAGTTGGATTTGGGGATCATGTGAGCAAAATCAGGAATTGGGTAGCCACTCCTGCCAGTGCTGCTCGAATGATTGGAATTTATGGCATGGGTGGGATCGGAAAAACGACTCTGGCCAAATTAATCTATAACCAGTTGTTGGATGAATTTGTACATCATAGCTTCCTTGCTAATGTTCGAGAAATGGCTCGATGCAACGGTATTCCTTATCTACAAAATCAACTAATTAATGGAATGTTGCCAAATGAATGTGAAGTTACCACATTTGATTGTGGAATTAGTTTGATTAGATCTAGATTCAAAGTAAAAAAGGTTCTAATTGTTTTGGATGATATAGATCACAAAAATCAACTAGATGCTTTGGCTCGAGAGCGGAATTGGTTTATGATAGGAAGTATTATCATTGTTACAACTAGAAACAAAGCTATTCTTGATCAATTTGAATTCAAGGTAGACTACCCATATGAATTGAAAAGATTGGATGAGGTGTATTCTTTGCTTTTATTTAAGAGACATGCATTTCGTATGGACCATTCTCCAACTGATTTTGAGGATATCTCTCGTGAAATCATATCCACCATGGGTGGGCTACCCTTAGCTCTCGAGGTTGTTGGTTCATACTTGTTTAAGAAAACAAATCGAAATGTATGGAAAGATATGTTGAAGCAATTGAAAGAACGACCACATGAAGATGTCCAAGCGATATTGAAGATAAGTTATGATGCATTAGAAGAAGGACATAAGCATATTTTTCTTGATATTGCTTGCTTTTTCATCGGCAAAGACGGCAAAGACAAAGAATATGCCATGTACATGTGGGAGGGCTGTGACTTTTATCCATATCTAGGAATTGAAGAGTTGACGTTGAGGTGCTTGATAAAAATTGGAGATCGGGGTGAGTTTGTGATGCATGATCAACTGAGAGATCTTGGAAGGAGAATTTTTTACCAAGGACAACTGCCTGAGAGATGTTAAAACTATGGGTCGATCAAGAAGTCTCCCCAAAGGAACTGATATTAAAGGTAACATATGGCACTCTTTTTTTCTTTCCCTCTTTCTCATAATTTCATATATTTAGTCTGATCTATTCTAATCTTTTATCTAGTGTGAGCATATGGTCCTCATCTTTTTGAAAAATTTCTATTTATATATCCATTCATGTCCATTGTAGATGAATTGTGATGGTAATTGAATTATAAGTGTCCCAAGGATGAAAAACTTACAATATTCATTTCAAATTTATTGATATAAATCAGATTCATCAAAAACTTAATTTACACTCAATTTAAGATTCTTAAAGATGATTCTACATCAAAAATCTTGTTCACTAAAAGCATGTAATATTATATCTTGTTGAAATTATTGGTAATCTAAAAGACTACAATAATTAATAAAGACAAAGCATATACATCATAGATAAAAAGAAGTGAATATTTTTTGGTTCAAAACAATATTGAACAATATGTACCAATTATAATAATTAACAATTAAGCAAATCAGTTTCATTAAAAAGAAAAAATTCACACTTATCATATGTGCCTGCTTTCTTGTACAGTCGATTGTATTGTGGTGCTCCTATGAATTAGGAAATCAATGTTTTATACATTATTTTTTTTTTCCATTTCGATTTTAAAAATAACTGTTCCTCTACTAGTTATATCTATCTCTTTTCATTCTTCTTTCCCCTTAATAGATATGATGGCAAAAATCTCCTTAAGAATTATATAAGGAAAATCCTTACTGTGCTTTTAAGGTTGTGTCACGTTGACTTTGTTCAATCTCATGGATTAGGTTAGGTGTCTGACAATGAGTGGATTTTCATAATTTTCCTTTCCTTGCTTCATTCAATTCTGTTGTCTGCTCCTTAGCTTTTCTTAATAAATATTTCTTTCCTCTCCATATTTTTTTATATTGTTTATATTTTTCGGACAGCACCCTTTTTTGCCGAAAACCACTAGATAAACTTGACTATTTAGAAGAAATGTCGAGTTTATTATTATATCGATACCTTTTTTTTTTAAAAACTGTATTCAATTGTCAGCGTGAAGTCAATTTTGAAACTAAGTTTAGCTTTTACTTAGATTGTCAATGTTCATGTCATTCATTATTAAATATTGTCCATTTGGGGAAGCCTAGTAGGTTCATGACTGATCAATGGCGGGGAATTAGCCTTAGCAATTAACCAAGAGATGTTGGGCAAAGGAAAAAGCTTTATTTTCTTGATTTAAAATAAAATAGTTCACACATACCATTATAAAGGCACACTCTTTTGTTGATTCAATATCTGTTCTTAACATTAGCACAAAGAGCACACCATATGGGTGCTTAAAAAATGAACCAAAAAAGTCAGAATTTGTTTGAACAGAGATAAATTTTGAAAGATCTAATTAGTTCAGTAAAAAAATTAAAGAAAAATGGAAGATGTGAGGGACGTTAATGTAATTTGGAAAATGAAATATTTATGGGACTCATTCCCACTTATCTTGACCATTTAAATTATTTATATCCTGTTTCTACGATTCATTTTGGTAAAATATCTGTTGATCTTTTTTCTATGCAATATTCAGTAGAATTAATGTACGATTGCAATTTATGAAAGATAGCGTGAGATGATGATTACAACAAGATTTAGTGATTTTTCCTGCAAACAAACTTAAGAGAAATTATATTCACAGTTGGTTTTTCACTAGTTACTATACAAAGTACAAACGATGACAAACAAGTCAAACTATAAAGCTGAACCCAACCGAAAAAAAAAATTTGTGTCTTGATGGTACGGTTTATTCTTAATATTTTGAAGAAACTAACAAAAAAATTGCACTTTCAAGTTATGTTGATGGGTAGATAATTTTAATTTTTTTGAAGTACTATATATCTCTTGCACTATTGTATCTTCTCTTCTATGATTGTTGGTCTATAAATAGCATTCCAATAAAATAAAAATAAAAACAAGATAATGCTTTCAATTTGGAGCAAATACCGTTCTAACAAAAGTTCACATGAAATTATAAAGGTCAACTAGTCATGAACCCATGCAGAGGCACAAAAACTAACCCAAAGGCACAAAAACTAACGTGAATAAATTTAGCATGAAGATATATAATTGTAGTATCCTAATCTGTATTGAATCCATGGGTTATTTTTGTCATTCACCTTTTAAAATTGAAAACCATTATTAATCACCACTGCCCATATCTAAAGATGGTTAATATATATATTTATTTAAACATGTGCTTTGCTTCTTTTTAAAGAAAGAATAGTTCATCATTTGAAACTTAAATTTGTGTCATCGACTCAATCCAATATAAATGGTGTGAATAGCACCTGTCATGTTTAGTCTATATCTAATATAACATAATACCATAATTATAAAATAAAATAAAAAAGAGATTTGTCTCAGATTAGGTCCCATCCATTTTATTATTATATAAGGATTCTCCTACAAATAAAAAGTGTGGCAAAAGAGTGAACTCTCACTCTTGTACGGTAGTTGTTCTCTAACCAACACGTCCACATCTTTAACAGTTAAATAATATTCTCTTCATCAACACGTATCATCCCAATCCTTATCACCATTCTCTTCTTATTTTTAAGATTTAAGTTACAAAGTCTCATAAAACTAAGCATAATGTCAACAAACACGTAAATAGCACGTGTCTAGAGTATTGTGGACATCAAGCAAACTCCAATTACAAAAATAATACCATTTCTAGGTCAAATTTTGCTTTTACGTGTCACAAATGCATTTTCTTGAATAGTTCAAGTGGGGGGCACCACTGGCTCGAAATTACTTTGCTCTAGAAATGCATGTTATTAAAGTGAATACTAATTTCTAATATCTAATTCACCTCTTAAGAAGTATGCCCATGCTAAAAACGAACGCCAATAATTTACATTAACATACCTCTAGAAAACCTATCTGACAAAGGTAGGTACTGACAGCTATATAAGTTCCATAACGGTGGAATACTCCACTCACTCTCTTTGCCAGGTGAGACACAGGCTTAATTAAGTCTGACTGGACAGTTCAAACAGGGAATTATCTGTTCTTAATGGAGCATAGGAATTAAATATAATGAGGATAATCTACATACACTAGCACGTTCCTTAACCACTAAAACGGCTGCGTAGGCTTGCCTCTCAGAAATTTCAGCCAAATCTTTCAAAAACTATCAACCGCACCTTATTATTATTATTATTATTATTATTATTATTTTATTTGGGGTTAATCTTATTTTGCTTTAAAGAAATCCTAAAGAACTTGCCCCTAGAATGAACTCCCAAGAAAAAACATCTCACTAGATATGGCTCCTTGGTGCTTAACCGAGCATGGCTGGGTGCCCGCTTTGATCGAGAATCGCACTGCTACGCCGTTCGTGTGACTGGTTGAGTCTTGCTGGAGGTCCAGTCACTGACCAGTAGCTTTGGCTACTTGCGACCTCTGTCATGGACATCTCAGCCTTGGGTCAAGCTCGGGACGCTAATCCAATAAAAAGTTTCAAGCAGAGTTTTGTGTGTTTGGAGTAAATGCTCTTTTAAAATTTCGGTGCTTGAACGTTATCGAATACTGTCACTGATCAGCTAAACTTTCGGGGGAAAAATAAAAAGTATTGGCCGTCTGGGATTTTGTCACCATCTTTTAGTAATTAAATGATCACCATCTTTTACTAATTAAACGATCTCTTTTAGCAACGAGGTTAAGCGGTACTTTTTGACTTATGCAAAAAGAAACGGTGCCAGTCTCAGGAAACGGACATACGTATCTTCACTCTTTTGTTTTGGTAAAATACACGAGTAGATTTCTCCAGAAACTCTCCTCTGGCAGAGTTTGCCAAAAGATACTGCCCAGCAACAACAACCTATTGTTCCAAATGTTAGAAACCTTAATCTAACAATAACACCAAGAAAGGAAGTCAATTATTTTATTTTTAGTTGGCCTAAAACCAACTATTTTCCAATTCCCATCTAAATCTAAAATATTATTTAAATGCTATCACCTTTTAAACATACATGACAAAAAAGTTTCATTTTTAAAGCAATGATTAAACACTTGATAAGAGAAGTTAACGAATTGAGATAAGTTATCCATGGGCACTCTTTAACATTTGTATGTTTTAAAAGTTTCCGTATTTCACCTTGGATAAAAGTCAAAGTTCATACATTACAAGATTCAGAAAAAGCGGAAGGTAAAAGGTAAAACATGTTTCGTCTTCAATTTTTAAAGCAAGAAGCATTGTTCTTTTTGTTTAAAATATTGTTTAAATTTCAAAAGATTATCAATATATTATATGTGAGTTAAAATGTCAACATTTATGCATAGCGAGAGGTAAAAAGATGACAAATTGTGTAAGTCTGGGTATTTAGAAAACCAAAAATAAAAAATAAAAAGTCAATTTAGACACTCAATTGATTGATTTGATATGCAGGGGTCTCCTTCAGGTGTCCACATGATCGGACTTATGGCCTCCATGGCTGTCCCTCTACATGCACAAGTGAACTGTTTAAAACCTTACCAAGCTCAAGGTTCATTCAATTGCATCGGAAGGCTTTAAGTGGAGACTTCAATGAACTGTTTTCTGAATTAAGATGGCTTTGGTGGTTAGGCGTTGAACCCAACATGTCTTCTTTGGCAATTATTTACATCTACCTAAACTAGTGATGCTAGATTTGTCACGAAACAAGCTCACAGAGGATTGGAACGGATGGAGTTTAATCATGGTAAGATTGAAAAAAAAAAACATTCTCTGTGATCTTTGCTTTATATTGTCTTGTCCATTAAAGTCCTTTTTTGACAACTTATTCTCCTTTGTACAGGAGGCAATGGGACTAAGAGTTCTCAACCTTTCATGTAGTGATCATTTAAAAGGTACTCCTAATTTCTCAGCTTCACAAAGTTGGAGATTCTTATCTTGAGGAATTGTCAAAAACTGGAGAAAATCTGCCCTTCTATTGGCAAAGTCAAGAGCCTCGGTTCCTTGGACTTGAGAGACTGTTACTCTATTAAAGAGCTACCAAAGGAAGTGGGTGAATTGCAAAACCTAAGAGAACTTCTTTTAGATCACACTGCTATTAGAGAGATTCCTTTGTCAATCAGATCTCTAAGGATGCTAAAGAAACTAAGTGCCTTGAAATGTTGTTTGTTGGTTGGAATCCCTTCAATTGGGAAACTTACTTCTCTCCAACACCTCGACCTAGGTGGGTGTTGGTCATTGAGAGATATCCCTAACTTAGAGAATCTTTCTTCTCTCCAACATCTTAACCTCTCCGAATGTTGGTCATTGGAGAAACTCCCTGACTCAATTGAGAATCTTTCTTCTCTAGAATACCTTGACCTCTCTGATTATTTCGGTTGGCATCTTCATCGTCGATATTATCTATCAAGTCCTTTACAATTGGGAATACTCACTACTTTCCAGGGGAACAGTTTTCGCAGAGAAGTTGATCTAAGCCATAGCAAATTTTTGAGAGAAATCCCTATCTCAATTGGGAAATTACCGAATTTGCAGTATCTGGACATTAGTCATTCTGTGATTGAAGACTTCCCCAGTGCTATTGGAAGTCTTGAAAAACTGCGGAGGCTAATTTTTAAATCCTGCGATAATGCAAGAGGAATATTTCAAGAAAAAATCCGTGAAAATTTTCCTTCGCTTTTCAATATCATTTGCACATTCAAATCTGAACTGCCAAATAGCATGCAGAAACATTCTCTTCTCAATATCCTTCACGGATACTATAAGGAGCTCCGATTGTTGCTAGGGCTTTTTTCCGGCTTAACATATATTCATGTCTATTACCCGATTCGCAGATTGCCTCAGCTTTCTTGCCTAAAACACCTAGAAGAACTTCATCTTTATGGATGCAATGAACTTGAGTACATCCCGGAGCTTCCCTCAAACCTCTTGAAACTTTGTGTTGACTCCTGTCCTAAGCTGATGTTGCCTGAGTTTGACGAGTTCAAGTACTTGGAAGAGTTGTCAATAAAACGCTATAATTCCATTGAAAGAATGGACATCTCAAAATTGAATCGTCTGAAAGGATTGGACATTGAGGATTGCGATAATCTAGTTGAAATTCAGGGCCAAGGTAAATTAGAGTTCTTGGAGACAATAAATATATGTAGGTGCAAGTCCATTGAAGGCTGATCCTTCCGAAATTACAGTGTTTGAAGCAACTACATGCTCTCTCTTGCAACAATCTTGTTGAAATTCGAGGTCTTGATAAGGCAGAGTTGTTAGAGGTGTTGGATATCTCTGATTATCGGTCCATTGGAAGAAATGCTTTACTTCCCAAGCTTCGTGAGCCCAAAAAAAGTTGGAAAAGATAGTTTTATCTGGCTTGTGTTTGAAGCAATTAAAGGTTCACTCTTGACAATCTAGTTGAAATACAAGGTCTTGAAAAGGCACAGTTGTTGGAGGAATTAGATATCTCTTATTGTAAGTCCTTTGAAAGAATTCCTGACTTACCAAGCTTCGTGACCCTGAAAAAGTTGGAAAAGCTAGTTTTATCTGGCTGCAGGTCCATCAAGAACCTGATTCCTTCCAGAATTGGTATGTTTGAAGCAATTAAAGGTTGACTCTTGCTACAATCTAGTTGAAATAAGAGGTCTTGATAAGGCAGAGTTGTTGGAGGAATTAAATATCTCTTCTTGTAAATCCATTGAAAGATTACCTGATTTATCATGCTTCACAACCCTGAAAGAGTTGAATATCAATGGTTGTCGCAATCTACGTGATGTTGAGAGCCTTGAGAGATTCTTGTCTTGTCAAAGTATATATATAAAAGGGTGCAAATCCCTAGAAAAATTACCAAACCTATCGAAGTTTGAAAACTTAAGTTTTTCACATTGATAGGTTCCTTTGTTACAGAGATTCCTGGGCTTGAGGAATCAAGATCTCTAAAACATTTAACGATCATAAAATGCAAAGAAATTGAGATTATGCCAGATTTGTCGGGATGTGAGAAGTTGCATGATCTAGTGGTAAAAGATTCCAAGAAATTAACTCAGCTTCGGGGACTTGAAGTGTTGGATTTAGTGTATTTGGAAATTTGTGAGTGTGACTCATTGGAAACGCAACCAAGATTACCTGAAACAAATGTGGGTTGCAGTTGTGATCCATGGTATATTGATGTTGATTGCATTATTTTGCGATTATAATGATGTGATAATTCTTAAGCTACAACAATGAGACAACTCATGTTTCGTTAGTAGAGGTAAGCAAGTACACTAGCATTTTTTTCTGAGATACATAACCTACTTGTGATCACTATCTTCTTTTAACAAGGTCTTCCTTGACAGGGCTTCGTACTTTCCTCAATTCCAAGTCTTACATGGGGTAGTTGGTCGTAGAAGCTGACATGACGCTTCGGCCAGGATAAAATGTAGATCCAAGTGTGATTCTTCGTACATTAGAAGGCGTTGGTCATCTGGTAAGATTCTTCATCCTTTAACAATTAGCATGGGCAAACAGAGTAATAATTTTCTCAAGGATATATAATTTAAGAATTTTTGCTCAACATTAGGTATCAATTTGATCTGGCTTTGCCTAAATGTACATGCTATTGTATTTTCGGCTGTCCTTCCATTGGCAACTTTTGCAGCCATTGGCAGCTTGTGAGGCAACAAATGAAAATTTTAACATAGGTAAACAAGAATTACTTAGTGATTTACAGCTTCCCTCCTGGTATAGATTGGGGAAGGGGAATAGGTTGCGCTTGCTGTAGAAGGTGGAGTTGGAGCTGTAGAAACAACTTCTGGGGTCCATTTGGAGCGGGTTGGTTGCCATTGAAGATTAATCCTGTCTTCCTAAGAGCTTGAGCTTCAAGCCAAGCAAACTATGTACTGGGATGAGAGAGAGAAAAGAGAACGAGAGAGAGAATGAGTTTTAAGGCCAGGCCATCGTCTACGTTGGACTTCCTTTTTAATAAGAAAGCCACACTGGACGAATTGCCAGAATTTATAGCTAGAGACACTTAAGTGATTGTTTTTTCTCTGATTTGGCATTAAAGATATATAGCAAAAAGTTTTGGTTCTAAAATGAGCACCATATGAAAGTTATGGCACTTTTAATGTCCTTTTCCCTGATTATTGCTTTACTCTGATTTAAGAGCAGTGTTAGTGATGAGGTGAGGCATAATGAAACTTAATAGGTTGGTAGTGTCAGGTGTTGGAAATCCAAAAGAATCAAACTAGCACATCAATTCTAAGAGTTAAAAAAAGAAATACCTGTATAGCATTTATGTTAGGAATGAGGCTAATTTGTTGAGCCCTTTGTACGTGCTGTATTTCGTGCGACATGTGTGTTTCATACTCTTGGATTAATTATCCTCTTTTTTCTTCTTTTTTTTTGAATCTATGTTGTGCATCAAGCCTAGTGGAAGGTAATTTGTGTTTAAATAATCCATATGAAATCAATGGGGGTAATTGCTGATAAAGAAGTTTGAGGAAGGGAAACCTTATAAGCTGATGGCATTCCAGTCTTAGAATTTTAGTTGGTGCAATCAAGTGCTAAACCTTTACTGAAAAGTTAAATGAAGTTCTGAACATTGCAATTGGCTTTTTCAAATCCTAAATCTTTATTAAAACATGCATCAAGTCCTCAAATTTTACTGACAAATGCAATATGAAGTCACCAAGTAGGCTTTTTTTGACTTCCAAGTGGGCAATTCCTTATGCTATGATTGAAAGGATTTGATTGCACTTTTAAAGAAAGTTCTGTTAAGACATGATTGCATCGATTGGAAGGATCATGACATGATAGGATTTTGTACACAAGTTTTAGGATTTTAGATGAAACATTCCCTTTTTAATATATTTTCTTTATCTTATTGCATCAACATTTGTTGTTCTGTGGTTCAAGCTTTTAATTAGTGCTGTGCATCAAACCTAGTGGAAGGCTGTTGGTATTTTCATAGTTCATAGGAAGTCAATGGGGGTAATTGATGAAGGAGCTTGAGGGAGCCATACGTCATGTGCAGATTACTTTTCAGTCTTAGAATCTTAATTAATGAACTCAAGTGCTAAACCATCACTTATGAGTTAAATTGAGTGAACTTCCCCTTTTGTACCTTTTGTGGGGTGGCAAATTTTTACTGGTCCATCATTTGTCTTCGTAGCAGAACATCAAGTGAACTTTCCCTTTTTATGTGTGCTTTCTGTAATTTCATTTCTTGTCGGTTTTCATGGGCTTAAGTACATCTGCCTAATGTGTGAACTATTTGCAGGTCAACCGAACTGCAGAACTTGCTTGCGTCTTTGGTATTGACTTTTTCTCTGTTCTTTCTCAAGGTTCACAATACCGTGTTGAATCTATGTTCCTCAGGTTGGCTCATACTCAAAACTACATTGCCATTTCGCCTGGGAATCAACAGGTACTAGTCCACCTTACTCTTTCTAAAACCTTTAATACTGACAGAAGAATGAGGGAGGAATTGTCTGATTTTGGGACAGAATAGATGTTTGCTTTCTATTCAATGCCTTCACTTGGGCTTTTCCCTCTTCTTTTCAATGGATTATGTGAAGCTCCTTCTCATTATTTGGATTCATCTGGCTTTTGAACAATGAATACGAAATTGTAATCAGCACGTTTGCAGCACCTTTAATGTCTATGTTATGTACTTTGTATCAGAGCATTAGTGATTTACTTCTTTAGGTATTATTCATCTCCTTTCCCTATATCATTATAGATGTCAGAAAAGTACTGCATAATGTTTGAATAACACGCTTTACACCAAAAATCATACTGGCTTATGCTTTATGATACTTACTGCAGATTCTCATCCCCAAAATCTTTTAATGACAATCTGTAAGAGGAGAGTCACAAGTTTATACGTAAGCAGTATATGGGCACCACTATAACCACTTTTTTCTTTCTTGACATGTCTGCCTTTCTGCTTCGTAAATGAGAGGCCCTGTGACAATGTAGAAGTATGTTAGATTGTAATGCTTATTTAAAAGTATGAAATGAGTGGTTCAATTGCTTTTTTATGGTGCTTTCCAGCTCTTCTAAAATTTATCTATCAAGCGACTTTTAATTCTTTGATAATATTGTTTCTGTTCATTTGGTTGTTTTCCTTGTTTCTGGTAGATGGTCCTATATGTATTATATTTTATGTTTCTGCGGGGATTCTTATATTCACTTAATGAAACAGTGACCTCACCTTCTGGTTTGTTAGGTTGCTTCACAGCCTGCAATGGAGTGCTTACCACTGGTGATGGAACCAGAATCTGGTTTTTTATGCAGATCCTGTAATTGTTTTGGATTTTCAGTCTCTATATCCATCAATGATAATCGCATACAATCTTTGCTTTTGTACATGCCTTGGAAAAGTTGAGCCTTCGAAGGCCAACACACTTGGAGTCGCTTCTTTTGCCGCAGATCAATATGTTCTGCGAGATTTAAAAGATCAAATACTGTTGACACACTTGGAGTCGCTTCTTTTGACCCAACAACATTACTGCGTGACAACTACCTACTACCATCACGGGCACAGTTAAAAAACGAGTCTTTCCATCTGTTTTCGTGCTTCCCCTAATGCCCATATTCCCAGTCTCTTTCTTTTTTACTAAAGACACGTTAGATAGAAATTATTACTATGAAAACATAGAATCACTTCAAAAGCACCGCTGTTCCTAGGAGAAGACAACGTCAAGACCCATTCTAAGACACCAATTCAACCACAGCTCCATGAAACGGCGAGACCCAACAACGTTCCCACACCGCGGCTAACTATTACCATCACGGGCACAGTAAAAAAACGAGTCTTTTCCATCTGTTTTCCTTCTTCCCCTCTAGGAGAAGACAACATCAAGACCCACTCTTTAAGCGAAATCTCAAACGCTTTGATTTTGTTTTATTTCTTGAATGCATAATTCCTTATAGGAGGTATAATTTATAGTTTTTATACAACCTAGGAATTTTATTATAAAAGGAAATGGAAATACTAATAATGCAAATTGATCCAGCTGTAATGATAATTGATTCAGCTACTAATTCTCTTCCATTTTAAACTTTCCTTGATTCTTGCTTCCATCCCGATAAGTCATCATCCCTTCAATTTTGGTCTGAAAATCTTCATTATCTGTCCCAAATTCCATTTTAAGCTTCCCTTGATTTTTGTTTCCATCCCAAAAATCATCCTCCTTTTAATTTTGGCCCCAACAACTTCATTCTCTGTCCCGATTTCTGTTTTCCACTTTGGATACGTATCTCGACCGTGACAACCGAACATATAAAAATGAATAATTTGAGAAGTTACCTGAGCTTAAGGTTCCTCCAGGTGAGCGATGCGAATTTTAGCGGAGATTTTGAGAAACTATTTCCTGAATTAAGATGGCTTCAGTGGACAGGATGTCCCTCATCTTTTGAGGCGACCGACTTGTGTCTAGAGAAACTAGTCATGCTAGGATTGACACAAAGGGCAATTACAGAACATTGGAATGGATGGAGCTTAATCAAGATAATCCGGAATGACACATCTCGATGTTGATTTTCTAATACTGATTACTCCTTGACGACTAATTCCCATTATACTTTTCATTCTTATAGACGAAGTGGCTCAAAGTTCTAGACCTTATTAGGTGTGATCATTTACAATGTACTCCCGACTTCTCGGCTCTCCAAAATTTAGAAATTCTCATCCTTAATGTGAATATGTGGAGCAAATTCACCCTTCTATTAATGAATTAGGAGAATTGAAGGAACTTGTTTTGAATTCGATTGCTATAAGAGAGATCTGCTATTAGTTCACTGAGAAAACCGGAGAAGCTTAGTGCCAAGCATTGTTATGGTCTAGTTCAATTTTCGAACTCCATAAGCCATCTAGTGAATTTGTTGACCCTCGAATTTATGCAACTGTTCGGGAGTGGCTGAACTTCTAGGCAACATGGGGGTACCTTAAGAAGCTGTAGAGCTTGCTATTTGGTGCGACTTCTACACTTTCTTGCCCATCGACACAGATCCCAAACTCCATTGGGAAGATGGAGTCACTAACTAAACTCAACCTGTCCAACACAAGCATAACGTAACTACCATCTTCCATATGGGGATTTGCATAATTTGGAAATCCTTAAAATTTCTCCTACTAGGATCCAAAAGTTGTTGGGTACTATTGGAAGGTTCGGGAAAATCTTGAAGAACCTTTCTGGCAGTCACTAGGTAGAGTTGCGCTTTGCCTCCTCTTTTTACCTATTCCATCTAAGAGAACTCACTATTTATGATGCATATCGCTGGAATCTCTGCCAGAGTTTCCTCCAAGACTATTGAAGCTTCATGTTGCAGTATATGGCAAGTTGAAATGCTTGCCAGGATTAGAGCTCTATGAATGCTCCATACTGATGCAAAGCGAATGCCGACAAGTATCAATATCCCTAACAACATTGGCCATAGTAGGTTGCACAAAGTTGACTAAGCTGGATGGCCTTTGACAATGTGCAGAGTCCTTGAGATGCTTGGCAATGAGTCAGAATTATGGATCGAGCGCTCCGTCAGATATGGAAGACAATCTAGTTGAAGTTCAAGGTCTTGATAGGTTGAAGCACTTGGAAGAATTGGATGTAGATTTTTGCCGTTTTACTGGAAGACTGGACCTTCCAAAACCAAATCATCTGAACGCTTGAGATATTGCAAAATTCTAGTTGAAATTTGAGGCCTTCATAGTTCGGAGTTCTTGGAAGCACTGCATATCACTAATTGCATGTCCATTTTGAGATTGAACCTTGCAAAATCAGAGCGTCTAAAGGAATTAAAGGCCACAAATTGCAAAAGTCTAATTGAGATTTGAGGCTTTGATAGGTTGAAGTTCTTGGACAAGTTGGATCTCTAGTCGTGCAAGTCCCTGGAAAGATTACCAAAACTGTCGTGCTTCCTTCTGGGTTAAACTTTGTGCAAGTCACTAAGGGCTTTTGCCTCCACATTTTTACCTAATTCATCTAAGAGAAGTCACTGTTTATGATTGCATGTCGCTGGAAAATCTCCTAGACCTTCCTCCAAGACTATTGAAGCTTCATGTCACAAGATGTGGCAAGTCAAAATGCTTGCCAGGATTTGAGCCCTGTGAATGCCCCAAAATGATGCAAAGCGAATGCCGACAAGTTGTAATATCCCCAACGACGTTGGCCATAGCAGGTTGCATGAAGTCGACTAAGCTGGATGGCCTTAGACAATGTGCAGAGTCCTCGAGATGCGTGTCAATGAGTTAGAACTATGGATCAAGCACTCCATATGATTATGGCTTACCAATGATTGAATTTCAAAGGTAATGATGTGATAAATTATGTATTACAATTGTGAGACGATTGATGCTTCCCTAAACTAAGGAAAAAGAGCAAGTAAATTGTCGTTCTTCTTTTGATTTGTACTAACTTTTTGCCAAGAACATTTTCCTAAACAATCAGCTCTCCGATTTTTCATTATGATCCCGAAGCATTGGAATTGTGTGCTACGCAAGGCGGATTTGTTTCCAACTTGGCAAAGTTAATCTCATCTATACCATATGTGCTCGTGGTTTTGATGTGAGCGAGTTAAATCATTCAAGAAAACTAATATTCCAATTTCGCTAGAAACTTTTAGTCTAATGAGTTAAGCTGCGTTTGGTAACGCTCTCGGGAATAGGTATTTCCGTTCTTTTTGTTCCTGGGAGTAAAAATAGAACATAAATGCATTTGGTAAGTTCTTTGTTCTTGGGAACAAATTTGTTCTCGGGGCAGATTTGGAACAGAAAAAAAAAAAAAAAAAAAAAAAATGCCGCTTCTTGTTCTCAAGAACAACTCAAGAAATAAGAAATAAGCTTCTTCTTTTTTTCCCCCTTTCTCTTCCTCTCTTCTTGCCCTAACCAGTCGCCAGCCTCCACAATGACCGATGACCAGCTAGACGAGGCCTAGCAACCTTGTTAGAGCCTTGCCGGCCCTCGGCAAGGTCACCTTGAGCTCACCGACCACCGATGCCCCCCCCAAGCCTTGTCTACCACTTGGGAGGCTCCCCCGAGCCTCACCATGGCTAAGCGAGGCTTGGGGTGACCTCGTCGATGGCCGCAAGGCTCTCCCGAGACGGCAATCGACCGGAGGAAGGAGAAGAAAAAGAAAAAAAGAAAAATGTAATAAAATTGTTAATAATTTAAAAGAAATTCTAAATCATAAAAATATAAGCATTCTCTTCCGGGAATAGAAATTTTGTAAAATTACCAAATGTATTCAAATGCTCATAAATTGTTTCGGAAACAAAAACAGAAAAAATGTTTTTAAAAAAAAAAAAAGATTTCAGGGCAATTTCACAAAAAAAGGAAAAGGGGTCTTTTTTTTTTTTTTGGAGTCGAAATAACCGATATTTTATATGAAGAGAGAAATACAACCGGCTAGTAGCGCATCACTTAGTACAATATTCTGGAAAAGAGGAGGTGGGAAGACAAGCCAGTTATCGACTGAGCTGTGGGCCCTGTGGGCTTTGGTGGCCCAATTAGCAGTTAGATTGGCTTCTCGACAGACATGGTGTAGCGAAACATTAGGGCATTGAGAGAGCAGATCGTGAAGGCAGGCAAAGAGATGTCGCTCCTGCCATGGCTGCGGCTGCTTCTGTCGAAGGATTTCCACCAATAATAGGCAGTCTGATTCAAACGTGACACGATGGAGATGAAGTCCCTGCTTAATCAGATGCTGGAGAGCCCGAATCAGAGCAAAGATCTCTGCTTGAAACGCCGACTGAGCAAGTACAGTACTTGTGAACATATCAGTGAGTTCTCCATTGAAATTCCTATAAATACAGGCTATCGCACCTTGCTGATTTCCTGGTACAAAAGCCCCATCAATATTGCATTTGATTGTGCCTTTATCAGGTGGTTTCCATCGTTGATCAATACTGACGCTTGTCTGCTTAACCTTAGGTTTTGGGGGTTGAAGAATCTGGAAAATTCTACGCTGGGCTAGGGCATTCTCCACCGCTTGGATCGGATTTGGATTTATCTTCCTGAAGATGGCGTTGTTACACTGACGCCATATCTCCCACAACAGATTGGCAATCACTTCAAAAGTTGGGGAGGAGCAAGGATGAGTGGCTCGAGTCGCCAACCATGCCTCCAATCTATGCACTGAGGTGAGTGAGATATGTATCATGATCTTGGCATTTGTCCATATATCGCGTGTCCAGTTACAGTAGAAGAACAAATGTTCTATAGTCTCTGGAGTATTCTGATCACATAGGTTGCAGTAGGGATTGGCAGAGATATGTCTGTGGTAGAGGTTGGCTTTGGTCGCAATGGCATTTTTACAGGCTAACCACAAGAAAACACGGATTTTAGGAGCCGTTTCCATATGCCATATCTTTTTCCATAATTGATCAGGAGGCTGATAGGAAGATGAAGCAATGGTGGGGGGGTTTTGTTGACTCGAAAATAAGTAATGATAGCAACTTTTAACTGTGAATATTCCTGAAGAGGTGGCTGTCCAGACTAATTGATCAGAACTAAGTGAAGGATTTACAGGGGTGTTTAGAATTGATGCACTTACCTGTTCATTGAAGAAGTTAGAAATAAGCTCCTGTTTCCATGTTGCCGAAGATGAGTCTAATATATTGCAACTTTAATGGGTTCCCCTGGTGTTGCTTGACCTCCTAATTTACTAATTGAAAGCCAAGTATCTGTTCGGATGTCAATCTTTGATCCATCTTTCACCAGCCATCGAATTTTTGGAAGAATAGCATCCCGGCCCTTTAAGATACTCTGCCACCCTCATGAAGGTCTATAGCCTAATGTAGCGTTCTGAAAAGAAGACTGTTTAAAATATAGACCTTTGAACAGACTGACTCCAAATAGCAGTAGGTTGTTGTAGAAGACGCCAAGCTTGTTTACCGAGCATCGCTAGATTAAAAATAATTAGATCTCTGAATCCCATGCCCCCAACTGTTTTCGAGTGCTTTACCTCTAACCATTTCATCCAATGTATACCTGAATCACTATGATTTTTACTCCACCAAAATGCTGATATCTTCTTTTCCATTACTCTGCAGAGAGACAGGGGGAGCTTAAAGATGGACATCGCATACTGAGGTAATGCTTGGATTACTGCTTTTAATAAAATCTCCTTGCCTCCTTTTGATAAGAATTTTTCCTTCCAACCAGCTAATTTTGCGTTCATTTTTGCCAGGATCCAGGAAAACATCTCACGTTTTGAACGCCCCCAATTTGAAGCATGCAAATTAAGAAAAATTGGCATTTTTAGAAAGCTTATGGAGTGCTCTAGGGCTTACTAAGAGATATCGAACTCAAATAAGGATAATTTCATGCTCGATTTGTGTCATTTGCAAAAGCATGCAACATGGAAAAACAAATGGCAGCAAGCACATTAAAAAAATGCATGGCCTACAACATCTACATGACGTGGCAAAAATAGGATAAAAATCATATAGATTGTAAACAAAACCGTGAACAATTTTCATGAAGGGACTTATACCCGAATATGGTCACAATGTATAATGCAAAATTAACAAAAGTAAGTCAAACATGTTCAGCATGTATAATGGCAAAATCAAAATCACATTTAAGACAAGCGATTATGTGAGCAAACGATGTATAATTGGATGATTTATGCATCATTAGAAAGGTAATGTGATGCACTATGACTTTCATAAAAACACTAAAGACAAAAAGTCACAATTGCACAATCAATTTCACATGATTGCAATTCGGGTTACAATAGGGGTAGCCTAGACGTATGGACGATTTTATGGGGTTTTTACCAAGTGAATGTTGTCCAAAAAATATGAAAAAAAAGATACGATATGACCAACATCCATACGAGCAATTTTTATGAGGACTCTGGAGACTGAATCTAAGCACAAAAGTCAGAAAATTTTGAAAAGCAGCATCAGTTGATCAGAAATCACAAATTACAATAACAATCACGGACGTTTAGAGGATGATCGACATGCTTAAATGAACTCCAAAAATTATAGAAAAATTATATGACATAGAGACATGTATTGTGATTGATTTTCATGAGAAACAAACTTAAAATTGAATCGCAAAAATCGACAGATAATCGACAATCCACAAAGGTCAGAGAATCACAGAATATGCAAAATACGGATCAACTTTGCATAACGTGCCTACTATTTTCATAGAGGTTTTCAAGTAGTAAATGACGTCAGATCAGGTCGTTCTATATATCGTTGGAAAGCTCTTCGAGTCAACTTTGAACATCGAGACATCGAACACAAAAAAGAACATCTGCAAGCTCATATCAAGTCATTTCTTAGATCTGTCATCCAGGTACACGAAAATTGCATATCAATTTCAAACACTAAATCAAACAAGCTCAATCCATTGTCAATCATCCAAATCCATTCTATAGCATCCCATAGCAGGTTGGATCATCATCAAACTAGATTTGGATGTGAGCTCTAGCCTCGATTGCCTAACACAATCTCGCATCATCGAGCTCAAGAACAAGAATATTACCTTTTATGCGATTTCTTGATGATTTGAACTCAATTAGAGCAAAATCGAAGCGCGGCTGCACTAAGGAATGTCAAGGAGCCTCCAAGGAGTGTTGAGGTCACCGGAATGGGTTGAATCAATGCCGGAATGGTGCGAATCAGCCGTTGAACAGAACTAGTCCAATTTGGACTGGTTTGCGCCGCCATGAATAAGTGGAGGAGAGTGGGCCGATCGAAGTAGCTTCAGGAAAGTTGCTGGTCGCCAGGACGTCGGGCTGAAAGGGAGGATCTCCAAAGGAGGTGGCAGAGATGCTAGCATCGCCGACAAGGGCTCACCAGCGGTGATTGAGTCAACGGTTGGAGGAACCACATGGGGTGGTTAGGAGGACAGAGAGGAGGTGGGAAAAGAGAGAGGGAAGAGAGAAAAGAAGAGAGAAAATGTAGATTAGAGAGAAATTTTCTGCACAAACGCTCCCTTCAAACTTTTAGAGGGAAAATTCCTTATATATTACCCTTTAAGATCAAATGCCAAGGGTTAGGATCTAATCCTATCCCTAGATCTACTCTCAACCATTGAATTATTCACATGTTGCAATTTTTTAAGGGTCAAGATGCATTCCTAATGAATGGGCAAGATTTAATTATGAGATTATGACCTTTTCGCACATTTCTTAAATTTGAGGTGTGAGTTTGCAAAAATTCAAAAATTTTGGGGCACAATTACAATTTCGAAAGTTAAAGGCATGAAAGGCCTAACCATGAGGTAGGCCACCTCATTGTGGTCGCTGGCAATAAGGAATCGGTGACGAGTCAAACCGGTCGGATTGGTTCGAACCGATTCGATCGGTTCGAGTCCTCATGGGGCGGTTTGGTCTTCATTTCCCCTATATTTTTTACAATTTAGTCCTAGGATTAAATTGCAAAGAAACTTTATTAATCTCAAGGGAAACTGGTCCAAAAGAAATGGTTCAATCTAGATTAAATTCGGTAATTAAGCCATATAAACGCACTTGTCATGAGTGCACCTAATTGGACTTTCTATGCTTAAATGAGCAATTTCCTTTAATTGTTTGCCAAAATTTGTAAATTAATTGAAATTGGATTCAATTAAAATTACAAGACATCTATTAGTCTAATTGCCATGCCTAGAAGGACCTATTGTATTCAAATTGATCGTGAATTGATATCAAGACCTTTACATTAAAATTAAATTGAGGGCCAATGTCGAAATTGAATCTCAATTCATCAAATTAAACCTTAATCATGAATGAGTCAACTTGAATTTCAATTCAAATGAAAAACCTCTCTCTCTTTGAGAGCTCCTCTCTTCCATTAGGGTAGAGCTTCCCCTTTCCTTCCAATGGCAGTTGGCACAAATTGCTCTTGGCTACCACCATGATGCTGGAGTAGATGCTCACCCTCGCTGGCCTTGAGTGCGCTTCATATCTGGTGAGATGTTTCCAGAATCTTAATTTTTTCCTTTCCCGAAATCCCATTCACAAACACCAAAAACCTAAATACGATCACCAACCCTTTCTTCTCTTCCTTACCAATTTCTCCACGATTTCTCCAGTTCAACCGCTAGAATCATCATCTTCAATCATTTTGTCCAAGTCTTCAATCTCGTAAACCTACATTTAGTAGAGTTCCCTTCAATCCCATCCCAAAGCGATACTCAGAATCACTAATAACCATCAGCAAACCCCACTCTCAACCTCTCAACTTAATCGGCATTTAAGACCGAGGGAATCGGTGTCCTGTTAAGGCTGCGCCAACAAAAGTGCCTCAAACCCAGACCGGGAGCAACTCAAACTCAGACTGAGAACGAACAAGGGCAGCAATACAACCTGCAAATAGGAAAATGGGAGGTGAGACTAAGAATGACTTACGATTAGCTGCTCTATGTAAAAGTTTAGGCGATCTTTGGGCTGTTAGTGATGTTGTGGAGGTCTCCACAGAAATCCCGCTTATCAAAAGAAAGGAATGTAATCTTACTCTGTTTGGCAAGCTATTCTCCAGACCTAAAGTGAACTTTCCAGCCTTTACCACCACTATGAAGAAGGCATGGAAGGCAGGACCTATTTGCCAACAAAAAGAGATAGGTTTATTCTCTTTTACCTTTCAATCTGAGGAAGAGAAAGACATAATTCTTAACACAGGTCCATGGTCCTTTGCAAGTAACCTTCTAGTCCTAAAACAATGTAAACCAGAGATCCCAGAGCATTGTTATGATTATTCTTGCTGTGATTTCTGGATACAAATGGGAGGAATACCTCCAGGATGGTTTAGAGAGGATGTGGTTGCTAACTTGGCTGAGAGAGTGGGACGCGTGGCGGAAATACAGATGGAGGCAAAAGGAAATGGTCCAAGTAAAGTAGGAAAGGTGAGGGTAGAATTGGACCTGAACCAACCTTTGAAAACAGGGGCCATACTGGATATAGGGACTAAGAAGTTATGGGTGGATTTTAAGTATGAACGCTTACCTCATTATTGTTACTCATGCGGGAGAATCGGTCATTATGCTACAAATTGTGAGGAAATCCCCTATGAACAGACTAAATGGGCAGAGAACAAGGTAGGAAAATACGGACCTTGGCTAAAGGCAGAAATACGTGACCACAGCCCACATTGGGAAGCTTTCTATGGCAATATAGAGAAAAATTCTGAATTTGAAGAAGTCATCCCTGAGACGCCTGAAGCAGAAACGGAAAGGGAACAAGAGGTGAGAATCAACCCAGAGAAATGGGTAATTACTAATCGCAACAAGAAAAGGGCAGATTGTCATCCTTCTAATTATCTGATTGAAGACACGTTTGTGGACCAAGGCAAAAAAGATAAAGGGAAGTAGATTATGAGTATTGATCCTCCTAGAGTTCACTTTCAGATGGAGGAAGGCATGAGTAAAAAAACCTTGAAGACCCATAAAACCAAGAAACAGAAAAGAACAGCAAAAAATGCTATTTTGCTCATTGATGATATGGAGCTGCTAGAAACACCGGTTCAGATAGTCAAGGAAGGAAAGGAATGGGCTTTGGTGGCTAGCCCCAACAAGCCACCGCAGACGTCATAAAAATAATAAGCTGGAACTGTCAGGGGCTGGGCAATCCCCTGACGTTCCAAGAGCTTAGAGCATTAGTTGCTCTTGAAAGGCCTACACTGATTTTTTTAATGGAAACCAAAAACAAGGAGTTGATGGTAGAGGGTGTGGTAAAGCGTCTAAAGTTTCCAAACAGCATCATAGAGAATCCAGAGGGTATTGGAGGAGGTCTAGCACTTATGTGGAGTGACGAGGTGGAAGTTAAATTGAAGTCCAGCAATAAATCGGTCATAGACGTCGAATGCCTTGACAAGAATAATGGGTGTCTTATGCGAATCACTTTTATCTATGCTCCTACCAACTATGCGGAGATGATACACTTATGGCACAAAGTCAGGCAAATTCACACACAGAACATTCTACCATGGATATGCATGGGGGATTTTAATGAAGTTTTATATGCATGGGAGAAGGCAGGAAAAAAGGCAGCAGATTATAATCGCATGGCAGCATTTTGGGACCTTTTGAATGATTGTGGCCTAATGGATATGGAAAGCAAAGGATGTGCCTATACCTGGGCAAATAAAAGAGCAGGAGAGGATTTGGTGAAAAAAAGACTAGATCGAGCTATATATACCATGGACTGGCGGGTGGCCTTTCCAAATGCGGAAGTGCAAGCTCTCCCAGCGGTTGGTTCGGATCATAGCCCACTTTTAATAGTGCTGCAACTAGAAAGTCAGAAAAGGAAAAAACAATTCAGGTTTGAAGCCTACTGGATGGACGAAGCAGAATGTAAGGAGCTAATAGAGCAAACATGGGACAGCAATCCATTCAATGACAGAAGCTTTTCAGACAAAGTGCAAGACATCTCGAAAGAACTAGCAAACTGGAGCAAAACCAAATTTCAAAACGCAGCCAACCGCATACGAGAGCTAAAGCGCAGATTAACAGAACTCACTAATAGACACCCACAAAATCACATCAAGAAGGAATATCAGCAGATTGTGGATCAAATTGAAGCTCTATGGAAATAGGAGGAAAAGTATTGGGGGCTACGGGCGCGTATTGAGTGGCTTAAATGGGGAGACAAAAACACAAAGTATTTTCACGCCACAACAGTGCAAAGAAGACAGCGAAACAGAATCACAATGCTGAAGATAGATGATGATACATGGTGCAGAGAGCCAAATATGCTTAAGCAACACATAAGCGATTTTTATCAAACATTGTATGAAATCGTGGGTAGGAGGGATTTCCAGCCAATCCTAGATCAATGCCCCAATCCAATCAAAGAGGAAATGAACACATCTCTAATGGCAGCCGTAACAATGAAGAAGTAGAAAAGGCAGTCTTCCAATTGGGTGCACTCAGAGCTCCAGGGCTTGATGGGTTAAATGGACAATTTTATCAACATTATTGGGAGGTTCTACAGCAGGGAGTTTTTCAGCTAGTACAGAATTTCTTTGAGACAGTACTATAGATCCCATCCTAAACCAAACTCACATTTCCCTCATACCAAAGGTTAAGAATCCAGAAAACATAACTCAGTATAGACCTATTAGTCTGTCTAATTTCAGCTATAAAATCATAGCTAAAGTGATGGCAAACAGGCTGAAGATATGGCTACCGTAACTTATTACTCCTGAACAAAGTGCTTTTGTGCAAGGGAGGCAAATACAAGATAATATTTTGATAGTTCAGGAAGTTATTCATCAACTAAGAATCGAGAAGAGAAAAAAGAAGTTTCAAGCCATTCTGAAATTAGACATGCAAAAAGCATACGATAGGGTGGAGTGGGATTTTCTAAGTGAATGTTTGCTAAAACTAGGCTTTGATTCAAGATGGGTAGGGCTGATCATGCAGTGCGTATCAACAGTCACCTTTAGTGTGAAAGTAAATGGGGAGCCTATGAACTATTTTAAACCATCCAGGGGATTAAGGCAAGGAGATCCTCTCTCACCTTATCTGTTTATATTAGTTTCGAATGTTTTATCATGGCTGATACAAAAGGCAATGGCAGATGGGAGCTTAAAAGGTATAATATTAAACTCGCATTGTCCTACCCTATCACACCTCCTCTTTGCAGACGATTCTATATTCTTTTTGGATGGGACTATCTCAGAATGCCAAAATCTAGCTGCTGTCCTCAATCAGTATTGTTATCCTACGGGTCAAGCAATCAACCTCAACAAATCGGGGGTAAGTTTCAGTAGTGGCTGTCCTTTGAATCTGAAAAGAAACATGGCATATGAACTAAGAGTCCCGATTATTGAGAAAACAAGGAAATATCTTGGCATTCCAACGGACTGGGGTTGTTCAAAAAAAGAGATGTTTGACTGGATCTTAGCGAGAGTAAACATGAAAATGGAGGGGTGGAAAGAGAAACTTTTGTCTAAAGCGGGAAAAGAAACGCTAATCAAAAGCGTTGTACAAGCACTTCCTCAATATGCCATGTCGATCTTCAAAGTTCCCGTTTCTATATGTAAAGCCATTGAAAGAAGAATCTCTTCCTTTTGGTGGAAAAGAAATGATACAAGCAGGGGTTGCACTGGAAAAAGTGGGAAGAATTGAAAATGCGGAAGGATGAAGGTGGGTTAGGATTTAGAGACCTACTAAACTTTAATAAGGCTATGTTGGGAAAACAAGCTTGGAGGCTAGCTCAAAGTCCTACAGCCTTATGGAGCAGAATATTTAAAGGAGTTTATTTCCCAAATGGTGATATGTGGAAAGCAGGCAAAGGGCAACGCCCATCATGGGGTTGGCAAAGCATTATGGTGGGAAGAGAAACTATCGAAAAGGAGGTTCAATGGAGGGTAGGTGATGGCAAGCAAATTAAGATATGAGAGGATAAATGACTGGAATTTAGAGTGATCGGTGGCCCGGCAAACAAAGATGATCCCAGAATGGTGGCTGAACTTATAGATGATGAAAACAGGGGATGGAAAGAAACTGAGGTGTTGAATTTATTTGATGATAGAGTGGCAAATGAAATTCTATCTCTCCCATTAAGCCCGAACGAGAAGGATGACACCCTAGTGTGGAAGGGTAACCGAACGGGGAAATACACGGTTAAAAGTGGATATAATAAAGCATGTGCACAAGCAACAACAACAACACAGAACAAAGCAGCAACATCCTTTCAACCTCCTCGAATATTATGGACTAAGATATGGAGACTAGCTATCCCCCCAAAGATGCGCATCTTTATATGGAGTATTTGCCAAAATGCAATCTCGACAAGGGAGAATCTCTACAAATGGAAGGTGTTACCTAACCCACTTTGCTCGCTCTGCAACTCGCATCCAGAAACTACCGAACACTTATTCCTCCTTTGCAAATGGACAAAGAATATATGGATAGATCCACGGATAAATCTTACTTGCACACCTAATCTTATAACCCGGTTTGACAAATGGCTATTGGAAAGTTTTGCAGGTAACCGAGCCTTACCTGAGGGAGAGCTGGTGGCAACGGTCCTGTGGTTGGTGTGGAAAGCCCGAAACAACGCCATCTTCAGAGCACAGAAACCGAATCCGAACACCATAGTGGACCTCGCGCAAGCATTTCTCCAGAACTTCAGCAGATGGCAACTAAAAACAGAGGATGGAGAAACCAAAAACTAGATCTTAAGAAAATGGAGACCGCTGAAGGATAGGAAGTTGAAGCTAAACGTTGACGGCTCCTGGGTAGACGGCGATTCAGTAGGATCGGTCGCTGGTATCTTGCGGAATCAAGAGGGAAACTTCGTTGACGGCTTCGCGCAACAGGTACGAGCATCCTCCCCTATTCAGATCGAAACCCTAGCTATCTTGAGTGGGTTGGAGTTTCTGAAGTTAAGACAAGCAACTGCACGTGGGAGAAGAAGAGTTCGCGCAAGTACAACCGGTAGAAGTGGACTGTGAAATTGATAGTTTAACAGCACAAGACAGCATATTGGGCTAGGCCGAACCTCCATGGAATGTGCAACCCATAGTGGAACAATGCAAAAGTCTTCTCCTTACAGCCAAAGGGACGTCGCTTACCTACTGTACGCGGGACGCTAACAACGCTGCAGACCTTATTGCGAAGCTCCACAGAAAACGATCTCTTCCTCACAACTGGCGTTTCGCACCTCCTCCTGCACTATCGGAAATTATATGTGCTGAATACCACCCGTTGAACTCTTGTAGTTATCGTATTTCATGAATACAAATATCGCTTTTGACCAAAAAAAAAAAACTTGAATTTCATGAATTAAAGCTTAACAACCCCATTTTTCTAAAGCCAAGTGAACTAAATTTCCCAAATCGATAGGTTGGTGAATTCCCCAAAATTGACTTCAAATTTGAACTTAGCTTACAAAATTGAGTAGAATGAAAGTGTTCGCTCGCAAATCATGTTGAACCAATCCGGACCCTTGATTAGGGGTTACAATGTACATTCCGACTTACCCAATCTTGAAATTAATCAAACGAGTGAATAGATAATTGTCTCTAAATCAAATGTTGCAAAAGGACCTAAGCCTAATTATGACTAGAGGAAAAGTAATTTTATTTTTTATTGATTTCAAGCTAAAAATAATCTATTTTTGCAAAATCATTTATGCTAAAATTAAATTGAAGCTAAAATGAAATGATTTCTTGATTCTTGTATTTTTTTGATTTTTTTGGTCAAATGTTTAATCCAAAGTCAAACCCTAATTTACCTTTCATTAGAAGTTTGATTTTGTGGTCAAATATTTGAATATTTTCAAAAAATTTATTTCTAAAGCAGAATTAAACTTGAAAGGAATCTTTTTATGTAAAAAGCCACAATTTAACTGGGGTTGACTTATGCTATGAGTTTTACATCAAATTGAGTCATTCATTTATGAAATTTTGGGCATAGGTGGGATCTTAGATGTGGGAAATGAATTATTTGCTATTAACTCTTTTTGTGAACGTAGGTACCAATAATCAGACTGAATCATGAAATTATTTGGTGTCCTTTATCATTTTTCGTTTATTTCTTTGACGATTTCATATTGATTTAATTGTAAAGTCTTGATTAGTTTTTGCATTAATTTTACAGTAGTTTCCAAGTATTTTGAATACTGTCTACCTCACGACAATGTGAAGAACATTTTTTAATTCCTTCTGGTTTAATGTGTTCACCTTCTACACTCAGATCATTCCAAAGCATATTTATTAACATTTGATTTTTAGTCGATTCGTTGATAAAAGTAAAAAAAAAAAAATCAAACTTGGGATTTCCGGTTGCAACGGAGCTCTTTTTGGACAAAAAATGTCGAATTCAATTATGTTTGTTGGCTTAGCTTTGATAAGTAATTTCTTATTCATTTCACGCAAAAATCAAAAAGTAAAACGATTGACCTCCTCCGTGCGATCAAAGGGGTGTCGCCAAGCGTGCCCTTTCGATAATCGCTGTTCGTCCTTTACGGGAGTCACAGTGCGGCTCTTTTCTCTACACGTTTATCTTTTGCACCGCCAAAAAGAAAGCCTGTGGCTTCTTGCAGAAGCCACTATCTCGATCAAGCTTGGATAAGTATCTCCAACTATAAATAATAAAATGCAATTTCCTCTTACCAGAGAAACTGAGGATGAAAGATATTAAAAGTATCATAAATTATGTGTAATACTCACTTTAGTGCCAAATGTTTTCGCCGGCTCACTCAAGTGTCTCTGACGAAAAATTTCGGCTAAAAACATTATGTGACTTTTATAATTAAAATTTTTATCTAAGGTGGCATTTTTTTGGCATTGAAGTTATCGCTTTCTCATTAAGATTGGCATTAAAGTGATAACTTTTTAACAATAATTGACACTAAAGTGATTATTTTTTATGACAACTAGCACTGAAATGATCACTTTTTAAACTGTTGCACGATGTTGTTTTAGGCTTTTTATGCTGATTCAGGCTTTAGGTGAGCCACGTTAGCTTAAGATATTTATAAAAAAAATGCCGCGTTAGATTTTCAATTAAACAAATCGGAGTTAGAACTTAAAAGACCGTTTTTGAAAAAATCTGACACTTAAGTGATATGGTGAAAACTTTTGATACGAAAGTGTGTATTGTACATAACTTATAGTACTTTTAGTGCTCTTCTCCCGAGAAACCAAAGATCCCAAAATACATGTGCCCCCTTGGTTATATAATTGGAGAAGTTCTACTCCGAATAGGAACTTGATTTTTTCAAATTTTTCGCATAAAATCAAATTCGAGACATAATTTAACAGAAATAATTCATCTTTGTTATTTGAGTTATGTATGTTGGATTCACAATCAACGTTCAAACATTTTCTTTGAATCTACTTTCGTTTATTTGACATTGCATTAAGTTCATGTCCCTTTTTGCTTGTTACTTTGATACAGATTCGTCCACGCTCATTTGACGCATTGGACTCATTCACCACATTTTTTCTTTTCTTTTTCTTTTTTCTTGAAAGAACACGGATCACACACCATGATCAGTCGAGCCCTTATTTGCCTTTATGATGCAGCAATTTCACCTGAGAGAGATTAACTGAGTTTTTTTGTGCTTGAAATATAAAAAGAAAACTATATATGTATTTACTTTAGGAAATCTCATGATATGAAGATTTAACGAAGTAATGTGGTACCAAAAGGGTGATGTGGAATATGCTAACTTTTTCTCATGCATAACCGAATTCTCGAGCCTTACACTTTTGATTGTCGCTTTACAGTCTAGTTGATTTTTTTATCCGCAATCAACCTGCAAAAATTGATTGATGTCAACTTCTAAACCAATTTAATAATTTGGATCAAAGTGGCTTACCCTGGCCTAGAGTTTGGGTGGAACTTTCGGACTTTTACTCTCAAAATTATATGCATTTTTTTTCAAATCCGCGAGGTACATGCTATAGTGATTATGTCATATGTTTAATCAATATGTTGGTTTCATGTATATGGAATAAGAGGAAACGTGACTAATTGAAGGATTTCAGATACTTTATGCTGCAGCTTGATGATATACACGGTGAGGCTATAATCCAAAGTTTGATGCTTATGGGAGTGCAAAACTATAGCTCCAGTATTTTTTCTTTCATAATTAGATGAGTTCCACTAGAAAAAATTGACTGGAGAATTGCATTATCAGTATCAATTCAATCTTAAGCACCTTCTTTCACGTTCTAGTCACGATTGCGCGTGATTCAATCTTTGATTGGTCTAGAAGTACCGAGTTCAATCTTCAAACCCCTCGCGAAGAAGCTGAACAGTACCCAAACTAGCTTTTGATATTCGGCATTTTGTTGGCATATTTTATATCACAACTTGTGCGGGCATGTGAACCCCTCTTCCTGAACAGTGTTCATGTACAGTTGTAAGGCTATTTGACCTGAGATAGCAATCAATATGAAAGTATATGTTACTCTTTGTGTCGAGCTCAGAAAATTTTTGTTGTCCTGCTATTCTGGTTTCTATTTAAATTTGTCTAATATCTTTTGACATGCTGAGTTATATTGCACATTTCGAATTACGAGTCAATGAATACAAAGGAGGATAGTATTATGTCAAACTGCATATCCAAAAACTCATGTTATGAACAAAGTTCTCTCTAAATGGTGACATGGAACTTTGTAAAGTCCATGTCAATGTTCATATTCCAGCAATATATTGAGAACTAAATTGTGACCACATAATTTTTTTATTAATCTATTAAATCCGAAAAAAATTTCCAACAAGGGGCCGTAGTACATTTTGAAAATGAAGGGGTTTTTCAATTAACTTTAATGAAATTGAGGGGGTGTCCCAGTAATTTACCCTATAATCAATATCGCTAGAGGAAAATGGATCTTAATTCAGAAAAAAAAATTACGAGAAGTTCCTTATTTCCTTAAACATTGGAATTTAATAAATTTAATTAATTATGTGGCAGCCGAGCTTTATGGATCTATACATAAACTTTTTTCCCTACTAAGGGCTTAATTTTGCAATTTCAAGAAGTTGGGGGGCTAGGATTAAACTCACCCATGTGGGGAATACAGGTCCCATTTTTTTTCTCCCTTTATTTTTGAATTATCAAATCAAGTTCCTGTTTTGACCTACGTATATCTTGTTATTACATAGCAATGGGATTCTCATATTTCTTGAAAGAAAAAAGCTGCATCCTAATTTTCCGCATCTAGAGGAACAACAGTGTCAGAAAGTGGGCTGTGCCCCTGCTTATGAAAGTAATAGACACTGTCCTCAGCGTGGGACAAGCCTGTGATTACATATTGATATTGCATCACTAATCTTTTCGTATGACAAAGCAAACCCAATTATTTCTACCTTGCATTATATCTCTAATTTCACTGCACAATAAAGTCGTTCCTTAAGGGACATTGGCCATTTAGGTCGCTTGAGAATTCTAGGTCACATTATTCTAGCCCGAGTTCAGTTGATTCTACATCTGCCAACATTTTCCATCCATGACTCTAATGGAGGCATCACATTGACCGGCATTTGAAAAGTTAAAGTTTGGTCCTCGATGATCAACGATAATCATGCCTTCCAAATTTAGAATGTTGGCACATGTTTATTCCTCTCTCTTTTGAATACCATACTTATGATGTCGTTCCATTCTATATTACTAGTAACTAAGTGCCAACACATGGAACAAAATTAAAATAAATCCAAACAGGATTAGCAATTACATATGATACATATGTAAAATAAGTCCGCCGTCCCAAAGAAAAAGGAGACATGCAAACACCAAATACATGTTTTATGTATATTTATTACACTCACACACATACTAGTCGTCATCGAGTTATCTTTCACATAAAATTATAATAACTGTTTTGTCCTATTTAATCCAATTTTGCTTCTTTAAAAAAATAAACTGATTGAGAGAACAATCATATCAATTTAGTTTTGATGAAGAGATTACTTAGTTGACAAATTCGAGGTATTTCCTCATTAACATGATCAACATAATGATGGTTTTGCCCATCAAACTTTTATGTTACTCAAGATAAGAGTTTGCAAAACCAAACATTCACATAAGTACGGAGCGACGGTTTGTGAACAAGATAAGCATTTGTGAGTTTGCAGAATATGGGGATGGATGATCGCTATATATAGCAATATATCCTTTGAAGATTTTTAATTTTTTTATGTCTGTTTAACAATTTTTCAAAATTTCCGTTCGGATTGTGTTTATTTTCATTCTCTTATTAGATTTAACTATATTGATGCGTTGCCTCTTCAACAGCATATGCGTTGCCTCCTTCAACCTACGTCTCCAAACTGGCAGTGGCCACTCCAAGGACCGTGTTGGGCTGGGCCAATTCGGAGAAGAGGCCCCGTCCAAGCACGTGGTCTGATAGTGCCGTGCTTTTTTTTTTTTTTTTTTGATAAGTCCTACTCTATTCCTACTCTACACTCACTCTTAGACTTTTGCCCTGCCTCTTGCAGGGCGTGGCAGTGACAGTGCCGTGCTTGGCGCGGCGGCAAAATGGCGGAATCTTATATTGCATATAGAAGTAGCCTGTCAAAATGGATTATAAATCCATTTCTTAACCCATAACCTATATATGTATTAAATGGATTATAAATGGACTAGCTATATCAAAGTAAATGAGTCATAATCAGGTTTAAACACAATATAAGTATTAAATGGATCATCATGAATTATAAATGGTCATAAATAGTTTTAAAACTTACTTATACCTAACCTATTTTTATGACTCTTTCTTCAGTCTCCACCGCCTTCACTCTACACTCTCACCTCATTTTGGTTATGAGTTTTCATAGATTGATTTAAATATGGAAATATATTAGTAATTTGGGTTAGGTATGGAACGGGTTGGATATAGGGCAGGTCGGATATTGGTTACTAGATTTGTATTGCATGAATATGAGTCAAAACAAGTTAAACTAATCTATTTGGATCAGACCATCTATGATTCGACTTAAACCCAAGCCGACCATCTCATATGACAGGTCTATATAGGAATTAGTAGATTGGACGTCCCTCGGACAGCAGTGTTGCTGGAGAGTTTGCCGGGACTGGAAAATTAGTCATACAGAGGCCCGATTCCTCTCGCTCAGCGTCGGGGGGGTATTGATCTACTTGAACATCTGGTCCATTTTGTATCTGCGCAGGAAGCTTTAAAGTTTCTGTTTTGTGTTATCAACAAGAAACCTGCAGCAGTGTCATGGAGTCTCTTCCATTGCATTGTCGGCTTTACAAACATTTCCAACTAACTGTAGCCTGAAAATATCATATATTGAATTACCAGAGAAGAAGAGAAAATATTCTTGTTGATGCAGATGATGAGAGCGTCAATTTATTTGACTTGCAAGTGTATCTTTTATTCTACAAAAGGGGTAAAGAAATAACTTTGACCTTTTCTTTTTCTGGGTAAGTTGCTTCTTTTTTATCCCTAACTCATCATTTTGATCTGGTGAGTTACCTGATGTTGGTGTTTATCTACAGCGTCGGTTTCAGAGGAACTTTCTATACTTAACTTCGATGACGATGAATTTTAAAAATTGCAAAAGAAGATTTCCCCTTGTGGGGAAAGTTATCTTAGGCATATCAAAATGTTTCTATTCAATTCTCGTTCTTTTAGCTCGGAACTTTTGGTTGCCTTGGTTAAGTTCCTTCCGGATGATGCAGTCATACCGGAGAAGACCATTATCGATACTGGATTGTGGAAATGCCATCCAAAAGTATCAGTGAAGGCAGTTTGATCTTTGCAATATGCTTGAAGTGACTGAACTTTACTAAACCACAAAAGAGCTTCCAAAAATGGTAAATTTAGGGAAAAGAATGCTATAAGTGCCACAAGTTTTGTATGAAGTTCACCTAAGTGTTATAACTTTTATTTTTAATCACTTGAGTGCCATATGACTTTTTAATCAATTACTATTTTTTACGTGTCATATCTTTTTTTATAATTTATAATTTGAGTACCATATAACTTTTCAATCAATCACTTTTTTATACTGACAAGGCAGTCTATATTTTATAAAAGCTTGTAACTTCTAACATGCCCATAACATTCCCAACTATATGTCGTTAGACTGCAAAAACATGCGATGTTTCCAAGGACAGAGGAAACGTCGGGACACGTGAAGTCCCTCTGCAATGCATTGTTCCGCCAGTGTTGAGATAGGGCAAGCGATCGAACAAAATATAGACAGAAGAAGAAAATAAATCAGACACCGGATTTACGTGGTTCGATCGTAAAGACCTACGTCCGGGGGAAGCAGCGGCGAATTTCACTATAGATCAGCGATCTGAGGAGATTACACACTCAAGTCACTCAAACACTCTCTCGGTGTTTCCCAAGCCTCAATTTAACCCCAAACCCAAGTCACGGCACAAAATTATCACACAAGCTTAAAACAAACGCTGAAAAAGAACTCCTTTTCTTGATCGCGCTTTAGCTTGAAGACATGCGGCTCCTCCTTTTCTCTCGTACGGGTGCAACAACAACACCCCGAAAAAAGACCTCTTTCGCGGCTTCCTTCTGCGACTTCTCCGTAGGGTTTGAGCGGCAGACGTACGTTGAGCGGCTCCCTCTTATCTTCGCTTGTACGTGCAGCAACCAACCAGCGAAAAAAAACCCTCGGCGGCTCCCTCTTATCTTCGCTTGTACGTGCAGCAACCAACCAGCGAAAAAAAACCCTCGGCGTCCCATATATATGTGTGTGTGTGCCCAAGGTCAAAAGTTTGACCTTGGGCCCCACTTTCCTTTTAATTCTTCACGTGCAGCATACGTGAACTCCTTTCTTCGCACGGAGAAGCTTCACGCCGCTTTCCATTTCTATTTCATAAAGGATTCCGCAGCAAACAACTTTCCTCCTTTATTTTATTTTTATATTTCCTTCGTGAGTCTACCGAATTTCGCATTTTAGCAAACGCTCAAACTCGAGTCATATTTAACAGCCGGCATGTTTGCTATTCGGTCGGCGACAGCAACGCACACAAAGACGTGGCAGGCTTCGAAGCTGAAGCGTGGGTTATCCACAAAGCGTGTACGCGTCCGCAGTTCTCAACGCTCTGGTTTGCCCTCCTCCATCTTGCATCTGCTGCATGTTTGTGTCGTGGCAGTGGACACTGGAAGTGGGTCAAGGCCAGGAAGTCAAGACACGAAATGACTCCTCCAAGTCGAAACTCAGGTTCTATACTCGCTTTTGTCTCTTTTTTACTGTTAATCAACGTGAAATATGAGTAAGAAGATTTGCCAGCATATTTCCCACAGAATGGGGTAACGAAAATACTGTATTAATACCGAAAATAAGCAATCAAAAGAGTCAAAATTTTCAAACTCACCCTCAGACTTTGAAATCCATGCTACGCATAATTACATCAAAATTATCTATCATTCAAATTTTGAACTCAAATGTATTTGATCCGATGCTACCTATAAAGAATTTAGTTATCTAAAAGTTTATATAAAGAATTTGAATACCTAGCCTTGAATGGAAATCACATACCTGGTACCGATCAATACAAGACAAAGCCGTACGAATCTCAGACTAAGTCTTGCTCACCTTCTCTATGCTTAGACGGTGATAAATAAACTGACCATCACACGTCACTGTTGAAATTCTAATCTACACTAATTGCCCAACCACATCGTTGTTAACAAAATGTGCTGCACCCGATGTAAAGCCCAATTCCCTTAAAAAGCACAAATTTTCATTTTATACCTAAATCTAACCCAAACTCTTTTTTTTATACTATAAAAAATCATCAACTCTCAATTTTTACAAATTCGGCCCTCATTATTTATCCGTCCAATATTACCGTTAAAGTCTGACATGTCTTGTAAATGCGCGTATTTCTCCTTTTCTTCTCAACTAGATAAATAATTCTAAAAACATCTTCTTTTTCTCTATATTCTTCGTCTTTGCTCGCAACCTCCATGAAGGGAGGTGCTGGAGCTCAAAACAAAAGCAGCCCACACCCATGTTTATTCAATTCAGCAAAGAATTACTGCAAACAATGCCACATCAATGGAAGTAGCTTCGGACCCAAAAAAAAAAAATGGAAGTTGCTTGACCAGTAAAAAGCCTTTCATGCAGGTCAGTTACCACTGCTCATCGTCTTCTTCGCAAGGACTCGCTCGGGCACAGCTTTACCACCTCTCACCCATCGCCGTCTAAACATCTGACTCCGCGCCCCGACCTCTGACAACCCCTCCGCGACGGTTGGCAGTGTCGGAATCATCTCCGGTGAGCTTGGCCGAAACGCCTGTTTTCTGTTCCAGTTTTTCAAGATTCGGGAAGCCGTTTTTATCAGCCACCATCTCCGCTCAGCCATCCTCGAAGCTTTGTATATCTACTCCGTGGCCGGACGATGACGAGACGAGCCCAAGCTTTCCTTAAAACCACCGTGGCCAAGAAGGCACTGATCGTTTCCTTCACTCTAAGTGTTATGGTTAATTAATGGAGTTTGCCACTCGCGATTGAGGTGCGCAACCTCATCTTTGGGGTCATGCGACTCAGTTCCGAGGTTGCGCGACTCAAATCCGAGGTGGAGCGACTCAGATTTTAGCTCAAGCACCTTCCTACATGGAGATTGCAAATAAAAACGAAAGAGAAAGTAAAAGGAAAAGACAGAAAAAAAGTTTTTCTAAAATATTTAATTGAGCTGAAATTCCACATCATCAGTTCATCACTGGAGAAAGAAAAAAAAGATATGCAGGGAATTTACCCATCACACGTTAACGGCAATATAGGCCCTGCATGTTTGTGTTCTTTTTATCATCTCATGAACAGATTTTTTGTTTTTTTTTTTTTTTGTTCTCGAGAAAAAAAAAGAAGTAAACGCATTTGTTTGCATTTTTGTTCAAAATATGTTTTTTTTTTTATTCTTGGAACAAAATTGGAACGGAAATAAGAAATAAAAAAAGTTATTTTTTTATTAGGAAACACTTCGAAGAACAAATTTTCTCTTTTCTCTCTTTTTTTTTTTTTTTCTTCTTCTTTCCTTCTTTTTTTTTTGGCCGATTTGCCGGCCTCGCCATGGCCGGCAACTAACCATCGAGGGCCGGCGACGCTCGACCTCACCGGATTTGGACGAGGCCAAGCTCACCGGATTGTGGCCGGGCAAGGCAGTCGGCCCCGTCGGCCAGTTGCCAGCCTCGGCATGGCTGGCGACCGACCAAAAGAAGAAAAAAATTAAAAATTAAAAAATTAAAAAAATTAAAAGAAACAAAAAAGAATATAAATTTACCAAACGTATTTCTATTCATTTTTCATTCCAGGAACAAGTTTACCAAACACGTCTTTCGGTAAAAAATTGTTCCCCGTAATGTAAATAGTTTTTCTATTTCTCTTCCCGAAATAATTTTTGAACGAAACGTTACCAAGCGCGCCCATAATAACATGCCAAGATTTGAATATAAAGTGAAAGTTTGGTGATTTTTTATGAGAAAAAAATTGAGCTAAAATTGGATATAGGTTGTGTCACGCCCTGATCCTCAGGCACGCACATATCCTTCTCACTTGGTCGATTTTATAATGCGATATCCCAGGACTAGTATCGCCGACCCTTTCAATTATTAAGCACATGCGGAAGCAGTTATAAATCCCCAGACAATAAAACAATGGGATAGAAAAGCAGGGCCATATTTTTCATATTGAAATTTATAACCAAACTTTTGTACATGACATCAACTAGAGAACTTCATAACCATTCACATCAATTGGGGTTCACAAAAGAAGATGGAATCTCAACCCCTTCAGGTCATACTCAAAATCTCTCTCGGTATTATCTTCTTCTTCCAAAAGTCCTTCTACTCAGGTTTCACCTCCGAGTTCTCCTTCTCAGATTCCTCCTCATCGGCTCCTCATCGGGTCCTGAAATGTTTTTCCCCAAACTGGGATGAGACTACGTCTCAGCGAGTTCTACCCCACTAAGCCCAATTAGTAAACTATTATACTATAGGCTGCCTATACATGCATAGGGCAGAAGACGTACCTTGGTCTCATATCCCACCTACAAGTCAGTACAATTCATAATAGGCATCCAAGCAAGTATATCACTGATCGAAGCATCGATCAAATCGACATAGTCGATTACATGTCAACAAGACCATTCACGGTCATTTCTAATCAGTCAATCAATCCACGACATCAAATCAAAGCAATGAATCACATCAAGTCACACTCAGATCGAATCATCGATCAATCGACCTAGTCGACTACAAGTCAATCGAATCATTTCTAGGTCATTCACTCCATCCCACATAACCTCCAATAGTACACTTAATCACGAGCTCCATCAATGCTCTCGGGCGTCATTTTCGCCAAGGTGACATAAGTAATGGACGATCTACGTGCGTTCTTTAAGGCGCCGTTTTCGCTGATGATATTCCTCATCACCGAACCACGCCCGTCATAGGTCACAAATCACCGACAGTCTACGTGCGTTCTTTAAGGCGCCGTTTTCGCACGATGATGTCCTTCATCACCGAACCACGCCCGTCACGATTCATAGGTAGTCGTGTGCGTTCTTTAAGGCGCCGTTTTCGCACAGTGATGTCCTTCATCACCGAACCACGCCTACCATAAGTCATAGACAGTCTACGTGTGTTCTTTAAGGCGCCGTTTTCGCACAGTGATGTACTTTATCACCGAACCACGCCTGTCTATACTTCGTACTTGATCGGTCTCAGCCAATAGAATTCTTAATTAACTTTCATCGCTCTCTCCACTTACAGCTCAACAAGGCATTACAATTGCTAACTAGCCATACTCGGCCATCTACCAATCAATAATTCAATTTCACTCAATTTCAATCAATTTAGGGTAAATCCCTAAAATATCACAATTTATTTAATTTCATACAACGTAGAGCTCAAATAAATAAACGGACCATGCCACGACGATCAGCACGAGATTTCGGTCCTCGGCCATCAAAATCTTAATTTCCGAAAAATAATTAATTAATTAATTAATTTCGAAAATTAATTATTTAATATTAAAAATTCTGCTTAGCTCAAAATAAGGTCCAATTAAATAAACAGACTTCACCACAGTCATCAGCATAATTTTCCGGTTCCGGACCATCTCCCTTGAATTTTCGGAAAATAAATAATTATTTAATTTAATTCCGAAAATTAATATTTAAATGCCCAAAAATCTCACTTAGGCCCGAATCATCAAATTGAAGCCCGATTAGGGGTCCGAAAATTCCCGAGACACTCCCAATAAATAGTAGACCACGTCTACTTATTAATTTCACAATCAATTTATCTAAATCGCATCACAATTGACTAATAATTGCTAATTAATTCTAATCTAACAACCTAAACATAATTAATTAAAACTAAACCAATCTAAAGCATAATTAGCCAACTAATCCGAGATTAGTGAGATTACTCACCAAATCGCGCGCAAATCGGATCAATCCGACGGCGGCGACGCGAGGAACGATTGTTCCCAAAGCGACTCGCGGATCCGGGGTCGGGAAACGGCCCAAAACGGCCCACGAACAGCTAGATACCCACTCCGTGGGTTTGCTGGTCGCGGCTGAACGGAGTAGATCGGGGCTGCTCCGGCGGCTAGGGCGGCGAGGGGAGGCCGGCGGAGGGCGAGGGAGTCGCGGGGGAGGTCCGGCGGGGCTAGGCGGTGGCGGAGGTGGCGGAGATGGGCGTCGGTCGGTGCGAACAAGGGCGAAGCAGCCTGGTTCGCACGGCCCGGGCGCGCGGACGGGCGGCTAGGCGCGGGCGAAGCGCGCGAGCGGCGGTGCGGCGGTGCGACGGCGGGACGAGCGGCAAGCGGTTCTCGGCGAGCTGCGATCTCCGAGCTCCTGGTTCTGGTTCGCTCGGATGCACGAGGAGGAAGAAGAAGAAGAAGAAAGAGAGAGAGAGGGAGAGAGAGAGAGGATAGGCTTTGACTAGTCAAAGAAGAGAGAGAGGGTGAGAGTCGGTTGGGGGGGAGAAAATATTCAGTGGTTAGTGCGCGCCACGTCATTCGCTGACCTGGTGCGCACTAACCAATGCAATACCGACACGTGTCCCCGAGCGGGACCCGCCGGAAAATGAAGAGGCTGGTTCTCTCGGCTGGCTTGGCTCGGCTCGCTGGCAGAAGAAAGGACAGACAGCTCAGTGGGTCAATAAATGCGTAACACTCCCGCTCAAATAATCTCTCTCCTCACTTGAATTTGCTGGGTTTTTCTCGCTCTCTCTCTCCTCTCCCCTCGCAAACAGATAACAATCGACACCTCCTCTGTTTCTTCTCCGCGCATCCCACCCCTTCCACTTCCGCCTCCGTCTCCGGCTCCGGCTCCGGCTCCGGCTCCAGCTCCCCCAAAAGCCTCGCCGCCATCTGCCTCTGGCACGTCGCCTCGTCCAAGAGCGCCGCCAGTCGCAGCTGGTCCCAACCCCCTCCACTCCGATCGTTTCCAACGCGGAGATCGAGCACAAGTTTTGTGCTCGCGTTGGTCTCTCGGCAACTTCTGGACCTCCGTCCGATTGCGTCCCTCTGACGAACTCATCATCAGCTTCGACTCCGTGCATTGCGTTTGTTAAGCCACCGTTCCCCGCCGTCGCCCGGCGCTCGCTCGCTCGCTGGTCCTGTCGCTTCCTCCGTCTCTGCTTCGGCGCTCGCTCGCTGGTCCTGTCGCTTCCTCCGTCTCTGTTTCGGCGCTCGCTCTTTGCTCCGTTGCTCGCTCCATCTCTGCTCCGGCGCCGCTTTCCTTCGCGCATTAATCTGCTTGGGCGGCCAAGATTTGGGGATCCCATTTCTGCAACCACCTGCAGAGTAGCGTCGACGCCCTCCAGACTCGAGGATCTTCAAGATGATATGCTCGTTCCAATTATCTCAGACTCTAAGATCTTCATGCTAAAGCCGTATATCTGTGGTTACTCATGTTCGCCGTGATGTTCTCCTGTATGTTTCCCTACCTATGACAGTTAGATGAATATACGCCATGATCAACATGAGAACGCAAAAGTAATGGATGATGGGAATGCTTCTGTGCACTGAAGGAGCTTCTTGCCTTGATCAATCGCAAGATGTTCTGCTTGTTTTGTGGTCCTGTTTGAATATTGCATACTCAGGAGCTCCAATTGCATGTCCCCATCCTCTGTTGCAAACATGGCCGATGGATTGCAGCATCCGTCGGTGATTCAGAAAATTCACGGGCAGTCTCACTTTATATCTCTTCTTTCGCGTGCCATCTGCGCGAGAAATTACGGACCACACGATTTCGCAAGCATTGTAGGCTTGTAGCCATGGAGCGTTGCGGAGTTCTCTATCTCCAGCATTCCAGGGGCAGTGGTCTGGCTCTTCTGTCCTCTCTCCCATTTGGGTTCAAGCTCCGGCTTCCTTATGGAAGCGGTTTCTGCAGCTGTTTCCAAGTCGAGGAAGCATGTGGACTTGGCGGAGAGAGTAATTTCGCAACATGAGCTCAGGAGGCTTAGGAAAATTGCTCTCAGGATGGTGGAGAGGATGGAAGTTGGGGATGCAGGGATTACCCAGGCTTTGGTGGATTCTATACATGAGAAGTGGAGAGAGGATGAAGTGGTGAAGTTGAAATTTGAAGGTCCCCAGTCACTTAACATGAAAAGAACCCATGAAACTTTGGAGGTTAGTGCTGGTCTCTTCTTTGCTTATGGATAAGTAAGTAAATGAAGGTTGAATCTTGATAAGCCTGGAACTTTCATGAGTTTGCTGATTGCTTGCGTGCATTTAAGTGCCGTATTTGACATCTGGAATGGATATAAAATCATGACTTCAAAAGATGTAATCACTTGAATAAATCTCCGTTGGCGTTGGAGACTTGAGAGTCTTTATTTTAATCATGAATCATTGATGCACTGAGATAATGAGCCTCTAATACACTTGCCTTGTCAGAGTAGGATTGGAGGCTTTGTTATATGGAGATCTGGAAGTTCAGTGGTGTTGTACCGAGGGATGGCGTATACGCTTTGTTGTGTCCAATCATACAACGAAAAAATACAGACCAGTGTGAATTCTCTGAAAAATGAGGACACAGCCAGTAATGTTTTTCATAGCAAAGGAGGCCGGATTTTATGTGGTTCTGCAGAATATATGAAGGATCTGTCTAAGGAAAAACGCATGGATATGAATGATCCTAACAGTTTATTAGATGAGTTGGGTCCACGGTTCAAGGATTGGTCAGGCTGTGAGCCAGTTTCAGTTGATGCTGACTTGCTCCCTTCAGAGGTTCCTGGATATAAACCTCCAGTTAAGCTTCTTCCTTATGGGGTTAGACATTGTCTGAGAGACAAAGAGATGACCAGGTTTCGTAGACTTGCAAGAACGATGCCTTCACATTTTGCCCTGGGTATGTGTGCATCAATGGCAATAAAGTTTGTGCTTTTCTGCCATTGTTGGTTAATGGCTGACAAACTGGTTTGATTATACTATGTCTCAAAATTGTTCTAAACTAACCCTACTTTTTTTGTAGGAAGAAACAGAAAGCTGCAAGGTCTTGCTGAGGCCATGGTAAAGTTGTGGGAGAGCAGTGCTATTGCAAAAATAGCAATTAAACGAGGCGTGCTAAATACTTGCAATGATAGAATGGCTGAGGAACTGAAGGTTGGACAATCTACATATGTTGACTTTTTAGCATATATGTATGAGCTAATTATTGTTGAAAATGGGTGTTCTGTTGCTTTCATCGAGCACAGAACCTTTCAGAGTCTGTACTTTATTTGATTTGCCTGACAGAAAGAATTACCTACTATTTGCCATAGAGTGGTAGTTTGACTAAATCATTATCCTTCAAGCCCACAGTACAATGCTGAATTTTCTATTTCATCTCTGACCATGGAATTTATAATTGTTATCATAATGGTAAAACTCAGCCAAGGTTAGTGTGTCACCATTCTGGGACATACTTGTGTAGTGTTGTGAAGGATTGGTTATGCAAGTTCTTATCTCTCCGAGCATTTTGTTCCAATCTTCATGTTCTGGCATTATGATAATATCAACTTCTGTTTAGTGTTGCATATTCCGTCCTTTTTCTTTAGGTAAGGAAAATTTGGTGCTCTTGTTATTGATTTGTGTCATTTTGAATGCAGAATTTAACTGGGGGAACACTACTTTCTAGGAACAAAGATTATATTGTGTTTTACAGGGGCAATGACTTCTTGCCTCCTGTGGTGGTAGAAGCATTGAAAGAGAGAGAAAAACTAACAGATGTGCAGGCAAATGAGGAAGATCAAGCACGTCAGAGGGCCTCAGCTGCAATTGAATCAAAATTAAAAGCTTCTAAAAGCCCACTTGTTGCTGGCACTCTTACTGAAACTCTGGCTGCCACCTCTCGGTGGGGGAATGAAATAAGTAGCAAAGATGTTGAGCATATGCGTAGAGATGAATCACTCAATAAGCACGCTGCACTCTTGAAATATCTTGAGAAGAAACTTGCTCTTGTAAGTTACGAGATTGAACAAACTTATGCTATAAAATTCTGCTCCATTTCCTTAATTATTTATCACATTTTCCATTTATTTTTTCCTCTTCTTTCCAGGCTAAAGGGAAGGTCAAAAGGGCTGAGAAAGCTCTAGCAAAAGTGCAGGAGAATCTTAGACCAGCAGACCTTCCAGTTGATCTGGAAACCATAAGTGATGAGGAGAGATCTTTACTACGTAAGATTGGTCTGAGTATGAAGCCCTTCCTGCTTATCAGTAAGAATAGCTGGTTTGCCTCTTGATTGAACAATGTAAAAAAGTCAGCTTTCATGACTAGCTTTTCATCTTCTGTTTGGTTTAATCCAGGAAGGCGTGGCATTTTTGATGGTACCGTAGAGAACATGCACTTGCATTGGAAGTATCGCGAGTTGGTGAAACTAATAGTGAGGGGAAAAGTTTTGCACAAGTGAAGCATCTTGTAGTTTCTTTAGAGGCTGAAAGTGGTGGAGTGCTGGTATCCTTAGATAAGACTATGAAAAGCTATGCTATCATCGTTTATCGTGGGAAGAATTATCAAAGGCCTCATGCAGTGAGACCCAGAAATTTGCTGACTAGAAGGCAGGCATTGGCTCGCTCTATTGAACTTCAGAGACGTGAGGTGAAACTGATTGAAAAACTATTCTTAATCCCTTATCCTTAAGCTTGTCACAATGCTTATCCTATTCTATGTTATTAATTTTTCTTTTACTGCAGGCACTTAAGCATCATATTTCAGACTTGCAGGAGCGGATTAAGCTACTAAATTACGAACTTGTACGAGCTCTTGCCTTTTAGAAATTTGATGAGACAAAAAACTAGCATTTATTTCAGTAATGCATTCTCTTCCTCCTTCACAGGAAGATATGAGAGTAAACAACCAAATTGATGAAGAAAAACTTTCTAGATCATTTAATGCTGGAGCGACAATAGATGACACATCTGAGGTATCTGTCTCTCATCCTTTGGACTACATTTGCTCCTCTACGTGTAGAATCAGCATGTATCTCGAGGCAATTAACCTTAAAAGGCTTACTTTTGTATTAACTTGTAGAATGTTGCTATCTGAACTTAGATTCAGTTTTTTTTTCTTTGGTAGCAATACTCTCTAAAGGTGATGTCCTAATGCATGGTTCAGTTGTTTGGCTTTACTTCTATCTGGATGACATTTGGTGGAAGTTTGCAAGATCTTTCTGTCGCAGCAATCCTTAGTAATTTCTAGCATAACCTTCGTATGATTGATACCTTTTCTATAATTTGGTTTACCTTACTAAAGAAATTACTTCATCCCTCTAAACGAGTGTCTACTAGTGTTATGATGTTTGGAAGATTAGCTAGATTTGGGAAAAAATAGTGAAAATGGACGGGATAGGTGGAAAGTCGGGAGATGTTTGAAATTTCTGTGAGAGAGAAATAGAGGGAAATTTTGAATTTTTAGATACTCTCTCCAAATTCTGGCCCTTGGTGCTCTCAAAACAGCCTTAGTGTAATGGTCACTATTTGCTATCTCTGTTGTTGTACATGTGCTTAGACTACCCTTCTTCCATGCCTTTGCACTTTATGATGCTTAGTTTAAGATTTCTTTTACATGCGTTCGTTTTTGTGTTACTATCAATTGTTTTGTTGCTTTTTCATCTCTAAATATAGAGCGCAAAGAACAAATAGAGAAAGCAGAGGAGAAAGAACGAATGAGAAAAGAAAAAGAAGAGAGGGAAAAAAGAGAAGCTGAGGGGAAAGCTGGCAAAAAGAAAGCAGTTTCAGCAGGGTTGGGTGTTGGAGATCTTGGATCACGTAAGGATGGGAGGAGGCAGGCTAGCAGAGAGGAACAAGAGAAAATCGAGGCTGAGATGAGAAAGAATGCCTACCAATTGGCCTATGCTAAAGCAGAGGAGGCATCTAGGTTACTGTGGGTGGAGCAAACAAGAAAGGGAAGAGATTCTAAGATGTTTTGCTGTTGCTTTTTCTTGAATCTCTTGGGCCTACCAAAAACCCGCAGTGAAAGACTGCAATTCCATTCTGCCAAAAACATACTGGTGGGAGTAGATTTCTATCCGAGGACTTAGCTTTGAGTGTCATGGAAATATTTTCAAGGGAAGAGGTGTGATTGCTTCTGCTTTTAAGGTTTGTGACCTGTGGATATGGGTATCATCTTAGTGGTATCTTCCTCTTGCTATGCAAGAAAAACTAATCTCCAAAAAATAATTATGACAAATAAAAAAGGAAAATCTACATTGCATTATTAAGTATCATTTCAGCTTTGAGCTGTAAGTGTGAGTCTAGTTATTAGTATTTTAGCTTCAATAATTCTCCATATTGCAATATATTTCATTTAAACTATCGGTTCATTTATATCTTCCATTCTAATTGTTTTGGCCGAATTTTAATCTGTAGCTCCCTCCTCATACAATTCATATTCGACCGTCGATGATCAAGGTTGAAAAGGACCCGAAGCTTTCAGATATCAGGACCATTGATGCACTCGAAATAGTACAAACAAGGTACAACCGACATATTTTGCCAGCAGGCTATCATTGTTTTAATTAATTCTCTTGAGGTTCTTATGGTACCTCTGACCCCTAGTACTGTGATCACAGTGTTATCTGTGGGTTTGTTACCTGGCTATGCTATTGATTTGTTGATCATTGTGTTAAGATTTTCCTTTGGAGTTAGCTGGTTAAAAGACCCTCACATAAACAGACTGAAAAGTTAGCGGCTTTCTTGTTCTTTCAGCAGTTTAATTTGAACATGGGACATGTTTTTCTTGTGAATTACTAAATCCCATTGCTTTTTGTTTGGAGCTTTTTCTGCCATCAAATTTTACCTTTTCGGAAGAACTGATTAGACCTTGGTCCTCATTGATGCAGTAATAAACCAAAGCCTGCATATCTTTCAAAGATTTTGATTGCACTTTTAAGCTATGGCGGGGTCCCTAATGAATTTCTTTTGGACATGGTGGAGAATGCTCTGGGATATGCAAATAGTGTCATCTCTAGTAAACGAGCAGCTCTAAGAGGTAGTATCTTCTGAACATTTGGACTGTTGAAATAATGTCTATTCTTAAAACAGTCCAAATAGAGATTTCTCTCCAACTTTTTTTTCTATACTTGGATGTGCTTCTTTTTTTTTTTTTCTTGATTTGAAATATGCATAAGTAAAAAAATGCATCTCTATTCATCTTTGCTGCTTTTACTTCCCCTGGGTGCGTATTTCCTTCAATTGCTATTTGATGTGTAAACATTTTCCCTTGTGTTTTCCTTTTGTTCTTTTACCGTATGAACAGTTTAGGTGAATCATGCCAAGAAGGATGGTTTGACTGCAGCTAGAATGATCTTATCTGGGATTCCTCTGGACGAAACATACCTACAGAATCGTCTGTCCATCCTGATGAACGATGAAAAGAAGAGTTTGAAAGGAGGAAGGATTCCTATTCCAGATTCTTACTATCTAATGGGGACAGCCGATCCCACAGGAATTCTTAAAAGTGCTAAAGAATAACTGTAGCTATGCTTGTCTGGGTTTAGATGTTTAATTTAGTTACATGCCTCCATATCTGGTCCTTGGATTTAGACATCAATGGTGTTATATTGCTTTGATGACATCCCATCTCTGGTTCTGTTCTTGTTAACCCACGTTTGAGTTTGATATTCACAACTTTGGGGAAAAGGTGTAATTACCTATTGGGCTTTGATGTTATAATGCTGTTTCGGGTGTCTTTACTATTTAATAGTTTGCTTGAATCATCAATGCAGTGACAGTGGACAAATTTCAGGGAAGGTATTAGTATACTGCAATCCTGGTTTGCACTTCGGGGATATTCTTGTTTTGAACGCTACATATGTGGAAGCTCTGGAAACAAAAGTTGGAAATTCAAAGTATGCTATATTTTTTCCTACTAGTGGACTGCGCTCCTTGGCCGATGAAATAGCTGGTGGGGATTTCGATGGGGATATGTATTGGGTTTCACGTAGCCCTCAGGTTGGGATATGTATTCGAATGCTTGGTGGCTCCCATTTTCCAAGCAAGAGGTCTTTGAGTGGAGGGAATTCTGTTGTAACACCTGAAGTTCAGCCATCGGAAGGTAAGCCAGATCTGTCCCCAGGAGAGGACCCATGCACCATCAAGCCTGGTTGCCCAAGGTATTAGTTTCCCCAATTCTATTCAATTTAAACAACTAATTACGTATTGGTGCATATGTAAATGGCATTTGAGACAGCACATGCATATAAATAATCGAATGTTTGTGCAGATATATCACTTGCTACTGGAGTCACCGAGGGGACGATTAGGAACTCCAAGGATCTGTATCCTCACATTTCGAAGATTAATACCAAGCTGATATGCCAAGAAAGAGGATCTAAAGAATTTCTGCAGCTTTTGAGTGTGTAGATATACAATCAAAATCGACATTACTTAACTTTGTTAGTTTTGCAAATCAGAACAATATTGAATTTGTAATTATTGTTATAAAGAATAAGGTGGTTCTTAATTCTCACTCTTTGTATTGTTAGAAGATATCTTGAAAACTTTGTTATTCAAATATCAAAATGCTGTGTTCATGTTCTTTTTGGCCCTTGACTACAGAATAGCTTTTTACTATTTTTTTCTCTCACATGGAGCTAACGTAGTCAAAACAAAAATGATAAAGCTAAAAAGGTGTTATTTTTATCCAAATTTGATTTCTTAATTTAAATGTTATTTAAGATTTCAAGTGCACTTACCGTACAAAGAAAAGTAAAACCTTACACATGACCAATTTTTAAAATTGTGATGGAGTCATGTCTTCAAAAGGATAAACTTCAACCACTGGTTCATTTTCTTGATTATGATTCAGCCACGGTAAATCACATGGGACTCCAAACATTTCTCGACATTCTAGACTCAATCAAAATCTATAGATTTAGGTTTAGTCTTGAAACGCAGTTAATGCCAACATTTCTTTGTTCTTACCAGAGAAAGAGGAAAAGAAGTGTGGAAATGTTGAAATTGAAAGCATACGGTGTCTTTGAATGTACCAAGTTCCATTTTCTGCTAAAGAAGGAAGGCACAATCGAAGTCAAATGTACCGGTTCAATCTGCAAATTTTACCTCTTTGACGAAGTGGAAGATTTATGAACATCAAGTCTCATGCTCCTGACATTTACATTTGAGTTTGATATAAGGGAAGTTGAATTAATCCATCTTCTTTCCCCAACAACTAGACATTGCTCACAGATGCTATTTCGTGAACGAGAGCTGCACAATTCGGCCTAGAAAAGCCGACAGTTCTTGCAAACCGAACTGCTTCTATAAGCATGTAGTATCACTATTGAGTATCAGCAAGGAACTACTTTTGCAGCACTTCTTCTGTCTTGTTTCTTACGATCGCTCTTCCTTAAGAAGACTAGCAATATGCATTCCGGGAGCATGGGATCATCAAGCAAGACTTTGGAGAATTAATGCGGGATGATTAACTTTTCATTGCCACAAATTATATCAGCATATCCAGATGTAGAGTCACCATCTGCTGATGTAACAGAGGACCTATTACCATAACCATAAACTGAACAAGAACTAACCACCAGGACTTGAGGAAAGATCCATACAAAGCGTATTGATTAAACATGTTCTGTTAAGTCCAGTGTGCATGCAAATCTCGAAGCTGCATCATCAAAAGGAGAGACGGAGACACTTGCATGACAAACGGACTATTCAAGCCTACCACTCTGTTTGGCACACGGCTAGTCGACGATGAACATTATATTACGACAGCAAATTGTCAAAGTCATAATACACGCCATATATCTCACATACAACCCTTTGCAGATCAAGCTCGGAAACATCCACCCAGAAAAAAAAAAGAAAAAAAGAACTGCTTCAAAGAAGTCATATATAACAAAACTACTAGACAGTAACTTCTAGGCCTTATAACAGACCTCACCATCACAGATTCATCCCTCTTTGGCATCTCCTCCTTCCTCTGCTTCCTCCCCAGCTGCTTCATCGTCTTCATCTAACTCGTTTTTAGTCGTTTTCTCTTCTTTAACAGCGCATTTTGGGTGGAGATCAAAGTCACACTCCTCGCAATAATACGACCACCCCTCCCCTGCCTTACCGCAGCCATCACATATGTACCTTCTCCTCTGAGCAGAAACGAGCTCGTGCTTTTCATGCAAAGGATGCTTCAACTTCTCTGGCCAGCCTTTTATACTTTCCTTGAACTTTTCCTTGAGATGATCGGCAGTAAAAGGATAAGCATCAGCCCCGTGGTCCATTATAAGATCCCTTGCTTTTTTACTCACCGTCGGCCCGTTGGGCCTATGGCTACAAGTATGGGGATCCCCTTGACCTTGAATTCGTGACTCAAGAAATTCTTCCTCTCAACACCAAAGGGGAGCGCCAGCCATGGCATCTGAGCAAAATAATCGTCGAAGGCAGTTTGGTCCTTGTCGCTGGAGATGAAGATCACCTCAAAGGCATCGTCTGTGGCCTTGATCTTTTCATATGCCTCCGTAAGCACCGGCAGGAATGCTCGGCAAGGAGGGCACCAGTGTGCCGAGAAGTAAAGGAGGACAGTCTTCCCTACCAAGTCCGATACTGGAATCTGCAATCAAAGTTAAGAAACGACCTTTTAGATGAACCGCCAATCAATGGAGAAGGCATGTGAAAACTGCATATATGGAAAGAATTTTCCTAGTTATGGACCTGGTTTCAATCCTTTCCTCAGGTCAAGTAACCCAGGGACAACAATATTTAGGACCTCATTGTAGACATTAAAAATTTCCCTAGTCATTAGCTTCTAGGGGAAAAAAAAATTTACCTTGGTTCCATCCTTTCCAATGACGAAATCCAGATCCCCTGAAACCAAGATCGACTCCAAGGTCTGAGATTCTTCCCTTTTCTTCTCTATCTCTGCAAGCTCCGCAAACTTTTCTGGAGTGAAGGGGTAAGCTGTGATGCCATGCTCTTCGACAGTTTCGGCAACGTTGGGATGGACAGTCTTCCCATCCTGACCGATAATGACCAGAGTGGGTAGGGTCGACAGCTTAAAGTACCTCACCAACTTCTCGCATTTCTTGTCTTTGAATGGTAATGAAAGCCATGGCATGCTTCCAGAGGATTGGTTGAATGACGCTTCATCATCATCAAGAGGTATCTGAACGATCTCAAAACTCTCTCCTCTGGCCTTCAATTTCTCATAAACCTCCCGTAACTTAGGGGTGAAATCGACGCATGCCCTGTGCACGGACAACGAGAAGTACAGACCCACAGTTTTCCCTTCAAGCTCAGTAACAGGAACCTAGTTTAGCCACATAACTATTAGTAAAAGGAGGATGGAAAACCAAATCATAAGCACATGCGACCATCAGTTTCAAATGCATCGAAGATCTTTTTTAGGTTTACCTGATTCCCATTGGACGAAACTACGAAGTTACGAGATCCATGGACCAAAAGAGAGGTCACTGATTGATTTATCCTAGCAGCTTCTTCCTGGTCTTTCAACTCTTTGGATGAAAGGGTGACCTTCCACTCCATACTCACGGACAATCGCAACCCCGCTATCTGTTAAGACCGTACCTGTACCATCGAGAATGACAAGGTGGGGTATCCCCCTCACCTTAAACAATTCATCCAAGCTGTTGCGCTTGTCCAAGTCGGAAAAGGGGATTGCAAGCCACGGCATCTTGGAAAAGTATCCACTGAAGGACCCTTCATCCTTATCTGCAGAGATAAAAATGATCTCCAGATCACCTTTTAGGGAAAGTTCATCGTACACCTCCGCCAGAATCGGGGTGAACCGGTGGGACGTACCGCACCACGATGCGGAGAAGTACAAGCCAATCTTCTTCCCCTTCAAGCTATCGACCTTAACCTGATATAGAACAAAAAGATTCCTAATTTGAGTTCTTTCATACAGTAATCAGCGAGCAAGGCACATTAGATCACTTGACCACCACACAAAAATCCTGAAAATGCTCAAGATACACATCCAAATGCCAACTACAGAAGCACTTCCCTTACGCACTGCTCATTAAATAGTTAGCAAATCAGCAGTCTTCTCCACCAAAACAAGTATACCACACCGAAGGTGTGAGCATTTACACTAAAGAGCATTACTTCTAGCAATATCGGATCCATATACACTGCTCCCCCGATCCAACTCCAAGTAACATGTCTTTCTCTAAAAAGTAATGCATCAACTACCAATCATCCAGTTTCTGAAGGAACCAAATGGACAGCACTCGAAAAATGATGATCCTAGATCAGACCAACTCTAGCTTCTCTTGAACTAAATTCGCTACCTTAGCCATCACAAACCGACGGCTTCGTCACCACAGCCTCCCCCAGTTCGAAATTCAAGAACCGATCAGCGAAACAACCCCACACGAAGAGGAAGGCCACGAGAACTTGGACAAGGACGCCGACCAATAATTCTTTTTCTTTCACCTCATCCAGTGAAAGAGCAAGAGTGAAAGAAGAGAACTGAGTTTCACCTGATCGCCGTTGTTCCGGACGAGGAAGTCCCTGTCTGGAGAAGACAGGAGGGACTGAACATCGTGAGAAGATGCCCCGCCTTCGACAACGTCCGCCATCCTGGTCGCGTTTGTTCCTTGTGTACTGTTCTGGTCGCGTTCGTTCCTAATTTGAGTTCCTTGTGAAAGAAGGAGATGAGGATTGACAAATAACATGCTCAACCAAGACAGAAATAAAGGTATTGCTAGTGAATGTCTAGAGTGCTCACATCTCATCAAATGGCCACCAGGCCTTTATTCCAAGTCCAACTAATCCTTCAGCGAGCACTCCAGCATCCTGAAAATTATTAAGAAAATACATGAGTACATAATTTTTTTTAAAAAAGGGCACAATGATTAAACCACGTAGTAATTAGGAAAAAGTAAGAAAAAACGTGTCATCATTATCTAATTAGTGTAACCACAATATTCAGCAGAGCTTTTTAAACTATTTCAGTTTTACTACTACTACTAATAATAATAATAATAATAATAATAATAATAATAATAATAATAATAATAATAATAGCAGCAGAAGCAGTTCCAATACTGTTTGATTATTGCATCAGAAATGTTCAATAGAAACTTTCTGATATACTTCAGTATTTTAATTGAAGGGAAAAAAAAAAAAGGCTTTCTAATGAAGAAAAGATAATAAAAATATAGCTTGGCACCAATTAACATAATCAGATTATACTGCAAAAATTACAATTATACCTCTAATACAGCATTGTTATAATTGCTCATCTTTCCCCCCACTACCAGGAGCTTTGAATAGTGTTGGCCACATCAACATAGCCATTATAAATTAGGATAACAGATGTTGCACCTTCATCTGGTCATCATTGAACATTTCTTGAGGTGCATTTATCCTCAAAAGCTCAGTGAGGTAACATGTTACAGAAACTCTTATACCCTCAACAGAATGTTTCAAAAGAGAATCAGAAATTAGTGCCTTCATGACCGGAAGAAAGGAATCTAGCAGAGGTTCTGATGGTCCTTGCTCCATGTTAGCCAACAAATCCTCCACCTCCAAAAATGCAGTGGAACATGTATATGAAAGCAAAATGTTGGTTTTTTTTTAAGTAGAGCAACAACATCAGCTGACAGACAAATATCAAAATGCCGCTACAAGATACAAAGAAACCTTTGAGCAGCCTTAGCAGCTTCGCTGTTCATCCCAATATTGGAACAAAAAATAATAGATAACTACTAACAAAGATTGTGTAGTCTAAGTTAGCCAAAAAATTGTTTGATGAAGGTCACAGAAGGTCAATCCTGCACAAAAGTGAAAGTATCATAAACTTCATGCTTTTAATTAATGAAATTATTCTATAAAACTAAACAAGTATCATACCTTATGTGAGGTGCCTCCAACGCATGAAGACACTTTTCTCTTTCGCTTTTCACTACTGCTCTTCAATCGAGTATTTGGTATACCTTTTGGTCTTCTTCGAAGAGGATCAAATATATGAATTTCATTGTTTTCTACATCTTCAGATTCATTGTTTCTTGCCAATAAATTAATATGATCATTACCCGTCAAAGATTGCATTTTGTTTGTGATATGAGAGTGAAGACGCAGCAAAGTTGTAGTCGCAAGCTCCTCCGTAACATCATCATTTGCACTAATATTCATAACACTGAAAGATAATTGCATCAACCTCTTCAAGCGCAATGTTTTAGACTTTACCGCAGCATGAGAACTTTGTCCAACATCACAATAAACCCCTTGTTTTGCTGCTTTTGTCCACCTCTTCAAAATGTATTGTGCAGGAATACTTTTAAGATTTACAACATTTGCCAAAATGCATAAAGTATGCCTACACAACCATCCTCGCATTTCAAATAACTTGCAGCTACATGTAATGGTTAAATCACTCGGACTAAAATGAACAATATGCCTCTTTTCACTATTTTCATTTGCCACGACATAAGTGTGCAATGGTCCATCAGTTTCAGATCTACAAATAAACACGGATAAAACATGCAAGAACTCATCTTGAAAATTTCTATAAATGACATGTGTGTATACATCTGCAGCATGTTTCAAAATTCCACTAGTTCCGACTGCAATCTGTGGCTTCCCTCGAGCGCACTCAAAATCATCAACAACTTCAGAATTGCGCATTTTTTCTGCTTGTTTCTCATAATGACCGACAAATTCAGACAAAGTCATAGTCTTACATGCCATATCTTGGAAGATATTATTTGTGCTCTCACTTCTTTGTGTGGATATGATTCCTGCAGAAAAAGTATCTCGGCAAAACGCAGGACACCATTTATGACGCAATTGGTACATGCTATTCAACCACTTGTGATCCCCTAAGCTCCATTCTTGACACATATTTTTCCAAACATTCTCCATTTCCAATTCAGATTCACAATGATATAAAAGTTTATGCCAATATTTATCACGAAAGGCCGACTTTCCAAGAAGATGCCCAATATGATGCGTAGCATTTTTCCCAATATGCCATACACATAAACGGTGATTAGTATTTGGAAAAACAGTCTTAATGGCATTCGCCATGGCATGATCTTGATCGGTGAAAATAGTCTTGGGTGCTTTGTTACCCATTGCCTTTAAAAAAGATTGAAATGCCCAAACGAAAGAAGCAATTGTTTCATCCGATAAAAATGCACAACCAAAGAAGACATTCTTCCAATGATGATTCAATCCAACGAAAGGAGCACATATCATATTGTACTTATTTGTACGATAAGTTGTATCAAATACCACAACATCTCCAAAACTTTCATAGTCTAGCTTCGATACACCATCAGACCAGAAAAAGTTGGTTAATCTCTGTTCTTCATCCAATTGAAATGTATAAGAAAAATTACTTCCATTTGATTGTAAGCAATTAAAATGGTTAATGAGAGTTTGACAATCACCCGCACTAATCAAGTTCCTTCTCTTCGATTGTAAAAAATTTTGACAATCACGTAAAGTAAAGCCAATATTCTCCTGTCCCCCTGCTTCACCACTAAGATAGGAGTACGATTTTGTAGCCCTTATACCAGCTCCAGCCATAGAAGTCAAAATACTTTTATTAGTATTCGTCATGTGCCGGTATGATCGTATGAGGTGTTTATGTTTATCATCGATGAAAGGGTGATTATGAACATCCTTAAACTTGTCCACTATCCATACTCCATTTTCAATTTTGAATTTTATACAAGCTTCACATCCAGTTCTCTTCACAGTCCTATAAACATCTCTTTGTTCATGAGGTGGGATCGATGGTGAATGTCCTTCACAATTACAAAGATATGTGCATGTTCGTAATATTCCTTTACTATTGTTAGCCTTTTGTCCTTTTCTCACTCCAAATCCCTTGGAAATTGCATATGCATTGTATGTCTTATATGCTTCTTCCTCATTAGCAAATATCATGCCAATTCTAAATTGAAATTCTTTATCAACATTATGCACAATAATATTATCCTCTGCGGCCTCTACAAATTTTTCAAAGAAAAAATCCAATCATATAAAGAAGCCAGATAAATGGAAAACTAACTTTAATTCTAAAAGAATGAGTCATACCCATTTATCCTTAGAACAAGTTGAGCTAGCAGCAAAGTACTCACAATAATCTGTCGAAAAATTTGTACAAACGTAAGTTAGTGACTTCAAAAAATTGTAAAATGTGCATATTTCAGTCATAGTAGAAAATGCTATACCCACTTATATATGGGTCACTCCTACTTTTGTTCTGACTCTTGGTTTTCCAGCAAGCATGAACTTTACTTCCTCCAGCTATAAGCTCAACATACCACCATGAACAACCTTGCCATTACATAATGAATTCAGCAGAAGAGTTTCCAAAGATACAATGTGTTGCTGCGACAAAAATGAGCTGATCATGTAATTATTCTTATGGATTGAATCCTTTGTGCTAGAAATTTGGGTGTCTTGCACACAAGTTCTTATGAAAATTATTATCCAGGAAAGTGAGTTTACCTTTTAAAATTTCTCCCAAAATTTGCATCATATCGAACTGCACTGTCCAAAACAACAGTTAGTGCTTAAAGCTGAAGTTATTAGGAAGAAGTAAATAAATAGAAGTGACTTTTAATCAAATGAACAATCGACATACGCTTCTCTTATTATGAAGTTTCCACCCCTAACAGCATAAGAGAAAGCAATTCAGATAAAACACCTCGTTGGCCATTTCACTTGGATGTGCTACATGTGCTTCTCTATACGAAACAACTTTTCTGACACGCTTTCTTAAACCAAGAGCTGCTTCCTCCTCACGTTGATATTTCTCCCACCTACAAAACAAAAGTGATCATAAAAAACATTAAGAGCAAGAATCTTGAAAGATGGAGGCCCATATTTTCTCCTTACTTATAGTTACAGAACAATCATTCTGTGTGAATTCATCTAGTAGGCAGATTTCCAACATAGATATCTCTGCACAAGCACTGATTACATTTGGCCAAGCTATCAGATACTAATATGCAGCCTTTGATCAGTTCTAAATGGGTTTTAGATTAAGAATGTGAGAGATATTCTATAGGGTGTGTCTACAATGGTTATTGCTTGTGGAGCTCATGATTTGACTGTTAATACTAAACACCTCAAATCTATGAAAATTATATACATATATTGATGTAGAATATTCCCTGTTACTTGTTTTAAACTTAGGATAATTATTTTTTCTTGATGGAAGCGAGCCTTGTTATCCTCGTGGATGGTTGCATAGACTAAAACAAGTAACTTTTTTGTTGTTGCTGCATATGTCCATCAATTTCTTTCATGTATGCATGCTTGTGTGCTGCATCACACATTTTTCTTTTTGTGCACATCATGTATATGCATTTACATATGCAACCAGACAAATATGCATGCAAGTACATATGTATGTATGCTAGTGCACAATAAGTACCCTTACATCAATTCCCGTCCGAAACATAATTCTAACACAGAAAACAATTTAAGTTTATGAGTCCTACAAATGAAACACGGAGAAAAAAGTTGCCAATATTGATGCAGTTCAACAACTGACTCTAACCTTGTCAGCAGCCAATTGATTTCCAAAAGCATTCATCAAGTCAGAAAATTCGGAGAATGAGAGCTTCCCATCTTCATTGTAGTCCTGCGGGAAAAATTAAAGGGTTAACCTGTTAAAAAAATTGGACCAACACAACAGAAGGCCTACTTATTTTAAGAGGAAAATTAAGATGTCCCCGTGCACAAGGCTCTGAAGTTGTAGGTTCTAGGGATGGTTAGATGTACTTATCCTTACCCCTTACTTTTGCAGAGAGTTTATTCCATGACAAATTAACCTAGCTTGTCCTCTAACAGAAAAACCTACTTATGAGAGGGGAAAAATACAGAATTCTCTGTTGTGTACACCAATTTCCAAAAGCACTGAAAAATATCCTCATTATGGCATGGTGGTCAGATGCTCCAGTAGAAAAATGTGTGAATGGCACTTGGGGCATTCAGATTGAGAGAGAGAGAGAGAGAGAAGAAACAAGAAATGTTTCTGCTATATGTGTCCATCTGCTTTTATTAAGTGCATTTTATGTCTCCGATTCTGGATAGTCCTGTGACCAAACTAATAGTTAACTTTAATTATTCCGTTGCCTTAAAATCGTGCAAAGGAACACCATATTGCCCATGGTTATATAATCACAACTCTCTTAATTGCTCCAGCAAAAGTAGTTCTCATCCATGCCAATGTAAATGTAATAAAAGTCTATGTACCCTCATGCACATGGACATGGCTGTTTGCATGCATCCATGTGGACTACTCCAGCCAAAAGTTTTGGACAACCCGTGCTATAAACAAATGATCTTGAGTAGCTGTATCCTATGTGACATTGCAGGATTATGAAGAGGAAGAATTTAGATGCCATCAGAACATGGTCAACACCTTCCGGCTACTTGATTTTACATACATAAAATTGGTTTTTAGCAGTGTCAAAACACAGCATGTCAAGCAACCATGATGAACAATTTTCGTTTTCACTTCTAGCAAGAACCAAGTCTAAAATTAACTTAAGATATGCAGAGGGAGATACCTGGGCAGGATATCAAAAGAATGGCCAGTTTAGTACAGGCTTCCTAGACAACTAATGATATAACACAATTTGAAGATTCAACCATAATTCCCAACTTATGGGTGAAGCGACCAAGTTTGATTCAAATTTATATCTTCAACTTACTTCCAAACAGGATGTCACAGGATTGAAAAACTACAAAAGTGTTAATAACTTATGCACATGGAAGGAATATGCAATAAGAAGCTATAATAATAATAATGGTCTGTCACAACACTCAAATATCTTGGACTTCTCATATTCATAGCTTCAGTACCACCACTAAAATAATGACCTTATTCAAGTTTCCAAGCAAAAGCTTAAAAAAAACAAAAGGAATTACACAGCTAGTGTGCCTTTCAATCTAACCGAGTTGAGTGTCTACCCATGTAAAACAAAACGAAAAGGAGAATTTCAACCCTTAGTCATCAAGTTTTGATCAAACATAACCTGTATTTACCGTCTTCCATCCGGCGACGATCATCTAGATGAAAATTATTGGACGGAATTAATAAACTCACAAACTATTGAAGAGATAGCAGTATAAGAAGCTTAACCCTCCACACTAGAACTTTCCACTTACATTAATGATAAAAAAGATGACGGTAGAACATACTCCGGTGGGAATGGCGGGACGTGACTTGCTTCAGGAGTCAAAAGGGCCGATGAAGAACTCTCCCCCTCAGCCTCCTGATAAGCTATCCAACTCTGCCTCGACCTAGAAGCCAAAGCAGCCACTATCACCAAGCCTCCATGCTTCTGAAACAGAGGCAATAGAAAAGAAAAAAAAGCCAAAAGACAAAGAGAGGTCTCACAAGTACCCATACGCCTCTCTCTCCTCCACCACAATATCCCTCGCGGCTGTCATGGCGTCGCCGAAACCCCAAAACTTAGCACCGCCACCAATATAGCCTCGCAAACCTCTTTTGCTTCAAAATCCTTGGTTACGTACTCGAGCCCGAAATCGGGACCGAATAAGGAGTAGAAGACAAAGAAGGTCGAGAGGCCGATCGGCAGCCGGCGATTTACGGAGCCGCGGCTGGAAAGTCGATGACGGCGACGAGGACAAAGGCGAGGAGGGAAGCGCTTAGGGTGAGTGAGATGGCTCGAGACGAGAGAGAAGGGGGCGCTTGGGGTGAGTGAGAGGGCTCGAGACAGGAGATTCTTTTTATGGAGGAAGCGGTGGCAGAAGCGTTAGTCTCTTATCTCCATTCAAAACGAGAATTGGAAAACCATCCTTGACATCTGAGTTCACCTGTGTGAAAGAATATTTTTAACCCCATTAACCATAGAACTTTGAGCTGAAAAGAGAAGTGACAGGCAACACTATTTGTGATTATGGTATACATCATCCCTTAATCACCATTTTCGACTAGTCCATTGTGTCACAAACCAAGATAGATTGCGATAGGGGACAAAAAAAAAAAAGACTTGACGCATTACAAAGGAGTGATCCCAGACAAATCCACAAAAATCAAGCTTTGGTTCCACCAACAGGCATTGACACTCGTATACCATCTAACGGGAACAACACAAAGCAATAGACTTCGGTGAACGTGAAAACACACTCTTGGGAAAATTCCACAATGATTCAAACTAAAGTCGTCGTAATCGGACGGACAGACACAACCCGAGAGCCAAGCAACGGTGATCGATCCAAACCAACGCAAAGCATCCCTCCAAATCACAAAACCCAACAACCGGTGAGTGATCATCGCTAAAACAACCGCCAAACAAGAAACTCATAACACCCAACCTCTCCAAACATAAAAAAAAATTCACAGAATTGAGAAACGAACATCGTCCCTCCCATCAAAAACCAACGAACCAAAAAGGGATGAAAAAAAGATGGAAAAACGCGGCTTTCCTCTACCTGACGGAAAATGGTAGAAGGGAACTTCAAGAGATAAACCCAGAAGCAGAAAAGCAAGGACCCATCTTCTCCTTCTGCTCCTTCATCTCGTTCTTGTTCTTCCTCCTTCTTTGCTTCGACGTCGAGCCTGAAATCACTGAGAAAGAGAGAGAAAATGCAGCAGCCCTCTCCTTCTTCGCCGCGCCGTCGACCCCGCCCAAGTCCGCCGAGATCTCCCTCGCGACAGAGCGTGCCAGCGTCAGGACAGCGCCCGGTCAGCGGCGGGGGGCCTGGTGCCGCTCGGGAACGAGCCGAGATGCCAGAGGCAGATGACCAACGACCCAGGCGGAGGCGGAGGTCCGGAGGCGGAGAGAGGTGGGATGCGCGGAGAAGGAAAGGAATCGAGGCGGAGGCCGAGGTCCGGAGGCGGAGGCGGAGGCGGAGAGACGTGGCACATAGAGACTCGGAGGTCGCGTCCTGTTCGTCGGGAGAAAAAGGACAGAGAGAGAGGGGGAGGGAAGAGTGAGAAAGGCGAGAGAGGAGACAGAGAAAAACCCTAGAAATTCGCATGAGGAGAGAGAAAATTTTTTGAGCGGGAGGAATAAGCTGACCGTCGGTGGAGCCGAGCCGAGCCGAGATCAAAAACCAGCGCCTTCATTTTTAGCGGGTCCCGCTCGGGGACACGTGTCGGTATTGCATTGGTTAGTGCGCACCAGGTCAGCGAATGACGTGGCGCGCACTAACCACTGAATATTTTCTCGTTGGGGGAGATCGCACGAGGGGGAAAAGGGGGAGGAGAGAGAAAAAGAAGAAGAAAGAAAGAAAGAAAGAAAGAAAGGGAGAGAGAGGAAAAAAAAAAAGGGAAATACATAACTCCTTTATGCAAATTTTCCTTTTCTCTTTTCCTATTCCTTTCTATTTTATTTTGGTCTTCAATTTTCTTCCGATAATTTCTTTATTGAAACTTCGGACCCGTCAATAAATTGACGAGCGATGAGACAGGATTCTAATTATCCAGTCAAATTAAAACCCGAAAATCTGGATGTCACGGGTTGTAAGTTAGTGGTTTTCAATGGAATTAGGCCCCCGATATGAGCATATAATCGTATAATATAGCATTCTCACAAATCAACAACTATTAACAAACTAAAATGCAATTAATGCTAGCCTACATATAATTAAAAATTTTAAAAAAATTAAGTTCCAAAATTAATCATGAGGTTTATCCATGGGCCATCCTTCTCATATGAGAAGGGAGGTGAGGATTTGAATATTCACTTTTTTTCAAAAGAGAGTTGGAGTGAAGACAATTTAATTTTAAAAGCAGATTTCAACTCTCACGCCCTGTAAGGAAATAGGATAAAAGTCTGAGCAGAGTAAGATTGACAATTTAATTTTACCTCATTCTCTTATTTCTTTCGCATTGTAAAAGTGAGTCTCTCTCGTATAATCACGTGACATTTCAAGTCTTTGAGAAATAGTGCCAGTCTGATCCTTTATGTGGAATTAGGATTAGGACTTGGTTTCCCCAAAAATCACCAAGAACTAGCCAATTCACTTCAGTCCGATTTGATCCAAAACTTGGGTTGGACCGGACAGATGCACACTCCTAATCATGACACTAGTTCACTCTACATTACTCCAAATTAAAGTATTTATGACATAATTGATATAACTACAAAGCCTAAATCCATTTAACACAATCCTTTACCCAGAACTACATGCGAATCACATGTAAATCATTTACTTCTTTAATCATCATTGGTGATGGCTTATAAAATGAGCTGCGGATCCCTCAAGTGCCATAACTTACGAAATGTACATTTAAGTGCCACATTCAAAGAAAAACGAATCACTTAAAGTGCTACTCTGGCCAAATTCTAGCCAAAACGCCGACGTGTCATTTTTTCGACAAAACGAGCCCAAAACGACGTAGTTTTGCACGTTGACATGACCAAATAATGCAAAAACAACGTCGTTTTGAGATGACATGGTAAAAAAATAATATAAAAATTAATTTAATTTAATTTAAATTTAATTAAAATATTTAAAAATAATAATTTCAAAATTAAATCTAGTTAAAAATTTTAAAATTAAATTTAGTTAAAATATTAAAAAAATAATAATTTTAAAATTAAAAAAATTAAAATTAAAATTAATAAGAAAAGTGGGGGCGGTGGCTGAGGGCTCAATTATTATTTTTTAATATTTTAAATAAATTTAATTTTAAAATTATTATTTTTTAATTTTTTAACTAAATTTAATTTTGAAAGTATTATTTTTAATATTTTAACTAAATTTAATTTTTAATTTAATTTAACTAATTTTTATATTATTTTTTTACCACGTCAGCCCCAAAACGACGTCGTTTTTGCATTATTTGGCCACGCCAACGTGCAAAACGGCGTCGTTTTGGGCTCGCTTCACCCTGAAAAATTCCACGTCAGCATTTTGGCTGGAGTGGCACTTAAGTGATCCGTTTTTCTTCGAATGTGGCACTTAAGTGTACCTTTTGTAAATTATGGCACTTAAGTGTCCATTTGCGCAAAATTATGGCACTTGAGGTATACTTTTCTCCCCATAAAATAGTTCAGAACTATGAAGCTCAAACACATTAATAGCACACCTGGAATTACCTCAAAGTTTGAAAACTAAAAAAATCAAGCTAGATCATAGAATATGTGTGATGACAAAAAACTTAGCATCAGAAAAATGATGCCTACACAAGATTATGCCGTAAATTATCTCAAACATCTGATAAACAAGATAAAGCATGAAATGGACTTTGATCACAGCTGCAGTCCTCCGCAATCACATGAACATCCAGGCAAAAACTGATCTGCTCATGCACAATGCCTCCTTTCTCAGGTTCTTGATGAAATTCTGTGATTGGAAAAGCGATAAAAGGCACATGCATTGTCAGTCAGAATGCACTGAATTGTTTAAAGGCACTTTATGGAATGCTAGATTTTTAACTACATCCTCTTGACCATCGATTAGAATGCTTATCATCACAAATAACATACACACAATCTATACACTTCAAAGGACTGTTTGAAAACACTATGATCATAAAATGCTTCAACATCTTGAGACAAAATAATTAACATCAACTGTTGCAGTCATCACACACAAACAAGAGAGAATGTTGTATCTGCGCCAATAATGTAACATACATATTTGCACTAAAAAGAGTCGCAAAACTATAGTTCAAAAGTTATTTTGTAAAGAGTTCATCTCAAGAATGGGAACTACCTGGACTGCAAATTTGACTAAGGTTGAAGAGATTAACCATCAGTAATAAGAACAGTGCACAATATAATCAAAATAAACCAAGAATCAGGAATGAAGAGTAAGGATGTTGTCTAACTTCATCTTGAAGACCTTTTCTAGTGTCCTCGTTTTAATTAATTTTCTATTTTACGAGGAAATCTATAGCTATAGGTATACTCAATCTTATCATGAGTATCATATCATACTGCCACTACAAAAAAGAAACTGCCACAGTGCATTAGTCTGTTCCATTTCGATGTTAACAGGCTATGAAGGAGAAAGGTCACACCATGCAGACCACTTGTTATATGCACGAGTAACTGATGATCATTTGATGTGCAGCAGAGGTGCATCATAATAATATGCATGGTGTACATGATATTCATAAAAGGAAGGATTTAATTGCTCAAAAGTCTTACCTAGTTGTGCAAAGGCATGAGAGGATTTGACAGGAAGAATCAAAGCATGCAGATCGAATGAGAAGCCTGATGAACCCACGACCTGTGAGGCTTTGAAGCTGAACATCAAATAGAAGTGTTCAGCATATCTATAAAATACTTAACAAATCATAGATTCCACAATGTCATTAACAGCAAATGAATGGAAAAGGAGGGGAAGAAAGGCAAAGAGAAATGATATTCATGTAACAAGTTTCTACAAAACAGAGAAGAACCATGAATCCAAATTAAATTTATCATTGCAAAGACAAATTATTTTAAAGCCATCTTTCCTGTATGTAATTTGTTTCCAAAGCTTATTAATTATTTCAGAGGCACAAAAAGTTTATGGTCTGCCAGTCCCTTGAAATATTTGCAACTAAAGAGCTCAAATTGGAGAATTTTTGGACTAAGAACCCTGTATGTTTAGTAATTCAAGATAGGGATCAAGGAAGAAGACATTTCTCTCAAACGAGTCTAATCGATGGATTATCAACTATTAAGATACTCCATTTTGTCTTTTTTCTTAACCAGGGACATGACGTTTTATTTCTCCAATAGCAATCTGGTTAAGAATACCCAGTCTAAAAGAAAGCTACATAGGATTAACCAGGCATATGAAAATTGGCCAAAATAAAAAGACTGGGCATCTGAAACATTACCTTTTGTTTACTGGGCAAATTCTACTCCTATTTATACCAACCATTTTATGGCTGAACACCGCTCCACTCAAGCAACTATATATAGTGTCAATCTGGATAAGTGTACCCACCATCTCAAGATAAGCACCTTATCCTTGATGGAGAAAACTTCTGAATGGGTTTCTATCCAACCAATGGCCCGCTAGTTCAAAGCTTGCAATTTCATCAACACTTTGTCATTACAAAACATTCAACTGGGCCAGGTTTATTTACTTGGGATGTGCAGATAATCTGCAGAGTAGGGATACAACAACATATCTTTACTGCAGCAAACGATTTAGATATAAACAAGTCCAAGTGTGACGAGAGAGAGAGAGAGACAGAGACAGAGACAGAGAGAGTAGTTTAGCAAGATCTGCAATCAAGAAAAGCCCCAGCTACAATTCTTTCTCTAGCTGGTTGGGAGAATTGATCAGAAGGTAGAAATAGAAAGAGACTTCCTAAATTGTTCTTAAACAATATGGAAATGGATGAGTGCTCCGAGAGGGTCTTTCAGGGAGATATAGCTAGCAGGCACAATGCTCTACTTCATTGATTGATAAAGTAAACTTTGGTTCAAAAAGGAGAGTTACTCTATTATGCTCGTGAAAACCTGTTAAAATGTGTACTTAACTACAGGTTCATTGAAAAAGAACTATCATTTTCCTTAGGTTATCTGATGTAAATAGGTGCTAACTGTAGTATTATAAAAAAAATTTTGAGTAGACAGTTCAACTGGTGGTTGATCACTGTTCATACCATTAGGGTTCCCTCGTTCATTATAATTTCACAGAAGAGATATTGCTTCTTACACCATCATATCTCCAACATTTGAAATCCTTTGATCCATAATTCCCATTATGACAAGAGAAACAAGAAAAAGGTTGGAAACATTCATATTTCAGGCAGACACTTGAAACCTGATGATTTTGTGGAAACCAGCCAATATTTCTGATGATTCTGCAATTTTACCTAGCTCATCAGCTTGAAATCCCGAGACAAATTCCGTTTGCAAGACATATCCAAATATCATGCTAGAGATAATATATCAGACTAATTGACAAAGCAATTTGCAAAAGAAGTTATTTTTTAAACAAAATCAAGTTTGCCAGTGGGAGAATATGTTTAGTTAGGAGGTTTACATATTGGTCTTGAGAATAGCAATTCTAAGAAATGTCTGTACTTCAGATAATAGGTTTTCATGCTGAACTGCACCAATTGATTAACTTGACAGTAACTAGGCATTGACCTTGGCAAAATTCTTGCATCAAATATAAAAGAGTGTATGCTTGGGGTATCTATTGCTTAAAATTTTCTACTTTCACGATGCCTTTGGGTTGTTCTATACTTTTTCTTCGGCATGGAACCGAATGTCCTTGGAGAACAAACAACATGCTGTAAACAGGGTGATGCTTAGAGGCTTTTAATTTGGATGGGCAAATTCTCTTCAGATACATCTTGCAACAGTGATGATTGAGAGAAGATTTATGGATGACTCTTGTACTAGTACTGGCTAGGAGGGGTTTCAATCAGCTACATCTTCCAAACATCGCACAGGAACCATGCTCAACATTATAACAGTCTTGTTCTCTCTATCATGAAATTATGCAGTACTTTGGGCTAGTTTATGAGCTCCAGAGAGAGGAAATTGAGCAAGTGGTCCTTTATCTGCAGGATGAGTCCCCTTGCTTAATGTTGTATTCAGAAAGGTAACGAGCTAGGTCATGTTTCCCACAATACTTTTGACTCATAATCACATTATTTACAGCAGCATAACCATGTATTTCAATCTCTTAAAGTCAGAGCTTTCATGGTTTTTTTTTTTTTTTCAGCTGAACTTTTTTGTTTAGATGCATCCCTTAGTGCATCCTCATGCTTCTTACCCCTTGTACTTTAGCTTCTTCTTTCAAAACTAATACTTCAACAAAGAGACAATTTTGTAATCTAAATTAGCTACTTCATGAGCTACATTGAAACAGATCCTTTTTCAGTACGTTTTAAGTTTTATGTCAACAAAGTCTGGATAAAAAATTGATGGGTTCTGCCCAAGCTTAGCAAACACGAAATGTTAGATTATGGCAGCATCAGACAGATAATAAATCATACTGGAAACACAAGCCATACGCCACAGTTTAGCTAGCACTTGCCCTGATGTAGGCAAGAAGATCAAGTACATTGCCCACAGCATATCAGAAAGCACAATTTGCTCATAGTTACAAAATCATATTTCTTTGAAGATACTATATTTCCTGATTTAAACTTGATAACATTAAGACATCAAAGAATCTCACTGCAGTGAAAGCAAGTGAGGAAGAAGAGATGAAAAACAGGGGGCAAAAGGAAAAGGAAAAAACAAACTAATGTTAGCTTAAATTGTAGCACTTCCCAGAACTCTTAGTGGAAATTAAAAAAAAAAGGAAAATGTTTAACCTGTCATGAAGAATTTAAGAAAAAGGAAATAAAGTGAGGACAGAAAGAATTGATATAAACTCGACTTCTAGAGGCTTTGGGAAACTTCACTTTTTTCCATTTAGACTAGGAAAAGGACAGAAAAGATGGAAATTTAGTTCCATAAACTTTTTCTATTTCCATGGTTATGTGTTGCAATATTCAAGGTGCGACTGCAAACAGAATCACTGCGATACCACATCCATCAGTAATCAAGATAAGGAATAACAAACCTCCAGTAAGTTTGAGTTGTCAATTGTCACATGTCACAATTTCTAAAGTGGAGCTAAGTAGATACAAAATCAGCAACAAAAGCAAGTTCAGAACCTGCCCTAATGCATGCCTCGGGGATACTTGAATGCAACAAGAGTATCGAGCCACAGCGTCCAAATCTATCATTTGCACGGCCATAATATACTTCTTTACCTAAAAGTGACCAAGTGTCATTTAATCATTTATAAGCAAACAAATTTTAGGAAAGTTTAGTTTTATTTCAGCATGATCAACTGACGTACCAATGATCGATGATGCTGCTCCATACATAATCCATAATTCACATGTCACATAAAGGGAGCATGCCGAAAACTTTTCTGCAACTTCTGCAACCCAAAATCCTGTCCTCTGCAAGAGCGTTCATCTCTGCAAGTCCTGTTGGCTGTGAAAGCGCAAGGAGAAAAATAAAGAAAGCATATCAAAGTTAGGAGCTTTGCCAGAGAGAAAGTTGCTCTTAGTGTAGTTTCAACATAAATTTAGGAAATTCATTTCATGGTAAATGTTTTCTCTGATGAGTTATCCAATTGAGTATATATAACAGAGTGGTCAAGGCATATACTACATGATATCGACAAGTTCTGCTCAATTAAAGCTGCTGAGAATCTCACACGAAAAAGAGGCTTCTTATTGGATTGGCCACCTCCACCTTTTCTAACAGAATTTTTTATATACCCCTATAGCAAGGTGCCTTTGTTTTTTCCTTATGCTCCAAAAGGTACTAAAAGGGCCACATATTTTTCTCATCAACTATTTATTACTGTCCACAAAGTCATTTGTAGTGTTTTGTCACCACATAACTATAAATGATTATAGGAATAGATTATTAGTCTACCAGAAACCAGGCTTAAACTATTTTTGTAGATGTGGCCGTTGGGTGGAAAAAATGTGCCCAAGAAGCAGGTACCATCTTCACAATTCATTTTTATACTAAGTATACCAAAGTCTAGCTAACGTAACTTCACAAAAGCTGATAGAGACCAAAATATGGATCTAGACAGAGCACAATGGTAAATGAAATACATAAAACATTGTGCATAATAAAGCCAGATTATTGCTAGTGTTGGCCATAGTCATATTTTATGAAAGAATAATGGGAACAAAACCATTTAAAGCCTAATGATGCATGGAAAATTCCACTTATCAACAGATTTGTTCAGATAATTCTTTTTTTTTTTTTTTGGTAGAAATTGTTCAGATAATTCTTTTATCATCTGTTAAAGAAATAATCGCAGGAGAAACATAAAAAGATAAACAATAACTACAAGTGGATTTGAGGGTATCAATTCAGAACAATAACAAAGTGCTGTTGGCCAAATTTATACAAGGTGGTGGAGACAAAATGATAAACCACACGATTTGTGTCGCATTGTTCTGGTTTCTTCCTAACATAATAACACGTGCCCATCCTCAACAATTACAAAGCTGTTCAATTAAAGAGTAAAATCTGAAATCATTCAATAATTGAGACTGAACTACAAATCATCTTAATTAGAAAATAAAGTAATATGTCTGAAATGCATGTGATTACTGAAAATCAGCATTTTACCCAACTGGAACTTCAAGGCTGTCCAGAGCAAGCTTTGCCTTATACAAGGAAGGCAAATAGGGCTTGTTACTTGTTCAGAGAAAGTTCTCTCATGCATGCACACCTGCATTTAGGCAACTCAAGAGGAAATCAGCATCAAGTTGCAGCAGCAGAAATATTTCAGTATTAATATGCATCTACTAGGGGAATGAATGCATGTCTTGGAGCTATACGATCAAAATCTTGCAGATCCTGTATAATGTATTGGTCAAAACTTCCTAGCAATGATTATCACCCCAAACTCATCCTGTAATTCAGATGCCAATCTAACCAAACTGCTAAATTGGTATGGCTCTAACAACACTAAAGCAAAAACAGCAACAAGTTTGAGAGACTACATGTTGCTCTTTACAGTGTGTTCAATCAATTGGTTCCTCAGAAGCTTATCTTAAATTAATCAGGTTCCAATCAAACATTCAAGAAGCTTCCAAGACTTCTAGATCATTCTCCTTCATAAATGCTATTGCACAAAAGGATTAAAAACAGAATCCTAATCTATCGCAATGGCCTCACAAATCAGAATTGACAATCAGCTTCTTGTGCTTTTGTTTCTATTCTACTAAATAACATTTCTCTATTTCGCATTTTTCGTGATTTTTTCTTGCTCACACAGTCCACAGGGTGAAAGAAATTGACCAACTAACTAGATATCCATGGTCACAAACCAATGTTCATATTAAATTCCATGCTCCTTGAAAATTTGATAAAAAGGATTGACTGTTGAGCAACCTTTTGTGGTGGCTTGCCATTTCACTGCATCTTCTTCATAATACTACTTTTTTTAACTCTTCAAGTGCCTCATAGAACTTAGCGACAGACTCCTATACCAAAATTCAATCGTCTGGGCCAACCTATGTCACCAGCTGCACATCTTCATGATAGATACATACTACTCTCTCTCTCTCCCCACAGTGTGGCTGGTTGTCCGCCTGGTTCGACATCTATAGCACCTGGATTCGCTCAATTTTTTGCCTGAAAAGGGGACTGAACCAACCCATGCACACCCTCCTTGCTTGTTTTTTCCTTTGAACCTAGACTTCACCTAAAGAAAAAAAGAAAAGTTATACGAGATTATCGCTAATTTTGCAGCGTGTGACGTGGATTACCAATGAATTCCCTACCAAGCAACCACAGACTAAACTTACGAAGAAACACCTTATCCACCGTCTCTCGAACAAATTCAACGACACATTCGTCAAGTTCCCGCTCAATTGCAGCGCCATACGAATCGAATTCAAAATCCATCTCAAGTATCATATTGCGGATGTGTCAGGCGTTACCTGATCTATAGCAATCCGCACGAAGCCCGGAACCTCAGCAGAGAGATCCTTCACCCGAAGCTACGTCATCTTCCATTGCTTCGGTCAGCAGTTGTAGTCTGTCGCCTCAAATCGCTGGTCTCCATGGCCATCGGTTCGCTAGAGCCTCCGTTTCAGGAAAACGGACTTCTTCTGTCCGCTGGTGTCTAGTGGAAGATGAGCAGTCGAGATGCGGAAAGTAGCGTCGGTGGAGTTCGAACTTTGCCTATGGCGGGGAAAAGAGGATTTGACAAAAAGAACAGATATATATATAATTTAGGTATAATATACAAAGAAAAACTAAAAGCAAAAGCAAAAATAAATTAAAGAGAAAAAAGAATAACAGAATTTTATTTTGGATATGCAGTTAACAGGGCGTTAAAAGGTTTTCCTGAGAAAAGAAAACGAAAAGAACAAGGAGAAAGAAGGCATTGTAATCAAGATCAGCTAAGCTCACAGACCTACGAATTGCTTCCTCAGCTAGGTTCTCGATCATTCAAACAACAAAGGCAGCGAGCAAATACAGACATACTCATCTCTGCCAATCGAATTAGAAGTTCACATGGTCTGGGTTCGCATGCCTCGTGGGAGAAAAGCTCATGATTTCTCCTTATTACTATTTGACTTTGTTCCTCAGCGCTCATTTGACAATCTTCTTGCAAGTCCTCCTGTAGATCTGTTTCGATTGAACTACCTTCATGCATAAGTGAACTCTCGGCTTCTGGATTTGTTGATTCAAGAACAACCTCGTAGAGGAAAGATAGATCAATTAGCGAATTGTCTCAAATCTCAACCTTTAAATCGTCCTCTAATTGCTTGCATATGATTCGGAATCCCCATCTTTTCACACCCTGTACTCTAAGGCCAAGTTGTACATAAGTCCCATCGAATTGAAGAAAATCAATTATTCCCCACAGCTTACTTGGTATGATATACTCAAGCCAAATATGATCAGAGTCCACCGAATACAGTCATCTAGGGTAGCCTAGGCTTATGCCATTAACATGTGAATCCATACAATATAAGGCTGTCTCTTTTTGTTTGTCATTATTGACAACTAGACAGAGAGCCAATCCAAGAAATTTGTCATACAAGTCCTTTGAAACCATGAAAGATATGGAATCCTCTTCAACAAGGATGATCCACTTGGGCATCTCTTGTCCAGGGATACAAATATTGGAATCATCATCATACTGTTATAGGGAGAGATAGTTAGAAAGTATCCAAATTTCCCAAATAGAAGAACTTAATTATAACTTAGTAAGTAATCCTAGTGAATTTCACTTTGGACTAGAGTCCTATAAATGAGTGGAGATCCGTTAATATTTGCCTTGCATTGATAAAAGTCTCATGAGATAGAATCATTTCCATAAAAGAAAGTTAGCCACCTCCATTACAGGTATATTCATGGGAAAAACAATTTATATTTGTTTGCTTTCCTTAAGCGTCGACTCTTGCATTTTCTTCTTCTGCAATAAGCACACACTGGATCCAACATCTACTCCACATTGATATGAGAGAGAGAGAGAGAGAGAGAGAGAGAGAGAGAGAGTGTGTGTGTGTGTGTGTCTAACCTGTCTGCTTGCCGAAATCTTAGCCATGGTCAACCGTCTATGGACAAAATCATGAATTGAAGTTAAATCCTCATTTGTTCGCACGGATTCACAATTATCTACCCAAAGACTAATTAGAGATGGTGGAAGTTCAGGAATCTCTTGTAATTGATGGCAATTTGAAACTCTCAATATGGACAAATGATCACGTTTATTGATGGATGTAGGAAGATTAGTAATATTGTTCCCCGATAGATATAACTTACTCAAGTGGGGAAAACAAGAAAGATTCTCAAGAAACTTGACTTCAGACAGATTACATTCCAAAAGGCTTAACAAGCGTAAATTTGAAAGTCCGATCTTCATGCACGGATCAACAGAATCCTCGTACTTTGGAAACTCAATTAAGTTTGTGCAATTGCGAAGTTCCAAGTTCTCAATGTTTTGTAACTTGTAGATGATTGAAGGAAGACTTATCAGGTTCTTGCAAAAATCTAAGCACATTCTCTCCAAAGAGACAAGATTTTCTATTAATGCAGGAAGTTCTTTAATAGCGGTCCCTAGTAAATTAAGCTCTTTGAGGCCTTGAGCTTATATGGTATATCAGGGAACCTTTCAAGTTTTGTGCAATTACCAAGATCAAGGTCTTTGAGATTTTTTGACTTGAGCACATTTGAAAAAAAACTAAGTTCAGAGCACCCATATAAATTCAACACTTGTAACTTATTGTGATATGCAATCGACTCATGGGCTTCTACCAAGTTTTTGCAACCATGGAGATCCAACTCTTGGAGATTTGGAGTACATGAGAGGTCAGGCATAAGAGCCAAGGACTCACATTTGCTGAAATTAACATAGGTCAAATTTTGGAAGTCCTGCAAAAATAACAAAATCAACTTTCATTTACATTCAGAAAGGGATCTAAATCTTCTTCTTCTTCTTCTTCTTTTTTAATTCCTTCCATCAAATTATCCAAAATTTCTTACTTTACAAATATTATCCCATGGATGAATACGTAAAATTGGTTATTCTATTTTTTCACTAAATTCTTTGAATGCCAATTTTGCTGCACGTCAATATTTCTAACAGCAAGTAGCTAGGGTCATTTTGAAAAGAAAAACAAGAAGGGGTTTCCGAAACAGAAGAACGCCGCTTCCTTTTGTGTACACCACTTATTATACGCATAGACATATATGAATGAAGTGGATAATGTGAAGGTCTATGTAGGTAAATGCTCACCTTAAGTTGTTTTGGCACTATTGTCATATTGCCTTCACATAGATTAAGTCCCACTAATTTCTTAGGACCAGAGAAAAATTCTGGAATCGAGAGAGCACTAGGCCATTCAAACCATCTTAGCCAGTTTGGAAGACAAATGGGACCCTGGAAAGTAAGATTGCACATGATGAGCAATCTCAACCTTCTCATTTTTGTAAAAGCATTAGCATCAATACATATCTCTTTCATCTCAGGTGGCTCCAACACTATGGCTTTTACGACACAATCTCCATGTTTATACAAAACTTATCTAGGTTATGCATGCTCAGTAATTAGAGTCAAAGAATAGGAGTAGAAGATTGAATCATATTTGCAAGTCTTTCCATGTTGCTTGACAAAACATCAAGAACATCATCATACTACCATAGTTTGCTGCGTCTTCTAGGGTCATCGTTTTCTTGGTTCACAATATCCATACCCATCAATTGAATCAAGTCATGCATATGTACGTTTCCAAACTCAGTTCCTATCAAGGACTTCTCAATGAGAATTTGTAATCCTATTATGGCCTTGAGATTGCAACTGTTGAGAACTTTCTTTATGTACTCAATTTTCCACCCCTTAAAGAAGCATGCAATGTGGAGAAAAATCTCTTTCTCATTTGCCTCTAGTCCTTCATAACTTATTTTGAGCACATCATTGATGTATTTGTTAGGAGCCGTAGAAATTTTATCCAGTGTACTTTCCCATTCACTTTCTCTTCTACCGCATAAGAAGGAGCCTAGCACCTCAAGTGCTAAAGGAAGGCCTTTAGCATGATTCAAAACACTATCCACTAGATTTGTCCTGATTTTCGATTTTTGGTGTGTTGAAAAAGCATGCTTACTAAGCAGCTCATAAGCTTCATTGTAATTCAATGCTCTAACTTCATACACATGATCTTGATCTATCCCAAGATAAGTTAGCAAATGACTATCTCTTGTAGTAACAATGACCCTACTCCCATTACCAAACCACTTGCCTTCTCCCGCTAAAGCATGTAACTAGTGCAAGTCATCCACATCATCAAGAATGAGGAGAACTCTTTTGCGCCAAAGTCTATGTTGTATTAGATTAATACCTCCATCCACACTGGACACTTCCAATCTTTGTTGCGGTATTAATATATTGTTTAGTAATGACTCTTGCAAAGTAACTAAACCCCTGCAAGCTTTTGAAGTTTCTCGAACATGTTCCAAAAAACAGGAACCTTCAAATTGTCTAAAAATATCATTATAAATGGCTTTAGCTAAAGTTATTTTTCCTATGCCTCCTTGTCCCCATAATCCCACCATCAGAAAATCACCTTGAGACTGAAGGTTTAACATCGATTTCAACTTAATTACTCGGGACTCTATGCCAACCGGATGCTCAGCAACATGCAAAGGAATTCGGTCTAAGTCAGTGGAGATTTTCTTCACAATATTTTGTATAAGCTCCGACTCGTCTCTGCTAAAAGCAAAAAATGAAGCTGTACCGTCATTTTTTTTAGCAATTTGAATAAGCAATTAATGGGCAATTATCAGCCAATAATGACAAAGCAGTGCGTCATACTTCAGATAATCACTACCAAAACAAAATGTATTCCGTTCGAGTCGAATTAGGACTCTAAAAGCTCAACACCAATTGAAACATGTATCTATCTACTTAAGTGATTCATGTCCTTTAGATTTTGACAGGATGATCCACTTATTTTTCTTTTTGACTGTCATATGTGATTTATTTCTAGTCAAAAAGAGCCAATTAGGACTTTGAACGGTGGTTAAGTTTTTGATTCCACAACTATTAAATTCTCTGAAGCATGATGTCATTGCTTCACATGATCTATACACACTAATTATCCTATATCTTTGCGAACTTTCTTATTCCTTCCAAAAAAAGGAGTAAGTGCAATAACACCGCTTAACATTTTGTCCATTTGTCAATCTAGTTTTGGCATTTTATTTTGATCAAATGAGAGTAAATTTGCCGGCCGATGAAGTGCTAATGTCAATTTTTCATTCTAAAAAAGCCACGTGTCTGCTCTATGGATAGCTGCCTGTGATTTTTCCGAACTTAAAATGCCACATGTTACAAGTTCAGGGTCTATCAAACTAATCGACCAAAATGAAACGTGAAGACCTCAAATAGTCCACGGATAAATAGTTTAGAACTTTTATTACACTTAATGGAGGGCAACTACACTTAGAGGAGGGCAACGAGGATCCAAAAGAAAGAGCTACACGCCTTACCGGAATGAAACAGGGCTTAGCAAAAGCTAAAGGCAGAATTCTATTGTTCGATGTCCGAAAACAGGTTTCTTTTCGTGCTAATAAATTTTACTAGATATTGGTAAATGTCAAAAAACTGTTAGTGAAAAAAAAAAGATCATTAATTTTTTTTTTTTTCGCATAACTTAACTTGTTAGTAACTTACCAATAATTATTGAAATTGCCAACTTCTTCTCATAATTTGTACATCACCGTTTTTGGCACTAACCAAATTTGATTTGTATAACTTAAGGCCTCAAATTTACTAACTTTCATTTGCAATTGCTGACACAAATTATTGTGACTCACATACTAAGTAATTACTTAGTAGTTTTAGATCACCAACTCTCACTTAAACTACTTATCAAAGTTTACTTGATCTATTAATTTACCAAAAACTTTTTATTGAGTTACCGGCCCTTATTTGATTACTTACTAACTCATTTTTAAAATTGTCAACATTAATTAGAGTGCCTTACCAATTTTTCTTCAATTAAGTTACCAACTAATTATAAATGAACAATTCTTGTTTGAGTTACTTGTCAAGTATATTTTTCTTTTAATTATCAATATTTCTTATCTTTTGCTAAATTTTATTTATCTTTCTTAACTTCACTTAGGTTCACTAATATTTCTATGAAATAACTAACTTAAACTTAAGTGACTTAAGAATTTTCAGGAATCATAAGACGAAACATCTATTCATACACTTACAATCATGTGTGCATCAATTTATTTATTTATCTACTTATTTTTTAAAAATATTCTTTATACTTACTTGTAAAGATTACTTTTCTTACACAAAATATGAACTCCTCTCTACTTACCCATCATTCAAATGCCACTCGGACAAGTTACCAGCGTCGAAAAGAGCTTTCTTCCATCTCTTCACTTTCTCCAAATCCTTCCTAAAGTTGAACTCGTGCTTAGCCAGAGCTCTTTGATAACTCTTTCTGCCCCCTCTCACTTCTTTGGGGTCAACTTTATAAAACACTGGTAGTACAGTGAGGTTCTTTTGCTCCTTGCACTCCATAATCTTCAACAACTCTTCCAAGCACCACCTTGAGGAAGCGTAGTTCTCTGAGAAAACAACAATTGCGATGCATGATTCTTTGATGGCCTCCATAAGCATCAATATTTGTTCTCCCTTTTGCAGTTCCTCACTATCCAGGAAAGTGTATATTCCAATCCGGTGTAAAGCTTGGTAGAGATGGCCGACAAAATTGTTACGTAGGTCTGTGCCTCTAAAATTCAAGAAGACATTATAAATTTTTTCGGGATTTGATGAAGAAGTCATTGGATGAAGGAGTTCAATGATCAGCAATGACTATTAGCTTAAGATTTGATACTGTGTTTTCAGGTAGTTGGTTCATCACTTGATCTTTTGGTTGATTTATTCTTATACTAGAGGATAGGAATGCGTGATTTTTTTTTTAATATATTGGAAAATGATGGTGCTCAAGGATGGATTAAGACATCAGAGAGTGTGAACACATGGACTTATTTTCACCTAAGATGGCCCCATCGATGGATTGTCTGATTGACACAAGCTACATTGGGGATAACAAAGGTAGTGACTATTATAGATTACTACTAGTCCAGAGGACTCAATTATTGCACAAACCGACGAAACGGGGGGGTGTTTGATCCTAGTGATCTAAATCATAGGCTCACTAATAAAAACAACTTTGCTAGCTTCCCCGAAATTTCATCCGTAACTTCTGTTGCTTTTTCCTTGCTATACAATAATTTAACGCATGACCACTTAGGAGATATTTCACTATATGTACAGTCAAGTGCACCAGCAAAAAATAATATTAGAATTATTAATAATAGTAGAACTTTGGAAGCACATGGTGCTTGAGGGTGGACCAAGATACGTAACAGGTATGAACATATTGGCATATATTCACCGAAGACAGACTCACTAATAATTAAGTAAATGAAAAAAAATAAAATTCCTGGCTTCCTCAAAACGGAATTCCCAACCTTCGAGTAGTTGTTGTTATTTCGCTAAATAATTATTTAACACATGACTACTCAAAAGAGATAATTATAAGCACAAGTAAGACGTTAGATCTATTAATAATATTAGAACTTTGGAAAATCAGGGTGCTTACGTATGGACTGCGATTTTCAAATAGATATGAACACATGGACTTTTTTTCACTCAAGACCTCATGCCACAGTGTTTTTGGATTGTCACATTAACACAAATTTCTTTGTCTAATGCTGAATTTATTACTAAATTGTTGATTAATTTGACCGGTCAACATTATATAATTTTTTTTTATTTAATTTACCGGTTCGAGGGAATGGCTTTCATCTGTTAGTCTTCGTTTTTCTTTTTGAAAATGAAGTGTTTCGTGTCATTAGGCTAGCTTTTATCATAGGCTTACTAACAACTAAACTTGATCGGCTTACTTGGAATGGCATTCCCAACATCCTAGCAATTTTTCCTTTTTTTCCTTTTTGGAAATGATCTGTGGCAATTTCATACATGACTACTCAAAAGACATATAATTGCAAATTAATAGGTCTGGCGCTATTATAATCCTTAAAAAAAAAAAAAAAAAAAACTAAGGGGCACGAGCACAAAAGGCCAATTACTTTGGAGGCCTATAAAACATCGTGTAAGCCCCATGGATAAATTAATTATAGACCTTTGACTTATACTAGTGTTCCTAATCTAAAGTAATTTGCATGTAATAGCTCAATGGCTTTTACAACAATAGGCTTGAGAAAATTATAATAATTTATATAAATATCATATATTGTCACTTGGTGAAATGTGACAATAGTTCTTAACATGAGTGGTTGATATTGACATTTGCTACCTACTATATAGATTATGGAATGATTTTTATTATGTGCAGCATTGAATAATGGTGCCTAAGATGGACCAAGATACCTAATAGGTGTGAACGCATGGACTTGTATCCACTGAAGACGGCATTCCACGGCATTATTCGGATTGTCTTATTGACAAATGTTTCTTTGTCTATTTTTAAATTTATTGTTAAAATTTAGATGAGTATGGCGTTCAAGATAAGATAAATTTTTAATTAATGTGCCGGATTGAGGAAATGGCTCTCCACCTATCTAGTCTTCATTTTTCTTTTTCTCATCTGGAATTTGAAGTATTCGCTTTAGGTTAGCTTTTGTTATAGGCTCACTAGAAAGACAAACTTTGCTGGCTTCCACGAATTGGAGTGGTTGTTTTCTCTTTGCTCAGTAATAATTTTTACTCTAGTCCAATCCCGAATCTATCCCAATTTTTTTGTCAAAAAGAAAATCATTAATTTTTACTCTAGTCCTAAATTTGCCCCTGTTAGCCCTCTGTCCCGGAGCCATGTTAGTAATCCCTAATTTTTTTTATATCCTAAAACGATTTTATTTTGAAAATAATTTTCTATGACATCTTGCCGATGTGTATTTATTATCTATGTAGAAATGCCATATTAAGTTGGGACTAGACCATGGGTATATTTGAGAACATATAAAAAATTCATGATTTTTTTTTAGTACAAACGGAGGGTAAAACCCAGATTGGTATACCTGTCAATTGCCATGTGTTATCTAACTCAGTAATTTGATAGTAAAATTTAACGGAAATTAATGGATAGTAAATTTTTTTTGTTAGTCACAAAATTAATTTTTCGTAAATTTGTCACATGTGTACGGTTTGAAGTTTTTCATGGTATTGACTTTTTTTTTTAAACAAAATAAAATTCAGGACAAATTTGGGACTAAAATTAAAGTTTAGGGTTTTTTCAAAGACAAAAGAAAAGTTCGGGATAGATTTTGGACTGAGCCTAAAGTTTGGGGGCTTTTTAAGATAAAAAAAAAGAAAGAAAGTAAAGTTCGGGGTAAATTTGGAATTGGACCTAAAGTTTGGGGTTTTTTTTTTTAATTGACCCCATCTTTATCCATGTGGGCCACATGAGTATGACATTACCAATGCACCCTGCGTTCCTTAGGGAGAAAAGTCTTGCATAAGTTGGGTCTTCCTACCCCAACGTCATTTTATATTACCTAAAAAGTCCATGCCATGCACATGAATTGAAGGATTAATTTCAGTTATTTTTAAAATTTTAAAAAAGTGTTAACACTGCCCTAATCTTGTTCAAATCATATTAGTAATTATTTAGATAAGTAAATATTTGAAGGATGAATTTGGCAAGTTTATGTGTTAATTACTAAAAATAGACATTTTATTGCATCATTTCAAAATTTTCTAGATTATGTATAAGAAAATCACAATGTAAAAATTACATTTCAAAACTTCAAACTACAACAGATTCTTCTTATTAAGATATAGAAAATTTACCATCATATCAAATTTCTCAGAGGTCATTTAAACATATTCCATGTGTATTATAATTGTCATACTCTTTGCTGTGGAATTTTTCTTTCATATATTAATGTTTGTGAGTGATTTGTAGTCTTGTAAAAAGAAGCATTATCTTTTCCCAATTTGTATATTATGGAGTGTACAAATCGGTGTTCAAAAGCCTTGAAAAGTTTTAGGCTTTGTGCATATTAAAAATATAAGAAATGAGGAAATCACTCTAATGATTAATATATAAATCTTTCGGTGAATTCCAAAGAAGAAAAGAACTACGGACTCATATAGAATTGGTAAAATTAAAATTATGTGGATCAACGTTGTTGGAAATTTGTAGTTTTTACTCCCATTTATATTTAAAATTTTCATTCTCAGTCACAGAAACTTAATAGGTAAGAAGATGAATAAGACTTACATAAAATGACATATATTGATATTCTAAGAATGGATATGTTGTTTAACCAATTTATTCAATAAATGAGTTAGCAACAGCTAATCCAAAAGAGCTTTTTTTCTTTTTCCTTTTTTTTTCAAAAAGGTTTGATGCTTTCGATTGTGTCAGCCACGAACTAATTATTCAATATCAAGTGCCATGACTCTTTTTTTTTTTTTTTTTTTCACTTTTCCTCTAAAGAAAATCATTATGATGAATCAGAGAGGTTGAATGGACAATCATCTGGTGCTTTAGAGAGCACCCAATCATCTCTCTATTTGGGCATCAATAATGCCACTTATAGTTTAGAGAAGACTTCATTGAAGGAGTAACCATTGTATTTTTGGGTCGTGTGGAGTGAAGAAAGATATTACAAAGTCATACATAAAATCAAATCGGTTCCCTTAAAAATCACCGGTTCCGATCCGATTCCGGGTGGTGGGAAGTAGTGGCGTCTCGGTTGAAGATGACCGAAGAAGAAGACTTCCTCCCTTGCTGATGACCGAAGAAGAAGACTTCCTCCCTTGCTTTTTTTCCTTCTCTCTCTCTCTCTCTCTCTCTCTCTACGTGGGCAGAAACGGAAGGGAGGAGAGAGAGGCTCCGTTTGGTTCAACTTTGGGGAAATGGCTTTGCATTTCCCCAAGTATCCTTGAGTGAATGGGCATTTGGGGAATACAAAGTGTGTTTGGGAACTCATTTTTGTGTATATTTTGCAAAGTAGTTTTAAGGTGAAAAGAAAAAGGGAAAAAAAAGAAAGGAAAAGAAAAGGGAGGAGGAGATGCAAGCTGCTCGGCGGTGGGGCGGTGGTGGTGGGGAGGCGGTTGGTGGCGATGGAGAGGCGGGGTGGTGGTGGCGGTGGTGGCAATGGGGAAGGTGGCTCGCCCGAGGTCGCCGACCTCAAGCGACACCTTGGGTCGTGCGACCCAAGGGACGCCTGAGTCGAGCGGCCTCAAGCAACGCCGCTTAAGGTCAAGTGACCCAGGCGACTCCGCCTAGGGCCGCGCGACCTCGTGCGCGTCACCTAGGTTGATTTCTCCCTCCGATCCTTCTCCGGCTTTCGGGTAGTGTGCTCTTGAACTCGCGGCCGTTGTCATCTTCTTCCGATCGTCGTGGGTTTTAGGAAGGATTTTCTCGCCGTACCTTAGGCCACCTTAGCTAAGGTTGTGTGACCTCGAGTGAGGCTTCCGCGGCTAGATCGGCCCCGGCGGCGGATCCGGCCGCTGCGGCCGAGCGCCGCTTGCCGGCTGAGCTTCGTGAGGAAGAAAGAAAAAGACGATGAACAGTATTTTTTGAGGGCAAAAAGGAAAACATAAATATCAATAAGGGCAATATTGGAAAGAAAAAAATTCATTAAACCCTAGGCTAGCATTCCGAAAATGCTTTGAAAGCCCAAAGAAGGTTCGGACCTGCTTTTTGAGTTTTCGGCATTCCAAATGCTCAATGGAAACTTGAAAACCGAACCAAATACAAAAAAATTTCCGAAGGGGCTTTGGGGGTGTAAAGCCCATTGAAAAAGCTGAACCAAACAGGGCCGGAGTAGAGGGAAGAGAGACGGAGCATTAACAGAAAAGTTAAGACTGATAAGTGGGTTCAAATTTGCCATGTGTTGACTTTTGTATGGTGGTACATTTCACTTATGTAGAGTGTAAAACTCGCATAATATTTTCTTGGAAACAATGCCAGCAATCTAGAAGCCTAGAGGTGCCAATGGGGACATCAATCTCCTCTTTTTTTTTTTTTGACAGAGAATCTCCTCTGTTTATTTAATGAGACAAGCTCCGTCGAGGAGGACTAGGATATTTAATTAGAGAAAGAAAGAGGGGGCGAACGAACGGTTTGACAATCTGGCTCCCTTCCCCGTCCCTCTAGAACGACTACCGCATCGAAAACGTACAAAAATACGAGGTGGGGCCGCACGTGGTGGTGTAGTGCGCTGCAGCTTGGAGGATACGCCACCCCGTGACGTCAAAAAAAGCGTCCCTTTCTCTCTCTCTGCGAGTTCTCTTTATTTGCGCCTCCCTCTCTCTCCACCCTTCCTCTCTCTCCGACGAACAGGATCGTGACCTCCCTCTCTCTCTGGCCTCCCTCTTTCCTACCGGCGAACCACCGCGCGCAACCGACGAACCACCGTGCGGGATCGGCGAGAGGACCGCGAGCAATTGACGGACCACCGCACGGGACCGGCGAGAGGACCGCGACCTCCCTCTCTCTCTGCCATCCCTCTTTCCGACCGGCGAACCACCGCGCCGCCCCTCCGGCTCCAGATCCGGCCCCGACTCGTCCGTCCCTTGCTCTTTCTCTCCCCTCGCGTCTCTGTCTGCCCTCCCTCTCTTCAACGGCCAACCAGCGCGTGACCGGCGAACCGGTACAATTTCGAGGAAGGAAGGTTTGTTTCGGCGGTCTTGGTCAAGAAGGTGAGGGTAAAAAAGCAGTACAATTGCCGCGTGAAAAGACGCGCAATTTTGTCGCGCAATCCTCTCCACAGGATTGCGCGTCTCCTTCGGGGCAAGAGGTTCGAAGTAAAGCTTTATTTAAAGTCCCGAGTGCTCGTGACCCAGGAGCAGAAACGCCATTCACCATAAATCACTTGAGACGCTCGGCCTTTCGCTCTGAGATATCTGGCTTTGATAGTTCTAGATTGAGGCGTGGAGTTGGTCTCAGTATTGTGCTGCTTTTGAGGCTCGGACACGACTTGATGTGCTTTGAAGTAACTCCTTTTTAAACATTGAAGCCCATCCGAGTAATTCCATGGACTTTTTCAAAATCACGGTCGTCACATTTATTGCAGATTTTTCTTAGTACGTTCCCCTTATTCAAACTGATCAGTATGAGCGGTTGGACTGGTTAAACCTGGTGGAATTTGATAGTTCTCTCTCTCTCATATTTTCTCACTTTCTGTATCTTTTACATCTGGCCTCTTTCTTGCAGAACAATTCAAGGCTATCATCTACAGTCCGAACTCGCTTTCTTTGTTCAGATCCCTCTTGAAAGTTCTCGCCGAGGATTGTTTAGGGTCTTCTCTCTCCGATCCCGCACCTCTTTCATATCTCAGCTCGCGGAAGGTAATCGTTTTTTCATCTCTTATTAGCGTGTCATTTCTGTTGATTTGTTGCGGCTGAACTAGTGTGTTTTGGGCTCTTTTTGTCTAATGGGGGTGTGGCTGCTACCGTGGTGTGTCACCAGCTCATAATGGACTTACGTAGAAAAGAAAAGTTAAATAAAAAATGAAATAGAAAAGAAAAAGTAATAGGGTGGTTCACGGCAAGTTCCAAGATCAAGGGGGTTCAATTTTCAATTTCGAAAATTGAGAACATGCTCTGATAGGTGGGTTTCAGGGTTTTGGTCCAGAATCTACACACTCTGTAGCCAATCACCCATCAAAGCAAGTACTCTCTTAATAAGATTTTATTCACAATTTTGCCTTAGACAATTATAGGACATTCTAGACAAATAATATGTTGTCTTCCTCGAATTATTGGACTATATAATCTTAAAAAGTATATTGCCTTTCACCTCTAACTCATTTTCTTACTTCAAAGTTTTGAAAATTGATGAAGTTAGTTACCCCAAAAAAGAGTAAAAAGAGGTTGAATTGAGTAATGAAAAAGTATAGTTCACACGCATAAACGACAATAGCAGCTATTATGCGAAGGTCAGAGCATTTTTAACTCTATTGCCACTTTCTCGAACAAAAAATCTCCGTTGCTACTTTTTACCTGCTTTCAAATCAGTGATAGCTTCAGTCATCATCACAATACAAGACATACCAAAATCCAAGGTATGATGCTTCTTAAGATCTTTTATGTTAGAGAGAAATAAACTAATTAATCTTTAACGTATACACATGAAAACATTTAAAGAAATTGAACTATACATGTTTATTAGGACAGTCACTTAGCTTTATATCTCTCATATCTTTCACCTTTTTGCTACAAACTATAATTTCATTCCTTAAAATGTAATTAATCAATTTAATCTGACTTATCACGTATTTAGCCTGTAATCCTATTCTACGTCCATTTAATTGGATTAAAAAAACTTTGCAATGATATTCTCAAGGTGGGCCCTCGAGGAAAAGGAAGGGGAACGCACTGAAGACCATTCTTTTCAAACCTTGGTCCTCTCTGAATTTTCCTCAGCAGTTTCCCTTTATTTTATTCTCTTCTGCTCCTCCGATCAAATCATGACCTAATTTCAAGTTGTTCAGACTAGGGCAAAGTCAGAGCAAGGCAAGCAAAGGGATGCACCGCATCGCTTCCGGTCGTTCCTTTGCTATGCTCGTTGCACTGATTCTTGTCTCTATGCTTGTATTCTATCATCTCAAGAGGAAGAATGTGAGTGCAGAAAGAGAGAGCACTAAGGAGCATTCGCTTCTTCTTTGGTGTCATCTAATAAATGACAGTTCTATTCTACAGATAAAATGACGATCAATTATTTAAATTTCAAAGTTTGAAGAGAATAACTCAGTGATGTTCATATCAGGTTAAAGTGGATTTGTTTTGCGTGACATTGCTAATACGTAAGGTCAGCGGGGAACAAATATAAGAGAAATAGCAAAGACCTTTTGTTCATCTCTGTCTCATTTCCAAATTCATTTAGAATATGACAATTTGAAATTAAAATGTAAGATCACATTCCTAATCACTAACTAGGCCCTTTCTTCATATCTTCCACACATTTCCAATTTCGTTTGAACTCATTTATCAGCTTTTAAATGATTTATCAAATTATGATTTTTAATAATCAAACAAAAACAGAACCTTTGCTTATTTATTTTAATGAATGCAACTTGCTTGTACACAGATTCTAGCTTTTTATAGCCCAAGTAAGAATTTAACATCGTGAGCGGACCAAGCCAACATCTTTTGACTTGACTAGAGGGTGAGATACAAAAGAAGATAAGGCAAGGACTAAAAGCATCTGCAACTGCTTCTGTTCAATCAATTACAAATTTAATTAAAGATTTTGTGTTAATCTGTTCTTGCTTGGTAAAAATTTTTGGTGGGGCCAAGACTTATGGATGAATATGTATTTTTTTTTTAAATAATTGTGTTTAAGCATAATTTCCGAGAGTTGGCTGGGGCAGGGCACCCTTAGCCCCTCATTAAATCCACCCATATTGTCAGACATTTTGGATGTGGCAGGAGAAGAACTAAACAAGGAGAAAACTCAGGAGGGCATTGGGAATATATACTGCTGAGAGAGTTGATAACTTAATCAGTGGAGGTTAGGGAAATGAAGAAAATAAGAAAAATAGAAAAAAACCATTAGTAATGAGGGCGAGGATATGGACATGGATGACCCATTTAGCAAGAATGGTTCGGGAAGGCCTACCATTGCTGGGGGAGAGGAGAGCTCACTCTCATTTTTTTTTTTTTTTTTGGGTTGGGTCAAAAGCTAACTCATTGAGATTATGCGAACGAAAATGTTTAGAGAGAAAGAGTTTGCCTATTTTGGCTCTTCACTTTTCTAATTTTTAAATGACAATTTCTTATTTAACGACTCACAAATTTGATTGCTATTTCCTTTAAATTGTTTCCTTTTCAATTGATTACGAAGATTTGATATTAGATTTTATGAATATCAATAATCAGCACTTTGATGAAGGCAGAGATCAACGTATATGCATGTGCTTTCAAATAGATGCTTACATTAAACCACTGATCAAAGGCATGATTGGAGCAAATATGAAAATTTCCTAGAGGACCCAAGTGCATATGACCTTAATAAATCTGAACCTTTGTTATTATTGAGTCTCATGTGAAAACCACATAATATAAGAGTTGAGATTCATTAGGGGCATATGCATTTGAGAATGCCTAATGAAATATAGGCATCAACATGTTAGCTTTAGTTAATTTTACATGTGGGCGACATGTTTAATTTGTAACCAACCAATAAGAGACATGATTAATGAAAATCTCCTCGATTAGGAAAGTCCATGCATCAAGAGGATGAGGTCCATGGGAAAGAGAAGATGTGCATTACACTGCTCCAAAAAACAACTTGTAATATTGGATTAATCAATAGACACCCCCCTAAGAAAACTCATTCAGTAAATATTGTGTACATTCGGAAATCAGGTGCTTTCTATCTAGCCTTTTCACTTGTTTATCTACATCTTTTAGTGGAGCAGAAGGCATCTTCTCTTCATTAAACATTTTAGTGTTAGTAATCGTTCATAATGCATGTGCTCTCCACCAAAGATTAGGAGCCTTGACTATAGAGCACGCATGTAGAGATGAAGATTAGCCATTCTCTTCTTGTCCATGAGTGGACACAACCCAATGATGTTGCCTTGACGAGAAGGCGCGGTCCATTGGAAAGAAAAGATGCACGCCTAAGTCAATAGCTTTTACTATTCAATTAGTCAACAGACTGACTTGATCATTAAACATTTTGGATTCGAAATCGTTCAGAAATCATATGCTCTCCTCCCAAAAAGCACGGGTGCTGCCTTTTCATTTGCTTATCTACTTCTTCTTGTGCAGCAGGTTGGCATCCTCTCTTCATTTTTGTCTATAAGATTTCTATGGGGAAAGGGCAAAGTCTGAGCAAAATAAAAAGAAAAAGAAAAAGAGCGCAAAAAAAAGGAGCACTGAGGGAGAAAAAGAGAAGGATTGCTGAGAAAGAGATCACTGATGGAGCATCTGCTTCTTCGTCCTTACCTTCCATACCCATGGGAGGAGGTAGCAATCAATACGATGTGTTCTTGAGCTTTAGAGGCTCCGACACTCGCAACGGATTCACTGATCACCTCTACCGCAGTCTGATCAGTGTAGGGACTGTACCAATTTCTGTGTTCAGGGATGATAACAGCCTTGAAATTGGCAAGGATTTTAACTCAGAGATTCTCAATGCCATCACGCGATCTAAGATTTGGATCCCCATCATCTCTGAAAATTATGCTTCGAGCAAATGGTGCCTACGTGAGCTAGTATGCATCATGGAATGCCAGAAGAGCATGTCACACACTGTGTTGCCCATTTTTTACAAAGTGCTCCCATCGGATGTGCGGTATCTAAAAGGAAATTTTGGGGAGGCCTTCCATTCACGTAAGAAGCGTTTTGATAAGGAGGACATTGAGGAAGGTCACCGAGCCCTTACAGAAGTGAGTAACTTGAATGGATGGGAATCTGAGAAATTTGCTAATGGGTACTTACCTTGCGCCTGCACTTTTTTTTTTATTCCCCTAAGTATTGTTATTTAGCGAAACCAATGTCATATGGATGAATTGCTTCCACTACAAGCTTACAAAACATCCCAAAATGTCCTAGTGAATAACCATAATGGCCCATGGACTACAAATACTTGTACTCCCTAAGATTTCCCCTGAAAACTACACTAACAACATCTAAAACATTAGGATCCCTTACTCAATCTTCCAAAGCTTGGTAACTGTCGGATAAATTAACCTCCTCTTGCTTCACACAGATCATGTCTAGGTTCAAGACCTGTTGTTGCCACTAACTTTCATTGATAGGCGATCTGTAAGTTAATTATAAGTCCTCCATTTAGGCCCGTGGGATACGCTGGCCTTAGAGGGAGAACATCTTCTTCTCCTAAACTTTTTGTAACCAAAATTATTGACCTCCTATCCTTCAACTAGCAGTGACCATAAGCCTCATAACAAACACTTTACTTCTAAAGAATCTTAATTTGCTAGGTGCGCCACCTTATCTTGTTTCAATAAGATCTATCTAACTGCTCCACCATCATCCTATATTGTCATTCGTAAAACCAAAACATTTTGCATGTTAAATGGTTGCATCCATCCTTCACATATATGGGGGTGTCTTTTGATGAGATTACGCAAAAATATGAAGTTATGATGAGTTTTTTTGTTTGACAGGCATGAAGGAAAATTAGTGGAAGAAGTTACCAAAACGATTCTAAGCAAGTTGAGACGTCAATCTCAGCTTGATGTTCCGAAGCACCTAGTTGGAGTTGACGATCATGTCAACAAAATTAGGAATTGGGTAGACATTCCTACTAGTCATGCTCGAATGATAGGAATATATGGCATGGGTGGGATCGGTAAAACGACTCTTGCCAAGGTCGTCTATAACGAGCTATCGAATATCTTTGTGGATCGTAGTTTCCTTCCAGATATACGGGAAACAGCTAACAACAATAGTGGTATTCCTTATCTACAAAATCTACTAATTAAGGAAATACTGCAAATTGAAAATGCTGTTTGTAAAGTTGATGATGGAATTAATTTGATCAAATCTAGATTTAAAGGAAAAAAGGTTCTCATTCTTTTGGATGATATTGATCACCAAAATCAGCTAGATGCTTTAGCTAGAGAACGTGAATGGTTTACTGCAGAAAGTATCATCATCGTTACAACTAGATACAAATCTGTACTTGATCAGTCTGAGTTTGAGGTGGACTACAAGTATGAATTGAACGAATTAGATGAGGTGCATTCCTTGCTTTTATTTAGAAGACATGCATTTCGCATGGGCCATTGTCCGGAAGATTTTGAGGGTATCTCTTATGAAATCTTATCTACCATGGGTGGGCTTCCCCTAGCTATCAAGGTCATAGGTTCATACTTATATGGAAAAGTAGATAAAAAGGTATGGCAAGATATATTGGAGAAATTAAGAATCGAACCAGATAGAGATGTCCAAAAGACATTGAAGATAAGTTATGATGCATTGGAACCTACACAAAAGGAGATTTTTCTAGATATTGCTTGCTTTTTAATCGGTGAAAATAGCAAATATGCCATTTACATGTGGGAGGACTGTAAGCTTTTTCCATATCTTGGAATTGAAGAGTTGAAGCTGAGGTGCTTAATAAAAATTGGAGATTGTGGTGAGTTTAGGATGCATGACCAATTGAGAGATCTTGGAAGGAGCATCTTTTGCCAAGGACAACCGCCCGAGAGATGTCTGAAGCCATGGCTCGAAGATAAAGCCTTGAGAAGTAATATGAATGGTAACATATGGGTAATTGAGGTAACATATCTCTCTCTCTCTCTCTCTCTCTCTCTCTCTCTCATAACTCCATAAATTTAATGTGATCCATTTTAGTCTTTTATCTAGTATAAGCAAATACCCCTACTCTTTAGGAAAAAATCTATTCATACACCCATTTATGTCCCCCTTAGATAAATTGTGATAATAAATTGGATGAAAAAGTTACATTATTTATCCAAATTCATTGATATAAATTACATCCGTCAAAAACTTAATTTTGCAATCAATTTAAGATTCTTTAACTATGATTCTACACTGAAAATCTTATTCACTAAAAGCATGTAATTTTATATCTACTTGAAACTATTGATAATCTAAAAGACTACCATAATTTAATTAAGATGAAGCATATACATCATAGATCAGATAAATGAAGATGTTTTGAATTTTAAATTCAAAACGGTAATGTACAACATAAGCTGATTATAATAACTAATAATTAACCAAATCAGTTACGCTAAAGAAAAATTTCACACTTATCACATGTGCTTGCTTTCTAGTACGGTCGAATGTATTGTGGTGCTCCTATGAATTAGGAAATCAATGTTTGATACACTTTTATTCTTTTTTTTTTTTTTTTCCATTTTGATTTTGAAGATACCTCTTCCCCCCACGAGGTATATCTATCTCTTTTCATTCTTCTTGTGTCTTAATAGCTATGATGGCAAAAATCACCTTAAGAATCTTATAGGGAAAATCCTTACAATGTTTTTAAGGTCGGATCACGTTGACCTTGTTCATCTAATGGATTTTTTTTTTTTTTTGGCCGACATTCATCTGATGGATTTTCTTATTTTCCTTTCTTTGCTTCTTTCATTTCTCGTTGTCTGTTCCTTCGCCTTTATTAATAAACATTTCTTTCCTCTCCAACTTGTTTTATATTATTTATATTTTTTGGTACAATGCCCTTTTGTGCCAAAAAACCTCGATAAACTCGACAATTTAGAGGAAATGTCATGCTTGTTATTATATCGATACCTTTTTCTTTACTAAATAACATTTTCAGCATGCAGTCAATTTTGAAAGTAAGTTTAATTTTTACTTAGATTGTCAATGTTCATGTCGTTTCATTATTTTATATTTTCCATTTAGAGAAGCGTAGTAGGTTCATGACTGATCAGTGGGGGGAATTAACCTTTGCAATTAACCAAGAGATGTTGGGAAAGGAAAAAGCTTTATTTTCTCGATTTAATTTGAATTAGTTCGCTCATACCATTATAAAGAGCACATTCTTTTGTTGATTCAATAACTATTCTTAAGAGAAATAATATTGACCATGAGTTTTTCACTAGTTAATATATAAAGTACGGATAATGACAAACGAGTCAAACCATAAAATTAAGCCCAACCTAAAAAAAGAGGAAAAAGAATTCTAACAGAAAAAAGAATTCTAACTTTGGTTTGATAGTGTTCGTGGAAGTTCATATTTCACAAAACAAATTTGTCTTTTGGCAGTTCAATTTATTCATAATATTTCCAAGAAACTAACAAAAAAAAAATGCACTTTCAAGTTATGTTGATCAATTGATAATTTTTTTTTTTTTTTAATTTTATAGCCCTACTAAATACTAACTTCACAAAAAAATTTGTCTTTTGTTCAGTTTATTCATAATATTTCCAAGAAACTAAAAAAAAATGCACTTTCAAGTGATGTTGATCAATTGATAATTTTTTTTTTTTAATGTTTACTTATATCTCCTGCCCTATTGTATCTTTGCACTCGGCCTATATATAGCATTCCAAAAAAAAACAAGGTACTACATTCAATTTGGAGCAAATACAATTGTCACAAAAGTTCATGTGAAAGAAGAAAGGTGTTAGTGTTGTGAAATATGGATCAACTAGTCGTGAGCCCATACCATGCATATGCACAAAACTGACATGAATAAATTTATCATAAAGATATAACTATAGTATCCTTATCTCTATTGGAAAAGCACATATAGATGGACAAATCATGTTCTTTGGAAAGACAGTTATAATTTATAAGTTGACAGTTCTTAATCTTTCATTATAGTAATTCAACCGAAAAAAAAAAAAAATCTCTCATCAATGTAAAAATTTAGGCGGAAACCGCATTCGAAAGATATTCCTTTTTTTCCCCCAATAACAATGGACATACTTCTCTTGGATGGAGTGCACAAGAAAAAGTTAAATGCATTAAAAATCCAATTATAAGGAATTTAAAAAGATATTAAATGAAATTGCATGAAACGGAAGTGCGATCAAAGGAAAATTACAAGGAAAGTAAAAGATGAACTTTGTTGTGCCGTGCCTGTCTGATCTTACCTCCGAATACCCCTTTTATACAATGCCTCGTGTCGACCATTCTGTTTCTAGGCCATTCACATGTAACTTCCACATGCATCAATTGTCTCCTGCGTTACTTGCCACATACATCCTATGACACCTAGTCCTATACTACTCTTTTCAAGGGAGAGATTTCTCTATTATACTCTCAACCTAAATTTTCCCAAAATCAAGTTCATTATGAATCATATTATTTAAATGAATCCATGTGCTTTGCTTCTCTTTTAAGAGGGAATTGCTCATCATTTGAAACATCAATTGGTGTCACCTGCTCAATCCAATATAAATGGTGTGCATAGCGTGGGTCATGTCTAGTCTATATCTAATATAACATGATACTATAATTATAGAAATGAGATTGGTGTCACTTTAGGTCCCTTCCAATTTTACTATTATTTAAGGATTCTCCTACTAATGAAAAGTATGGCAGAGGAGTGAAGTCTCACTTTGGTAGAGTACTCCTTCTCTAACCAACACATCCCCCACCTTTAATGGTTATATAGTATTCTCTTCATCAACATGTTGTACCATCCCCAATTTTTATCACCATTCTCTTCTTATTTTTAAGAGTTTAAGTTACAAAGTTCACATAAAAATAAGCATAATGTTAAGATAACATGCGCGTGGCATGTGTATAGAGTATTGTGGACATTAAGCAAAGTCCATTTACAAAAATAATACCATTACTAGGTCGAATTTTGCTTTTACGTGTTACAAATGCATTTTCTTGAATAGGTCGAGTGAGGGCACTACTAGCTTGAAATTACTTTGCTCTAGAAGTGCATGTTAACATATGAGTACTAATTTCTAATTTCTAATTCACCTCTTGAGAAGCATGCCCATGCTAAAAACAAATGTCAATAATTTACATCAACGTACCTCTAGAAAACCTATCCGACAAAAGTGGGTACTAACGGCTACCTAAGTTCCATAATGGTGAAATACTCCATTAACTCATTGCCAGGTGGGACACCAGCTTAATTAAGTCCGACTTGACGGTTCAAACAGGAAATTATTTGCAATTAATAGTGCAAGGAATTAGGCACATATCATGATACACAAAAGTGCATTCCTTGACCACTAAATGAGCAGCGTGGGGTTGCCTCTCAAACATTTCAGCCAAATCTTTCAGAAAACTATCAACTGTACCTTATATTGCTTTTGGTAAATCCTAAAGAACATGACCATATAATAAATTGCAAAGAAAAAAATAACTCACTAGACATGCCTCCTTAGTGCCCAACTGAGCGTGGCCAGGTGCCTGCTGTGATCCAGAATCGCACGCCCAACCGAGCGTGACTAGGTGCCCACTTTGATCAAGAATTGCATCTCTACGCTGTTCAAGCGGCGAGTCTTCTTTGGAGGCCCACCACGGACCAGTAGCTTTGGCTACTTGCGATCTGTTATGGGCATCTCGGCATTCCTCGAACGTTTACGCCATGTCAATGTGTAGATTGAGTGGCGGCTTGATTTATTTGTGGTCAATCTCGAGATGCTAATCCAATAGAAAGTTTAAGATTTAAAATTTCGATACTTGAACGTTATCCAATACTGTCACTGATCAGCTAAGCTTTCGGGGGAAAAATAATAAAGTATTGTTGTTAATGTCAATCAAGCCGTCTGGGATTTTGTCACCATCTTCTTCCAATTAAATGATCTCCTTTAGCAACAAAGTTTAAGCGGTACTTTTGACTTATAAGATGCGAAAAGAAATGGTGCCAGTCTTGGGAAATGGACATACGTATCTTCACTTTTCTGTTTAGGTAACATAAGTAGATTTTTCCATAAAGTTTCATGGGGCAGAGTTTGCCAAAAGATGTTGCCTAGCATCGACAAACCTATTGTTCCATATGTTAAGACCTTAATCTAACTATAACACCATGTAAGGAAGTTAATTAGTTCATTTTTAGTTGGTCTAAAGCCAGCTCTCTTCCAATTTCCATCAAAATCTAAAATATTATTCAAATGCTAAAGGTGTATTGCTAAAGAATGATTAAACACTTAATAACAATAGTTAACAAATTGAAAATCAGGTGCTTACTTAGCTACTTAACAAGTGACCCATGGGTACTCTTTAACATTCGTATGTTTTAAAAGGTTTCATGTATTTCCACTTTAATAAAAATCAAAGTACATGCACTACAAAATTCCAAAAAAGCGAGAGGTAAGAATTGAGGTGTTTCATCTTGAATTTTTTAAAGCAAGAAAAAGTGTTCTTTTTATTTAAAATATTGTTTGAATTTTAAAAAAATTTATCAAAATACTATATGTGTGTGTTTACCTGTCAACATTTATGTTTGGTGAGGGGTAAAAAGATGACAAATTGTGAAAGTATGGGGTTTATAAAAGCAAAAGTAAAACATTAGAAGTCGATGCAAACACTCAATTGATTGATTTGATATGCAGCGTTTTGGGAGGTTCGATTATTGGCCCCGTGGCTATTTCTCTACATGCACAAGTGAACTGTTTAAAAACTTACCGAGCTCAAGGTTCCTTTCATTACGCTGGACGACCATAAGTGGAGACTTTAATGAATTGTTTCCTGAATTAAGATGGCTTCAATGGTTATACATTGAACCCGATATATTTTCTTCAGCAATCAATTTGCATCTATCTAAATTAGTGGTGCTGGAATTGTCACAAAACAAGCTTACAAAGATGATTGGGGAGGATGGAGTTCGATCATGGTAAGATGGAAAAAAAGACATCTTCTATGATCTTTGCTTTGTTTTGTTTTATCGATTAAACTCCTTTTTGACAGCTTTTTCTCTTTTGTACAGGTGGCAAAGCAGCTAAAAGTTCTCAACCTTTCATATAGCCATGAGTTAAGATATACTCCTAATCTCTCGGCTTTCACGAAGTTGGAGATTCTCATCTTGTCCAATTGTTACAAACTAAAGCAAGTCGACCCTTCTATTGGCAAACTCAAGAGCCTCATTTCCTTGGACTTGTGTGGATGTTATAATCTGAAAGAGCTACCAAAGGAAGTGGGGGAATTGCAAGAACTAAAAGAACTCCTTTTAAATTCTATTGGCATTACAAAGATTCCTATGTCATCTATTCTCTGAGGAAGCTAAAGTATCTGGATATTAGATTTTGTTATTCATTGGTTGAAATCCCTCTCGCAATTGGGAATCTTTCTTCACTCAAACAACTTGATCTACATGATTGCAAGTCATTGATAGAAATCCCTAGCTCAATTGGGAATCTTTCTTCTCTCAAACAACTTGATCTACGGGGTTGCAAGTCATTGATAGAAATCCCTAGCTCAATTGGGAATCTTTCTTCTCTCAAACAACTTGATCTAGGGGGGTTGCGTGTCAGTGAAAGAAATCCCTAGCTCAATTGGGAATCTTTCTTCTTCAAACAACTTGATCTCGGGGTTGCAAGTCACTAGAAATCCCTAGCTCAATTGGGTTGAACAACTTAAGCTAGGGTTTTGACAGAAATCCCTAGCTCAATTGGGAATCTTTCTTCTCTCGAACAACTTGATCTAGGGAGTTGCAAGTCATTGACAGAAATCCCTAGCTCAATTGGGAATCTTTCTTCTCTCAAACAACTTGATCTAGGGGTTGCAAGTCATTGACAAAAATCCCTAGCTCAATTGGGAATCTTTCTTCTCTCGAACAACTTGATCTATGGGGTTGCGAGTCATTGACAGAAATCCCTAGCTCAATTGGGAATCTTTCTTCTCTCAAACAACTTGATCTACGGGGTTGTGAGTCATTGACAAAAATCCCTAACTCAATTGGGAATCTTTCTTCTCTCAAACAACTTGATCTACGGGGTTGCAAGTCATTGATAGAAATCCCTAACTCAATTGGGGATCTTTCTTCTCTCGAACAACTTCAGCTAGGGTTTTGCTCCTCATTGACAGAAATCCCTAGCTCAATTGGGAATCTTTATTCTCTCGAACAACTTCATCTATGGGGTTGCAAGTCATTGACAAAAATCCCTAGCTCAATTGGGAATCTTTCTTCTCTCAAAAAACTTGATCTAATGAGTTGCGAGTTATTGACAGAAATCCCTAGCTCAATTGGGGATCTTTCTTCTCTTAAACTACTTCGGCTAAGAGGTTGTGTGTCATTGAGAGAAATCCCTAACTCAATTGGGAATCTTTCTTCTCTCGAATACCTTGACCTATGGGATTGCAAGTTATTGACAGAAATCCCTAGCTCAATTGGGAATCTTTCTTCTCTCGGAAACGAGTTATTGACAGAAATTCCTAGCTCAAGGCTAAGAGGTTGTGTGTCATTGAGAGAAATCCCTAACTCAATTGGGAATCTTTCTTCTCTCGAATACCTTGATCTATGGGATTGCAGGTTATTGACAGAAATCCCTAGCTCAATTGGGAATCTTTTTTCTCTCTGGAAACTTGATCTAATGAGTTGTGAGTTATTGACAGAAATCCCTAGCTCAATTGGGGATCTTTCTTCTCTTAAACTACTTCAGCTAGGAGGTTGTGTGTCATTGAGAGAAATCCCTAACTCAATTGGGAATCTTTCTTCTCTCGAATACCTTGATCTATGGGATTGCAAGTTATTGACAGAAATTCCTAGCTCAATTGAGAATCTTTCTTCTCTAAAAAAAACTTAATCTAATGAGTTGTGAGTTATTGACAGAAATCCCTAGCTCAATTGGGGATCTTTCTTCTCTCGAACAACTTCAGCTAGGGGTTGTGTGTCATTGAGAGAAATCCCTAGCTCAATTGGGAATCTTTCTTCTCTCAAACAACTTGATTTATGGGATTGCGAGTTATTGACAGAAATCCCTAGCTCAATTGGAAATCTTTCTTCTCTCAAACAACTTGATTTAATGAGTTGTGAGTTATTGATAGAAATCCCTAGCTCAATTGGGGATCTTTCTTCTCTCAAACAACTTCAGCTAGGGGGTTGTGTGTCATTGAGAGAAATCCCTAACTCAATTGGGAATCTTTCTTCTCTCGAACAACTTGATCTATGGGATTGCGAGTTATTGACAGAAATCCCTAGCTCAATTGGAAATCTTTCTTCTCTCAAACAACTTGATCTACATGATTGCGTGTCATTGACAGAAATGACAGAAATCCCTAACTCAATTGGGAATCTTTCTTCTCTAAAAAAACTTGATCTAACGGGTTGCAAGTTATTGACAGAAATCTCTAGCTCAATTGGGAATCTTTCTTCTCTCGAAAAACTTCAGCTAGGGGATTGTGTGTCATTGAGAGAAATCCCTAACTCAATTGGGAATCTTTCTTCTCTCGAACAACTTGATCTATGGGATTGCAAGTTATTGACAGAAATCCCTAGCTCAATTGGGAATCTCTCTTTCTCTCAAAAACTTGATCTAATGAGTTGCGAGTTATTGACAGAAATCCCTAGCTCAATTGGGAATCTTTCTTCTCTTGAACAACTTTAGCTAGGGCGTTGTGTGTTATTAAGAGAAATCCCTAACTCAATTGGGAATCTTTCTTCTCTCGAACAACTTGATCTATGGGATTGCGAGTTATTGACAAAAATTCCTAGCTCAATTGAGAATCTTTCTTCTCTCAAAAAACTTAATCTAATGAGTTGTGAGTTATTGACAGAAATCCCTAGCTCAATTGGAGATCTTTCTTCTCTCGAACAACTTCAGCTAGGGGGTTGTGTGTCATTGAGAGAAATCCCTAACTCAATTGGGAATCTTTCTTCTCTCGAACAACTTGATCTATGGGATTGCGAGTTATTGACAGAAATCCCTAGCTCAATTGGAAATCTTTCTTCTCTCAAAAAACTTGATTTAACGAGTTGCAAGTTATTGACAAAAATCCCTAGCTCAATTGGGGATCTTTCTTCTCTCGAACAACTTCAGCTAGGGGGTTGTGTGTCATTGAGAGAAATCCCTAACTCAATTGGGAATCTTTCTTCTCTTGAACAACTTGATCTATGGGATTGCGAGTTATTGACAGAAATACCTAGCTCAATTGGGGATCTTTCTTCTCTTGAACAACTTCAGATAGGGGGTTGTGTGTCATTGAGAGAAATCCCTAACTCAATTGGGAATTTTTTTCTCTCGAACAACTTGATCTAGCTTAATGGGGAATCTTTCTTCTCTCAAAGTACTTGGACTAGAGCCTTGCAAGTCATTGAAAGAAATCCCTATCTCAATTGGGAATCTTTCTTCTCTCAAATACCTTAACCTTTATGGGTGTTGTTCACTAAAAGAAATTCCTACCTCAATTGGGGATTTACCGAATTTGCAAAGCATTGGGGATTTTTGACCTTGAATAGTTACCCATTGCTATTGGATGGTTGAACAAACCGCCAAAGGCTATTTCTTGAATCTTGTGATAGTCTAAAAGGGGGAATTTCAAGAGAAAATGATGACTTGTCTTCGCTCGTGATTCTCCATATCACTGGCACATTGATATCTGACCCGCCTCTGGAATATTTCTTCTCTCTAATGCCTCATTGCTAGAGCTTTCTTCCGGCTTAACGTATCTTCAAGTCAATTCCTCGATTCCCAAGTTGCTAGAGCTTTCTTACCTATTCCACCTGGAAGAACTTCATTTTTATGGATACGATCAACTTGAGTACTTCCCAGAGCTTACCTCAAGACTCTTGAAACTTTGTGTTGACTCCTGTCCTAAGTTGATATTGCCTGAGCTTGACGGATTCAAGTACTTGGAAGAGTTGTCAATAAAACACTACAATTCCATTGAAAGAATGGACCTCTCACAATCGAATCTTCTTAAAAGGATTGGACATTGAAGATTGCGATAATCTAGTTGAAATTTAGGGCCAAGGTAAATTGGAGTTCTTGGAGACAATACGTACATATAGCTACAAGTCCATTAGAAGGCCGATCCATCTAAAATTACGAGGGCTTGAAGCGATTAAGTACTTTCTATTGCGACAATCTAGTCAAAATACAAGGTCTTGATAAGGTGGAGTTGTTAGAGATGTTCAATGTCCTGGTTCCATCGGAAGATTACCTGGCCTATGATGCTTTTGGAACTTGAAAGAGTTGAATATCAATGGTTGTGGTAATCTACGTGGTGTCGAGACTCAATTCCCAGTCTTACATAATTGCAAGAGTGGGGAAGTCGGTCTAGAAGCTAACATGATGCTTCAGCCAAGATCAAAATTTAGATCCGATTGTGGTTCTTCATACGTTAGAAGGCATTGGTCATTTGGTAAGATTCTTCGTCCTTTAACAACTAGCATGAGCGAAAAGTGTAATACTTTTCTAACAGATATATCTTTTAAGAATTATTTGCTCGATGCTTGGTATCTATTTGATCTGGATTTGCCTAAATATATTTGCTGTTGATTGCATCACGGCAATGTTTTTTCAGCTAATCTTCAATCGGCAACTTTTGCAGATAGATTGGCGGCTTGTGAGGCAACAAATGAAAATTAACGACATAGGTAAACAAGAATTACTTAGTGATTTACAGTTTCCCTCTTGGTAAACCCAAGATGAGAATTTTTCATCAAGAGGTTGATCTTCTGCAACTCAATTTATAAACTGCGCGCTAGATCCCTTTTTCTCTGTCTCAAACTAGTATTTTCCTTTAAAAAATCCTTTGCCATTTTGAACTCCTTTTGTGAGCAATTTTATGTGTCAGATTTGACTATTGGTAGATATCCTATTTAGGACAAACAGCTCTCGATTTTTCGTGATGATGGGAAAGCTTGTCCATTGTTCATTCGAGCATGAATTCCCAGTAAGGAAGAGAAACTGAGCTAAAATAAAAATCAAGGTTCAATTTTTTTTTTTGGTGCGTGATTTAAAAAAGTAAAAATTAGTTTTGGCTAGCCTTTTTCATCTATGATTGTAGGCAGGCTTTCCATAAACAATTGTGAGACTGTTGAAAGATTATCAAGCGAGATAAATTGGTGCTACTTTTGTGACAGGTCCGGTTGGTCTATGTAATGATCAAGGCTTACTTTTGGACTTCAATTCAAAGAGCTGTATAGATGACCTCTTGCATAATTGGGACAATTTTTTGCCTGCTCTGTAAAACAAGCTAGGCGAGGAGCTTAAGATTTTGCTTATTATTTTGCATCCCGTTTGATCCTGATGTTGTCGTGGAATCATTTTATCAACTGATTGATCTGGGTCTAACTTGGCTGAGGCAATTCATAGTCCATACCAGAGAATGATCAAATGAAGAAGAGGGATTTTACTGAGGTGTCATCAGCAACGGCTAAAGGCTAGCTTTTGCACGACCTTGAACAGGCTCACGGGCCAACTGGAGTGTCCTAAGGAAGTTTTTTATGCTTGTGAAGATCAAAGCACTTGATATGGTTTCATCAGCACAAAACTGAATGATTGTGAATGTATTATTTTTCAGTTGAATCTACTTTTTGTATGCTCATTAGGTTCTACCTCTATTAAGCAAATACATACGTGCTGATTTTTCTACATGTTAACCAGATGCAGAGTTCTTTGATGCAATGCGCTCTAATGGTATCATTCCCAAACTCAGTCAGGCTCTACAGGTAGAGGTATGCACTGCTAGTCCTACCATAACAGTGAAAGAGTGACTTGTGTACTTATATTTAATTGAATGTGCTGTGTGCTTGTTAGGTTCTACCTCTCTGTTAATCGAATATGTACGTGCTGATTTTTCTACATGTTACCCTGATGCGGAGTTGTTTGATGCGGTCTCGTTCTAATGATATCACTTTCAAACCCAATGAGGCTCTGCAAATGGAGGTATGTACTACCAGTTGTACCATAATAGAGCAACTTGTGTGCTTATACTATGTGAGCTGTGGAATTTCACCAGAAATCCGTGAACTAGGATGCATGATGACAAATGTCCTCTTTTTCTGTCAGTTCATGATATCTTTTGAATATTGTGATAAAGGTCTCTGATACGACGAGCTTAAATCTCATGTATGCAGCTTTGAATTTGTAAAGTTAAATAAAGCCTCCTAGCAAACAATTCCGTATTCATTCTCATTTGTTTTGCCAAATTTTCTACTTCTGAGTTCAAGAATCCACAAATTGACGCGATGGCGTATGGAGAGGATGATTATTAGGCACTTCAATCACTGAAACTTTAGATGTTTGATAACAACATAGTTTTCGGTTCAATCATTGAAAACTACTTGATTGGCAAACTAAACATTTCTAGGAATACTCTGATCGATTCATTCCCATACTCAGCAATTGAAGAGAGGTCAAGATGCATAATCGTGCTCTTGTATTGTTGTGAAAAGAACTATGAAATCCACATGTGAGATCAAATCCGAATGGATTGAAATCTCACATGACAAGAATGGTGAACACTAGTGGAGTCGAAGTATCGCTTGTCGACATGAACGTTTCTAGTCTTACTACTATCAGCCCAAAAAAAATGAGAAAACAATACTAACGTTTTCTACTATTGTCATTATGTGTATTGAACATACTTTTGGCATTATACCAATTTAACAATTTGTTTTGGTCTATTCGATACTTTCTTACTCATCGAATGAGGCAGGCATCCCGGCTCACATGTTGCAAAACGAATTTTTCTTATATGAATTTTTGGGCTATATGGTTTACATATGAAGTGTGTATTTCTTTGTGTTTTGCATATGAAGTACGTTCTTCATGAAGGAAAATAATAATAATTTTTTTGGCCCTAATGGCATAGGATTACTCAGCCAGTGGATATAACTCTAAACATGTGAAACGGATGGCGAAGCTAAATCAATAATTTCTCTTTGAAATTGAAAGTGTCTTCTTTTTGTGACTAGCCTTTTCATGCTTAGCTTATCATCTTGTCATTCAATTGAGCAAAGCGTGCAACTGATTGGAAGTGCCGCTCTACGAGGCCATAGAAAGACTAACAATTTACGATTTAAGTAGACAGGAACCCGAACGTTATGAGGAAATAATTGATAAAAAGAGAAAATGAGAAAATCGTCCGTATGACATTCATAACAGGTAATTACCACTAGATAGGCAATATTTAGGAGGATAAAGTTTTCTGTTTTACATTTCTATTTCAATGTCTCATCAGATTTGGTAATTCTAGATTTAATTCATATTGTGATTCCTCTCATTCTTCACCCTGATCTCTTTTACGTCATTTCAGTTGCTTCGTTCTTGTACACCAAACATGCCCTTGCGGTTTTCTAGTGTAGGCATGGGTAGTTTGTTTTCTTCTAAGATATTTTTGCTTCTTGGAATTAATGTTAACAGAGTAGAGTTTTCTCCATCTGGCGATTTGGGTGTATTGAGGTGCATGTGTGGTGGTGTTATGGGAAGGAAATTTCACATCGGAGACACGATGTAATGCAACGTTGTCGACGTGAATTTTGATGAAAATGCATCTAGACCATAGAGTAGTGGTATAGGAACTCAGAAAACTCTCCGTGGCAGCATAATATATGATTTCTTTGGTAGATTTTCATGCGGAAACTTGTCGAAGAAAGGTATCTGACTTTGCGTTTTGAATATGTATGTCGACAGCTATTTCGCCCAACGTATTTGTTTTTCTTCGGAGAGTGTGTGCACCTTCCGCCCTTTTCTTTTTCTTTGTTTTTTGTTTTTTGTTTTTGTTTTTGTTTTTGTTTTTGTATTTTTGTATTTTTGTTTTTTGCTTCTTCTTTTTTTGTGCATCTATGTGGTGGAAATTCTGCATTGGCAAATAATAGAAGTGCTATGCCAAAATTTCAAATTATTGGGGGAAGTTATGAGTTGTGCGTCCAGTGGTCCTTTCTCGAGGATGGGATAACGCGGGTCTTGAATGAAGCTACTAATCAAGATCCTTTTGTTCCCATGCACGTCAAGACGCAAAAACAATTTCGACCTATTTTCTATGGGATTGCGCAGCCACCTGATCCCGTTGCAAAGAGAACTAGCAAAAGGTGAGGAGGGTCCATTGAGTAAAGAAGTAAATTTTCTGGTCAAAGATGAGCAGTCACGGCAGGATCGCGTGTATCCCAAGCACATCGGGCTCATCTTCTAAGGCAATAATAGAAGAAGTAATTTCCAATATCAACACCTTACAAATGGAAAAGTTGCCAAGTACAGGAGATAATTCCGTACCTCTTAAAGATGGTATCCCGTAAAAAAGTTAATCTCCACCGGGATTGGTGTGGGGATGGGCTCCAATTACAAAGAGAACTAACAAAAATATCACAGCGGGTAGTCTTGCCTATTTCGGGGAGGAAGGTTTGTTATGGTGGTCTTGGTCAGAGGGTTAAAAAGAAGTAGAAGTGCCTCGTAAAAAGAAGGGCCATCCTCTGCAAGATTGCGCGTCTCCTGAGCAAGAGACTGACTTTATATATGACATGTCTAGTAACGCTTCTGATTCTCAAATTTTTTTATTTTTTTATTCTCAAAAATAGAAAAAAAAAAAAAAAGAAATTTATTAAGTAATGTCAGTTAATTTTTCGTTTTCTTGAAACAAGGAATAAATTTGAAACAAAAAAAAAAAGTAGAAAAAAGTTATTTGTTTATTCTCGAGAATAATTTTTGAAACAAATTATTTTTTCTTCTTTTTTTTTTTCTTTCTCTTTTAGTCATTTGTCAAGCCTCGTTGATGGCCGGCGATAACTAGAGATGAGGTCCGGCAACCTCATTAGTGATTGGGTGAGGTCAAGCCTTGCCAGTAACTAAGACTGGAAATAATCCTATCCTTTTTCTTTATCATTTTATTATTTTCCTTGAATTTTATTTTCCTTTTTTATGTTCTTTACATAGTGCCCATGAGTTTGGGGGCATGAGCAACTCCCAAGTTAATGAAAAGAAGACTAAGGTTCACTCGTAAGCACAAGAGATTATATAGAGCTTGAGGTGAGCTAAAGCTAAGCTTTAACTAGTCTAGTTTTAGTGTAAGAACCTTTTTTGTGGGTAGATATTACATCAAAGTACATTGAAAATCACTTCTTAGGTTATAGTTATGTTAATTAATTGAACAATTCTAGTGAATAAATGAAAAAAACGACGTCAGCTTTACTCCTGAAGGGACATAGAAATTAACATGCTGTTAGCACTTAATTAAGGTCATTTATAAACGTTTTTTTTCCTCCACTGCTCCCCAGTACGTATTTGGTAATTATAATCCTAAATAGAATACACATTTTCAATGTGGCCTTATAGTGGGCATAGAGCTTCGTATGGTCTCTTCAAAGGTCTTCCCCAGTAATTCAGTAGAAATTGTTATCAAAAGTTGCCTCTGGTGCTGTGTTTTGTCTCTTTGTGTCCAAACTTCTTTTGTTCGTATCCTACGGTGGCTTTTTGTTCATGAAAATGTGCTTTATTTAACAAACTGTAAGCTAACATGCTTAGAGAAAAATGTTTTAGGAACCGACAGTGTTTTGGATTTTATATTCAAACCAAAAATGACACTCATCCAGAAGCAATTATAGTACCAAAAGGAAAAAGAGGAGAAACGGAGAACATAGATTACAAGTCTTGGTCGGGTTGTTTGTGGAGTCGAGAGGCGTCATTCCTTCAGACGACATAAGATGCTGGAGATCTTAATTTTGTCTTCCACTCTGGAGTTATCCTCTGGATTCTCTGTCTGCTTTTTCTCAAATTTTTCGGATGCACTGTTGTTGTTTTTGTAATTATTATGATTTTTTTGTTGCTACTGCTGCTGCTATTATTATTATTATTATTATTATTATTATTATTATTATTAAACAAACAACCATTGGGTGAGGATAAATTTCTCCTGGTATGTTGCTCTTACTGTATCTTTTTAGCGATATCAATTGTGTTATATTCTCCTTTTGTTCATAATCAATATTCATACTAAATCGTCGATTTGGGACCATTTGTAAGTTATTGCAAGATTAAAGAGGTGGCGAGATCACAGTACTTTCAATTGAATTCGACTTCCTCACACCATAGCTTCTATATGATAACGTGGTCAAATGTTCATAGTTTAGCCTAGAAAGACGCACAGTAGAGTTTAGGAAAATATTTTCCAAAATTTTCAATTTTCCGTTCATGGAAAATAAATTTGAAAATATTTTCCAAATTTTTTAACGTTCATTTCATGGAAAATAAACTTACATTTTTCTCACTCACTCTTTCTTATCTCATACCCTACTAGCCCTTTTTTTTTTTTTTTTTTTTTTTTTTCAAAAATTTGAATTTCTTAATTAGTTTTCTTTTTCTTTTTTTTTTCCACCTTCTTTGGCAGATCGTCAGCCACAACTATGGTCGGCAACTGGCCACAAGCGAGCGTTAGGCCTCGTCAGATTGGCAAGCATGAGTTTGGCGAGCTCGAGCTCGTTGCTCACTAGATTGGTAAGTGAGGGGTGAATGAGAGCCTCTAGCTCACTGATTTGGTGAGGACCGAGGCTAGTAAGCTTGAACTCGCCTTTGGCCAGTCACTAGCCATCGATCAGCAGAAGAAGAAGAAGGTGGAAAAAATATAATATAAAAAGAAAAAAGAGAAAAGTAGAAAGAAAATAAGAAAATTAAGAAAATTAAAAAAAATAAAAATTCAATTTTTAAATGAAAAACTAAAAGGAATACACGGAGGAAAATTAAATCGAATTTTTATACCAAATGATAAAAAAAATTGTAGTTTATTTTCAAATTTTAACCGAACTTTGTAATATGGTTTTTTGGGGAAAGTGGCTTTTCAGAAAATATTTTCAGAAAGGCCACATTTTTCACGAAAAGAATGAAGCCTTAAATGAAATGCTTTTCAAACAAAAGGTTGGAATATTGCGACCATATGGATTATGTAAACGTAGTTCAAACTCATTCAAAAACTTATATTGAATTAGATTTTGTTGCTTTAAATTTATAAAAATCTAAATTTAAACTCTTAGCCAACTTTTTATCATCCAATTTATTAAATATGAGTTAGAAAGTAGATTTTTGATTAATTTTAATGCCTCTAGCGGAAAGAGACTTTCATTTCACTAGGCAGGGAAAGTGAAAAATTGCCCGTCTTCAATTTGATTTGCACAACCACGTGGTCCAATTATAAGGTGAACTAACTAAAGGTGAGGGCTAGTCATGTAATTTAATAGGGGTGTCAAATATTCGATTTGGTTCGGTTCGAATTGGATTTTCAGGAAATTCAAACTTAATCGAATTGATAAGGTGAGTAGCTAAATTGAATCGAATTGTGACCTGAATCAAAAACCCAGTTTGATTTTTTCAGTTTTCCTTTTATTGCCATGCTTACTAGAGTGAGAAGAAGAGAGATTTTAAATTGCGTGTTTAGTTTAGTTCAATTAATCAAATCAAAATAACCTCAATTGAAAGAAAAAAAAAACAATTTTTCTATTAATTAAATCAAAATCGAGCCAAATTGAAAATAAATGAAATTTCAATTCAGTTTCGTTTTCGATTTCGATTCGAGTTCAGTTTTGTAGCCCCTGCAAATTACCTCATGAAAGACGCGCAATCCAGGACAAGATTGCGTGAATCCCAAGCATGTCTGGCTCATCTTTTGGGATGAGAGAAGAAATAATTTCCAATATGAGCACCTCGCGGAAGTCGCCAAGCGAAAGATATGATCGCGTTATGACAAAAAAAAAAAAAAAAAAAAAGGATGATTGCATGGCTCCTGCGGAGAAGCTACGAAAATATCTTTAAAGTCTACAGTGAGGTAGTCTTGCCAATTTAGAGGAAGGAAGGTTTGTTTCGGCGGTCTTGGTCAAAAAGAGGTCAGGGTTGAAAAGAAGTCGAATTGCCGCATGAAAGAAACACAATCCTCCACGAGACAAGATTGCGCGTCTCCTCCGGGGCAAGAGTGAGAAGTCAAGCTTTATTTATAGTCCGAAGAGCTTGTGCCTCAGGAGCGGAAACGCCAATCACCATAAATCACTTGAGACACTCGTCTTTTGTCCTGAGAGATCTGATTTTGACAGCTCCAGTTTGGGGCTTGAAGCTGACCCTCGAATTGTATTGCCTTTCAAGACTCAGACACATCTTGATCTGTTTCAAGGTAATTTCTTCTCAAACACTAAAAAAACCCATCACAATAATTTCATCTTTGCATCCTCTAAGTAAGCTCGACCTTCATTCTCCAGTCTATGACAATTGATGGGTTGAAGAAAAAACATTTATTTTCACTCAATGCATAACACCTAACATCCTTTAAAGCATACAAAATTTTGTATGTGAGGTTCCCTCAACTTTTCCGAAATCATCATCGCATATATTGCTAATTTTTCTTACTTTTTCTTATTCAAACTAATCGGTATGAATGGTTGGATCGGTTAAACCCGGTGGAATCACATGCTGGCCCTTTTACCTCAATAATGTTTCAAAACATTACCTTTGACTAGAGACTAGAATGATTGACTAAACTCTTGGGCCAAAAAGCCCGTTGGATAAAATTATGAAAATACCCTTCTAAACCCAATTTTGGGTCCATCGGTCCTTTCGTATCTCAATTGTATAAAATTACATAAAGCGATGAAACATCCAAAATATTTTATTTTTGCAGGAATAATTCCTTAAAAAAAATTAAAAGTTAATTTTTTCTGAATATCGATCATGCTAGTTTGTTCTTTTCAATAATTGCACAGAGCTTTTCAAAGGCTACTAATCAGAATTGTCAACAACAAATATTTATCTAAACAAATCATATCAACTAGAGAATTTTTGGATGTCCATAAAATTATTCCATTATATTTTTCATTTTTCACCATTTCAGGAAAATGACAAAAATTCAAATGTTTTCTGGACATTATGAAAAATTCACTATTGTAGTATATTCTGTGCTAGTTTCAATGGAAAACTTGAAAGTGAGCAAAGCTGCTATCGTATTGAAAGTTCCTTGCTGTCATTGGACAAGGCCGTGGTTGATTCCTCTTCATCGTCGCCAATTTCGCAATTGAATTACAACTCTTATTTCAAACCACATGCATTTTTCTCTTTTACTATAACCACTGACTATTCTAATTTGTCTTCACATATGAGTTTACTTTCTTTTTCTCTTTCGAATTTGGCGTGCTGCAACTGAAAAATGTAAGTGTGGGGGTAGCTCCAGATGCGGCAGACGGATAAATGACATTTGACCAGAATGCAGTTCCAAATATCAGTCGAAACCGGCATTTCATACGCGCAAGTTGCCCCTAAAGTCATTGCCTAATCAATCCAAAGGCCATTTGCACTTGCATCCCACATCCTCTTTGTAAGGACCCGGGCCCACTGTATGATATTGTCCGCTTTGGGTCACCCGCCCTGGCACGGACGAACCGCCATCCCAGCCACGGTCTTTTCCCTCACGGTTTTAAAACGCGTCACACAATTAAAGGGACCCAAGCCTTATAAACAAGGCCCAAAACTCCCCCCTAAGCGATGTGGGACAGGAGAAATGTCCTTAGCCTCGCCCGCGTACTACCGAGGCGATCTTAGTCCGTCCCTCCGTACTGCCCCGAGTATGGGTCGTTACATTCTCCCCCCCTTAAGGCACAGCGCCCTTGCTGTGGCCCCACACGCTACAGGAGTTGGCTCTAATACCATTTGTAAGGACTCGGGCCCACTGTGTGATATTGTCCGCTTTGAGTCACCCGCCCTGGCGCGGACGAACCGCCATTCCAGCCACGGTCTTTTCCTTCACGGTTTTAAAACGCGTCACACAATTAAAGGGACCCAAGCCTTATAAACAAGGCCCAAGACTCCCCTTTAAGCGATGTGGGATAGGAGAAATGTCCTTAGCCTCGCCCACGTACTGCCGAGGCGATCTTAGTCCGTCCCTCCGTACTACCCCAGGTCTGGGTCGTTACACTCTTTCTGTCAAATTACTTAGCATAAGGTGACATCAAGCCTAGATCTGCAGTCTGCAGCCTCTTTCTGTTGATATTGTTAGAAATCTGACAGCCTCATCCAAACCTTTTTTATGGTTACTTTTCAATTGATTATGGTAGATATTACATCAATACACTTTGAAAATCACTTATCAGGTTATAGTTTTGCCTAATTAGACGAATGATTCCAATGGACCAATGATTAAAAAAAATCTTTGGCTTTACCCTTGAGAGAACATCGACATCAACCTGTTGTTAGCACGTGACTAAGGTCTTTTGCGAACCTTTTTTCCCTCCAACAGAACGTATTTCGCAATAGTAATCTTCAACATAATATGCATTTTGTTTGTGGCGTCATAGTGGGCGTACAGTTTCGTATGGTCTCTTCAAAGTTTTTCCCTGATAATTCAGTAGAAATTGTCATCAGAAGTTGTCTCTGGTGCTGTGTTTTGTGTCCGAACTTCTTTTGTTCGTCTACTACTCTACCTTATTCTCCATTAAAAAAAAAAAACAATAAGTAGATACAATAGAAGTTAGTCTAATATCTAACAAGTTAAAAGTTAGCATACTTAGATTGCTGAAAAACGATTGCTTGTATCTCAATCGCTTTGAAGATATTTTCCAAAAAATAAATGATTTGGAAAATACATCTTTTCTCATACGGGCATAATATAATTTGAACAAAAACATTATGCCCAAAAGATTGAAGGTATACCATGGAATCAAGCTACTTATAGGCTTCATATCATCACAAAAGGAACCTTTAAACCATGTAGAGGTCCTCATTGTCCCAAAAAGTGGCATGTGATTTTATGCCGGAAATGGAGTACTTGTGTGTGTTTTCGTTGGTAGCCATCACAACATCGAGGCACCAAATTGCATTGGTAAATTGAGGCATCTACATTATCTCAATTTTTATTATACTAATATCGAAAGGCTTCCTAAATCAATTGTCCGACTGCACAACCTAGAAGCTTTAATGTTGCGTGGTAATGAAATCTTACTGAATTGCCTGAATATATTGAAAAACCGATCGATTTACGATTTCTCGAAGTTAGAGAAACTCTAAGCCTAACAACTATGCCACTGTTTATAGGTAACCCTGTGGGTCTTGAGATGTTGCTACCACTTTTTATAGGTAATCTTGTGGGTCTTGAGATGCTGTTTAAATTTGTTGTGGGAACCAAAAATGGCTAAAGGAGTTGTAGATAATGCCGAATGCACCTTGTAGGGAAATTATTCACCTCCAAGTTGCTTAAGGTTGGAGAGCATGTCAATTTACCTACAAGGGACAGAATATGCTAGTGGACCACGTAGTGAGTGAAGATTATGAAAATTTCCTGAATTTGTTTGCAATTTTAACACAATGATTAACTTGAAAAAAAAAAGGATATACATTAAGAATCATATTGGCAAAAAAAAAAAGTACAAGAACGACATAGAACAAATTATAAAAGTGCAGCGACCGGCGGTTTATTATCTCTAAAGTTTTTGCACAAGTTTTGTGAAGAGTCTCCTAAAGATTTTGTTAAAAGGGAAATGTATTGCTTTCTATTCATTTTCCACAAAATCAAGGCAAGGCAATGACACTTTCAAGAAAATGACCTACACGTCTCAATGTCCTTTCCCGTTTCCACATCCATTATTTTCTCTAACATGGCTCTTAGAGAGTATCATCTTATAAAATTAGTCTTCACTATGAATTACATTGACTCTTACACTAATATCGATTCTTCATTGTTGGCCAAAGGCTTAAGTGTAGATTAAGTGCCTCTCATCAAAAGACCAATTTTCCACCTGCATTATCCTAGTGCATTTTGCCGCACGTCACATTTGAATTGTTTTAACTCATAGATACTTTAACAGTTTGCAAAGGCTGAGATTTATTCTTTAGCGGTTCAACAGTCAATGATCTTTCAGGTGAGGGCAGGTCAGGTTCCTTGAATACATAGTAGAAAAATGAGTAAGGAATAAGTGACCTGGTTGTCGTACCACATAAGTTGCTTTTGTCGGGCTGGGTTGTACCACATGCAAGTGGGGAGGCCCATTAAGAAGGAGCCATATAAAAAGCAAATAAAAAAATCATCATTATTTTCTTTTTCTTTTTTTATTAACATGAACTACATGTGAATGTGGGTCGGACTCATTAAAAAGTTTATATTGAATCAAATCTTGTTACTTTAAATTCACAACAATCTTTTCTTTGAATTTTAACTAACCCATGCTATTTGGCTAATTAAATATGACTTAGACCACATCAACGCTTCTAGCGGTGTAAGACTTATATTTTAATAAATAAGGAAAGTAAAGATTGTCCATTTTCACTTTGATTTGTGCGACCATGTAATCCTATTTCAAAGAGAACTAATAAGATGGAAGGGCTAGTGGGGTAAAGAAGCGAATTGCCTCGTCAAAGACGGTAAGATTATGCGTGTCCTGAGCACTTTGGCTCATCTTTTATGGCAAAAAGAAGAAGAAATTTCCGAGATGAAAACTTTCGCAAAAAATTGCTGAGCAAGGGAGACGATTGTGTGGCTCTTTAGTAGTCCCATGCGAAAACTAATTTTTCAATGTGAACACGTTGACTCCAATGTAAAGTACTGAGTTTTTCAGTTAATGGGGTCGAGAAAAGCTAAAGGTCACTTGTCTTGATTTGATTGGTCACGCGGTCTAATTGCAAAGAGAAAGTAACAAAATATCCTCAAAAATCTAAAGTGAGTGAGGTAGTCTTGCTTGAAGGAGATGATTAACTTTCTACACCTTTTACACAAACATTATATATATACATATAAAATTAGATTTGGACCATTGAAAATGACAAGATTTATGTAAGTTTTATATGAGCCTTGCTAAATTTAACAGTCTAAGTGCATTTGATAATATTTTTATTCTCGAAAATAATTTTTGTTTATAAATAATTTTTTCATTTTTATTTTCGAAAACAAAGAAATAGATTTTTATTTTTTCCGTTTCAAATTTATTTACTGATCACTTTTCTATTTCAAATAATAGAAAAATTAGTTGATTTTTTCAAACAAAAATTTATTATTTTTTTTGTTTTGACAAAAAAAAAGTGCAGAAAAATATGAAAATAGGATGGGTACGCCTGGATAATCACTAGAAAAATGAGTACGGAATGACTGACATGTCACATAGACATTGGTCGAAGGAACAGGCAAAGCTCGCGCGGTTCTCGTACGGCATGAGTTGGCCTCCACATGTTGGGGTGTGCCAGACTAGAGCACGAGGGCCCGTTAAGAGGGAGCCATGAAAAAGCAAATAGAAAAATCATTACTATTTTTTTTTTTTTTTTTTATTAACATGAATTACATTTGAATGTAGTTTAGACTCATTAAATTTCTATGTAGTTAAAATTTTTTACTTTAAATTCATAAAAGCCTATTCTTTAAATTTTAGCTAACTCATATAAAATCTTACTCACTAAATATGAGTTAATTTGTAGATTATTTTTCAACTCATTTTAACGCCAGCAAAAGACTTCCATTTCCACGGCAGAGAAAGCAAAAGGTTGCTCATCCATTTTGATTTGCACGGCTAGGTGATCCAATTACAAGGAGATCTGACAAAAGGTGAGGGTTAAAGAAGCAAATTGCCTTTTTAAAGTTGATCGTTTAATTTTTGTTGAGAATTTTAATTGGATTTAATTAATCGAATCAGAATAATCCCAAAAAGTGACTTTTTTTTTTTTTTATCGTAAGAACTTAACCAAATAAAAAAATACGGAATTTCGATCGGTTTCGGTTCCGTACAAATTACCACACAAAAGACGCGCAATCCACGGCAAGACTGCGTGGATCAGGAGCAGGTCTGGCTCATCTCTTGCGAGAGAAGATGCAATTTCCAATTTCGAGGAAGGAAGGCTTGTTTCGGTGGTGTTGGTAAAAAAGGTGAGGGTGAAAAAGGCAGTACAATGGCCGCGTGAAAGAAGCGCAATCCTCTCCACAAGATTGCGCGTCTCCTTCGGGGCAAGAGTGAGAAGTAAAAGCTTCATTTAAAGTCCCGAGTGCTATAGTAATCCAGGAGCAGAAACGCCAATCACCCTAAGTCACTTGAGACGCTCGTCTTCCGCTTTGAGATATCTGGCTTTGATAGCTCTAGATTGAGGCGTGAAGGTGATCTCATAATTGTGCTGCTTTTGAGGCTCGGACAGGACTTGATGTGCTTTTAAGGTAACTCTTTTTTAGACATTAAAGCCCATCCGAGTAATTCCGTCTCTGCATCCCTCCTCCAGATGAGCCGGATAGTCTATTACATTTTGATAGAAGAAAATAAAAACATTTGCATGACATCTAACATCCTTAAAAGCATGCACAATATAACATGTGAAATTCCATCGACTTTTTCAAAATCACAGTCGTCACATTTATTGCAGATTTTTCTTACTACGTTACCCTTTATTCAAACTGATCACTATGGGAAATTTAATAGTTCCTACTACAATCTCTCTCTCTCTCTCTCTCTCTCTCTCTCTCTCTCTCATATTTGTCACTTTCTGAACCTTTTACATCGGTCCTCTCTCTTGCAGAACAGTTCAACGCTATCATCTACAGTCCTCGCTCGCTCTCTTTGTTCATTTCCCTCTTGAAAGTTCTCGCCGAGGCTTGTTCAGGGTCTTCTCTCTCCGACCTTGCACCTCCCTTCGCATCTCAGCTCGCGGAAGGTAATCGCTTTTTCATCTCTTATTAGCGTGTCATTTTTGCTGATTTGTTGCCGCCGAACTAGTGTGTAACGTGTATTGGGCTTTTTTTGTCTAATGTGGGAGGCTGCTAACGTGGTGTGTCACCAGCTCCAGCTCATAATCGACTTATGTAGAAAAGGGAAGCCTTTGCTTTCGACTTTAGATGTGACTAATCATGTGGCCTCTCTGTCTCATTGTTCGTTTACATCACAATTCATTGTCCATCCTTTATTAAGCTAGAATGAGTTGGAATGCTAGCACGCTAGATTCTATTGTGTGCAAAATTGCCAAGTAGCTTTTGAAAATGGTTGCCAAACACCAAATATTTTTCTCAATGGGCTTTCGGGGCCAAAAGTTCTTAGGACAGCCCAATCAAACTGGGCCTTTGTCTATGAAGGTCTAAGATAAATTAAATAAAAAACGAAACAGAAAAGAAAAAGTAGTAGGCCGGTTTGCGGCCAATTCTGGGATCAAGGCTAACATCAACTAATGTACACGTTGTTCGTGATTGGATCAAGCCAACGAGGTTGACTTGACTAGAGGATGAGGCCCAAAAGAGGATATTTAAAAGCATAGATATTTAAAAATATTTCTTTTATCACACTAAAGTCCCTAAAATTAACGTACAGGTTAATTGAAAAATTTTGGACCCGCATTTTCAGGGAAATACTCTTAGAAAAGCCCTACTCAATATCTTCTTTAATTTCTATGCACTTTTAGAAAGAAATAAAATGTCGGCCCAAAAGGAAATATGTCCCCTCAATTTAGAATCATTTTCATCAACTTCCTTCAAAATTTAAACAGCCAAACAAATGAAATTTTTTCCTCAATATTTTAGTTTTAGTTAATTTTACATATGAGCAATGCCTAAAACTTGAATCCTGCCAATTAAATCATGATTGATGGAAATTTTCTCAAATTAGGAAAGTGCATGCATCTGGAGAATGATGTCCACTGGGCAACAATTACATGACACCACATTAGTTTGGCCAACCAAAATGGGGTTAGTAGAAAGGGTTGGGAAAATGAGGTGGTGAAGATAATGAGGTTTGTTTGTATATTAGGCTAAAACTAATAAGAGTAAGGTCGAAGGCTATTATAAGGATAAGATGTCGTGGGAGTTTATATTTGGCGGAAGATGGTTCCATGGTATCTCCTACATAATTTCAATGTTTTAGGTGTGAACTAAAAGAATCTGTCTTGAGGAAGTCGATTAGGCGGGGTAGCTAGGAGCACTGACGTTCAACTTTTTTGTTTAATTACTTCTTTCAATGTGAATTGGCTTTCTGAACAAGTAAATGAAGGGGCTCTTTGGGGGCCCTTTTTAGGGGCCATCACCTAATCTTCTGCAGTCAAGCCATGTTGGTCACCCAAACTGAAGGCCGTGTCCTCCCTCTCTCTCTCTCTCTCAGGAGCACGAACTTCTTTCAGCATTTCCCTCTCAGATCGCCATGGACAAAGGGCAAAGTCAGAGAAAGAAAAAGAGAGCACAGAAAGAAAGCACTAAGGGAGCATCCACTTCTTCATTCATCTCTCCAAAACTCACAGGACAAGGTGACGATGCATTCGACGTATTCTTGAGCTTTAGAGGCTCAGATACTCGTAAGGAATTCACTGACCACCTCTACAATAGACTAGTCAATACAGGGACTGTGCGTATTTTTGTATTCAAGGACGATAAGAGCATCCCAATTGGTGAGGATTTTAGTTCACACATTCTTGGTGCCATCTCACAATCTAAGATTTCGATCCCCATCATCTCCAAAAATTATGCTACTAGTAAATGGTGCCTTCGTGAGCTCATCCATATGATGGACTACAAGAAGAGTGGGTCACACATAGTGTTGCCAATTTTTTACAAAGTTAAACCATCAGATGTGCGGCATCTAAAAGGAAATTTTGGGGATGCCTTCCGTTCGAGTCAAAAGTATTTTGATGAGAAGGATATCCAGGAAGGGCCGCGAGCACTTAGAGAAGTGAGTGACTTACATGGGTGGGAGTCCAAGAAATTTGCTAACGGGTACGTCACAGAACTTCTCTTCCTTTTTTGTTTGGTTGGGAAACTTTTCCTTTTTCTTTGATAAGTTCTCTTCACGCAAAACCAATGAAATGCAGATGTATTAATTGCATTACAAGCTCAGAAAAGATCCCAAAATGTCCCGGTAAACAACCCTAATGGGTCGAAGACTAGAAAACACTAGTACTTCCCCAGATCTCGTGAAAACTAAACGAACGACAACTTAAACCAAAGATCCCACAGTGCCCAAGCATTTTACATTTGTCTCCGACACAAAGCCAAAAAACGAAAGAAACAACCCCTTCAGCCAATAGTATGCCTATAATGGACGCCAATGCTGGGTCTTGATCGCTACCAGAAACATTAGACCTCATTATGCCAACGGGTTGGCTCGGCTGAGAAGGGTTGGAAAATTTCCATTTACCATGTTTAGGCTTGATTTCCAATGCCAGTAACCCTCATTGGTAGGAAATCTTGGGATAACCTCCTCTCCTCCTAGAATTTTTTAACAAAAAAAAATAAAAAAATGGACCTATCTTTGAACGGGCAACAACCTCAATCGTTATAATTAACATTATAATTTGAAAGACTTATTGAGCCAGGTACACCACCTTATTTTATTTCAACAAGACCCATCTATTGGCATAAGAGGATAGGGTAAAAAAAATTGGAATGACTGCTACTCCATCTTCCCCCATTGTTATGCGTAAATCCAAAACAGCTTGCATGTTAATTGGCCCCATGCATCCTTAAATATATGCTGGTCTTTGGATGAGATTAAGTATAATCAGGTAGTTATCAATGAATTTTTTTGTTTGATAGGCATGAAGGAGAATTAGTGGAAGAAGTGGTCAAAAAGGTTCTGAGCAAATTGCAACAAGACTTTCAGCTTGATGTTACTAAGCACTTAGTTGGATTTGGGGATCATGTGAGCAAAATCAGGAATTGGGTAGACACTCCTGCCAGTGCTGCTCGAATGATTGGAATCTATGGCATGGGTGGGATCGGAAAAACGACTCTAGCCAAATTAATCTACAACCAGTTGTTGGATGAATTTGTACATCATAGCTTCCTTGCTAATATTCGAGAAACGGCTCAGTGCAAAGGTATTCCTTATCTACAAAATCAACTAATTAAGGAAGTACTTCAAATCGAAGATCAAGTTTGGAATGTTGACCATGGAATTAGTTTGATTAGATCTAGATTCAAAGGAAAAATGGTTATCATTCTTTTGGATGATATAGATAACAAAAAGCAACTAGATGCGTTGGCTGGAGAGCGTAACTGGTTTATGAGGGGAAGTATTATCATTGTTACAACAAGAAATAAAGCTATTCTTGATCAATCTGAATTTGAGGTAGACTACCCATATGAATTGAATAGATTGGATGAGGAGCATTCTTTGCTTTTATTTAAGAGACATGCATTTCGTATGGATCGTTGTCCAATGGAGTTTGAGGATATCTCTTGTGAAATCATAATCACCATGGGTGGGCTACCCTTAGCTATTGAGGTCGTTGGTTCATACTTGTTTAAAAAAACAAAGCTAAATGTATGGATAGATGTGTTGAAGCAATTGAAAGAACAACCACATGAAGATGTCCAAGCCATATTGCGGATAAGTTATGATGCATTAAAAGAAGGACATAAGCAGATTTTTCTCGATATTGCTTGTTTCGTTATCAGGGAAGAGATCAAATTCGCAATGTACATGTGGGAGGACTGTGGGTTTCATCCAAGTCAAGGAATAGAAGAATTGGTACTAAGGTGCTTAATAAAAATTGAAAATGATGACAAGTTATGGATGCATGATCAATTGAGAGATCTTGGAAGGAGCATTTTTTGCCAAGGACAATCACCTGAAAGATGTATCAAACCATTGATCGGCAAAGAAGCCTTCAGAGAACAAATACTAGGAAGGGTAACATCTGGCCCTCCTCTCTCTCTCTTTCTCTCATAATTATACATATATATATATATATATATATTTAATATGAATTATTCTATTCTTTATTTAGTATGAGGAAATGCTCCTACTTTTTAGGAAAAAGTATGTTTAAACATCCATTCATGTCCATTGTAGATGAATTGTGACAGCTAATTGGGATTATAAGTGTCCCAAGGATGAAAAAGTTACCTTATTTGATTCAAATTCATTGATATAAATTACATCTGTCAAAAACTTAATTTACAATCAATTTAAGATTCTTTAATTAAGATTCTGCACTAAAAATCTGGTTCACTAAAAGCACGGAACTTTATATCTAGTTGAAAATATTAATAATCTGAAAAATTACAGTAATTAATACAGATGAAGCGTATACATCGTAAAAAAAAAATGCGCCAATCATAATAAATAATAATTAAGCAAATCAGTAACAGTAAAGAAAAATCAATGTTTGATAAACTGTTTTCCCCCATTTTGATCATGAAAGTACCCGTCCCTCTACTAGTTTCATCGATCTCTTTTCCTTCTTCTTTTCTCTTAATAGATATGATGGTAAAAAAATCTCCTTAAGAATTATATTGGGAAAACCTTATTATGCTTTTAGGGTCACGTCACGTTGACCTTGTTCATCTCATGGACTAGGTTAGGTGTTTGACAATCAGTGGATCATCTTATTATTTCTTTAATTGGTTCTTTCATTTCCATTGTCCGTTCCTTCGCTTTTCCTAATAAACACTTCTTTCCTCTCCAAGTTGTTTTTATATTATTTATATATTTGGGACAACACTCTTCTGTGCCAAAAAACCACTGGACAAACTGGACTATTTAGAGGAAATGTAATGCTTATTATTATATCGATACTTTTCTATTTACTTTAAACAATTTTCAGCATGAAGTCAAATTTGAAAGTAAGTTTAGTTTTTACATAGATTATCAATGTTCATGTCATTTAATTATTTTATAATGTCCATTTGGGGAAGCCTAATAGGTTCATGACTGATCAATGGCAGGGAATTAACGTTTACAATTAACCAAGAGATGTTGGGAAAGGAAAAAGCTTTATTTTCTCGATTTAATTTGAATTAGTTCGCTCATACCATTATAAAGAGCACATTCTTTTGTTGATTCAATAATTATTCTTAAAAGAAATAATATTGATCGTGAGTTTTTCACTAGTTAATATATAAAGTACGGATAATGACAAATGACTCGAACCATAAAATTGAACCCAACCAAAAAAAGAGAAAAAAGAATTCTATCTTTGGTTTGATAGCGTTTGCGGAAGTTCATATTTCACACAACAAATTTGTCTTTCGGCAGTTCAATTTATTCATAATATTTCCAAGAAACTAACGAAAAAGATGCACTTTCAAGTTATGTTGATCAGTCGATATTATTATTATTTTTTTAATGTTTACTTATATCTCCTGCCCTATGGTATCTTTGAACTCAGCCTATACATAGCATTCCAAGAAAAAAGAAAAAAAAGAAAAACACACACACACACAAGATAATGCTTTCAATTTGGAGCAGATACCGTTGTCACAGAAGTTCATGTGAAAGAAGAAAAGTGTCGAGTGTTGTGAAATATGGATCAAGTAGTCATGAACCCATACCATGCATATGCACAAAACTGACATGAATAAATTTATCATGAAGATATAACTATAGTATCCTTATCTCTAACGGAAAAGCACATATAGATGGACAAATCATGTTCTTTGGAAAGACAATTATAATTTATAAGTTGACAGTTCTTAATCTTTCATTATGGTAATTCAACAAGGAACAAAAAAAAAACATCTCTCATTATAGTAAAAATTCAGGCGGGAAATCGCATTCGATAGACATTCCTTTTTTTTCCCCCAATAACAATGGATATACTTCTTTTGGATGGAGTGCACAAGAAAATGTTAAATGCATTAAAAATCGAATTATAAGGAATTTAAAAAGATATTAAATGAAATTGCATGAAACAGAAGTGCGATCAAAGGAAAATTACAAGGAAAGTAAAAGATGAACTTTGTTGTGCCATGCGTGTCTGATCTTACCTTTGAATACCCCTTTTATACTAATGCATCGTGTTGACCATTCTGTTTCTAGGTCATTCACATGTAACTTCCACATGCATCACACGTCACATTCATCAATTGTCTCCTGCGTTACTTGCCACATACATCCTATGACACCTAGTCCTATACTATTCTTTTCAAGGGAGAGATTTCTCTATTATTTTTTCAACCTAAATTATCTCGAAATCAAGTTCATTATAAATGGTATTTATTCAAATGAATCCATGGGCTATTTTCATCATTTAGCTCTTACAAGGGGAAACCACCATCATTAATCGTAATTGCCCACTGTCTAAACATAGTTAATTAATATATATATACACATGTGTTTTGCTTCTCTTTTAAGAGGGAATTGCTCATCATTTGGAACATCACTTTGTGTCACCTGCTCAATCCGATATAAATGGTGTGCATAGCGTGGGTCATGTCTAGTCTATATCTGATATAACATGATACTATAATTATAGAAATGAGATTGATGTCACTTTAGGTCCCTTCCAATTTTACTATTATTTAAGGATTCTCCTACTAATAAAAAGTATGGCAGAGGAGTGAAGTCTCACTTTGGTAGAGTGCTCCTTCTCTAACCAACATGCCCCCCACCTTTAACGGTTATATAATATTCTCTTCATCAACATGTCGTACCATCCCCAATTTTTATCACCATTCTCTTCTTATTTTTAAGAGTTTAAGTTACAAAGGACATAAAAATAAGCATAATGTTAACATAACACGCGCGTAGCATGTGTATAGATTATTGTGGACATTAAGCAAAGTCCATTTACAAAAATAATACCATTTCTAGGTTGAATTTTGCTTTTACGAGTTACAAATGCATTTTCTTGAACAGGCCGGGTGAGGGGCACTACTGGCTTGAAATTACTCTAGAAGTGCATGTTAATAGATGAGTACTAAGTTCTAATTTCTAATCCACCTCTTGAGAAGCATGTCCATGCTAAAAACAAACGTCAATAATTTACATCAACATACCTCTAGAACCTATCTGACAAAAGTGGGTACTAATGGCTACCTAAGTTCCATAATGGTGAAATACTCCATTAACTCTCATTGCCAGGTGGGACACCAGCTTAATTAAGTTCGACTGGACGGTTCGAACAGGAAATTATTTGCACTTAATAGCGCAAGGAATCAAACCCATATTATGATACACAAAAGCGCATTCCTTAACCACTAAATGAGCAGCGTGGGGTTGCCTCTCAAACATTTCAGCCAAATCTTTCAGAAAACTATCAACTGTACCTTATATTGCTTTTGGTAAATCCTAAAGAATCTGACCATAGAATAAATTGCAAAGAAAAAATAACTCACTAGACATGTCTCCTTAGTGCCTAACTGAGTGTGGCCAGGTGTTCGTTGTGATCCAGAATCGCACACCCAACCAAGTGTGACTAGGTGCCCACTTTGATCCAGAATCGCATCTCTACGCTGTTCAAGCAACTGAGTCTTGCTGGAGGCCCAGCCACCGATCAGTAGCTTTGGCTACTTGCAATCTCTGTTATGGGCATCTCAGTCTGTTCCTCTGAACGTTTACGCCATGTCAATGTGTAGATTGAGTGGCGGCTTGATTTATTTGTGGTCAATCTCGAGATGCTAATCCAATAGAAAGTTTAGGATTTAAAATTTCAATACTCAAACGTTATCCAATACTGTCACTGATCAGCTAAGCTTTCGGGGGAAAAATAATAAAGGAATGTTGTCAATGTCAATCAAGCCGTCTGGGATTTTGTCACCATCTTCTTCCAATTAAATGATCTCCTTTAGCAACAAAGTTTAAGCGGTACTTTTGACTTATAAGATCGAAAATAAATGGTGCCAGTCTTGGGAAATGGACATACGTATCTTCACTTTTCTGCTTAGGTAACATAAGTAGATTTTTCCAGAAAGTTTCGTGTGGCAGAGTTTGCCAAAAGATGTTGCCCAGCATCGACAAACCTACTGTTCCATATGTTAGGACCTTAATCTAACTATAACACCATGTAAGGAAGTTAATTAGTTCATTTTTAGTTGGTCTAAAGCTAGCTCTCTTCCAATTTCCGTCAAAATCTAAAATAAATGCTATAGGTGTATTGCTAAAGAATGATTAAGCACTTAATAACAATAGTTAACGAATTGAAAATCATGTGCTTACTTAGCTACTTAACAAGTGACCCATGGGTACTCTTTAACATTCGTATGTTTTAAGGTTTCATGTATTTCCACTTTAATAAAAATCAAAGTACACGCACTACAAAATTCCAAAAAAGCGAGAGGTAAGAATTGTGGTGTTTCCTCTTGAATTTTTTAAAGCAAGAAAAAGTGTCCTTTTTATTTGAAATATTGTTTAAATTTTCAAATTTTTTATCAAAATACTATCTGTGTGACATTTATGTTTGGCAAGGGGTAAAAAGATGACAAATTGTGAAAGTATGGGGTTTTGAAAAGAAAAATTTAAAAATTAGAAGTCAATTTAGACACTCAATTTGATTGATTTGATATGCAACATTTCGGGTTGAGGTTCAAGTGTTGGCCCCGTGGCTGTCCCTTTACATGCACAAGTGAAGTGTTTAAAAACTTACCGAGCTCAAGGTTCCTTTCATTTTGCTGGACGACCATAAGCGGAGACCTTAATGAATTGTTTCCTGAATTAAGATGGCTTCAATGGTTATACATTGAACCTGATATATTTTCTTCGGCAATCAATTTGCATCTATCTAAATTAGTGGTGCTGGAATTGTCACAAAACAAGCTTACAGATGATTGGGAAGGATGGAGTTCGATCATGGTAAGATGGAAAAAAATACATCTTCTATGATCTTTGCTTTGTTTTGTTTTATTGATTAAATCCTTTTTTATGGCTTTTTCTCTTTTGCATAGGTGGCAAAGCAGCTAAAAGTTCTCAACCTTTCATATAGCCGGGAGTTAAGATATACTCCTAATCTCTTGGCTTTCACGAAGTTGGAGATTCTCATCTTGTCCAATTGTTACAAACTGAAGCAAGTCGACCCTTCTATTGGCAAACTCAAGAGCCTCATTTCCTTGGACTTGTGTAGATGTTATAATCTGAAAGAGCTACCAGAGGAATTGGCTATCGGATCTTGTTGTTCATTGGTTGGAAGCCCTCTCGCAATTGGGAATCTTTCGTCTTTCCAATACCTTAAGCTCAATTGCTATTCATCATCAAGGAAAATCCCTCATTCGATTGAGAATCTTTCTTCTCTCAAACGACTTCAACTAGGTGGTTGCAAGTCATTAACAGAAATCCCTAGCTCAATTTGGAATCTTTCTTCTCTCGAACAACTTGATCTAAGTAGTTCCAACTTATTGAAAATCCCTAGCTCAATTGTGAATCTTTCTTCTCTCAAACAACTTAATTTAGGGTTTTGCTTGTTATTGACAGAAATCCCTAGCTCAATTGAGAATCTTTCTTCTCTCGAACAACTTAATCTAAGGGGTTGCAAGTCATTGAGAGAAATCTCCAGCTCAATTGGGAATCTTTCTTCTCTCAAAAAACTTAATCTAAATAGTTGCAAGTTATTGACAGAAATCCCTAGCTCAATTGGGACTCTTTTTTCTCTCGAACAACTTCAGCTAGAGGGTTGTGTGTCATTGAGAGAAATCCCTATCTCAATCGGGAATCTTTCTTCTCTTGAACAACTTGATTTAGAGGGTTGCACGTCATTGACAAAGATCCCTAACTCAATTGGGAATATTTCTTCTCTCGAACAACTTGATCTAGAGGGTTGCACATCATTGACAGAGATCCCTAACTCAATTGGGAATCTTTCTTCTCTCGAACAACTTGATCTAGAGGGTTGCAAGTCATTGACAGAGATCCCTAACTCAATTGGGAATCTTTTTTCTCTCAAACGACTTAATCTAGAGGGTTGCACGTCATTGGCAGAGATCCCTAACTCAATTGGGAATCTTTTTTCTCTCGAACGACTTAATCTACGGGGTTGCACGTCATTGACAGAGATTCCTAACTCAATCGGGAATCTTTCTTCTCTTGAACAATTTGATCCAAGGAATTGCGTGTCATTGAGAGAAATCCCTAGCTCAATTGGGAATCTTTCTTCTCTCAAACGACTTCAGCTACAGGGTTGCAAGTCATTGACAGAAATCCCTAGCTCAATTGGGAATCTTTCTTCTCTCAAACGACTTGATCTACATAGTTGCAAGTCATTGACAAAAATCCCTAGCTCAATTGGGAATCTTTCTTCTCTCAAACGACTTAATCTATGGGATTGCAAATTATTGAGAGAAATCCCTAGCTCAATTGGGAATCTTTCTTCTCTTGAAACACCTTATCTAAAGAGTTGCAAGTTATTGACAGAAATCCCTAGCTCAATTGGGGATCTTTCTTCTCTCAAAGAACTTGAGCTAGAGTATTGTGTGTCATTGAGAGAAATCCCTAGCTCAATTGAGAATCTTTCTTCTCTCAAACGACTTCATCTATGGGGTTGCAAGTTATTGACAGAAATCCCTAACTCAATTGGGAATCTTTCTTCTCTTGAAACACTTCATATAGATAGTTGCGTGTTATTGACAGAAATCCCTAGCTCAATTGGGGATCTTTCTTCTCTCAAAGAACTTAAGCTAGAGGGTTGTGCGTCATTGAGAGAAATCCCTAGCTCAATTGGCAATCTTTCTTCTCTTATAACACTTAATCTAAATAGTTGTAAGTTATTGACAAAAATCCCTAGTTCAATTGGGAATCTTTCTTCTCTTATAACACTTAATCTAAATAGTTGTAAGTTATTGACAGAGATCCCTAGCTCAATTGGGAATCTTTCTTCTCTCAAAAGACTTGATCTATGGCGTTGCAAGTTATTGACAAAAATCCCTAGCTCAATTATGAATCATTCCTCTCAAAAACTTATTGTGTATCATTGAGAGAAATCCTATATCAATTAGGAATCTTTCTTCTCTTGCAACACATAATCTAAAGAGTTGTGAGTAATTGATAGAAATCCCTATCTCAGTTGAGAATCTTTCATTCTCTTGAAACACTTAATCTAAAGAGTTGTGAGTTATTGACAGAAATCCCTAGCTTAATTGGATTTCTTCTCTCAAAGAATTTGAGTTAGGGGGTTGTGTGTCATTGAAAGAAATCCCTAGCTCAATTGGGAATCTTTCTTCTTTCAAAGTACTTAGATTAGAGGCTTGCAAGTCATTGAGAGAAATCCCTCACTCAATTTGGGAATCTTTTTTCCCTGAAATACCTTAACCTTTACAAGTGTTGTTCAATAAAAGAAATTCCTACCTCAATTGAGGATTTACTGAATTTGCAAAGCATTCGGGATTTTTGACCTTGAATAGTTACCCATTGTTATTGGATGGTTGAACAAACCGCCAAAGGCTATTTCTTGAATCTTGTGATAGTCTAAATGGGGGAATTCCAAGAGAAAACAATGACTTGGCTTCGCTCGTGATTCTCCATATCACTAGCACATTAATATTTAACCCACTAGAAAGCATCTGGAATCTTTCTTCTCTCTAATGCCTTGACCAAGAGGGCTGTAAGGAGCTTGATCGTTGCTAGGGCTTTCTTCCGGCTTAACATATCTTCAGGTCAATTCCTTGATTCCTAGGTTGCCAGAGCTTTCTTACCTATTCCACCAGGAAGAACTTCATTTTTATGGATACGATCAACTTGAGTACTTCCCAGAGCTTACCTCAAGACTCTTGAAACTTTGTGTTGACTCTTGTCCTAAGTTGATATTGCCTGAGCTTGACAGATTGAAGTACTTGGAAGAGTTGTCAATAAAACACTACAATTCCATTGAAAGAATGGACCTATCACAATCGAATCTTTGAAAGGATTGGACATTGAGGATTGTGATAATCTAGTTGAAATTTAGGGCCAAGGTAAATTGGAGTTCTTGGAGACAATACGTACATAGAGTTGCAAGTCTATTAGAAGGCCGATCCATCCGAAATTATGAGGGCTTGAAGTGATTAAAAACTTGCTATTGTGACAATGTAGTCGAAATACAAGGTCTTGATAAGGTGGAGTTGTTAGAGATGTTGAATGTATGTAATCGTGGTTCCATTGGAAGATTACTTGACCTATGATGCTTTTGGAACTTGAAAGAGTTGAATATCAATTGTTGTCATAATCTACGTGATGTGGAGACTCAATTCCTAGTCTTACATAATTGCAAGAGTGGGGAAGTCAGTCCTAGAAGCTAACATGATGCTTCAGCCAAGATTAAAATTTAGATCCAATTGTGGTTCTTCATACTTTAGAAGGCGTTGGTCATTTGGTAAGATTCTTCGTCCTTTAACAACTAGCATGAGCGAAAAGTGTAATACTTTTCTAACAGATATATCTTTTAAGAATTATTTGCTTGACGCTTGGTATCTATTTGATATGGATTTACCTAAATATATATGCTGTTGATTGCATCACGGCAATGTTTTTTCAGCTAATCTTCAATTGGCAACTTTTGCAGATAGATTGGCAGTTTGTGAGGCAACAAATGAAAATTAACGACATAGGTAAACAAGAATTACTTAGTGATTTACAGTTTTCCTCTTGGTAAACCCAAGATGAGAATTTACATCTTTTGCAACTCAATTTATAAACTGCGCGCCAGATCCCTTTTTTCTTTATGTCTAAAACTATTTTTTTTCCTTTAAAAAATCCTTTGCCATTTTGAACTCCTTTTGTGAGCAATATTATGTGTCGGATTTGACTATTGGTAGATATCCTGTTTAGGACAAACGACTCTCAATTTTTCGTGATGAGGGGAAAGCTTGTCCATTGTTCATTCGAGCATGAATTCCTAGTAAGGAAGTAAGGAAGAGAAACTGAGCTAACAAAAAAAATCAAGGTTCAATTTTTTTTTCTGGTGCGTGATTTAAAAAAGTAAAAATTAGTTTTGGCTAGCCTTTTTCATCTATGATTGTAGGCAGGCTTTCCAAAAACAATTGCGAGACTATTGAAAGATTAGCAAGCGAGATAAATTGGTGCTACTTTCGTGACAGGTCCGGTTGGTATGTAATGATCAAGGCTTACTTTTGGACTTCAATTCAAAGAGCTGTATAGATGACCTTTTGCATAATTGGGACAATTTTTTCCCTGCTCTGTAAAACAAGCTAGGCGAGGAGCTTAAGATTTCGCTTATTATTTTGCATCCCGTTTGATCCTGATGTTGTCGTGGAATCATTTTATCAAATGATTGATCTGTGTCTGGCTAACTTGGTTGAGGCAATTCATAGTCCATACCAGAGAACGATCAAATAAAGAAGAGGGATTTTGCTGAGGTGTCATCGGCAACAGCTGAAGGCTAGCTTTTGTGCGACCTTGAACAGGCTCACAGGCCAACTGAAGTGTCCTAAGGAAGTTTTTTATGCTTGTGAAGATCAAAGCACTTGATATGGTTTCATCAGCACAAAATTGAATGGTTGTGAATGTATTATTTTTCAGTTGAATCTACTTTTTGTATGCTAATTAGGTTCTACCTCTATTAAGCAAATACATACGTGCTGATTTTTCTATATGTTAACCAGATGCAGAGTTCTTTGATGGAATGCGCTCTAATGGTATCATTCCCAAACTTAGTCAGGCTCTGCAAATGGAGGTATGCACTGCCAGTCCTACCATAATTGTGAAAGAGTGACTTGTGTACTTATATTTAATTGAATGTGCTGTGTGCTTGTTAGGTTCTGCCTCTCTATTAATCGAAAATGTACATGCTGATTTTTCTGCATGTTACCATGATGCGGAGTTTTTGATACGGTCTTGTTCTAATGATATCACTTTCAAACCCAATGAGGCTCTGTGGATGGAGGTATGCACTATCAGTTGTACCATAATATAGCAACTTGTGTGCTTATACTATGTGAGCTGTGGAATTTCACCAGAAATCCGTGAACTAGGATGCATGATGACAATCTCCTCTTTTTTTGTCAGTTCATAATATCTTCTGAATGTTGTGATAAAGGTCTCTGATACGACGAGCATAAATCTCATGTATGCAGCATTAAATTTGTAAAGTTAAATATAGCCTCCTAGCAAACAATTTCGTATTGCTAATTTCGCTAATTGGATATTGCAAAATATTCAAGTAACAAGTAGGCCTTTCTGTTCTGTAATTTGGGCACTTTGCCTTTTCAGCATCCATTCTGTTCATAAACACAAACAAGGATGATGGTGCTAATTGCCGACTTCTCTTCTCTTAAGTCCGTTGTTTTCTATTTCTTTGGCTGATAATGAATTCTGTTGATTGCGATCCAACTGCGAATTAAGCAGAGACCCCTGGAATGTGTGGCAAAACGGATGTCCCTAGATTTTGGTGTTGATAGATGAGATTCATTGAAGAGGTCACTCGTAAATCGCTAGAATCTGGACCAAGTCAAAATAACCTTGTTTATATTGATGGACTCTCAAGTCTATGCTTACTACTATCAGCTAATTTTAGGTTCTTCATTCCAAATACATCTAAAAATAGACAGAACTGAGGATCCATGCAAGTGCGCCTTTATCTCTCTTCGAGATGATTGGAAAGTGCGACACATTTTTACTCTCAACCATCTCGTGTAACACATGCATCGCCCTCATTTTCTGGCCATCTTTAGCAAGTGCCCGGGTGGAGACTAGTTATAAGTCTTCTAAGGTTGAATTTGTTAGTGTTCGTAACTTTTGATGAAATATCATAAACAACCTGAATTTATCATTCATTCTTTTCCTGAATCTATCACGAAGTACATATGTAGCTAGTAGAATTATAATTATTCTCAAAATCTCATGTGACAACAGCTGATTGGAAAAGCCAATGAGTGTGAGACCCAAATACAGGGTTTACATATGATGATGCGGTTCAAACAATAAGAGACACACCTTCGAGTTGTCCAAAACTTCTTAACGACTTGCCTCGAAGGACCCAACCAAGAGAAGGGAACAAAATCTCACCAAGGAATGACGAAGGAGAAGGAGAAGGGAAAGGAGAAGAAGAAGAAGAAGATTGCCTCAACTGAGTTGACAACAAAATGGCAGCTACCACTGCTACCGGGTCCTCCTCATGTGGACTGCGGTGCCACCTCCTCTGTAGTATACTGGTACGATAACTAATTCATGAAATATTTGATATAATGCCAAAATGCTAATTTCCAAGCCCCCTTCATTTATTGAGTAGTATAAGCTTGCACAAGTTCAATTTCCTTGCTCTCGTATCAGCAGTAGCATCACAAAGTCCGGTCTTCCAATTCCCACGGAAATGTTCTTTTTTAAATTCTTTGCAGGGGTTTATACTGATAAATTGTTGATACTCCCTGCAATAACCGCCGACGATCGTGGTGTACATGGTCACATCTAGCTCTCAGCCTGTGTCTTCCAAATTCTTTAGCAATCGAACGGCTTTTCTAGTATTGCCGAATCTGCACAATCCCTCATCATGGCTTGGCACGTGGTTATATCTACCTCGATTGTCTGGCCAACATTTCATCCGCCAAGCTCATGGCTTTGGTGATTCTACCCTCTCCAACGAGCCCATTGATCGAAGTGTTCAAAGCTCGCAATTGTGGGTTCAAGCCCAAGTTTGACCATTTTACACAAAACTGAGGACCCGAGATCGGATCTTTTCAATTGGTAGAGCTAATTCATCAAAATGTTGCGAGTAAAACTGTTGGGAGTCGTTCCTGATATAGCTAGTACGAGAACCTAGAGGGGGGGTGAATAGGTATATAAAATTTTTTCTTGAAGATTGCACAATATTTAAACAGTTAGAGGATTTGCAACAGTTAAAAATTCAATCGCAAGACTGAGTAAGGGAAAGAGAGAATAGAACACGTGGTTTATAGTGGTTCGGCTTGATTCAAGCCTACGTCCACTCTTCTGCACTGACAGCCAATTGGCTGGATTTCACTATGATCAAAGAGATGTTACAGTGTTGATCTTCCTTGATTTCTAGGTGTAGATGATCTACCACACTCGCTCAAGGTGTCACCAAGTATAAACACTCTCTGTATATACGATTTCGCTCGAACTGTATCGACTAACAATCAAGGTTCTTCAGACTCTGGAATTTTTCTATCAATCACACTCTTAAAACAACTAGAACGTCTTCCTTTTATACTCCTTTATGCCATCATAGCCGTTGGCACTTACTAAAGGAATTCCTCAAATTTACCCGTTGGACGGAATCAATCAAGAAAATCATCCGAGCTATTTAAGGAATCTGATGATAGCCCATCAATCCTGTTCGCCCATACAATCGGGATCTTGGTTTCCAAGAATAGAACATTCCAAGAATATTTCGTCGACCATCGGATCTTCAATCGATCTTAGATAAGAATCAAAGAATCCGAAATATTTATCCAACCAAAGAATCTTTTCCAGAGGATAGGATCGAATCCTCAACCATATACTTCGGCTTTGGATTTCCTTCGTCACTTTGGATTAGAAAGACGTCGGTGAGAATAGAGTCTTGAGTCTTAAGTCTTGAGTCTTGAGTCTTGAGTCTCGAGAATACAAAGTCTTCGGACTTTAAACCGTCGGTCTCCGAACATCCAGACTTAGACCGATAGAAACGTTTTGTCGCTTCAAAATATTCTGGAAAGATTTCTCCAACAATCTCCCCTTTTTGATGGTGACAAAACTTTCTTGTAGATTTGAACAACTTTGACCTGCAAAAACATTTCTCAAGCAATATGGCTAACTCATAAAGATTAATAAAACAACCAAACTCTGCATCCACAGAAAATTGGTTAGTCTTTCATGAGTAATACCATATAACAACACTTGATATAAATGCAACCAATCAAGCATCAAAATCCACAGCCAATTCAGTCAAATTTAAATTCACACCCAAGTTCAAGTTCTCAAGTCATACTCGAAAATAAACATAACCACAAAAGTTTAAAAAGTTGAAAGATGTGATGTTGGTTCAAATTGATTCTCCCCTTTTTGTCATCATTAAAAAGGGTGAGAAAGGAGTCATGTCCGCTTGGGAATGCGCACGATCTGGAAATCCCCAATGGACGGACTACTCCTTCGAGCTTCTTTGGTCTTCCCTCGTTGAGCTACCTCTTCTCCCTTAGCATTGGCTTGAAGTTGCGGAGCGAGGTCTTTGAATTTATCCTCCGAGAGATTGAAGATGCTTGTCCAGCATTCTTCATGGCTTGGATTTCACAGTCTAGAGCATATATCTGGCCACACATTTCCAGAAGAATATCCATGATACGACGAAAATCTGCAGAATCGTCCGTCTGTGTACTAGCATTGGCTTTCTCAGATGGTGTGTATGCAGACGATGGCACTTCTGTTAAGTCATGCAGATTTGGTTCTGACGTATCGTGATCTTCTTCGGGCAATTGAGAGACCTGAACTTTTTCGGGTCTTCGGAGATTGTCTTAGATCTTCACCTGTCGCGGCATGAGGTGTAGACCTCTCTTGCTCGCCAACTCCCCTGTCTCTAGGACATCGAAAGGGGAAGAGTGATGATCATGCTCTTCATTTCCCTTCTCTCCAGATTTATCAGCAGACTTTTCTTTCTCGCCTTCTCCTTTTTCTTCAGCTTCTTTCTCCTTCTCTCTCTGCTCTTCTTCTTCTCTATTTTGCTGAAGTTCTGTCGGTTGAGACACAGAGCGTCTTGTTCTTGTCAATGCATGGATAGTGGGATCTTCATCCTCTTCATCTTCATCCTCCAGGATGAGAGTTCTTTTCTTCTTTTTCGATGGAGCACCAATGGCCTCCTTTCCTTTTCTCTTTGAGGCAGACTGAACTGGAGATTTCACTCTGAATTTCTCCATTGCCTTGGAAAGTTCTTGCAGACGCATCTTCATTAACATCTTCAAACCTACCACCATTTTATCACACGGTCGAACACAAAATGTTTGTGGCGGTTCAATATTCATGTGTCTGAAGATCTTGGTCACCAAACCAGGATAAGGCAATTGTCCTTTGTCTTTCGACATTGCTCGTACATATGGAAGAGAATAGTGTGCGGGAGAGAAAACTTCCGTCCCGAGTTGATCGCGTACATCAACTTTGCTTGAGAAAAAGACACCGAAGTCTTTGACGTAGACTTCAGTCTGAGACAGTTGATCACAATCTTATGAAGCACGATGTTGATGGCTTTCATCCTTGAGTAGGTAATTTTCTTCTCTACGTCCCTATCTTTGACAAGGTCCATAGTAGTACGAGCAGGTGAGACTTTGATTGGAAGATAACGTCCTCGTTCAACTCCAACTATGTCCGCCAACATATTCACATCTACCACGTAGACTTGGTCTCGTACACTGAATGAAATTCTATTCGCATCCAAAAGCTAAGATTTGAATAGAAATAAGCGGTCGGCCGTTGAGCATACCCGTCCGTAGAGTCAGAGCAAAAAGTCTCAAGTTGAAGCAAATTCAACTTTTCTCTTAAGTTCATGTTGATGGCGTCCAGGAAGTCAAAATCGACACTTCTAGGGTTTATCACCCCTCTTTTCATCAGTCTGAAATACACATTCTCTTGTTCCTTTGATTTGAACAAATCCATCCGATTTCCTTTCACCTTTGCTGCCACACCCATTCTAGGTTGAAATTCAAGGAACATTCTGTCATCATCGTTCCCTTCAATCAGATTTTGTCTCGGCAAACGAGGGTCACTTGGAATGTTCACAAGTGCCTCCTCGCCCTTCCTTTAGGAGCAACTCCCAATTCCTCCATTTTCCGCAGAAAAGATACTCATTCCTATAATTTTTGTCCTTAAGGAAGTCATCTATATATTTTAATGAAGTACCGGTGCTTTTCAACGCACGATAAAGCTTATAGATAAAGGAGGGTCTTTGGACTCTTACTGGGTCGACATCCTCGATTATCTCTTCTTCCAGATGTTGACTCGCACCTTGTGGGGCAGGAGGTGTTGAATGACGTGGAGGAGAGCGAATCGGACTTTGTCGCTGACTTGATAAGTCTTCTTCCTTAGTAAGATCGAAGTGAGTCGGTCCCTTCTCCATTCTTTGTGGTCTTGCGATTCTTGATGATTTCCTTGAAGAAGACATCCTTCTTTGCCGATTGGAAGATTCCTTCACTTGCTTTCCCAAGAAAAAATGACCACTTTCTCGACGACGAACAAGAAATAGAAACAGGATCGGGAGGAGAGTTCCTTTTAGGGTTTTGAAGATTGGGCGAAGAAAAACTATATATATAACTCAGTTTTGAAAAGGGAAGTTCAATCGGTACAAGGAAGGTGTACGAACACTTCTTTTCAAAAATCAATAATTGCCAAAATTAATCCCTTTTAAAAAGACAAGTTTTCGAATTTCACACGGATTATAGAATAACCGAAAGATCGTACCTTTTCGAATAACTAAACGAGAATTCGTACCTTTTAGATAAAATAGCAACTTACAGTCTATAGCCATGATAGTCTGAGTCTGAGGGTTTAAAGTCTAAGAGATTAGAGTCTTAGAGTTGGTGAGTCTCTAGACTTTAACTTCTTCAAGCTTCAAAATGTTGAGTCTTGAACGGATAAAGTCGAATTGATTTTTCTCCAAAGGCTTTGTGAATATATCCGCTAGTTGACTCTTTGAATCAACAAATTGAATCGAGATTTCTCCATTTTGAATATGATCTCTAATGAAGTGATGTCGAATCTCAATATGCTTTGCTCTTGAATGAAGGATTGGATTTTTGGTGAGATTGATCGCGCCGGTGTTGTCACATCGATTTCGTGCATGAGTCTTCAATACCAAAGTCTTGTAGCTGTTGTTTTATCCATAGAATTTGCGAACAGTAGCTTCCAAGAGCTACATACTCTGCTTCTGTCGTTGAGAGAGCTACAGTACTTTGCTTCCTCGAAAACCAAGACACTGTCCTGTTTCTAAGCAGTTGACAAGTTCCAGAAGTGCTCTTTCTATCGACTCTGCAACCGGCCAGATCTGCATCTGAGTATCCTAGAAGATTAAAGTCTCCCCTCTTTGGATACCAAAGACCGATGCTTGAAGATGAGGCAACGTATTTGATAATACGTTTCACGGCAATGAGATGTGATTCTCTAGGATCGATTGAAACCTAGCACGAGATGCAAACACTCAACAAAATATCAGGTCTAGAAAGCGTAAGATAAAGAAGTGAACCGATCATGCTCTTGTACAGCTTTTGATCTACTTTCTTCCCTTCTTCATCCTTGTCTATCTTCGAGAACATGACATTGGTATGTTGGTCTTTTTGCACTTTTCCAATCCAAACCTTTTGACAAGATCATTTGCATATTTTTCTTGATGAATAAAAGTTCCTTCCTTCATTTGTTTCACTTGGAGTCCAAGAAAGAATGTTAACTCTCCCATCATACTCATTTCAAACTCATCCTGCATAGACTTAGAAAATTTATTGCATAGACTTTCATTAGATGATCCAAAAATAATATCGTCCACATATATTTGAACAAGTAAAAAGCTTTTGTTTTCCTTTTTGATAAACAAAGTAGTATCTACTTTACCTTTGACAAAACCATTCTGTAATAAAAACTTATTTAGTCTATCGTACCAAGCTCGAGGTGCTTGCTTTAAACCATACAAGGTCTTTTTTCCCAAGCGAGTCCGGCTTCTTTGGGTCTTCAAACCCAGGTGGTTGTTCCACATAAACTTCCTCATGGATAAATCCATTTAGGAATGCACTTTTGACGTCCATTTGGAATAACCTGAAATTTTTATAACAAGCAAACGCAAGTAATAGACGAATAGCTTCTAACCTTGTTACTTGGTGCGTAAGTCTCGTCATAGTCTATTCCTTCTTCTTGCGTATATCCTTTGGCCACGAGTCTTGCTTTGTTTCGTACGACTTTTCCTTCTTCATTCATCTTGTTCCTGAATACCCATTTGGCTCCAATAACAGTTTTACCTTTTGGTTTAGATGTCAATTCCCAGACATCATTGATGTTGAACTGCTCGAGTTCTTCTTGCATAGCTTCGATCCAACTTTCATCGATAAAGCTTCTTCTATGCTTTTTGGTTCAATTTCAGAAATGAGAACCACAAAGCACTAGATTCTTCACGCCTTTTTGATCTCGTGCGGATTCCTTCATTGATTTCGCCAATAATGAGATCTTTGGGATGACTGGATTTGTGCTTCCAGTTACTAGTTGATTTGCCCGGTTGATGATCTCTTTCTTTATTTGAATCTTCATGAGTATCTTCATGTTGGACTTCCAGTCCGAGATGCTTCTTGAGTTGAAGACATTGGAAGGTCTAGAGCGGGTTCGAGACTCTTCATATTGAGTCCGGGCTGGATTCATCTTGCGTTGAGTCTTGGAATTTGACATTCATTGATTCCTCCACGGACTCGCTTTTCTTATTATAGACTCGTAGGCTTTGCTTGATGTAGAATATCCAAGGAAGATGCCTTCGATCATTTGCATTTTTCAAAATAAAGCATTTGCAACAAACACATGAAAGTATGAAACAATAGGCTTCTTACCTTTTCTCTAGAATAGGTCTTAGGAAGACTCTATTTATGATATAGCATGCGGTTGAAACTTGACTTCAGCCCAAAATCGTGAAGAAATTTTACTTTCAATTAAAAGTGTTCTAGCCATTTCTTGAAGAGATCTATTCTTTCTTTCCACAACTCCATTTTGCTCTGGAGTATACGGAGAGGAAAACATGTGATTAAAACCAGATTTATCACAGAATTTCGTAAAATCTTGATTTTCAAATTCACTTCCATGATCTGTTCTTATACTTGAGATAGCACATCCTTTTTCATTTTGAACCTTTTTAGCAAACTTCTCAAAGTACGAAAAGGTCTCTGACTTACTTGCAAGAAAATACACCTAGGTAAAGCGAGAGTAATCGTCTACAATTACTAGACAATACTTCTTACCTCCAATGCTCTGGGTTCTTGTTGGTCCGAAGAGATCCATATGAAGCAACTGTAGTACATGATTAGTAAAGACATGATTTATTTGCTTAAATGAATTTCTTACCTGCTTTCCCAGAATGCATGGAGTGCATAAGTCAGACTTTTGGTATGGCAATTTAGGTAGACCTCGAACAAGCTTCTTTGATGAGATTTTGGCTAATTGCTTCATGTTGACATGGCCAAGCTTTTCGTGCCATAAGACTGCTTCATCTTGAATTGAGATTAGGCATTGTGCTTCATTTGGTTTTACATCAAGGAGGTAGATATTTCCATGCCTTCGACCCATGAAAGATTGAGTTGAATCTTTACTAATTCCAGAACATATGCCTTCTTGAAAGGAGATCTTGAAACCGGTATCACACAATTGGCTAATGCTGAGAAGATTGTAATTGAGTCCTTCCACTAGAGAGACATTGCTTATTGTGAGATTTCCAATTTTCACAGTTCCGAATCCCACAATACTTCATTTGCTATTTCCTCCAAATGAAACTTTTCCACCATTTACTTGAATAAGCTTTATGAAGCAATTTGAGTCTCCCGTCATGTGTCTTGAGCATCCGCTGTCAAGATACCACTTTACCTTCTTTTTGACAGAGACCCGCATTCAAAAGAGAATCTCAAGCTTTCTTTGGTACCCAAATTTTCTTGGGTCCTTTGGTGTTAGTAGGATAAGCATTATTGGGCCATACTTTTTAACAGGCTTCCAAACCATAGGACACTCTTTTTCAAAATGATCTTGACTGTTACATTTTGAACACCTTAGAGCATTTCGACCTATAGACTTTACAAAGACTTTCTTAAAATGATTTTTGTAAGCCTCTCTCGACGGTCTTTTCTTAATTCTTTCTTTAACTTTAGGAAAATCAATCAAGGGAATTGTTTCCGCTGTCATGCCTAAACCAGACTTATTGAAGTAAGGTCTTTGAACCGAAAGAACTTTTTCAAGCTTTTCGGATCCTATCGAAAACTTTTTTTGAAATATTTGATAAGTCCGTTTTTAAGAAAACATTTTCTTTCAAAAGATCATCTTCTTTTTCTTTAAGAGTAGTAACATTTAGGTCTAGACTTTTAACTCTTTCTTCTAAAATGACTTCCTTTTGTTTTAGAGCTGAGTTTTCCTTTTAAGTTCGGAAATCCTTTTGAGAGAAGTCTTAAGACGAAACACAGTTCATCAATATATTTAGAGACTTTGACAGGGATTTTAAAATCACTTACCTCAAATTCACTGTCTGAGTCTGATCTAGAATCTGAATGAGTCTGAATGTGCCATCAAGCATATGTTGGCATATTCATTATCACTCTCTTCACATTCTCGTATCACCTGTGTTTCGGCTTTGAGAGCCTTTCGAAACTTCTCAGCTTTTCCTCTTTTCTTCTTGTAAGAGGACAGTTGGGTCCGATGTGTCCCTTCTTCTTATATTCGAAGCAAACTACATCTTTGTTTGGTTCCTCATCATCAATAGACTTGGTCTGCTGTCTCGAAAACTTTGTTTCTTTGAGTTGAACCTTCGCCTTTTCTATTCAGTTTTCTGAATCTTCTTATCATGAGGGCGAGCTCCTCATCATCCATATCATCTTTAGAATCTGCATCATCAGAGTCATCATTTGATTTTAGTGCAATAGATTTCTTACCTCTTGGATCTTCGTCCTCATTAATTCGTTCCACTTCATAAGATCGAAGAGTTCCAATCGGCTCGTCGACGATAGAGGCATAATTCTTTGCGTCTCTCTTATTGAAGTTTTTATATGATTCCAATCCTTGGAGAGTCCACGCGAAGCTTGTTCACCTTCATGGGATCAGAAATTTTTGTCCTTGGTTCTCAAGACCATTGACAATATCTCGTAAAACGACTAAACATGTCGGTTATAGATTCTCCTGGTTTCATTTTGAAGGCTTCATATTGACCAAGGAGAATGTTAATTCTGGTCTCCTTCACTCGGCCTGTCCCTTCATAAGTGATATGTAATCTGTCCCATACTTCTTTTGTTGTAACACAAGAAGATATTCTGTTATATTCAGTTGGTGACAAAGCACAATATAAAGAATAAATTGCTTTAGCATCGAGTGCTTGTCTCTTGTTTATCTCTTCTTGAGACATTCCGCTGGCTTCAACAGTTTCTTTCCCTCTTTCAGATACTGATGCAGCAGTAGGAGTGATTCCTTTTTCCACCACATCCCATTCCAGAGGATCCTTTGACCGTAGAAAAGCTTTCATCTTGTTTTTCCAGATGTTGTAATCTTTTCCATCAAAGTAGGGTGGTCTGGTATTGCTTTGCCCTTCCACCAGCCCTGGTGCTAGCATACTAGCCATGGATCTTTTACTCAAGTAAAACACTTCAAATAAAGTAAGAACACGAGCTCGATACCAATTGATATAGCTAGTACAAGAACCTAGAGGGGGTGAATAGGTATATAAAATTTTTCTTGAAGATTGCACAATATTTAAACAGTTAGAGGATTTGCAACAGTTAAAAATTCAATCGCAAGACCGAGTAAGGGAAAGAGAGAATAGAACACGTGGTTTATAGTGGTTCGGCTTGATTCAAGCCTACGTCCACTCTTCTGCACTGACAGCCAATTGGCTGGATTCCACTATGATCAAAGAGATGTTACAGTGTTGATCTTCCTTGATTTCTAGGTGTAGATGATCTACCACACTCGCTCAAGGTGTCACCAAGTATAAACACTCTCGTGTATACGATTTCGCTCGAACCGTATCGACTAACAATCAAGGTTCTTCGACTCGGAATTTTTCTATCAATCACACTCTTAAAACAACTAGAACGTCTTCCTTTTATACTCCTTTATGCCATCATAGCCGTTGGCACTTACCAAAGGAATTCCTCCAATCTACCCGTTGGACGGAATCAATCAAGAAGATCATCCGAGCTATTTAAGGAATCGATGATGATAGCCCATCAATCTCGTTCGCCCATACAATCGGGATCTTGGTTTCCAAGAATAGAACATTCCAAGAATATTTCGTCGACCATCGGATCTTCAATCGATCTTAGATAAGAATCAAAGAATCCGAAATATTTATCCAACCAAAGAATCTTTTCCAGAGGATAGGATCGAATCCTCAACCATATACTTCGGCTTTGAATTTCCTTCGTCACTGGATTAGAAAGACTGTCAGTGAGAATAGACTTAAGTCTTGAGTCTTGAGTCTTGAGTCTTGAGTCTTGAGTCTCGAGAATACAAAGTCTTCAGACTTTAAACTGTCGGTCTCCGAACATCCAGACTTAGACTGATAGAAACGTTTTGTCAGCTTCAAAATATTCTGGAAAGATTTCTCCAACAGTTCCAATCGAACCCATCCGCTCGATCATGTCAATGGTGACGGGTTAATGCTTCATCTTGGCCCCAACCACCATGAGTTGGGCGAAACAGGGAGGTAAAGTCGAGGGTTCACTCAAATCGTCCTCTCCAAGAAGAATAAAGCATTGTCAACTTCCACCAATCTGCCATTTCTGCATTTGTTCACCACAAAGGTCACAGGTTCAGATTGATCCATTGAATCACTCACTCCAGCAGTGGATGGGCAACTGTGGGAGGGACGTGAAAGAAAATGGTTCGATGCAAAGATGGGATGAGAAGTGAGAGGTTTAGCGAGATCGCCAGATTCTCGAACAATACGGTGAAGAGCAGAAGTGCAGATGGATTGATTCATTCTCATCAGTTTTGCCAAATTTTCTCCTTCCGAGTTCCGACAATCCACAAATTGATGCGATGGTGTATGGAGAGGATGATTGTTAGGCAGTTTAATCACTGAAACTTTAGATGTCTGATGACAACATAGTTTTTGGTTCAATCATTGAAAACTAATTGTTTGCCAAACTAAACATTTTAAGAAATACTCGGATTCATTCCCATACTCGGCAGTTGAAGAGAGATCGTTATGCAAAATCATGCTCTTATACTGTTGTGAAAACAATTATGAAATCCACATCTGAAACCAGATCCGAATGGATAGATATCTACTGTCGGCGAACAACAGTGGGTTTAAGTATTGCCTGTCAAAATGAATATTTCTAGTCTTACTACTGTCGGCCGAAAAAATGAGAACTTAATATGAATGTTTCTACTATTGTCATTGTGTGCACAGAACATACTACATTATACCAATTTAAAATTTTGTTTTTGTTTTATTCGACGCTTTCTTATGCATCGAATGAGGCAGTCATCCCAACTCATATGTCACAAAATGACGTCATAGGGAAATTTTGATGGTTTACATTTGAAGCACGTAACTTCGCAAAAGAACACAATATTTCGGTCCTCTTTTCCCTAATGGCATAGGATTGCTTATTTAGTGAATAAACTCTAAACATGGAAAGATCGTGTTAATTCACCTAGTTGAAGTCAGTAGAGGTGAGCGAAAGATGGCTCGGACACCAACTGATTGCTAAATTTTAAAAAAAAAAAATGCTAGTGGATTAAGAAAAATTGTAAGCTGTAAATCTGGACTGCGAAATCCATTATATGTCTTTGATAATGTGGTTATGCGAAGATCGATTCCATAACACGCGCTTAATCTACGTGCGCAAGTTCGTCGTGAATCACGAAACCAATCGCATGAGTACTGTTGGGAGAAAGAATAATTAATTATGGCATTCGAATGAACGAAAATAAACAATTCGGTTCTCATCGTGAGGATCCCAATTGTGCGTATAGCGCAAAATAGACGTAGAGGTTTGATTAATAACTTCTTTTATGCTTATCTTATCATTGTGTCATTCAATTGGAGTAAACCACGCGCCTTATTAGCAATTCCACTCTATGAGAACACAGAAAGACAATAATTTATAATTTAACTAGACATGAACCCCAACATCACGCCGAAATAAATGACTAATAGAGGAAACGAATAATTATCAAAAAGGGAATAAGTATTGTAAAAGATTCTTTTATCAAGATCTCCGTTTTGGAGGGAAAATTGGAAATTCGCTGTCTTTTAACCGGCTGTTCTTCTTTGTCAACGCTACTAAGGACCTATAGGTTCGCCTACTTGACTTATGAAAGATAATGAGAATGCCCCAACTTCACCATAAGGTTCGACCGGCCCCCTAGGACTAGTAGAGTTTACCGGAAGTTCCCCCTATGACGAGCTTAAGTATTGTAAAAGATTCTTTTATTCATTTGCTCTATAACATAAAGGAGCATTTCATGAAAAAAATATGAGCACTCAAATGTTATTAATGACAATAAAAGGCAAGCCTTTGAGGTAAAGAGACCAAAACCAATTGTCCAACGAAATGTAAATATATGCTTAGGTGGAGCATTTTTGGTGGAGAATACAGTAAATCCAAGTTTTGCGATATGAATAAGACTTCTCTAGTTATCTTAAGTCTTATGCGTCATCATGGGAAGTGATGCTTTAGCAATACTTTGTTATTACGTATTTGTATAAATGAGACCATATAGAATTTGTAATATCTGGTAGCTTAATGATTACGCATGAACGTTTTCCTAGTACATCATTTTTTTTTCTTCTAGATTTTGCCGGATCGGGGAGTGCAGGTAAAGACTAGTTGTGCCATGTAAGAGTCTTATTTAGATCATAAAACAAACCTCAATTGATGCAAAAACAACCCTTCCCATCATTAAGTGGAGAGTATACGACGATAGGTGCATAATAGACCAAGCTATCTAATTGCCGATAGATCTCATAATAAATTAGCAGATACTCTGATGGAAAATGCATCTAGACTATAGACCAGTAGTGTAGGAACTCAGAGAAAATCTCACGGATTGATACGGTAAAATAATAGTTGAATTTTTTTTTATAGATTTACCTGTAGAAACTTACTCACATCTGAAAGATGTATATCGACAACTTTTTCGCTCAACTTATTAATTTTTCCTTTATAGAGAGCAAGCATCTTCCAATTTTTTTGGGTACGTCCTTGTACTAGAGATTCTGCATGGGTAGATAGAAGAAGTGCTATGCAGTAGGGTGAAGTTATGAATCCAACCGTCCATCCTCGAGGATGGAATAGAATGGGCCTTGAATGAAGGTACTAATCAATACCTTTTTGTTCCTATCCACGTCAGACACAATAACAATTTAGACGTGTTTTCTATTGGTCACTTTCTTAAAAAGTCAATAACACGTGTATAGTTTCTACTACATTGAGCATTTCCAGATACGTAGAGATTAGTGAAAATAGTGTATCGAGATTATTGGGTCTTGTTTGGTTTAATTAATAAGAAATTAATGAGTGAACTCTCGTTCCTTGAAGTTACATTTCATTTTTTTTCTTTCTTTAACTATTTTTTTTCTTTCTTTAACTATTGATTTAACTTTAATGCGAAATTTCATTTTTATTGTTTGAAGTTTTAACCATTGCCGTGAACTAACTTAAGTTGCTACCACAAACGCACCACCACCACCCGCCCACCTATTTGCTGCCTCCTCGCCACCTCAAATGCGATCAATCCGGTTCTAAAGTGGAACTGAGAACCGGACTGGGAGAACCAGTTTCCAAAATTGGGAATCGTGGACTGGACCAGATTGTTAGCTTCAGCCCACTCCGATTTGGTCCAACGGAACCAAGCACTTCTTCTTTTTTTTTTTTTTTTTGCGTTAAAGGGTGGCTGTGCTTCACTAATCAATCCAATTCGGTTCTCGAGCGATCCAATAAAACTAATTGCACATGTTCCCACATGCAAAAAATTTAAACTCATGTGAACATCAATCACATTTCATGTATTTTACACTCAATCTTAATCATAAAGGCTGTGAACAATATGGCTAAAGATCGTGCTTAGTTTTAATTTTATAGACAATCTCTCTTATGCTCTCTGAGTATTCGGTCGATGTGGGACTTTTGGAGGCTACGAATGCCTTGTGTTTTGCAAATGAGGGGAGCAAGAGAGAGAGAGAGAGGGAGTGAGCGTGAAGAATGAGGGTTTCTTGGAGCCTTAGTCTCACATCGAGTGGAAGAATAAACTAACAAGTAAGCTTTCTCTTTAAATAAAGAGGAACAATAAAAATTTTGGTGGTCTCTTAGCCATAATGATTGCAATTCCGGTTGTCGTAATTTTATATATAATATATGTAATAAATATATATTACATGTATATAAACTTTATATATATTAAATTCGGTCTGGTCGGTCCAGTTCCCATCTTGGAATTGGGAACTTGATCGATTGACCACCGGTTCCAAGAATAGGAACTGAGAACTGGACGGCCGACTATGGGAATCATCCAAAACCGGCTGGTCCGGTTTCCGGTTTGGGCAATTTCTATGGCACACTCCTGCACACCCCCACTGCAAGGATGCCGTTAGCTCAACTACCACACCAACTGCCCACTGCCACCGGCCACCACCAAATCACCCATTGCGCCCATGCTCCACCGCCACGAGCCATGCTGCAGCCAACATCAAAGCACCACGGCCACCACCAACAATATTCCAATACCACCAAAATGCGCAAGCAAGAACCTCCTCATCACTTCCCCGCCTTCACTCCCAATTCCACCCCCTTCCACTCGCCCACCAAGTCAGCCCCTCCTCCCACCTCCCGACCTCCTCCCCCGCCGTGATTCTCCAATCACGACCACTGCTGTCCGCTACTCCCAGCCGGCACGACTTGGAGAGTGTTGATGGACTCTCAAGTCTATGCTCTCAACTTTCAGCTAATTTTAGACTCCTCACAACAAATACATCTGAAAAAAAGACAGAACTAAGGATCAATGCAGCCACGCCCATATCTCTTTTCAAGACGATGGGAGAGAGTAACGCAGTTTAGTCTCGACCATCTTGTGTAACACATCCATCGCCCTTATGTTCTGACTGTCACGCCCCGACCCTCAGGCACGCACACATCCCTTAACTTTTGGTCGATTTTGAATTGCGATATCCCAGGACTATGTATCGCCGACCCTTTCATTTTTATATGCACATGCGGAAGCGGTTATAAATCCCCAAACAATAAAACAATGGGATATGCAAGTAGGACTAGGAAATTGAACCTGAAAACCAATACCCTTATGCTCATATACAAGCCATATTAAACGATTGGTTTCTACTCAAATTGATTCTATAACAATCGTCATCAGGATCCTACTCTGGATCATCCTCGGGGTTCTCCTTCACGTACTCCTCTTCAGGTTCCTCAACAGGGATCTCCTCATCAAATTCATGCTCCTTAGGCTCCTTATCCAGGTCCTGAAATGGTTATTCAATAACCACTGAGACCACGTCTCAGCAAGTTCTACCCTCTAAGACCCGATTAGTAAACTAATACACCTTAGGGCTGCCTATGCACAACATGAGTCGAGGACTTACCTTGGCCTCGATTCCACCGCATATTAGCATAGATCATACAGGCACCCAAACAATCATATTATAGATCGAAGCATCGATCTAATCGACCTAGTCGATTTCACACCAAGAAGACCACTCACGGTCATCTCTATTCAATCATTCAATTCACAACATCAAATCAAGGCAATGAATCACATCAAGTCACTCTCAGATCGAATCGTTGATCAATCGACCTAGTCGATTACAAGTCGATCGACCATTTCTAGGTCATTCATCCAACACCAAGCAATTCCTTAGATTTAGTGGCTTTACGGTCCCACCCGACCCTCTCAAGATCTAGTGGCTTTACGGTCCCACCCGACCCTCTCAAGAACTAGTGGCTTTACGGTCCCACCCGACCCTCTCAAGAACTAGTGGCTTTACGGTCCCACCCGACCCTCTCAAGAACTAGTGGCTTTACGGTCCCACCCGACCCTCTCAAGAACTAGTGGCTTTACGGTCCCACCCGACCCTCTCAAGATGCCACACTATGTCACCGAGCCACGTGCATTCTCCAGGGAAGACATACCGAGTCTCCGAGCCACGTGCATTCTCTAAGGCTACCTTTTAGCCAAGATGACATATCTAATCACCGAGCCACGTGTCCTTCCAGGTGACACTCCAATTCACCGGGTCACGGGCATTCTCCAGGTGATTTACCAACGCACTTTCGATACTGACAACCGATATTCAAACAATTCTCAATCACATAACTAAACATCGCATTCCTTAAGAACATAACTTAAAAATGCACAATTAAATCAATTCGACACGAACTAAAGCTCAATTAAATAAACGAACCACTCCACGATAGTCAGCACGAAATTCCGGTCACCGGCCATCCCGGTTGAATTTCCGGAAAATAAATAATTAAATAATTAATTTCGAAAATTAAATAAATAAATGCAATAAATTCAATTTAGCACAATTTAAAGCTCAATTAAATAAACGGACTGCACCACGATCATCAGCGTAAAATTCCGGTCACTAGCCATCCTAGTTGAATTTCCGGAAATAAATCATTAAATAATTAATTTCCAAAATTAATATTAAATTCCTAAAAATACTACTTAGGCCCGATTTGCTTAATTAACACCCGATAAGGGACGGGAAAAATCCCAAGAAGCATCCAATAAATACTACATGCAATTCTCTATCTAATTACACTAACCACACAACTAATATGCAAAGCAATTAACTAATAAACACTAATCAATTCTAATCTAACAACCTAATTACACTTAATTAACGCTAATCAACCTTTAAGTGTAATTAGCACACTAAGGAGGCATTAGTGAGTAAAACTCACACCAAAACGACGGGCTCGACGCGAGGATCGACTTTCCTCAAAGCGGGCCGAGCATCCGGGCCCGGGAAGACGGCCAAAACGGGCCAAACAGTTGCTGCAAACCCATTTCTGCAGTCCTCTGATCTCTGCTGGTACAGGCGGTTTCGGGGCTGATTCGAGCCGGACAAGGCCGGTGGAGGGCGAGGGGACTCCGGTGAGGCCGGACGGTTGTCGGAGGAGGTTGGCCGGCGGCCGTAGGTGGCCGAACGGGGCCGAGCAGAGGCAAAACAAGGGCTGGACAGAGGCGGACGGCGTTCGAGCGGGCTAGAGGGAGACGGACGGCGGCGAGGCGGTGTGCGGCGGCTCCCGGCGCGACGGCGGTAGCTGCTCCAAACCCAGGCGAGCTGCTTCCGATCTGATCTTCACACGACCAGGGCACCGAACAGCAAAAAGAGGGCAGAGGAGAGAGGCGGAGGAGCGCGCGGGTGGGGCGAAGCAGCGACGGCGGCGGCGCGGCAGCTCCGGTTGCTTGCGGGCGCGCGACGACGGTTCCGACTTCAACAGACCTTCAGCAGCTGTTGAGGTCTTCTTCGGCTTCCATTGTGTTTTTGAAGAAAGAAGAAGAAGATGGGAGGCGGTTCCGTCGACGAAGGAGATAAGGGAGGAAGAGAAAACCAATTTCTCTTTTCCCTCTCACACACACTCTCTCTCTCTCTCTCTCTTTCTTTGGCCCCACCGAACCAGCTGCCTTCCACTCCATTTTCCTTGCCAAAAATGCCCCTTCTAGAAGACTTTGGGTAATTTAAAATATTGGGTCTATGGGCATACGAATTTTGCCAAGTTTCCATTCCAATTGAGCCCTAATTCCTCTTGAATTAAATCAAATTGACCCCCATTAATTTATTCAATGCTTCAATTGAATATTCTCCTCATCCAATAGCTCGTCTCGCATCTCAATTTTGTATTCCATTTTAATCCCCGGCTCCAATTGCATAGAAATGACCTGATTAATTCAATTGAAATTAACACCGAAAATTCTGGATGTCACACTGACCATCTTTAACAAGTCTCACAAGGTTGAATTAGCTAGTGTTCATAACTTTTGATGAAATACCTGAATTTATCATGCAATATTTTCCTGAATCTATGACAAAGTACATATGTAGCTAGCGCAATTATTAATTATTTTCAAAATCTCATGTGACAACAGCTAATTGGAAAAACCAATGAGTATGAGACCGAATTACAAGGTTCGTATGTGATGATGCGGTTCAAAAGTATAAGAGCGCGCACACACCTCCAGGTCGTCCAGAACTTCTGCATGACTTGCCTCCAAGGACACAACCAGGAGAAGGCAACAAAAACTTACCAAGCAATGATAGAAGCTGAAAGAGGAAGAAGAAGAAGCATTCTGTGCCATCATTTTGTCACCAGTTTTTACGATTTTCTGGTCGTGTTTAAAAGTCTTTGCTCATAATTTTACAGTCCTTTCTCACTTTCTGGCCAAACAGCACTGTTTACTATAGGTCTTTAATTATCTTTATAGACTTGCATTGGCGATGACCATGGAAGAAGGAAATAAATTGGAAGATAAAGATGGTGGGATTCGCTCCATTTTCCTTAATTCCTAGTTAATAATGCAATTTGCCATTTGCCTGAATGAGTTGACAACAAAATGCGCTGAAAATCTCAGAAGATGAAAGAACATAACAAAACGGAATGGTGAGGATTGTTGCTAATGCTGCTACCCGGGACTTCTCATGCGAACTAACCTGTCCCTTCCTCTGTGGTATGATGACTTGTGCCTCGAATATTTGATCAACGCCAAAGTTTCTATAAACAGCGAGCCGTCAATATTGCTCATTTTCAAGTCCACTCTATTTACTCAATAGTATAAGCTAGCACAAAGTTCATTTTTCTTACTCTCATATCAGCAGCATCACAAGGTCTTCTCTTCCAATTCCCAAGGAAAGGAAATTTGTTGTATTTATTATTATTTTTTTACTTTGCAGGGGTTTATACCGCTAAATAGTCGAATCTTTTTCTGCTTTGTCAAAATGTCATAGTCGGCATTAAAACTGAATTGCATATTAAACTTATTATTGATAAGAAAATTTGACGGTAGATTCACTTATAACGTCTCAGCTAGAAATGTCCATCAGTTTTCTGACTCAGCTGATTGAGAGGGATGACAGAGTCCTCATTGCTCAAGTTCTACCTAGATGTGTATTATGGCATTGAAATTGAAGCGTAGCTGGAGATTATTTCTTCTTAGTCAGAGCTGTGATTGTGTGTCAGCAATATATCGAACTCTCTAGATTCCATGCTGATTGGATGATACAACTGTGTCTTCAACATGGAGTAGTTTGGTGGCACTTTGCAGCATGATCTAAGGCTATTCAACTCGGTGCTAATCAATGGATGTTCGCTACTAGCTAGAATTTTGTAAAACATGTGGTCCTGTTGAAGAGAAATATTTCTGTTGGAGGAATATTTTGAAGCGACAAAACGTTTCATCGGTCTAGTCTAAAGATTTGCAAACTCTACTATTTAAAGTCTGAAGACCTCCGGACTGCCAGACTCAAGACTTAAAGTCTATTCTCAGTGACAGTTTCTAATCCGTTGAAGAAAGGCTATCCAAAACTGAGTGCTTCATTAAGGATTTAGCCTTATCGACTGGAGAAGATCTCTTGGTTGGATATGACATAACGGATTCCTTTATTCGAATCAAGATTGATTAAGGATCCGATGATTGGCGAAGTATTCTTGGAAAGTTCTATTTATGGAAACTCAGATCCTGATTGTATGGGTGAACAGGATTGATGGGCTATCGACATGTTCCTTAAATAACTCGAATGATCTTCCTAATTGATTCTATCCAACGGGAAGATTGGAAGAATTCCTTTGGTAAGTGCTAACGGGTATGATGGCATAAAGGAGTATAAAAGGAAGACGTTTCGATTGTTTGAGAGTGTGCACGATAGAAGAATTCCAAAGTCTGAAGCTTCTTGATTCGTAGTCAATTCATTTACTAAGCGAAATCTTATACGCAAAAGAGAGTCTATATTTTGAGATACATTGAGGAAGTGTGGTAGAATATCTACACTGTGGAATTAAGGGAAAGCATTGCTATAACATCTATTTTGTTCATAGTGAAATCCAACTAGTGGGCTGTTAGTGCAGAAGAGTGGACGTAGGCTTGGAATAAGCCGAACCACTATAATCCTTGTGTTCAATTTTCTCTTCCCTACTCTCTGTTTTACTCTGATCTTAGATCGTTTCATTAACTAAAGGAGAGCTTCCTTTCTATTGTCTATCTAGTATTGTTTTCGTATCTAAAAAAAAATTGTTTTTACACCTATTCACCCCATCTAGGTGCTTATACTAGCTATATCAATTGGTATCAGAGCCTGTGTACTCACTTTGTTTGAAGTGTTTTACTTCAGAGTTAAAGATCCATGGCTAGTATGCTAGCTCTAGGGCTGGTGGAAGGGCAAAGCAATACCAGACTACCTTACTTTGATGGAAAGGATTACAACATCTGGAAGAACAAGATGAAAGCATTTCTAAGATTAAAGGATCCTCTGGAATGGGATGTCGTGGAAAGAGGAATCACTCCTAAAACTACATCTGTCTTAGAGAGAGGAAAAGAAGCTGTTGAGTCTAGTGAAATGACTTAGGAAGAGATAATCAAGAGACAAGCTCTTGATGCAAAAGCAATTTATTATTTATATTGTGCTTTGTCACCTACTGAATATAACATAATATCTTCTTGTGTTATAGCAAAAGAAGTCTGGGATAGATTACATATCACCTATGAAGGAACTAATCGAGTGAAAGATACCAGAATCAACATTCTCCTCGGTCAATACGAAGCCTTCAAAATGAAATCAGGAGAATCTATAACTGACATGTTTAGTTGTTTTACAGAAATCATGAATGGGCTTGAAAATCAAGGTCAACCAATTTCTGATTCCATGAAGGTAAACAAGCTACTGCATGGACTCTCCAAGGATTGGAATCACATAAAGACCTCAATAAGAGAGACACAAAGAATCATGCGTCGATGAGTTGGTTGGAACTCTTTAGTCTTATGAAGTGGAGCGAATCAATGAAGATGAAGATCCTAAAGGTAAGAAATCCATTGCATTAAAATCCAATGATGATTCTGATGTCATAGACTCTGAAGATGATATGGACGATGAGGAGCTTGCTCTTATGATAAGAAGATTCAGAAAGCTGAACAGAAAAGGAAGAAGATTCAATCCAAAGAAACATAGTTTTCAAGTCTGTTTTTTTTTTTTTTTTGTAAAGGTAAGAATGACAGATCAAGTCTGTTGATGATGATGAATCAAACAAAGATGCAGTCTGCTTTGAATGTAAGAAAAAGGGACACATTAGACCTAATTGTCCACTTCTGAGGAAGAAGAAAGGAAAAGCTGAAAAGTATCGAAAAGCTCTTAAAGCAGAAACCTAGAGTGACACAGAGTGTGAAGAAAGTGATGATGATTATGCCAATATATGTCTGATGGCACAATCAGATTCAGACTCAAACTCTGAAACAGACTCAGACTCAGACAGTGAATTTGAGGTAAGTAACTTTAAAATTCCTGTTAAAGTTTCTAGGTACATTGATGAGCTGTGTTTTAGTCTTAAAACTTCTCTTAAAAGGATTTCCAAACTTAAAAAGGAAAACTCTACACTAAAACAACATGAAAATGTTTTGAAAGAAAAGTTGAAATGTTTAGACATGAATGTTTCCACTCTTAAAGAAAGTGAAGACAATCTTTTAAAAGAAAATGCATTTTAAAAAATGACTTATCAAATGTTTCAAAAAGATTTTCATTAGGATCCGAGAAACTTGAGAAAATTCTTTCAAAGCACAAAGACCTTATTTCAATAAATCTGGTTTAGGAATGACAGAAGAAACCATTCTTTTAATTGATTTTCCTAAAGTGAAGGAAAGAATTAAGCAAAGACCTACAAGAGATGCTTACAAAAATCATTTCAAAAAGGCTTTTGTAAAACTAGTAGGTCGAAATGCTCTCAGATGTTCAAAGTGCAATAGTGTAGATCATTTTGAAAAAGAGTGTCCTATGGTCTGGAAACTTGTTAAGAAAGTATGGGCAAATATTGCATATCATACTAACACAAATGGACCCAAGAAAATATGGGTACCAAAGAAAGCTTGAGTCTCTTTTTTTAAATGCAAGTCACTATCAAGAAAAAGGTAAAATGGTACCTGGATAGTGGATGCTCAAGACATATGACAAGAGATTCAAATTGCTTCATAAAGCTTGTTCAAGTAAATGGTGGAAAAGTCTTTTTTGGAGGAAACATTAAAGGAAGAATTGTGGGATTTGGAATTATAAAGATTGGAAACCTCACAATAAGCAATGTTTCCCTAGTGGAAGGACTTAACTACAATCTGCTCAGTATCAGTCAGCTGTGTGATATTGGTTTCAAAATCAATTTTCAAGAGGGAATATGTTCAGGAACCAGTAAAGATTCTACTCAGTCATTCATGGGTCGAAGACATGGAAATATCTACCTCTTGGATGTGAAACCAGATGAATCGCAATGTCTAATCTCAATTCAAGACGAAGCAAGCTTATGACACATAAAGCTTGGGCCATCAATATGAAGCAGATAGCCAAAATTTCAGCAAAGAAGCTTGTTCGTGGCCTACCCAATTTATCTTACCAAAAGTCTGATCTATGCACACCATGCGTATTGGGAAAGCAAGTAAGAAATTCCTTTAAACCAATAAATCAAGTTTCCACTAATCGTGTACTGCAGCTTTTGCATATGGATCTCTTTGGACCAACCAGAACTCAAAGCATTGGAGGTAAGAAATATTGCCTAGTAATTGTGGATGACTACTCTCGATTTACTTGGGTATATTTCCTAGCAAGTAAGTCTAAAACATTCTCTTATTTTGAAAAGTTTGCAAAAAAAGGTTCAAAATGAAAAATGGTATGTTATTTCTAGTATAAGAACAGACCATGGAGGTGAATTTGAAAATCAAGATTTTACAAAATTCTGTGATGAATCTGGTTTTCAGCATGTGTTCTCCTCTCCATATACTCTAGAGCAAAATGGAGTTGTGGAAAGAAAGAATAGATCTCTTCAAGAAATGGCTAGAACTCTTTTAATTGAAAGTAACATCTCTTCACGATTTTGGGCTGAAGCAATTTCAACAGTATGTTATATTATAAATAAGTTTTTTTAAGGTCTATTTTGGAAAAACCCCTATGAATTATTCAAAGGAAAGAAGCCTATTATTTCATACTTTCATGTGTTCGGATGCAAATGCTTTATATTGAAAAATGCAAATGATCGAGTTGGTAAGTTTGAAGAAAAATCAGACGAAGGCATCTTCCTTGGATATTCTACCTCAAGCAAAGCCTACAGAGTCTATAACAAGAAGAGTCAATCTGTGGAGGAATCAATGAATGTCAAATTCCAGGATTCTATGCAAAATGAATCTATTCAGACTCATCTTGAAGAATCTAAATCTGCTCCAGACTCTACAAAGTCTAAATCTCAAGAAGCAATTCAGACTCTGAAAGACCAGCAACAAGTGGTTATTGAAGATTCAAATGAAGGAAGTGATCATCAACCTGACAAATCAACTAGTAACTGGAAGGATAAGTCCAGTCATCCCAAAGATCTCATTATTGGTGACATTAATGATGAAATTCGCACAAGATCTAAAAGGCATGAAGAGTCTAGTGCTGTGGCTCTTATTTCTGAAATAGAACCAAAAAGCATAGAAGAAGCTTTATTTGATGAAAGCTGGATTGAAGTTATGCAAGAAGAACTCAGACAATTCAGCATTAATGATGTCTGGGAATTGACTCCTAAACCAAAAGGTAAATCTATTAATGGAGCAATGGGTTTTCAGGAACAAGATGAACGAGAAATGAAAAGTTGTAAGAAACAAAGCAAAACTTGTGGCAAAGGGATATACGCAAGAAGAAGGGATAGACTATGATGAGACTTACGCACTAGTAGCAAGGTTAGAAGCAATTCGATTATTACTTGCTTTTACTTGTTATAAGAATTTCAGGTTATTCCAAATGGACGTCAAAAGTGTTTTCCTAAATGGATTTATCCATGAGGAAGTCTATGTGGAACAACCACCTGGGTTTGAAGACCCAAAGAAGCTAGACTTAGTATTCAGACTGAAAAAGGCCTTGTATGGTTTAAAGCAAGCACCTCGAGCTTGGTACGACAGGCTAAGTAAGTTTTTAATACAAAATGGTTTTGACAAAGGAAAAGAAGACACTACCTTGTTTATCAAAAGAGAAAGCAAAAGTTTTTTACTTGTTCAAATATGTGTTGATGATATTATTTTTGGATCCTCTAATGAAAGTCTGTGCAAGAAGTTCTCTAAGTCTATGCATGATAAATTTGAAATGAGCATGATGGGAGAGCTAACCTTCTTTCTTGGACTTCAAGTGAAACAATTGAAGGAAGGGACTTTTATTCATCAGGAAAAATATGCTAATGATTTTGTCAAAAAGTTTGGATTGGAAAATTGCAAAAAGACTGATATACCAATGTCAAATTCCTTGAAGATAGATAAAGATGAAGGAGGAAAGAAAGTTGACCAGAAGCTATACAGGAGTATCATTGGTTCACTTCTTTATCTTACTGCTTCTAGACTTGACATTTTGTTTAGTGTTTGCATTTGTGCTAGATTTCAAGCAGACCCTAAAGAATCTCATCTAAGTGCTGCAAAGCGTATTATCAAATACATTGCTTCAACTTCAAGTATCGGCCTGTGGTATCCCAAAAAGGGAGACTTTACTCTTCTTGGATACTCAGACGTAGATCTAGCCGGTTGCAGAGTTGATAGAAAGAGCACCTCGGGTACCTATTAGTTACTTGGAAATAGGACAGTATCTTGGTTTTCAATAAAGCAAAATACAGTAGCTCTTTCTATAGTAGAAGCAGAGTATGTAGCTCTTGGAAGTTGTTGTTCACAAATTCTGTGGATAAAATAGCAGCTAAGAGACTTTGGAATTGAAGATTCATGCATGGAGATTAACTGTGATAACACCAGTGCAATCAATCTTACCAAAAATCCAATTATTCACTCAAGAGCAAAGCATATAGAGATTCGACATCACTTCATTAGAGATCATGTTCAAAATGGAGAAGTTTCGATTTAGTTTGTTGACTCAAAGAACCAACTGGCGGATATATTTACAAAGCCTTTGGAGAAAAATCAATTTGAAATCATCCGTTCCAAACTCAACATCTTGAAGCTTGAAGAAGTTAAAGTCTAGAGACTCTCAAACTCTCAGACTCAGACAATCATGGGTCTTGACTGTAAGTTATTCTCTTATTAAATCTCGGAAAGGTACGATCATTTATAATTGATTTATGCTATCTTCAATTTCCGTGAAAAGTGCAATTTTACCTTTTCAAAAAAAAAATTGGCAATTATTTTTTTTTTAAAAAGGCAGTTATTATTGAAAAGGCATCTTTTCACTTTCCTTTATGACGTTTGGGATTTTATCTTTCGACTGGGCTATATACAGTCGGTTCCTCTCCGCTTAACTCCAAAACCCTAAAAAGCATCGATCTTCCATTCTTGTCTTCCTCCCTTATTTAATCTTCGAAAAAGTTGTCATTTTTCTTGGGAAAGTCAAGCAAGGAATCTTTCAAAGACTAAGAAAGATGTCGTCTTCAAGAAAGTCTTCGAGGATCGCAAGCAGGGGACCACGGCGAATGAGTGAGGGGCCTACTCACTTTGATCTCACCGAGGAAGAGGAGTCACCAAGTCAGCAACAGAGCCCGCAACATTCTCAACAGCGTCATTCTCCACCAACTAGTCCACAGGGTGTGGGTCATCATCAAGAGGAAGAAATCATTGAAGACACCGATCTTGTAAGAGTTCAAAAGCCTAACTTTATTATAAGCTTTACCGTGCTTTAAAGAGTATTGGTACTCCTTTGAATACGTTGGTGAGTTCCTTAAGGACAAGGGATATGGGAATGAGTACATCTTTTTGTGAAAAATGGAAGATTTGGGAATTGCTTCTAAGGGGATGGTAGAAGAAGCCCTTGCAAATATCTCAAGTGATCCGCGTGTTGGGGGATTTAATCCAATAGATGGAAATGATGATGATAAACTGTACAACCAATTTCAACCGAGAATGGGTGTTGCAATGGAAATTTGAGGAAAGAGGACAGATTTGTTTAGATCAAAGGAACAGAAGGATCTATACTCCAAATTGTTGAAACGTGGGGTGATAAACCCTAGGAGTGTGGATTTTGATTTCCTGGATGCTGTGAATGTGAACTTGAGGGAAAAGTTCAGTTTTCTTCAACTAGAACAGTTATGTTTTGACACCACAGAGGGTTATGCTCAATTAACTGCATATTTCTATTCAAATCTTAGTTTCTTGGATGCGAATAGAATATCTTTTAGTGTCCGAGATCAGGACTTTGTGGTTGATGTGGATATGCTGGCGGATGTGATTGGGGTTGAGAGAGGAAGGTATCAACCCATAAATGTCTCTATTGCTCGTGCAACATTGGAACTTGTTAAAGACAGAAGGACAGAAGAAAAGATTTCCTACTCAAGGATGCATGCGAACAACATTCTACTTCACAAGATTGTGATCAATTGCCTCAGACCGAAATCAACTTCCAAGATTGATGTTTCAAACTCAGAGGCAAAGTTGATGTACGCCATCAATGCTGAAAAAAAAGTTTTCTCTTCCTCACACTATTTTGTTCCACATGTATAGAGCAATGGTGAAGGACAAGGGCCAACTTCCTTATCCAGGTCTTGTGTCAAAGATATTCAGACATTTGAATATTCAGCCTCCACAAATTCTTTGTGTTCGACCGTGTGACAAAATGGTGGTAGGACTGAAAATGGTGTTGAAAATGCGTCTGAAAGAACTTGACAAGGCATTGGAGAAATTTAAAGAGAAAACCCCTATCAAAACTCATCAAGTCTCTTTTGCAGCAAAAAGAAAAGGGAAGGAGCCCATGGTTGCTCCATCCAAAAAAGAAGAGCTCTCATCATTGAGGATGAAGATGATGAGGATGACCTCACCATTTCTGCTATAGCATTGAAGAAGCTAAGTCGTTATGTTCCAAAATCAATGGAACGACAGGAGAAAGAAGCAGAGGAGAGAGAAAGACAGCAGAAAGAAGCAGAAGAAGAAGAGAAAGTAGAAGAGAAAGGAGAAGAAGAGAAAGAAGAAGAAGAGAAGTAGAAGAGAGAAAATAAGAAGAGGAGAGAGAAGCTGAAGAAAAAGCAGAGGATGAGAGATTTGAAGAAGAAGAAGAAGAGACAGCAAATCAAAAGGAAGAAGAGCATGAAAAACACTCTTCTCCACCTGAAGCCATGGAAACAAGGGGAGATAAGGAGCAAAGAGGAACGACCTCCTATCCCGTTACCAGTGAAGGAGTCAACCGTTCTTCAGCAGATCCAGAGGACATTTATGCCTCTCAATTTCCTGAGGAGGGTCATGATGCTTCATCGCCAAATCTGCATAATTATGCTAATATACCATCGTTTGCCGTTACTCCATCAGATTGTGCTGAAGCTAGTACGCAGACTGATAATACAGTAGATTTTCGCAGAATTCTTGATGTTCTCTTGGAAATGCAAGGTTAGATATATACTTTGGAGTGCGAAGTTCAAAATTTGAAGAATGCTGGACAAGCTTCTTCCGTTTCCTTGTCTGATCAGATCCAAGCCCTTGCTCTTCAAATTCAAGCCAATGCTAAAGGTGAAGAGGTGGCTCATCTAAGGGAAGACTTGAAAAAGCTGGAAGGCATCGTTCAGTCTATGGGAGATTTCAAGCTTGTTCGTGTTCCCAAGCAAATTTGACTTCATTCTATCTCAACCTTTTTTATGATGACAAAAAGGGGGAGAGATGCAAGCTTTGAAAAACTTTGAACTTAACTTGTTGAATTTTTAGTTTGTTTGTTTGACTTGTGTGTCTGGATAAGGACTGAATGTGGATTTGGATTTGACTGCTGCTTTTATATTAAGTATTATTGATATCTTATGAATGGCTTTTCATGCAAGACTAACCTATTTTCTGTGGTTGCAGATTCTAGTGTTATCATTAAGTCATTAATCTTTATGAGATATCCATATTGCTTGAGTAATGTTTTGTAGGTCAAAGTTATTCAAATCTGCAGGAAAGTTTTGTCACCATCAAAAAGAGGGAGATTGTTGGAGAAATCTTTCTGGAATATTTTGAAGCTGACAAAACGTTTCTATCAGTCTAGTTTGAAGATTTGCAGACTCTACTATTTAAAGTCTGAAGACCTCCGGACTGCCAGACTCAAGACTTAAAGTCTATTCTCAGTGATAGTTTCTAATCCTTTGAAGAAAGGCTGTCCAGATCTGAGTGCTTCATTAAGGATTTAGCCTTATCGATTGGAGAAGATCTCTTGGCTGGATATGACATAACGGATTCCTTTATTCGAATCAAGATTGATTAAGGATCCGATGATTGGCGAAGTATTCTTGGAAGGTTCTACTTATGGAAACCAAGATCCTGATTGTATGGGCGAGCAGGATTGATGGGCTATCGACATGTTCCTTTAATAGCTCGAATGATCTTCCTAATTGATTCTGTCCAACGGGAAGATTGGAAGAATTCCTTTGGTAAGTGCCAACGGGTATGATGGCATAAAGGAGTATAAAAGGAAGACGTTCCGGTTGTTCGAGAAGGTGCACGATAGATGAATTCCAAAGTCTAAAGCTCCTTGATTTGTAGTCAATTCATTTACTGAGCGAAATCTTGTACACAAAAAAAGAGTATATTTCGAGATACCTTGAGGAAGTGTGGTAGAATATCTACACTGTGGAATCAAGGGAAAGCATTGCTGTAACATCTCTTTTGTTCATAGTGAAATCCAGCTAGTGGGCTGTCAGTGCAGAAGAGTGGACGTAGGCTTGGAATAAGCCGAACCACTATAATCCTTGTGTTCAATTTTCTCTTCCCCACTCTCTGTTTTACTCTGATCTTAGATCATTTCATTAACTAAAGGAGAGCTTCCTTTCTATTGTCTGTCTAGTATTGTTTTTGTATCTCGAAAAAAATTGTTTTTACACCTATTCACCCCCCTCTAGGTGTTTATACTAGCTATATCATTTCATAAATGCAAGTTGCCCCTTAAAAGTATCATCTCCTAGTCATTGCCTAATCAATCCAACGGCCTTTTTGCAGCCTGCAGCCTCTTTCTGTCAAATTACTTTGCGTTTGGTGACATCAATCCTGGGATCTGCACTCTGCAGCCTCTTTGTGTCATTGCAAGATGAAGCCTGCGGTCTCTTTCTGTTGAATTTGTTAGAAATGTGACTGCTTTTGCAGTATTGAACGACCCACTTGCTATGACTCCCCATTGGCTTTAAATCCTTTAGCTAAAATTTCATCCCACCAAGCTTACTCCACTGCTCGCTTAATTCTACCTCTTTCATAAAGCCCAGCGATCAAAGTGGGGAAGCTCCCAACATCCGGTTCAAGTCCAAGTTTGAAGGCTATATACTCAAAACAGAGAACCCAAGAGATCTTTCCAAGTGGCAACTTGCCAGAATTCAGAGAATCTAAGCTTGAACTAGTCTGCTTTTAGAGTAATAACCTTTTTGTGGTTTTTTCAAGAAATTTTTTTAAAGATTAAAAAATATACATAATAAATCACTAATTAGGTTATAGTTTGGTTAAATTAGCTGAACGATTCAAGTGGATCGATGGAAAAGGGGAATAAAAAACCATAGCTTTACTCTTGAAAGAACATTGACATTACCGCATTGTTAGCAAGTGATTAAGGTCATTGACTTTGGCTTTACTGTTTTTCTTCTACAGCACCGCAGTACATATTTTGCAAATAAAATATGCATTTTCTTTGTGGCCTTGTGGTGGGGATACGGATTCCTATAGTCTCATTAAAGGTTTTTCCTATGAATTTCGGTAAAAATTGTTGTCAAAACTTTTGCCAAAGAGAAACAGAGGAGGATCGACGAAGTCTTGGTCGCGGTGTAGAGTGGGTCAAGAGGCACCGTTCCTTCAGAAGACGACATCAGATACGGGAGATCTTGATTTTGACTTTGGAGTACTCTGTGGATTCTCTCTCATCTTTTTCTTAAATATCTCGGATGCATTGTCGTTATTAGTTATTGTTTTTATTATTATATTATTGACCAAAGATCCATGGAGTAAAGCTAAACTCCTGGTACATTGTTCTTATTACATCTCTCTTGTAACATCAATCATGTTGTATTCTCTTATTGGCCATAATCAGTATTTATATAAAATCGATCATTTGGGACCATTCGTAATTTATTCCCTCACACCACTGATTCGATGTGATAATGTTATCAAATGTCTATATCTTTTAATTCTCGACTCTTCATTTCACCACTTAAATGATATTGAAGGTCCATTGTAGCACCAACTGCTTCTTGAGGGATAGCTATAAAGATTATTGCCGTGCTAGTCTCCAGGATGGAAACTGGAGCAGCGCCCCACATACCGACAAGAAGGCCTGCTTGTACTTTTTTTCCTAAGGAAAATTACAACAAACATTTTAAGAACATCATAAAGATGCGACATTGGATTTGCAAATTATAGGGATTTCGATTTTCTACAAGGAGCTCATGACATTTCGCATTGTACCTTTCTTTGTACAACTTGTTAGTCAACATTCAGGACCTACCATCAGCCTAAGGCCGATTTTTCGTGAGGAACTATGGTTCTATCTATGATGCTTGATCGAATCAAAATCTAGAGTTCTATTCACATTATCAGCTCAGTTAAAAGTAATTTTATCGTGATTCTTCCGTGAGAAGAAGGTAAATGTGATGGCATGAAGAGAATCGGTATTCGATGTGTCGTGGATGCTTCCATCTTCCTTGCAATGGAGTTTTCACAATCAATACAGCGCAAGGGACAGAAACTCCATTACCTGAACGGAGTACTTCACAGTGAGGCTCGCGACGCTATCGCCGCACTTAGTCCGGCGCGAGATCGCGAACTTCCCTATGCCGTTATCCCTCCAGAAGCTGCCCAAGCTCGGGATGCCAACCACCTCCTTCAACCTCCAGGGGGCCGTGAAGGCTCGGGTGACCATGTCGCGATCGGAGGCGACGGAGCTCCAGATGCGGCAGACGCAGCTCGCGCGGGCCAGGTCCGGGACGGGGAGCTTCTCGAAGATGAGCCGGAGGGTGTCGCAGCAGGCAAGGGCAGAGAAGTGCGAGTGCATTGGCGAGATGGTGGAATCTTCGGCGGCGGAGGCGGAGGAGGAGGCGGCGGCGGAGGTCGGCGGCGGAGGAGGGGGAGGTGGAGGCTCCCGGTTTTCGCCGCAGCAGCCGATTTGGTTTTGGAGATGAGAATGTCTGAAATATGGTTTTGGATGGTTTTGGTTTTGGCTTTGAATGGTGGATGGTAGGTGCCTGAAATATGGTTGAATTACGGTTTTTTGCCCCGTATTTTGTCATTTATTACAAATCGCCCCTGACTTTTCGATTTTTGCGATGTCTCCCTAAAATTTGAAATCGGTTGCAATGTCAGACTGGTGTGACTTCCATCATTTTTCAGTTTGACCACCGACCATGTGCTTGTCACGTGACTGAGTTGATGTTTCAATTTCATGGAGGGTAAATCCGTCGGATAATAACATGCAAATTGCATTTTAACCCCCAAACTTTGGCACGTATGAGAAGTTGCCCTAACTCTCCCGTATATTTCTCTACCACTTTTTGTCAGCAATAGAAATTATAAAATCATTTCCTTTGATTTATAAAATATTTTTTTAACAACGATTTATAAAATATTGCTCACACAAAAACTTCACGAAGGCAAGTATACCGATTTGGTATTTTTTTTATAAAATAGCTAGACACATCGTCATACTACATGAACATCTGATGTTCGTATAATGTTCCTACACAAACTAATGATAGTGTTAAACTATCGTGTCCTTTATTTAGCAATCAAAACAATTGACTTACTAAGTAATTACTTTAATTTGTGCTAATAAATCAGTTTTGCAGGTTCTATTGTGTCTTGCAAATTTTATGACTTTTGCTTACATTTCTTAAATTGCTTATATGTCTTACCCTGTGTTGCAAGCCCTAAGAAGTCATTTTTATAAATGATACACAGATTTTTTTAGTTGATTACATATACCTTTGAAAGTTTGGATGAAGTTTGGAGGCCATAACTAAAATCAAATATAACATTTATTATTGACTAATTATTTTAGAAGTATGGGTTTGTTTCACAAGTTTTGGATTCCGCAATAAAATATCTTTTAGCAATTGTTATATTTTGGTTTTTATTAAAAGAGACTCAAATTATATATTAGTTTTGAATATACACCTTATAATCTCGAGTTCAAAGAAGTCGCCCACTTGACACGGGCTTAATATCAACGATAATTAATATCGAAACCTGATTGGTGACATCATACATAATAATGAAAGGCCATTAAAATTAAAGTAGTTTACACAATGTTGAAGGCGCTTCAACAACACTAGATATTAACAAGATGCCTGGAAAGCACCATTTCGTACTAAGTTCAAGATATAACATTGGAATCTAATCAACGACGCTAAATAATGAAGACAACACCTAGTAGACAATACTTCTAGATGGATATGAGGACACAACATTGGAATTTAATTAACGACACTAGACAATGATAATATAATATCACCTAGTACACCTTGTTCCTAGATGCACATCAAGATAGAACATCGGAATCTAATCGATGACACAAGCAAAGGCAACACCTAATGAACGCTGCTTTTGGATGAGGATGATGACCCAATGCCGGAATCTAATTAATGACATTGGATAATGGGCGAGCATCGGAATCTAATCAAGAGCACCGTTCGCCCTTGACCTTCCTCAGGTTCCTTCTGGTCCTGCGATTTTTGGTTCACAGACAATTGCATGGTCCTTGGCTCCGACCTCTGCCGCGCCCCCGGTTCCCTTCTGGCGTTGTGAAACGTTGCTGAATGTCCTGCAAAGCTACCAACACTTGCACCTATAAGTCTTGGGAGTTGGTCCCTTGCGCCATTGATTCCGACTCGATACCAAGCTGTTAGGATCGGAATTCTAACACGGTTTCTTCACATATGTGGACGCGTAATTTTGAAACGTCTACGAGATGTTTCCATAGTTGTTTCCACCAAAGATTCAAGCAGAATCTCAAAGGCTTTGATTTTGTTTTATTTCTTGAATGCATAATTCCTCGTAGGAGGTACAATTTATAGTTTTCATACAACCTAGGAATTTTATTATAAAAGGAAATGGAAATACTAATGATGCAAATTGACCCAGCTATAATTATAATTGATTCAGCTACTAATTCTATTCCATTTTGAGCTTTCCTTGATTCTTCCTTCCATCCCGATAAGTCATCATCCCTTCAATTTTGGTCTGAAAATCTTCATTCTCTGTCCCAGATTCCATTTTAAGCTTTCTTGATTTTTGTTTCCATCCCGAGAAATCATTCTCCCTTTATTTTGGCCCGAAAATCTTCATTCTCTGTCCCGATTTTGGCTTTCCACTTTGGATATGTATCTTGACCGTGACAATCGGACATACAAAAATGAACAATTTGAGAAGTTATTTGAGCTTAAGGTTCCTCCGGGTGAGCGATGCGAATTTTAGCAGAGATTTTGAGAAACTATCTCCTGAATTAAGATGGCTTGACGGGATGTCCCTTATCTTTTGAGGCAACCAACTTGTGTCTAGAGAAACTAATTAAGCTAGGATTGACACAATGCGCAATTACAGAACATTGGAATGGATGGAGCTTAATCAGGGTAAGCCGAAATGACACATCTTGATGTCGATTTTCTAATACTGATTACTCCTTGACAACTAATTCCCATTATACTTCTCATTCTTATAGATGGCAAAGTGGCTCAAAGTTCTAGACCTTACTAGGTGTGATCATTTACAATGTACTCCCAACTTCTCGGCTCTCCAAAATTTAGAAATTCTCATCCTTAATGTGAACATCTGGAGCAAATTCACCCTTCTATTAATGAATTAGGAGAATTGAAGGAACTTGTTTTGGATTTTACTACTATAAGAGAAATTCCTGCTATCGGTTCGCCGAGAAAACTAGAGAAGCTTAGTGCCAAGCATTGTTATGGTATGGTTCAACTTTCGGACTCCATAAGCCATCTAGTGAATCTATTGACCCTCGAATTTATGCAATTGTTCGAAAGTGGTCGAACTTCTAGGCAACATTGGGTACCTTAAGAAGCTGCAGAGCTTGCTATTTGGCACAACTTCTACAATTTCTTGCCCATCGACACGGATCCCAAACTCCATTGGGAAGATGGAGTCATTGACTGAACTTAACTTGTCCAGCACAAGCATAACATAGCTACTAACTACCATCTTCCATTTGGGGATTTCCATAATTTGGAAATCCTGAAAATTTCTCCTACTAGGATCTAAAAGTTGCCAGGTACTATTAGAAGGTTAGGGATCCTAAAGAACCTTTCCGGGAGTCACTAGGTAGAGTTGCGCTTTGCCTCTTCTTTTTACCTAATCCATCAAAGAGGACTCACTATTTATGATTGTATGTCGCTGGAATCTCTCCCAGAGCTTCCTCCACGACTATAGAAGCTTCATGTTGCAGGATATGGCAAGTTGAAACGCTTGCCAAGATTAGAGCTCCATGAATGCTATAGACCGATGCAAAGTGAATGCCGGCAAGTATCAATATCCCCAACCACTGAAGTTTGCCCTAATGGCCACCCTTCCAACATGAAAGGGGGAGATGGGGTTCAATCCCCCTTCTCATCAAGGTGACGAATTAGTTTCAAGTGTAGGTTTCGACTTCCACGCCCTGCAAAGAGGCAAAGCAAAAGTCTGAGAGTGAGAGTTAGAATAAGAGTGATAGAGTAGGACCGACCTAAAAAAAAAGTATCAATATCCCCAAAAATGTTGGCCATAGAAGGTTGCATGAGGTTGACTAAGTTGGATGGCCTTAGACAATGTGCAAAGCCCTTGAGATGCGTGCCAATGAGTCGAAAAAAAAAAAAAAAAAAAAAAGAATCAGCCACATCCAAACCTCGTCCAAGCCTTTTTTGTTGTTATTTTTCAATTGATTATGGTAGATATTACATCAAAACACATTGAAAATTATTTATTAGATTTTTGTTCTCTTTTTTTTTTTTTTTTTCAAGAAACAAAAAAATAAAATCATGCACTGTTTAAAGTGTTACCAAACAAGCTCTTAGCCTTCTACACCTTTTACACACACACATATTAAATTAGATTTGGACCACAAGATTTATGTAAGTTTTATATGAGTCTTGCTAAATCTAACGACTTAAATTCAAATTAAGATGAGTGTATGTTGAGTTCATTAAGGGTGCATTTAGTAATATTTTTATTCTCATGAATAATTTCTATTTAGAAATAATTTTTTTTCATTCTATTTCAGGAAAAAAGAAATAGATTTTTGTTACTTCTTTTATCTGTTTCAAATCTATACCTTGGCCACATTTCTATTGAGGGAATAGAAAAATTAATTGATATTATCAAACGGATTTATATTTTATTTTATTATGAGGAATAAAAGAACATAAAAATAGAAAAACAAGATAATTGCCAAACATGCCTTGAATGATCACTAGAAAAATGAATAGGAAATGAGTGATGTGTCACATGGACATTGGTCAAAGGAATAGGCAAATGAGAGAAAAAGCTCACGCAGTTGTCGTACCACGTGAGTTGGCTTCCACATGCTCGGGTGTACCGCACTCGAGCATGAAGCCCGCTAAGAAGGAGCCATGTAAAAGCAAATGGGAAAATCATTATTATTTTCTCTTTATTGATTAACATGAATTGCATGTGAATGTAGTTTAGACTCATTAAATTTCTATGTAGTTATATTTTTTTACTTTAAATTCACAACAACCCATTCTCTTTAAATTTTTGCTAAAATCATATACAATCTAACTCACTAAATATGAGTTAAATTGTAGATTTCTTTTTTTAGCCATTTTAACGCCAACATAAGACTTCCATTTCCACTGTGGGAAAGCAGAAGGTTGCTCATCCTCACTTTGATTTGCACGGCTAGGTGGTCCAATTACAAGCAAATCTGAATAAAAGGTGAGGGATTAAAGAAGCAAATTGCCGAGTAAAGAAAACGATCACATTGCATGGCTCTTTAAGGAGTACCATGATGTGAAAACTAATTATGCATTTGGTAATTATTATGTTTTCAGAAACAATTTCTGCTCATATGATTCTTTTTTATTTTGTTCTTTGAACAAGATTTTAAGGATTTTAAGGCATTTGATAATTACTCAAAATTTCTAATTCCCGAATAGAAATAAATTTGATATAAAATTTAAAATTTTTTGTGACTTGAAATTTCTTTTAATTTTTTAATACTTTTATTAAATTTTTCTCTTTTAATTTTTAATAAATTTATTTTATTTTATTTTATTTTTAAAAATTTTATTACATAATTTTATCGTATTTTTCAAAATAATTTTATTATGTCATTTTATTAAATTTTTAATATAATTTTATGTTAAGAAAGTGAAAAAATTCCAAATAAAAGTCCGAAGTGCCATCATTTTCCAATATAAGAGCCTAAAATATACATTGTTTCAAATAATATTAGTCTAAAAAAAGGCCTGAAGTGATTATGGTTATTTCAAATAAGGACCTAGCCTTGTCGGCTCATCGACAAACAAAAAATTTTGGCCAATCAGGGATATTTTCGTCCAAATACAATTTAAATTTAAATTAAATTAGATTAAATTTTTATTTTAGGAAAAAAAAAACAGAGCTAGGAGGGAACCTCCCTCTCTTGCGTGTTCATCTTTTTGTTTTAATTTTTAATTTTTTTGGAAGAAAGAATAGAAAAAGAAAGAAAAAAAAAAAAAAAATTGAAAAGACGAAATTGCCCTTGACTAAACATTGACTTTAGACCCTTTTATGATATTGATATAGTCACTTCAAATCTTTATTTTAAATAAGATTCACTTCAAGCCTTTATTTGAAATAATGTCCACTTCAAACCCTTATTTGTGAAAATGATAGCACTTTAAACTCTTATTTGAAATTTTTCCTAATTTTATATATATATTTTAAAATTATTTTAATTTTTTAATAATTTCATTATAAAATTTTATTATATGTTTAGATTATTTTATTATATTTTTATTTTTAATTTAATTATATAATTTTTTATATTTTTATTTTTTTAATATAATTTTTTTTTTAAATAATTTTTATATTTTTTAATAATTTTTTTAATTTTTAAAATAATTTTATTTATATTTTAAATAATTTTATTATATTTTTACTACTAGAGGAAAAGAAGAGAAAATAAAAGCAAAAAGAAAAGAAAAGAACGTGATTTAGCTTGATTTTGAAGTTATTTTCGAGAAAAGAATCATTTTTTCTACTTCTTGATTCTATTCTAAATCTATTCCTAGGAATATTGTTCTAAGAATTAAAAAAATTTATCAAATAGATTTTTGTTATTTTTTTAATAATAGAATCATATATTATTTGGCACGTTACAAAATATGGCCTAATTTTCCAATGTGAACACCTTGACTCCAACGTAAACTATGGATTCTTTCAATTAGCATTTTAGAAAACTCTTTTAACTCAAAGTTCTTTACATTTTTCCAAAAGTTTTCCCCAAAAGTCCAACCAAACGCATCTAATGGGTCAGGGAAAGCTAGAGGTCGCCCATCTTCATTTTGATTTGAGTGGCCACACGGTCCAATTACAAGGAAAAAGTAACAAAGTATCCTTAAAAGTCCACAGCGAGATAGTCTTGGTTGAAGGTGACGATTAGCTTTCCACGCCACCATTGAAAATGAGTTAGAAAGTAGATTTTTGATTAATTATAACACCTCTTGTGGAAAGAGACTTTCGTTTCAATGGGTGGGGAAAGTGAGAAGTTGCCCTTCTTCACTTTGACTTTTGCAGCCATGCGGTCCAATTACAAGGTGAACTAACGAAAGGTTTATGTAAAGATTTTTGATTAATTTTAGCGCCTCTTGTGGAAAGAGACTTTCGTTTCAATGGGTGGGGAAAGTAAAAAGTTGCCCATCTTCACTTTGATTTTTGCAGCCACGCGGTCCAATTACAAGGTGAACTGACGAAAGGTTTATGTAAATTGCTAGGAGTGTTAATGGTTCGATTCGTTTCCAATTACTAATAAGTGAGCTGAATCTAATCAAATCGTGACCCGAACTGAAAATTCAGTTTGGTTCGGTTTGATTTATCAGTTTTTCTTTTTAGGCTATGCTTACTAGAACCAAACTAAATAAGAGTGAAAAATGAGAGATTTTAAGTTGGGCATTTAATTTTTGTTGAGAATTTTGATTTGGCTTAGTTAACCGAACCAGAATAATCCGAGGCAAAAAAAAAGGATTATTATTTTTATAATCCGAATCAAGAACTGAATTAAATCAAAAATACACTAAATCTCGATATAGTTTAGATTTCGATTTTGGTTTGGGTTAGATTCTGACACCCATACGAATTACCAGACGAAAGACGCGCGATCCACGGCAAGATTGCGTGAGAGCAGAAATAATTTCCAATGTGAACGCCTCGCGGAAGTCGTCAAGCGAAAATGATGATCGCGTTGTGGCGAAAAATAGAAAGAGGGGATGATTGCAGGGCTCCTGCAGAGAAGCAACGAAAATATCTTCGAAGTCTACGGTGAGGTAGTCTTGTCAAATTTCAAGGAAAGTTTGTTTCGGTGGTCTTGGTCAAGAAGGTGAGGGTGAAAAAGCAGTACAATTGCCACGTGAAAAGACGCGCAATCTTGTCGCGCAATCCTCTCCACAAGAATGCGCGTCTCCTTTGGGGCAAGAGTGAGAAGTCAAGCTTTATTTAAAGTCCCTAGTGCTTGTGCCTCAGGAGCATAAACGCCAATCACCATAAATCACTTGAGACGCTCTTTGTTCTGAGAGATCTGATCTTGGCAGCTCTAGTTTGAGGCGTGAAGCTGATCCTCAGATTGTATTGTTTCTTGGGATCCAAACACAACTTGATCTGCTTCAAGACAATTTCTTCTCGAACACGAAAACCCATCACAGTAATTTCATCTTTGCATCGCTCCTCCAGGTAAGCTCGACCTTCATTCTCTTGTCCATTACAATTGATAGGTTGAAGAAAAAACATTTGATTTTTACTCATTGCATAACACCTAGCATCCTTTAGGCTGTGTTTGGTCAACCGGATAAAAATCAAGATAGGATATGTTTTATCATATCCCGTGTTTGGTAAATGTCTAGGATAGGATAAGGTCGGATATAGAAGGGATATAAACCGGATAAAAAAATCCGAGAGAGAGTGGGATAAGGTCGGATAGGATTTCTTTTATCCGAAATATAAAACCCTATGCTTTTTTTTCTTTCTATGTCGTTCACCCACAAACTACTCTCTGTTTCCAAAGTATCGACGTTGAAGCTTCTCCTCAATAGCTCTCCGATTCTCATCAAAATTTTACGAAAGTGACGAATTTTCAAAGGTAAATAATCATTCTCTCTCCCTTTCCTCGCCCAACCAGCTATAGACGCTTCTTTGAGGGCTAGTTTTTCTATGTGCAGAGCAGAGGAGGCCACGACCTTCTTTGCAAACCCAAGGATCAATGTCCCCCGGTCATCCCGAGCGACTCCGGCAACCGACCCCTTCAACGAATCCGCTAGCCAGGACCAGGAGCCATTGATTTCATCTTCACGAAGCCCTTTCCCGGTAGCAGTGACCATGAACACGGTATGATTGTCTTCTGACTTATTCTGGATTTTCCCTTAAGTGTTCGGTTTGATGAAATCCTTGCTCAAAATGACTGAAATACCCATTTGTATTTTGTGGCGTTCTTTCTTGTGTAATTGGACCAAATTGGATGGATGGGTGTTGTGGGCTAGAGGGGAAGAGTGTAGGCCATGGCTAGTTTTTTTTTTTTTTTTTTTTAATTTATGGATTTGGATTTGATAGTTTGAATGTGCATATAATGCAAACGATAGATTGGATAAAATATGAAGATATCCGATTTTAAATCTGTTGCTCACCAAACTGTAGATTGGATAGGATATGAGGATATCCGACTTTAAATTCGCAGTTCACCAAACAGTTGATGGGATATGAAGAAATCCATGGATTTCTTATCATATCATATCCAATCCTATCCCATTTAGAAATCCGGACACCAAAATGCAGCCTTAGAGCATACAAAATTTTGCATGTGAGGTTCCTCAACTTTTCCAAAATCATCATCACATATATTGCTAATTTTTTCTTAGCTCTTCTTATTCAAACTAATCGGTATGAATGGTTGGATTGGTTAAACCCGGCGAATCGCATGCTAGCCCTTTACCTCGATAATGTTTCAAAACTAAACTCCTTTGGACCAAAAAGTCCATTCGATAAAATTACAAAAATACCCTTCTATACCCAATTTTTGGTCCATCGGTCCTATACGTACCCCAATTGTATAAATTACTTAAAGCCATGAAACATCCAAAATACTCGATTTTTGCAGGAATAATTCCTCTTTTTCTTGAAAAAAGTTAAAGATTAAAATTTTTCCAAATATTGACCGTTTCTTTTCAATAATTGCATAGAGCCCTGCAAAGGCTACTAATCACAATTGTCAATAACAAACATTTATTTGAACAAATCATATCAACTAGAGAATTTTTGGATGTTTGGAAAATTGTCCATTATATTTTTCCAATTCTTGTAATTTCTGGAAAATGACAAAGAATTCAAATGTTTTCCAAAAATTATGAAAAATTCACAATTGTACTATGTTTTTTGCTGGTTTCAATGGAAAACTTGAAAGCGAGCAAAGTTGCTTCCTCTTCATGTTGCCGATTTCGCAATTGAATTACGACTCTCACTTGAAACCACATGCATTTTCACTTTTTACGACTCTCGCCGGCTGGTGAACATTTTAGCCGGCCGACAAGTTCAGGTCCTTATTTGAGACTTGTTAACTACTCCGGGTCCTTATTCGAGACAACGGCCACTTCGGGTCCTTATTTGAGAAAATAGGCTCACTTTGGGTCCTTATTTGAGATTTTCCCATCCGTTTATACCAAGGAGTCTAGTCATTTCTCAACCATTTATACCAATACCTTATTTCTCAAGTTTGGAAATAAGTCATCATTTATCGTATCTCAAGTTGGAAGCATGATTGTTGCAAAACATAGCTATTAAATTTGGATGACGTCTTTGCAAAAAGTTTCTACCAATAGATTCTTAAACTTTAGAATGTAAAGTAATTGGAACATTTTTGTGGGGCCAAGAATTATGGATGAATATGTGAATTTTATCAAATTAGTGAGCCTAAATATAATTTCGGAAAGTTAAGCGGCGCCCCCTCAAGCCCCCTTTAAATCCACCCATGTTGTTCGACATTTTGGATGTGGCGGGAGAACAACTAAAAAAAAGGAGAAAACTAGGGGGATGGGAATATATGATAGAGAGAGTTAAATGAGAGGATATTAGGGAAACGAAGAGAGAAGCACCAGGAAATAGACATAAATGGCACATTTATCGAGAATGGTTCAGGGAGGCTGCCATTTTTAGTGTAGAGCAAACTAGTTGGGAGAGAGCCAAATGGCAAATATGCTTAGAGAGAGAGAGTTTACCTTTTCGTCTTTTTATGCTTTAAATTTCAAAATGAAGTTTTATTTAACGATTTAACCATTTAATTTTCTATTAATTATATTTGTTTTTTGATCGATTACGGATACTTCATTCTAGATGTTATGAATATCGGTAATCAGCACTTGATAAAGGCAGATATAAGGTACGCATGTGCTTTCGAATAGCTGCTTAAGTTAAACTACCGATCAAAGGTAAGGTTGAAGGAAATATGACAAAAAACTTAGATGATCTGGGTTGATATTAGTGGTCCTCACTTAAAACTCACATTATGCGAAGGGTGGGGATGCATTAGGCTTACATGCACTTAAGAATGTCTCAAAAAATTTAAGCACCACCCATTTAATTTTAGTTAGTTTTTACACGTGAGCCATGTTTTATATCTTGTAGCCTTCCAAATTTCCTCCCATTAGGAAAGTCCCGCTTCTAAAGACCTAGAGGACCCATTTTCTTTTTGTCCGTGTGCGGATGCAGCTTTTGATATTGGATTAACTAGTAGACACTCGCCTAGGAAGACTCGTTCATCAAACATTTTGCATTGGAACCGTTCAGAAAGCATGTGCTTTCGATCCAGCCTTTTCGTTTGTTTATGTACATCTTTTTGTGCAGTAAGAAGGCATCCTCTCTTCATTTTTGCCTATCAGACTTCCATGGAGAAAGGACAAAGTCAGAGTAAGGCAAACAAAAGGATCCACCGTTTCAATTTAGGCCGTCCCTTTGCGGTGTTCAATCATCTCAAGAAGAAGAAAAACGGTGCAGAGAAAGAGAGCACTGAAGGAGCATCCATTTCTTCCTTTATCTCTTCGATACCCACAGGAGGAGGTAGTGATCAATACGACATATTCTTGAGCTTTCGAGGCTCGGACACCCGCAAGGGATTCACCGATCACCTCTACCGCAGTCTGATCAATGTAGGGACCGTACCAATTTCCGTGTTCAAGGACGATAATAGCCTCGAAATTGGCAAGGATTTTGATTCAGAGATTCTCGATATCATCACGCAGTCTAAGATTTTGGTTCTTATTATTTCCGAAAATTATGCTTCGAGCAAATGGTGTCTCCGCGAGCTAGTTCGTATCATGGACTGCAAGAAGAGCATGTCTCACATGGTGTTGCCCATTTTTTACAAAGTGGACCCATCCGATGTGCGGTATCTAAAGGGAAAATTTGGGGAGGCCTTCCGTATGCGTGAGAAGCGTTTTGATGAGAAGGATATTCAAGAAGGGAAACAAGCCCTCACAGAAGTGAGTTACTTAAATGGATGGGAATCTGAAAAATTTGCTAATGGGTACTTCTCTTCCACCTACACTTTTTATTTTTCGTAAGTTTTTTTATTCAGCAAAACTGATGTGATATGGATGAACTGCTTTCCCTACAAGCTCACAAAACATCCCAGTATGTCCTAATGAATAACAATAATGGCCCAAAGACTACAAACCCTAGTACTCTGCTATTTTTCCCCTGCAAACTACACCAACAACAACTAAAACCTTAGGATCCCATACTCAGCCTTCCAAAGCTTGATCGACCCCAGATAAATTGACCTCCTATTGCCAACAGGGGTTGGCTTGGTTGATATGAATGGGACACTTCACATTGACCATGTCATAGGTTCAACTTCCACTGCTGCCAGTAACCACCATGGGTAGGTAATTTATAAGTTAATTACAAGTCCTCCATTTAGGGCCATCGCATACGCTGGCCTCGGAGGGATGGCCTCCCCTCCTCCTAAACTTTTTGTAATCAAAATAATCGACCTCCTATCCTTCAATTAGCAGCGACCATAGGCCTTATAACAAAAAGTTTACTTCTAAATATTCTCAATTTGCTCAGTGCAACACCTTATCTAATTTCAATAGGATCTATCTATTGGTAGAAAAAGGAAGGGGAAAATGAAATGACTACTACACCATCATCCTTCATTGTTATTCGTAAAACCAAAACATTTTGCATGTTAATTGGTTCCATCCATCCTTCACATATATGTGGGTGTCCTTTGAAGAGATTACGTAAAACTACGAAGTTATAATGAGTTACTATTGTTTGATAGGCATGAAGGAGAATTAGTGGAAGAAATCATCAAAACTATTTTGAGCAAGTTAAGACATGATTTTCAGCTTGATGTTCCTAAGCATTTAGTTGGAGTTGGCGATCATGTCAACAAAATTAGGAATTGGGTTGATACTCCTGCCAATCATGCTCGAATGATTGGAATATATGGCATGGGCGGGATTGGTAAAACAACTCTTGCCAAGGTCATCTACAATGAGCTGTTGAATGACTTTTTGCATCGTAGCTTCCTTCCAGATATACGAGAGACAGCTCACCACAACGGTATTCTTTATTTACAAAATCTACTAATTAAGGAAATACTACCCAATGAACATCAAGTTTGCAAAGTTGATGATGGAATTAGTTTGATCAAATCTAGATTCAAAGGAAAAAGGGTTCTCATTCTTCTAGATGATGTTGATCATCAAGATCAACTAAATGCTTTGGCTAGAGAACGTGATTGGTTTTCGACAGGAAGTATCATCATTGTTACGACTAGATATGAAGCTGTTCTTGATCAACCTGAATTCCAAGCAGACTACAAGTATGAACTGAGCGAATTAGATGAGGTGCATTCTTTGCTTTTATTTAAAAGGCATGCATTTCACATGGGCCATTGTTCGAAGGACTTTGAGGGTATCTCACGTGATATCTTATCCACCATGGGCGGGCTTCCCCTAGCTATCAAGGTCATAGGTTCATACTTGTATGGGAAAACAAATGGAAAAGTATGGCAAGATATACTGAAGAAATTAAGAAACAAACCGGCTAAAGACGTACAAAAGATATTGATGATAAGTTATGATGCATTGGAACCTGAACATAAGAATATTTTTCTTGATATTGCTTGCTTCTTTATCGGCGAAGATAGCAAATTCGCCATTTACACGTGGGAGGATTTTTATCCATATCAAGGAATTGAAGAGTTGAAGTTGAGGTGCTTAATTAAAATTGGAGATCGTGGTGAGTTTAGGATGCATGATCAACTAAGAGATCTTGGAAGGAGCATCTTTTGCCAAGGACAATCGCTTGAAAGATGTCTAAAACAATTGGTTGACCAAGATGGCTTAACAGTGAAACCGGAACGTGGGGTAAGATATGGCACTCCTTTTTTTTTTTTCTTTCCCTCATAATTTCATGTTTAATTTGATCTTATTCTACTCTTTTACCTAGTGTGAGCAGATGCTCCTACTTTTTAGGAAAAAGTCTATTTATACGTCCCTTCATGTCCATCATACATGAATTGTGGCTGTAATTGGATTATATGTGTGCCAATGATTAAAAAGTTACACTATATAATTCAAATTCATTTGCATAAAGTACATTAGTCAAAAATTTAATATACAGTCGATTCTTTAACTATGATTCTATAGTAAAAATCTCATTCACTAAAAGCATGCAATTTTATATCTAGTTGAAAATATTGATAGTTTGAAAGACTATAATAATTAATAAAGATGAAGCATATACATCATAGATCATATAAATAAAGATTTTTTTATTCAAAACAATAATGGACAATATGTGCCAATCATAATAACTAATAATTAAGCAAATTAGTAACATTAAAGAAAAATATCACATTTACAACGGGTGCTTACTTTCTATTACAGTCGAATGTAAAGAAAAAATATCAATGTTTGGTATGCTTTTTTTTTTTTTTTCCATTTTGATTCAAAAGTACCTGTCCCTCTACTAGTTATATCTATCTCTTTTCATTCTTCTTTCCTCTTAATAGATATGATGGCAAAGAATCTCCTTAATAAATATATTGGGAGAACCTTACTATCGTTGTATCACGTGGACCTTGCTCATCTTATGGATTAGGTTAGGTGTTTTTTTTTTTTTTGTCCGTTAGGTTAGGTGTTTGACAATGAATGGATTTCCTTATTCTCCCTTCTTTGCTTCTTTCATTTTTGTTTTCTTTTTCCTTCGCTTTTCTTAATAAAAATTTTCTTTCCTCGCCAAGCTGTTTTATAATATTTATATTTTTGGGACAATGCCCTTTTGTGCCAATAGCCACTAGACTAACTTGACTATTTAGAGGAAATGTCGTGCTTCTTATTATTATATTGATACCTTTTTCTTTACTATATACGATTTTCAGCATGAAAGTAAGGTCAGTTTTCACTTAGCTTGTCAACGTTCATGTCATTTCATTTTTTTTTTTTTATATTGTCCATTTGGGGAAGCCTTGTAGGTTCTGATAAATGGAAGGGAATTAACCTTAGCAATTAACCAAGAGATGCTGGGCAAAGGAAAAAGCTTTGTCTTCTTGATTTAGTTTTAAATAGTTTGCTCATAACATTACAAAGAGCACAATCTTTCAACGTTTTCTCTGTTCAAACAAACTCTGACTTTTTTTCCCTATTTTTTTAAGCACCCATATTGCGTGCTCTCTTTGCTAATAGGTTCATGACTGCTCAATGATCAATTCCCCGCCATTGATTAGTCATGGACCTATTAGGGGAATTGATCAGTCATGAACCTATTAGCAAAAAGAGCACACCATACAGGTGCTTAAAAATGGAAAAAAAAAAAGTCAGAATTTGTTTGAACAGAGATAAAAGTTGAAAGATCTAATTAGTTCAGGAAAAAACTTAAATGATTGTAAGATGTAGGGATGTTGATGTGATTTGGAAAATGAAATATTCATGGGACTAATTTCCAGTTATCTTGACTATTTATATTATTTATATCCTATCTCTACAATTCATTTCGGTAAAATATCTGTTGAACTTTTTTCTATGTAATATTCAGAAAAATTAATGTACGATTGTAATTTATCAAAAATAGCGTGAGATGATGATAACAACAAGATTTAGTGACTTATCGTTCAAACAAACTTAAGAGAAATTATATTCACCGCACATTTTTCACTAATTAATATATAAAGTACCAACAATGTCGAATGAGTCAAACCCATAAAACTAAACCCAACCAAAAAAAAAAAAAAAAAAAGAAATTTAACTTTGGTTCCATGATGTTTAGAAAAATTACCAAAACAATCGTAAATCTGTTGTAATTTTTCAAATTCAGTTCTAAACCTTTTTTTTTTTTTGCCAAGTTAGTCCTAAATCTTTTGCAATTGTGTCAATTCAGTTCATTCATCCAAATTTGGCTAATCGGTGTTGATGTGGATGTTGGCCAATGTCGGCTTATTCAAACGTGTCATTTTTAAAATTTATTTTTTTTCATTTTCTTCTTTTTCTAGCCGGTTGCCAAATCAATTAGAGGCTATGGTTGGGGAGGCCTTGCCATCATGGGTGAGCTCCAGATAGAACTAAAATAGAGGATATATATGTATCACATATGTATAAGTTTGGGTTTTTTCGTGACACGAAAATAAGTTGGGGGTATTTATGTTACAATAAGGATAATTTGGAGTTCTTTGTGGTATTTGCCCAAAATAATAAAAAGATAATGCTTTCAATTTGGAACAAATATTGTTCTAACAAAAGTTCACGTGAAAGAAAAAGGGATCAACTAGTCGTGAACCCATGCCATGCGGAGACACAAAAACTAACATGAATGAATTTAGCGGGAAGATATAATGATAATATCCTAACATCTTTTGAATCCATGGGCTATTTTCGTCATTTAGCTCTTAAAATTGAGAACTACCATTAATCGCTACTAACCGCTGTCTAAATATAGTTGATCTATATTTGTGTGTATATACACACAAGTATATATAAACATGTGCTTTGCTTTTTTTTTTTCCCTAAGAATAGTTCATCATTTGAAACTTCAATTGATGTCACTGTCTCAATTCAATATAAATGGTGTGCATAGCATGTCATATCTAGTCTATATCTATTATAACATAATAGTATAATTGTAAAAAAAAGAAGAAAAAAAAAAAAGAGATTGGTCTCAATTTAGGGCCCTTCCAATTTTACTATTATATAAGGATTCTCCTACTACTAAAAAGTGTGGCAAAAGACTTAAATCTCACTTTTCTACAGTACTTTTCCTCTAACCCACACGTCCCACACCTTTAACAGTTAAATAATATTCATCTTCTTCAACACGTGTTATCATCCCCAATACCTATCACCGTTCTCTTCTTAGTTTTAGGAGTTAAAAGTTACAAAGTTCACATAAAATAAGCTTGATGTTAACGGAACACGCACGTGGCATGTGTCTAGAGTATCGTGGACATCACGCAGACTCCAATTACAAAAATAATGCCATTTCTAGGTCGAATTTTACTTTTATATGTCACAAATGCATTTTCTTGAATCGAGTGAGGGGCACTACTGGCTTGAAATTACTTTGCTTTAGAAATGCATGTTAATGTAGTGAATACTAATTTCTAATTTCTAATTCACCTCTTAGGAAACATGCCCATCCTAAAAACAAACGCCAATAATTTACATTAACATACCTCTAGAAAAAATATGTGACAAAAGTGGGTACTGGCAGCTATATAAGTTCCATAACTGTGAAATGCTAAATTAACTCTCTTTGCCAGTTGAGACATAGGCTTAATTAAGTCCTACCGGACAGTTCAAACAGGAAATCATTTGTACTTGATAGTGCATGGAATCAAACTCATATTATCCGGCTAATCAACATACCCAAGCATGTTCTTTAACCACTAAACCATCTGCGTAGGGTTGCCTCTCAGACATTTCAGCCAAATCTTTCAGAAAACTATCAACAGTACCTTATTTTGCTTTTGGTAAGTCCTAAAGAACTTGATCATAGAATAAATTGCAAAGCGAAAAAAAAAAAAAAAAAGACTCCATAGGCATGTCTCCTTGATGCCAAACCGAGCGAGGCAGGGTGCCCGCTTTGATTCAGAATCACACCGCCGTGGCTACTGGCGACCTCTGTCATGGACGTCTCAGTATGTTCCTCTGAACGTCTGCGAGATGTCAATCTGCAAAATCCTTCGTCCATGGCTTCTTATATGCACATTGAGTCGCGGCTTGATTTATTTGTGATCATGCTTGAGACGCTAATCCAATAAAAAGTTTAAGTGGAGTTGTGTGTGTTTGGAGTAAATGCTCTTCCTTTTAAAATTTCGATACTTAGACGCTAAATTCTCGGGGGAAAAATAATAAGTATTGTTGTTAATGTCAATCAAGACGTCTGGGATTTTATCACCATCTTCTACTAATTAAATGATCTCTTTAAGCAGTACTTTTGACTTAAAAGATGCAAAAAGAATCGGCGCCAGTCTTAGGAAACGGACATACATATCTTCTCAGTTTTGGTAAATAGACATAAGTAGCTTTCTCCAGGAACTTTCATCCGGTAGAGCTTGCCAAAAGATATTGCCCAGCATCGACAACCTATTGTTTAAAAGATTTTATGAGACTATTGCTAATTGTTTTAAAAATTTAAACTGTTAGATGAAAACATGATTTAATATTTAATTATTGTAACACTTCCCTCAGGTTTAATTTGATCTTTTTGTTTAGTACTAAGCACGGAAATATTTAATTGGGAGGCAAATGGGGCCTGAAAAAATTGAACTCAGGATCTCTTACTCTAATACCATAAAAGATTTTGTTGAACCATCACCAACCGTTTTAAAAACTTAAATTGTTAGATAAATGCATAGTTTATTAATTAAATATTATAACATTTCCTCTTACGCTTAGTTGGTCCTTTTTTTCTGGGTCTACTACTAAGCGTGGAAACTTAATAGGGGAGGCAAATGGGGCTTAGAAAGATTCAAACTTGGGCCCACCAAGCTTTAATACCATGAAAGATTTTATATCACCATCGCTAATTGTTCTAAAGGCTTAAGCTGTTAGATAAATGTGTTGTTTAATATTAATTATTCTAACATTGTTCCATATGTGAAGAGACCTTAATCTAACTACAACACCATGAAAGGAAGTTAATTAGTTCATTATTAGTTGGTCTAAAACCAACTCTTTTTAATTCCCGTCAAAATCTAAAATATTATTCAAATGTTAAAGGTTTATTACTAACAAATGTCACCAATGTATTCATTTTTTAAAGCAATGATTGAACACTCCATAAAAATAGTTAGCGAACTGAGAATTGGGTGCTTCCTTAGCAACTTAACAAGTCACCCATGCGCACTCTTCAGCAATTGTATGTTTTAAAAGGTTTCAAGTTTTTCACCTTGGATAAAAATCAGAAGGCAAGACATTGAGGTGTTTTCTCTTGAATCTTTTAAAGCAAAAGGCACACTTCCTTTTGTTTAAAATAATGTTTAAATTTCAAAAGAAGATCAAAATATTATATGTGAATTTACCTGTTAATATTTATATATGGTGAGGGGTAAAAAGATGACAAATTTTGTAAGTATGGAATTTAGAGAAAGAAAAAATTTTAAAAATTGAAAATTAATTCAAACACTCAATTGATTGGTTTGATATGCAGGCACGCTATTGTTTGAAAAACTACGATACATACTTTCAATGGCCCCGTGGCTGTTCCCCTGCATACACAAGTGAACAATTTAAAAACTTACCGAGCTCAAGGTTCCTTCAATTGTGCTGGAAGGCTTTAAGTGGAGACTTTAATGAACTATTTTCTGAATTAAGATGGCTTTGATGGTTTTACATTGAACCCAACATGCTATCTTCAGCAATAAATTTCCATCTATCTAAATTAGTGGTGCTAGAGTTGTCACAAAACAAGCTCGCAGAGGATTGGAGCGGATGGAGTTCAATTATGGTAAGATGGAAAAAAGACATCCTTTGTGATCTTTGCTTTGTTTTGTCTTGTCCATTAAATTCCTTTTTTGACATCTTATTCTCCTTTATATAGGTCGCAAAGCAGCTAAAAGTTCTCAACCTTTCATATAGCCAGGTTTTAAGATGTACTCCCGATCTCTCGACTTTCACAGAGTTGGAGATTCTCATCTTGGATGAATGTTGCAAACTGGAGCAAGTCCACCCTTCTATTGGCCAAGTCAAGAGACTTGTTTCCTTGTACTTGAGGAATTGTCTCAATCTCAAAGAGCTACCAAAGGAAGTGGGTGAATTGCAAGAACTAAAAGAACTTCTTTTAGATGATGCTGGCATTACAGAAATTCCTATGTCAATTGGTTCTTTGAAGAAGTTGGAGAAGTTGAGTGTCCCACATTGTTTGTCATTGGTTGAAATCCCTCTCTCAATCGATGCTCTTTCTTCTCTCCAACACCTTGACCTAAGTAGTTATTCACTATTGAGTGAGATCTCTGCTTTAAGGTCAAATAGGAATCTTTCTTCTCCCGAATGCTTTAACCTCCTTAGCTCACATCAATCAACACCTCAACTTTTCTCAATGATCATTGAGAGACATCCCTAGTTCAATTGGAAATCTTTCTTCTCTCCGACACCTCAACCTTTCTCAATGTTCGTCATTGAGAGACATCCCTAGTTCAATTGGAAATCTTTCTTCTCTTCGACACCTCAACCTTTCTCAATGTTCGTCATTGAGAGACATCCCTATCTTAGTTGGGAATCTTTCTTCTCTCTTACACCTTAACCTCTCTCATTGTTCGTCATTGAGAGAAATCCTTAACTCAATTGGGAATCTTTCTTCTCTCCAATACCTTAATCTCTCTCATTGTTCGTCACTAAGAGAAATCCCTACCTCAATTGGGGATTTACACAAATTGCAACATCTAAACATTGATAATCCTTTGATTAAAGAGATCCCCAATGCCATTGGAAGGTTTAAAGAACTGTGGAGGATAATTATTAAATCGCACGATAGTCGGGGAATTGGATCTGTCTATTGCTCTCGTTCGCTTAGTAAAATCATTGACACATCCCTATCTACTCTGCCTGATTGCAAGGATAAATATTTTCTTCAGAACCTCCTTTACCAACACTTTAAGGTGCTCCGATTGATGCCAAAGCATCCTTCCGGTTTAACATATCTTCATTACAATTTCGCAATTCCCAAATTCCTACAGCTTTCTTGTCTAATTGACCTAGAAGAACTTCATCTTTATGCATGCGATCAACTTGAGAGCATCCAGGGGCTTCCTTCAAGGCTCTTGAAACTTTGTGTTGACTCCTGTCCAAACTTGATATTACTTGAGCTTGGCAGATTCAAGTACTTGGAAGAGTTGTTGATAAGACGCTACAATTTCATTAAAAGAATGAACCTCTCACAATGGAATCGCTTGAAAGAATTGGACATTCAGGATTGTGATAATCTAGTTGAAATTCAGGGCCATGGAGAATTAGAGTTCTTGGAGACGATAAATATATATAACTGCATGTCAATTGAAAGGTTGATCCTTCCAAAATTACAGTGTTTGAAGCGACTACATGCTTGCTCTTGCAACAATCTAGTTGAAATACGAGGTCTTGATAAGGCAGAGTTGTTAGAGGCATTAGATATTTCCAATTGTGGGTCCATTGAAAGATTACCTAAATTAGGATGCTTCGTGACCTTGAAAGAGTTGAACATTAATGGGTGTCACCATCTACGTGGTGTTGAGAGTCTCAAGAGATTCTCGTCTTGCCAAAGTATATTTATTAAGGATTGCGAAAACCTAGAAAAACTACCAAACTTGTCAAAATTTGAAAATTTAGAGAGTTTCATAGAATTTCAATCCTTGGAGACACCCATTATAATATGTCAATCGGAGACATCTTGGGATTAATCCGGCTTAGGGAGATTGCTAGGATTGGGGAATCAAGATCTCTAACAAAAGTATCAATCATAGAATGTCAATCCTTGGAGACTTTGTTAGATTTGTCAAGATGTGAGAAGTTACGATATGTAAGGGTAGTAGCATGTGACAAACTTACTCAACTTTGGGGAATTGAAAAGTTGGATTTGACTCTTTTGGAAATTTATGAGTGCCAGCATGTACTAGAATTATTTAAAACATGCAACGGGATATATGAATATGAATGCTTTTGTATTCCCGAGGTAATTAAATTGTAGTGATAATAATGTGATGAACTTTATACCAATATTACAAGAGCGAGACTAGTCATGTTTCCTTGACAAAGGTAAATAAGCAGCAAACTACCATTTTTCATTGAGTTTCATGACCTATTTTTCATCATTATCTTCTTTTGACAATAAGATTTTCCTTGACAGGGTTTTGTTCTTCCTAAGTTCCTAGACTTAATAACTTGAAGGAATGGTGGAGTTGGTCGTAGAAGCTGACATGATGCTTTAGCCAAGATCAAAATTTAGATCCAATGGTGCTTCCTCGTACATTAGAAGGCATTGGTCATTTGGTAAGATTCTTCATCCTTTAACAACTAGCATGAGCAAATAGAGTAATACTTTTGTCAAGGATATATCCTTTAAGAATTATTTGCCTGACACTACGTATCTCAGTGATATGGATTTGCCTAAATCTATTGTTGTAAATTCCATGACAACAATCTTTTTTTAGCTATCCTTCCATTGGCAACTTTTGTAGACAGATTGGCGGCTTGTGAGGCAACAAATGAAAATATCGACATATGTAAAATAATTACTTAGCCATTTACAGCTCCCCTCTCAATAAACCCGATATTTGAATTTTTTATCTAGAGGCCAACGATCTTCCACTACTCAATATTGTAAACTGCACCCATATCCGCTTTTTCACTCTGTCTTAAACTAGTATTTCCTTTAACAAATCCTTGTTTGAACTCATTTTGTCAGCTCTTCAACAGGTCAAATTTGACCGATGGTAGTTATCCTGTTAAGAACAAACACCTCTCGATTTTTCGTGATAATAGGAAAGCCTGTCAAGGCTCTTCTCATTCGCTTGAGCATGAATTCCCAGTAAGGAAAAGAAACTGAGCTAAAATAACAATCAAGATTCAAGTTTTTCTGGTGGATGATGGAAAAGGAAATGAAAAGTAATTTTGGCTAATCTGTTTCGTAAATGATTGGAGACAGGCTCTCTATAACCGATTATCATACTGCCGTTTGATGATCAAGCAAGGTAAACTGGTGCTGCTTTTGGGACAAACCTGGCTGTCTGTTTAATGATCAAGGCTTACGTTTGGACTTTGATTCGAAGAGCCGTACTGATGACCTTTTGCATAATGAGGACGATTTATTTGCCCGTTTTATAAAACAAGTTGGGCAAGGAGCTTAAGATTTTGTTAATTCGTTTGCACGCTGATTGATCCTGTTGTTGTTGTGGAATCATTTTATCACATGATTAATCTGGGTTTGGCTAACTTGGCTGAGGAAATTCAAATTCCGTACCAGAGAACGATCAAAATGAGGAAGAGGAATTTTGCCGAGGAATCATCAACAGTAGCTGAAGGCTTTTGTGCCCACCTTGAAGAGGCTTACGGGCCAACTGGAGTGTATTGGTAAAAAAATTTATGCCTGTGAAGATCAAAGTACTTGATCTGGTCTCAACAGCATGTACTTGAATAATTGGCATTGTATTTTTTTCAATTGAATCTGCTTTTTGTATGCTCATTAGGTTCTACCTCTATTAATTAAATACACGTGCTGATTTTTCTGCATGTTACCCTGATGTAGAGTTCTTTGATGCGACTGCGTTCTAATGACATCATTCCCAAACTCAGTCAGGCTGTGCAAATAGAGGTAGCACTGCCAATCCTCCCATAACTGTGAGAGAGTAAGTTGTGTGCTTATACTTAATTGAATGATCTTTTTTGTAAGCTTGTTAGGCTCTGCCGCTCTGTTAATCAGATATTTACCTGCTGATTTTCTGCATGTTACCCTGATGCAGAGTTGTTGGATGCGGTTGCTTCTAATAATATCATTCCTGAACTTAATGGGGCTCTGCAGAGGAAGGTACGTAGTGCCAGTCATACCATAACGATGAAAGATTAACTTGTGTGCTTTAAACTGTCTTCAATGTGCTTTCTTTATGCTCCTTAGGTTCCACCTCTCTGTTAATTAAATACGTACTGGAGGAGGAGGAGGAGGAGGAGGAAACAGCACTTTTCACTATACGTGTTCAGGAGGAGGAGGAGGAAACAGCACTTTTCACTATACGTGTTCAATTATTTTTATAGAAGCCATTGGTGATGATCCAGGAAAAAGGAAATGAAGCGGAACATCAAGAAGGTTGTATTTGCACCATTTTCCTTATTTCCTAGTTAGTAATGCAATTGGAAGAGAATGTCTTCAAAGTTCAGGCATAACAGAAGGATTGGTGAGGATTGTAGCTCCCTGTGCTACTGGGACCATCTCATGTGGACTCCAATGCCACCTCTGTGGTATACCGGTATGATGACTAGTTCATGAAATATTTGATATAATGCCAACGTGCTAATTTCCAAGTCCGCTCTGTTTATGCAACAGTAAGAGCTAGCACATGTTCATTTTTCTCTCATGTAAGCAGCATCACAAAGTCTGGACTTCCAATTCCCAAGGAGATGAAGGTTTATCTTTTTTTCTTTGCAGGGGTTTATACCAATAAATTGTCGATACTAGACACCAAGGATCCAAGCAATAACTGCCGATTCTCTTTGCAATAACTGCCGATGATCACATCTGGCTCCCAGCCTTCGTCTTCCAAATTCTTCAGCAATCGAACGGCTTTCCTGGTATGGCCGGTTCTTGACAATCCCTCATCATGGCTCGGCATGTGGTTATATCTACCTTATCAAAGTGTTAAAGCTCACAGTTGTTGGTTCTAGTGCAAGTTTGACTATTTAACATCAAAACTGAGAAACCGAGATCGACCTCTTCAATTGGCGGAGGTGATTCATCAGAATGCTGCGAGTAAAAACATTGGGCGAAGTTCCTTCCAAACCCATCCTCTCGGTCATGTCAATGGTGATGGCGCAATGACTATTTTACTAAAGACACGTTAGATAGAAATTATTACTATGAAAACATAGAATGACTTCGAAAGCACCGCTGTTCCTAGGGGAAGACAACGTCAAGACCCATTCTAAGGCACCAATTCAGCCACAGCTCCATGAAACAGCAAGACCAAACAACGTTCCCACGCCGCGGCTACCTATAACCGTCGCGGGCACAGTTAAAAAACGAGTCTTTTCCATTCATTTTCATGTTTCCCCTACTGCCCATATATCCCGCCATCCGAACTGCCAGTACCTTGAAAGCTGCTGTAACAAACATCGACGCCCGGGATCGGGCGCGCCATGTAGTAGTCGATGGACACGATCCGGACGCTGAAAATCTCGGGGTCCTTCTCCGGACCCGACGCCGCTGTACTGGGCTGCGAACCTTCCTCCTCCGTTGGGAGTGGCGGCTCCTCCATCTGCGGAAACCTTCCCACGACCCTCGCTGGGGAAAAGCGCCGGAACCCAGTGCGCGGTTAGCCCGAAAGTCGATCGCCGGCAAGAGCTCGGAGGCGCTTGATGGTGTTTAACCGACCGCGCGAAAGTCAAGAGCGTCTTCTCCAAGCTTTTTCCAATTTTTTCCCTCTCGCTTGTTATCGTGCAGTACACGAACGGAACGCCGGAACAGGAAAATTGACTGAGAAAACTCTTTCGGGCCGATTTGATTTCTATAAGTTACCTCCGAAATGGTTATTTTACTATTGTCAAATATAATGATAGATTCCGACCAAAAAAAAAAAAAATAACGATGGATTCGGTCGAAAAAATATTTAATGATAGATTAAAAATTGGCTTTAATCTATCTTATTAATTGGTTTTATATACTAAGCAAATGCTAGCAAAAATGTTCAATTAGAGATATTAGCTATTAATAACTCAGCAACCAAATTATAATTTTATAACTTTCAAATAGATTAAAGAAATAAGAGTATTGGAAATATTAAAACTTTTAAAAAGTACAATCAAATTAGAAAATGTACATAAATGTACAATTGAATTTTAAAATTTTTAAAAAATACAATCAAGTTTTAAAACAGATTAATGATTTTAATATGAATTAAGATTCGTGTATCAGTCGAATCAAAACTAGTTCATAACTTAATTAAAGAAAAATTTGTGTATTGCTTGAATTAGGATCTGTACTTCATAAAAGAATTAATGACTTTAATATGTTGACAACTTGTACGACTAAATATTTATAAATTATAGAAACGAACAATAATTTTGGAATAATCAAACAAACCCCAGTATTTTTTTTATGAAAGTTTGGGTACAAACATGTCACAAGCCAAATACGCCGTTGATCTTTTTTTTTTTTTTTTTTTTTACAAACTATTACTAAACAATATTTCTGAACTTAACGACCGCCTGCGGTGACGTAGCTGGCTTCGGGCTCTCTTCCCCTCATGAAAGGGAGGAGTTCAAATCCCAAAGGCGTCACATTTGCATGACTCACCCGCGGCTAAGTCTATGGTGGTGGCTCAGTCCGCCCCGGGCTGAATTGAAGATGCGGCTTGGTGGAATTATACAAGTGCATTATACAAGGTTCTATCCACAGAGTAATGGGAAAACAAGCTACTCGACGCTTGGAGTTGCCCCAAGAATGCAAAGAAACAGATGCGGCTTGGTGGAATTGAAGATTCACACACATGGAGAAATAGGTTCAATTTCAGTCCCGTGCTTCAAGCCGCCATCACCATTCATTTCATCTTATTAAAGCAGCCATAATGTTGCCTAACCATTTCATTTAGGCCAATCCCACCTGTCTCTCCCACCTAAGGTCTTCGGAGAATTTCAAGAGTGCAGCCCTTGGGTCACCATCAGAGATAGACAAGTAGTATTGAGCAGTCCCATCATCAACCCGCATGCTCCTCCTAAGCGAGTCGAGTATTCTCTTCTTCCCTCGTTCAGAGGTTGTCCTCTTTAGCTAACAACTTATCTCTAAGTCCCGGACGCCTTCCGGGTAAAGCACGGCCACTTCCCTCTTTGCATGGTTATCTCGCTCTATGTGGAATCGATAAGAATGTCAGGGTTGCTTATGGGGATGATAACTCTATAAAAATAGAGTTATTTTACTTATTTTAGGCAGTAATTAATGCATTATTTGTGAGAAAATATTTGGATTTCCTTATGATTATTTGAATTTTCCTTGTTTATGCAGAATAATAAGATATGGAGAGGATAAGGAAAAGAATGGCAACTATCAGGAATTCAAATAAAAGCAGCAGTGAAAGATGGATATCAAATCAGGAAATTCTTGATTTTGTTCCCTAATGTTATTTGCTAGCGTTGAGAGATAGATATCTTAGATGTATCCTATAAATAGAGACAGAGAGAGCAGCTAGGGTTTTAGTTAGATCGTTTTTTTATTCTTCTGAGAGTTTTTCAAGTATTTTGAAAAGAAGATAAAAGTAGTGACAGAATTCTTGTTATTTGATTCAAGATGCTGGGTTTGATATATATTTTTATTTCTTATTTTACTATGTTCTAATTTTCTTTTGTTAGGGCTACGATATAGCCTATCCATGATGATATGAATTTCATGATTTTTATGTTTTACAATTGATTTCATTCATATGAGTTATATATTATTGCATTTAATGCTTTTGAGTGACTGACTACCACTTGAATGATCTGATGTGCATATTTGAGACTAAGAGGTGATAATATGCAATTGTTCATTATAATATATAACCATGAATTAAACGTGGATAGAAATATACCGCATTATTTGTGTAGCTTTCGGTGATAAGGTGATCCAAAAGACTCATTGTAAACTGGGAATATTCATAGTTTTTAATGCACTCATGTTTATTTTAATTCATATAGAGATATAGTGGATTAATAAGCTGAGTAGGTTTGCTATACCTAGAGATATGATAGTAAACAGATTAGGAAATTCCACTATCACATGTTTGATATCGTTATTGTATTCACAATAATATGAAATTCATATCTAGTGGTTATGGTGAAATCAATGCTCTAACATATTTATTTGATTGATTTTACTGCATTTAGTCTTCAAGTTTTGTTTTTAATTTATTCTAAATTATATTTTGATTTGTTAGATAAATTTTATAATTAATCTATTTTGGTATTTAATTAGTTTATTAATCATCAATCTCCGTGGGACGATACTTTTTCTCATCATTATATTACTTGTTCGATACGTGTACTTGCGTTTAGAATTTCACGAACAAGTTTTTGGTGCCGTTGCTGGGGATCGTTTGTTTAATACTAATTAATATTGATACCATATAATTCTAAGTTTAATCTAGCTTTCATTTTATTTTATTTTTCAGGGTGTACATTGGTTTATGACACGTAGCCAACAAGGGGAACTTGTTGAACTTGATCCAGAAATCGAGCGGACATTCAAAAGGTGACTAAGAGAATAGAGAAATCACGCTAAGATGACAGACGGTGAGAATGAAAATCCACGTAGACTCTTAAGAGATTGTGCTGCACCAACAGTTCAAGGCACCACATCAAGTATCAGAATACCTGCAATTCAAGCAAACAATTTTGAGATTAAGCCGTCACTTATTCAGATGCTTCAACAATCAGTGCAATTCAGTGGGCTACCAAACGATGATCCAAACGCTCACATCGATGCTTTTCTTGAAATCTGTGACACCATTAAATATAATGGAGTTACAGATGATGCTATTAGATTGAGATTATTTCCATTCTCTCTTAGAGATAAAGCTAAGAGTTGGCTTTCTTCTCTTCCTGTAGGATCAATTACTACATGGAATGATATGGCTCAGAAATTTCTTGGTAAGTTCTTTCCACCTGCAAAGTCTGCGAAGATGCGTAACAATATTATTAATTTTATGCAGATGGATAATGAATCATTATATGAAGCATGGGAAAGATTCAAAGAATTTCTTAAGAGATGCCCACATCACGGACTACCCGTATGGATGCAGGTACAAACTTTTTATAATGGCTTTAGTATAAATCTTCGTTCTATGATTGATGCAGATGCATGAGGAACTCTAAATAATAAAACACCAGAAGAAGCCTACAATCTATTAGAGGAGATGGCGTCCAATAGTTATCAGTGGCCTACTGAGAGACTACCAATGCGAAAAGTTAGTGGAGTTCATGAAGTAGATGCTTTTGTTGCAATTGCTCCACAATTTGAAACACTCAACAAAAAGCTTGATAATATGAGTGTTTCAGCCAAGAAAATTCACAATATGACATGTGATTTTTGTGGTGGAGGATATGTTAGCATAGAGTGTCTAGTAGGTAATACTTTCAAACAACCTAGTGAAAATTCTAACTTCGTTGGGAATTTTAACAGGTCACAGAATAATCCCTACTCCAACACATACAATCTGGGATGGCACAATCATCCAAATTTTTCATGGAACAATCAGAATGTGACGAGACCACAAGGATTCAAACAATCAGAAGAGACAAAGTCAAATTTGGAAGACATAGTCACCAAACTTGCTAACACAACTCATGACTTCATCAAAAGCATGGATGTGAGATTTCAAAACCAAGAGGCTTCAATCAGAAATTTGGAGATGCAAATGGGTCAGTTAGCAAGTATGATGTCAGGAAGACAACAGGGTTCTTTGCCGAGCAACACAGAGAAAATCCAATTGAAAACATAAAAGGGTATTACCTTGAGAAATGGTAGACAAGTGGGAGAAGAAGAGATTTTCAGAGACAAGGAAGAGGTGGTCAATAAACAATCAAAGGAGACAAGCAAGAGTGCCGCCAATTCCATTCCCTCAACGACTCAAGCAGCACAAAATAGATAAGCAATTTTCTAAATTTCTTGATGTATTTAAAAAATTGCACATTAACATTCCTTTTGCAGATGCTTTAGCGCAAATGTCTAGTTATGCAAAATTTTTGAATGAGATTTTGGCAAACAAAAGGAAACTGGAGGATTATGAAACTGTGAAGTTAAATGAGGAGTGTTCAGCCATTTTACAAAACAAATTACCTCCAAAATTAAAAGATCCAGGGAGTTTTACTATTCCTTACACTATTGGGGATTCTTACTTTGAAAAAGCATTATGTGATTTAGGTACAAGTATTAATCTGATGCCTTATTCTGTTTTCAAGAAGTTAGGATTAGGCGAGGTAAAAGCAACCACAGTATCACTTCAACTGGCTGATCGATCAATTAAATATCCGAGAGGTATTGTGGAAGATGTTTTGATAAAAGTTGACAAATTTATCTTTCCTGCAGATTTCATAGTTCTTGACATGGAGGAAGATTTTGAGGTGCCACTTATCTTAGGTCGACCTTTTCTAGCAACAGGAAGAGCTCTTATTGATGTACAATAGGGGAAGTTGATCCTTAGAGTTCAAGATGATCTTGTTTCATTTAGTGTTTTTAAAGCAATAAAATATCCATCTGATGATAATTTTTGTTTTAGAGTTAAGACAGCTGATAAGTTGGTGAATAAGGTTTTTCAGGAAAATATTTTTGAAGATCCACTTGAAGCATGTCTGATTCAACTAAGGGACAAAGATATTCAGAATGAGGAGATAAAGGAGTATGCAAATTTCATGGAGGCAATTCCACCATATTCAAGGCAAAAGGCAATTAAATTTGAGGAGTTGGGACAACACATTACAAAGCCTAAACCATCAATTGAAGAGTCTCCAATTCTTGAACTCAAACCCTTACATTTTCATTTGAAATATGCTTATTTAGATGGAGTTTCTTCTTTACCGGTAATTATATCTTCTTCTTTGACAGATTTGATGGAGGAGAAATTGCTCAGAGTATTAAAAGAGCATAAAGGTGCAATTGGATGGAAAATAGCTGATATCAAGGGAATTAGTCCTTCAATTTGCCTGTACAAAATTTTGATGGAGGAGTAATATAAACCCACTATCCAACCTCAAAGGCATTTGAACCCGAAGATGCAAGAAATAGTGAAAGCTAGGAAGGAATAGTGCTCGAGCATGAAATTTCTCGAAATGGAATAAAAGTCGATCGAGCCAAAGTGGAGGTCATTGCAAAATTACCTTCGCCAACATCCGTGAAACTTGTCGAGGATTTTTGGGGCATGCAGGATTTTACGGGCGATTTATAAAAGATTTTTCAAAAATTGCTAAACCTCTTTCTAATCTTTTGGAAAAAGATGCTCCTTTTAATTTTTCCGTTGAATGCATGCAGGCTTTTAACACTTTAAAGGAGAAGTTAATATCAGCACCAATTATGATAGCACCAAATTGGGATTTACCTTTTGAGCTGATGTGTGATGCTAGCGATTCTGCAGTAGGAGCTGTTTTGGGACAAAGGAAGAATAAAATTTTTCGAACCATATACTATGCCAGTCGAACCTTTTCAGGTGCACAATTGAATTATTCAACAACATAAAAGAAACTTCTGGCGGTAGTATTTGCTTTTGATAAATTTTGTTATTATTTAATTGGCTCAAAAGTTATAGTTTATTCTGACCACTCTACTCTTAAGTATCTGCTTGAAAAGAAAGAATCAAAACTCAAGTTGATCAGGTGGATTCTATTGTTGCAAGAATTTGATTTGGAAATCAAAGATAAGAAGGGGACTGAAAATCTAATTGCAGATCACTTATCAAGAATTCCAAATTCAAAGGAAGAGGTAAGACCAATTTTGGAAGAGTTCCATGATGAGAATTTTTTTTTCCATCAAGTCAATTCCTTGGTATGCCGACTTTGTAAATTGTTTGGTTAGTAATGTTCTTCCTCCTGAATTATCATATCAACAGAAGAAAAAATTCTTTTCTGATGTTAAAAATTATTTTTGGGAAGAATCTTTTTTGTTTAAAGTATGTGCAGATCATGTCATAAGGAGATGTCTTCCAGATGAAGAGAAGGCAAATATTCTACATCATTGTCATGATGGAGAGGCAGGTGGCCATTTTGGTGTCACAAAAATTGCAGCTAAGATTTTATAATCTGGATTTTATTGGCCTACACTTTTTAAAGATGCATACTCCTATGTAGCTTCATGTGATAGGTGTCAAAGAACTGGAAATATTTCAAGAAAAAATGAGATGCCTTTAAACAACATTATTATGTGTGAATTATTTGATGTTTGAGGTATTGATTTCATGGGACCCTTTACACCTTCTTATGGAAATTTATACATTTTAGTGGCTGTGGAGTATGTGTCTAAGTGGGTAGAAGCTGTAGCATTGCCAACAAATAATGCTAAGGTTGTGGTGAAATTTTTGAAAAAAAATATTTTTACCCGATTCGGCACTCCTAAGGCAATCATAAGTGATAGGGGGACACATTTTTACAACAAACAATTTGAAGCACTTTTGAGTAAGTATAGAGTTACACATAAGGTTGCAACCCCTTATCATCCTTAGACTAATGGTCAAGTAGAGATTTCAAATAAGGAAATCAAGAGAATTCTAGAAAAAATAGTGAATGCCTCTAAGAAAGATTGGTCAATAAAACTCGATGATGCACTTTGGGCCTATAGGATAGCGTTCAAAATTCCAATTGGGATGTCTCCATTTAGGCTAGTATTTGGAAAGGCTTGTCACTTACCAGTGGAATTAGAGCATAAAGCATATTGGGCATTGAAATTTCTGAATTTTGATATGCAGTCTGCAAGTGAAGAAAGATTATTGCAACTAAATGAATTGGAGGAATTTCGCAATGAGGCCTATGAAAATTCTAAGTTGTACAAGGAGCGTACAAAAAGATGGCATGACAAGCACATATTCAGAAGAGAGTTTAAAATTGGTCAAAAAGTCTTACTCTATAACTCTCGTCTTAAAATTTTTCTAGGAAAGTTGCGATTTAGATGGTCTGGTCCTTTTACTGAGTTACAGGTATTCCCATACGGAACAGTTGAAGTTGCGAATGACACCGAGAGCACATTCAAAGTAAATGTCAACGTTTGAAGCCCTACCTCGAAGGTGGTTACAACAAGCAGAAGACCACCATTGAACTTCATCCTCCAAAATAGCGACATCCGAGATAGTTTGGCTGAAAATTATAAAGCAAGCGCTTCTTAGAGGCAACCCAAGTATTTTAATTATATTTTTATTTATTTTTAAGTTTATGTTTTGCAAAAAAAAAGATTAACTTTTCTCTATTTTATCCAAGTTAATTTTTAGGGAGCACCTTTCAAGAGTTTAATCATCAAGGTCATCTATGGACTTATCCTACAACCAATGGAGTTTTCTTCTTCCTATTTCTATTTTTCGCATTGAGGACACTGCTTCATTCAAGTTTGGGGGGGCGACAATTTTTTTGGATAATTTTTTTTTTCATGATTGCATTCTTGGTTGTGAATTTTTGCAATTCTTAGGAAAATTTAAATTTTATTTAAACTTGCGATTGATGTGTGAGTTAATCTTAATTCTGATTATGTTGATCCATTTACCGAGCACTATTTTTTGAATTATGTGTAAATCTAAAGAACATTCATGTGAAATATGTGATTTTCTTAGATTTCACCAAAATCTTAGAATTTGTTTGATTTTCTCTTGAGGCGAAATCCTAAGCTAAATCTAATTGAGAAAATGATTTAGACAGTTTTTGAATCGATTGAGCCTTTCAAGCTACCCTGTTTATTTATCCCTAGTTACCCCGTTGAGCCTTAATTACTACCCAATTTTTCATTGGCACCCATATATGTTTAGCCTAGCCGTTATCAAATTATATCCTTATCCCATGCCCCATGAACACGTTGATTTTCTTTTGGGATTAAAAAAAAATATATATATTTGAGTTTGATAGAAATTTGGGAGGAATGATGGAGTATGAAAAAAAAAAAAAAAAAAAAAAAAAAGGGAGTGATTGCTATGGTTGTTTGGGGTGTATTGTCAAAAAAATTGCTTTTATGGTTCCCTATCCAACTTTCAATTGAGTGAGCCTTTTGGATATTCAATGGGTTGGGAATTTTCATGTTATATTCGGAGGGACTTTGGGAGAAACTCCACCATAAAGCAATTCAAAAAAAAAAAAAAAAAGGAAAGAGAAAAAAAAAGGCAAAAGAAAAAAAAAAGGAATGGTGATATATGGTGGCAGAAAAATTATGTTGAAGGAGTGAAATTGGATTGTGACACTGGCCCTAATTAGATCCTAGAAATCAATGTGTTGATGGGTGATTTTAGCTTAAAATTACCGTTATCTCACATTTAGCCCAGCCTTACATTACAACCCAAGAAAAGTCTTATTGATTTTTGATTGGATAATTAGCTTACATTAGTGGAGAGATGAATGAAAAGCAAACCTATGAGATTTGGTCATAATTATTGAGAATTTTTGAGAGGTTGCATGTTAATGTGAATTTATTTGGATTGCATATAATTCGAAAAAGATAAGGACTCACACACACGCACTTGGATCATATAGTTAGAATTGGTCTTAACTTATAAATTGATTTCAATGTTTGGATGAAATTTGTGTTTTTCTTTGAATTGTGAATTTGAGCAATTATGGAAAGATGTCATGGAGAAGGTTGTTAGGTTGAGTATGTGTTATGTCTTACTTTTGCTCGGGACTAGCAAAATGTTAAGTTTAGGGGTTTGATAACTCTATAAAAATAGAGTTATTTTACCTATTTTAGGCAGTAATTAATGCATTATCTGTGAGAAAATATTTGGATTTCCTTATGATTATTTGAATTTTCCTTATTTATGCAGAATAATGAGATATGGAGAGAATAAGGAAAAGAATGGCAACTATCGGGAATACAAATAAAAGCAAGAGCGGAAGATGGATATCAAATCAAAAAATTCTTGATTTTGTTCTCTAATGTTATCTGCAAGTGTTGAGAGATAGATATCTTGGATATATCCTATAAATAAAGACAGAGAGAGCAGCTAGGGTTTTAGTTAAATTGTTTTTTCATTCTTCGAGAGTTTTTCAAGTATTTTGAAGAGAAGACAAAATTAGTGACAGAATTCTTGTTTTTTGATTCAAGATGCTGGGTTTGATTTATATTTTTATTTCTTATTCTACTATGTTCTAATTTTCTTTTGTTAGGGCTACGATGTAGCCTAACCATGATGATATGAATTTCATGATTTTTATATTTTACAATTGATTTCATTCATGTGAGTTATATATTATTGCGTTTAATGCTTTTGAGTGACTGGCCACCATTTGAATGATCTAATGTGCATATTTGAGACTTAGAGGTAATAATATGCAATTGCTCATTATAATATATAACCATAAATTAAATGTGGAGAGAAATATACCGCGTTATTTGTGTAGCTTTTGGTGATAAGGTGATCCAAAAGACTCATTGTAAACCGGGAATATTAATAGTTTTTAATGCACTCATGTTTATTTTAATTCATATAGAGATATAGTGGATTAATAAGCTGAGTAAGTTTGCTATACCTAGAGATAAGATAGTAAATAGATTAGGAAATTCCGCTATCACATGTTTGATATCGTTCTTGTATTCACAACAATATGAAATTCATATCTAGTGGTTATTGTGAAATCAATGCTCTAACATATTTATCTAATTGATTTTATTGCATTTAGTCTTCAAGTTTTGAATTTTAATTTATTTTAAATTATATTTTGATTTATTAAATAAATTTTAGAATTAATCTATTTTAGTATTTAATTAGTTTATTAATCATCGATTTCCGTGGGACGATACTTTTTCTCATCATTATATTATTTGTTTGATACGTGCACTTGCGTTTAGAATTTCACGAACAGGGGATTAACAATCTCTTCCTCGAATATATACCATGATCACTCATCATGTTGTTTAAGCGCTTTATGTCCATGACCTGACAGCACAAAAGAAATTCTTTAAGCATGTGACATGCGGTGTAGACAGGCACAAAAAGGATATGCTTGACAGAAACATTGAAGCAGGGAAGAAACAAATTTCAGGGAAGCCATTCTAAAAGTAAGTCTCTGCCAACAGTTATCAAAACATTGAACCCAGAGAGATCTAACTACATGACATCATTATTGACACTTCAGGGATTATTATGACTACAACCATGGAAAATTTCCATATAAAGACATATTCATTTCCTAGTTGCACAAACAATTTAAGTTTTGCTCTCAAAATTTGAGGTTCACGTTCAACCATTTCGATGAATCAATACCACCACTGCAGAATCATCTACTATTTTTATGTCGATGTTATTTAGTCAGAGGAACTATCATGAGGATCACAAAGTGCATTGCCCATCATTTCACACTGATCACTTGCAAAATCTGAGCATCATTTAGCCCCGTGCGTTCTGGCAAGTAACAAATTGTGATTATCTATTAAGACAATCAATATATAGTCGTCAATCAAGCATATCTTTTTGCTATTAGTAACCGGAGATGCTTCTTGCTTGGTAAACTTAAGAAAACCTTACCACATGAAGAGATTTCATAATGTTTTACATGAAGAGGACCCTATGCTCCCTAAGACATAACATTTTTGTCCAAGCCCCAACCTTCCTCCATACCTCCAGGAGAAACCGCGACAGTGAATTCCAAGTGTAACCGTTTCCTTTTCCTTCTTTATATTTTAGGCTTCACTAAAAGATGAAGTCACTCCAAAATTACAAAATTCGTATGTCAATTAGTCTGGCCTTCTCCAATGGGAATAAATCTATAAGATTTGCAGTAGTAAATTCCATTGAGCATCTATCCTACCACCTATTTGATACAATACATAGCAACAGCGTAAAATTATAACTAGCCCCACTCAATGGGATAAATCTGTCATTAACATTGAAGTCATTCAAAAACGCCAGCCCGCACAAAGAAGCTATGAACATCATCAAATGATACGTACACTGTGTAGCATCTTGTCAACTTTTTTCTTCTCCTAGTAAATTCCCCAAGCTAACCTTTATCAAAGAGGCCAGAACCCAATCGAATGGAGGTATAAAAGAGCCATGCTTGAAATTGAACAAAATTATGTACTTAGACAATCCTGCACCAATCAACAGAGCTATCCAACTTTGGCCTTTATAATGGAGGAATGACAGAATGCTTCTTCAAGGAGAAAGGCCTTTGCAAAGACCTGATAATTGTCGCTAGCTGTACAGCATTCCTCAACCAACAAGTCCTCAGCATTCTTCGGGATTCACCATTAAGCACCTAACACATCCCCACCCATCCTCTCAGCGCCAATGAATAACCAAATAGACAATCTATGCTGGAGAAGAAAACCAGATGGATTCCAAGCCATGAGCAAAGCAAACCCACCAGAATTTCCATGAAAATTCACGATAAGGCTCCCAGCTTCCGTCCACTTCGCTCAAACGGCCCCACCCACGTCTAACGCCAGCTACACATGACCACATGCAGAACAAATCTACATGACTTCCGAAACATCAGAAGGATACTACCGAGAAACCTTCTTCGTAAAGTTTCGAAAGCTGTATCCGTACACACCACTTTAGCTAACTTTTAAATGAAACCGTAATCCATTTGTTCTTCAGAATCTGCCGAAAGTGAATCTCTATCGAAAATGTAGCGCCAAAGCATGTCATTTGCAAATGTCAAACGGACCTACTTAGATCACATGGAAAATTTTTCATGACATTTTTATAAGTTTGATTATATTTAGCTTTTGGTGGAAAAATATATATTCTTTTTTACTTTTTGAAAAGTTTGGTTAATATGAATTAAAGAGTTTCAAATGTTACATTCCGCATAGGCTTACAAAGGCATGATAAAAAAATAAATTGCTAAAACTTAAATGGAAAATCGAATATATTCATTATAACATTGGTAATCTTTTAAGTACTTGTAAAATTTCGAGGAAGAAGTTGGTGATTTGCTAATTTGATTTGATATGTCGAAGCCAAGAAAAAAAGGTGGAGCGAGGGCCATTTCTGTGATCCCGTGCTTTTGCGCACGACAACTTTGTCATGTTTCTCCTTAGCCGTTGGATTCAAGTGGTTTAATATCAGCCGTTCGATTAATGTGTTGTCAGCGTTTCTGGATCACTCCCGTTGGTGGAAAACTCGTGGAATTGCCCACTCAAAGGTACCAAATCACGGCATTGCCCTTCCTTTGTTTATCCCTTCCTTCTTTCCAAACAACATACGTTAATAAAAAAATTTAATCAGTGCATTAACATTGTCGCAGTTTCTTTATATAAGCTGGTTTTTATAGAATGACACATATTCAATTTTTATTTTTAGCATGTAGATATATTTCATAAACAGTTTATGCTCCCATTATGAGATTATCAATGTTATAAAAAAAAAACGTACATCAACCGTGTATGTAATATATATTCTCTTCCAAGGGCTTTTATTTTGTACAATGGCAAAATAATTTTTTTTTGCACAAATAGGCTTTAGATAATTTTTTTGGCACAAATAATTAAGATTTATTTTCTCTCTTGTTTTATTTTGTACAATGGTGATATAATTTTTTTTTTTTTGGCGATGTTTCTCACCTGCCGAGTGGCCATGACTTCAATATTTATTGACTTGTGTATTGACTTCTCGCTGGCCGGTGACCCCGCTTGCAATGATTTTAAGCACCCAGCCCATCTTTTATTTAAGAATGGTATCGGGAGCATATGCCTTTAGCAAAAGACAAGTAATCATCTTTTGTTTAAGAATGATATTGGGGAGAATGCACACTTTTATTATTTTTTAATGAAAAACATTTGTTCATTCCAGCTATCTCTGACATGAGTTGCATCGATCATGTGCATTCACATGTTAGATTTGTAAATTTTCTCCTCTCCTTTTGCTTTATAATTTTTTAAATGAAAAAAGGGATATACCTAAAGTGGTTGACCATCTGTACGTTCTTCAATTTTTCAGCACCATCCATGTGTTTGCTTTTACCATAATTAACTGTGAACAAAAAAATATTAAACTTAAGTGACTTGATAATTCTAGTTTTGATTTAATTAAGGATCGAAGTGTACATATATGTCTATGTTTATATGGATGTAGATGTATTTAATATTGTATCATGTCTATACGGAGAGTCGAGTGTTGGTCGTTGGTTCATAAACATATGCTAAAAGAGTCGCTTTTTTCTTGAGCCACCAAAAAGGCTAGCATGGCTTGAATACTTTACATTAGAAAAAAAGAAGGAAAGAGACCCCTTCAATTATTTGGTTGTTACGATTATAAGTAGCCCATCTTTTTCCTTTAGCAAAGAAAAAACAAAAAGAGTAGCCCATCTTTTATTTAAGAATGATATTTGGGAGCATGCGCATGTTCCCATTGTTTTGTCAAAGATCTGAATAAAAGTTCATTGATAGCGAATGGTATTTTTTTTTCAGCCCACTTGTGACTTTATTATGTGCGTTCACATGCCAAATTTAAAAAATTTCTTCTCTCATTTTATATTATTATTTTTGAACAAAAAATAATATATTTAAAATAGTTAATCATTTGTGCGTTGTCTATTATTTTTATGGGATATACAGGGAATATCCCAACCAATAAGCTTGCAATCCACTAATGTTCCTAACAATGTAGGACAATCCACTAATGTTCTAGAATAAACTTATTGACATTATAAGGTAGTGGAGCTAGGACTTTATGGGTGCCTTATATGTACATCACCGGGAAACGCATGAATTGACTACTTAGGGGATATGATCTATCTTCGTCGACCATAATGGCTTGATTCAAGCTATTAATATATAGTGATACCCTTTCTTATCTTAGTTCATGGTTATCGATGGCCTCTTTTTCTATTGGAAGGGAGCTAGAGTTGATCAAGACCAAGATCAAGATCAACTCCGGACTAGCCATTTACTGCATGGTGAACTGCGTAAATAAAAGTCACGTTCAGAATAAGGGGAATTCGCGGGGATTGAAGTGATTCTCCTGCCCTTGGTTCGAGTTCAACTTGTGACGAGGCCTCTATATGGCTATAAAAAAAGGACTTTCTTCTTCAAAATACATTAATGGATCGTATAAAGACGGAGTAGGGAATCCGGTTTTACACCTCGTTCCATTCCAAAAGTCTGCCTTGTGGCAAAAAAGAAGGCGGTAAAAGAAGGTGGTAGGGAGGTGACAAGTGTCCTCGTGGGGCCCATAATCACTTAGGAGAAAATGAGGCGTCATTTAGCTACAGCAGAAGGGGCGGTAGGGTTTTCTATCTCTCTCTGCGCCTCTCTCTCTCTCTCTCTCCGGCGAACAGGATCGCGACCTCCCTCTCTCTCTGCCCTCCCTCTTTCCGACCGGCGACCCCACCGCGCGGGATCGGCGAGAGGACCGCGAGCAACCGACGGATCACCGCACGGGATCGGCGAGAGGACCGCGACCTCCCTCTCTCTCTCTGGCTTCCCTCTTTCCGACAGGCGAACCACCGCGCCGCCCCTCTGGCTCTAGATCCGGCCCCGATTCGTCCGTCCCTGCTCTTTCTCTCCCTTCGCGTCTCTGTCTGCCCTCCCTCTCTTCGACGGCGAACCAGCGCGTGACCGGCGAACCAATATTTTCTCCTTGGGGAGAAGCAACGAAAATATCTTTTGAAGTCTACAGCGAGGTAGTCTTCCCGATTTCGAGGAAGGAAGGTTTGTTTCGGTGGTCTTGGTCAAGAAGTTGAGGGTAAAAAAGCAGTACAATCGCCTCGTGAAAAGACGAGCAATCTTGTCACGCAATCCTCTCCACAAGATTGCGCGTCTCCTTCGGGGCAAGAGTGAGAAGTAAAGCTTTATTTAAAGTCCCGAGTGCTTGTGCCCCAGTAGCAGAAACGCCAATCACCATAAGTCACTTGAGACGCTGGTCTTTCGCTCTGAGATTTCTGGCTTTGATAGCTCTAGATTGAGGCGTGGGGGTGGTCTCAGAATTGTGCTGCTTTTGAGGCTCGAACACGACTTGATGTGCTTTAAGGTAACTCCTCTTTAGACATTAAAGCCCATCGGAGTAATTCCGTCTCTGCATCACTCCTCCAGATGAGCCGGATAGTCTATTACATTTTGATAAAAGAAAATAAAAACATTTGATTATTACTCATTGCATGACATCTAACATCCTTACTCATATGTGACATTCCATCGACTTTTTTAAATTCATGGTCGTCACATTTATTGCAGATTTTTCTTACTACGTTCCCCTTCTTCAAACTGATCAGTATGAGCGGTTGGACTGGTTAAACCTGGTGGAATTTTATAGTTCTCTCTCTTATTTCTCACTTTCTGTATCTTTTACATCTGGCCTCTCTCTTGCAGAACAATTGAAGGCTATCATCTACAGTCTGCACTCGCTTTCTTTGTTCATTTCCCTCTTGAAAGTTCTCACCGAGGCTTGTTTAGGGTCTTCTCTCTCCGATCTTGCACCTCTTTTCGTATCTCAGCTCGCGGGAGGTAATCGTTTTTTCATCTCTTATTACCGTGTCATGTCTGTTGATTTGTTGCGGTTGAACTAGTGTGTTTTGGGCTCTTTTTGTCTAATTGGGGTGGCTGCTACCGTGGGGGGTCACCAGCTCATAATGGACTTACGTAGAAAAGAGAAGCCTTTGCTTTCGACTGTAGATGTGTCTAATCATGTGGCCTCTGTCTCATTGTTCGTTTGCATCGTAATTAAGCGTCGATCCTTTGTTCAGCTAGAATGATTTGGAATGCGAGCATGCTAAATTATATTGCGTGCAAAATTGCCTGTATTCGCCTCAAGCCAAGGACCGTCTTTTTATGGATCGTGAGGTTTCTTTGTCTCTGATGGTGTAAGATCAATTAAATGAAAAAAGACATAGAAAAGAAAAAGTAATAGGCCGGTTCATGGCAAGTTCCAAGATCAAGGGGGTTCAATTTTCAATTCCGACAATTGAGAACGTACTCTGATAGGTGGGTTTCAGGGTTTCGGTCTATAATCTACACACTTTGTAGCCAATCACCCATAAAAGCAAGTACTCTCTTAATCAGATTTTATTCACAATTTTGCCTTAGACAATTATAGGACATTCTAGACAAATAATATGTTGTCTTCCTCGAATTATTGGACTATATAATCCTAAAAAGTATATTGCTTTTCACCTCTAACTCATTTTCTTCCTTCAAAGTTTTGAAAATTGACGAAGTTAGTTACCCCAAAAAAGGGTAAAAAGAGGTTGAATTGAGTAATGAAAAAGTATAGTTCACATGCATAAACGACAATAGCTATTATGCGGAGGTGAGAGCATTTTTAACTCTATTGCCACTTTCTCGAATGAAAAATCTCCGTTGCTACTTTTTACCTGCTCTCAAATCAGTGGTAGCTTCAGTCATCATCATAATACAAGACATACCAAAATCCATGGTATGATGCTTCTTAAGATATTTTATGTTAGAGAAAAATAAACTAATTGATCTTTGACATATACACATGAAAACATTTTTAAAAAATTGAACTATAAATGTTTATTGGGACACTCACTTAGCTTTATATCTCTCATATCTTTCACCTTTTTGCCACAAACTATAAGTTCATTCCTTAAAATGTAATTAATCAATTTAATCTGACTTATCACGAATTTAGCCTATAATCCTATTCTACGTCCATTTAATTGGATTAAAAAAACTTTGCAATGATATTCTCAAGGTGGGCCCTCGAGGAAAAAGGGGGAACGCACTGAAGGCCATTCTTTTCAAACCTTGGTCCTCTCTGAATTTTCCTCAGCAGTTTCCCTTTATTTTCTTCTCTTCTGCTCCTCCGATCAAATCATGACCTAATTTCAAGTTGTTCAGACTGGGGCAAAGTCAGAGCAAGGCAAACAAAGGGATGCACCGTATCGCTTCCGGTCGTTCCTTTGCTATGCTCGTTGCACTGATTCTTTTCTCTATGCTTGTATTCTATCATCTCAAGAGGAAGAATGTGAGTGCAGAAAAAGAGAGCACTAATGAGCATTTGCTTCTTCTTTGGTGTCATCTAACAAATGATAGTTCTATTCTACAGATAAAATGTCAATCAATTATTTAAATTTCAAAGTTTGAAGAGAATACCTTAGTGATGTCTATCAGGTTAAAGTGGATTTGTTTTGCATGAAATTGCTAGTACGTAAGGGCAGCGAGGAACAAATAAAAGAGAAATAGCAAAGACCTTTTGTTTATCTCTATCTCAATTCCAAATTCATTTAGAATATGACAATTTGAAATTAAAATGTAAGATCACATTCCTAATAACTAACTAGGCCCTTTTTTCACATCTTCCACACATTTCCAATTTCGGTTGAACTCATTTATCAGCTCTTAAATGATTGATCAAATTCTGATTTTTAATAATCAAACAAAAACAGAACCTTTGCTTATTTATTTTGATGAATGCAACTTGCTTGTACACAGACTCTAGTCTTTTATAGCCCGATTAAGAATTTAACATCGTGAGCAGACCAAGCCAACATCTTTTGACTTGACTAGAGGGTGAGATACAAAAGAAGATAAGGCGAGGACTAAAAACATCTGCAACTGCTTCTGTTCAATCAATTACAAATTTAATTAAAGACTTTGTGTTAATCTGTTCTTGCTTGGTAAAAGATTTTGGTGGGGCCAGGCTTATGGATGAATATGTAATTTTTTTTTAAATAATTGGGTTTAAGCATAATTTCCGAGAGTTGGCAGGGCCAGGGCACCCTTAGCCCCTCATTAAATCCACCCATATTGTCAGACATTTTGGATGTGGCAGGAGAAGAACTAAACAAGGAACTCAGGAGGGGATGGGGAATATGTACTGCTGAGAGAGTTGATAACTTAATCAGTGGAGGTTCGGGAAATGAAGAAAATAAGAAAAATAGAAAAAAAAAAAAACCATTAGTAATGAGGGCTAGGATGTAGACATGGATGACCCATTTAGCAAGAATGGTTCCGAAGGCCTGCCATTGCTAGGGAAGCTAACTCTCATTTTTTTTTTTTTTTTTTGGGGGTCAAAAGCTAGTTCTCATTGAGATTGCGCGAACGTTAATGCTTAGAGAGAAAGAGTTTGCCTATTTTGGCTCCACTTTCTAATTTTTAAATGACAATTTCTTATTTAACGACTCATAAATTTGATTGCTATTTCTATTAAATTTTTTCCTTTTTAATTGATTACGAAGATTTGATATTATAATTTATGAATATTAGTAATTAGCACTTTGATGAAGGCAGAGATCAACGTATATGCATGTGCTTTCAAATAGATGCTTACATTGAACCACTGATCAAAGGCATGATTGAAGCAAATATGGAAAATTTCTTAAGAGGACCTGAGTGCATATGCCCTTAATAAATCTTAACCTTTATTATTATTGAGTTTCATGTGAAAACCACATAATATAAGCGTTGAGATTCATTAGGGGCGTATGCATTTGAGAATGCCTAACGAAATATAGGCATCAACATGTGAGCTTTAGTTAATTTTACGTGAGCGACATGTTTAATTTGTAACCAACCAATAAGAGATGATTAATGAAAATCATCTTGATTAGGAAAGTCCATGCATCTAGAGGATGAAAGTCCATGGGAAAGAGAAGATGTGCATTACACTGCTCCAAAACAACAACTTGTAATATTTGATTAATCAATAGACACCCGCCTAAGAAAACTCGTTCATTAAACATTGTGTACTGGGAATCGTTCATAAATCATGTTCTTTCCATCTAGCCTTTTCACTTGTTTATCTACATCTTTTAGTGGAGCAGGAAAGGCATCTTCTCTTCATTAAACATTTTAGCATTAGTAATCGTTCATAATGCATGCACCCTCCACCAAAGATTAGGATCCTTGACTATAGGGCACGCATGTAGACATGAAAATTAGCCATTTTCTTGTCCATGAGTGGACGCAACCTAATGATGTTGCCTTGACGAGAGGGCGCGGTCCATTGGAAAGAAAAGATGTGAATTGCACTCCTAAGTCAATAACTTTTACTATTCAATTAGTCAACAGATGGAGTTGACCATTAAACATTTTGGATTCGAAATCGTTCAGAAATCATATGCTTTCTTCCAAAAAGCACGTGCTCTGCCTTTTCATTTGCTTATCTACTTCTTCTTGTGCAGCAGGAAGGCATTCTTTCTTCATTTTTGCCTATAAGATTTCCATGGGGAAGGGGCAAAGTTTGAGCAAAATGAAAAGAAAAAGAAAAAGAGCGCAAAAAAAAGAGGCACTGAGGGAGAAAAAGAGAAGGATTGCTGAGAAAGAGATCACTGAGGGAGCATCTGCTTCTTCGTCCTTCCCTTCAATACCCATGGAAGGAGATAGCGATCAATACGATGTGTTCTTGAGCTTTAGAGGCTCCGACACTCGTAATGGATTCACTGATTACCTCTACCATAGTCTGATCAATGTAGGGACTATACCAATTTTTGTGTTTAGGGATGATAATAGCCTTGAAATTGGTGAGGATTTTAATTCAAAGATTCTCAATGCCATCACGCAATCTAAGATTTCGATCCCCATCATCTCTGAAAATTATGCTTCGAGCAAATGGTGCCTTCGCGAGCTAGTTCGCATCATGGACTGCAAGAAGAGCATGTCACACACAGTGTTGCCCATTTTTTACAAAGTACTTCCATCAGATGTGCGGTATCTAAAGGGAAATTTTGGGGAGGCATTCCATTTGCGTAAGAAGCGTTTTGAGAAGGAGGATATTCAGGAAGGGCAACGGGCTCTTACAGAAGTGAGTAACTTAAATGGATGGGAATCTAAGGAATTTGCTAATGGGTACTTACCTTCCACCTACATCTTTTTTTTCTAAGTGTTGTTATTTAGCAAAACCAATGTCATATGGATGAACTCCTCCCACTACAAGCTTACAAAACATCCCAAAATGTCCCAGTGAATAACCATAATGGCCCATGGACTACAAATACTTGTACTCTCTAAGATTTCCCTTGAAAACTACACTAACAACATCTAAAACCTTAGGATCCCTTAGTCAGTCTTCCAAAGCTTGGTAACCGCCGGATAAATCAACCTCCTGTTGCTTCACACAGATCATGTCTAGATTCAACACCCACTATTGCCAGTAACTTTAACTGGGTGGCGATCTATAAGTTAATTATAAGTCCTCCATTTAGGTCCGTGGGATATGTAGGCTATAGAGGGAGAACATCTTCTCGTCCTAAACTTTTTGTAACCAAAATTATTGGCCTCCTATCCTTCATCTAGCAATGACCATAAGCTTATATGTTTTCTCTTCTAAAAAATCTTAATTTGCTAGGTGCACCACCTTATCTTATTTCAATAAGAACTATCTATTGGAAGAAAAGAAGGGGAAAAATGAAATGACTGCTACACCATCATCCTTCATTGTCATTCGTAAAACCAAAACATTTTGCATGTTAACTGGTTCCATCCATCCTTCACATATATGTGGGTGTCTTTTGATAAGATTACGCAAAATTATGAAGTTATGATGAGTTTTTTTTTTTTTTTTTTGATAGGCGTGAAGGAGAATTAGTGGAAAAAGTTATCGAAACTATTCGAGCAAGTTGAGATGTGATTTTCAGCTTGATGTTTCGAAGCACTTAGTTGGAGTTGACGATCATGTCAACAAAATTAGGAATTGGGTAAACATTCCCGCCAGTCATGCTCGAATGATAGGAATATATGGCATGGGCGGGATCGGTAAAACGACTCTTGCCAAGGTCATCTACAACGAGCTATCAAATGGCTTTGTGCATCATAGCTTCCTTCCAAATATACGAGAAACAGGCCACAACGGTATACCTCGTCTTCAAAATCTACTAATGGATATACAACCAAATCAACGACAAATTTGTACAATCGATGAGGGAATTAGTTTGATCAAATCCAGATTTAAAAGAAGAAAGGTCCTCATTCTTCTGGATGATGTTGATCACCAAGATCAACTAAATGCTTTGGCTAGAGAACGTGATTGGTTTGGGACAGGAAGTATCATCATTGTTACGACTAGAGATAAAGCTATTCTTGATAAATCTATGTTTGAGGTAGACTGTCCGTATGAATTGAACGAATTAAATGAGGAGCATTCTTTGCTTTTATTTAAAAGACATGCATTTCCAATGGGCCAATGTCCGGAGAATTTTGAGGGCATGTCTCGTGATATCTTATCCACCATGGGCGGGCTTCCCTTAGCTATCACAGTCATAGGTTCATCCTTGTACGGAGACATGGATGGAGAAATATGGCGGGAAATGTTGGAGAAACTAAGAAACGGACAAAATAAAAATGTCCAAAAGATATTGCAGATAAGTTATGATGCATTGGAACATGGACATCAGCAGATTTTTCTCGATATTGCTTGCTTTTTTATCGGCAAAGACAGCAAATTTGCCATTTACATGTGGAAGGATTGTTTGTTTTATCCAAGTCAAGGAATTAAAGAGTTGAAGCTAAGGTGCTTAATAAAAATGGATAAGTATGGTAGATTTTGGATGCATGATCAATTGAGAGATCTTGGAAGGCACATCTTTTTCCAAGGACAACCGCCTGAGAGATGTCTGAAGCCATGGCTCGAAGATAAAGCCTTGAGAAGTAATATGGAGGTAACATATGGCACTCCTTTCTCTCTCTCCCATAACTCCATAAATTTGATGTGTTCCATTTGTCTTTTATTTAGTAGTAGCATATACCCCTACTTTTCAAGAAAAAATCTATTCTACACCCATTCATGTTCCCCATTTTAGTCTTTTATCTTTCGTGTGGCAGAGTTTGCCAAAAGATGTTGCCCAGCATCGACAAACCTACTGTTCCATATGTTAAGACCTTAATCTAACTATAACACCATGTAAGGAAGTTAATTAGTTCATTTTTAGTTGGTCTAAAGCCAGCGCTCTCTTCCAATTTCCGTCAAAATCTAAAATATTATTCAAATGCTAAAGGTGTATTGCTAAAGAATGATTAAACACTTAATAACAATAGTTAACAAATTGAAAATCGGGTGCTTACTTAGCTACTTAACAAGTGACCCATGGGTACTCTTTAACATTCGTATGTTTTAAAAGGTTTAATGTATTTCCACTTTAATAAAAATCAAAGTACATGCACTACAAAATTCCAAAAAAGCGAGAGGTAATAATTGAGGTGTTTCGTCTTGAATTGTTTAAAGTAAGAAAAGGTGTTCTTTTTATTTAAAATATGTGTTTGAATTTTTAAAAAAAAAAAATCATCAAAATACTATTTGTGTGTGTTTACCCGTCAACATTCATGTTTGGCTAGGGGTAAAAAGATGACAAATTGTGAAAGTATGGGGTTTAGAAAAGCAAAAGTAAAAAATTAGAAGTCAATTCGGACACTCAATTGATTGATTTGATATGCAGTGGTTCCGGAGTAGCTTCGATTATTGGCCCCGTGGCTATTCCTCTACATGCACAAGTGAACTGTTTAAAAGCTTACCGAGCTCAAGGTTCCTTTTATTTTGTTGTACGACCATAAGTGGAGACTTTAATGAGTTGTTTCTTGAATTAAGATGGCTTCGATGGTTATACATTGAACCCGATATATTTTCTTCGGCAATCAATTTGCATCTATCTAAATTAGTGGTGCTGGAATTGTCACAAAACAAGCTTACAGATGATTGGGGAGGATGGAGTTCAATCATGGTAAGATGAAAAAAAAGACATCGTCTATGATCTTTGCTTTGTTTTGTTTTATCGATTAAACTCCTTTTTGACAGCTTTTTCTCCTTTGTACAGGCGGCAAGGCAGCTAAAAGTTCTCAACCTTTCATATAGCCAGGTGTTGAGATATACTCCTAATCTCTCGGCTTTCACGAAGTTGGAGATTCTCATCTTGTCCAATTGTTACAAACTGAAGCAAGTTGATTGTTCTATTGGCAAACTCAAGAGCCTCATTTCCTTGGACTTGCAGAGCTGCGAGTCATTGACAGAAATCCCTAGCTCAATTAAGAATCTTTCTTCTCTCGAACAACTTGATCTAAGGAGGTGCAAGTCATTGACAGAAATCCCTAGCTCAATTGGGAATCTTTCTTCTTTAGAACAACTTAATCTAAGGAGTTGCAAGTCATTGACAGGAATTCCTAGCTCAATTGGGAATCTTTCTTCTCTCAAACAACTTAATCTAGGGAGGTGCGTGTCATTGACAGGAATTCCTAGCTCAATTGGGAATCTTTATTCTCTCGAACAACTTTATCTAGATAGTTGCGTGTCATTGATAGGAATCCCTAGTTCAATTGGGAATCTTTCTTCTCTCGAACGACTTGATCTAGATAGTTGCGTGTCATTGACAGAAATCCCTAGCTCAATTGGGAATATTTCTTCTCTCAAACGACTTAATCTACATAGTTGCGGGTCATTGACAGAAATCCCTAGCTCAATTGGGAATCTTTCTTCTCTCGTACAACTTGATCTAGGGAGTTGCGTGTCATTGATAGAAATCCCTAGCTCAATTGGGAATCTTTCTTCTCTCGAACAACTTGATTTAAGCGGTTGCGAGTCATTGACAGAAATCCCTAGCTCAATGGGGAATCTTTCTTCTCTCGAACAACTTGATCTATCGAATGGTGACTCATTGACAGAAATTCCTAGCTCAATTGGGAATCTTTTTTCTCTCAAACGACTTGATCTTTCTTTTTTCGAAAAATATTATCTACAGAGTTGGATGTCATTGACAAAAATCCCTAACTTAATAGGGAATCTTTCTTCTCTCGAAAAACTTAATCTATGGGATTTCGAGTCATTGACAGAAATCCCTAACTCAATTGGGAATCTTTCTTCTCTCAAACAACTTGAGCTAGGGGCATGCGTGTCATTGATAGAAATCCCTAGCTCAATTGGGAATCTTTCTTCTCTTGAACGACTTAATCTATGGAGTTGCGCGTCATTGATAGAAATCCCTAGCTCAATTGGGAATATTTCTTCTCTCAAACAACTTAATCTAGAGGGTTGCATGTCATTGATAGAAATCCCTAGCTCAATTGGGAATCTTTCTTCTCTCGAACAACTTAATCTAAAGGGTTGCAAGTTATTGACAAAAATCCCTAGCTCAATTGGGGATCTTTCTTCTCTCGAACAACTTCAACTAGGGGGTTGTGTGTCATTGAGAGAAATCCCTAACTCAATTGGGAATCTTTCTTCTCTCAAAGAACTTGATTTATCGGGTTGCAAGTTATTGACAGAAATCCCTAGCTCCATTGAGAATCTTTCTTCTCGCAAAAAACTTGAACTAAGGAGTTGTGAGTTATTGACAGAAATCCCTGGCTCAGTTGGGATCTTTCTTCTCTCAAACAACTTCAGTTAGGGGGTTGTGTGTCATTGGGAGAAATCCTTAACTCAATTAGGAATCTTTCTTCTCTCAAAGTACTTGGATTAGAGGCTTGCAAGTCATTGAGAGAAATCTTTATCTCAATTAGGAATCTTTCTTCTTTCAAATACCTTAACCTTTATGGGTGTTGTTTACTAAAAAAAATTCCTCCTTCAATTGGGGATTTACCGAATTTGCAAAGCATTGGGGATTTTTTACCTTGAATAGTTACCCATTGCTATTGGATGGTTGAACAAATCGCCAAAGGCTATTTCTTGAATCTTGTGATAGTCTAAGAGGGGGAATTCCAAGAGAAAATGATGACTTGTCTTCGCTCGTGATTCTCCATATCACCGGCACATTGATATTTGACCCGTCGGAAAGCATTTGGAATCTTTCTTCTCTTTAATGCCTTGACCAAGAGGGCTGTAAGGAGCTCAATCGTTGCTAGAGCTTTCTTCCGGCTTAACATATCTTCAGGTCAATCCCCTGATTCCCAAGTTGCCACAGCTTTCTAACCTATTCCACCTGGAAGAACTTCATTTTTATGGGTACGATCAACTTGAGTACTTCCCAGAGCTTACCTCAAGACTCTTGAAACTTTGTGTTGACTCCTGTCTTAAGTTGATAGCCTGAGCTTGATAGATTCAAGTACTTGGAAGAGTTGTCAATAAAACACTACAATTCCATTGAAAGAATGGACCTCTCACAATCGAATCTTCTGAAAGGATTGGACATCGAGTATTGCGATAATCTAGTTGAAATTTAGGGCCAAGGTAAATTGGAGTTCTTGAAGACAATACGTACATATAGCTACAAGTCCATTAGAAGGCCGATCCATCCGAAGTTACAAGGGCTTGAAGCGATTAAATACTTGCTATTGCAACAATCTAGTCGAAATACAAGGTCTTGATAAGGTGGAGTTGTTAGAGATGTTCAATGTCTGTAATCGTGGTTCCATCGAAAGATTACTTGACCTATGATACTTTTGGAACTTGAAAGAGTTGAATATCAATGGTTGTCGTAATCTACGTGGTGTTGAGACTCATTCCCTGTCTTACATAATTGCAAGAGTGGGGAAGTCAGTCCTAGAACCTAAGATGATGCTTCAGCCAAGATCAAAATTTAGATCCGATTGTGGTTCTTCATACGTTAGAAGGCGTTGGTCATCTGGTAAGATTCTTTGTCCTTCAACAACTAGCATGAGCGAAAAGTGTAATACTTTTCTAACAGATATATCTTTTAAGAATTATTTGCTCGACACTCGGTATCTATTTGATCTGGATTTGCCTAAATATATTTGCTGTTGATTGCATCACGGCAATGTATTTTTAGCTAATCTTCAATCGGCAACTTTTGCATATAGATTGGCAGCTTGTGAGGCAACAAATGAAAATGAACGACATAGGTAAACAAGAATTGGTGATTTACAGTTTCCCTCTTGGTAAACCCAAGATGAGAATTTTTCATCAAGAGGTTGATCTTCTGCAACTCAATTTATAAACTATGTGCCAAATCCCTCTTTTCTTTGTCTCAAACCAGTATAAAAATTCCTTCGCCATTTTGAACTCCTTTTATGAGCAATTTTATGTGTCAAATTTGACTATTGGTAGATATCCTGTTTAGGACAAACGACTCTCAATTTTTCGTGATGATGGGAAAGCCTGTCCATTGTTCATTCGAGCATGAATTCCCAGCAAGGAAGAGAAACTGAACTAAAATAAAAATCACGGTTCAATTTTTTTCTAGTGCGTGATTTAAAAAAGTAAAAATTAGTTTTGCCCAGCCTTTTTCATCTATGATTGTAGGCAAGATTTCCATAAACAAATGTGAGACTGTTGAAAGATTATCAAATGCGATAAATTGGTGCTACTTTTGTAACAGGTCCGGTTGGTCTATGTAATGATCAAGGCTTACTTTTGGACTTCAATTCAAAGAGCTGTATAGATGACCTTTGGCATAATTGGGGACAATTTTTTACCTGCTCTGTAAAACAAGTTAGGTGAGGAGCTTAAGATTTTGCTTATTATTTTGCATCGCGTTTGATCCTGATGTTGTTGTGGAATCATTTTATCAAATGATTGATCTGGGTCTGGCTAACTTGGCTGAGGCAATTCATAGTCCATACCAGAGAACGATCAAATGAAGAAGAGGGATTTTGCTGAGGTGTCATCAGCAACAGCTGAAGGCTAGCTTTTGTGCGACCTTGAATAGGCTCACGGGCCAGCTGAAGTGTCCTAAGGAAGTTTTTTATGCTTGTGAAGATCAAAGCACTCGATATGGTTTCATTAGCACAAAACTGAATGATTGTGAATGTATTATTTTTTAGTTGAATCTACTTTTTTGTATGCTCATTAGGTTCTACCTCTATTAAGCAAATACATACGTGCTGATTTTTCTACATGTTAAGCAGATGCAGAGTTCTTTGATGCAATGCGCTCTAATGGTTTCATTCCCAAACTCAGTCAGGCTCCGTAGATAGAGTTATGCACTGCCAGTCCTACCATAACTGTGAAAGAGTGACTTGTGTACTTATATTTAATTGAATGTGCTGTGTGCTTGTTAGGTTCTACCTCTCTGTTAATCGAATATGTACATGCCGATTTTTCTGCATGTTACCCTGATGCGGAGTTGTTTGATGCGGTCTCGTTCCAATGATATCACTTTCAAAACCCAATGAGGCTCTGCAGATGGAGGTATGTACTACCAGTTGTACCATAATAGAGCAACTTGTGTGCTTATACTATGTGAGCTGTGGAATTTCACCAGAAATCCGTGAACTAGGATGCATGATGACAATCTCCTCTTTTTCTGTCATTTCATAATATCTTTTGAATGTTGTGATAAAGGTCTCTGATATGACGAGCATAAATCTCATGTATGCAGCATTAAATTTGTAAAGTTAAATATAGCCTCCTAGCAAACAATTCTGTATTGCTGATTTGCTAATTGGATATTGCAAAATAACCAAGTAACAAGTACGCCTTTTTGTTATGTAGTTTGGGCACTTTGCCTTTTCAGCATCCGTTCTATTCATAAACACAAACAAGGATGATGGTGCTAATTGCTGACTTCTCTTAAGTCCATTGTTTTCTATTTCTTTGGCTGATAATGAATTATGTTGATTGCGATCCAATTGCGAATTAATCAGAGACCTCTGGAATGTGTGGCAAAACTAATGTGCCCAGATTTTGGTGTTGATAGATGAGATTCATTGAAGAGGTCACTTATAGATCGCCAGAATCTGGACCAGGTCAAAATAACCTTGTTTATATTGATGGACTCTCAAGTCTATGCTTACTACTTTCAGCTAATTTTAGGTCCTTCATTCCAAATACATCTAAAAATAGACAGAACTAAGGATCCATGCAGCCGCACCTTTATCTCTCTTCGAGATGATTCGAGAGTGTGACACTTTTACCCTCAACCATCTCGTGAAACACATGCATTGCCCTCATTTTCTGACCATCTTTAGCAAGTGCCTGGGTGGAGACTAGTTATAAGTCTTCTAAGGTTGAATTTGTTAGTGTGCGTAACTTTTGATGAAATATCATAAACAACCTGAATTGATCATACATTCTTTTCCTGAATCTATCACGAAGTACATACATTCTTTTCCTGAAATGTCAATGAGTGTGAGACCCAAATACAAGGTTTACATTTGATGATGCGGTTCAAACTATAAGAGACGCACCTTCGGGTCGTCCAAAACTTCTTGACGACTTGCCTCGAATAACACAACCAAGAGAAGGGAACAAAATCTCACCAAGGAATGAAGAATGAGAAGGAGAAGGAGAAGGGGAAGGAGAAGAAGAAGATTGCCTCAACTGAGTTAACAACAAAAATTGCTGCTACCACTGCTACCGGGACCTTCTCATGTGGACTCCAGTGCCACCTCCTCTTTGGAATACTGGTATGATGACTAATTCATTAAATATTTGATATAATGCCAAAGTGCTAATTTCCAAGTCCCCTTGATTTATTGAGTAGTATAAGCTTGCACAAGTTCAATTTCCTTGCTCTCGTATCAGCAGCAGCATCATAAAGTCCGGTCTTCCATTTCCGAAGGAAATGTTCTTTTTTTAATTCTTTGCAGGGGTTTATACCGATAAAATTGTTGATACTCTCTGCAGTAACCGCCGACGATCGTGGTGTACATGGTCACATCTAGCTCTCAGCCTGTGTCTTCCAAATTCTTCAGCAATCGAACGGCTTTTCCAGTATTGCCGGTTCTGCACAATCCCTCGTCATGGCTTGGGATGTGGTTATATCTACCTCGATTGTCTGGCCAACATTTCATCCGCCAAGCTCATGGCTTTGGCGATTCTACCCTCTCCAACGAGCCCATTGATCAAAGTGTTAAAAGCTCGCAGTTGTGGGCTCAAGTCCAAGTTTGACCTTTTACACAAAACTGAGGACCCGAGATCGGATCTTTTCAATTGGCAGAGGTAATTTATCAAAATGTTGCGAGTAGAACTGTTGGGAGTCGTTCCTTTCGAACCTACCTGCTCAATCATGTCAATGGTGACGGGGTAATGCTTCATCTTGGCCCCAACCCCCAAGAGTTGGGCGAAACAGGGAGGTAAAAGTCGAGGGTTGACTCGAATGGTCCTCTCCAAGAAGAATAAAGCATTGTCAGCTTCCACCAATCCGCCATTTCTGCATTTGTTCACCACGAAGGTCACAAGTTCAGATTGATCCATTGAATCACTCACTCCAGCAATGGATGGGCAACCGTGGGAGTGACGTGAAAGAAAATGGTTCGATGCAAAGATGGGATGAGAAGTGAGAGGTTTAGCAAGATCGCCAGATTCTCAAACAAGACGGTGAAGAGCAGAAGTGCAAATGGATCGATTCATTCTCATTAGTTTTGCCAAATTTTCTCCTTCGCAGTTCAAGAATCCACAAATTGACGTGATGGTGTAGGGAGAGGATGATTATTAGGCAATTCAATCACTGAAACTTTAGATGTCTGATAACAACACAGTTTTCAGTTCAATCATTGAAAACTACTTGATTGGCAAACTAAACATTTCTAGAAATACTCTGAACGATTCATTCCCGTGCTCAGCAATTGAAGAGAGGTCAGGATGCATAATCATGCTCTAATACTGTGTTGACACTTTTTTCTTTTCTTTTTTTAAGCGAGAAAGGCCGGGTTGGGCTGAATCCAACCTTGGCCCAGCCCGTGTCTCCTTCCTTTCCCCACGTAGGCTTGGGCCCGGACCCTTTTCTTTTCCTTCTCTTTCTCGTGCAGCCCAGCCTTTCCCTCCTTTCAGCCCGGCCATCCTTTGTGCATGGGACTCGCAGAAAGGAAAAAGGACATCAGTGGATGAGCATAGGGAATGACGGAAGGATAGGGGCAGGGGGATGTTGAACGGTTTGCGAGGCAAGGACGGCGAGGACAGTTGCTAGGGAGGGCGTCCTTGCCGAGCGGAGAGAGAGAGAGAGAGAGAGAGAGAGAGATAAGAGGGCGGTGGAAGGATTTCGAGGAAGGGGAGAATTGAGATGAAAGAGGCAAAAACGAGAAAAACGGGGGAGGAAAGGGCTGGAGAAGGAAGTTGAGGAGAAGGAGGGCCCTCGGGATGCCTTGTCACCGCCGGTGAGCTGCTCGACTGACACTGACCACCACCATTTCCCTCTAAAACTCAAGTTAGCCTTTTGTCGAACACTTGGTGTGCGCTTCTAAAACTAAGCCGGCCGAAGCTCATCCCGACCAGTTTAGGCGAGCTCCGACCCCCACTTGTCCCCCATTGCATTTTCTAAACTCTAGCATGCCTCATTAGCTCCTCGGATTCGCACTCGGGCCTCGACCGAGCCAAAAGTCTTTAGCTCCATTAGCGCACATTGCCTATTTGATGAAATGCCCAGCTGAAGCCAGCCCTTGGTTTCATTATTTAGAGCCTCGACCATCTCTCTCTCTCTCTCTCTCTCTTCTACACGTTGATTAGGTCGAGTTATTAGAAGCCACATTGCCAAAGCTGAGGGAGAATGAAGCCAAACGAGTCCTCATACACATCATCGCCGAAGCTCGCCTCAAAGTGGCCTTTGCTGCCACCGCCGAAACCCCCAACCTCAGAGGTCGAGAGTTTCTCCTGCCAGCCTAGTCGAGGCGGCACTGTCACAGCTTTAGTCGAAGAAGCCGCCTGTGCTGCACGTTGTTGTCGTCCCCCTATTGCAACTGAATGATTGTGGAATAGGGGTAACGGGCTGAGCTAGGCTAGATCACGATCCGGCCCACTTGGCCTCTTTCGCTCCGCATGCCAATAGCCTAGAGTTGTTTTGGGTTTTGGGCCTGCAAGGAGCTTTTTTTGCAAGGGGTTTGGGCCCGTCGATTGGGGCCCAATCCAAGTCGAGCAAAGGCCTGACTAGGGCTAGTCGAGCCTAACTCGGCTCGGGCGAGTTTGACCAGCTCGCCCCAATTGGGTTGGACCCAGACTCGGTCAGATCGGAACCAACCCGGCTCCGTAAAAAAAAAAAAGTTAAAAAATTATTTTAAAAAATTAAAAAATTTCAGAAATAAAAAATACAAGAATTTGGTTAGGAATTACCATGTCTCGCCTTCTTAGTGTAATTAGGCCTTTGTTTGTTTGCACATGTCGTATGTTTAATTTACATATTTAATTATGCTTGCAAATATTTAATTGCATGTGCTAAATTTTACTGCAATTATAATCTTTGTTGTTTTATTAACACTACTTTTGAGCAAATCGTTTATTAATTACCTTTTCTAGAATAGGTTGGAGTTAGTTTAGACTTTAATGAAAATGAGACCTACAATGAAACGTTTGCATGCTCACTTAGTGGACAATTGCCTTTAGGATCATGTCCGAAAAAATACAAGGTTGTTCGAACATGTTAGTTGTTGATCGAACGAGGTTAGGTATCGAAATGACATTAATTGGTTGATTAGTGTAATCAAGTTCTCGAACCTAGATTCTCTGATTGCATAGGAAGTGAGGTATACTCTCATACCTCACTTGGTTTCTAGCCAACCCCAATAGGTTAATGGCAATTATTTACTACAAAATTCTTATGAACACCCCAACGTTGCGTGAGGTATGAGTTTGGGAGACCCCGTGCCTAATCATGGGCCGTGAACCCATCCTTTATGCTATACCCCTAAGCCTATTCCCTCCCCTAAGGGGTAGGTCGCGACATACTATTGTGAAAGCAACTATGAAATCCACATGTGAGACCAAATCCGGATGGATTGAAATCTCACACGACAAGAGCGGTGAACACTAGTGGAGTCAAAGTATCACCTGTCGACGCGAACGTTTCTAGTCTTACTATTATCGGCCTAAAAAAATGAGAAAATAATACTAACGTTTTCTACTATTGTCATTATGTGTATAGAACATACTTTTGACTTTATACAAATTTTAACGATTTGTTTTGGTCATAGCTTTTCCATTTGTTCCTCCTTGCTATATTGCTCGCCAACTCCTCTCAAAGGTGCGATCGAGTCACTGTTTCGGCTCTCTGGTGTTCCGTTCGTCCTAGTGGCTTGAGGCGGTCATTTGGGGTGAGTTTTGGGAAGGAGGGTTGTCTGACCTCCTTCTGTATCCCCATCGAACTATTTTCTTTCTTGTGGCCTGTATCTCCAAATCTGGTTCAACCTAGGGTATGGTACTATTGCTACTTCTTCCTGGTTGGATTTTTGGTCGGCTTGGGTGGTAGGCCCGGTCTTTGAGGCCAAGACTTGGTGGGTAGGCTCACCTCTACCTTCTTTTCTTCCTCTTTGAGCCGCTGCTGCTATTTTGGATTGCAAGTCTCCGGCTCTCCTTACTTCGGGTCAAAGAACTGTACCCTCGCCAAAATTTCTATTCGTGCTGGGCGAGTAAGCTGCTTCGTGGGCCTTAAAGTTGGAGACCACGCTTGTTTGCCCTTCCTCCTTCTTCAAAGCTTGGTATGACCCATAAACCTTGCAATGGTTTTGTTGTGTTAGGTTGAGGGTTGTTTAAGGGCTGGTTGAGGAGTTATTTCTGCATTTATGGCTTCCGCTTGTGCTATTGTGGGAGGCCCCTTAAGTGAGGCCCAGCGTGGAGATGCTAGACTAAAGGGGCATATTTCCCATACCCCCTTGCCTAGTCCACATCGATTCCGGGTCAAGTTGGCCCTAGTGTAGGTGTCCCTGCTACGTCAGTCCAGGATCAGCACGAGGATCCCAAGGCCCCAGCTCGTGGGGGACGATCCCGGGGACGCAGTTGTGTTTGCTCTGCCTAGAAACGACCTCAGGCCCCTAGCCAAAATCCAGCAAGTTTGAAGCCTCCCCCTGCCCGTTCTTGGGCTAATGTTGCTCGGCTCTCTACGAAAAGATATGACTTATCCTATGTTCCTCCTACCTTTGTGGACAATAATCCGGTTGTTAATTTGTCTGAAGAGGTGTTGGAGGCAATTGATCCCAAGTGGCACAAGTGCTTTGTTGGGTACTATGTAGGGAGGAAGCTCCCTTTCAAGCTCACCGAGTAAGCATTGACGCATACTTGGGGGCCTAAGTTCATTGAAGTAATGGCGAATGACCAAGGCTTCTTCTTCTTCAACATCCTCGACCCTATGTTCCGAGGGAAGATTCTAGAGGATGGGCACTTAACAGTTGCAAGGGTTCCTCTCATTCTTCGACAATGGCAGCCACTTATGGACCTAAAGAAGGATAACCAATCCTCGGTCTCAGTGTGGATTCAGTTGAAGAATCTCTCTTTTGATTTCTGGTCGGCACTAGCGATTAGTGCTACTGCAAGTGTGGTGGGGAAGCCCCTCTACGTCGATCAACGAACGGAGCAAATGAAGATGATTTCATTTGCAAGGGTGTGTGTTGAGATTCATTCTAAGTAGCCTAGGTGCACCTTCATTGCTGTGGTGTTAAATGGGGTATCACGCTTGATCTCTATTGAATATGAATGGTTGCCGGTTGAATGTCCTAGCTATGGCACCTTAGGCCACAAGTGCGCGGATGTCCTTGCCTCTTCCAACCCAATTAGAGCTTCGCAGCAACCCCAAGCCGTTTTTGCTCCCTTAGCCCCTGCAGTGGTTCCTATTCCTGCTCCGGTGGTGGTTGAAGTGTAAGATGAGTTTGAGCAGGCTTGGAATCTGGTCAAAGGAAAAAAGAAAAAAGGCCATTCCTCCGAAAAAGGGACCCTCCTCCCGGCTGATTAGCTTCGGTGAAGAGGGACAACTCCGGAGGCCGAAGGAGTTTGTTTTGGAGAAGGTCGTGTCCTCTACTTCTTTGTGCAAGCCTTTGAGCGGCCTAAGTGTTCCTTTGAAAGTGGTGGTATCCCTTTCCAGCCTAGGTGCGGATAATCTCAAGCCTTTAAAAGCTCCAACCTTGAATTCGCTCGACCATGGAGCGGAATCGAATGTCTCGGCCAGCCTTTCTAGTTATTCAGATGAGAACTTGCTTTCCCCTTGTCCGTCGTCGAAGGTTGCTACGTCTTCAAGGATGGAAACCATGCAGTATAAGTTGTTGATTCTTGCCCCGGATCCGCCTCCGGCTTCAAATCTAGCGGTACCGGCGCCCTCGCGTTATAAGCCTCCCAAGCGGAGGTAAAATGCTTATCCATCTCTCCTATATTAGTATATATTACGTATGTATATAGGTTGTTGGAACGTTAAGGGTCTTGTTGACCCTATTAGGCAAGCCGAGGTTAGGACTCTGGTTTCCTTGAATGGTCTTAGCTTGGTTGGTCTTTTGGAGACTAAAGTTTTGGAAGCTCTCTTCTCTTCCATCTCTATGAGCTTATTGTGAGGATGGTGCTAGTTAGCAAACTATAACTGCGCTCCCAGAGGGAGGATTTGGATTGGCTAGGACCCTTTGGTTGTTAGCTTTGAAGTGTCCTCGGTTGATGCCTAGATGATTCATGGGAATCTAAAGATGCTCTCTTTAGGTGTACATTGTTGCATTTCGATGGTCTATGGTGAGCACACTTTTCCATCCAGGAGACCACTGTGGGAGGACCTTATTCTCAAAAGTGCGGCTATGCAGGACTCACATTGACTTATTGTGGGGGACTTTAATGCTATTAGAGACCCGACTGACAGACCAAGGGGTACAGACACTTGGATTCCATACTTTGATGAGTTTAGACAGTGCTTACTTCAGGTTGAGCTAGACGACTTGAGGTACATTGGTTTTCGGTTTACCTGGACTACCTCTGCAGGAGCTACTCGGAAAGTAAGAAAGATTGATAGGGTCTTTGTCAATTCCAAATTGAGTAAGGATTTCTTCTACTCGAAGGCTTCCTTCCTCGCTCCAAGTATCTTTGATCATTCCCCTATGGTGGTCAAATTTTAAAACCCGATGCCCTACAGGAAACCTTTCAAGTTTTTTGACTTTTGGATGGAACACCCTGAGTTCAATTAAATTGTTAACCAAGTTTGGGAGGAGCCGGTGGAGGGGGTGCCCATGTGCGCAAGCTAAAAGCCCTTAAAGGTCATCTCAAGGTCCTCAATAAAGAATCCTTCTCCAACATCTCCACTAGGACTTCCGAAGTGAGGGTGGCTCTAAGGACCACTCAGCTTGGCATACAACTTGACCTGAACTTTGTTGCTCTTGGAGAGTTGGAGAAGTGTCAGTGTTGAACTTTCTTGGATTTGCGATCAAAGGAAGAATCCTTTTTCAGGCAAAAGTCCAGAATCAAGTGGCTTAAGGAGGGTGATCGTAACACCAAATTCTTTCATCATTATGTCAACAAGAGACAAGTGAGAAATCGAGTCCTCTCCATTATGGATGCGTCGGGCATCCAAATCACTGACCCTGAGCTAGTTCAGCAGCACTTTGTAAACTATTTCCGAGACTTCTTGTAGCCGCGGGTTGTGCATGGAAGGCCCTCGGTTCAGGAGATTCAGGAAGTTATCCGATTCCCCCTCGGTGTTGACCAGGTTAGTTTTCTTGCTAAACCCACTTCTGACTTAGAGATTCAAGACACTTTTTTTTCATTGGCTAGAGGCAAATCACCTGGACTCGATGGTTTCACAGTGGAATTCTTTAAGTATAATTAGGAAACGGTTGGGCAGTTGGTCACAATGGCAGTGAAGGATTTCTTCATCTCAAGTAGGCTCCTAAGGAAGATTAATAGCACAATTTTGGTCTTAGTACCAAAATGCCCTAATGTGACTTCTGTGGATGACTACAAGCCCATCACCTATTGTAATACCATTTACAAATGTTTCACCAAAGTGTTGGCCAATCGGATCACAGTAGTTCTCAGGATGTTATTGGGCCTTTTCAAAATGCATTTATAAAGGGTTGAAGGATTAGGGATAATATCCTCTTGGTGCAGGAACTCTTCTTTGGTTTCCACCTCGATCCCTACTCACATAAGTGCGCAATTAAAGTGAATTTCAGGAAAGCTTATGATACCGTCGACTGGGAGTTCCTGCAGATTGTTCTATTGGCCTTTGGGTTCCCTGATCATATGATTCGGCTCATCATGACATGTGTGAGGACTCTCAAATTCTCTATTGCCTTGAATGGGGAACTTCATGGCTTCTTTGCTAGTGGTCGTGGGCTCAAACAGGGAGACCCTCTATCTCCCTATTTGTTTACTCTGGTCATGGAAGTGTTGTCCGATATTCTTTTCATTCGGTCCTCAATGCTGGATTTCAAATATTTTTGGAGATGCGGACTAACAAACCTCTCACACTTATTCTTTACGGATAACGTTTTTCTTTTTTTGTGAAGCCGATTTGCCTTCGGTGGAGCTATTTAAGGAAGGCCTTCAAATCTTCTCTGAGTGGGTTGGTTTGTACCCAAACACAAACAAGAGCGAGATCTTCCTTGCAAGAGGCTCTTCTTCTTTAAGGAGCCAAATTCTTCTTGCACTTGGATTTCAAGAAGGGAACCTGCCGGTTCGGTATCTTGGGGTTCCGATTATCACTTCCAAGCTTAGTAAGGTGAATTGTTGCATTCTAGTCAACCACATTACAGCAAGGGTACAATCTTGGACCTATCGCTTTCTGTCATTTATCGGCCGTCTACAACTGATCAAGTCAATCTTTCATGCCATCCGAGCATATTGGACTAGTGTTTTCATTTTACTTATAGCTATGCTAGATCAAATTTAACGAATCCTTAGACAATTTCTTTGGAAAGGCCCGGGTTTGGGTAAAGGGGGTGCGAAGGTGTCCTGAGAGGATGTCTGCCACCTAAAAGAGGAGGGCGGACTTAGTATCTAAAGGCTTCGTGATTGTAACAAGCCCGCCATGCTCAAGCATATCTGGCTCTTGTTTCGAACAAGGATATTTGTAGTGCAAATGGATTCACTCGACCTTTTTAAAGAGGAAGAACTTTTGGGTTGCCTAAAAGGCGACATTTTGTTCTTGGGCCTGGAAGAAAATCCTACGACTCCGGACTGAGTTTCGTAGCTCCTTCTTCTGAAAGATAGGGGATGACTGCTTGGTGTCTCTTTAATTTGACAATTGGCACCTTAGGGGCCCATTGAACTTATTCTTTTCAAATTCAACCATTTACAACTCCGGGCTTTCTAGGCAGGCGACAGTGGCTGACCTCTTCACCAACCCGAGCCAGGCGGTCAAGATGGTCTTGGATTCATGGGAGCAGCCCCTTCCAGTCCTTGTTCAAAACTTCGATTGTTTTTTTGGAAGGGGAACTCCTCGTCCCTTTTCTTGGTGGCTTCGGCTTGGGATATCATTAGGAGGAAGAAGATGCGGGTCTACTGGCATGCGTTCATCTAGAATAACTTGATTACTCCAAGGTACCAACTAAACTTGTGGCTTATTGCCAAGTGTAGGCTTCCTACCCAAGACCTCTTATTATCTTATGGTAGGATAGATAGTGCCATGTGCCCCTTTTGCAATGAGATGCCAAATTTTATAGACCACCTATTTTTTGGATGTCACATCACTGATGGCATTGCTTTCTTTCGGGCTTCAAGATGCAATCTGCCGTGGTGGAACTGGTCGTGGGGAGAGAACCTCAGGTGGGCCGTCTCCTTCCTTTTGGGCAAAGACTTCTATAAATGCATTGTCCGTTTCTCTTTTGGCACTCTTTGTTATCTTATATGGAAGCACAAGAATGGCTTGCTCTTTAGGGAGCAGACCCTATCTATTTCGGCGATGAAGAACCACCTATTTAAAGTCGTTAGGGATAAGGCTATTACTTTCAGGAGTGTGGACGACATGGTTAGGAATAGGAGGTTGCAACGTAGCTGGGGAATTGACCAAGTTATTTTCTCTTCGGAAGACCCTGCTGCTCCCTAGGGCCGATCTTCTCACCTTCCTACGGAACGCTTGGAGGTTTTCCCGGCATTTGCTCGTGTCTCTCCAATTTTGGGGTCGATGTGTTCTATAGCGACTGGAGGTTTAGTGTGGTTGGGTCTCCCATTGTTTTGTGGGTAGCCGCTATTTGGCTAGCTAGATGCCTTTTCTTTTGATGACGTATGGCTTGTGTGCCTTCGATGGTTTTTCTTTTATATCTCGGCACCCTTCCACTCACAATGCCTCTTTGTTATTTTGAGTGCAAGTTTGGTGCTGTGATCTCTTTTGTATAGTATGGTTAAAGCTCAATATATTCTTACTTTTATAAATAAATAAAAAAACAATTTGTTTTGGTCTATTCGATACTTTCTTACTCATCGAATAAGGCTGGCATCCCAGCTCACTTGTTGCAAAACGAATTTTTCTTATATGAATTTTTGGGCTGGATGGTTTACATATGAAGTACGTATTTCTTTGTGTTTTGCATATGAAGTACGTACTTCATGAAGGAAAATAATAATTATCTTTTTGGCCCTGATGACATAGGATTACTCATCCAATGGATAAAACTCTGAACTTGTGAAACGGATGACGAAGCTAAATCAATAATTTCTCTTTGAAATCGAAAGTGTCTTCTTTTTGTGACTAGCCTTTTCATGCTTAGCTTATCATCTTGTGGTTCAATTGAACAAAGCATGCAACTGATTAGAAGTGCCACTATACGAGGACATAGAAAGACTATAATTTACGAAGTAGATAGGAACCCGGACGTTATGTGGAAATAATTGATAAAAAGAGAAAATGAGAAAGTTGTCCGTATGACATTCATAACAAGTAATTACCACTAGATAGGCAATATTTAGGAGGATAGAGTTTTCTGTTTTACATTTCTATTTCAATGTGCCATCAGATTCGGTAATTCAAGATTTAATTCATATTGTGATTCCTCTCATTCTTCATCCTGATCTCTTTTACGTCATTTCAGTTGCTTCATTCTTGTACACCAAACATGCCCGTACGGTTTTCTAGTGTAGGCATGGGTAGTTTGTTTTCTTCTAAGATACTTTTGCTTCTTGGAATTAATGTTGACAGAGTAGAGTTTTCTCCATCTGGTGATTTGGGTGTGTTGAGGTGCTTGTGTGGTAGTGTTATGGGAAGGAAGTTTCACACCGGAGACATGATGTAATTGTCAAGGTGAACTTTGATGAAAATGCATCTAGACCATAGAGTAGTGGTATAGGAACTCAGAAACTCTCCGTGGCAGCACAATATATGATTTCTTTGATAGATTTTCTTGCGGAAACTTGTCGAAGAAAGGTATTTGACTTTGCGTTTTGAATATGTATGTCGACGGCTATTTCGCCCGACGTATTTGTTTTTCTTCGGAGAGTGTGTGCATCTTCCGCCCTTTTCTTTTTCTTTGTCTTTTGTTTTTTTCGGTTGTTGTGCATCCATGTGGTAGAAATTCTGCGTTGGCAAATAATAGAAGTGATATGCCATTATTTCAAATTATTGGGGGAAGTTATGAGTTGTGCATCCATTGGTCCTTCCTCGAGGATGGGATAACGCGGGTCTTGAATGAAGCTACTAATCAAGATCGTTTTGTTCCCATGCACGTCAAGACGCAAAAACAATTTCGAACTGTTTTCTATGGGATCGCGCAGCCACCTGATCCCGTTGCAAAGAGAACTAGCAAAAGGTGAGGAGGGTCCACTGAGTAAAGAAGTAAATTTTCTGGTCAAAGATGAGCAGTCACGGCAGGATCGCGTGTATCCCAAGCACATCGGGCTCATCTTCTAAGGCAATAATAGAAGAAGTAATTTCCAATATCAACACCTTACAAATGGAAAAGTTGCCAAGTACAAGGAGATAATTCCGTACCTCTTAAAGACGGTATCCTGTAAAAAAGTTAATCTCCACCGGGATTGGTGTGGCGATGGGCTCCAGTTACAAAGAGAACTAACAAAAATATCACAGCCGGTAGTCTTGCCAATTTCGGGGGAGGAAGGTTTGTTATGGCGGTCTTGGTCAGGGGTTGAAAAGAAGTAGAAGCGCCATCCTCTGCAAGATTGCGCATCTCCTTTGGGGCAAGAGACTGAAGTAAAGCTTTATGTATGACATGTTTGATAATGCTTCTAATTCTCAAAATTTCTACTTTTTATTCTTAAAAATAGAACCGACCAAAAAAAAAATTCTTAAAAATAGAAAAAGAATGAAAATTTATTAAGTGATGTTAGTTAATTTTTCGATTTGTTGAAACAAGGAATATATTTGGAACAAAAATAAAAAGTAGAAAAAAGTTATTTATTTATTCTCAAGAACAATTTTTGAAACAAATCAATTTCTCTTATTTTTCTTCTTCTTTCTCTTCCAGTAAGTTGTCGGGCTTTGTTGATGGCTGGCAATCAGAGACAAGGTCTGGCAACCTCGCTAGTGATTAAGCGAGGTCAAGCCTCGCTAGTGACTACGATTGGAAATAATCCTGTCCTTTTTCTTTATTGTTTAATGCTTTTCCTTGAATTTTGTTGTCCTTTTTAATGTTCTTTACATAGTGCCCATGAGGTTGGGGGCATGACCAACTCCCAAGTTAATGAAAAGAAGATTAAGGTTCACTCGTAAGCACAAGAGATTATACAGTTGAGCTTGAGGTTGAGCTAAGGCTAAGCTTTAACTAGTCTAGTTTTAGTGTAAGAACCTTTTTTGTGGGTAGATATTGCATCAAAGTACATTGAAAATCACTTATTAGGTTATAGTTTTGTTTAATTAATTGAACAATTCTAGTGAATAAATGAGAAAAACGACGTCAGCTTTACTCCTGAAGGGACATAGAAATTAACATGCTGTTAGCACTTGATTAAGGTCATTTATAAACGATTTTTTTTCCTCCACTGCTCCCCAGTACGTATTTGGTAATTATAATCCTAAATAAAATACGCATTTTCTATGTGGCCTTGTAGTGGGCATAGAGCTTCGTATGGTCTCTTTAAAGGTCTTCCCCAGTAATTCAGTAGAAATTGTTATCAAAAGTTGCCTCTGGTGCTGTGTTTTGTCACTTTGTGTCCATACTTCTTTTGTTCGTATCCTACGGTGGCTTTTTTGTTCATGAAAATATGCTTTATTTAACAAACTGTAAGCTAACATGCTTAGAGAAAAATGTTTTAGGAACCGACAGTGTTTTGGATTTTATATTCAAACCAAAAATGACACTGATCCAGAAGCAACTATCGTACCAAAAGGAAAAAGAGGAGAAACGGAGAATATAGATAACAAGTCTTGGTCGGGTTGTTTGTGGGGTCGAGAGGCATCATTCCTTCAGACGACATAAGATGCTGGAGATCTTGATTTTGTCTTCCACTTTAGAGGTATCCCCTGGATTCTCCGTCTGCTTTTTCTCAATTTCTCGGATGCACTGTTGTTGTTTTTGTAATTATTATGATTTTTCTTGCTGCTGCTGCAGCTGCTATTATTATTATTATTATTATTATTATTATTATTATTATTATTAGGGAAAATCTCAAATAAGGACTCAAAGTGGGCCTATTTTCTCAAATAAGGATCAAAAGTGATTTGTTGTCCCAAATAAGGACCAAGTGGCTAACAAGTCTCAAATAAGAACCTGAACCACCGGCCGGTGAGCATGTGACATTTCTGGTAACCGAAATAAGGGCAATTTTGTCCACAAAAAATATAGATAGAAATTACAAACCCTAAAAACAAAACTCCCCCAAACTCTTCATGTTCTTTTGACCTAAAAAACACTCTTCACATTCTCTTCATCTTCTCCGTTCTTGTCCTCTCTCGCTTGGAGCACTGAAATTTTTTGTTGATGGAACACGAATTGAAACACAACAAGAAATCCCTACCTTTGTTTATTCACATCTTCTTCTTCTTTTTTTCTGTCTTCGTTTCTTTCCAACGAAGAAGACAAATTTCGAGTAAAGCCACATTTTCGTTATTGAGACACTCGTGTGTAACCCAAGGGCCTCGGTTCTTCGTTATCTTTTCCTAGGTTCGCCATACACTTTGATTCACACTCCTGTTCAATTGAGGTCAGTTTCATTCAAATTGGTGCAATCGATCCTTCGTTCGTTCAAAGTGGTTGTAACTTGTCAAAGCAACATGTCAACAAGGCGCGAGCATGTGGTGGAATATCACACAGATGGCAGCGAGGATGGTGATGGTAGGATGAATTCTTTTGTTTTATGGTGTTCTTTTTGCTTGTTTTGTCGGATTTCTGAGTTAATGTCTCTTTTGTCTGAAAAAATGCATATGAGTTGTGTCCACTATGGATTTTTAATTAGATATTATTGCAGTTGGGGTCCTACATGTTGTGATGGTGGTCCCTGTTTTAAAAATTTTTAATACTCTCTTTTTGTTTTTTTTCTGGTTTATATTTTGTCGTTGATGGTCGGAGCTCACGGCCTGTCATGGAATTCAAAAAAGCCCACATAGATTCTCACGGGGAAAGTAGATAGACATTTAAAAACAAGCTATAGTTACTCTGATATGGGTTCTCTGATGGAAAGTTTTTAGAGGAGGAAATTTGGTGGAAGCTCATTGAGACAAAATCAATTTGAGTCTACGTGCGCATGAGTTTACAATCAGAGCATGGGGCCTGTTTCCTAATATCTATGATGCTTTTACCCTTTGCTGCATATCTATCAATTTGATAGAATTACGGAATGTATTGATATCATTTGACTCCATTTAGCGCATTGGAAGCGTGACTTCCTTGTTGCTTGAACTTTGGCTAAACTGGGTTCCTAAACTCAAATTGAAGTAATACCCCTGGCTATGTTTTTCCAAGTTAGAAATACCATAATGTTCTTAGAGAATCAGTCAAAGCTCATCAATCCATGGAAGCGAGTTTCTCTGCCCACTAAACTTGATCTATCAATGGCCATTTAGACATCACGTCCAAATGCTTTAGACAACAGAATTTTGTACCTTTTTTTCATTTTTTTTCATACATCCCTTGCATCATGTATGAAATCAAAGCCTTGCATGATAATCAATTAATTGTAGAAGATAGACTATGTCACTAGACTGGACTGTTTCGGGGAATCTTTTGATATTAATGCTTCATCAACTTATTCTGTCCATTGAAGCCCAAGAAATGCAGGTGTATAACTTGAGTTTCTTAGTTAACATGTTCTCATAGTGCAATAAAGAAAGAGAGAATTTCATATTTCCATCTTTACAGTATCCTTTTTAGTTTCAGATAGGGAGATCACGATATAGACTTTCTTGATATCGAAATTTGTATCTGCAGCAGCACTTCTACATCATAATTGATTTTGTACCACACTAATCCATGATTTGTCCCTCAGTTCTTGTACTTCATTGCTATTTTCTCAAACTTGATTGTAGGAAATTGCTTTGCATACTCCTCGACATCATGGTGAAGTTTAGGACCTGATTGTAGCAATCCTAATTGAAAGTGAGGGGAAGATTGCATTGTTGCCAGGAAGTCCTTCAACTTTGTTTGTACTAGACAAAAATTTTTAACATCAAATAAAGAAAGCATGAACAAAAAAGAGGAAGCAGTAGAGAAAAAGCATTAAGCATGCTTGAATGCATGAGGTGATTTGAACCATCTATAATGAACCATCTATAATTGGTAGAGAAAAAAAAGAATTTGGTAGAACCATTCACCTTTGGTTACGACCATGATTTTCACTACCCAACTAACGACAGCATCAAAGAACTCAGGTACTTCCACATAGTCATCTTTAGCAAGAAATCAACAAGATGGACAAATTCATAAGTAACCAACATAAAAACCCTAAACCTGAAAGCACAATTTAGTCCATAAGAAGCCTCTACCATCAGGAGACATGGCACTAAAATTGAATGATTTTCAGTCCCCCCGGAAACATGTTCAATAAAAAAGGAAGCAGAGGTAAGAAAGTGATACAAAGTATTTCACAAACATCTCAATCTCGAGCACAATTCGAATCCACTTCCACAAACCCAACCAAGAGACAGAGAACATCTCCATCTCGAGTACCCACATCTCAGGCACAATTTGAATTCACTTCCATGGACCCAACCATGAGATAAAGAACATCTCCATCTCGAGTACCCACATCTCGGGCACAATTCGAATCCACTTCCACGGACCCAATTGAGAGAGAGAGAGAGAGAGAGAGAGAGAGAGAGAGAGGAGGGAGGGAGGGCACGTACCTTTGGAACTCAAGGAGCCAAGGATCCTTCTCCATTAATAGAGAATTTGGGTTCTCCAAACGAGAGGGGACAAAGAACATAACAGAGGAAGAGTAAAAGAAGAAGAACGTGAAGAGTTTGGGGGGTTTTGTTTTTAGGGTTTGTAATTTCTATCTATATTTTTTGTGGACAAAATTGCCCATATTCCGGCTACAGGAAATGTCACACGCTCGCTGGCCGATGGGTTCAGGTCCTTATTTGAGACTTGTTAGCCACTTCGGGTTCTTATTTGGGACAACGGCCACTTGAGGTCCTTATTTGAGAAAATAGGCTCATTTTGGATCTTTATTTGAGATTTTCCCTTATTATTATTATTATTATTATTATTATTATTATTATTATTAAACAAACATCCATTGGGTGAAGATAAATTTCTCCTGGTATGTTGCTCTTACTGTATCTCTTTAGCGATATCAATTGTGTTATATTCTCCTTCTGGTCATAATCAATATTCATACAAAATCGTCGATTTGGGACCATTTGTAAGTTATTGCAAGATTAAAGAGGTGGCGAGATCACAGTACTTTCAATTGAATTCGACTTCCTCACACCATAGCTTCTATATGATAACGTGGTTAAATGCTCATAGTTTAGCCTAGAAAGACGCACAATAGAGTTTAGGAAAATATTTTCCAAATTTTTCAATTTTTAGTTCATGGAAAATAAATTTGAAAATATTTTCCAAATTTTTTAACGTTCATTTCATGAAAAATAAACTTACATTTTTCTCACTCACTCTCTCTTATCTCATACCCTACTAGCCCCTCTCTTTTTTTTTCTTTTTCAAAAATTTGAATTTCTTAATTAGTTTTCTTTTTCTTTTTTTTTTCCACCTTCTTTGGTAGATCTTCAGCCACAACTATGGTCGGCAACTGGCCACAAGCGAGCGTTAGGACTCGTCAGATTGGCAAGCGTGAGTTTGGCGAGCTCGAGCTCGTTGCTCACTAGATTGGTAAGTGAGGGGTGAATGGGAGCCTCTAGCTCACCGATTTGGTGAGGACCGAGGCTAGTAAGCTTGAACTCGCCTTTGGCCAGTCACTAGCCATCGATCAGCCGAAGAAGAAGAAGAAGAAGGTGGAAAAATATAATATAAAAATAAAAAGAGAAAAGTAGAAAGAAAATAAGAAAATAAGAAAATTAAAAAAATTAAAAATTCAATTTTTTTAAATAAAAAAACTAAAAAGGAATACACGGAGGAAAATTAAATCGAATTTTTATACCAAATGATAAAAAATAATTGTAGTTTATTTTCAAATTTTAACTTAACCTTGTAATATGGTTTTTTTCGGGAAAGTGGTTTTTCAGAAAATATTTTTCAGAAACACCACATTTTTCGCGAAACGAATGGAGCCTTAAATGAAATGCTTTTCAGACAAAAGTTTGGAATATTGCGACCATATGGATTATGTAAACGTAGTTCAAACTCATTCAAAAACTTATATTGAATTAGATTTTGTTGCTTTAAATTTATAAAAACCTAAATTTAAACTCTTAGCCAACATTTTATCATCCAATTTATTAAATATGAGTTAGAAAGTAGATTTTTGATTAATTTTAATGCCTCTAGTGGAAAGAGACTTTCGTTTCACTAGGCAGGGAAAGTGAAAAATTGCCCGTCTTCAATTTGATTTGCACAACCACGTGGTCCAATTATAAGGTGAAATAACTAAAGGTGAGGGCTAGTCATGTAATTTAATAGGGATGTCAAATATTCGATTTGGTTCGGTTTGAATCGGATTTTCAAGAAATTCAAACTTAATCGAATTGATAAGGTGAGTAGCTAAATTGAATTGAATCGTGACCTGAATCAAAAACTCGGTTTGATTTTTTCAGTTTTCCTTTTTTGCCGTGCTTACTAGAGTGAGAAGAAGAGAGATTTTAAATTGGGTATTTAGTTTTTGTTGAGAATTTTAGTTTCATTCAATTAATCAAATCAAAATAATCGAAAAAAAAAAGAACACTTTTTTTCATTAATTGAATTGAAAATCGAGCCGAATTGAGAATAGATGAAATTTCAATTCGGCTCCATTTTCGATTTCAATTTCCATTCGAGTTCAGTTTTGTAGCCCCTGCAAATTACCTCATGAAAGACGCGCAATCCAGGACAAGATTGCGTGAATTTTAGGCATGTCTGGCTCATCTTTTGGGGCGAGAGAAGAAATAATTTCGAATATGAGCACCTCGCGGAAGTCGCCAAGCGAAAGTGATGATCGCGTTATGACAAAAAAAAAAAAGAAAAAGGGATCATTGCATGGCTCTTGCGGAGAAGCTACGAAAATATCTTTGAAGTCTACAGTGAGGTAGTCTTGCCAATTTCGAGGAAGGAAGGTTTGTTTAGGTGGTCTTCTCAAAAAGAGGTCAGGGTTGAAAAGAAGTCGAATTGCCGCGTGAAAGAAACGCAATCCTCCACGAGACAAGATTGCGCGTCTCCTTTGGGGCAAGAGTGAGATGTCAAGCTTTATTTAAAGTCCGAAGTGCTTGTGCCTCAAGAGCAGAAACGCCAATCACCATAATTCCCTCGAGACGCTCGTTTTTTGTTTTGAGAGATCTGATTTTGATAGTTCCAGTTTGAGGCGTGAAGCTATTTGCTTGACACTACGTATCTAAGTGATATGGATTTGCCTAAATCTATTGTTGTAAATTCCATGACAGCAATCTTTTTTTAGCTATCCTTCCATTGGCAACTTTTGTAGACAGATTGGCGGCTTGTGAGGCAACAATTGAAAATATCGACATATGTAAAATAATTACTTAGCGATATACAGCTCCCCCGTCAATAAACCTGGTATTTGAATTTTTTATCTAGAGGCCGACGATCTTCCGCTACTCAATATTGTAAACTAGGGGTGAGCATGGTCCGGGTTGGTCCGGGCCACCCCCTAATCCTAGGACCAATCCATACAGTGTCGGTCCTCAATTTTTAGGACCGAAGACCGATCCTATTGAGCCTAGGACCAAGGACCAGACCGACCCAATGGGTTCGGTCCGGTTCTAGGGTCAATCCGGGACTGATCGATAATTTTTTTCGTCTTATTTTTTATATTCAAAAAAAAAAAAACAAACCTACAAATTCAAATTACATATTCATCGACAATGTGGCATTGTGCAACTAAAATATAAATACCGATACATATTTAGCAAATTTAAGATGACACAATAATAGAAATTTCGTACCTGCTAACCACTCATCGAGATATGGGATAAGATGGAAAGTTCTTGTAATCATCTATCTTTAATATTCATAACACCATATGCAAAAGCGTTTTCCTACATTTGATCATGTAGAGTCCACTCAACCAAAAAATGAGCTTCACACCACTTAACTAGCAAATCATTGTAGCAACTACAGTACTACTCTACTTTTCAAAAACTTCTACCATTTGACACAAATTAAAAAGCAAAGTGCAACTGAAATTCATTAGTAAAATACAATTAAATCATAAAAAGTTCAAAATACTTAATATAAACCATGAATATTAACTTCACATTTTCTTAATTCACTTGAACTTCTAAACACCTGAAAACAAAACAAACGACACTTAATTAATACTCAACAAAAGTTTTAAATTGAAATTACTATTAGTGCTATTGATAGAACATCTCAATATAATATAATATAACAAACATTTTACTTAAGTTTGAATATATAAAAGAATTATAAATAATAGAATATAATATAATATACGGGGTTGGTCTAGGGTTGGACCGACCCAAAACTCTGGGACCGAGGACCAACCCGTATGGTGTTGGTCCTGGAATTTCGGACCAAGGACCGACCCGGCCCCGTTGGGAACCGGACCCCAGACCGGCGGGGTTGGGCTGGTCCGGTGGTCGGTCCAGTGGTCGACCCTAGACCGCTGCTCACCCCTATTGTAAACTGCACCCAGATCAGCTTTTTCGCTGTCTTAAACTAGTATTTCCTTTAACAAATCCTTGTTTGAACTCATTTTGTCAGCTCTTCAACAGGTCAAATTTGACCGATGGTAGTTATCCTGTTAAGAGCAAACACCTCTCGATTTTTCGTGAAAATAGGAAAGCCTGTCAAGGCTCTTCTCATTCGCTTGAGCATGAATTCCCAGTAAGGAAAAGAAACCGAGCTAAAATAACAATCAAATTTCAAGTTTTCTGGTGGATGATGGAAAAGGAAATGAAAAGTAATTTTGGCTAGTCTGTTTCGTAAATGATTGGAGACAGGCTCTCTATAACCGATTGTCATACTGCCGTTTGATGATCAAGCAAGGTAAACTGGTGCTGCTTTTGGGACAAACCTGGCTGTTTGTTTAATGATCAAGGCTTACGTTTGGACTTTGATTCGAAGAGCCGTACTAATGACCTTTTGCATAATTGGGATGATTTATTTGCCCGTTTTATAAAACAAGTTGGGCAAGGAGCTTAAGATTTTGTTAATTCGTTTGCACGCTGATTGATCCTGTTGTTGCTGTGGAATCATTTTATCACATGATTAATCTGGGTCTGGCTAACTTGGTTGAGGAAATTCAAATTCCGTACCAGAGAACGATCAAAATGAGGAAGAGGAATTTTGCCGTGGAATCATCAGCAGTAGCTGAAGGCTTTTGTGCCCACCTTGAAGAGGCTTACGGGCCAACTGGAGTGTATTGGTAAAAAAATTTATGCCTGTGAAGATCAAAGTACTTGATCTGGTCTTAACAGCATGTAATTGAATAATTGGGATTGTATTTTTTTTTTCAATTGAATCTGCTTTTTGTATGCTCCTTAGGTTCTACCTCTATTAATTAAATACACGTGCTGATTTTTCTGCATGTTACCCTGATGTAGAGTTCTTTGATGCGACTGCGTTCTAATGATATCATTCCGAAACTCAGTCAGGCTTTGCAAATAGAGGTAGCACTGCCAATCCTCCCATAACTGTGAGAGAGTAAGTTGTGTGCTTATACTTAATTGAATGTGCTTTTTTGTAAGCTTGTTAGGCTCTACCTCTTTGTTAATCAAATACATACCTGCTGATTTTCTGCATGTTACCCTGATGCAGAGTTGTTGGATGCGGTTGCTTCTAATAATATCATTCCTGAACTTAATGGGGCTCTGCAGAGGAAGGTATGTAGTGCCAGTCATACCATAACGATGAAAGATTAACTTGTGTGTTTTAAACTGTATTCAATGTGCTTTTTTTTTTTTTTTTTATGCTCGTTAGGTTCCACCTCTCTGTTAATAAAGTACGTACCTGCTAATTTTTCTGCAGGTTACCCCGATGCAGAGTTGTTTGGTAAAAGCTTAAAGAAGAAGAAGGAAGAAGAAGAGAAGCTCTCTTGTGCCAAACAGCATTTTCTGGTCGTGTTCGATGAAATTATTCGAAAGTCCTTGCTCATGAAATTTTACGGTCTGATCTCACTTTCTAGCAAAAACAGCACTTTTCACTATACGTGTTCAATTATTTTTATAGAAGCCACTGGTGATGACCCAGGAAAAAGGAAATGAAGCGGAACATCAAGAAGGTGGTATTTGCGCCATTTTCCTTATTTCCTAGTTAGTAATGCTATTGGAAGAGAATGTCTTCAAAGTTCAGGCATGACAGAAGGATTGGTGAGGATTGCAGCTACCTGTGCTACTGGGACCATCTCATGTGGACTCCAATGCCACCTCCTCTGTGGTATACCGGTATGATGACTAGTTCATGAAATAGTTGATATAATGGCAACGTGCTAATTTCCAAGTCCGCTCTGTTTATGCAACAGTATAAGCTAGCACATGTTCATTTTTCTCTCATATAAGCAGCATCACAAAGTCTGGACTTCCAATTCCCAAGGAGATAAAGGTTTGTCTTGTTTTTTTTTTTGCAGGGGTTTATACCAATAAATAGTCGATACTAGACACCAAGGATCCAAGCAATAACTGCCAATGATCGTGGAGTACGTGATCACATCTGGCTCCCCGCCTTCTTCTTACAAATTCTTCAGCAATCGAACGGATTTCCTGGCATGTGGTTATATCTACCTTATCAAAGTGTTAAAGCTCACAGTCGTTGGTTCTAGTGCAAGTTTGACTATTTAACATCAAAACTGAGAAACCGAGATCGGACCTGTTCAATTGGCGGAGGTGATTCATGAAAATGCTGCAAGTAAAAACATTGGGCGAAGTTCCTTCCAAACCCATCCTCTCGGTCATGTCAATGGTGATGGCGCAATGACTATTTTACTAAAGACACGTTAGATAGAAATTATTACTATGAAAACACAGAATAACTTCAAAAGCATCGCTGTTCCTAGGAGAAGACAACATCAAGACCCATTCTAAGACTCCAATTCAGCCACAGCTCCAGGAAGCAGCAAGACCCAACAACGTTCCCACGCCGCGACTATCCATAACCGTCGCGGGTACAGTTAAAAAACGACTCTTTTCCATTCATTTTCATGTTTCCTCTCCTGCCCATATATCCCACCGACCGAACTGCCAGTACCTTGAAAGCTGCTGTAACAAACATCGACGCCCGGGATCGGGCGCGCCATGTAGTAGTTGATGGACACGATCCGGACGCTGAAAATCTCGGGGTCCTTCGCCGGACCCGACGCCGCTGTACTGGGCTGCGAACCTTCTTCCTCCGTCCGGAGGAGCGGCGGCTCCTCCATCTGCGGAAACCTTCCCACGACCCTCGCCGGGGAAAAGCGCCGGAACCCAGGGCGCGGTTAGCCCGAAAGTCGATCGCCGGCGAGAGCTCGGAGGCGATTGCTGGTGGTAACCGACCACGCGAAAGTCAAGAGCGTCTTCTCCAAGCTTTTTCCAATTTCTTCCCTCTGGCTAGCTCTCGTGCAGTGCAGTAACGGAACGCCGGAACAGGAAAATGGACCGAGAAAAGTCTTTGGGCCGATGATTATTATAAGTTACCTCGGAACGGTTATTTTACTGCTGTCAAATATAATGATAGATTCCGACCAAAAAACATTTAACGATAGATTCGGCCAAAAAAATATTTAAAGAAAACCAATTTTTAATCTAGACACTAAGTAATTGATAAAACCAATATTCGACTAGAGCTATTAGCAACTTAGTAGCCAAATTATGATTTTATGCCTTTCAAATCAATCAAAGGGATAAGTGTATTGGAAAAACTAAAATTTGTCACGAAAATAAAATTAAGTTCTACAACTTTTAAATAGTGCAATCAAATTTTAAAACTTATCAAGTCTTAAAATGGGTTAATGATTTTAACATGAATTAAGATTTATGTATCACTCATATTAAACCTAGTTCATAACTTTATAAAATTAAAAAAAAAAAAAAAATGTGTGTCACTCGAATTAAGATTTGTGTCTTCATATAAGAATCAATGACAATAACATGTGGATATAAGCTTTACGAATAAACAACTATAAATTATTAAAACAATTGATAATTTTTGAACGATCAAACAGACCCTAGTATTTTTATTGTATTTTTATAAAAGTGCGGGTAGAAACACGTCACGAGCCAAGGAAGTAACCAAATAGACACTATACGCTGGAGGAGGAAAACAAATGGATTCCAAGCCATCAGCAGAGCCAATCCACCAGAAATTCCATGAAAATTCACAATCAAGCTCCCAGCTTCCATCCACTTCATCATCACTCAAACGGACCCACCTATTTCTAACCCTGTCTGCCCATGACTACATGCAGAGCAAACCAACATGACTTCCAAAACATCAGAAGGATACTACCAGGAAACCTTCTTCGTAAAGTTTCAAATGCTGCAGCTGGACACACCACTTTAGCTAACTTTTAAATGAAATAGCAGTCCATTTGTTCTTCAGAATCTGCCGAAAGTGAATCTCCATCGAAAATGCAGCGCCAAAGCATGTCATTTGCAAACGTTTGAAGTATACTGCGTGAGAAAATCATTTCGCCGCCAACATAATTCACAGTTTTGCTCACAATCAATACAGCAAAAGGGACAGAAACTCCATTACCTGAACGGAGTACTTCACGGCGAGGCTCGCGACGCTATCGCCGTGCTTAATCCGGTGCGAGATCGCGAACTTCCCCACGCCGTTATCCCTCCAGAAGCTACCCGAGCTCGGGACGCCGACCACCTCCTTCAACCTCCAGGGGGCCGCGAAGGCTCGGGTGAACATGTCGCGATCGGAGGCGACGGACAGATGCGGCAGACGCAGCTCGCGCGGGCCAGGTCCGGGACGGGGAGCTTCTCGAAGATGAGCCGGAGGGTGTCGCGGCAGGCGAGGGCGGAGAAGTGGGAGTTCATCGGCGAGATGGTGGAATCGTCGGCAGTGGAGGCGGAGGAGGAGGCGGCGGCGGAGGGCGGCGGCGGAGAGATCGGGGGTTTGGGGCGGATGCTCCCGGTCGTCGCCGTCGTCGCCGTCGCCGTCGCCGCAGCAGTCCATTTAGAGAGAGATGGGAATAAATGTCTATGGAGTCGGTTTTTGATGGTTTTGGATTTTTGGTTTTGAGTGGCGGATAGTAGGTGCCTGAAATATGGTTGAATTACGGTTTTTCGTCCCGTGTTTTGTCATTTATTACAAATTGTCCCTGACTTTTTGATTTTTTGCGATGTCTCCCATAAAATTTGAAATCGGTTGCGATGTCAGACTAGTGTGACTTCCATCATTTTTCAGTTTGAGCACCGACCATATGCTTGTCACGTGACTGAGTTGATCTTTCATGGAAGGGAGAAAATATTGGCTGCCCGGTGGCAAATAAGATAAGAAGGTGATAAGAAGGCGACACGTGTCCTCGTGGGGTCCACAATCTGGACTGATTGAAGAGAAAATGAGTCGTCATTTAGCTATAGCAGAAGGAACGGTTGGGTTTTTTCTGCGAGTTCTCTTTCTTTGCGCCTCACTCTCTACCCGCCTTCTCTCTCCGACGAACAGGATCGCGACCTCCCCTCTCTCTCCCTCCCTCTTTCCGATCGGCGAACCACCGCGCGGGATCGGCGAAAGGACCGCGAGCAACTGACAAACCACTGCACGGGACCGGCGAGAGGACCGCGACCTCCGTCTCTCTCTCTGCCCTCCCTCTTTCCGACCGTCGAACCACCGCACGGGACCGGCGAACCACCGCGCGGGACGGCGAACCACCGCGCCACCCCTCCGGCTCCAGATCCGGCCCCGATTCATCCGTCCCTTGCTCTTTCTCTCCCCTCGCGTCTCTGTCTGCCCTCCCTCTCTTCGACGGCGAACCAGTGTGTGACCGGCGAACCAATATTTTCTCCTTGCGGTAGAAGCAACGAAAATATCTTTGAAGTCTACAGCGAGGTAGTCTTACCGATTTCGAGGAAGGAAGGTTTGTGTTGGCGGTCTTGGTCAAGAAGGTGAGGGAAAAAAAGCAGTACAATCGCCGCGTGAAAAGACGAGCAATCTTGTCGCGCAATCCTCTCCACAAGATTGCGCGTCTCCTTCGGGGCAAGAGTGAGAAGTCAAGCTTTATCAAGAGTCCCGAGTGCTCGTGACCCAGGAGCAGAAACGCCAATCACCATAAGTCACTTGAGACGCTGGTCTTTCGCTCTGAGATATCTAGCTTTGATAACTCTAGATTGAGGCGTGAAGGTGATCTCATAATTGTGCTGTGCTTTTGAGGCTTCGGACACGACTTGATGTGCTTTAAGATAACTCCTTTTTAGACATTAAAGCCTGTCTCTGCATTACCTTTCCAGAGGAGCCGGATAGTCTATTACATTTTGATAGAAGAAAATAAAGACATTTGATTATTACTCATTGCATGACATCTAACATCCTTAAAATCATGCATAATATAACATGTGAAATTCCATCGACTTTTTGACTTTTTCAAAATCACGGTCGTCATATTTATTGCAGATTTTTTTTTCACTACGTTCCCCTTATTCAAACTGATCAGTATGAGCCGTTGGACTGGTTAAACCTGGTGGAATTTGATAGTTCTCTCTCTTTTTCTCTCTCTCATATTTCTAACTTTCTGTATCTTTTACATGCGGCCTCTCTTTTGCAGAACGATTCAAGGCTATCATCTACAGTCCTCGCTCACTTTCTTTGTTCATTTCCCTCATAAAAGTTCTCGGTGAGGCTTGTTTAGGGTCTTCTCTCTCCGAACTCGCACCTCTCTTTGCATCTCAGCGCGCAGAAGGTAATCGCTTTTTCATCTCTTATTAGCGTGTCATTTTTGTTGATTTGTTGCGGCCGAACTAGTGTGTAACGTGTATTGGGCTTTTTTTTTTTTTTTTTGTCTAATGTGGGAGGCTGCTAACGTGGTGTGTCACCAGCTCCAGCTCATAATCGACTTCTGTAGAAAAGGGAAGCCTTTGCTTTCGACTTTAAATGTGACTAATCATGTGGCCTCTCTGTCTCATTGTTCGTTTACATCACAATTCATTGTCCATCCTTTATTAAGCTAGAATGAGTTGGAATGCCAGCACGCTAGATTCTATTGCGCGCAAAATTGCCAGTATTCACCTCAAACCAGGGACCGTCTTTTGATGGGTCGTGAGGTTTCTTTGTCTATGAAGGTCTAAGATAAATTAAATAAAAAACGAAACAGAAAAGAAAAAGTAGTAGGCCGGTTTGCGGCCAATTCTGGGATCAAGGGGTTTGATTTTCAATTTCGAAAATTGGAAACGGGCTTTGATAGGATAGTTTTCAAGTCTTGGTTTGGAATCTACACACTCTATAACCAATTACCCATAAAAGCAAGTATTCTCTTAATTGGATTTTATTTGGCAATTTTGCCTCCCAATAAAACATTCTAGACATGTCTTCCTTGAATTATTGGACAGGATAATCCTAAAAGGTACATTGCCTTTCACCTCTAACTCATTCTTCCTTTGGAGTCTTGAAAATTGACGGAGTCAGTTAACTAAAGAAAGGTTTAACAAAAAAAAAGTTGAATGAGTTAATATGCCAAGGTTTGAGTATTTTTAACTCTGTTGCTGCTTTTTTTGAACAACAAATGAAAACTATATTGCTACTTTCTACCTGCTCTCCACTCATGATAGTTTCAATCATCACAGTACAAAACATACCAAAATGCATATTATGATGACATCTTTCACTTTTGCGTCCCTCTAACTTCTTTCACTTTTGCATCTCTTTAAAATTGCAGTCATGATAAAATCTTGATTTACTTAATCATAGGGACTCCCAAATACATAAATTCTTTTAAAATAGAATAGAAGTAGAATTGAGGGCTTGTTATTCAACAGTATAATATGACTTATATACCCGTGTCAATCAATATCCATATTCACATATTATCTACAATCTTTTCTTTAACTTCATACCTTTTACATGATATTCAATAGGAAGAAAAATATCTTATAACACACGTGAAAATGATCAGATAAATTGAGCCATATGAGCATATTAAGAGATTCACCTAACTTTATAACACTCATTTCTTACCCTTCTTATTACAAACAATAAATTCGTTCTTCAAAATGTGATTAATCAATTTAACCTGGTTTATCATGAACTTAGTCAATAATCCTATTCTTCTTCCATTTAGTTGAAGAAAAAAAGCTTTGTGGTGATATTTTCAAGGTGGGCCCTCCAACAAAAATGGCAACAAGCACTCGACGTCATTGTTTCCAACCTTGGTCGTCTCTTAATTTTCTTCAGCAGCTTCCTTTCACTTCCTTTCTTCTCTTCTTCTCCTGCTTCCACCGAATCCGTACAATTTTGTGTCATTTCTAATCGGTCAGACTAACGTGGAGAAGGGGCAAAGTCAGAGCAAGGCAAACAAAGGGCTTGCACCGTTTCGTTTCAGATCGGTTCCTTTGCGGCGCTTCCTGCGTCTCTATGCTTGTATTCAAAACATCTCACTAAGAAGAAAAGAGTACACTGAGGGAATTTGCTCCTCCGTTTGATGCTATCTAACAAATTTATAGCTTTAGTTCTACAGGTAAGATATCAATCAATGTTTAAGATTTGAAGATTTAAAATGAAAGGCTCAGTGATAGACCGGTTCAAAATAAAGTATTTATACATGGAATTATAGCATGTGGTGTTGGCGTGTAATGAGTAAAAGATAAATAACCATGAGCATTTGTTTATCCCTACCTCACATCTCCAACTTCATTAAATATATGACAATTTTAAACATAATTTAAATATAAAATCACATCCATAATTACTAGCTCAGTCCTTTCTTGACCTCTTTCACGCATATCTAATTCTGTTTCAAATCAATTATTAACATTTAAATGATTTATCAAATTCTGATTTTCTATAACCCAATAAAAACCAAACGTATGCTTATGTCTTTAGTCGAATGCGATATACTTGTACACAGATTCCAGTTCTTTATAGCCTAATTGAAAAATTAATGTACACGTTGTTCGTGATTGGATCAAGCCAACGAGGTTGACTTGACTAGAGGATGAGGTCCAAAAGAGGATATTTAAAAGCATAGATATTTAAAAATATTTTTTATCACACTAAAGGCCCTAAAATTAACGTACAGGTTAATTGAAAAAATTTTGGACCCGCATTTTCAGGGAAATACTCTTAGAAAAGCCCTACTCAATATCTTCTTTAATTTCTATGCACTTTTAGAAAGAAATAAAATGTCGGCCCAAAAGGAAATATTTCCCCTCAATTTAAAATCATTTTCATCAACTTCCTTCATAATTTAAACAGCCAAACAAATGAAATTTTTTTCCTCAATTAATATTTTAGTTTTAGTTAATTTTACATATGAGCAATGTCTAAAACTTGAATCCTGCCAGTTAAATCTTTATTGATGGAAATTTTCTCAAATTAGGAAAGTGCACGCATCTGGAGAATGATGTCCACTGGGCAACAATTACATGACACCACATTAGTTTGGCCAACCGAAATGGGGTTAGTAGAAAGGGTTGAGAAAATGAGGTGGTGAAGATAATGAGGTTTGTTTGGATATTAGGCTAAAAATAATAAGAGTAAGGTTGAAGGCTATTATAAGGATAAGATGTCGTGGGAGTTTATATTTGGTGGAAGATGGTTCCATGGTATCTCCTACATAATTTCAATGTTTTAGGTGTGAACTAAAAGAATCTGTCTTGAAATATCATAGACAAAGTTATGTCGTTATACCATGTGTTTTGAGGAAGTCGATTAGGCGTGGTAGCTAGGAGCACTGGCATTCGACTTTTTTGTTTAATTACTTCTTTCAATGTGAATTGGCTTTCTGAACAAGTAAATGAAGGGGCTCTTTGGGGGCCCTTTTTAGGGGCCATCACCTAATCTTCTGCAGTCAAGCCACGTTGGTCACCCAAACTGAAGGCCGCGTCCTCCTCCCTCTCTCTCTCTCTCAGGAGCACGAACTTTTTTCAGCATTTCCCTCTCAGATCGCCATGGATAAAGGGCAAAGTCAGAGAAAGAGAAAGAGAGCACAGAAACAGATCGCCATGGATAAAGGGCAAAGTCAGAGAAAGAGAAAGAGAGCACAGAAAGAGAGCACCGAGGGAGCATTCACTTCTTCGTTCATCTCTCCAAAACTCACGGGACAAGGTAACAATGGATACGATGTATTCTTGAGCTTTAGAGGCTCAGATACTCGTAAGAAATTCACTGACCACCTCTACTATAGACTGGTCAATACAGGGACTGTGCCTATTTTTGTGTTCAAGGACGATAAGAGCATCCCAATTGGTGAGGATTTTAGTTCACAAATTCTTGGTGCCATCTCACGATCTAAGATTTCGATCCCCATCATCTCCAAAAATTATGCTACTAGCAAATGGTGCCTTCGTGAGCTCATCCATATGATGGACTGCAAGAATAGTGGGTCACACATAGTGTTGCCAATTTTTTACGAAGTTAAACCATCAGATGTGCGGCATCTAAAAGGAAATTTTGGGGATGCCTTCCATTTGAGTCAGAAGTATTTTGATGAGAAGGATATCCAAGAAGGGTCACGAGCACTTACAGAAGTGAGTGACTTACATGGGTGGGAGTCCGAGAAATTTGCTAATGGGTAAGTTGCATAACTTTTCTTCCTTTTTATTTGGTTGTGGAACTTTTCCTTTTTCTTTGATAAGTTCTCTTCACGCAAAATCAATGAAATGCAGATGTATTACTTGCATTGCAAGCTTAGAAAAGATCCCAAAAATGTCTCAATAAACAACCCTAATGGGTCGAAGACTAGCAAACACTAGTACTTCCCAAGATCTCGTGAAAACTAAACGAACGACAACTTAAACCAAAGATCCCGTAGTGCCCAAGAATTTTACATTTGTCTCCAACACAAAGCCAAAAAACGAAAGAAACAACCCCTTCAGCCAATAGCATCAATCACTAAATAATATGCCTATAATGGACTCCAATGCTGGGTCTTGATCGCTACCAGATAAATTAGACCTCATTACGCCAATGGGTTGGCTCGGCTGAGAAGGGTTGGATAATTCCCATTTACCATGTTTAGGCTTGATTTCCAATGCCAGTAACCCTCATTGGTAGGCAATCTTGGGATAGCCTCTTCTCCTCCTAGAATTTTTTAACCCAAAAAAAAAAAAAAATGGACCTATCTTTGAACGGGCAACAACCTCAATCGTTATAATAAACATTATAGTTTGAAAGACTCTTCTTGAGCCAGGTACACCACCTTATTTTATTTCAACAAGATCCATCTATTGGCATAAAAGGATAGGGTAAAAAAATTGGAATGACCGCTACTCCATCTTCCCCCATTGTTATGCGTAAATCCAAAACAGCTTGCATGTTAATTGGCCCCATGCATCCTCAAATAAATGCTGGTCTTTGGATGAGATTAAGTATAATCAGATAGTTGTCAATGAATTTTGTTGTTTGATAGGCATGAAGGAGAATTAGTGGAAAAAGTGGTCAAAAAGGTTCTGAGCAAATGGCAACAAGACTTTCAGCTTAATGTTACTAAGCACTTGGTTGGATTTGGGGATCATGTGAGCAAAATCAGGAATTGGGTAGACACTCCTGCCAGGGCTGCTCGAATGATTGGAATCTATGGCATGGGTGGGATTGGAAAAACAACTCTAGCCAAATCAATCTACAACCAGTTGTTGGATGAATTTGTACATCATAGCTTCCTTGCTAATATTCGAGAAACGGCTCAATGCAACGGTATTCCTTATCTACAAAATCAACTAATTGAGGAAGTACTTCAAATCGAATGTCAAATTCGGAATGTTGACCATGGAATTAGTTTGATCAGATCTAAATTCAAAGGAAAAAAAGGTTATCATTCTTCTGGATGATATAGATAACAAAAAGCAACTAGATGCTTTGGCTGGAGAGCATAACTGGTTTATGAGTGGAAGTATTATCATTGTTACAACAAGAAATAAAGCTATTCTTGACCAATCTGAATTTGAGGTAAACTACCCATATGAATTGAATGGATTGGATGAGGAGCATTCTTTGCTTTTATTTAAGAGACATGCATTTCGTATGGATCGTTGTCCAATGGAGTTTGAGGATATCTCTTGTGAAATCATAATCACCATGGGTGGGCTACCCTTAGCTATTGAGGTCGTTGGTTCATACTTGTTTAAAAAAACAAAGCTAAATGTATGGATAGATGTGTTGAAGCAATTGAAAGAACAACCACATGAAGATGTCCAAGCCATATTGCGGATAAGTTATGATGCATTAAAAGAGGACATAAGCAGATTTTTCTTGATATTGCTTGTTTCGTTATCAGGGAAGAGATCAAATTCGCAATGTACATGTGGGAGGACTGTGGGTTTCATCCCAGTCAGGGAATAGAAGAATTGGTACTGAGGTGCTTAATAAAAATTGAAAATGATGACAAGTTATGGATGCATGATCAATTGAGAGATCTTGGAAGGAGCATTTTTTGCCAAGGACAATCACCTGAAAGATGTATCGAACCATGGATCGGCAAAGAAGCCTTCGGAGAACAAATACTAGGAAAGGTAACATCTGGCCCTCCTCTCTCTCTTTCTCTCATAATTATACATATATATATTTTTAATATGAATTATTCTATTCTTTATTTAGTATGAGGAAATGCTCCTATTTTTTTTTATAGGAAAAAGTATGTTTAAACATCCATTCATGTCCATTGTAGATGAATTGTGACAGCTAATTGGGATTATAAGTGTCCCAAGGATGAAAAAGTTACCTTATTTGATTCAAATTCATTGATATAAATTACATCTGTCAAAAACTTAATTTACAATCAATTTAAGATTCTTTAACTAAGATTCTGCACTAAAAATCTGGTTCACTAAAAGCACGGAACTTTATATCTAGTTGAAAATATTAATAAACTGAAAAATTACAGTAATTAATACAGATGAAGCATATACATAGTAAAAAAAATATGTGCCAATCATAAAAATCAGTAACAGTAAAGATAAACCAATGTTTGATAAACTTTTTTCCCCCATTTTGATCATGAAAGTACCCGTCCCTCTACTAGTTTCATCTATCTCTTTTCCTTCTTCTTTCCTCTTAATAGATATGATGGTAAAAAATCTCCTAAAGAATAATATTGGGAAAACCTTACTATGCTTTTAGGGTTACGTCACGTTGACCTTGTTCATCTCATGGACTAGGTTAGGTGTTTGACAATCAGTGGATCTTCTTATTATTTCTTTAATTGCTTCTTTCAATTCCATTGTCCGTTCCTTCGCTTTTCCTAATAAACACTATTTCCTCTCCAAGTTGTTTTTATATTATTTATATATTTGGGACAATGCTCTTCTGTGCCAAAAACCACTGGACAAACTTGACTATTTAGAGGAAATGTCATGCTTATCGATACTTTTTTATTTACTATAAACAATTTTCAGCATGAAGTCAAATTTGAAAGTAAGTTTATATTTTACATAGATTGTCAATGTTCATGTCATTTAATTATTTTATATTGTCCATTTGGGGAAGCCTAGTAGGTTCATGACTGATCAATGGCGGGGAATTAACCTTTGCAATTAATCAAGAGATGTTGGGAAAGGAAAAAGCTTTATTTTCTCGATTTAATTTGAATTAGTTCGCTCATACCATTATAAAGAGCACATTCTTTTGTTGATTCAATAATTATTCTTAAGAGAAATAATATTGACCGTGAGTTTTTCACTAGTTAATATATAAAGTATGGATAATGACAAATGAGTCGAACCATAAAATTAAACCCAACCAAAAAAAGAGAAAAAAGAATTCTATCTTTGGTTTGATAGTGTTTGTGGAAGTTCATATTTTACAAAACAAATTTGTCTTTTAGCAATTCAATTTGTTCAGAATATTTTCAAGAAACTAATGGAAACAAATGTACTCTCAAGTTATGTTGATCAATCAATAATTTTTTTTTTAATGTTTACTTATATCTCCTGCCCTATTGTATCTTTGCACTCGGCCTATAAATAGCATTCCAAAAAAAAAAAAAAAAAAGGTACTGCTTTCAATTTGGAGCAGATACTGTTGTCACAAAAGTTCATGTGAAAGAAGAAAGGTGTTGAGTGTTGTGAAATATGGATCAACTAGTCGTGAGCCCATACCATGCATATGCACAAAACTGACATGAATAAATTTATCATGAAGATATAACTATAGTATCCTTATCTCTATTGGAAAAGCACATATTGATGGACAAATCATGTTCTTTGGAAAGACAGTTATAATTTATAAGTTGATAGTTCTTAATCTTTCATTATAGTAATTCAACTGGAAAAAAAAAAAAAAACATCTCTCATTATAGTAAAAATTCAGGCGGGAAACCGCATTCGAAAGACATTCCTCTTTTTTTTTCCCCAATAACAATGGACATACTTCTCTTGGATGGAGTGCACAAGAAAAAGTTAAATGCTCTAAAAATCGAATTATAAGGAAGATATTAAATGAAATTGCATGAAATGGAAGTGTGATCAAAGGAAAATTACGAGGAAAGTAAAAGATGAACTTTGTTGTGCCATGCCTATCTGATCTTACCTCCGAATACCCCTTTTATACCAATGCCTCGTGTCGACCATTATGTTTCTAGGCCATTCACATGTAACTTCCACATGCATCATATGTCACATGCATCAATTGTATCCTGCGTTAATTGCCACATACATCCTATGACACCTAGTCCTATACTATTCTTTTCAAGGGAGAGATTTCTCTATTAATCTCTCAACCTAAATTTTCTCAAAATCAAGTTTATTATGAATCGTATTATTTAAATGAATACATGGGCTATTTTCATCATTTAGCTCTTAAAAGGGGAAACCATTATATATATACATTTACATGTGTTTTGCTTCTCTTTTAAGAGGGAATTGCTCATCGTTTGAAACATCAATTGGTTCACATAAAAATAAGCATAATGTTAACATAACATGCGCGTAGCATGTGTATAAAGTATTGTGGACATTAAGCAAAGTCCATTTACAAAAATAATACCAATTCTAGGTCGAATTTTGCTTTTTACGTGTTACAAATGCATTTTCTTGAACAAGTTGAATGAGGGGCACTGTTGGCTTGAAATTACTCTGCTCTAGAAGTGCATGTTAATAGATAAGTACTAATTTCTAATTTCTAATTCACCTCTTGAGAAGCATGCCCATGCTAAAAACGAACGTCAATAATTTACATCAACATACCTCTAGAAAACCTATCTGACAAAAGTGGGTACTAACGGCTACCTAAGTTCCATAATGGTGAAATACTCCATTAATTCTCATTGCCAGGTGGGACACCACCTTAATTAAGTCCGATTGGACGGTTCAAACAGGAAATTATTTGCACTTAATAGTGCAAGGAATCAAACCCATATCATGATACTCAAAAGCGCATTCCTTAAGCACTAAATGAGCAGCGTGGGGTTGCCTCTCAAACATTTCAGACAAATCTTTCAGAAAACTATCAACTGTACCTCATATTGCTTTTGGTAAATCCTAAAGAACCTGACCATAGAATAAATTGCAAAGAAAAAATAACTCACTAGACATGTCTCCTTAGTGCCTAATTGAGCGTGGCCAGGTGCCCGCTGTGATCCAGAATCGCACGCCCAACGGAGCGTGACTAGGTGCCCACTTTGATCCAGAATCGCATCTCTACGATGTTCAAGTGACTGAGTCTTGCTGGAGGCCCAGCCATCGACCAGTAGCTTTGGCTACTTGTGATCTCCGTTATGGGCCTCTGGGCGAATTTACGCCATGTCAATGTGTAGATTGAGTGGTGGCTTGATTTATTTGTGGTCAATCACGAGATGCTAATCCAATAGAAAGTTTAAGATTTAAAATTTTGATACTCGAACGTTATCCAATCAAGCCGTTTGGGATTTTGTCACAATCTTCTTCCAATTAAATGATCTCCTTTAGCAACAAAGTTTAAGCGGTACTTTTGACTTATAAGATGCGAAAAGAAATGGTCTAGCTAAGCTTTTCTGTTTAGGGAAAAATAATAAAGTATTCAAAAGATTTTTAATGTCAATCAAGACCTTAATCTAACTATAACACCATGTAAGGAAATTTTTTTGTCACCATCTTCTTCCAATTTTAAATGATCTCCTTTAGCAACAAAGTTTAAGCGGTACTTTTGACTTATCAAAATACTATATGTGTGTGTTTACCTATCAACATTTATGTTTGGCGAGGGGTAAAAAGATGACAAATTGTGAAAGTATGGGGTTTAGAAAAGCAAAAGTAAAAAATTAGAAGTCGATTCAGACACTCAATTGATTGATTTGATATGCAGTGTTTCGGGAATGGGTTCGATTATTGGCCCCATGGCTGTTCCTCTACATGCACAAGTGAACTGTTTAAAAACTTACCGAGCTCAAGGTTCCTTTCATTATGCTGGACGACCATAAGTGGAGACTTTAATGACTTGTTTCCTAAATTAAGATGGCTTCAATGGTTATACATTGAACCCAATATATTTTCTTCAGCAGTCAATTTGCATCTATCTAAATTAGTGGTGCTGGAATTGTCACAAAACAAGCTTACAAATGATTGGGGAGGATGGAGTTCAATCATGGTAAGATGGAAAAAAAAAAAAAGACATCTTCTATGATCTTTGCTTTGTTTTGTTTTATCGATTAGACCTCTTTTTGATAGCTTTTTCTCTTTTGTACAGGGAGCAAAGCATTTAAAAGTTCTCAACCTTTCATATAGCTGGGAGTTAAGATATACTCCTAATCTCTCGGCTTTCACGAAGTTGGAGATTCTCATCTTGTCTCATTGTTACAAACTGAAGCAAGTCGACCCTTCTATTGGCAAACTCAAGAGCCTCATTTCCTTGGACTTGTGTAGCTGCAAGTCATTGACAAAAATCCCTAACTCAATTGGAAATCTTTCTTCTCTCGAACAAGATCTGGGGGTTGCAAGAACAAAAGAACTCCTAACTCAATTGGGAATCTTTCTTCTTGAACATTATCTAAAGAGTTGCGAGTTATTGATAGAAATCCCTAGCTCAATTGGGGATCTTTCTTCTCTCGAACAACTTCGACTAGGGGATTGTGTATCATTAAGAGAAATCCCTAGCTCAATTGGGAATCTTTCTTCTCTCGAACAACTTTATCTATGGGGTTGCAAGTTATTGATAGAAATCTCTAGCTCAATTGGAAATCTTTATTCTCTCAAAAAACTTGATCTAATGAGTTGCGAGTTATTGACAGAAATCCCTAGCTCAATTGGGGATCTTTCTTCTCTAAAACAACTTGAGGTAGGGTTTTGCTCCTCATTAATAAAAATCCCTAGCTCAATTGGAAATATTTCTTCTCTTGAACAACTTGATCTATGGGGTTGCAAGTTATTGACAGAAATCCCTAGCTCAATTGGGAATCTTTCTTCTCTCGAACAACTTGATCTACGGAATTGTGAGTCATTGACAGAAATCCCTAACTCAATTGGGAATCTTTCTTCTCTAAAAAAACTTGATCTAAAGAGTTGCGAGTTATTGACAAAAATCCCTAACTCAATTGGGGATCTTTCTTCTCTCGAACAACTTCGGCTAGTGGGTTGTGTGTCATTGAGAGAAATCCCTAGATCAATTGGGAATCTTTCTTCTCTCAAAAAACTTAATCTAAAGAGATGCGAGTTATTGACAGAAATCCCTAGCTCAATTAAGGATCTTTCTTCTCTCGAACAACTTGATCTACGAAGTTGCGAGTTATTGACAGAAATCCCTAGCTCAATTGGAGATCTTTCTTCTCTCAAACAGCTTCAGGTAGGGTTTTGCTCCTCATTAACAGAAATTCCAAGCTCAATTTGGAATCTTTCTTCTCTCGAACAACTTGATCTATGGGATTGCAAGTTATTGACAGAAATCCCTAACTCAATTGGAAATCTTTCTTCTCTAAAAAAACTTGATCTAAAGAGTTGCAAGTTATTGACAGAAATCCCTAGCTCAATTGGGGATTTTTCTTTTCTCAAACAACTTCAGCTAGGGTGTTGTGTGTCATTGAGAGAAATACCTAACTCAATTGGGAATCTTTCTTCTCTCGAACAACTTGATCTATGCGGTTGCAAGTTATTAACAGAAATCCCTAGCTCAATTGGAGATCTTTCTTCTCTTGAACAACTTGATCTACGGAGTTGTAAGTCATTGATGGAAATCCCTTGCTCAATTGGGAATCTTTCTTCTCTCGAACAACTTGATCTAGGGTGGTGCGTGTCATTGACAGAAATCCCTAGCTCAATTGGGAATCTTTCTTCTCTTAAACAATTGGATCTAGGGAGTTGCGTGTCATTGACAGAAATCCCTAGCTCAATTGGGAATCTTTCTTCTCTCGAACAACTTGATCTACAAGGTTGCGTGTCATTGAGAGAAATCCCTAGCTCAATTGGGAATCTTTCTTTTCTCGAACAACTTGATCTAGGGGTTTGCGATCAAAGGGGTTGCAAGTTATTGACAAAAATCCCTAGCTCAATTGGGAATCTTTCTTCTCTCAAACAACTTGATCTACAGAGTTGCGTGTCATTGACAGAAATCCCTAGCTCAATTGGGAATCTTTCTTCTCTCAAACAACTTCAGTTAGGGGATTGTGTGTCATTGAGAGAAATCCCTAGCTCAATTGGGATTTTTTCTTCTCTCAAGCAACTTCATCTAAGGGGTTGTAAGTCATTGACAGAAATCCCTAGCTCAATTGGGAATCTTTCTTCTCTCGAACAACTTGATCTAGGGCGGTGCGTGTCATTGACAGAAATCCCTAGCTCAATTGGGAATCTTTCTTCTCTTGAACAACTGGATCTAGGGGGTTGCGTGTCATTGACAGAAATCCCTAGCTCAATTGGGAATCTTTCTTTTCTCAAACAACTTCAGTTAGGGGTTGTGTATTATTGAAATCCCTAGCTTAATTGGGAATCTTTCTTCTCTCGAACAACTTAATTTACAATGTTGCAAGTCATTAATAGAAATCCCTAGCTCAATTGGGAATCTTTCTTCTCTCGAACAACTTGATCTATGGAATTGCTCCTCATTGATAGAACTCCCTAGCTCAATTGGGAATCTTTCTTCTCTCGAACAACTTGAATTACAGAATTGCAAGTCATTGACAGAAATCCCTAGCTCAATTGGAAATCTTTCTTCTCTCAAATCACTTTATCTATGCGGTTGCAAGTTATTGACAGAAATCCCTAGCTCAATTGGGAATTTTTCTTCTCTCGAACGACTTGATTTATGGGGTTGCGAGTCATTGACAGAAATCCCTAGCTCAATTGGGAATCTTTCTTCTCTCGAACGACTTGATCTACGGGGTTGCGAGTCATTGAGAGAAATCCCTAGCTCAATTGGGAATCTTTCTTCTCTCGAACAACTTGATCTACGGGATTGCAAGTCATTGAGAGAAATTCCTAGCTCAATTGGGAATCTTCCTTCTCTCAAACAACTTGATTTTTGGGGTTGCAAGTCATTGACAGAAATCCCTAGCTCAATTGGGAATCTTTCTTCTGTCGAACGACTTGATCTTATGGGGTTGCAAGTCATTGACAGAAATCCCTAGCTCAATTGGGAATATTTCTTCTCTTGAACGACTTAATTTACAGGGTTGCGAGTCATTGATAGAAATCCCTAGCTCAATTGGGAATCTTTCTTTTTTCAAACAACTTCAGTTAGAGGGTTGTGTGTCATTGAGAAAAATCCCTAGCTCAATTGGGAATCTTTCTTCTCTTGAAAAACTTAATTTACGGGATTGCATGTCATTGATAGAAATCCCTAACTCAATTGGGAATCTTTCTTCTCTCGAACGACTTGATTTATGGGGTTGCAAGTCATTGACAGAAATCCCTAACTCAATTGGAAATCTTTCTTCTCTTGAAAAACTTAATTTATGGGGTTGTAGGTCATTGACAGAAATCTCTAACTCAATTGAAAATCTTTCTTCTCTCAAACAACTTAAGTTAGGAGGTTATGTGTCATTGAGAGAAATACTTTGCTCAATTGGGAATCTTTCTTCTCTCAAACAACTTGATTTATGGGGTTGCCAGTTATTGACAGAAATCCCTAGCTCAATTGGGAATCTTTCTTCTCTCAACCAACTTGATTTATTGGGTTGCAAGTTATTGATAGAAATCCCTAGCTCAATTGGGAATCTTTCTTCTCTCCAACAACTTAAGTTAGAGGGTTGTGTGTCATTGAGAGAAATCCCTAGCTCATTTCTTCTCTCGAACGACTTCATCTAAGGGGTTGCAAGTTATTGACCCAAATCCCTAGCTCAATTGGGAATCTTTCTTCTCTCAAACAACTTAATTTATGGGGTTGCAAGTTATTGGCAAAAATCCCTAGCTCAATTAGGAATCTTTCTTCTCTCAAACAACTTAATCTAGGGGTTGCGAGTCATTGATAGAAATTCCTAACTCAATTAGGAATCTTTCTTCTCTCAAACAACTTAATTTATGAGGTTGCAAGTTATTGATAGAAATCCCTAGCTCAATTAGGAATCTTTCTTTTCTCGAAAGTACTTGGACTAGAGGCTTGCAAGTCAATGAGTGAATTCCTTAGAGGCTTGCAAGTCATTGAGAGAAATCCCTAGAGGCTTGCAAGTCATTGAGAGAAATTCTTATCTTAATTGGGAATCTTTCTCATCTCAAATACCTTAACCTTTACAGGTGTTGTTCACTAAAAGAAATTCCTACCTCAATTGGGGATTTACCAAATTTGCAAAGCATTGGGGACTTTTGACCTTGAATAGTTACACATTGCTATTGGATGGTTGAACAAACCGCCTAAGGCTATTTCTTGAATTTTGTGATAGTCTAAAAGGGGGAATTCCAAGAGAAAATGATGACTTGTCTTCACTCGTGATTCTCCATATCACTGGCACATTGATATTTGACTTGCCAGAAAGCATATGGAATCTTTCTTCTCTCTAATGCCTTGACCAAGAGGGCTATAAGGAGCTCGATCGTTGCTAGAGCTGGCTTAACATATCTTTAGGTCAATTCCTTGATTCCCAGGTTGCCAAAGCTTTCTTACCTATTCCACCTGGAAGAACTTCATTTTTATGGATACGATCAACTTGAGTACTTCCCAGAGGTGAAACTTTGTGTTGACTCCTGTCCTAAGTTGATATTGCCTGAGCTTGACGGATTCAAGTACTTGGAAGAGTTGTCAATAAAACATTACAATTCCATTGAAAGAATGGACCTCTCACAATCGAATCTTCTGAAAGGATTGGAAATTGAGGATTGCGATAATCTAGTTGAAATTTAAGGCCAAGGTAAATTGGAGTTCTTGGAGACAATATGTACATATAGCTGCAAGTCCATTAGAAGGCTAATCCATCCGAAATTACGAGGGCTTGAAGCGATTAAATACTTGCTATTGCGACAATCTAGTCCAAATGCAAAGTCTTGATAAGGTGGAGTTAGAGACGTGCAATGTCTGTAATCATGGTTCCATCGAAAGATTACTTGACCTATGATGCTTTTGGAACTTGAAAGAGTTGAATATCGATGGTGGTCATAATCTACGTGGTGTGGAGACTCAATTCCCAGTCTTACATAATTGCAAGAGTGGGGAAGTCAGTCCTAGAAGCTAACATGATGCTTCAGCCAAGATCAAAATTTAGATCCGATTGTGGTTCTTCATACGTTAGAAGGCGTTGGTCATCTGGTAAGATTCTTCGTCCTTTAACAACTAGCATGAGTGAAAAGTGTAATACTTTTCTAACAAATATATCTTTTAAGAATTATTTGCTCGACGCTTGGTATCTATTTGATTTGGATTTGCCTAAATATATTTGTTGTTGATTGCATCACGGCAATGTTTTTTCAGCTAATCTTCAATCAGCAACTTTTGCAGATAGATTGGCGGCTAGTGAGGCAACAAATGAAAATTAACGACATAGGTAAACAAGAATTACTTAGTGATTTACAATTTCCCTCTTGGTAAACCCAAGATGAGAATTTTTCATTGAGAGGTTGATCTTCTGCAACTCAATTTATAAACTGCGTGCCAGATCCATTTTTTCTCTATGTCTCAAACTAGTATCTTCCTTTAAAAAATCCTTCGCCATTTTGAACTCCTTTTGTGAGCAATTTTATGTGTCGTATTTGATTGTTGGTAGATATCCTGTTTAGGACAAACAGCTCTTGATTTTTCATGATGATGGGAAAGCCTGTCCATTGTTCATTCAAGCATGAATTCCCAGTAAGGAAGAGAAACTGAGCTAAAATAAAAATCAAGGTTCAATTTTTTTCTGGTGCGTGATTTAGAAAAGTAAAAATTAGTTTGGGCTAGCCTTTTTAATCTATGATTATAGGCAGGCTTTCCATAAACAATTGTGAGACCGTTGAAAGATTATCAAGCAAGATAAATTGTAGCTATTTTTATGACAGGTCCGGCTGGTCTATGTAATGATCAAGGCATACTTTTGGACTTCTATTCAAAGAGTTGTATAGATGACCTTTTGCATAATTGGGACAATTTTTTGTCTGCTCTGTAAAACAAGCTAGGCAAGGAGCTTAAGATTTTACTTATTATTTTGCATCCCGTTTGATCCTGATGTTGTCGTGGAATCATTTTATCAAATGATTGATCTGGGTCTGGCTAACTTGGCTGAGGCAATTCATAGCCCATGCCAGAGAACGATCAAATGAAGAAGAGGGATTTTGCTGAGGTGTCATCAACAACAGCCGAAGGCTAGCTTTTGTGCGACCTTGAATAGGCTCACGGGCCAACTGGAGTGTCCTAAGGAAGTTTTTTATGCCTGTGAAGATCAAAGCACTTGATATGGTTTCATCAGCACAAAACTGAATGATTGTGAATGTATTATTTTTCAGTTGAATCTACTTTTTGTATGTCATTAGGTTCTACCTCTATTAAGCAAATACATACATGCTGATTTTTCTACATGTTAACCAGATGCAGAGTTCTTTGATGCAATGCACTCTAATGGTATCATTCCCAAACTCAGTCAAGCTCTGCAGATAGAGGTATGCATTGCTAGTCCTACCATAACTGTCAAAGAGTGACTTGTGTACTGATATTTAATTGAATGTGCTGTGTGCTTGTTAGGTTCTACCTCTCTGTTAATTGAATATGTACGTGCTGATTTTTCTGCATGTTACCCTGATGCGGAGTTGTTTGATGCGGTCTCGTTCTAATGATATCACTTTCAAACCCAATGGGGCTCTGCAGATGGAGGTATGTAGTACCAGTTGTACCATAATAGAGCAACATGTGTGCTTATACTATGTGAGCTGTGGAATTTCACCATAAATCCGTGAACTAGGATGCATGATGACAATCTCCTCTTTTTCTGTCAGTTCATAATATTTTTTCAATGTTGTGATAAAGGTCTCTGATACGACGAGCTTAAATCTCATGTATGTAGCATTAAATTTGTAAACTCAAATATAGCCTCCTAGCAAACAATTCAGTATTGCTGATTTCATTAATTGGATATTGCAAAATAACCAAGTAACAAGTACGCCTTTCTGTTCTGTAGTTTGGGCACTTTGCTTTTTCAGCATCCGTTCTGTTCATAAACACAAACAAGGATGATGGTGCTAATTGCTGACTTCTCTTCTCTTAAGTCCGTTGTTTTCTATTTCTTTGGCTGATAATGAATTCTGTTGACTGCGATCCAACTGCGAATTAATTAGAGACCCCTGGAATGTGTGGCAAAACTAATGTCCCTAGATTTTGGTGTTGATGGATGAGATTCATTGAAGAGGTCACTCGTAGATCGCCAGAATTTGGACCAGGTCAAAATAACCTTGTTTATATTGATGGACTCTCAAGTCTATGCTTACTACTTTAAGCTAATTTTGGGTTCTTCATTCCAAATACATCTAAAAATAGACAGAACTAAGGATCCATGCACGCGCGCCTTTATCTCTCTTCGAGATGATTGGAAAGTGTGACACATTTTTACTCTCAACCATCTCGTGTAACACTTGCATCGCCCCCATTTTCTGACCATCTTTAGCAAGTGCCCGGGTGGAGTCTAGTTATAAGTCTTCTAAGGTTGAATTTGTTAGTGTTCGTTACTTTTGATGAAATATCATAAACAACCTGAATTTATCATTCATTCTTTTCCTGAATCTATCACAAAGTACATATGTAGCTAGTAGAATTATAATTATTTTCAAAATCTCATGCAACAACAGCTGATTGGAAAAGCCAATGAGTGTGAGACCCAAATACAGGGTTTACATTTGATGATGCGGTTCAAACTATAAGAGATACCTTCGGGTTGTCCAAAACTTCTTAACAACTTGCCTCGAAGGACACAATCAAGAGAAGGGAACAAAATCTCACCAAGGAATGAAGAAGGAGAAGGAGAAGGGGAAGGAGGAGAAGAAGAAGAAGAAGAAGAAGAAGTGATGCGGTTCAAACTATAAGAGACACCTTCGGGTTGTCCAAAACTTCTTAACGACTTGCCTCGAAGGACACAATCAAGAGAAGGGAACAAAATCTCACCAAGGAATGAAGAAGGAGAAGGAGAAGGGGAAGGAGGATTGGTAGCTGGACCTTCTCATGTGGACTCCGGTGGTATACTGGTATGATGACTAATTCATGAAATATTTGATATAATGCCAAAGTGCTAATTTCCAAGTCCCCGAAGAAGAAGAAGAAGAAGCTGGACCTTCTCATGTGGACTCCGGTGCCACCTCCTCTGTGGTATACTGGTATGATGACTAATTCATGAAATATTTGATATAATGCCAAAGTGCTAATTTCCAAGTCCCCGAGAAGAAGAAGAAGAAGCAGCAGCAGGAGGAGGAGGCAGCTACCACTGCTACCGGGACCTTCTCATGTGGACTCCGGTGCCACCTCCTCTGTGGTATACTGGTATGATGACTAATTCATGAAATATTTGATATAATGCCAAAGTGCTAATTTCCAAGTCCCCTTCATTAATTGAGTAGTATAAGTTTGCACAAGTTCAATTTCCTTGCTCTCGTATCAGCAGCAGCATCACAAAGTCCGGTGTTCCAATTCCCAAGGAAATGTTCTTTTTTTAATTCTTTGCAGGGCTTTATACCGATAAATTGTTGATGCTCCCTGCAATAACCGCCGACGATCGTGGTGTACATGGTCACATCTAGCTCTCAGCCTGTGTCTTCCAAATTCTTCAGCAATCGAAGGACTTTCCCAGTATTGCCGGTTCTGCACAATCCCTCATCATGGCTCAGCACGTGGTTATATTTACCTCGATTGTCCAGCCAACATTTCATCCGCCAAGCTCATGGCTTCTGCGATTCTACCGTCTCCAACAGGCCCATTGGTCAAAGTGTTAAAGCTGGCAGTTGTGGGTTCAAGTCCAAGGTTGACCATTTTACACACAACTGAGAACCCGAGATCGGATCTTCTCAATTGGCAGGGGTAATTCATCAAAATGCTGCTAGTAAAACTGTCGGGAGTCTTTCCTTTCGTACCCTTCCGCTTGATCATGTCGATGGAGACGGGGTAATGCTTCATCTTGGCCCTAACCCCCAAGAGTTGGGCGAAACAGGGAGGTAAAGGGAAAGGGTTCACTCGAATCGTCCTCTCCGAGTAGAATAAACCATCAGCAGCTTCCACCAATCCACCATTTCTGCATTTGTTCACCACAAAGGCCACGAGTTCAGATTGATCCATTGAATCACTCACTCCAGCAGTGGATGGGCAACTGTGGGAGCGACGTGAAAGAAAATGGTTCGATGCAAAGATGGGATGAGAAGTGAAAGGTTCAGCGAGATCACCAGATTCTTGAACAAGACGGTGAAGAGTGGAAGTGCATATGGATTGATTCATTCTCATCAGTTTTGCTAAATTTTCTCCTTCCGAATTCCAAAAATCCACAAATTGACGCGATGGTGTATGGAGAGGATGATTGTTAGGCAGTTTAATCACTGAAACTTTAGATGTCTGATAACAACATAGTTTTCGGTTCAATCATTGAAAACTAATTGTTTGCCAAATTGAACGTTTCTGGAAATACTCTGATCGATTCCTTCCCATACTCGGCAGTTGAAGAGAGATCAGTATGCAAAATCATGCTCTTATACTGTTGTGAAAACAACTATGAAATGCACGTCTGAAACCAAATCCGAATGGATGGATATCTCACACAACGATGGTGAACACCAGTGGAGTTGAAGTATTGCCTGTCGAAATGAACGGTTCTAGTCTTACTACTGTGCCGAAAAAATGAGAACTTAATACGGATGTTTCTACTATTGTCGTTGTGTGCACGGAACATACTACATTATACCAATTTAAAATTTTGTTTTTGTTCTATTTGACGCTTTCTTACGCATTGAGTGAGGCAGTCATCCCGCTGGTCCTGAACCAGTTTTCATATAAATAAATAAAACTTTGTTTTCGACCCAAAATGAAAAATAAAAAATGAGGCAGTCATCCCAGTTCATATGTCGCAAAATGACATCACAGGTAAATTTTGATGGTTTACATTTGAAGCACAAAACTTCGCAAAAGAACATAATATTTCGGTCCTCTTTTCCCCGATGGCATAGGATTGCTTATTTAGTGAATAAACTCTAAACATGTAAAGATCGTGTTAATTCACCTAGTTGAAGTTAGTAGAGGTGAGTGAGAGATGGCTCCGACACCAACTGATCGCTAATTTTTTTTTTAAAAAGGCTAATGGATTAAGAAAAATTGTAAGCTGTAAGTTTGGACTACGAAATCCATTATATGTCTTTGATAATCTGGTTATGCGAAGATCAATTCCATAACACGCGCTTAATCCACATGCGCAAGTTCGTCGTGAATCACAAAACCAATCGCATGAGTAGTGTTGGGAAAAAGAATTATTAATTATGACATTCAAATGAACAAAACAGTTTTATTCTCAAGACTGACATGCAGAAAGCATATGATCGTGTGGAGTGGGACTTCCTGGCAGCATACTTAAAACAGTTGGGTTTCACAACTCATTGGGTTAAGATGGTTATGGCATGCATTACAACGGTTTCCTATAGTATTCGCTTCAATGGAGAACAACTTCCATATTTTACACCTACTCGAGGAATCCGCCAAGGCGACCCCCTCTCCCCCTACATATTTATATTATTGGCTAATGCGTTTTCGACAGTTATCAAGCAAGCAATCAATATGGGTCATTTACAGGGGATCCAATTTAACAGAACCTGCCCTAAGCTTTCTCATTTATTTTTTGCTGATGATGCAGTGTTCTTTCTCAAAGCTTCAATCTCAGAAAGCCAAAACTTCACTCAGCTATTGCATCAGTACTGCCATGCCACTGGTCAGCTTCTAAACAGGAATAAGTCCTTCATCTTTTTCAGCCCGAATTGTCCTACCACATTACAGGAGACTTTACAAGGAGAATTTCGCATACCTGTGGAGCGCAGCTTTGGCAAGTACCTCGGAATCCCTTCTGATTGGGGGCGGTCTAAACGTGAGATGTTCTCCTGGATTTTGACAAAAACGAATGCAAAATTAGCTGGTTGGAAGGAAAAATTTTTATCTAAAGGGGGTAAGGAGATTTTACTTAAGGCAGTCATACAGGCCTTACCTCAATATGCGATGTCCCTCTTCTTGCTCCCCTTATCCCTCTGCAGATTAATGGAAAGCAAGATATCACGTTTCTGGTGGAGTAAACAGCAAAGTGACTCGGGCATACACTGGATGAAATGGTCAGAGGTAAAGCAATTGAAAACTGATGGGGGAATGGGATTCAGAGATCTCACGACCTTTAATCTCGCTATGATCGGAAAACAAGCGTGGCGTTTTTTTCAGCAACCTAATGCACTTTGGACTCAGTTGTTTAAAGGTCTATATTTTAAACACTCTTCTTTTCAAAAAGCCACTTTGGGCTATAGACCTTCTTGGGGTTGGACAAGCATATTAAAGGCTAGGGACGCTATTCTTCCTAAGACTCGTTGGCTGGTCAAAGATGGTTCCAACATTAACATCCGATCAGACTATTGGCTATCTATTGGTAAATTAGGAGGCTGCGCAGCTGCAGGGGAACCCCTCAGAGTAGCTGATCTTTTAGACTCTTCGTCAGCCACTTGGAAATCAGAGATTATTACCAATCATTTCAATCACCAGGTTAGTGAAGCTATCCAAAACACTCCTATCAATTCCTCTCTCAACTCTGATCAATTAGTATGGACAGCCACATCTTCAGGATCCTATTCAGTTAAGAGTTGCTATCACTACTTACTTTCAACACAGCGAAACTTACCTATCATGGCCTCATCTTCTTATCGGCCTCCTCATCAATTGTGGAAAAGAATCTGGCATATGAACACTGCTCCTAAAATCCGCGTCTTCCTGTGGTTGGCCTGCAAAAATGCCATAGCAACAAAAGACAACCTATACATCAGACATCTTTCTCCCAATCCCTATTGCACTCTTTGTGATCAACAAACCCCAGAAACCGTTGAACATATCTTTTTCTATTGCAATTGGACTCGAAGCATATGGCAAAATGCCCAGATCAGCATACCTGTTTCTCTTACCTCTGTAAAACGGTTAGATGCCTGGTTGGCTACTCGCGCCACTCATCCTCACTCTTCCCCAAAATTTGAAGTCATTGCGAACCTGTTGTGGGAGATCTGGTGCCATCGCAACAACGCCATATTCCGGCAGACTGTTCCGAATCCCATCCAGGCGGTGGAAAATGCAATACTCCAGGGCCGTCTCTTCGACAGTCTTCAATCCCCAAAATCTAGGGTTCCAAAATCACAAATCAGCATGGATCACCGATGGAAACCACCAGATAAGGGCATCATCAAATGTAATATTGATGGGGCTTTCATATCAGGCAATTGTCACGGAGCTATAGCTTGTATTTACCGAAATAGTAAAGGAGAAATTACTGATATGTTTACCTCTACTGTACCCGCGAAGTCGGCGTTCCAAGCGGAGATCTTCGCCATGATTAGGGCTCTTCAGCATCTCATCAAGCAGGGACTCCACATCCATCGTGTCGCGGTTGAATCCGATTGCCTCATACTGCTGGAGGTTCTTCAACAGAAGCGGCCGCAGCCCTGGGAAGAACGGCACCTTTTCGCATCTCTCCACGCTCTCCTCTCCCAGTGCCCTAATGCGATGCTCAATCATGCCAATAGAGAGGCTAACCTAGCTGCGGATTGGGCCGCAAAAGCCCATAGGGCTCAAGGATCAGGCCATAATTGGCTCGTTTTCCCTCCCCCTCCTTTCTTGAATATTATCCTATGTGATGCTATTCTAGCTGGTTGTATTTCCCCTTTTATCTAATATATCAGCTATTTCGTCCAAAAAAAAATGAACAAAAATGAAATGATTCTTTTCCCAACTTCAAATTGTCCCCATTTTCACAAGGAATATAGTTTACAAGTCGGTTCTCATCTTGAGGATACCAATTGTGCATATATCGCAAAACAGACGTAGAGTTTTGATCAATAACTTCTTCTTTTATGCTTCTCTTATCATTGTGTTATTCAATTGGAGTAAAACACGTGCCTAATTAGCCATTTCACTCTATGAGAACACAGAAAGACAATAATTTACAATTTAACAAGACATGAATCCCAACGTCATGCCGAAATAAATGACTAATAGAGGAAACAAATAATTATCAAAAAAGGAATAAGTATTGTAAAAGATTCTTTTATTCATTTGCTCTATAACATAAAGGAGCAATTCATGAAAAAAATATGAGTACTCAAATGTAATTAATGATAATAAAAGGCAAGCCTTTGAGGTGAAGAGACCAAAATCAATTGTCCAACGAAATGTAAATATATGCTTAGGTGGAGCACTTTTGGTGGAGAATACAGTAAATCCAAGTTTTGCAATATGAATAAGACTTCTCTAGTTATCTTAGGTCTTATGCGTCATCATGGGAAGTGATGCTTTAGCAATACTTTGTTATTACGTATTTGTATAAATGAGACCATATAGAATTTGTAATACCCGGTAGCTTAATGATTACGCATGGACGTTTTCCTAGTACATCAATTTTTTTCTTCTAGGTTTTGCCGGATCGAGGAGTGCAGGTAAAGACTAGTTGTGCCATGTAAGAGTCTTATTTAGATCATAAAACAAACCTCAATTGATGCAAAAACAACCCTTCCCATCATTAAGTGGAAAGTATACGACGATAGGTGCATAATAGACCAAGCTATCTAATTGCCGATAGATCTCATAATAAATTGGCAGATATTACGCATCTAGACTATAGACCAGTAGTGTAGGAACTTAGAGAAAATCTCACAAATTGATGCGGTAGAATAATGGTTGAATTTTTTTTTTTTAGATTTACCTGTTGAAACTACTCACATCTAGAAGATGTATATCGACAACTTTTTTGCTCAACTTATTAATTTTTTTTTTTTCAGATAGTGCATGCATCTTCCAATTTTTTTGGGTACATCCTTATACTAGAGATTCTGCATGGGCAGATGGAAGAAGTGCTATGCAGTAGGGTGAAGTTACGAATCCAACCGTCCAATAATAGTTGATTTTTTTTTTTTTTATAGATTTACCTGTCGAAACTTACTCACATTTGGAAGATGTATATCGACAACTTTTTTGCTCAACTTATTAATTTTTTTTTCAGAGTTTCCAATTTTTTTGGGTACATCCTTATACTAGAGATTCTGCATGGGCAAATGGAAGAAGTGCTATGCAGTAAGGTGAAGTTATGAATCCAACCGTCCATCCTCGAGGATGGAATGGAATGGGCCTTGAATGAAGGTACTAATCAATACATTTTCGTTCCTATCCATGTCAGACGCAATAACAATTTAGACTTGTTTTCTATTGGTCACTTTCTTAAAAACTCAATAACACATGTACAGTTTCTACTACATTGAGCATTTCCAGATACGTACAGATTAGTGAAAATAGTGTGTGGAGATTGTTGGGTCTTGTTTGGTTTAATTAATAAGAAATTAATGAGTGAACTCTCGTTCCTTGAAGTTACATTTCGTTATTTTTCTTTCTTTAACTATTGATTTAACTTTAATGCGGAATTTCATTTTTATTGTTTGAAGAGTAATCATTGCCGTGAACTAACTTAAGCTGCCACCACAAACGCACCACCACCACCCGCCCACCTATTCACCGTCTCCTCGCCACCTCAAATGCACACCTCTCAGGGTGATTAGTTCCTAGTTCCATCCGGTTCCGAAGTGAAATTGAGAACCGGACCAGGAGAACCGGTTCTCAAAAATGGGAACCATGGACTAGACTGTTAAGTTGTAGGACTATGAACCAACCGAACTGTTAGTTTCAGCTCAGTCTGATCCTGTCCAACAAAACCGAGCACTTTTTTTTCACTAAAGAGTGGCCGTCTTTCACCAATCAATCCAATTCGGTTCTCGAGTGGTCCAATAAAACTAATTGCACATACTCCCATATGCAAAAAAATTTAAACTCATGTGAACATCAATCACATTTCATGTATTTTACACTCAATCTTAATTATAAAGGTTGTGAACAATATGGCTAAGATTGTGCTTGGCTTAGATTTTATAGGCAATCTCTCTTATGCTCTTCGAGTATTTGGTCGATGTGGCACTCTTGGAGGCTATGAATGCCTTGTGTTTTGCAAGTGAGGGGAGCAAGAGAGAGAGAGAGAGAGGGAGTGAGGGTGAGGAATGAGGGTCTCCTCGAGCCTTAATGATTGCAATTCCGGTTGTAGTAAGTTTTATATATATTAAATTCGGTTCGGTTGGTCCAGTTCCCACCTTGGAATTGGGAACCTGATTGACCGGCCACTAGTTCCAAGAATAGGAACTGAGAACTGGACCGCCGACCGTGGGAATTGCCCAAAATCAGTTGGTCCGGTTTCCAGTTCGAGTGGTTCCCGTTGCACACTCCTACACACCACCACTGCAAGAATGCCATTAGCTCAACTACCGCACCAACTGCCCACTGCCACTAGCCACCACCAAATCACCGGTGCATTGCGCCCATGCTCCACCGCCACGAGCCATGCTGCAGCCACCATCAAAGCACCACTGCCACCACCAACAATATTCCAATACCACCAAAATGCGCAAGCAAGAACCTCCTCATCACTTCCCCGCCTTCACTCCCGATTCCACCCCCTTCCACTCGCCCACCGAGTCAGCCCCTCCTCCCACCTCCCCGACCTCCTCCACCCCGCCGTGATTCTCCAATCTCGACCACTGCTGTCCGCTGCTCCCAGCCGGCACGACTTGGAGAGTGTTGATGGACTCTCAAGTCTATGCTCTCAACTTTTAGCTAATTTTAGACTCCTCATAACAAATACATCTGAAAAAAAGACAGAACTAACTAAGGATCAATGCAGCCGCGCCCATATCTCTTTTCAAGACGATTGGAGAGCGTAATGCAGTTTAGTCTCGACCATCTCGTGTAACACATCCATTGCCCTTATGTTCTGACCATCTTTAACAAGTCTCACGAGGTTGAATTAGCTAGTGTTCATAACTTTTGATGAAATACCTGTATTTATCATGCAATCTTTTCCTGAATCTATGACAAAATACATATGTAGCTAGCACAATTATTAATTATTTTCAAAATCTCATGTGACTACAGCTAATTGGAAAAGCCAACGAGTCTGAGACCGAATTACAAGGTTTGTATGTGATGATGCGGTTTAAAACTATAACAGCGCGCGCGCACCTCCAGGTCGTCCAGAACTTCTGCATTACTTGCCTTCAAGGACACAACCAAGAGAAGGCAACAAAATCTCACCAAGCAATGATAGAAGCTGAAAGAGGAAAAAGAAGAAGCATTCTGTGCCATCATTTTTTCACCAGTTTTTACGACTTTCTGGTCGTGTTTAAAAGTCTTTGCTCAATAATTTTACAGTCCTTTCTCACTTTCTGGCCAAACAGCACTGTTTACTATAGGTCTTTAATTATCTTTATAGACTTACATTGGTGATGACCATGGAAGAAGGAAATAAATTGGAAGATAAAGAAGGTGGTATTCGCACCATTTCCTAGTTAATAATGCAATCTGCCATTTGCCTGAATTGAGTTGACAACAAAATGCGCTGAAAATCTCAGAAGATGAAAGAACATAACAAAACGGAATGGTGAGGATTGTTGCTAATGCTGCTACCCGGGACTTCTCATGTGAGCTAAACTGTCCCTTCCTCTGTGGTGTGATGACTTGTGCTTCGAATATTTGGTCAATGCCAAAGTTTCTATAAACAGCGAGCCGTCAATATTGCTCATTTCCAAGTCCACTATATTTACTCAATAGTATAAGCTAGAACAATGTTCATTTTTCTTACTCTCATATCAGCAGCATCAGAAAGTCTTCTCTTCCAATTCCCAAGGAAATGAAATTTATTGTTTTTTGTTTTTACTTTGCAGGGCTTATACCAATAAATTGTTGAATCTCTTTTTGCTTTGTCAAAATGTCACAGTTGGCATTAAAACTGAATTGCACATTAAACTTATTATTGATAAGAAAATTTGACAGTAGATTCACTTATAACGTCTCAGCTAGAAATGTCCATCAGGTTTCCGACTCAGCTGATTGAGAGGGATGACAGAGTCCTCATTGCTCAAGCTCTACCTAGATGTCTATTATGGCATTGAAATTGAAGCGTAGCTGGAGATTATTTCTTCTTAGTCAGAGCTGTCATTGTGTGTCAGCAATATATCGAACTCTCTAGATTCCATGCTGATTGGATGATACAACTGTGCCTTCAACATGGAGTAGTTTGGTGGCACTTTGCAGCATGATCTAGGGCTATTCAACTCGGTGCTAATCAATGGATGTCTACTAATTTGCGTAATTCTTGAACGTATATTTCCATGGAAGGTTCTTCCGTGCTTTTCTCATAAATGCTGAGGAAATTTAATGCCATCCCTCGCAAATACATTGCCTCAGTCCCTTCTTTGTATGAGCTATTTAACTGCCAGTTGTAGTTATGGTTGATTAGTTTTTGAAGCAGCTATTCACATTGAAGCAGTTCATGGAGGTTGTAATTGCTGTTGTCATAAAGTTAGGACTGCAGTAGACTCTCATTACCCATCTGGTCCCTGATTTGTTGAATCGTTATTACCATCTTCTAGCTGATAATTGGGCATCCTAAAGAATCGTTAGCTGATCATTTATGCACATGTTGGGATGTTTGCAATTTTAGTAAAATAATTTCAGATAGCACTAGTGCTTCGAGAAATCTTTTTGACATTGGAGAGTTTCTCAATCCTCTTGTTGGAGATGTTAAATTCATTTCTCTATGACATGCTTGGCATTAGGGGAGGGCAATGGAAATCCTAAATCGGGAACCGCCCGGACCAGACCGAACCGGCTAGTTTTGGGCGGTTCCTAAAGAGAGCGATCTAGTTCCCGATTCCCACTTTTGGAACCGGTGGCCGGTCAGTCCAGTTCCTGGTTCCAAGGTGGGAACTAGATTGACCGGACTAGACCAGTTAATTATAAATAAATATATATATATATAATATTTTTAAATTTCTCAAGAAACAAACCCTAATTCCTCCCAATTTCTCCCATTTTTCATTTTATTTTTGGCCCAAAACAACAAATTTACCAGTTCCATTGAACCGACCGGACTAGTCGGTTAGTCCGGTTCCCAGTCCCAGAATCTGAGAACCAGTCCTCCTGGTTTGGTTCCCGGTTCCACCTTGGAGCTGGACCGGAACAGGAACCGATCAATCCTGCTTGGCATCAACATGTAGAAATTCATCTGCACTATATTTAATCTGGGACTGGTACAAATTCTGTTTCTTGGAGTATTATAAGAAACGAGGGGAAGTAGAGTAGAATGGGACCACATCAAATGTTGATTGAAAGAAAAATCTCAAGCAATTCCAGGTAAACGTCATTTGTCTAGAATGCAATTCCAAAATATCAGCCAAAACCGGCATTTCGTATGTGCAAGTTGCCCCTAAAAATGTCACCTCCAAGTCATTGCCTAATCAACCCGATGGTCTTTTACAGCCGGTAGCCTCTCTGTAAAATTACTTTGCATTCGGGGACAGCAAGCCTGCGACCCGCCTCTGGAGCCTCCTTCTGTCATTGCATTTGATCAGATGAGGCCTGCAGCCTCTTTCTGTTAAATTCGTTAGAAATCTGATGGCCTTTGCAGTTTTGCATGGCCCTCCAGCCATGATTCCACTATAAATCCTTTGGCAAACATTTCATCGACTGAACTTATGACACGGCTTGTGCAATTTAACCTTTTCCTTAAAGCCCATTGATCAAAGGGGCAAGTTCACAACATCTGGATCGAGTCCAAGCTTGAGGACTTTATTCAAGACAGAGAACCCAAGATAAAATCCTTTCAAGTGGCAGCAAGAGGCGATTTGTCAGAATCCTGAGAATATAAATGTCTCAAGTTTAAGGGGGTGTGGGTCATTGCAGCAACCTCTGCAAGTAAAAACATACTAAAATCTACAGCAACCTTATCATGAAAAGACAGAGAGCCGTGCTCAATCTATTACTAGAATAAATAGCCAAAAAATTTAAATGGAAAAACAGACGTTAAAAAAGCTCTCGTTGTAGCTTGGCAGAGTCATTTTTCATATTCTCATACCATCACCATCATAAGGATATCATAAAATCAATTCAGACCTTTCTTTTCTGGTCTTCCGATTCCAACGGAAATTAAGAGAAATTAGGCACGAGTGCCTTTTTATTTTCTGTTAAATTAGTGACTTAAGTTTCTCATCCCAGGTACCTTTTTATCTTCTGCAAGTAGAGAAATGCTAAATCTATAGCAAGCTTCTGGTGAAACACAGTTAAAGATACGAACCATGATCAATCCTCTACAAAGATTTATAGCCTAAAGGTTCAGTGAGAAAACAGATGTAAGAAAGAGCTCTTGTTGCAGCTTGGTAGAGTTTTGAAGATGGTGATGAAGAACCTACAAGAGTTCCATTGTGAGGAGACTCACAGATCAACACAGTCTGGACCAGTCATGTTTGTGTTGGTGTTCTCTCAAGTCCATGCATATAACTTTCAGTTAATTTTAGTCTTCGTACCCAGTATAGTCAAAACAGGTAGAACTGAGGATCAATGCAACCGCTCCAATTGTCTCTCATCGAGATAAGAACTCTCTACTACATACGGTCACTCTCAACCATCTTGTGCAACCCATGCATCACCCTCATTTTTCTGACCATTTTTAACGAGTTTTCGGGGGGAGTGTCCCTTTTCTTTCAATTCTGGAAGCAGCTCATAGGAATCACTCATTCAGTTGGCTTTACATAGCCCTAAAATTATAGCACCAAATAACAAAGCATCATGTTGCAAACCTTTCTCAGGCAGGGCAATGAAGAGTTCTATAGCATCTTCAAGTTCCCCTGCCACCCAAGCCGCTAATAAGGGTGTTATAGCTGATGATATGGACATTTCCACCTTCCACTTGTCTATAGAAAGCAATTGCCTCATGAACCTGGTGACATTTACAAAGATCATCAAACGTTATTGATTATTGTTGATTTAAATGTTCGCTACTAGTTAGAATTTTGTAAAAACATATGGTGCGTGACCTGAGGCAGTTCAATGTAGGGGTGAGCGTGGTTCCGGGTAGAACCGGGAACCGGAACCGAACCGGAGGAGGTACCGGTTCGGTTCCCGGTTCTAAGGGGACCGGTTCCGGTTCCCGGTTCTCTTTTTCTGGGAACCGGAGGAACCGGAACCGGCAAAATTAAAGAATAAAAAAACCTAATTCCTTCCACGCGATTTTCCCCCCCTTCTGTTCAACTTTCCCCCCTTTCCCTTTCTTTTTCTCTCTCTCTCTTCTCCACTTTTTCCTCCTCACGTCACTTCCTGCCCCCCACTTTTTTCTTTTCCCCTCTCTCTCTCTCTCTCTTCTCTTTCCCCTCTCGGCCGAACCCCCCCACCTCTTCTTCTTCTTCTTCCTTCCTCTCGCCGGTTGCTCTTCACCCACCACCACACCGCCGCCCCACGCCCTGCTCACCACCACCTCTTGGCCGCCGAACCCCCACCACCCACTTTGCTCGTCCAACAAGCCGTCTCACCGTTGAGCCCGACGAGCTGTCTTGCCGTCCGCGCCACCGTGAGGCACCGCCGCCATCCAAATCACTTTTTATCGCAGTTGTTCTCCTCTTCCATACTCTGCCTCTCCCCCGTCCTGACGCCGCTTACCCTCAACCTCGACTCCGCTGCCTGACGCGGCTCACCCTCGACGTTGCCGCCGCCGCCAGACGCCGCTCGCCCCGCCCTTGCCTCCCTCGATGCGGTCGCCCCTCTCTCACCCCGACACTCGGCCACTCGACGCTGCCGCTCTTCCTCGACTCCACCACCGGACGCCGCTCATCCCCCGGTGGACGCCGCTCGCCCAGCCACCCCGACGCTCGCCGCTCGTCGCGACGCTCAGCCGCTCGTCCCGACGCTCGCCCCGACGCTCAGCCACTCGACGCCCGCTCGCCCTCGACGCCGCCTCTGGACGCCGCTCGCCGCTCGCCCACCACCCCGCGCCGCTGGCCTAGCCGCTCGCCGCCCCCTAAGCCGCTTGCCTTGTCGCCCCCGATGCCACCCAGCTATAGATCGTCTCAACGCCGATTCGCGATGTCGGTGAGTGCTCGATTTCTCTTGCTCTGTCTCTGTTTCTTCTGGTTTCGCTTGATGCATTTGCTTTTTCCAAGCATTCCCATTTGCAAGCAAGCCTATGTTCAATCCTTTTGTTTCTGAAAAGGATCAATCTCCTCAAAATTAATCTCGATTATGCTCTCGATCCAATCCGCCATGTAACTCGTAACATGATTTCTATCCACGGCACTTGTAATCTACGAGATTGAATACGTTAATGTTCTGCTTTCCCCCTAAATATGCAGGTCTCGGGGATAATGTAGAAAGGAAAATGGATTGGTCCGAGAATCTATCATGATGTCGAATTGACAGTCAATGTATCCGAGGTGCGGTTAGTTTTGCCAAGATTTTGCAGTCTGCATAACAAGAATACTTGTCGGAATATACTAACCTTGATGCACCTTATCATTGCATCATCAAAATTTATAAACACGTGATATCATGCTCCTCCACGGACAAGGTCAGCAACATATCTCCAAAGAGACATTATCGCATGAAAGCAGTTTTGACCTTGTCCCTTCTTCAAAAATCGCGTGGGTACTAGCTAGTTTATCAGAGTATGGAGCTGTTCCATCTATTTTGTTTGGTTATTTGTTTGTCGCATTATATGTCTTGCTAAATTCTTGAAGGACTTGAACTATATTGTTTCAGCAAGCGCTACGCAGCAAGACCTGCATAAGGTACCTGGTGTAAAGGATCTTCGAGTAGTTTTTGACAGTGGGAGCACTTACACTGAATTTTGGGAAAGGAAAAGCCCAACTTCGATTGCTGCCCGAGGCTTATCTCATTGTCACGGTAAGCTTTGTTTCTTTTTTCTTTTTAGCAAGAGAGTGCACCAGCAACTGACAAATTAAGGCTTGTATTTTTCCCCAAAGACATGGTATGAGGCACAAGCTTTGTGGTGAGTCCTCCATCCACACTCTAATTATGTTTATGAATAAGGCACGGATAAGTCACAACTTTTTCTTTAGCTTTGTTTCTCTATTTAGACATATCTCTTCCTTGGTTACCATCAGATTCTTCCATTAACAAACTATGGAATAGATGTGTCATCTTTATTTGTAGAATATTTTAAGATTATGTTTGGATGTGGGTGCCTGCATTCAAATGGACCCAAATGAAAAGATATATGAAACCTTGACATACAAAAGCTTCTCTTTTGGATTTATTTCTTTGTAATGTGTCTCCAAAAGACTGAGTTGGTTATGGTGTTCTGTTCATTTTGTTCTTTTGTGGTAGTCATGGATTTATTTCTTTGTAATGTGTCTCCAAAAGACTGAGTTGGTTATGGCGTTCTGTTCATTTTGTTCTTTTGTGGTAGTCAGGTGGTAGGTATATGCTTTAAATTATCTGAAAATCTGCATCAGTCAATAGATTTGCTTCTAAGGTCAATAAATTAATTCTTATATACTATAAATAAGGTTGAAGGTGTTATGGGCATTAATCAATAGATTGTTTTATTAGGTTGCTCTATAATTCTTATGGTCTCTACCATATAATTGAATGTCTCTTGAAATTTCCACTTATTTTAAGGGTTATAGCCTGCTAGTTATTTGAGCTTGAACTTGACCAAATAATTATGATTTACTCCCTTTTTGCCTTTTCCAATTCTGTTGATCATTAACTTGAGCTGGTAATATACGCTGAGGCATCTAAATCAGAGAATTTGAACATAGAGTTGTGAGAACCAGGTTCTAATTGTATCCATTAAATTTTATTTGTTATTGGTATATTTACATTTGTTGAATTTTTCCCCTTTTGCATTTAATGCAGGTGATTCCATGTGTTGTCTTTGTCTCTAGTGATTCACCCCTCAACACACCATCATATCATTAACAGGATTTGCTGGGCCTTTTGTGTTTATCTTGAAGCTGTTTCGGTGCTACCCCAGCTCCATGTCATGCGAGAACACAAAGGTACCGCAATGTCCAAATCTGTAATGGCGATATGCGTGGAAAATATCTATGTCAATTGAAACGAGTGTAAAAGGACCTCTACTTCTTATCTGTTGGTCACTTACACTTATAGAGATAGTTTGATGCCCGAAGCCCCTTCATTAAGTTTTCTTTTGCCACTCGCTCCTTTACTTTGAATCTTTGGCTATTTCTTTTGTATATTTGTGTCGGCCCGGGTTTGAGATTGCTCATTTGTGAACTACAATTTCTATCAATTTGCTATCTGTCTTGCAAAGTTGGTGTTTTGCAATCACTCCAATGCATACACATCACATCTAGTGTGTTGGCTTATACTATCGACAGGAAATTCCCATGGGTTTTTTGCTACATAGCTGTCTCAAACATTGGTCTTATGTAAATGTTGACAGCATATCTATTGGCTTTTTTCTTCTCATTCTTCGAGTTTGTACCACTCTTTATAATTTTGGGGTACTCAATTGATAAAGGAAAGGAGGAAGAAATTAAAAAAAAAAAAAAAAACCCATTGGAACTGTTGGAACACAGGAACCGACCCCGGAACTGTGATAGGGTAGGTTCCAGGTTCTTAGTTTTGACGGGTAGGTTCTAGGTTCCAAAAATGAGGAACCTGTACCCGAGGGTAGGTTCCGGGTTCTTAGTTTTGACGGGTAGGTTCCAGGTTCCAAAAAATGAAGAACCTGTACCCGAGGGTAGGTTCCAGGTTCCAAGCGGAACCTGTAAGGAACCGGGAACCGCTCACCCCTAGTTCAATGAGGAAAAAGCCACCCCGAGACAGTTATAGGTGGCAATATCAGGGACTGATCCATTCTCTTAACATTCATGAATCAATGTTAGATTGGTTGTGAGTGAAAGAGAGCAGTTTTGTGCAATCATCAAATGAAATGAAGTGGGTGCATCATCTATTTGATTTTAACGACAGTTACCACCAAGCAATGAAGTATATGTGAACTAGGTCGGGTGTCAATCCTCCTCAGATCATCAGATTAAAAATGCACTTCATCTTGTCCAGCAAAACCTTCGCTTCTTTCCGTTAACCAACCCAAGTTGAGCCATGCATCAAGGGCTGACATTTGGGCATCAGTCATAATATTATACAACTTCAAAGCCTCTGTCTCAGGTGCCTCCGATGATCGTGGTGTACTAGGAAGCACGGACACTCTCTGGGGGCCTCTGTGTCGGTGTCAGACGCGTGTAATTCTTGTTGTCATAGTTCGACAGTTAGGATCACAGGAGACTCATGAATTTCCCATCTGGTTCATGATTTGTTGAATATCTCAATTTTCCTGCTGAAGATTGGACATCCTAGCGATTTGTCAGCCGACCGTTTCTGCATAAGTGTGATTGCGATTTTAGCAATATAATTCCAAACAGCACTAATGCTTGGAGAAATCTTGTTGATGTTGGAGATCTTCTCAATCCTCTTGTTGGAGATGTTGAATCGATTTCTCTATGACATAATAATTGGTATCTCCATGTATAAATTCATCTGCCCCGGTTCCAACTCTGGGATTGGTAAAAATTCTGCTTCTTGGAGTATTATAAGAAACGGAGGAGGTAGAGTAGATTGGGATAATATCAAATGTTGAACGAATGGAAACGTCCCATGCATTTCCAGATAAATGTCATTTGACGCGAATACAGTTTCAAAATAGCAGTCAGTCGAAACTGGCATTTCATAAGTGCAAGTTGCCCCTTAAAAGTATCATCTCCTAGTCATTGCCTAATCAATCCAACGGCCTTTTTGCAGCCTGCAGCCTCTTTCTGTCAAATTACTTTGCGTTTGGTGACATCAAGCCTGGGATCTGCACTCTGCAGCCTCTTTGTGTCATTGCAAGATGAAGCCTGCGGCCTCTTTGTGTTGAATTTGTTAGAAATGTGACAGCTTTTGCAGTATTGAACGACCCACTTGCTATGACTCCCCATTGGCTTTAAATCCTTTGGCTAAAATTTCATCCCACCAAGCTTACTCCACGGCTCGCTTAATTCTACCTCTTTCGTAAAGCCCAGCGATCAAAGTGGAGAAGCTCCCAACATCCGGTTCAAGTCCAAGTTTGAAGACTATATACTCAAAACAGAGAACCCAAGAGATTTTTCCAAGTGGCAACTTGCCAGAATCCAGAGAATATAAGCTTGAAATAGTCTGGTTTTAGAGTAATAACCTTTTTGTGGTTCTTTATCGAGAAATTATATTAAAGATTACATCAATGTACATAATAAATCGCTAATTAGGTTATAGTTTGGCTCAATTAGCTGAACGATTCTAGTGGATCGATGGAAAAGGGAAAAAAAAAAACCAACTAAGGCTTTACTCTTGAAAGAACATTGACATTACCGCGTTGTTAGCAAGTGATTAAGGTCATTGATTTTGGCTTTACTGTTTTTCCTCTACAGCACCGTGCAAATAAAATATGCATTTTCTTTGTGGCCTTGTGGTGGGGATACAGATTCCTACAGTCTCATTAAAGGTTTTTCCTACGAGTTTCGGTAAAAATTGTTGTCAAAACTTTTTGCCAAAGATAAACAGAGGAGGATCGACGAAGTCTTGGTCGCCGTGTTGAGTGGGTCAAGAGGCACCGTTCCTTCAGACAACATCAGATACGGGAGATCTTTATTCTGACTTTGGAGTACTCTGTGGATTCTCTCTCATCTTTTTCTTAAATATCTAGGATGCATTGTCGTTATTAGTTATTGTTTTTATTATTATATTATTGACCAAAGATCCATGGAGTAAAGTTAAACTTCTCCTGGTACATTGTTCTTATTACATCTCTCTTGTAACATTAATCATGTTGTATTCTCTTGTTGGCCATAATCAGTATTTATATAAAATCGATCATATGGGACCATTCGTAATTTATTCTCTCACACCACTGATTCTATGTGATAATGTTATCAAATGTCCGTATCTTTTAATTCTCGACTCTTCATTCTCACCACTTAAATGATATTGAAGGTCCATTGTAGCACCAACTGCTTCTTGAGGGATAGCTATAAAGATTATTGCCGTGCCAGTCTCCAGGATGGAAACTGGAGCAACGCCCCACGTACCGACAAGAAGGCCTGCTTGTATTTTTTTTCCTAAGGAAAATTACATCAAACATTTTAAGAACATCATAAAGATGCGACATCGGATTTGCAAATTATAGGGATTTCGATTTTCTACAAGGAGCTCATGACATTTCGCATCGTACCTTTCTTTGCACAACTTGTTAGTCAACATTCAGGACCTACCATCAACCTAAGGCCGATTTTTCGTGAGGAACTATGGTTCTATCTATGATGCTTGATCGAATCAAAATCTAGAGTTCTATTCACATTATCAGCTCAGTTAAAAGTGATTTTATTGTGATTCTTCCGTGAGAAGAAGGTAAATGTGATGGCATGAAGAGAATCGGTATTCGATGTGTCGTCGATGCTTCCATCTTCCTTGCAATGGAGTTTTCACAATCAATACAGCGCAAGGGACAGAAACTCCATTACCTGGACGGAGTACTTCACGGCGAGGCTCGCGACGCTATCGCCGCGCTTAATCCAGTGCGAGATCGCGAACTTCCCCACGCCATTATCTCTCCAGAAGCTACCTGAGCTCGGGACGCCGACTGACCACCTCCTTCAACCTCCAGGGGGCCGCGAAGGCTCGAGTGACCATGTCCCGATCGGAGGCGACGGAGCTCCACATGCGGCAGACGCAGCTCGCGCGGGCCAGGTCCGGGACGGGGAGCTTCTCGAAGATGAGCAGGAGGGTGTCGCGGCAGGCGAGGGCGGAGAAGTGGGAGTTCATCGGCGAGGTGGTGGAATCGTCGGCGGTGAAGGCGGAGGAGGAGGAGGCGGCGGCGGAGGATGGCGGCGGAGGAGAGGGATCGGGGGTCCGGGGTGGATGCTCCCGGTCGTCGTCGTCGTCACCGCAGCAGCCCATTTAGAGAGAGAGAGAGATGGGAATGTCTGAAATATGGTTTTGGATGGTTTTGGATTTTTGGTTTTGAATGATCGATATTAGGTGCCTGAAATATGGTTGAATTACGGTTTTTTGCCCCGTGTTTTGTCATTTATTACAAATTGCCCCTGACTTTTCGATTTTTCGCGATGTCTCCCCTAAAATTTGAAATCGGTTGCGATGTCAGGCTGGCGTGACTTCCATCATTTTTCAGTTTGAGCACCGACCATGTGCTTGTCACGTGACTGAGTTGATCTTTCATGGAGGGTGAATCTGTCGGATGATAACATGCAAATTGCATTTTAACCCCCAAACTTTGGCACGTATAGGAAGTTGCCCTAACTCTCCCTTATATTTCTCTTCCACTTTTGATCAGCAATAGAAATTGTAAAATCATTTCCTTTGATTTATAAATATATTGCTCACACGAAAACTTCACGAAGGCAAGTACTTATACCAATTTGGTACTTTTTTTATAATATAGTTAGACACATCGTCATACTGCCTGAACATCTGATGTTCGTATCATGTTCCTACAAACTTATGATAGTGCTAAACTTCGTGTCCTTTATTTAACAATCAAAACAATTGACTTATTGAGTAATCACTTTAATTTGTGCTAATAAACCAGTTTTTCAGGTTCTATTGTGTCTTGCAAATTTTAGGACTTCTGTTTGCATTTCTTAAATTGCTTTTATGTCTTACCCTGTATTGCAAGCCGTAAGAAGTCGTTTCTAGTAATGATACATAGATTATTTTATTTGATTACATATACCTTGAAAGTTTGGATGAAGTTCGGAGGCCATAATTAAAATCAAATATAAAATTTATTATTAACTAATTTTTTTAGAAGTATGGATTTATTTTGTAGGTTTTGAATTCTGCAACGAAATATTTTTCACCAATTGTTATATTTTAGTTTTTATTAAAGGAGACTCAAGTTCTATATTAGTTTTAGACAGAATGCGAACAAAACTATACACCTTATAATGTCGAGTTCAAAGAACTCCCTAATCCTCAATGCCAAGCGTTGTTATGGTCTGATTAAACTTTCGGACTCCATAATCATCTAGTGAATTTGTTGACCCTCGAATTTATGCAATTGTCCGGGAGTGGCTGAACTTCTAGGCAACATGGGGTGCCTTAAGAAGCTACAGAGCTTGCTATTTGGTGTGACTTCTGCACTTTCTTGCCCATCGACACAGATCCCAGACTCCATTAGGAAGATGGAGTCATTGACTAAACTCAACTTGTTCAGCACAAGCATAATGTAACTACCATCTTCCATATGTGGATTTGCATAATTTGGAAATCCTAAAAATTTCTCCTACCAGGATCCAAAAGTTGCCAGGTACCATTGAAAGGTTGGGGAAAATCCTAAAGAACCTTTCTGGGGGTCACCAGGTAGAGTTGCGTTTTACCTCCTCTTTTTACCTATTCCATCTAAGAGAACTCACTGTTTATGATTGCATATCGCTGGAATCTCTCCCATAGCTTCCTCCAAGACCATTGAAGCTTCATGTGGCAGGATATGGCAAGTTGAAATGCTTGCTAGGATTAGAGCTCCATGAATGTTCCAGACTGATGCAAAGCGAATGCCGGCAAGTGTCAATATCCCCAACAATGTTGGCCATAGCAGGTCGCACAAAGTTGACTAAGCTAGATGGCCTTCGACAATATGCAGAGTCCTTGAGATGCGTGCCAATGAGTCAGAACTATGGATCGAGTGCTCCATCAAATATGGAAGACAATCTAGTTGAAGTTCAAGGTCTTGATAGGTTGAAGCACTTGGAAGAATTGGATGTAGATTTTTTTCGTTTAACTGGAAGACCGGACCTTCCAAAACCAAATCATCTGAACAATTGATCGCTAGATATTGCAAAAATCTAGTTGAAATTTGAGGCATTCATAGTTCGGAGTTCTTGGAAGCACTGCATATCAGTAATTGCACGTCTATTTTGAGATTGAACCTTGCAAAATCAGAGCATCTAAAGGAATTAAATGCCACAAATTGCAAAAGTCTAATTGAGATTCGAGGCTTTGATAGGTTGAAGTTCTTGGACAAGTTTGATCTCTAGTCGTCCAAGTCCCTAGAAAGATTACCAAAACTGTCGTGCTTCCTTATGGGTTAAACTTTTTGCAAGTCAATGAGGGTTTTTGCCTCCACTTTTTTACCTAATTCATCTAAGAGCAGTCACTGTTTATGATTGCATGTCGCTGGAAAATCTCCCAAACCTTCCTCTGAGACTATTGAAGCTTCATGTCTTAAGATGTGGCAAGTTGAAATGCTTGCCAGGATTTGAGCCCCGTGAATGCCCCAAAATGATGCAAAGCAAACGCCGACAAGTTGCAATATCCCCAACCACGTTGGCCATAGCAGGTCGCATGAAGTTGACTAAGCTGGATGGCCTTAGACAATGTGCAGAGTCCTCGAGATGCGTGCCAATGAGTCAGAACCATGGATCAAGCGCTCCATATGATTATGGCTTACCAATGATTGAATTCCGAAGGTAATGATGTGATAAATTATGTATTACAAATGTGAGACGATTGATGCTTCCCTAAACTAAGGAAAAAGAGCAAGTAAATTGTCATTCTTCTTTTGATTCATACTAACTTTTTGCCAAGAACATTTTCCTAAACAATCAGCTCTCCGATTTTTCATTATGATCCCGAAGCATTGGAATTATACGCTACGCAAGGCGGATTTGTTCCCTTGATGCTTGTCCTGGACATTCCAACTTGGCAAAGTTAATCTCATCTATACCATATGTGCTCGTGGTTTTGATGTGAGCGAGTTAAATCATTCAAGAAAACTAATATTCCAATTTCGCTGGAAACTTTTAGTCTAATGAGTTAAGCTGCATTTGGTAACACTCTTGGGAACAAGTATTTTTGTTCTTTTGTTCCCGGGAGTAAAAATTGAACATAAATGCATTTGGTAAGTTCTTTGTTCTCGGGAACAGATTTGGAACATAAACAAAAAACAAAAAAAAAATGTTGCTTCTTATTCTCAATAACAACTCAAGAAACAAGAAACAGCTTTTTTTTTTTTTCTTCCTTTTTTTTTTTTTGCCCCTTTCTCTTCCTCTCCTTCCCTAACCGGTCGCCGGCCTCCACAACGACCGGTGAACAATTAGACGAGGCCTGGCAACTTGGCTAGAGCCTTGCCGGCCCTCAGCAAGGTCGCCTTGAGCTCACTAGCCACTAGCGATGCCCCCTTGAGCCTCACCGGCCACTAGGGAGGCTCCCAAGCCTCACCATGGCTAGGTGAGGCTCGAGGTGACCTCGTCGGTGGTCGGCAAGGCTCTCCCAAGACTTGCGATTGGCTGGAAGAAGGAGAAGAAAAAGAAAAAAAGAAAAACGTAATAAAATTGTTAATAAAATAAAAAAATTCTAAATCATAAAAATATATGGGATCGAAGCAAATACATTTCTCTTCCGAGAATAGAAATTTTGTATAATTACCAAATGTATTGAAATGCTCATAAATTGTTCCAGAAACAAAAATAGAAAAAATATTTCTGAAAAAAAAAATTCAGATTTCAGGGCAATTTCACAAAAAAGGAAAAGGGGTCTACTAGCATGCAAATTAAGAAAAATTGGCATTTTTAGAAAGCTTATGGAGTGCTTTAGGGCTTACTAAGAGATATCAAACTCAAATAAGGATAATTTCATGCTCGATTTGTGTCATTTGCAAAAGCATGCAACATGGAAAAACAAATGGCAGCAAGCACATTAAAAAATGCATGGCCTACAACATCTACATGACTTGGCAAAAATAGGATAAAAATCATATAGATTGTAAACAAAACCGTGAACAATTTTCATGACGGGACTTATACCCGAATATGGTCACAATGTATAATGTAAAATTAACAAAAGTAAGTCAAACATGTTCAGCACGTATAATGGCAAAATCAAAATCACATTTAAGACAAGCGATTATGTGAGCAAACGATGTCTAATTGGATGATTTATGCATCATTAGAAAGGTAATGTGATGCACTATGACTTTCATAAAAACATTAAAGACAAAAAATCACAATTGCACAATCAATTTCACATGATTGCAATTCGGGTTACAATAGGGGTAGCCCAGACGTATGGACGATTTTATGGGGTTTTTACCAAGTGAATGTTGTCCAAAAAATATGAAAAAAAGATACGATATGAGCAACATCCATACGAGCAATTTTTATGAAGACTCTGAAGACTGAATCTAAACACAAAAGTCAGAAAATTTTGAAAAGCAGCATCAGTTTATCAGAAATCACAAATTACAATAACAATCACGGACGTTTAGAGGCTGATCGACATGCTTAAATGAACTCCAAAAATTATAGAAAAATTATATGACATAGAGACATGTATCGTGATTGATTTTCATGAGAAACAAACTTAAAATTGAATCGCAAAAATCGACAAATAATCGACAATCCACAAAGGTCAGAGAATCACAGAATATGCAAAATACGGATCAACTTTGCAGAACGTGCCTACTGATTTTCATAGAGGTTTTCAAGTAGTAAATGACATCAGATCAGGACGTTCTATATATCGTTGGAAAGCTCTTCGAGTCAACTTCGAACATTGAGACATCGAACACAAAAATGAACATTTACAAGCTCATATCTAGTCATTTCTTAGATCTGTCATCCAGGTACACGAAAATTGCATATCAATTTCAAACACTAAATCAAACAAGCTCAATCCATCATCAATCATCCAAATCCATATTATAGCATCTAAACCATCCCATATTGGATCATCATCAAACTAGATTTGGATGTGAGCTCTAGCCTCGATTGCCTAACACAATCTCGCATCATCGAGTTCAAGAACAAGAATATTACCTTTTATGCGATTTCTTGACGATTCAAACTCAATTAGAGCAAAATCGAAGCGCGGCTGCACTAAGGAACGTCAAGGAGCCTCCAAGGAGTGTTGAGGTCACCGGAATGGGTTGAATCAATGCCGGAATGGTGCCAATCAGCCGTTGAACAGAACTAGTCCAATTTGGACTGGTTTGCGCCGCCATGAAGAGGTGGAGGAGAGTGGGCCGATCGAAGTAGCTTCAGGAAAGTTGCTGGTCGCCAGGACGTCGGGCTGAAAGGGAGGATCTCCAAAGGAGGTGGCAGAGATGCTGGCATCGCCGACAAGGGCTCACCAGCAGTGATTGAGTCAACGGTTGGAGGAACCGCATGGGGTGGTTAGGAGGACAGAGAGGTGGGAAAAGAGAGAGGGAAGAGAGAGAAGGAGAGAGAAAATGTAGATTAGAGAGAAATTTTCTGCACAAACGCTCCCTTCAAAATTTTAGAGGGAAATTTCCTTATATATTACCCTTTAAGATCAAATACCAAGGGGTTAGGATCTAATCCTATCCCTAGATCTACTCTCAACCATTGAATTATTCACATGTTGCAATTTTTTAAGGGTCAAGATGCATTCCTAATGAATGGGCAAGATTTAATTATGAGATTATGACCTTTTTGCACATTTCTTAAATTTGAAGTGTGAGGTTTGCAAAAAATTCGAAAATCTTGGGGCACAATTACAATTTCGAAAGTTAAAGGCATGAAAGGCCTAACCATGAGGTAGGCCACCTCAACCACTGAAATTTGCCCCAGTAGCCACCCTTCCAACTTGGAAGGGGGAGATAGGGGGTTCAAACCCCCACATTCTCAGGGAGGATTGGGATGGGGACGATTTCATTTCAGGAGTAGGTTTCGACTCCCACGCCTTGCAATGAGGTAAGGCAAGAGTCTAAGAGTGAGAGTTAAAGTAAGAATATAGTAGAACCGACCAAAAAAAAAAAAAAAAAGGTAAGCCACCTCATGGTGGTCGCGGCAATAAGGAATCGGTGACCAGTCAAACCGGTCGGATTGGTTCAAACCAGTTCGATCGATTCGAGTCCTCATGGGGCGGTTTGGTCTTCATTTCCCCTAAATTTTTTATAATCTAGTCCTAGGATTAAATTGCAAAGAAATTTTATTATTCTCAAGGGAAAATGGTCCAATTGAAAAGAAATGGTTCAATTTAGATTAAATTCTGTAATTAAGCCATATAAATGCACTTCAGCAATTTATATTGGCTTAATTATCCAAATAACATGGAAAACGTTAAACCTATGTCATGAGTGCACCTAATTGGACTTTCTATGCTTAAATGAGCAATTTCCTTTAATTGTTTGCCAAAATTTGTAAATTAATTGAGATTGGATCCAATTAAAATTGCAAGACATCTATTAGTCTAATTGCCATGCCTAGAGGGACCTATTGTATTCAAATTGATCTTGAATTGATATCAAAACCTTTAAATTAAAATTAAATTGAGGGCCAATGTCAAAATTGAATCTCAATTCATCAAATTAAACCTTAATCATGAATGAGTCAACTTGAATTTCATGAATTAAAGCTTAACAACCCCATTTTTCTAAAGCCAAGTGAACTAAATTTCCCAAATCGATAGGTTGGTGAATTCCCAAAATTGACTTCAAATTTGAAATTAGCTCACAAAATTGAGTAGAATGAAAGTGTTTGCTTGTAAATCATGTTGAACCAATTCAGACCCCGATTAGGGGTAACAATGTACATTCCGACTTACCCGATCTTGAAATTAATCAAACGAGTGAATAGATAATTGTCTCTAAATCAAATGTTGCAAAAGGACTTAGCCTAATTATGAGTAGAGCAAAAGTAATTTTATATTTTATCGATTTCAAGCTAAAAATAATCTATGTTTGCAAAAAAATTATGCTAAAATTAAATTGAAGCTAAAATGAAATGATTTCTTGATTCTTGTATTTTTCGATTTTTTTGGTCAAATGTTTAATCAAAAGTCAAACCCTAATTTACCTTTCATTAGAAGTTTGATTTTGTGGTCAAATATTTGAATTTTTTTCAAAATTTTTACTTCTAAAGCAAAATTAAACTTGAAAGGAATCTTTTTATGTACAAAGCCACAATTTAACTGGGGTTGACTTATGCTATGAGTTTTACATCAAATTGAGTCATTCATTTATGAAATTTTTGGGCATAGGTGGGATCTTGGATGTGGGAAATGAATTATTTGCTACTAACCCTTTTTTGTGAACGTAGGTACCAACACTCAAACTGAATCATGAAATTATTTGATGTCCTTTATCATTTTTTGTTTATTTCTTTGACGATTTCATATTGATTTAATTGTAAAGTCTTGATTAGTGTTTGCATTAATTTTACAGTAGTTTCCAAGTATTTGGAATACTGTCTACCTCACGACAATGTGAAGAACATTTTGTAATTCCTTCTAGTTTAATGTGTTCACCTTCTACACTCAGATCATTCCAAAGCATATTTATTAACATTTGATTTTTAGTCGATGCGTTGATATAAGAAAAAAAATCAAATTTGGGATTTCCGGTTGCAACGGAGCTCTTTTTTGGACAAAAAATGTCGATTTCAATTCTGTTTGTTGGCTTAGCTTTGATAAGTAATTTCTTATTCATTTCACGCAAAAAATCAAAAAGTAAAACGGTTGACCTCGTCCGTGCGATCAAAGAGGGTGTCACAAAGCGTGCCCTTTCGATAATCGCTGTTCGTCCTTCACGGAAGTCACAGTGCGGCTCTTTTCTCTACACGTTTTTCTTTTGCACGGCCAAAAAGAAAGCCTGTGGCTTCTTGCAGAAGCCACTATCTCGATCAAGCTTGGATAAATATCTCCAACTAGAAATAATAAAATGCAATTTTCTCTTACTAGAGAAACTGAGGATGAAGGATATTAAAAGTATAATAAGTTATGTGCAATGCTTACTTTAGTACCAAATGTTTTCGCCGGCTCACTCAAGTGTCTCTAGTGAAAATTTTTGGCTAAAAACATTATGTGACTTTTATAATTAAAATTTTTATCTAAGGTGGCATTTTTTTGGCATTGAAGTTATCGCTTTCTCATTAAGATTGTCATTAAAGTAATAACTTTTAAAACAACAATTGACACTAAAGTGATTATTTTTTACGATGACTAGCACTGAAATGATCATTTTTTAAACTGTTGCACGATGTTGTTTTAGGCTTTTTATGCTGAATCAGGCTTTAGGTGAGCCACGTTAGCTTAAGATATTTATAAAAAAAAAAAAATGCCGCGTTAGATTTTCAACTAAACAAATCGGCTGTGAGCCACGTTAGCTTAAGATATTTATAAAAAAAAAATGCCGCGTTAGATTTTCAACTAAACAAATAGGAGTTAGAACTTAAAAGACCGTTTTTGAAAAAATCTGACACTTAAGTGATATGGTGAAAACTTTTGATACTAAAGTGAGCTTTGTACATAACTTATAGTATTTTTAGTGCTCTTCTCCCAAGAAACCAAAGATCCCAAAATACATGTGCCCCCTTGGTTATATAATTGGAGAAGTTCTACTCCGAATAGGAACTTGATTTTTTCAAATTCTTCACATAAAATCAAATTCGAGACATAATTTAACAGAAATAATTCATCTTTGTTATTTGAGTTACGTATGTTGGATTCACAATCGACGTTCAAACATTTTCTTTGAATCTACTTTCGTTTATTTGACATTGCATTAAGTTCGTGTCCCTCTTTGCTTATTACTTTGATACAGACTCATCCATGCTCATTTGATGTAGGGGTGAGCAGCGGTCTAGGGTCGACCCTGGACCGACCACGACCGGCCCAACCCTACCGGTCCTGGTCTGGTTCCCAAGGGGATTAGGTTGGTCCTTGGTCTTGGAATTCCAAGACCAACACTGTGCGGGTTGGTCTTCGGTCCTAAGAGTTTTGGGCCGGTCCAACCCTGAACCAACCCCGTATATTATATTATATTATATTATATTATATTATATTATATTATATTATTTATAATTATTTTATACATTTAAACATAAATAAAATGTCTGTTATATTATATTATATTGAGATGTTCTACCAATAACACTAATAGTAATTTCAATTTAAAAATTTTGTTGAGTATTAATTATGTGTTGTTTGTTTTGTTTTAAGGTGTTTAGAAGTTCAAGTGAATTAACAAGATGTGAAGTTATATATTCATGATTTATATTAAGTATTTTGAACTTTTTATAGTTTAATTGTATTTTATTAATGAATTTCAGCTGCACTTTGCTTTTCAATTTGTGTCAAATGATATAATTTTTTGAAGAGTAGAGTAGTACTACAGTTGCTACGGTGATTTGCTAGTTAAGTGGTGTGAAGCTCATTTTTTGGTTGAGTGGACTCTATATGATCGAATGCAGGAAAACGCTTTTGCATATAGTGTTATGAATATTAAAGATAGATGATTACAAGAACTTTCCATATTGTCCCATATCTCGATGAGCGGTTAGCAGGTACGAAATTTCTATTATTGTGTCATCTTAAATTACTAAATATATATTGGTATTTATAATTTAGTTACACAATGCCGCATTGTCGATGGATGTGTAATTTGAATTTATAGGTTTGCTTTTTTAGGGAATATAAAAAAGAAGACGAAAAAAATTATTGTTCGGTCACGGGTTAACCCTAGAACCAGACCGAACCCATTGGGTCGGTCAGGTCCTTGGTCCCAGGCTCAATAGGGTCGGTCCTCGGTCCTAAAAATCGAGGACCGACACTGTACGGGTTATTCTTAGGGTTAAGGGGTGGCCCGGACCAATCCGGACCATGCTCACCCCTAATTTGATGCATTGGACTCATTCACCACATTTTTTCTTTTATTTTTCTTTTTTCTTGAAAGAACACGGATCACACACCATGATCAGTCGAGCCCTTATTTGCCTTTATGATGCAACAATTTCACCTAAGAGAGATTAACTGAGTTTTTTTGTGCTTGAAATATAAAAAGAAAACTATATATGTATTTACTTTAGGAAATCTCATGATATGAAGATTTAACCAAGTAATGTGGTACCAAAAGGGTGATGTGGAATATGCTAACTTTTTCTCATGCATAACCGAATTCTCGAGCCTTACACTTTTGATTGTCGCTTTACAGTCTAGTTGATTTTTTTATCCGCAATCAACCTGCAAAAATTGATTGATGTCAACTCCTAAACCAATTTAATAATTTGGATCAAAGTGGCTTACCCTGGCCTAGAGTTTGGGCGGAACTTTCGGACTTTTACTCTCAAAATTATATACATTTTTTTCAAATCCGCGAGGTACATGCTATAGTGATTATGTCATATGTTTATTCAATATGTTGGTTTCATGTATATGGAATAAGAGGAAACGTGACTAATTGAAGGATTTCAGATACTTTATGCTACAGATTGATGATATACACGGTGAGGCTATAATCCAAAGTTTGATGCTTATGGGAGAGCAAAACTATAGCTTTAGCATTTTTTCTTTCATAATTAGATGAGTTCCACTAGAAAAAAATTGACTGGAAAATTGCATTATCAGTTTCAATTCAATCTTAAGCACCTTCTTTCACGTTCTAGTCACGATTGCGCGTGATTCAATCTTTGATTGGTCTAGAAGTACCGAGTTCAATCTTCAAACCCCTCGCGAAGAAGCTGAACAATACCCAAACTAGCTTTTGATATTGGGCATTTTGTTGGCATATTTTATATCATAACTTGTGCGGGCATGTGAACCCCTCTTCCTGAACAGTGTTCATGTACAGTTGTAAGGCTATTTGACCTGAGATAGCAATCAATATGAAAGTATATGTTACTCTTTGTGTCGAACTCAGAAAATTTTTGTTGTCCTGCTATTCTGGTTTCTATTTAAATTTGTCTAATATCCTTTGACATGCTGAGTTATATTGCGCATTTTGAATTGCGAATGAGGATAGTATTAAGTCAAACTGCATATCCAAAAACTCATGTTATGAACAAAGTTCTCTCTAAATGGTGACATGGAACTTTGTAAATTCCATGTCAATGTTCATATTCCAGCAATATATTGAGAACTAAATTGTGACCACATAATTTTTTCTATTAATCTATTAAATCCGAAAAAAGTTTCTAATAAGGGGCTGTAGTACATTTTGAAAATGAGGGGGTTTTCAATTAACTTTAATGAAATTGAGGGTGTGTCCTAGTAATTTACCCTATAATCAATATCGCTAGAGGAAAATGGATCTTAATTCAGAAAAAAAAAATTACGAGAAGTTCCTTATTTCCTTTAAACATTGGAATTTAAATAAATTTTATTAATTATGTGGCAGCCGAGCTTTATGGATCTATACGTAAACTTTTTTCCGTACTAAGGGCTTAATTGCAATTTCAAGAAGTTGGGGGGCTAGGATTAAACTCACCCATGTGGGGAATACAGGTCCTTTTTTTTTTTTTCTCCCTTTATTTTGGAATTATCAAATCAAGTTCCTGTTTTGACCTATGTATATCTTGTTATTACATAGCAATGGGATTCTCATATTTCTTGAAAAAGAAAAATCTGCATCCTAATTTTCTGCATGTAGAGGAACAACAGAGTCAGAAAGTGGGCTGTGCCCCTGCTTATGAAAACACTAGACACTGTCCTCAGCGTGGGACAAGCCCGTGATTACATATTGATATTGTATCACTAATCTTTTCGTATGACAAAGCAAACCCAATTATTTCTACCTTGCATTATATCTCTAATTTCACTGCACAATAAAGTCGTTCCTTAAGGGACATTGGCCATTTAGGTCGCTTGAGAATTCTAGGTGACATTATTCTAGCCCAAGTTCAGTTGATTCCACATCTGCCAACATTTTCCGTCCATGACTCTAATGGAGGCATCACATTGACCGGCATTTGAAAAGTTAAAGTTTGGTCCTCGATGATCAACGATAATCATGCCTTCCAAATTTAGAATGTTGGCACATGTTTTTCCACTTTCTCTTTTGAATACCATACTTATGATGTCGTTCCATTCTATATTACTAGTAACTAAGCGCCAACACATGGAACAAAATTAAAGAATGAAATTCCCAAATAAATCCAAAGAGGATTAGCAATTACATATGATACATATGTAAAATAAGTCCGCAGTCCCAAAGAAAAAGGAGACATGCAAAGACCAAATACATGTTTTATGCATATTTATGACACTCACACACATACTAGTCGTTATCGAGTTATCTTTCACATAAAATTATAATAACTGTTTTGTCCAATTTAATCCAATTTTGCTTCTTTAAAAAATAAACTGATCGAGAGAGCAATCATATCAATTTAGTTTTGATGAAGAGATTACTTAATTGACAAATTCTAGGTATTTCCTCATTAACATGATCAACATAATGATGGTTATGCCCATCAAACTTTTATGTTACTCAAGATAAGAGTTTACAAAACCAAACATTCACGTAAGTACGGAGCAACGGTTTGTGAATAAGATAAGCGTTTGTGATTTTGCAGAATATGGAGATGGATGATCGCCATATATAGCAATATATCCTTTGAAGATTTTTAATTTTTTTTTATATCCGTTTGACAATTTTTCAAAATTTCCGTTCGGATTGTGTTTATTTTTATTCTCTTATTAGATTTAACTATATTGATGTGTTGCCTCTTCAACAGCATATGCCTTCCCTCCTTCAACCTATGTCTCCGAACTGGCAGTGGCCACTCCAAGGACCGTGTTGGGCTGGGCCAATTCGGAGAAGAGGCCCTGTCCAACCACGTCGTCTGACCGTGCCGTGCTTGGCGCGGCGGCAAAATGGCGGAATCTTATATTGCATATAGAAGTAGCCCGTCAAAATGGATTATAAATCCATTTCTTAGCCCATAACCTATATATGTATTAAATGGATTATAAATGGACTAGTTATATCAAGTAAATGAGTCATAATCAAGTTTAAACACAATATAAGTATTAAATGGATCATCATGGATTATAAATGGGTCATAAATAGTTTTAAAACTTACTTATACCTAACCTATTTTTATGACTTTTTCTTCAGTCTCCACTGCCTTCACTCTACACTCTCACCTCATTTTGGTTATGAGTTTTCATAGATTGATTTAAATATGAAAATATATTAGTAATTTGGGTTAGGTATGGAACAGGTTGGATATAGGGCGGGTCGGATATTGGTTACTAGATTTGTATTGCATGAATATGGGTCAAAACGAGTTAAACTAGTCTATTTGGATCACACCATCTATGATTCAACTCAAACCCAAGCCGACCATCCCATATGACAGGTCTATATAGGAATTAGTAGATTGGACGTCCCTCGGACAGCAATGTTGCTGGAGAGTTTGCCGGGCCTGGAAAATTAGTCATACAGAGGCCCGATTCCTCTCTCTGTTTCGGGGGGTATTGATCTACTTGAACATCTGGTCCATTTTGTACCTGCGCAGGAAGCTTTAAAGTTTCTGTTTGGTGTTATCAACAAGAAACCTGCGGCAGTGTCATAGAGTTTGTTCTATTGCATTGTCGGCTTTACAAACATTTCCAACTAACTGTAGCCTGAAAATATCATATATTGAATTACCAGAGAAGAAGAGAAAATAATCTTGTTGATGCAGATGATGAGTGCGTTAATTTATTTGACTTGCAAGTGTATATTTTATTCTGCCAAAGGGGTAAAGAAATAACTTTGACCTTTTCTTTTTCTGGGTAAGTTGCTTCTTTTTATCTCTAACTCATCATTTTGATTTGGTGAGTTACATGATGTTGGTGTTTATCTACAGCATCGGTTTCAGAGGAACTTTCTATACTTAACTTCGATGACGATGAATTTTAAAAATTGCAAAAGAAGATTTCCCCTTGTGGGGCAAGTTATCTTAGGCATGTCGAAATGTTTCTATTCAATTCTCGTTCTTTTAGCTCAGAACTTTTGGTTGCCTTGGTTAAGTTCCTTCCGGAGGATGACCATTGTTGATACTGGATTGTGGAAATGTCATCCAAAAGTATCAGTGAAGCCGGTTTGTTCTTTGCAATATGCTTGAAGTGACTGAACTTTACTAAACCACAAAAGCGCTTCCAAAAATGGTAAATTTAGGGAAAATAACGCTATAAGTGCCACAAATTTTGTATAAAGTTCACCTAAGTGTTACAACTTTTGTTTTTAATGACTTGAGTGCCATATGACTTTTTAATCAATCACTATTTTTTATGTGTCATATCTTTTATTTATTTATTTATAATTTGAGTGCCATATAACTTTTCAATCGATCACTTCTTTTTGGTACTATAACTTTTTTTATCATTTAAGTATTGTATGACTTTTCAATCGATCACTTTTTTTTGTGCCATTTTTTAAAAACATTCACCACAAGTTCTATGCGACATTGGATTTCCAACAATTGAGCGAACGTTTTTAAAAAATTTTGACATCTAAGTGACTGATTAAAAGTTATGTTATTCAAGTGATCGTTTTTTTTTAGAAGTTATGACATTCAAATATTAGAAAAAAAAATTATGCCACTCAAGTAAGCGTCATACGAAAATTATAGCATTCATGATATATTGATTCTGCTAAACTTATAATTGATTATCCTTTCAGGGGATTTTTCTTTGTTTTCTGATAGCATACACAAATGAGTTCCGAAAGAACACACGAGATAGACATATTGTCGTGACAATAAAGGGGTTTCTTTGAATTTGAATTAACTTGATACTAGAAAAAGTTTTTCGTTATCCACATACTACCTATTTAACCTCTTCTAGCTTGTATTGTTAATACCAGCATTTGTTTCATTAATTCAACCACATTTCGTTGGGAAGCTTTCCGGCATTCGAACATTACAAGTTAATAAATACTGACAAGTGCACTCAAAGTAGAGCAGTCTATATTTTATAAAAGCTTGTAACTTCTAACATGCCCATAACATTCCCAAATATATGTCGTTAGACTGCAAAAACATGCGGTGTTTCCAAGGACAGAGGAAACGTCGGGACACGTGTGAAGTCCCTCTGCAATGCATTGTTCCGCCGGCATGTTTTCTATTCGGTCGGCGACAGCAAACGCACACAAAGACGTGGCAGGCTTCGGCGCTGAAGCGTGGGTAATCCACAAAGCGTGTACGCGTCCGCAGTTCTCAACACTCTGGTTTGCCCTCCTCCATCTTGCATCTGCTGCATGTTTGTGTCGTGGCAGTGGGCACTGGAAGTGGGTCAAGGCCAGGAAGTCAAGACACGAAATGACTCCTCCAAGTCGAAATTCAGGTTCTATACTCGCTTTTGTCTCTTTTTTACTGTTAATCAACGCGAAATATGAGTAAGAAGATTTGCCAGCATATTTCCCCCAGAATGGGGTAACGAAAATACTGTATTAATACCGAAAATAAGTAATCAAAAGAGTCAAAATTTTCAAACTCACCCTCAAACTTTGAAATCCATGCTACGCATAATTACATCAAAATTATCTATCATTCAAATTTTGAACTCAAATGTATTTGATCCGATGCTACCTATAAAAAATTTAGTTATTTAAAAGTTTGTATAAAGAATTTTGAATACCTAGCCTTGAATGGAAATCACGTACCTGGTAGCGATCAATACAAGATGAAGCCGTACGAATCTCAGGCTAAGTCTTGCTCACCTTCTCTATGCTTAGACGGTGATAAATAAACCGCCCACACACGTCACTGTTGAAATACTAATCTACACTAATTGCCCAACCACATCGTTGTTAACAAAATGTGCTGCACCCGATGTAAAGCCCAATTCCCTTAAAAAGCACAAATTTTCATTTTATACCTAAATCTAACCCAAACTCTTTTTTTTTTTTTTTTTTCATCCTATAAAAATCACCAACTCTTAATTTTTACAAATCCGGCCCTCATTATTTATCCGTCCAATATTACCGTTAAAGTCTGACATTTCTTGTAAATGCATGTATTTCTCCTTTTCTTCTCAACTAGATAAATAATTCTAAAAACATTTTCTTCTTTCTCTATATTCTTCCTCTTTGCTCGCAACCTCCATGAAGGGAGGTGCTGGAGCTCAAAACAAAAGCAACCCACACCCATGTTTATTCTATTCAGCAAAGAATTACCGCAAACAATGCCACATCAATGGAAGTAGCTTCGGACCCAAAAAAAAATAAAAAAATGAAAGTAGCTTGACCGGTAAAAAGCCTTTCATGCAGGTCAGTTACCAAACAAGAGCTCCGAGCTCCTCCTCGCCACTGTTCATCGCCTTCTTGCGACTCGCTCGGGCACAGCTTTACCATCTCTCACCCATCGCCGTCTAAACATTTTGTTGGAAGTTATAGGTTTGAGAAAGAAGAAGCGGTTGCTTGAAGTATTACACCAAAAGCGTCAAATTTGAAATGCTCAATAGTGTTTCTTCCAGTATAAAGGAACCCTAGAATTTATATATGCGAGTTATTCGGTTTCGGCCTATATGGATGCGAATAACAGTGCATTCACTTATTGGGCTTGTACGTGGACATATTTATTTTTGGATTATATTAACAATATATCCAACACATCTGACTCCGCGCCCCAACCTCTGACAACCCCTCCGCGACAGTTGGCAGGGTCGGAATCATCTCCGGTGAGCTTGGCCGAAACGCCTGTTTTCTGTTCCAGTTTTTCAAGATTCGGGAAGCCGTTTTTATCAGCCATCCTCGAAGCTTTGTATATCCACTCCGTGGCCGGACGACGACGAGACGAGCCCAAGCTTTCCCTAAAACCACCGTGGCCAAGAAGGCACTGATCGTTTCCTTCACTCTAAGTGTTATGGTTAACCTCCATTGATGGAGTTTGCCACTTGCGATTGAGGTGCGCAGCCTCATCTTTGGGGTCATGCGACTCAGTTCCGAGGTCGCGCGACTCAAATCCGAGGTGGAAGGACTCAGATTTTAGCTCAAGCACCTTCCTTCATGGAGATTGCAAATAAAAACGAAAGAGAAAGTAAAACTTCTGAATGGGTTTCTATCCAACCAATGGCCCGCTAGTTCAAAGCTTGCAATTTCATTAACACTTTGTCATTACAAAACATTCAACTGGGCCAGGTTTATTTACTTGGGATGTGCAGATAATCTGCAGAGGAGGGATACAACAACATATTTTTGCTGCAGCAAACGATTTAGATATAAAGAAGTCCAAGCGTGACGAGAGAGAGACACAGACAGAGACGGAGAGACAGAGACAGAGTAGTTTAGCAAGATCTGCAATCAAGAAAAGCCCCAGCTACAATTCTTTCTCTAGCTGGTTGGGAGAATTGATCAAAAGGTAGAAATAGAAAGAGACTTCCTAAATTGTTCTTAAACAATATGGAAATGGATGAGTGCTCCGAGAGGGTCTTTCAGGGAGATATAGCTAGCAGGCGCAATGCTCTACTTCATTGATTGATAAAGTAAACTTTGGTTCAAAAGGTAGAGTTACTCTATTATGCTCGTGAAAACCTGTTAAAATGTGTACTTAACTACAGGTTCATTGAAAAAGAACTATCATTTTCCTTAGGTTATCTGATGTAAATAGGTGCTAACTGTAGTATTATAAAAAAATTTCGAGTAGACAGTTCAAGTGGTGGTTGATCACTGTTCATACCATTAGGGTTTCCTCGTTCATTATAATTTCACAGAAGAGATATTGCTTCTTACACCATCATATCTCCAACATTTGAAATCCTTTGATCCATAATTCCCATTATGGCAAGAGAAACAAGAAAAAGGTTGGAAACATTCATATTTCAGGCAGACACTTGAAACCTGATGATTTTGTGGAAACCAGCCAATATTTCCGATGATTCTGCAATTTTACCTAGCTCATCAGCTTGAAATCCCGAGACAAATTCCATTTGCAAGACATGTCCAAATATCATGCTAGAGATAATATATCAGACTAATTGACAAAGCAATTTGCAAAAGAAGTTACTTTTTAAACAAAATCAAGTTCGCCAGTGGGAGAATATGTTTAGTTAGGAGGTTTACATATCGGTCTTGAGAATAGCAATTCTAAGAAATGTATGTACTTCAGATAATAGGTTTTCATGCTGGACTGTACCAATTGATTAACTTGACAGTAACTAGGCATTGACCTTGGCAAAATTCTTGCATCAAATATAAAAGAGTGTATGCTTGGGGTATCTATTGCTTAAAATTTTCTACTTTCATGATGCCTTTGGGTTGTTCTATATTTCTTCTTCGGCAAGGAACCTAATGTCCTTGGAGAACAAACAACATGCTGTAAACAGTGTGATGCTTAGCAGCTTGTAATTTGGATGGGCAACTTCTCTTCAGATACATCTTGCAACAGTGATGATTGAGAGAAGATTTATGGATGACTCTTGTACTAGTACTGGCTAGGAGGGGTTTCAATCAGCTACATCTTCCAAACATCGCACAGGAACCATGCTCAACATTATAACAGTCTTGTTCTCTCTATCATGAAATTATGCAGTACTTTGGGCTAGTTTATGAGCTTCAGAGAGAGGAAATTGAGCAAGTGGTCCTTTATCTGCAAGATGAGTCCCCTTGCTTAATGTTGTATTCAGAAAGGTAAAGAGCTAGGTCATGTTTCCCACAATACTTTTGACTCATAATCACATTATTTACAGCAGCATAACCATGTATTTCAAGCTCTTAAAGTCAGAGCTTTCATGGTTTTTTTTTTTTTTTTCGGCTGAATTTTTTTTTCGATGCATCCCTTAGTGCATCCTCATGTTTCTTACCCCTTGTACTTGAGCTTCTTCTTTCAAAACTAATACTTCAACAAAGAGACAATTTTGTAATCTAAATTAGCTACTTCATGAGCTACATTGAAACAGATCCTATTTCAGTACGTTTTAAGTTTTATGTCAACAAAGTCTGAATAAAAAATTGATGGGTTCTGCCCAAGCTTAGCAAACATGAAATGTTAGATTATGGCAGCATCAGACAGATAATAAATCATACTGGAAACACAAGCCATACGCCACAGTTTAGCTAGCACTTGCCCTGATGTATGCAAGAAGATCAAGTACATTGCCCCCAGCATATCAGAAAGCACAATTTGCTCATAGTTACAAAATCATATTTCTTTGAAGATACTATATTTCCTGATTTAAACTTGATAACATTAAGACATCAAAGAATCTCACTGCAGTGAAAGCAAGTGAGGAAGAAGAGATGAAAAACAGGGGGCAAAAGGAAAAGGAAAAAACAAACTAATGTTAGCTTAAACTGTAGCACTTCCCAGAACTCTTAGTGGAAATTAAAAAAAAGGAAAATGTTTAACCAGTCATGAAGAATTTAAGAGAAAGGAAATAAAGTGAGGACAGAAAGAATTGATATAAACTCGACTTCTAGAGGCTTTGGGAAACTTCACTTTTTTTCCATTTAGACTAGGAAAAGGACAGAAAAGATGGAAATTTAGTTCCATAAACTTTTTCTCTTTCCATGGTTATGTGTTGCAATATTCAAGGTGCGACTGCAAACAGAATCACCGCGATACCACATCCATCAGTAATCAAAGATAAGGAATAACAAACCTCCAGTAAGCTTGAGTTGTCAATTGTCACATGTCACAATTTCTAAAGTGGAGCTAAGTATATACAGAATCAGCAACAAAAGCAAGTTCAGAACCTGCCCTAATGCATGCCTCAGGGGTACTTGAATGCAACAACAGTATCGAGCCACAGCGTCCAAATCTATCATTTGCACGGCCATAATATACTTCTTTACCTAAAAGTGGCCAAGTGTCATGTAATCATTTATAAGCAAACAAATTTTAGGAAAGTTTAGTTTTATTTCAGCATGATCAACAGATGTACCAATGATCGATGATGCTGCTCCATACATAATCCATGGTTCACATGTCACATAAAGGGAGCATGCCGAAAACTTTTCTGCAACTTCTGCAACCTAAAATCCTGTCCTCTGCAAGAGCGTTCATCTCTGCAAGCCCTGTTGGCTGTGAAAGCGCAAGGAGAAAAATAAAGAAAGCATATCAAAGTTAGGAGCTTTGCCAGAGAGAAAGTTGCTCTTAGTGTAGTTTCAACATAAATTTAGGAAATACATTTCATGGTAAATGTTTTCTCTGATGAGTTATCCAATTGAGTATATATAAAAGAGTGGTCAAGGCATATACTACATGATATTGACAAGTTCTGTTCAATTAAAGCTGCTAAGAATCTCACACGAAAAAGAGGTTTCTTATTGGATTGGCCACCTCCACCTTTTCTAACAGAATTTTTTATATACCCCTATAGCAAGGTGCCTTTGTTTTTTCCTTATGCTCCAAAAGGTACTAAAAGGGCCAAATATTTTTCTCATCAACTATTTATTACTGTCCACAAAGTCATTTGTAGTGTTTTGTCGCCACATAACTATAAATAGGAATAGATTATCAGATAAGAGATTATCTCTACCAGAAACCAGGCTTAAACTATTTTTGTAGATGTGGCCGTTGGGTGGAAAAAATGTGCCTAAGAAGCAGGTACCATCTTCACAATTCATTTTTATACTAAAGTAAGTATACCAAAGTCTAGCTAACGTAACTTCACGAAAGCTGATAAAGACCAAAATATGGATCTAGACAGAGCACAATGGTAAATGAAATACATAAAACATTGTGCATAATAAAGCCAGATTATTGCTAGTGTTGGCCATAGTCATATTTTATGAAAGAATAATGGGAACAAAACCATTTACAGCCTAATGATGCATGGAAAATTCCACTTATCAACAGATTTGTACAGATAATTCTTTTATCATCTGTTAAAGAAATAATCGTCGGAGAAACATAAAAAGATAAACAATAACTACGAGTGGATTTGAGGGTATCAATTCAGAACAATAACAAAGTGCTGTTGGCCAAATTTATACAAGGTGGTGGAGACAAAATGATAAACCACACGATTTGTGTCGCATTGTTCTGGTTTCTTCCTAACATAATAACACGTGCCCATCCTCAACAATTACAAAGCTGTTCAATTAAAGAGTAAAATCTGAAATGATTCAATAATTGAGACTGAACTACAAATCATCTTAATTAGAAAATAAAGTAATATGTCTGAAATGCATGTGATTACTGAAAATCAGCATTTTACCCAACTGGAACTTCAAGGCTGTCCAGAGCAAGCTTTGCCTTATACAAGGAAGGCAAATAGGGCTTGTTACTTGTTCAGAGAAAGTTCTCTCATGCATGCACACCTGCATTTAGGCAACTCAAGAGGAAATCAGCATCACGTTGCAGCACAGCAGAAATATTTCAGTATCAATATGCATCTACTAAGGGAATGAATGCATATCTTGGAGCTATACGATCAAAATCTTGCAGATCCTGTATAATGTATTGGTCAAAACTTCCAAGCAATGATTATCACCCCACACTCATCCTGTAGTTCAGATGCCAATCTAACCAAACTGCTAAATTGATATGGCTCTAACAACACTAAAGCAAAAACAGCAACAAGTTTGAGAGACTACATGTTGCTCTCTTTCCAGTGTGTTCAATCAATTGGTTCCTCAGAAGCTTATCTTAAATTAATCAGGTTCCACTCAAACATTCAAGAAGCTTCCAAGACTTCTAGATCATTCTCCTTCATAAATGCTATGGCACAAAAGGATTAAAAACAGAATCCTAATCTATCGCAATGGCCTCACAAATCAGAATTGACAATCAGCTTCTTGTGCTTTTGTTTCTATTCTACTAAATAACATTCCTCTATTTCGCGTTTCTCGTGATTTTTTCTTGCTCACACAGTCCACAGGGTGAAAGAAATTGACCAACTAACTAGATATCCATGGTCACAAACCAATGTTCATATTAAATTCCATGCTCCTTGAAAATTTGATAAAAGGATTGACTGTCGAGCAACCTTTTGTGGTGGCTTGCCATTTCACTGCATCTTCTTCATAATACTATTTTTTTTAACTCTTCAAGTGCCTCATAGAACTTAGCGACAGAGTCCTATACCAAAATTCAATCGTCTGGGCCAACCTATGTCACCAGCTGCACATCTTCATGATAGGTACATACTAGTCTCTCTCTCTCCCCACAGTGTGGCTGGTTGTCCGCCTGGTTCCACATCTATAGCACCTGGATTCGCTCAATTTTTTGCCTGAAAAGGGGACTGCACCAACCCATGCACACCCTCCTTCCCACTGGTCACCCTTCCTTGCTTGTTTTTTCCTTTGAACCTAGACTTCACCTAAAGAAAAAAAGAAAATTTACACGAGATTATCGCTAATTTTGCAGCGTGTGACGTGGATTACCAATGAATTCATTACCAAGCAACCACAGACTAAACTTACGAAGAAACACCTTATCCACCGTCTCTTGAACAAATTCAACGACACATTTCGTCAAGTTCCCGCTCAATTGCAGCGCCACAGGAATCGAATTCAAAATCCATCTCAAGTATCATATTGCGGATGTGTCAGGCGTTACCTGATCTATAGCAATCCGCACGAGCCCGGAACCTCAGCAGAGAGACCCTTCACCCGAAGCTACGTCATCTTCCATTGCTTCGGTCAGCAGTTGTAGTCTGTCGCCTCAAATCGCTGGTCTCCATCGCCATCGGTTCGCTAGGGACTCCGTTTCAGGAAAACGGACTTCTTCTGTCCGCTGGTGTCTAGTGGAAGATGAGCAGTCGTGATGCGGAAAGTAGCGACGGTGGAGTTCGAATTTTGCCTATGGCGGGGAAAAGAGGATTTGACAGAAAGAACAAATATATATAATTTAGGTATAATATTCAAAGAAAAACTAAAAGCAAAAGGAAAAATAGATTAAAGAGAAAAAAAGAATAACAGAATTTTATTTAGGATATGCAGTTAACAGGGCGTTAAAAGGTTTTCCTGATAAAAGAAAACGAAAAGAACAAGGAGAAAGAAGGCATTGTAATCAAGATCAGCTAAGCTCACAGACCTACGAATTGCTTCCTCAGCTAGGTTCTCGATCATTCAAACAACAAAGGCAGCGAGCAAATACAGCCATGCTCATCTCTGCCAATCGAATTAGAAGTTCACATGGTCTGGGTTCGCATGCCTCGTGGGAGAAAAGCTCATGATTTCTCCTTATTACTATTTGACTTTGTTCGTCAGCGCTCATTTGACAATCTTCTTGCAAGTCCTCCTGTAGATCTGTTTCGATTGAACTACCTTCATGCATAAGTGAACTCTCGGCTTCTGGATTTGTTGATTCAAGAACAACCTCATAGAGGAAAGGTAGATCAATTAGCGAATTGTCTTGAATTTCAACCTTTAAATCGTCCTCTAATTGCTTGCATATGATTCAGAATCCCCATCTTTTCACACCCTGTACTCTAAGGCCAAGTTGTACATAAGTCCCATCGAATTGAAGAAAATCAATTATTCCCCACAGCTTACATGGTATGATATACTCAAGCCAAATATGATCCGAGTCCACCAAATACAGTCGTCTAGGGTAGCCTAGGCTTATGCCATTAACATGTGAATCCATACAATATAAGGCTGTCTCTTTTTGTTTGTCATTATTGACAACTAGACAGAGAGCCAATCCAAGAAATTTGTCATACAAGTCCTTTGAAACCATGAAAGATATGGAATCCTCTTCAACAGGGATGATCCACTTTGGCATCTCTTGTCCAGGGATACAAATATTGGAATCATCATCATACTGTTATAAGGAGAGATAGTTAGAAAGTATCCAAATTTGTTATTAGTGCCCAAATAGAAGAATTTAATTAAAACTTAGTAAGTAATCCTAGTGAATTTCACTTCGGACTAGAGTCCTATAAATGAGTGGAGATCCGTTAATATTTGCCTTGCATTGATAAAAGTCTCATGAGATAGAAATCATTTTCATAAAAGAAAGTTAGCCACCTCCATTACAGGTATATTCATGAGAAAAACAATTTATATTCGTTTGCTTTCCTTAAGCGTCGACTCTTGCATTTTCTTCTTCTGCAATAAGCACACACTGGATCCAACATCTACTGCACATTGATATGAGAGAGAGAGAGAGAGAGTCTAACCTGCCTGCTTGCGGAAATCTTAGCCATCGTCAACCGTCTACGGACAAAATCATGAATTGAAGTTAAATCCTCATTTGTTCGCACGGATTCACAATTATCTGCCCAAAGACTAATCAGAGATGGTGGAAGTTCAGGAATCTCTTGTAATTGATGGCAATTTGAAACTCTCAATATGGACAAATGATCACGTTTATTGATGGATGTAGGAAGATTAGTAATACTGTTCCCCGATAGATATAACTTACTCAAGTGGGGAAAACAAGAAAGATTCTCAAGAAACTCGACTTTAGACAGATTACATTCCGAAAGGCTTAACAAGCGTAAATTTGAAAGTCCGATCTTCATGCACGGATCAACGGAATCCTCGTACTTTGGAAACTCAATTAAGTTTGTGCACTGCGAAGTTCCAAGTTCTCAATGTTTTGTAACTTGTAGATGATTGAAGGAAGACTTATTAGGTTCTTGCAAAAATCTAAGCACATTCTCTCCAAAGAGACAAGATTTTCTATTGATGCAGGAAGTTCTTTAATAGCGGTCCCTAGTAAATTAAGCTCTTTGAGGCCTTCGAGCTTATATGGAATATCAGGGAACCTTTCAAATTTTGTGCAATTACCAAGATCAAGGTCTTTGAGATTTTTTGACTTGAGCACATTTGGAAAAAAGCTAAGTTCAGAGCACCCATATAAATTCAACACTTGTAACTTATCGTGATATGCAATCGACTCGTGGGCTTCTACCAAGTTTTTGCAACCATAGAGATCCAAGTCTTGGAGATTTGGAGTACATGAGAGGTCAGGCATAAGAGCCAAGGACTCACATTTGCTGAAATTAACATAGGTCAAATTTTGGAAGTCCTGCAAAAACAACAAAATCAACTTTCATTTACATTCAGAAAGGGATCTAAATCTTCTTCTTCTTCTTTTTCTTCTTTTTTGATTCCTTCCATCAAATTATCCAAAATTTCTTACTTTACCAATATTATACCATGGATGAATACGTAAAATTGGTTATTCTATTTTTTCACTAAATTCTTTGAATGCCAATTTTGCTGCACGTCAATATTTCTAACAGCAAGTAGCTAGGGTCATTTTGAAAAGAAAACAAGAAGCGGTTTCAAAAGAAGAACGCCGCTTCCTTTTGTGTACAACACTTATTATACGCATAGACATATATGAATGAAGTGGATAATGTGAAGGTCTATGTAGGTAAATGCTCACCTTAAGTTGTTTTGGCACTATTATCATATTGCCTTCACGCAGATTAAGTCCCACTAATTTCTTAGGACCAGAGAAAAATTATGGAATCGAGAGAGCACTAGGCCATTCAAACCATCTTAGCCAATTTGGAAGACAAACGGGACCCTGGAAAGTAAGATTGCGCATGATGAGCAATCTCAACCTTCTCATTTTTGTAAAAGCATTAGCATCGATACTTATCTCTTTCATCTCAGGTGGCTCCAACACTATGGCTTTTACGACACAATCTCCCTGTTTATACAAAACTTATCTAGGTTATGCATGTTCAGTAATTAGAGTCAAAAATAGGAGCAGAAGATTGAATCATATTTGCAAGTCTTACCATGTTGCTTGACAAAACATCAAGAACATCATCATACTGCCATAGTCTGCTACGTCTTACAGGATCATCATTTTCTTGGTTCACAATATCCATACCCATCAATTGAATCAAGTCATGCATATGTACGTTTCCAAACTCAGTTCTTATCAAGGACTTCTCAATGAGAATTTGTAATCCTATTATGGCCTTGAGATTGCAACTGTTGAGAACTTTCTTTATGTACTCAATTTTCCACCCCTTAAAGAAGCATGCAATGTGGAGAAAAATCTCTTTCTCATTTGCCTCTAGTCCTTCATAACTTATTTTGAGCACATCATTGATGTATTTGTTAGGAGCTGTAGAAATTTTATCCAGTGTACTTTCCCATTCACTTTCTCTTCTACCACGTAAGAAAGAACCTAGCACCTCAAGTGCTAAAGGAAGGCCTTTAGCATGATTTAGAACACTATCCACTAGATTTGTCCTGATTTTAAAGTTGTGGTGCGTCGAAAAAGCATGCTTACTAAATAGCTCACGAGCATCACTGTCATCCAACTCTCTAACTTCATACACATGATCTTGATCTATCCCGAGATAAGTTAGCAAATGGCTGTCTCTTGTAGTAATAATGATCCTACTCCCATTGCGAAACCACTTGCCTTCTCCTACTAAAGCATGTAACTGGTGCAAGTCATTTACATCATCAAGGATGAGGAAAACTCTTTTGCGACAAAGTCTTTCTTGTATTAGATTAATACCTCCATCCACATTGGACACTTCCAATCTTTGTTGCGGTAGTAATATATCGTTTAGTAATGACTCTTGCAAAGTAACTAAACCCCTGCAAGCTTTTGAAGTTTCTCGAACATGTTCCAAAAAACAGGAACCTTCAAATTGTCTAAAAATATCATTATAAATGGCTTTAGCTAAAGTTGTTTTTCCTATGCCTTCTTGTCCCCATAATCCCACCATCAGAAAATCACCTTGAGACTGAAGGTTTAACATCGATTTCAACTTAATTACTCGGGACTCTATCCCAACCGGATGCTCAGCAACATGCAAAGGAATTCGGTCTAAGTCAGTGGAGATTTTCTTCACAATATTTTGTATAAGCTCGACTCGTCTCTGCTAAAAGCAAAAATGAAGTTGTACCATCATTTTTTTTAGCAATTTGAATAAGCAATTAATGGGCAATTATCAGCCAATAATGACAAAGCAGTGCGTCATACTTCAGATAATCACTACCAAAACAAAATGTATTCCGTTCGAGTCGAATTAGAACTCTAAAAGCTCAACACCAATTGAAACATGTATCTATCTACTTAAGTGATTCATGTCCTTTAGATTTTGACAGGATGATCCACTTATTTTTCTTTTTGACTGTCATATGTGATTTATTTCTAGTCAAAAAGAGCCAATTAAGACTTTGAACGGTGGTTAAGTTTTTGATTCCACAACTATTAAATTCTCTGAAGCATGATGTCATTGTTTCACATGATCTATACACACTAATTATCCTATATCAAGCGTTGCAAACTTTCTTATTCCTTTCAAAAAAAAAGGAGTAAGTGCAATAACACCGCTTAACATTTTGTCCATTTGTCAATCAAGTTTTGACATTTTAGTTTGATCAAATGAGAGTAAATTTGCCGGCCGATGAAGTGCTAGTGTCAACCACTAGGGGTTCGCCCCAGTGGCCACCCTTCCAACATGGAAGGGGGAGGTGAGGGGTTCAAATCCCCACCTCCTCAGGGGGAATGGGGGTAGGGACGCGTAAGTTTCGAGAGTGGGTTGCGACTCCCACGCCCTGCAAGAGGCAGGGCACAAGTCTGCGAGTGAGTGTAGAGTAGGAATAGAGTAGGACTGACAAAAAAAAAAGTGCTAGTGTCAATTTTTCATTCTGAAAAAGCCACGTGTCTGCTCTCTGGATAGCTGCCTGTGATTTTTCCGAACTTAAAATGCCACATGTTACAAGTTCAGGGTCTATCAAACTAATCGACCAAAATGAAACGTGAAGACCTCAAATAGTCCACGGATAAATTGTTTAGAACTTTTATTACACTTAATGGAGGGCAACTACACTTAGAGGAGGGCAACGAGGATCCAAAAGAAAGAGCTACACGCCTTACCGGAATGAAACAGGGCTTCGCAAAAGCTAAAGGCAGATTCTATTGTTCGATGTCCGAAAACAGGTTTCTTTTTTCGTGCTAATAAATTTTAATAGATATTGGTAAATGTCAAAAAACGTTAGTGAAAAAAAAAAAAAAAGATTATTAACTTTTTTTTCGCATAACTTGTTAGTAACTTACCAATAGTTATTGAAATTGCCTGTACATCACCGTTTTTGGCACTAACCAAATTTGATTTGTATAACTTAAGGCCTCAAATTTACTAACTTTTATTTGCAATTGCTGACACAAATTATGGTGACTCACATACTAAATAATTACTTAGTAGTTTTAGATCACCAACTCTCACTTAAACTACTTATCAAAGTTTACTGGATCTATTAATTTGCCAAAAACTTTTTATTGAGTTACCGGCCCTTATTTGATTACTTACTAACTCATTTTTAAAATTGTCAACATTAATTAGAGTGAATTACCAATTTTTCTTCAATTAAGTTACCAACTAATTATAAATGAACAATTCTTGTTTGAGTTACTTGTCAAGTAAATTTTTCTTTTGATTATCAATATTTCTTATCTTTTGCCAAATTTTATTTATCTTTCTTAACTTCACTTAGGTTCACCAATATTTTTATGAAATAACTAACTTAAACTTAAGCGACTTAATAATTTTCAGGAATCATAAGACGAAACATCTATTCATATACTTACAATCATGTGTGCATCAATTTATTTATTTATCTATTTATTTTTTAAAAATAATCTTTATACTTACTTGTAAAGATTACTCTTCTTACACAAATATGAACTCCACTCTACTTACCCATCATTCAAATGCCACCCGGACAAGTTACCGGCGTCGAAAAGAGCTTTCTTCCATCTATCCACTTTCTCCAAATCCTTCCTGAAGTTGAACTCGTGCTTAGCCAGAGCTCTTTGATAACTCTTTCTGCCCCCTCTCACTTCTTTGGGGTCAACTTTATAAAACACTGGTAGTACAGTGAGGTTCTTTTGCTCCTTGCACTCCATAATCCTCACCAACTCTTCCAAGCACCACCTTGAGGAAGCGTAGTTCTCAAAGAAAACAACAATTGCGATGCATGATTCTTCGATGGCCTTCATAAGCATCGATATTTGTTCTCCCTTTTGCAATTCCTCGCTATCCAGGAAAGTGTATATTCCAATCCGGTGTAAAGCTTGATAGAGATGGCCGACAAAATTGTTACGTAGATCTATGCCTCTAAAATTCAAGAAGACATCGTAAATCTTTTCGGGATTTGATGAAGAAGCCATTGGATGAAGGAGTTCAATGATCAGCAATGACTATTAGCTTAAGATGAGATTCTGTGTTTTCAGGTAGTTAGTTCATCACTTGATCTTCTGGTTGATTTATTCTTATACTAGAGGATAGGGATGCGTGATTTTTTTTTTTTTAATATGTTGGAAAATGATGGTGCTCAGGGATGGATTAAGACATCTGAGAGTGTGAACACATGGACTTTTTTTCACCTAAGATGGCCCCATCGATGGATTGTCTGATTGACACAAGCTTCATTGGGGATACTATTATAGAATACTACTAGTCCCAGAGGAGGGGGAGTTAGTTAGTTCATCACTTGATCTTTTGGTTGATTTATTCTTATACTAGAGGATAGGGATACGTGATTTTTTTTTTAATATGTTTGAAAATGGTGGTGCTCAGGGATGGATTAAGACATCTGAGAGTGTGAACACATGGACTTTTTTTCACATAAGATGGCCCCATCGATCGATTGTCTGATTGACACAAGCTTCATTGGGGATAACAAAAGTAGTGACTATTATAGAATACTACTAGTCCCAGAGGACTCAATTATTGCACAAACCGACGAAACGGCTCTGGGGGGGGTCTCTTTGATCCTAGTGATCTAAATCATAGGCTCACCGATAAAAACAACTTTGCTAGCTTCCCCGAAATTTCATCCGCAACTTCTGTTGCTTTTTCCTTGCTATACAATAATTTAACGCATGACCACTTAAGAGATATTTCTCTATATGTACGATCAAGTGCACCAGCAAAAAATAATATTAGAATTATTAATAATAGTAGAACTTTGGAAACACATGGTGCTTGAGGGTGGACCAAGATACGTAACAGGTATGAACATATTGGCATATATTCACAGAAGACAGACTCACTAATAATTAAGTAAATGAAAAAAAAATCCTGGCTTCCTCAAAACGGAATTCCCAACCTTCGAGTAGTTGTTTTTATTTCGCTAAATAATTATTTAACACATAACTACTCAAAAGAGATAATTATAAGCATAAGTAAGTATATTAGCAAAGAATAACGTTAGATCTATTAATAATATTAGAACTTTGGAAAATCAGGGTGCTTACATATGGACTCCGATTTTCAAATGGATATGAACACATGGACTTTTTTTCACTCAAGACCTCATGCCACAGTGTTTTTGGATTGTCACATTAACACAAATTTCTTTGTCTAATGCTGAATTTATTACTAGATTGTTGATTAATTTGACCGGTCAACATTATATAATTTTTTTTTTTATTTAATTTACCGGTTCGGGGGAATGGCTTTCATCTGTTAGTCTTCTTTTTTCTTTTTGAAAATGAAGTGTTTCTTGTCATTAGGCTAGCTTTTGTCAAAGGCTTACTAACAACTAAACTTGATCGGCTTACTTGGAATGGCATTCCCAACATCCTAGCAATTTTTCCTTTATTTTCCTTTTTGGAAATGATCTGTGGCAATTTCATACATGACTACTCAAAAGACATATAATTACAAATTAATAGGTCTGGCGCTATTATAATCTCTCTTTTTTTTTAAACCAAGGGGCACGAGCACAAAAGGCCAATTACTTTGGAGGCCTATAAAACATCGTGTAAGCCCCATGGATAAATTAATTATAGACCTTTGATTTATACTAGTGTTCCTAATCTAAAGTAATTTGCATGTAATAGCTCAATGGCTTTTACAACAATAGGCTTGAGAAAATTATAATAATTTATATAAATATCATATCTTGTCACTTGGCGAAATGTGACAATAGTTCTTAACATGAGTGGTTGATATTGACATTTGCTACCTACTATATAGATTATGGAATGATTCTTATTATGTGCAGCATTGAATAATGGTGCCTAAGATGGACCAAGATACCTAATAGGTGTGAACGCACGGACTTGTATCCACTGAAGACAGCATTCCACGGCATTATTCGGATTGTCTTACCGACAAATGTTTCTTTGTCTATTTTTAAATTTATTGTTAGAGTTTAGATGAGTATGGCGTTCAAGATAAGATAAATTTTTAATTAATGTGCCGGATTGAGGAAATGGCTTTCCACCTACCTAGTCTTTATTTTTATTTTTTTATCTGGAATTTGAAGTATTCGCTTTAGGTTAGCTTTTGTTATAGGCTCAATAAAAAGACAAACTTTGCCGGCTTCCACGAATTGGAGTGGTTGTTTTCCCTTTGCTCAGTAATAATCTAACCCGCGACTACTCATAAGATATATAATTACGTGGACAATTTAAGTGTATGATAGATCTAACCCTCTTTCATCATTATTTTTTTTTTCTTTTTATAATCAGAGCTACGCTAGAGGCCTATAAAACATCTGAAAAGCCTTCATGGATTGATTAAATCTAGACCTTTGACCTGTAAGCTAGTAGTTCAGACCTATATCAATTTGCATGCAATAGGTTAATGGCTTTTATGACAATTGCCCCGTTTGATTTAGCTTTCCCACCAGATTTTGAGCTCCTAAAGCCCTTTGAGAAAAATATTAGGCATTTGGCAAGCATTTATGAAAGCCCATCAATCAAATGTCAGCATTGGGAATGCTAAAAGTCTAAAGCAGGTGGGGACCTACTTTGAGCATTCAGCATCTTGAAAATGCAAGTCCACTTCTATTATTTACTCGTTGACTTTTTTTGGGTTGACCGTTTGTCTTCTCTTCCAATAGCTACCAGGCGTCGGGAATGGCCACCTGAGGGGTGGTGCATCCTTGGTGACTGCCGCTTGGATTCACGCGACCCAAGCGGTGCTGCTTGTGGTCGTGACCCTAGGCAATGTTACCTAGGTCGTTTGAACTCAGGCGATGAACCCAGGCAGCAGCGCCTGAGGGTAGTGTCGCCCGGGTCATTTGAACCTAGGTAGCAGCGGTTGAGGTCGTGACCCTAGGTGACGCCCCTTTGGTCTTGCGAATCCAGGCGGCATTACTTGAGGTCACACGACCTAGGTAGCATTAGGACCAAGCAGCGATGCTTGAGGTCACACAACCCAGGCAAGTGACCCAAGTGATGTTCACCTGGGTTTGCGCAACCCAGGCTACGGCACCTAAGGTCTTGCAATCTCAGGCAAGGTTGGCTACTAGCGGTTGGTCAACAGTTGGTCGGCAGCAAAGTTTCATCAGATTTGATTTTTTTTTTTTTTTTTTTACATTAAGAAAAGCCTTTTGCAAATGTGGGGTTTATCAAATGGTATTTACACCAAAGTCACTTTCTAGTGTACTTTAAAGTTATAATTTGCCAAATACCAAAACATTTGGAAAACCTCTTTAGCCTAAATGTATTTGCATTTTACAAAGCCATTTCCTTAAAATCAAACCAAATGGACCCAATATTCTTGAGAAAAATTATAACTTGAGCTGTGCAAGTACATATTGATATTTATGGGTTGTCATATGGTGAAATGTGACTATAGGGTTTCTTGATATCCTTTCACATGACTTCCACGTTGCACTAGCGCAACTTGATGTAATAGAAATAATGATAATTGTCAAATGCTAAGCCATGATATTCTTTAAGTTTTGCGAATACAAAATTTACCTTATGAATGATATGAAGTTTAAATTCTTATGAATGGTTGGTTATCATTAAAGGTTCGTCCTTTATACGGCGGAGGATCATTCTCTATAATTCAGATATGAATTTAGGGTATGATACATATATAATAAAATATTTTCATGAAATAGAATTGAGAAAAGTCAAAATGGGCACTTTTAACTGCCGGCCTACCAAAAAGGAAAAGAAAACTAACATCTTTATGCTCATGGACAAGTTTTAAATTTTAACGTTAATTAAAGAACCCAAACTTTCTGTTTGTTTCTCCATCGGGCCAATACCCAAAAAAAAAACCCAAACTTTAGGTCCAATTCCAAATCTATCCCGAACTTTTTTTTATCTTTTAAAATACCCTAAACTTTAGATCCAGTCCCAAATCTATCCCGAACTTTTCTTTGTCTTAGAAAATACCCCAAACTTTAGGTTTAGTCCCAAATCTACCCCAAACTTTTCTTTTGTCTCAGAAAAAACCCCAAACTTTAGGTCCAATCTCGAATCTATCCCAATTTTTTTGTCAAAAAGAAAATCATCAATTTTTACTCTAGTCCTAAATTTGCCCATGTTAGCCCTCTGTCCTAGAAACATGTTAGTAATCCCTAATTTTTTTATATCCTAAAATGGTTTATTTTGAAAATAATTTTCTATGACATCTTGCCGATGTGTATTTATTATCTATGTGGAAATGCCATATTAAGTTGGGACTAGACCATGGGTATATTTGAGAACATATCAAAAATTCGTGATCTTTTTAGTACAAATGGAGGGTAAAACCCTAAATTGGTATACCTGTTAATTGCCACGTGTTATCTAATTCAGTAATTTAATAGTAAAATTTAACAGAAACTAATGGATGGTAAATTTTTTTTGTAGGTCACAAAATTAATTTTTCGTAAATTTGTCACATGTGTATATATTTGAGTTCTTCATGGTATTGAATTTTTTTAGACAAAATAAAATTCGGGACAAATTTGGGACTGAGCCTAAACTTTGGGGCTTTTTTTAGACAAAAAAAAATTCGGGGTAAATTTGGAATTGGACCTAAAGTTTCAGGTTTTTTTTTTGGAAATGACCCCATCTTTAACCATGTGGGCCAGATGACTATGACATTACCAATGCACCCTGCGTTCCTCAGGGAGAAAGTCTTTCATAAAATGGGTCTTTGTACCCCAACATCATTTTATATTACCTAAAAGTCCGTGATATGCACGGGAATTGAAGGATTAATTTCGGTTATTTTTCAAAATTAACAAAAACGTTAACACTACACTAACTTTGTGCAAAGCTTTTTAGTAATTATTTACATAAGTAAATATTTTAAGGATAAATTTGGCAAACGTATGTGTTAATTTCTAAAAATAGACATTTTATTGCATCATTTCAAAATTTTCTAGATTATGTATAAAAAAATTACAATGTAGAAATTACATTTCAAAACTTCAAATTACAATAGATTCTTCTTATTAAGATATAGAAAATTTACCATCATATCAAATTTCTCGGAGGTCATTTAAACATCTTCCATGTGTATTATAATTGTCATACTCTTTGCTGTGGAATTCTTCTTTCATATATTAATGTTTGCGAGTGATTTGTAGTCTTGTAAAAAGAAGCATTATCTTTTCCCAATTTGTATATTATGGAGTGTACAAATCGGTGTTCAAAGCCTTGAAAAGTTTTAGGCTTTGTGCATATTAAAAATATAAGAAATGAGGTAATCACTCTAATGATTAAACTATAAATCTTTCGGTGAATTCCAAAGAAGAAAAGAACTACGGACTCATATAGAAACTGGTAAAATTAAAATTATGTGGATCAACGTTGTTGGAAATTTGTAGTTTTTACTCCCGTTTATATTTAAATTTTTCATTCTCAGTCACAGAAACCTAATGGGTAAGAAGATGAATAAGACTTACATAAAATGACATATATTGATATTCTAAGAATGGATATGTTGCTTTCGATTGTGTCAGCCACGAACTAATTATTCAATATCAAGTGCCATGATTCTTTTTTTTTTTTTTTTTAACTTTTCCTCTAAAGAAAATTATTATGATGAAGCAGACCGGTTGAATGGACAATCATGTGGTGCTTTGGAGAGCACCTAACCATCTCTCTATTTGTGCATCAATAATGCCACTTTACTTATAGTTTAGAGATATATTCCACTAACAGAATGTGTTGGATAATCGACGCAATCGTCGGTAAATTTGATCTGTTGATGAGAAAAAGCTGCGTGGATCAGTTATTTACGTCTAATAAGTAATAAATTATTAACTGAAAAATATACATAGTAAACTAAATCTAAATCGTAAAATTGAAGAGATTGGTACGGAGTCCAATGTTTTAAACGGGTCAAATTGACTTTAGTTTATGCAGTAAATGCACTCAATAACTTTTTTAAAATAGATTACCGTACCACTACTGCTTAATGCATACGACTAGCTGTTTCGAGAATTCAATATTTACAACACCACTTGTGTAAGCTAGAGCCACTAAAATTCAATGATTGAAAAGATGGATCTCACACGAGACCCTCCTTATTTAATGTGTACGATCCAATCATCCACGGTAAACCAAATTCATAAGATAAATTTTAGAAATAAGGGAGATGATTGTATTGGTGAAAACGGGTAAGAGTTTTAGTGGGAAAATTGTCCAAAAAGTTCTAAATCTATTGCATTGCGGCAAATTTAGTTTTAAACCTTTTAATTATGGCAATTATATCATAGATCTTTTGATGATTTATAAATTTAGTTATAAACTTTTTAATTGTATTAATTTAATCCTAAACATTATCATGATTTGCCAATTTTGTCCTAATCTTTTTGATGATTTACCAAATTTAGCTGAAAATCATGACATGCCCATCTAGTTAGCACTGGCCATCATAATCGAGCCGATGTGTAATTTTTAATTTTTTTTAAAACTTTTTTCATTTTCCTTTCCTTTTCTTTTTTCTTCTTTTTTTTTTCTTTTTGTCATTTTTTCCTCCACTAGCCATCACTAGGCCTCATCGAGGGCTGCCTTGCTTGGTCCTCACCAGCCTCAAACAAGGGCTGCCCTCGCCCATTCTAGCTCTAGTAAGGCCCTTAGCAATTCAAATTTAGGTTTAGGACTAAATTGGCCTCCATAAAATAGGTTTAAGACTAAATTGGTATAATTGAAAGATTCAGGACTGAATTGGCCACCGTATAATACATTTAACATTTTTTGGACAATTTTTCTGATTTTTAGCCGTGTCCCTAATCCCTTAATTGTAATTGATGATAATTAGTTTTCGATTGTGGGATAAGAATAAGTTCTAATTCAATTCATGATTTTATTTTATAGGTGTAAGAGGAATTTGTCCATCTAATATCGCAAAAATTGACTAGATCCAACGGAAGATTATAAATTCTCAATAAAAATTCCCAACCTTGAATTACTTGTAAACAATTCAAAATCAAGTAAGAACGTGTTGGGTGTCTTAATTTCTTTTCTTTTTTTTGGCTTTGATACCCAACTTCCTTCAGTCGCGTTTCAGGCTGAGCTGAGATCGACGCGTCCAAATCTGATTTCATTGCTAGGATGTGTGAAGTCCAGTTGATGATGACCACTGACCCCGAAGAGAGAGCGAAGCAGAGAAGTTCAGAATTTCTCTTCTTTTAAAGACGAACGCCTTCGCCCCTGAATAATTCCAAATAATTCGCGGTAGAGATACGAAATAATTCCAAATATAATTTGAAGAAGAGCAAAGTGGCAACAATTAACAACACAAGAACAAAGTGGCAGTTCTAAGTTTAAATAGGAGGGTGTCAACTCTGGATTTGTGGCAGAGTTAACAAAATTTATTTGGGATAATTTAGAGAGTTTTTGACTTAGTACGCTCCAAGCAAGTTAAGCTAAAAACAGTCTCACTCGATCAACTCCTAACATTTTCATAGTGGACTTAATGTCAACTTATGCCCTTATAACATGGGCCTTCTTCTAGCTTGTTTCCTCCTTACACATGGTGATACACAATTTGTCGATTAGCTCCTATTTAGCAATATGCATCGTATTCGCTGAGTAAATAAATCACGACAGCAAAAAAATGCATGAAATGGCACATTATTTAATCAAAGGACCACATCAAGCTAAATTTTGAAAGTGAAAGCAAGAAAAGTTGAGACAAATTATTATAAAATAGACAAAAATTTCAAGTATTTCCATTGTTATTACCCCTAAAAAATTATGATATAGTGAAATTTTTATTTTCTTTCAAATTGTTCTTACGTTTACTTTCTGATGTCAACGAGCTACTATTAATTTATGGACCACTGTAATACATATTCCAAGAAACCAAAAGCAAGTTGAAAGCAATGAACAGTTGAAAACTACTGTGCTCGTGCTCCCGAAGATCCTACGTTCTCTCTGCCAAGCCAGTTCCTCCCAGTGCTGTAAGCAACTACAAAAACATCTATTTCTTACGTGCATAGTGATGAATCATTTTTTCACCTGCAGCTTTTCCAATTGGAAGTGATTGTTCGCGGCGGATAAGAGAACTCTCATGGGAGATATTCGGCGAAACTCTCAAGGTGCACTTGTCCGTGCCTCCATTACTAAAGGGTGACTTCCACTGCGATTCAGGCCTATAGGTAAAATCACATGAAGTATATACGCAAAAGTAAAGTCAAGAAAGATATACCTACATGAACTAGTCAAACAATAATAAAAGAAAATTAACACTATAAAACATATATTAGAGAACATCAACCATAGACACAGCCAAGGTTGTCGCATCTCCTAATTAAAGTCTTCTTCATGTACTTAAGCTACAAACTAACATTCTTCTCTTCCTATTTCTTGAAGAGGAAAGACCACAGATAAATTGCCAAATCACTCTCCAGTGAAATCTCTTTTATCATCCCCAAACTGCAAATAAAAATCTATGTGAGTCTTTTGTGAAGACTTTATTGAAGGAGTAACCATCATATTTTTGGGTCGTGTGGAGCGAAGAAAGATATTACAAAGTCATACTTATATTCCGACATAAAATCATCTAATACAAGGCAGGAAGTAATGAATATTAAAAACACTTAATTGTGTATCGGATCACAATGTGACAACATAAAGAATAACAAGTCTAGACCTCTTGGATCTCAATCATATTCACATGCACACAAATGAGAGAATTACTTTTAACCTATATATGACAGCAATAATATCCAAGAGTAAAAAATCACAACATGTTTAACCAGATGTGTAAACAGAGTTCTTCAAAGCTTATATACTTTCAACATTGAAATAAACTAGATCTTTAAATAAGACTAAAATGAGGTATTGCTCTGTATTCATAACGGCAAGATGAAAAGTAATTAAAGGACAAGGAGTGTTTCAAGTAGCATTTAAGGTACCTAGTAAAACAGAAGAATAAAAGTTCTAAACAGTTTAAGCAGACATTTGCGAAACAATTATCCAGTCTCTTTTGAGATGACACGCAAGTCTAAGGTGGCAAAAGGACATGATAGTCCGACAAAAAACTATGACCTTTTCTCTTAATCCACTGCAGCTTCAAATTTAATGCCAAGTGCAACTTCCAATTGGGTGAGTGTTAAAATTTATGGCACAGCCTGAAACCTCCAACAAGCAAACTTAGTTCAAGAATGTGTTGTCAAGACTATTAATTTAGATGCAATCTCAAATCCAACTTCCATCCATAGTAAAAAGGAATGCCACAAGGGAAAGCCAGTATTTTACGGGTTCTCCATTGTGGTTAGGAAGACTCAGACATTTGGGAGAGTGAGAAAATAGATAGCAGAAAATTTATGGATTTAACCCCGCAAAACACCAATTCATCTACCAGAAACATAAAAGAAAAAGAAAAAAAGGAGACAGACCTTTTAAGATACTGAAAACTGCAAAATGAAGAGTTGACTAATCCCTATTAAAAGAAATTGTTTCCACTTCTCTTGCAATTCATAAGCAAACATCAATAACTGAGTCAAATGTGCTGGTCCATTAAAATTTTATTGTGCTTTTGCGACAACCAGTTTTACGCCAGCATTGCCTTTGAGCTGCAGTAACTCACAAAACAATCCTTTCAGATACAAACTAGCAAGTGAATTGCACAATAAGTTAAAGCCAGGACTTAATATTTTCGAAGAATGACAAATTATACCTTCAAGGCTTTCTCCATGGCTAGAGAGACAGCATTTGTAAATGCATCCCCCGTGCAATTCAACAGTGACCAATTAATTCCATGCTAGTAGCAGAACAGTAAGAGACTAGTTTAAAAAGGGTCATGAATTCGAAATATATAAAAGCACGAATAATTCAAACAAATTGAGATAAAGTCTACAGCAACATTATATTACGAGGACATTGACAAAAACTGGTCAAGTAAAACCACAGCCATGTTGCCAAAAGAACATATACCCTGAAAACACACAAGCTACATGCTAGAGGGATTGTGAACTGAGAGAAATGTTGATTAATTTCTTCAAACCAGGATATGCACAAAGCAGCCTATGCATCCGTAACACGCACAAGTACCTTCAGACGTTGTATGGATAGGAATATCTGTACATGGTACATACAAATAGGGTAAAGCCTACAAGAGAAAAAAAAAAAAAAACATAATTTAGAACCAGTACGAAAAAAATGTACAAGATATTGCCGTCTCATAAGCTATGCCATGGACAAGCATCATGTACTTTTCACAATAGATTGCTTGGAGCCACGTAAGCTCCTCATTTGTTATTTAGACATTCAACTAGTGTCCAGCCAGTCAAAGAAAGTAGACTATTGCCAATATGGTGCCTCTTGCGAGCAGAAAGGGGAAGAAACTTTCTCTATCCTGAAATTGCCTTTTATCTTGTAGCATATACCTCAACTCAAGTCTGTAAACCCATGCTGGTTTAAATTCTTCATCGGCAGAAAGGAAGTTACTTTCATTGCTCCACAGCTCAAGGGGGGTAAAGCAAGTACTTGGAACAATTAAAAAACTACAAATAAACAAGGACTGCACTCACCTTATGCACATGTAAGCAAGTTTTTGACCAGCAGGAGTTGAACCATATACTCTTATTACAGGAACCTCATTCACTTTTTCACCTTCATCAATCAATCATGAACAAGATTATGAACATACAAAAGTAAATATTTGTAGCTAAATTTCTAGCTACTGTATAGTAAATGTAACTGTTATTTTTGCAGGTTAAAGGTCAAATCCTCGCACAGAATTTTAAAGATTGACATGGCACTACGCCACATAAAAACTGTAAGCGCACCTTCTTCTCTTTGCATCAGCAACAAAAAAGCGAATTTCAAATACGTCATCATCAAGACAACTACACTCTCCAAACAAAAAGTAATCTTCAGTCTAGGGAAGAAGACCGTGAGTTGAACAATGCCCACCAAATATTAAGAAAAATATTCAATACTCTCTGGATTTTCTAAGCAACCAAACCAATCATGTAATAAATTATCAAGACACCAATGTGCTGATTCCATGACTCTTGCTACAATTTTAATTAATCCTTATGTATATCCATGCCAAGCAATTACTTAACATCAATCCAGCAGCCCCAACAAGAAGTCCGAATAAGACATCCACGGACAAACTGATAAGTTCTTCATAACATAACACTAAGCCAAGCATATTCCTTGCACTCATAAGAAAGCAAACAAACTTTTGTCTGCAATGCAGTAACTGATTAAGTCCTACTATAGCAAACAAAATTAACAGCTTCCAGATTCAAACCACAAGCTTCTCTGGCATTTCCTACTCATCACTAGATTCCATAATCAAAGAAGCGAACACAAAAATTATGCTTCAAAAGATGAGAGTAGACTCTTATTCTTTTTTTTACCAAAGACGCATTACATACATTTTATTACAATAAAAACATAGAATAACTTCAAAAGCATCGCTATTCCTAGGAGAAGACAACATCAAGACCCATTCTAAGACCCCAACTCAGTCACAGCTCCAGGAAGCAGCAAGACCCAACACCATTACTGTGTGGCAACTACCTATTACCATCACGGGCACAGTAAAAAAAGTCTTTCCATATGTTTTCGTGCTGCCCCTAATGCCCATATTCCCAGTCTCATTCTTTTTTACTAAAGACACGTTAGATACAAATTATTACCATGAAAACATAAAATAACTTCAAAGGCACCGCTGTTCCTAGGAGAAGACAACGTCAAGACCCATTCTAAGACACCAATTCAGCCACAGCTCCATGAAACGGCGAGACCCAACAACGTTCCCACCCGCGGCTACCTATAACCGTCGCGGGCACAGTAAAAAAACGAGTCTTTTCCATCTGTTTTCCCGCTTCCCCTCTGGGAGAAGACGATATCAAGACCCATTCTAAGACACCAATTCAGCCACAGCTCCATGAAACAGCAAGACCCAACAACGTTCCCACGCCGCGACTATACATAACCGTTACGGGCACAGTTAAAAAACGAGTCTTTTCCATTCATTTTCATGTTCCCCCTACTGCCCATATTCCCAACCGTCCGAACTGCCGGTACCTTGAAAGCTGATGTAACAAACATCGACGGCCGGGATCGGGCGCGCCATGTAGTAGCCGATGGACACGACCCGGACGCTGAAAATCGCGGGGTCCTTCTCCGGCCCCGACGCCGCTGTACTGGGCTGCGAACCTTCTTCCTCCGTCGGGAGTGGCGGCTCCTCCATCTGCGGAAACCTTCCCACGACCCTCGCTGGGGAAAAGCGCCGGAACCCAGGGCGCGGTTAGCGCGAAAGTCGATCGCCGGCGAGAGATCGGAGGCGCTTGCTGGTGTTTAACCGACCGCGCGAAAGTTAAGAGCGTCTTCTCCAAGCTCTTTCCATTTTTCCCCCTCTCTCTTGTTCTCGTGCAGTGCAGTAACGTAAGGCCAGAACAGGAAAATTGACTCCGAGAAAACTCTTCGGGCCGATTTGATTATTATAAGTTACCTCCGAAACTGTTATTTTACTACTGTCAAATATAATGATAGATTCCGACCAAAAAAAAAAAAAAAAAAATAACGATGGATTCGGTCGAAAAATATTTAATGATAGATTAAAAATTGGCTTTAATCTATCTTATTAATTGGTTTTATATACTAAGCAAATGCTAGCAAAAATGTTCGATTAGAGATATTAGCTATTAATAACTGAGCAACCAAATTATAATTTTATAACTTTCAAATAGATTAAGAAATAAGAGTATTGAAAACATTAAAACTTTTAAAAAGTGCAATCAAATTAGAAAATGTATCATAAATGTACAATTGAATTTTAAAATTTTTAAAAAATACAATCAAGTTTTAAAACAGATTAATGACTTTAATATGAATTAAGATTTGTGTATCAGTCGAATCAAAACTAGTTCATAACTTAATTAAAGAAAAATTTGTGTATCGCTTGAATTAGGATCTATAACTTCATAAAAGAATTAATGACTTTAATATGTTGACAACTTGTACGACTAAATATTTATAAATTATAGAAATGAACAATCATTTTGGAATAATCAAACAAACCCCAGTATTTTTTTTTATGAAAGTTTGGGTACAAACATGTCGCAAGCCAAATACGTCGCTGATCTTCTTCTTTTTTTACAAACTGTTACTAAACAATATTTTTGAACTTAACCATCGTCCGCGGTGGCGTAGCTGGCCGAGCTCTCTTCCCTCACAAAAGGGAGGAGTTCGAATCCCAGAAGTGTCGCATTCGCACGACTCACCCGCGGCTAAGTCTATAGTGGTGGCTCAATCCCAGAAGTGCCGCTTGGTGGAATTATACAAGTGCATTATACAAGGTTCTATCCACAGAGTAATGGGAAAACAAGCTACTCGACGCTTGGAGTTGCCCCAAGAATGCAAAGAAACAGATGCGGCTTGGTGGAATTGAAGATTCACACACATGGAGAAATAGGTTCAATTTCAGTCCCGTGCTTCAAGCTGCCATCACCATTCATTTCATCTTATTAAAGCAGCCATAATGTTGCCTAACCATTTCATTTAGGCCAATCCCACCTGTCTCTCCCACCTAAGGTCTTTGGAGAATTTCAAGAGTGCAGCCCTTGGGTCACCATCAGAGATAGACAAGTAGTACTGAGCAGTCCCATCATCAACCTGCACGCTCCTCCTAAGCGAGTCGAGTATTCTCTTCTTCCCTCGTTCAGAGGTTGTCCTCTTTAGCAAAGAACTTATCTCTATGTCCCGGACGCCTTCTGGGTAAAGCACGGCGACTTCCCTCTTTGCATGGTTATCTCGCTCTATGCAGCACGTGGAATCGATAAGAATGTCAGGGTTGCTTATGGGGATTAACAATCTCTCCCTCGAATATATACCATGATCACTCATCATGTTGTTCAAGCGCTTTATGTCCATGACCTGACAGCACAAAAGAAATTCTTGAAGCATGTGACATGCGGTGTAGACAGGCACAAAAAGGATATGCTTGACAGAAACATTGAAGCAGGGAAGAAAAAAAAAATTTCGGGGAAGCCATTCTAAAAGTAAGTCTCTGCCAACAGTTATCAAAACATTGAACCCGGAGAGATCTAACTACATCACATCATTATTGACACTTCAGGGATTATTATGACTACAACCATGGAAAATTTCCACATAGACATTCATTTCCTAGTTGCACAAACAATTTAAATTCTGCTCTCAGAATTTGAGGTTCACGTTCAACCATTTCGATGAATCAATACCACCACTGCAGAATCATCTACTATTTCTATGTCAATGTTATTAAGTCAGAGGAACTATCATGAGTATCACAAAGTGCATTGCCCATCATTTCACACTGATCACTTGCAAAATCTGAGCATCATTTAACCTCGTGTGTTCTGGCAACTAAGAGATTGTGATTATCTATTAAGATAATCAATATATAGTCGTCAATCAAGCATATCTTTTTGCTATTAGTAACCGGAGATGCTTCTTGCTTGGCAAACTTAAGAAAACCTATGCTCCCTAAGACATAACATAATGTTTTACATGAAGAGCACCCTATGCTCCCTAAGACATAACATTTTTGTCCAAGCCCCAACCTTCCTCCATACCTCCAGAAGAAACCACGACAGTAACTTCCAAGTGTAACCGTTTCCTTTTCCTTCTTTATATTTCAGGTTTCACTAAAAGATGAAGTCACTCCAAAATTACAAAATTCGTATGTCAATTAGTCTGGCCTTCTCCAATGGGAATAAATCTATAAGATTTGCAATAGTAAATTCCATTGAGCATCTATCCTACCACCTATTTGATACAATATAGAGCAACAGCGTAAAATTATAACTAACCCCACTCAATGGGATAAATTTGTCATTAACGTTTAAGTCATTCAACCGCCAGCCTGCACAAAGAAGCTATGAACATCATCAAATGATATGTACACTGTGTAGCATCTTGTCGACATTTTTCTTCTCCTAGTAAATTCCCCAAGCCAACCTTTATCAAAGCGGCTAGAACCCAATCGAATGGAGATATAAAAGAGCCATGCCCAAAATTGAACAAAACTATGTACTTAGACAATCCTGCACCAATCAACAGAGCTATCCAACTTTGGCTGTTATGATGAAGGAATGACAGAATGATTCTTCAAGGAGAAAAGCCTCTGCAAAGACCTGATAATCGTCGCTAGCTGTACAGCATTCCTCAACCAACAAGTCCTCAGCATTCTTCGGGATTCGCCATTTTAGCAATCAAACTCAGGATCACAAATTCGTATATTATGAAAAGCACCTAACCCCCAACCCATCTTCTCAGCGCCAATTAAAAACCAAATAGACAATCTATGCTGGAGAAGAAAACCAGCCAGAAATTCCATGAAAATTCACAATAAGGCTCCCAGCTTCCGTCCACTTCACTAAAACGGACCCACCCACGTCTAACCCTGGCTACACATGACCACATGCAGAACAAACCTACATGACTTCCGAAACATCAGAAGGATACTACCAAGAAACCTTCTTCGTAAAGTTTCAAAAGCTGTAGCCGTACACACCACTTTAGCTAACTTTTAAATGAAATCGCAATCCATTTGTTCTTCAGAATCAGCTGAAAGTGAATCTCCATCGAAAATGCAGCGCCAAAGCATGTCATTTGCAAATGTCAAACGGATCTATTTAGATCACATGTAAAATTTTTCATGACGTTTTTATAAGTTTGATTATATTTAGCTTTTGGTGGAAAAATATATATTCTTTTTTACATTTTGAATAACACGAACATAAAAGCTTTTGAAAAGTTTAGATCAATATGAATTAAAAAGTTTCAAATGTTACGTTCCGTAGAGGCTTAAAAAGGCATGATAAAAAAAAATAATTGCTAAAACTTAAATGAAAAATCGAATATATTCATTATAACATTAGTAATCTTTTAAGTACTTGTAAAATTTCGAAGAAATTGGTGATTTGCTAATTTGATTTGATATGTCGAAGCCAACAGAAAAAAGGTGGAGCGAGGGCCATTTCTGCGATCCCGTGCTTTTGCGCACTACAACTTTGTCATGTTTTTCCTTAGCCTTTGGATCCAACTGGTTTAATATCAGCCGTTTGATTAATATGTGTCGTCAGCGTTTCTGGATCACTCCCGTTGGTGGAAAACTCGTGGAATTGCCCACTCAAAGGTGCCAAATCACGGCATTGCCCTTCCTTTGTTTATCGCCTACTTCAATTTTTCTTCCACCGTTCCCTTCTTTCCAAACAACATACGTTAATAAAAATTTTAATCAGTGCATTAACACTGTCGCAGTTTCTTTATATAAGCTGCTTTTTATAGAATGACACATATTCAATTTTTATTTTAAGCATGTAGATATATTTCATAAATAGTTATGCTCCCATTTTGAGATTATCTATGTTAAAAAAAAAAAAAAAACGTACATTGACCGTGTATGTAATATATATTCTCTTCCAATGGCTTTTATTTTGTACAATGGCAAAATATTTTTTTTTTGCACAAATAGGCTTTAGATAATTTTTTTGGCACAAATAATTAAGATTTATTTTCTCTCTTGTTTTATTTTGTACAATGGTGATATATATATATTTTGGTGGTGTTTATAACCTGCCGAGTGGCCGCGACTTCAATATTTATTAACTTGTGTATTGACTTCTCACTAGCTGGTGACCCTGCTTGCAATGAGTTCAAGCAACTAGCCCATCTTTTATTTAAGAATGGTATCGGGAGCATGTGCCTTTAGCAAAAGACAAGTAATCATCTTTTGTTTAAGAATGATATTGGGGAGAATGCACATTTTTATTATTTTTTAATAAAAAACATTTGTTCGTTCCAGTTATCTCTGACATGAGTTGCATCGATCATGTGCATTCACATGTTAGATTTGTAAATTTTCTCCTCTCTTTTTGCTTTATAATTTTTTTTTAAATGAAAAAAGGGATATACCTAAAGTGGTTGACCGTCTGTACGTTCTTCAATTTTTCAGCACCATCCATGTATTTGCTTTTACCATAAGTTAACTGTGAACAAAAAAATATTAAACTTAAGTGAATTGATAATTCTAGTTTTGATTTAATTAAGGATTGAAGTGTACATATATGTCTATGTTTATATGGATGTAGATGTATTTAATACTGCATCATGTCTACATGGAGATTTGAGTGTTGGTCGTCGGTTCATAAACATATGATAAAAGAGTCACTTTTTTCTTGAGCCACCAGAAAAGGCTAGCATGGCTTGAATACTTTACATTAGAAAAAAAGAAGGAAAGAGACCCGTTCAATTATTTGGTTGTTACGATTATAAGTAGCCCATCTTTTGCCTTTAGCAAAGATAAAGCAAAAAGAGTAGCCCATCTTTTATTTAAGAATGATATTTGGGAGCATGCGCATGATCCCGTTGTTTTGTCAAAGATCTTAATAAAAGTTCATTGACAGTGAATGGTATTTGTTTTTCTGCCCACTTGTGACTTTATTATGGGGCCAATTCCATAAAAAAACACCAACTTTAACTATTTTCCCAAATCTGGCCCAAACTATATTTTGTTCCAAAAAAAAGCCCAAACTTTTAGTAACATCCCAAATCGGCCTCCGTTAACCATCCTTCCATAGTCACCGTTAGTGGCGTTTTCTTCGTCCTTCTGCTCATCAAGTCACTCTCTTTGATATCCTCCGACTAGAGTCACCGCCAAGCTTGACATCCGCGCGTCCACCGCCGATGCCCGTCCAAGCCAACACTACACGTCCAAACCAGACCACCCCTCCGTCGTCCTTGTTGTTAGCTTCATCTTCGCCGAAAGGAGTCCTCCATCTCCATTGTCTTTGTGGTCATCTTTACCCGTTTTTGGCCTGAGCAAATGGCCAAAAATCTGGAAAAAATAGAAGTCTTCAGAAAGAAAAAATCTGGGGAGAAATCTTTGAGACAAGGAAGGGGCAATGGGTGTCTTGGCTTGTCTTTTTAGCCAAAAGATTTGATATTTAGAGGAGTTTACAGAGCAACGTGGGTCAAAAATCAGTGGGTCTCTTGGCTTGTCTTTTTGACCAAACATGGAAGACATGGCCGCAAACAACTCGAGTTATGCAGAATCTGTGGAAGCTGGGTTATGGGAAATCTATGGAATCTTGGGGGAAAAAGAAAAGGAAACCCAGAAAATTGAATGCTAAAGGTTTCCTTGTATTCATTGCAGCTCATTGCTGGAATAGGAAAAAAAAAGAGAAACCCATACCTGAATGCTAAAGTTGATTGAAATTCACAATCTGCTCGCGAGGCTATTCGTCTGTCTTAATCTTCCCGACGGCCAACTCTAGATCTGAAACAAAGCCCCGTCCATGGCTGCGACAAGCGAGGTCGAAGTAGGAGGAAGAGACGAAATAAAAAAAGACTTTGGTGGGTCGATAACCCACCGTCGTCCTTGTGTCGTCCTACTCTTCTTCGCCGTCGTTCTCGTTGCCCACGCCGCCGCGCCCATCTCCTTCACCGTTCGCTTCCTCCTGGCTTTGCATGCCGTCTTCCTCCTCTTCTTCCTCGTCGTCTCCTTGCCGTCCTCGTCGACAGCGACGGGGACACCGGCCTCCTTCACAACCCTAACTTTCTCGTCCTCTTCAAACTTGATCTCCTCCTCCTCGTCGGAATCCATCGTCGCAATCATGACCTCACGCTTGCTGGGACGAGAAACCGGTGATTTCTCGGCTCGATTCCAAACAAAAACGAACGGAAAATCTTTGAGAAAATGGAAAATAATGGGAACAAATTTTTTGGTGACTTGGAAATGCCTCAGAGATGACTAACGGTGACTATGGAAGGATGGTAACGGAGGTCAGATTTGGGATGCTACTAAAAGTTTGGGCTTTTTTTTGGAACAAAAAATAGTTCGGGCCAGATTTGAGAAAATGGCTAAAGTTGGTGTTTTTTTTTATGGAATTGGCCCCTTTATTATGTGCGTTCACACGCCAGATTTGAAAATTTTCTTCTCTCATTTTATTTTATTATTTTTTAACAAAAAATAATATATTTAAAATAGTTGATCATTTGTGCGTTGTCTATTATTTTTACACGCTAGGGTTTTCTCTGCGAGTTCTCTCCCTTTGCGCCTCCCTCTCTCTCTACCCTCCTTCTCTCTCCGACGAACAGGATCGCGACCTCCCTCTCTCTCTCTCTGCCCTCCCTCTTTCCGACCGGCGACCCACCGCGCGCAACCGACGGATCACTGCGCGGGATCGGCGAGAGGACCGCGAGCAACCGACGAACCACCGCACGGGATCGGCGAGAGGACCGCGACCTCCCTCTCTCTCTGCCCTCCCTCTTTCCGACCGGCGAACCACCGCACGGGACCGGCGAACCACTGCGCCGCCCCTCCGGCTCCAGATCCGGCCCTGAATTGTCCGTCCCTCGCGTCTCTGTCTGCCCTCCCTCTCTTCGACGGCGAACCAGCGCGTGACCGGCGAACCAATATTTTCTCCTTGCGGAGAAGCAACGAAAATATCTTTGAAGTCTACAGCGAGGTAGTCTTACCGATTTCGAGGAAGGAAGGTTTATTTCGGCGGTCTTGGTCAAGAAGGTGAGGGTAAAAAAGCAGTACAATTGCCTCGTGAAAAGACGCGCAATCTTGTCACGCAATCCTCTCCACAGGATCGCGCGTCTCCTTCGGGGCAAGAGGTTCGAAGTAAAGCTTTATTAAGAGTCCCGAGTGCTCGTGACCCAGGAGCAGAAACGCCAATCACCATAAAGTCACTTGAGACGCTCGTCTTTCGCTCTGAGATATCTGGCTTTGATAGCTCTAGATTGAGGCGTGGAAGTGGTCTCAAAATTATGCTGCTTTTGAGGCTCGGACACGACTTGATGTGCTTTAAGGTAACTCCTTTTTAGACATTAAAGCCCATCCGAGTAATTCCGTCTCTGCATCACTCCTCCAGATGAGCCGGGTAGTCTATAATATTTTGATAGAAGAAAATAAAAACATTTGATTATTACTCATTGCATGACATCCAACATCCTTAAAAACATGCACAATATAACATGTGAAATTCCATCGACGTTTTCAAAATCACGGCCGTCACATTTATTGCTGATTTTTCTTACTACGTTCCCCTTATTCAAACTGATAAGTATGAGCAGTTGGACTGGTTAAACCCGGTGGAATTTGATAGTTCTCTCTCTCTCATATTTCTCACTTTCTGTATGTTTTACATCTGGCCTCTCTCTTGCAGAACAATTCAAGGCTATCATCTACAGTCCGCACTCGCTTTCTTTGTTCATTTCCCTCTTGAAAGTTCCCGGCGAGGCTTATTTAGGGTCTTCTCTCTCCGATCTCGCACGCAGAAGGTAATCGCTTTTTCATCTCTTATTAGCGTGTCATTTCTGTTGATTCGTTGCGGCTGAACTAGCTTGTTTTGGGCTCTTTTTGTCTGATGTGGGTGGCTGTTAACTTGGTGTGTCACCAGCTTATAATTGACTTACGTAGAAAAGAGAAGCCTTTGCTTTCGACTGTAGATGTGACTAATCATGTGGCCTCACTGTCTCATTGTTCGTTTGCATCGTAATTCAGCGTCGATCCTTTGCTAAGAAATGAAATAGAAAAGAAAAAGTAATAGGGCGGTTCACGGCAAGTTCCAAGATCAAGGGGGTTCAATTTTCAATTCCGAAAATTTAGAACATGCTCTGATAGGTGGGTTTCAGGGTTTTGGTCAAGAATCTACACACTCCGTAGCCAATCATCCATAAAAGCAAGTACTCTCTTAATCAGATTTTATTCACAATTTTGCCTTAGACAATTATAGGACATTCTAGACAAATAATATGTTGTCTTCCTCAAATTATTGGACTATATAATCCTAAAAAGTATATTGCCTTTCACCTCTAACTCATTTTCTTCCAACAAAGTTTTGAAAATTGACGAAGTTAGTTACCCCAAAAAGAAGGTAAAAAGAGGTTGAATTGAGTAATGAAAAAGTATAGTTCACACACATAAACGACAATAGCTATCATGCGAAGGTCAGAGCATTTTTAACTCTATTGCCACTTCCTCAAACGAAAAATCTCCAGTTGCTACTTTTTACCTGCTCTCAAATCAGTGATAGCTTCAGTCATCATCACAATACAAGACAATACCAAAATCCATGGTATGATGCTTCTTAAGATCTTTTATGTTAGAGAAAAATAAACTAATTGATCTTTAACGTATACACATGAAAACATTTAAAGAAATTGAACTATACATGTTTATTAGGACTCTCACTTCGCTTTATATCTCTCATATATTTTACCTTTTTGCTACAAACTATAAGTTCATTCCTTAAAATGTAATTTATCAATTTAATCTGACTTATCACGAATTTAGCCTATAATTCTATTCTACGTCTATTTAATTGTATTAAAAAAACTTTGCAATGATATTCTCAAGGTGGGCCCTCGAGGAAAAATGGGGCACGCACTGAAGGCCATTCTTTTCAAACCTTGGTCCTCTCTGAATTTTCCTCAGCAGTTTCCCTTTATTTTCTTCTCTTCTGCTCCTCCTTCGATCAAATCATGACCTAATTTCAAGTTGTTCAGACTAGGGCAAAGTCAGAGCAAGGCAAACAAAGGGATGCACCGTATCGCTTCCGGTCGTTCCTTTGCTATGCTCGTTGCACTGATTCTTTTCTCTATGCTTGTATTCTATCATCTCAAGAGGAAGAATGTGAGTGCAGAAAAAGAGAGCACTAAGGAGCATTCGCTTCTTCTTTGGTGTCATCTAATAAATGACAGTTCTATTCTACAGATAAAATGTCGATCGATTATTTAAATTTCAAAGTTTGAAGAGAATAACTCAGTGGTGTTATATTAGGTTAAAGTGAATTTGTTTTGCGTGACATTGCTAATACTTAAGGTCAACGGGGAACAAATATAAGGGAAATAGCAAAGACCTTTTGTTCATCTCTGTCTCATTACCAAATTCATTTAGAATATGACAATTTGAAATTAAAACGTAAGATCACAATCCTAATCACTAAGTAGGCACTTTCTTCGTATCTTCCACACATTTCCAATTTCGTTTGGACTCATTTATCAGCTTTTAAATGATTTATCAAATTATGATTTTTAATAATCAAACAAAAACAGAGCCTTTGCTTATTTATTTTAATGAATGCAACTTGCTTGTACACAGATTCTAGCTTTTTATAGCCCAAGAAAGAATTTAACATCGTGAGCGGACCAAGCCAACATCTTTTGACTGGACTAGAGGGTGAGATACAAAAGAAGATAAGGCAAGGACTAAAAGCATCTGCAACTGCTTCTGTTCAATCAATTAAAATTTAATTGAAGATTTTGTGTTAATCTGTTCTTGCTTGGTAAATAAATTTTGGTGGGGTCAAGACTTATGAATGATCATGTTTTTTTTTTATTATAAATAATTGTGTTTAAGCATAATTTCCGAGAGTTGGCTGGGGCAGGGCACCCTTAGCCCCTTATTAAATCCGTCCATATTGTCAGACATTTTGGATGTGGCAGGAGAACTAAACAAGGAGAAAACTCAGGAGGGCATTGGGAATATATACCGCTGAGAAAGTTGATAACTTAATCAGTGGAGGTTAGGGAAATGAAGAAAATAAGAAAAATAGAGAAAACCATTAGTAATGAGGGCGAGGATATGGACATGGATGACCCATTTAGCAAGAATGGTTCGGGAAGGCCTACCATTGCTGGGGGAGAGCTCACTCTCATTTTTTTTTTTTTTTGGTTGGGTCAAAAGCTAACTCTCATTGAGATTGCGCGAACGAAAATGCTTAGAGAGAAAGAGTTTGCCTATTTTGGCTCTTCACTTTTCTAATTTTTAAATGACAATTTCTTATTTAATGACTCACAAATTTGATTGCTATTTCCTATAAATTGTTTCCTTTTCAATTGATTACGAAGATTTGATATTAGATTTTATGAATATCAATAATTAGCACTTTGATGAAGGCAGAGATCAACTTATATGCATGTGCTTTCAAAGGTATGATTGGAGCAAATATGAAAATTTCCGAGAGGACCCAAGTGCATATGACCTTAATAAATCTGAACCTTTGTTATTATTGAGTCTCATTTGAAAACCACTTACTATAAGAGTTAAGATTCATTAGGGGCATATGCATTTGAGAATGGCTAATGAAATATAGGCATCGACATCTTAGCTTTAGTTAATTTTATATGTAGGCGACATGTTTAATTTGTAACCAACCAATAAGAGACAATTAATGAAAATCTCCTCGATTAGGAAAGTCCATGCATCAAGAGGATAAGGTCCATGGGAAAGAGAAGATGTGCATTACGCTGCTCCAAAACAACAACTTGTAATATTGGATTAATCAATAGACACCCCACTAAGAAAACTCATTCAGTAAATATTGTGTACATTCGGAAATCAGGTGCTTTCTATCTAGCCTTTTCACTTGTTTATCTACATCTTTTAGTGGAGCAGAAGGCATCTTCTCTTCATTAAACATTTTAGTGTTAGTAATCGTTCATAATGCATGTGCTCTGCACCAAAGATTAGGAGCCTTGACTATAGAGCACGCATGTAGAGATGAAGATTAGCCATTCTCTTCTTGTCCATGAGTGGACACAACCCAATGATGTTGCCTTGACGAGAGGGCGCGGTCCATTGGAAAGAAAAGATGCACGCCTAAGTCAATAACTTTTACTATTCAATTAGTCAACAGACTGACTTGATCATTAAACATTTTGGAATCGAAATCGTTTAGAAATCATATGCTCTGCTCCCAAAAAGCACGTGCTCTGCCTTTTCATTTGCTTATCTACTTCTTCTTGTGCAGCAGGTTGGCATCCTCTCTTCATTTTTGTCTATAAGATTTCTATGGGGAAAGGGCAAAGTCTGAGCAAAATAAAAAGAAAAAGAAAAAGAGCGCAAAAAAAAGAAGCACCGAGGGAGAAAAAGAGAAGGATTGCTGAGAAAGAGATCACTGATGGAGCATCTGCTTCTTCGTCCTTCACTTTGATACCCACGGGAGGAGGTAGTGATCAATACGATGTGTTCTTGAGCTTTAGAGGCTCCGACACTCGCAAAGAATTTACTGATCACCTCTACCGCAGTCTGATCAATGTAGGAACTGTACCAATTTCTGTGTTCAGGGACGATAACAGCCTTGAAATTGGTAAGAATTTTAATTCAGAGATTCTCAATGCTATCACGCAATCTAAGATTTTGATCCCCATCATCTCTGAAAATTATGCTTCGAGCAAATGGTGCCTCCGCGAGCTAGTACGCATCATGGACTACCAAAAGAGCATGTCGCACACAGTGGTGCCCATTTTTTACAAAGTCCTCCCATCAGATGTGCGGTATTTAAATGGAAATTTTGGGGAGGCCTTCCGTTCGCGTAAGAAGCGTTTTGATAAGGAGGACATTCAGGAAGGTCAACGAGCCCTTACAGAAGTGAGTAACATAAGTGGATGGGAATCTGAGAAATTTGCTAATGGGTACTTACCTTCTGCCTGCACTTTTTTTTTCCGCCTAAGCATTGTTATTTAGTGAAACCAATGTCATATGGATGAACTGCTTCCACTACAAGCTTACAAACATCCCAAAATGTCCCAATGAATAACCATAATGGCCCACAGACTATAAATACTTGTACTCCCTAATTTTTCCCCTGAAAACTACACTAACAACATCTAAAACCTTAGGATCCCTTACTCAGTCTTCCAAAGCTTGGTAATTGCCGGATAAATCGACCTCCTATTGCTTCACACAGATCATGTCTAGGTTCAAGACCTGCTGTTGCCAGTAACTTTCATTGTGAGGTGATCTATATGTTAATTATAAGTCCTCCATTTAGGCCCGAGGGATACGCTGGCCTTAGAGGGAGAACATCTTCTCCTGAACTTTTTGTAACCAAAATTATTGACCTATCCTTCAACTAGCAGTGACCATAAGCCTTATAAGAAAACACTTCCAAAAAATCTTAATTTGCTAGGTGCACCACCTTATCTTATTTCAATAAGATCTATCTATAAGAAGAAAAAGAAGGGGAAAAATGAAATGACTGCTACACCATCATCCTATATTGTCATTCGTAAAACCAAAACATTTTGCATGTTAATTGGTTGCATCCATCCTTCACATATATGTGGGTGTCTTTTGATGAGATTACGCAAAAGTATGAAGTTATGATGAGTTTTTTTGTTTAACAGGCAGGAAGGAAAATTAGTGGAAGAAGTTACCAAAACGATTCTAAGCCAGTTGAGACATCAGTATCAGCTTGATGTTCCAAAGCACCTAGTTGGAGTTGACAATCATGTCAACAAAATTAGGAATTGGGTACACATTCCTACTAGTCATGCTCGAATGATAGGAATATATGGCATGGGTGGGATCGGTAAAACGACTCTTGCCAAGGTCATTTATAACGAGCTATCAAATATCTTTGTGGATCATAGTTTCCTTCCAGATATACGGGAAATAGCTAACAACAATGGTATTCCTTATCTACAAAATCTATTAATTAAGGAAATACTGCAAATGGAAAATGGTGTTTGTAAAGTTGATGATGGAATTAATGTGATCAAATCTAGATTTAAAGGAAAAAAGGTTCTCATTCTTTTGGATGATATTGATCACCAAAATCAGCTAGATGCTTTGGCTAGGGAACGTGATTGGTTTACTGCAGGAAGTATCATCATTGTTACAACTAGATACGAATCTATACTTAATCAGTCTGAGTTTGATGTGGACTACAAGTATGAATTGAAAGAATTAGATGAGGTGCATTCTTTGCTTTTATTTAAAAGACATGCATTTCGCATGGGCCATTGTCCGAAGGATTTTGAGGGTATCTCTAATGAAATCTTATCTACCATGGGTGGGCTTCCCCTGGCTATCAAGGTCATAGGTTCATACCTATATGGAAAAGTAGATAAAATGGTATGGCAAGATATATTGGAGAAATTAAGAACCGAACCAGATAGAGATGTCCAAAAGACATTGAAGATAAGTTATGATGCATTGGAACCTACACAAAAGGAGATTTTTTTGGATATTGCTTGCTTTTTATTCGGTGAAGAAAGCGAATATGCCATTTACATGTGGGAGGATTGTAAGCTTTTTCCATATCTTGGAATTGAAGAGTTGAAGCTGAGGTGCTTAATAAAAATTGGAGATCGTGGTGAGTTTAGGATGCATGACCAATTGAGAGATCTTGGAAGGAGCATCTTTTGCCAAGGACAACCACCTGAGAGATGTCTGAAGCCATGGCTCAGTGATAAAACCGTGAGATATTATTTTAAATTTAAGGGAAAAAATGACATGCAAATGCAGGTAACATATGGCTCTCTGGCTCTCTCTCTCTCTCACTCATAATTCCATAAATTTAATGTGATCCAATTTAGTCTTTTATCTTGTATAAGTAGATACCCCTGCTCTTTAGGAAAAAATCTATTCATACCCATTTATGTCCCCCGCAGATAAATTGTGATAATAATTGGATTATAAGTGTCCCAAGGATGAAAAAGTTACATTATTTGATCCAAATTCATTGATATAAATTACATCTGTCAAAAACTTAATTTTGCAATCAATTTAAGATTCTTTAACTACGATTCTACATTGAAAATCTCGCTCACCAAAAGCATGTAATTTTATATCTACTTGAAACTATTGATAATCTAAAAGACTACAATAATTTAATTAAGATGAAGCATATACAACATAGATAGAATAAATGAAGATGTTTTGAATTTTCATTCAAAACGGTAATGTACAACATAAGTTGATTATAATAACTAATAATTAACCAAGTCAGTTGTGATAAAGAAAAATTTCACACTCATCATAGGTGCTTGCTTTCTAGTACGGTTGAATGTATTGTGGTGCTCCTATGAATTAGGAAATCAATGTTTGATACACTTTTATTTTGTTTTTCCATTTTGATTTTGAAGATACCCCTTCCCCTCACGAGGTATATGTATCTCTTTTCATTCTTCTTGTGTCTTAATAGTTATGATGGCAAAAATCACCTTAAGAATCTTATAGGGAAAATCCTTACAATGTTTTTGAGGTCGGATCATGTTGACCTTGTACATCTCATGGATTTAGGTGTGTGATAAAGAGTGGATTTTCTTATTTTCCTTTCTTTGCTTCTTTTATTTCTCGTTGTCTGTTCCTTCGCCTTTCTTAATAAACATTTCTTTCCTCTCCAGCTTGTTTTATATTATTTATATGTTTTGGTACAATGCCATTTTGTGCCAAAAACCCTCAACAAACTCGACAATTTAGAGGAAATGTTATGCTTGTTATTATATCGATACCTTTTTCTTTACTAAATAACATTTTCAGTATGCAATCAATTTTGAAAGTAAGTTCAATTTTTACTTAGATTGCCAATGTTCATGTCATTTCATTATTTTATATTTTCCATTTAGAGAAGCGTAGTAGGTTCATGACTGATTAGTAGGGGGGGATTAACCTTTGCAATTAACCAAGAGATGTTGGGAAAGGAAAAAGCTTTATTTTTCTCGATTTAATTTGAATTAGTTCGCTCATACCATTATAAAGAGCACATTATTTTGTTGATTCAATAACTATTCTTAAGAGAAATAACATTGATCGTGAGTTTTTCACTAGTTAATATATAAAGTACGGATAATGATAAATGAGTCAAACCATAGAATTAACCCAACCTATAAAAGATAGAAAAGAATTCTATCTTTGGTTTGATAGTGTTCGTGGACGTTTGTATTTCACAAAACAAATTTGTCTTTTGGCAATTCAGTTTATTCATAATATTTCCAAGTAATGTTGATCAGTCGATAAATTTTTGTTTTTTAATGTTTACTTATATCTCCTGCCCTATTGTATCTTTGCACTCGGCCTATGAATAGCATTCCAAAAAAACCAAAAAAAAAAACAAGATAATGCTTTCAATTTGGAGCAGATACCGTTGTCACAAAAGTTGATGTGAAAGAAGAAAGGTGTCGAGTGTTGTGAAATATGGATCAACTAGTCGTGAGCCCATACCATGCATATGCACAAAACTGACATGAATAAATTTGTCATGAAGATATAACTATAGTATCCTTATCTCTATTGGAAAAGCACATATAGATGGACAAATCACGTTCTTTGGAAAGACAGTTATAATTTATAAGTTGACAGTTCTTAATCTTTCATTATAGTAATTCAACCAGGGAAAAAAAAACATCTCTCATTATAGTAAAAATTCAGGCGGGAAACCGCATTGGAAAGACATTCCTTTTTTTTTTTTTTTTCTAATAACAATGGACATACTTTTTTTGGATGGAGCGCACAAGAAAAAGTTAAATGCGTTAAAAATCGAATTATAAGGAATTTAAAAAGATATTAAATGAAATTGCATGAAACGGAAGTGCGATCAAAGGAAAATTACGAGGAAAGTAAAAGATGAACTTTGTTGTGTCATGCCTGTTTGATCTTACCTCTGAATACCCCTTTTATACCAATGCCTCGTGTCGACCATTCTGTTTCTAGGCCATTCACATGTAACTTCCACATGCATCATATATCAGATGCATCAATTGTCTCCTGCGTTACTTGCCACATACATCCCATGACACCTAGTCCTATACTATTCTTTTCAAGGGAGAGATTTCTCTATTATTCTCTCAACCTAAATTCTCTCAAAATCAAGTTCATTATGAATCGTATTATTTAAATGAATCCATGGGCTATTTTCATCATTTAGCTCTTAAAAGGGGAAACCACCATCATTAATCGCAATTGCCCCCTTTCTAAACATAGTTAATTATATATATATATACACGTGTTTTGCTTCTCTTTTAAGAGGAAATTGCTCATCATTTGAAACATCAATTGGTGTTACCTTCTCAATCCAATATAAATGGTGTGCATAGCGTGGGTCATGTCTAGTCTATATCTCATATAACATGATATTATAATTATAGAAATGAGATTGGTGTCACTTTAGGTCCCTTCCAATTTTACTTTTATTTAAGGATTCTCCTACTAATAAAAAGTATGGCAGAAAAGTGAAGTCTCACTTTGGTAGAGTACTTCTCTAACCAACACATCCCCCACCTTTAATGGTTATATAATATTCTCTTCATCAGCATGTTGTACCATACCCAATTTTTATCACCATTCTCTTCTTATTTTTAAGAGTTTAAGTTACAATGTTCACATAAAAATAAGCATAATGTTAACATAACATGCGCGTAGCATGTGTATAGAGTATTGTGGACATTAAGCAAAGTGCATTTACAAAAATAATACCATTTCTAGGTCGAATTTTGCTTGTGTTACAAATGCATTTTCTTGAACAGGTTGAGTGAGGGGCACTATTGGCTTGAAATTACTCTGCTCTAGAAGTGCATGTTAACAGATGAGTACTAATTTCTAATTTCTAATTCACCTCTTGAGAAGCATGCCCATGCTAAAAATGAACGTCGATAATTTACATCAACATACCTCTAGAAAGCCTATCTGACAAAAGTGTGTTTGGGTACTAATGGCTGCCTAAGTTCCATAATGGTGAAATACTCCATTAACTCTCATTGCCAGGTGGGACACCAGCTTAATTAAGTCTGACTGGACGGTTCAAACAGGAAATTATTTGCACTTAATAGTGCAAGGAATCAAACCCATATCATGATATACAAAAGCGCATTCCTTCACCACTAAATGAGCAGTGTGGGGTTGCCTCTCAAACATTTCAGCCAAATCTTTGAGAAAACTATCAATTGTAACTTATATTGCTTTTGGTAAGTCCTAAAGAACCCGACCATAGAATAAATTGCAAAGTAAAAATAACTCACTAGACATGTCTCCTTAGTGCCTAACTGAGCGTGGCCGGGTGCCCATTGTGATCCGTAATCGCACGCCCAACCGAGCGTGACTAGGTGCCCACTTTGATCCGAATCGCACCGCTACGGACCAGCTTTAGCTACTTGCGATCTCTGTTATGGGCATTTCAGTCTGTCCCTCTGAACGTTTACGCCATGTCAATGTGTAGATTGAGTGGCGGCTTGATTCATTTGTGGTCAATCTCGAGATGCTAATCCAATAGAAAGTTTAAGATTTAAAATTTCGATACTCGAACGTTATCCAATATGGTCACTGATCAGCTAAGCTTTCGGGGGAAAAATAATAAAGTATTGTTGTTAATGTCAATCAAGCCGTCTGGGATTTTGTCACCATCTTCTTTCAATTAAATGATCTCCTTTAGCAACAAAGTTTAAGCGGTACTTTTGACTTATAAGATGCGAAAAGAAATGGTGCCAGTGTTGGGAAATGGACATACGTATCTTCACTTTTCTGTTTAGGTAACATAAGTAGATTTTTCAAGAAAGTTTCGTGTGGCAGAGTTTGCCAAAAGATGTTGCCCAACATCGACAAATCTACTATTCCATATGTTAAGACCTTAATCTAACTATAACACCATGTAAGGAAGTTAATTAGTTCATTTTTAGTTGGTCTAAAGCCAGCTCTCTTCCAATTTCCGTCAAAATCTAAAATATTATTCAAATGCTAAAGCATGGTTAAACACTTAATAACAATAGTTAACAAATTGAAAATCAGGTGCTTACTTAGCTACTTAACAAGTGACCCATGGGTACTCTTTAACATTCGTATGTTTTAAAAGGTTTCCTATATTTCCACTTTAATAAAAATCAAAGTACATGCACTACAAAATTCCAAAGGTAAGAATTGAGGTGTTTCGACTTGAATTAAAAGTGTTATTTTTATTTAAAATATTGTTTGAATTTTAAAAAAATTATCAAAATACTATATGTGTGTGTTTATCTATCAACATTTATGTTTGGCGAGGGTAAAAAGATGACAAATTGTGGAAGTATGGGGTTTAGAAAAGCAAAAGTAAAAAATTAGAAGTCGATTCAGACACTCAATTGATTGATTTGATATGCAGAGTATCAGGATTGGGTTGGATTATTGGCCCGGTGGCAATTCCTCTACATGCACAAGTGAACTGTTTAAAACCTTATCGAGCTCAAGGTTCCTTTCATTATGCCGGCAAACCATAAGTGGAGATTTTAATGAATTGTTTCCTGAATTAAGATGGCTTCAATGGTTATACGTTGAACCCGATACATTTTCTTCAGCAATCAATTTGCATCTATCTAAATTAGTGGTGCTGGAATTGTCACCAAACAAGCTTACATGTGAATGGGGAGGATGGAGTTCGATCATGGTAAGATGGAAAAAAAAGACATCTTCTATGATCTTTGTTTTTTTTTGTTTTATTGATTAAACTCCTTTTTGACGGCTTTTTCTCTTTTGTATAGGTAGCAAAGCAGCTAAAAGTTCTCAACCTTTCATATAGCTGGGAGTTAACATATACTCCTAATCTCTTGGCTTTCACGAAGTTGGAGATTCTTATCTTGTCCAATTGTTACAAATTGAAGCAAGTCGACCCTTCTATTGGCAAACTCAAGAGCCTCATTTATTTGGACTTGTCTTCTTCTCATAATCTGGAAGAGCTACCAGAGGAAGTGGGAGAATTGCAAGAACTAAAAGAACTCCTTTTAAATTCTATTGGCATTACAAAGATTCCTATTTCAATCTGTTCTCTGAGGAAGCTAGAGTATCTGGTTATCGGATATTGTTGTTCATTGGTTGAAATCCCTAACTCAATTGGGAATCTTTCTTCTCTCAAACAACTTAATCTAGTGTCTTGCAAGTCATTGATAGAAATCTCTAGCTCAATTGGGAATCTTTCTTCTCTCGAACAACTTAATCTAGGGAGTTGCAAGTCATTGACAGAAATTCCTAACTCAATTGGGAATCTTTCTTCTCTCGAACAACTTAATCTAGGGAGTTGCAAGTCATTGACAGAAATCCCAAGCTCAATAGGGAATCTTTCTTCTCTCGAACAACTTAATCTAGGGAGTTGCAAGTCATTGATAGAAATCCCTAGCTCAATTGGTAATCTTTCTTCTCTCAAAGACCTTAATCTAGGGTATTGCGAGTCATTGACAGAAATCCTTAGCTCAATTGGGAATCTTTCTTCTCTCAAAGATCTTAATCTAGATCATTGCCCGTCATTGACAGAAATCCCTAGCTCAATTGGGAATCTTTCTTCTCTCGAACAACTTAATCTAGGGAGTTGCAAGTCATTGATAGAAATCCCTAGCTCAATTGGGAATCTTTCTTCTCTCCAAGACCTTAATCTAAAGTATTGCGAGTCATTGATAGAAATCCCTAATTCAATTGGGAATCTTTCTTCTCTCGAACAACTTAATCTAGAGTATTGCGAGTCATTGACAGAAATCCCTAGCTTAATTGGGAATCTTTCTTCTCTCGAACAACTTAATCTAGGGAGTTGCAAGTCATTTGAAATCCCAAGCTCAATAGGGAATCTTTCTTCTCTCGAACAACTTAATCTAGGGAGTTGCAAGTCATTGACAAAAATCCCGAGCTCAATTGAGAATATTTCTTCTCTCGAACAACTTAATCTAGGGAGTTGCAAGTCATTGACAGAAATCCCTAGCTCAATTGGTAATCTTTCTTCTCTCAAAGACCTTAATCTAGACTATTGCGAGTCATTGACAAAAATCCCTAGCTCAATTGGGAATCTTTCTTCTCTCGAACAACTTAATCTAGGGAGTTGCAAGTCATTGACAAAAATTCCTAACTCAATTGGGAATCTTTCTTCTCTCGAACAACTTAATCTAAGGAGTTGCAAGTCATTGACAGAAATCCCGAGCTCAATTGGGAATCTTTCTTGTCTCGAACAACTTAATCTAAGGGGTTGCGAGTCATTGATAGAAATCCCTAGCTCAATTGGTAATCTTTCTTCTCTCAAACACCTTAATCTAGAGTATTGCGAGTCATTGACAGAAATCCCTAGTTCAATTGGGAATCTTTCTTCTCTCAAAGACCTTAATCTAGAGTATTGTGAGTCATTGACAGAAATCCCTAGCTCAATTGGGAATCTTTTTTCTCTCGAACAACTTTATCTAGGGAGTTGCAAGTCATTGACAGAAATTCCTAGCTCAATTGGGAATCTTTCTTCTCTCCAAGACCTTAATCTAGAGCATTGCGAGTCATTGACAGAAATCCTTAGCTCAATTGGGAATCTTTATTCTCTCCAAGACCTTAATCTAGAGCATTGCGAGTCATTGACAAAAATCCCTAGCTCAATTGGGAATCTTTCTTCTCTCGAACAACTTAATCTAGGGAGTTGCAAGTCATTGACAGAAATCCCGAGCTCAATTGGGAATCTTTCTTCTCTCGAACAACTTAATCTAGGGAGTTGCAAGTCATTGACAGAAATCCCTAGCTCAATTGGTAATCTTTCTTCTCTCAAAGACCTTAATCTAGAGTATTGTGAGTCATTGACAGAAATCCCTAGCTTAATTGGGAATCTTTCTTCTCTCAAAGACCTTAATCTAGAGTATTGCGAGTCATTGACAAAAATCTCTAGCTCAATTGGAAATCTTTCTTCTCTCAAACAACTTAATTTAGGGAGTTGCAAGTCATTGACAGAAATCCCTAGCTCAATTGGGAATCTTTCTTCTCTCAAAGACCTTAATCTAGAGTATTGCGAGTCATTGACAGAAATTCCTAGCTCAATTGGGAATCTTTCTTCTCTCAAAGACCTTAATCTAGAGTATTGCGAGTCATTGACAGAAATCCCTAGCTCAATTGGGAATCTTTCTTCTCTCGAACAACTTAATTTAAGGAGTTGCAAGTCATTGACAGAAATCCCTAGCTCAATTGGGAATCTTTCTTCTCTCGAACAACTTAATTTAAGGAGTTGCAAGTCATTGACAGAAATCCCTAGCTCAATTGGGAATCTTTCTTCTCTCGAACAACTTAATCTAGGGAGTGGCAAGTCATTGACAGAAATCCCTAGCTCAATTGGGAATCTCTCTTCTCTCAAAGACCTTAATCTAGAGTATTGTGAGTCATTGACAGAAATCCCTAGCTCAATTGAAAATCTTTCTTCTCTCAAACAACTTAATCTAGGGAGTTGCAAGTCATTGACAGAAATCCCTAACTCAATTGGGAATCTTTCTTCTCTCAAAGATCTTAATCTAGAGTATTGCGAGTCATTGACAGAAATCCCTAGCTCAATTGAGAATTTTTCTTCTCTCATATTCCTTAACCTTTACGGGTGTTGTTCACTAAAAGAAATTCCTACCTTAATTAGGGATTTACCAAATTTGCAAATTATTGAGGATATTTGACCTTGAATAGTTACCCATTGCTATTGGATGGTTGAACAAACCGCTGAAGGCTATTTCCTTAATCTTGTGATAGTCTAAAATGGGGAATTCCAAGAGAAAACGATGACTTGTCTTCGCTCGTGATCTTCCATATCACTGGCACATTGATATTTGACCTGCCAGAAAGCATATGGAATCTTTCTTCTCTCTAATGCCTTGACCAAGAGGGCTGTAAGGAGCTCGATCATTGCTAGAGCTTTCTTCCAGCTTAACATATCTTCAGGTCAATTCCCTAATTCCCAGGTTGCCAGAGCTTTCTTACCTATTCCACTTGGAAGAACTTCTTTTTTTATGGATACGATCAACTTGAGTACTTCCCAGAGCTACCTCAAAGACTCTTGAAACTATGTGTTTACTCCTGTCCTAAGTTGATATTGCCTGAGCTTGACGGATTCAAGTACTTGGAAGAGTTGTCAATAAAACACTACAATTCCATTGAAAGAGTGGACCTCTCACAATCAAATCTTCTGAAAGGATTGGACATTGAGGATTGCGATAATCTAGTTGAAATTTAGGGCCAAGGTAAATTGGAGTTCTTAGAGACAATACGTACGTATAGCTACAAGTCCATTAAAAGGCCGATCCATCCGAAATTACGAGGGCTTGAAGCGATTAAATACTTGCTATTGCGACAATCTAGTTGAAATACAAGGTCATGATAAGGTGGAGTTGTTAGAGATGTTCAATGTCTATAATCGTGGTTCCATCAAAAGATTACCTGACCTATGATGCTTTTGGAACTTGAAAGAATTGAATATCAGTGGTTGTCATAATCTACATGGTGTTGAGACTCAATTCCCAGTCTTACATAATTGCAAGAGTAGGGAAGCCGGTCCTAGAACCTAACATGATGCTTCAGCCAAGATCAAAATTTAGATCCGATTGTGGTTCTTCATATGTTAGAAGGCATTGGTCATTTGGTAAGATTCTTCGTCCTTTAACAACTAGCATGAGAGAAAAATGTAATACTTTTCTAACAGATATCTTTTAAGAATTATTTGCTCGACACTTGGTATCTATTTGATCAGGATTTGCCTAAATATATTTGCTGTTGATTGCATCAGGGCAATGTTTTTTCAGCTAATCTTCAATCGGCAACTTTTGCAAATAGATTGGCGGCTTGTGAGGCAACAAATGAAAATTAACGACATTGGTAAACAAGAATTACTTAGTGATTTACAGTTTCCCTCTTGGTAAACCTAAGATGAGAATTTTTCATCAAGAGGTTGATCTTCTGCAACTCAATTTATAAACTGCGCGCCAGATCCCTTTTTTTCTCTATGTCTCAAACTAGTATTTTCCTTTAAAAAATCCTTCGCCTTTTTGAACTCCTTTTGTGAGCAATTTTATGTGTCAGATTTGACTATTGGTAGATATCCTGTTTAGGACAAACAGCTCTCGATTTTTCGTGACTTGTCCATTGTTCATTCAAGCATGAATTACTAGTAAGGAAGAGAAACTGAGCTAAAATAAAAATCAAGGTTCAATTTTTTTTCTAGTACGTGATTTACAAAAGTAAAAATTAGTTTTGGCTAGCCTTTTCATCTATGATTGTAGGCAGGCTTTCCATAAACAATTGCGAGACCGTTGAAAGATTATCAAGCGAGATAAATTGATGCTACTTTTGTGACAGGTCCGGTTGGTTTATGTAATGATCAAGGCTTACTTTTGGACTTTAATTCAAAGAGCTGTATAGATGACCTTTTGCATAATTGGGACAATTTTTTGCCTGCTCTGTAAAACAAGCTAAGCGAGGAGCTTAAGATTTTGCATCCCGTTTGATCCTGATGTTGTCGTGGAATCATTTTATCAAATGATTGATTTGGGTCTGGCTAACTTGGCTGAGGCAATTCATAGTCCATACCAGAGAACGATCAAATGAAGAAGAGGGATTTTGCTGAGGTGTCATCAGCGACAGCTGAAGGCTAGCTTTTGTGCGACCTTGAACAGGCTCACGGGCCAACTGAAGTGTCCTAAGGAAGTTTTTTATGCTTGTGAAGATCAAAGCACTTGAGATGGTTTCATCAGCACAAAACTGAATGATTGTGAATGTATTATTTTTCAGTTGAATCTATTTTTTGTATGCTCATTAGGTTCTACCTCTATTAAGCAAATACATACGTGCTGATTTTTCTACATGTTAACCAGATGCAGAGTTCTTTGATGCAATGTGCTATAATGGTATCATTCCCAAACTCAGTCAGGCTTTGCAGATAGAGGTATGCACTGCCAGTCCTACCATAACTGTGAAAGAGTGACTTGTGTACTTATTTTTAATTGAATGTGCTGTGTGCTTGTTAGGTTCTACCTCTGTTAATCGAATATGTACATGCTGATTTTTCAGCATGTTACCCTGATGCGGAGTTGTTTGATGCGGTCTCGTTCTAATGATATCACTTTCAAACCCAATGAGGCTCTGTAGATGGAGGTATGTACTACCAGTTGTACTATAATAGAGCTACTCGTGTGCTTATACTATGTAAGCTGTGGAATTTCACCAGAAATCCGTGAACTAGGATGCATGATGACAATCTCCTCTTTTTCTGTGAGTTCATGATATCTTTTGAATGTTGTGATAAAGGTCACTGATACGACGAGCTTAAATCTCATGTATGCAGCATTGAATTTGTAAAGTTAAATATAGCCTCCTAGCAAACAATTCCGTATTCATTCTCATTTGTTTTGCCAAATTTTCTTCTTCCGAGTTCAAGAATCCACAAATTGACGCGATGGTGAATGGAGAGGATGATTATTAGGGAATTCAATCACTAAAACTTTAGATGTCTGATAACAACATAGTTTTCGGTTCAATCATTGAAAACTACTTGATTGGCAAACTGAACATTTCTAGAAATACTTTGATCGATTCATTCCCATACTCAGCAATTGAAGAGAGGTCAAGATGCATAATCGTACTCTTGTATTGTTGTGAAAAGAACTATGAAATCCACATGTGAGACCAAATCCGAATGGATTGAAATCTCACGTGACAAGAATGGTGAACACTAGTGGAGTTGAAATATCGCCTGTCGACATGAACCTTTCTAGTCTTACTACTATCAGCCCAAAAAAAATGAGAAAACAATACTAACGTTTTCTACTATTGTCATTATGTGTATAGAACATACTTTTGGCATTATACCAATTTAACAATTTGTTTTGGTGTATTCGATGCTCTTACTCATCGAATGAGGCAAGCATCCCGGCTCACATGTTGCAAAATGAATTTTTCTTATATGAATTTTTGGGCTATATGGTTTACATATGAAGTGTGTATTTCTTTGTGTTTTGCATATGAAGTACGTTCTTCATGAAGGAAAATAATAATAATTTTTTTGGCCCTAATGACATAGGATTACTCAGCCAGTGGATATAACTCTAAACATGTGAAACGGATGATGAAGCTAAATCAATAATTTCTCTTTGAAATTGAAGGTGTCTTCTTTTTGTGACTAGCCTTTTCATGCTTAGCTTATCATCTTGTTCATGTATTGCGTGGGGGAAAGTCTACTATGTTTATTGGCATAGACCCAAGACTCTGGAGAAGTACTTGAGAAATCAAGGTCTCCAAGGCACTTCCTACAGTCCCTTCCGTGATGACCTGAAGCAGATGGCGAGGTCCACCGAAGAAGCCTGGCCTGAGCCTGCTGCAAGTCTTGATCATCGGATTGTGCAGCGCGTGAGGCCATTACTTCGGCAAATGGTCCACAAGTATGGTAAGCAAAATAGAGGCGACACTGCACTCTGCAATTATCTACTTTTCGCCTGATAAAAGAGAATCTTGATGTAGAGAGTCTTGTCCAGGAGCATCATGGTTCTGTGATTGAATTTGCATAAATCTTCACGTATATTTTTGCACAGTGAGGACGGTATTATCTTTTCTGGAGTTTTTCTAAAACATGGGAAATTGAGCAGGTAAAGTATGTTTGAGTTGGATTGAAACGAGACCAAGTCTGATAGTGGCAGACCCGGAGCTCATCAAGGTGGTGCTAGCTGACAAGAATGGCCACTTCGTGAAACCACCTTCCAACCCTCTAGTCGATCTTCTACAGCTCGGTGTGTCCACTTTGGAAGGAGAAAAATGGGCCAAACGTAGGAAATTGATCACACCAGCTTTCCACTTTGAGAAGTTGAAGGTATTTTCATATTTTTTGCACATACTGTTATTTCAGAATTTTTCTGCCCAATTGTAATGCAACAAATATTGTACAAAAGTAAGCAATTGAGAGATCAGTAGCTAGGCACATGTCAGAATCAAATAGCAATATAGTTCACTAACAAGTTTTCATTTGCCAGGGGATGATACCAGCCTTTTCCATGAGCTGTTGCGACCTTATTGATCGACTCAAGGAGTTGACCAACTCTCAAGGATCGTGTGAAGTTGATGTTGCAACTGAACTGCAAAACCTCACAGCTGACATTATCTCCCGATCTGCCTTCGGGAGCAGCTATGAAGAAGGCAAGAAGATATTTGAGCTTCAGAAGGAACAAGCTGTCCTGGTTCTTGAAGCTTATTTTAGCCTATACTTGCCTGGTTTCAGGTGCATTAATAGGATTTCGCTTAGTTGGATCCAATTTGTCTGATGCCATAAGTATTATTATATTCATACAAGAGTTTTGTGCAGCCAATGGTATATGTTATTTAATTTTGAGCTTCCTCTTGCTCGGCCTTTTTACGCAGCTTGCTACCGACAAAGAAGAACAAGAGAAGATACTATCTAGACCAACAGATCAAGTCGATGATACGCACAATAATCAGACAGAAAGAGAAGGTGATGCAGAATGGAGAATCATGTACCAATGATTTACTTGGCTTGCTACTGCAATGCAGAGGAGCTGAAAATGACATGACAATCGAAGATGTCGTAGAGGAATGCAAGTTGTTCTACTTCGCAGGCCAAGAGACAACAGCTAACTGGCTCACTTGGACAATGGTCGTCCTGTCGATGCACCCCGAGTGGCAAGAGAAAGCAAGAGAGGAGGTGTTGCAGGTTTGTGGGGACCGGATTCCCGATATCGATGAGATTAATCACCTAAAAATTGTAAGGTTTTCTTCATTCTATCTCTCAATTGCTAGTCCCATTTACTAAACTCCCATTAAGAATCACTCAAAAAGATGCATGGTAAATTTTCACTATGGGAAATATTTTCGGTAACTGTGTAGTGTATACTGGTCAGCAGCATGGCTTAAGTGATTCTTTCGCAGGTATCGATGATATTACACGAAGTCATGAGACTATATCCGCCCGTGACTGCCCTTTACCGACACACTTGCCAAAATACTACTTTAGGTGGAATGTCAATCCCAGCTGGAGTGGACATCCTCCTTCCGACTCTGCTGCTTCATTTTGATCCCAAACTTTGGGGCGACGATGCAGATGAATTTAGACCAGAGAGATTTGCCAATGGCATTTCGAATGCTTCAAAGCATCAGTTGGCATTCTATCCATTTGGGTGGGGACCCAGAATATGCCTAGGGCAGAACTTCTCGACAATCGAAGCGAAGATGGCCCTAGCAATGATATTGCAGAATTTTGAGTTTCAGCTCTCTCCTGCTTATGTCCACGCCCCGTATACCGTCATTACTCTCCAGCCACAGCATGGAGCTCCAATGATACTGCGCCGGGTTCAACCTTTTAGGTCGTTGTGAAAGTAAATCAATAAGCTACGTCAAGATTAGTGGTCCCAAGATTTTAGGCTTTTGAAGTTCAAATCCTTCTTGTTTGTGTCCTGCCCGAAAGTACATACTTATTGCGGAAATAAAGAATCTTGGTCAACCGATTCAGCTTGCCTCCGGTATCCAATTTGACAAAATTTTCAGACATGGCCATATGATAACAGAAAAAAAGTCTTTACTTGGGTAAATGTATAAAATCAAGCTAAAGCACAATGTTTAGCATTTCTCTTCCGTATACAGAGTACCTTTTTGGCATTATTTCTCATCATGCAAGCTCATATGCAAGATTTATGTGAAAGGGAATATATGCTTCATTGGTTTGTCAAATATTAGCTCAAAGGGGAAACACTAGTCATTGGGACGGCAAGAACCCTGTCCGGGACAATCCGTCACATAATTTTTGTCTAGTATGCAAATTCTGCTTTTACTCTCTGCTTGTCTCATTAGGTCCTCGTGAAAATGGTGACGAAATCTTGTGCCTATGAGACACCAAGGGTCATATTTTTTATGTTCAGCACAGACATTCGATTGAGCTAAAATGCCGAGTGATGGGCAAAGAAAAGCCTGGAATTGCAGATAACCCAAATAAGGTCATCGTTTGCTGAAACGAAATTTCATCCATATAGCCGCTGTCCCCACCCATGCCCGTGTTGCCAGGATATAAAAACGAATAAACGTTCATCCTTATGTACAAAAATAGAGATTCTTTACCTCTTTTACTATTTCATTTCTGAATCTGTGTCTCAAACAATGAGATGATTCCTTTCTGTATTTTCACAACATCTTTTGGGGGAGACTTTTGTCTCTGTCCATGGATGGAACTGGACGGCCGCACATACTTTGGCCAAAATCTACACAAAGACTGCTAAATTAGTTTTAGGTGACGACTAATATCGTTGTCTGCTTTTGATAATTGGGACCGAACTACTGATGAAGTTCTGTAGTTCTCTGTTGTTCTCTGTTATCCCTGTCGCCAAACTTAGACTTGCTGTTTATAACAAAAATGGACGATCACTTTGGATCTGCACGAGCTTTACTTTACTTGATAGTTATGGTCGAAATTGACATAAACCAGTGCACAGGTTACAGTTTGAGAAAGTTGCACATAGTTCTCAACTTTGGTTAAAGTTTGACATTTCAGCATAAACTAACGTTGGTTCAGTTTACAATTGAGCTAACCTTTGGGAGAACACCATCGCATATCCAACAAAGCCTGCTAATATTGATTGACGCATTTTATTGATACTTCTTTGAGTCTTCAGAGGAGTTAACATATGCAATATAATATGATGACATGTTCTAGAGCAGCCTGATTATGTCATTTTTTTTCCTTTTATTTTCAAAATTTTCTGCCAAAACATAAGGAATGAGCCAACCTTAGACTTGTTGAACACCACGGATATGTTTTTACTAAATATCCAAGATTTGCCAAGGGGTAACAGCAAAAACTTGACATTCTCGGCAATTTCCCCATAAAATACTCCATATTCTATAATTTCCAGCCCAGAATATACTATTCCATTATGGGTTGGTAGAATCCAGATGCTGCACTTCCCCATCATTGCTTATCATAAATCAGGAAGGAAGAAAATCTACTGTTTAAGCAAATGAAAACCAACTCTCATCCATTTCCAAGAATCTGCTCATCCACTCCAAGTTCAAAGGACCCTCATTGAAGCTATCGAGGATTTCATCCCTAGAGAAGTCGGTTTTCATCACTTCATCTCTCTTTGATGTCTCTCCATTGTTGCCCGCCATGCTATGCATCCCTGCAGCACTATTTCTTAGGTCCTGAGACTGATCTTGCTCAGAGGATTTGCTTTGGTTCTCCTTCTGCTTTATCTTTTTGCTCAAATGAGAGTTCCAGTAGTTCTTGATCTCATTATCGGTCCGACCTGGTAGCCTTCCAGCTATTAAGGACCACCTGAAATAGTTTGCAAAAGAAAGAAGACCAATTGAATTCAGTCAGTCATTGAATTCCAGCCGGAGGCTCATCACTTGCAAGAAGAAGTGATTCTGGTGGGAGAGTTCACCTGTTTCCGAGTAGTCTGTGAAGCCTGAGAATCAAGTCCTCTTCTTGGTCTGAGATATTGCCTCTCTTGATATTGGGTCTAAGATAATTCAGCCATCTTAATCTGCAACTCTTCCCACATCTGTTGAGGCCTACAGCAGAAACAGAAGAATCCAATTCAAATTCACATGGGTCCAAATTACCTCAAAAAGAAAAAAAAAAATTGAGTTACACTGAATGTAATGGGAGATTGCATTGAACATTGCAGTACCTGCTTTAGCTGCAACAAGCTTCCACCTTTTTGGGCCATGGGTTTCTATCACTTGAGCTAGTTTTTGGTCTTCTTCTGGAGTCCATGCTCCTCTGTTAGCTTCTCTCTTTGAGTACCGACTTCTTGTTGGTGCCATTGGCATGATGAGTGCGCACAAGCAACCCCCAAGTCAAGCACTGAATATGAGGCCTCGTGTTTTGTGTCTCTGAGAGAGAGAGAGAGGGAGAGAGATTTAGGTTAAGTGGTAGAAGCAGAATTGAAGGTGCGTGTTTGTGCGTGCATTGCAGGGTGGAGAGAAATTGGGGTCCCTGTATCTATCTATCCAGCTACCCTTCTTTAGAGACTCCAACTAACCAATTATAGACGGGTTTGGGAGGGTGTGTGTGAGGGTTCTGAGCAAGTGAATTTTCTCATTTTCTTTTTCTTTCTCTGTGGTTTTTGATTTGAGAAAAAGGAAGAAAACAAGGGAGAGAGAATCTTGTACAGACCTGGTCCTCTTTGCTGGAGCTCACATTCCCTTGTATGTCTTTTGTCTTTTAACTGTCTGATGGTTGCTGCATTATGTGGGTTTCATATGGGGTTTGGCACCCAAATGGGATGAGAGAGAATCTAACAGAATGCGACAAAGAATTGGAAGAGCTAGTCATTCTTTCATGACTGGTCAGGCAAACCTAAAATGTTCCTACATTTCCTTCTATTACTTAATTGATGGGCCCAAATGGAGAGAATTGCATCGACTAGTTTTAAGAATATTGTGCATGTGCCAATTTGTCATAAATTTTTCAATTTTATCAATTTAGTCATAAAACTTTACCCGAAATTCCAACATAGTCTTTTTGGTCAATTTTCACTAGAAATTATTGATGGTCCAATCATTGTTAGCTGTTTTACGTGATACACCATCATGTTAAAGATTTTTGGCAAAAATTTTACCAAAATGATTACATTGGAATTTCATATAAAGGTTTGGGACTAAATGGAGAAAATTGAAAATTTTATGATTAAATTAACATCTATATAGTAGGTTCAAAACTAAATGGACAATTTCCCTAATTGAAATTGGATTGAAATCAAAGTGTCATTTTCCCTTGCCCCAATATGCACAAGTCTAAAAAACAATGGCATTGAGACATATTATGTTTTAGCCTCATGTCACGGAATGGATTGATAATGTGGCCAGGATAATCAAGCAAACCTAAAGACTTCTATGTGTCTTAAAGCTTTTTGAGTACTCAAGAATATTTTTTAGAGTAATATGGGAAATGTATACATGTATTCTAGAGTATTCTTATAATTAATGTGGATAATTGGTATATGGGGAAATTGAATCTCTACTAGTAGATGGAGGGGTAATCTATAGTTGTAATTGAAGGGAATCTTGTATAAATTGGAGTCCCACCCTCATTTCGATTATCCACTTCATTGGAACTGAACAAGAGTTTCTCTCTCTAGACTCTCTATATAGATTTCTCGTGTTGTTGTGAGTAAGGCTGACTCAAGTAAGAAAACTCTAAATCAACTATCTCGTGACATTTAAATAGAACAAGAAAGCAAAGCAAAAAATTACTAATAGTGTGATTAAGCAATGCTAAACTAGCTTTTGTCATAATGATGAAAGCACTTAATGCATATTCAACCGCTACAACATTTCTCTTCAAGGTTTACATTATTTAGCTAATTTCTTTGATACATACATATTCTACTAGATCGAGAACTAATGAAATCCACATTAGGCTCTAGAAAAACCACATGATGTGATTATATTTTCTCGACTATGTCAATAGATTCTCTTAATTACATTCTTAGTCAATGCCATTCAATCCGTACATGAACTTCTACTGGTAAGCAAAAATCCAAAGTAGCAATCCAAAAATCAGTTGTCATAATGCATGTGATGTGCTCCTAATAGGACCCGCCCAAGTGTCATGATCAAGAAGCATGGACAGGGCAGTGCAATGCAGAGGACAACGAGAGAGTCAAATCACAGATCAAAATAAGAGTCAAATTCGCCATCAAATCCTGTGAAACTCCAATGATTCATGCAAGAAAATAACACAAAGTACAGTGCAAGAGGAGGGACTTAGGTGACTGTTGATGATGATGTCTTGCATATCATATTCTTTCGTAAAAGATATGTGCAGGCAGATTTCTGTATGGGGTATGAATATAAATTTCAACACATGGATCATCATTCCTCCTGAGTCACAGATTTTGTGCCTTTTATCGTGTGTTCTTGTCCAAAGTCTTAAGTGTGCAGAATTTGGGTCAGCAGGCTTCATAATTATTGCTCTTTTTTTATATTGCTTTTAGCTTGATGGGTCAGTGAAACCCACTTGGATCTTCTGCCATCGGTTGGGAGGTTGGGGCCCAAATCCTGATCTGGGTGCACGGATCGATAGGCGTTGAAGAAATTCAATTGCGCTAAAACAATAAATAAATTAATGTGACAAAAGCTAAAGAAACAGAAAAAAAAAATGAGTGCATATGCTAGGTTGCTCCTTCGGGTTTAGATGTTCACGAGGATGAGGTTGTCGATGTTAATCATGCCTTGCATATTATCTTTTAAGAATTTTTTTAAAATAATTATCCGTAAATGAGGGCAAGGACGGCATTTAAACACTAATCATGCGAAGCTCCACCCAGTTAAATTATCTTGTTTGGGATGAATTCTACTTTATCTTTTCTTATTTTGCCAAATTCGTGTGGTCCTCACACATTGACTTTTATTTGACCAAAAAGCACCCGGGATCTTTCAAAATATTCAGATATGGACATCTAGATTTACGTCAAATATTATTTAGAAAATTCTTCTTTAATATTCAAAAGAAAAGTCATAATACGTAGTTCTTTTTCTTCTTCCACGCGATTATATCCAAATATTCGCTGTACAAATCAAGATTAGTTAGGACTCAGGTCAGTCTCTCAGCACAGATCAGACAATATGCTTTTAATCCTGTGTTCTTGTCTTTTGCTTTGTCCTGAACCGAACGTTGCATTTTGATTTGGAATATTCAGCAAGAATAATTCTACGAGGAATCAACTACCACAGGTGTACAGAATCATACAATACTGTAAAAGAAATCATACGAGTCAGATCAATTAGGATGCGTAATACAGATTGCCCTATCGGAGTAGCAGCATGTGTTAAACGGAATATCAATATTCCATTCGACTTGGGATACTTTGTCGTCTGTTTCTTGGAAGGAATAAAAAACATTTTATTATAGCTTAATTTATTATTTAAGGTGAGGAAGGGATTTCAGCGTCAGGTAATTCATGTGACATTGACTAAGTTGGTCATTACGGTGACTAGAATTTCTGATCTAGCCATGGACGCAATTATTAAACATCATTACCCAGTATGCCTTAGAATACATTAAATTGGGGTGGGAAGTGATTTCAGTATAAAGTAATTCATTTGACATTGATTAAGTTGGTCATTACAGTGATTAGCATTTCTGATCTAGCCATATACGCAATTAGCTAACATCATTACCTAGTACGTCTTAGACTATATTGAATAAACTTTTCGAGGTTTATGTCTGTATAATTAGGGCATGCGTGATGTTAGGCAAGTGGATCTTTCTTGTAACTAGAGAAGTCAATGGTCTACGCATTTGAAAAAAAAAAAAAAAATGATTACTGCCTAATTATAATACAGATAATTTAGCCTAAAGAGAAAATCATCATAACTGCTCTATCCGAATCCTGTAAAACGTGAAGAAATCCATTGTCCCATCATGTGACTGGGAAGGAGAAACGACACTGCACATTTGTTTAAACTGGTCATCATAGCCACGGCAGTTTGAGCCGCCATCAAGGCTTTGAGGCTTTTTTTTTTTTTTTGGTCGAAGGGGCTTTGAGGTTGAAGCGATGTGCTTTGTTTGAGGAACGAGGGTATGGCGGAGTTACCAGTATAACACCAAATAAATGTTCGGAAAAGGTACTGGATAAAGGTATCAGGAGTTAGTTTCCATTGCACTATACAGGGTCTATCACCTATACACGGAGAAAGGGTCTAGATATGGTTACACTCTTGTGCAGGACACTATCCTGTCATGTTACTTCCCACGCAAAAAGCTCAAACTAAGAACTGCTCATTAGACATTATATGAATGAATCGGGAATGGTACACTGGACTACGATGAAACTGAGGGACTCCTGATCGTAAACTGAATAATTCATCAGATAAGAGTTTGGATGTCTAGTTGAATTTGAGTGTATCAGAGGAAGGCATCCCATTATGCTGAGGAAAGGAAAACACAGTAGTTCATCAATCACAAGATTGATTCCAACTGCTTGATTTCGGGGTCTACTATTTCTGGTTCCATGTCTCTTGGTATCCTATATGCATCTGCTGCAGCCTTCCTTTGTCCAACACATCTTGGGGAACAGTCTGGAGGAGACTGTAAATGAAAGAACTAAAAGTTCAGACTAAACCATTTTAATGCATACTAACTAAACACTCAAAACAAACCATCACTAGCAAGGAGAATAACATGTTTCCAGAGACAAAAACCTCTGTGTGTGTGTGTGTGCAGAAACTAGCAAAAGCATGTTTTTAAACAGAAAAGAGATGAAGGAGTACCTATCCAGTGCATCAACTGCAATTCCTATTTTGGCTTTCATGGCTTTTACTGAGGCGTCTGGTTCTTTTCTTGATGCACGCAGAAGCAAGGAATCAAGGTCTTCCAAGGCTCTACAAAAAAAGATAATCAGCTCTCTTAAAATGACACTTGCTCCCATTTGCAGATAATCATATAAAAAATTTTGGTTTCAGAGAAACCAGTTAATAAGGTGAGAGATGTTCAAGGGATGAATAGTAAATACACATTCCCTCCAATCCTGGATTTAACCCATGTACTGCAGTCTTGAGTCTCAACTAAGGCACCAAATGTTTATCCCAAATCAAGTGTTTTCTTTTCAGGGGAATAGAGCATTGTTCTCTAGAAATGAAAACTCAGGCAGAACTAAGCTTCTCACAGGGTTCAACCCCTGATTTTCTAGTCTTATGATTTAAATATTTTCTCCCAAATGAATCTTCGCCTTAACATATCACCCACAAGAAAATTTTTAAGCAATAATGGAAAAAGGAAGGAAAGGCACTCGTACAATTTGTCTTGAGATAACACAATGCTGATTTTCTAGAAATACTGTTCATTGAAAACAAAATGCGGTTGCATATACTGGCTTAGGTGCATCGTTTGCAACCCATAAAGGACTTCCTATCCCCAGAATTGTCAGATTTCTATCTTCAATCTATGTCATGAGAGTCATTACAGCGATAAATCTGTCAGTAAACTGTTAGAAAATTTGGTCATCATCATATCCAGAATTATTTGGACGTGATGCTGACATGCAAGCAGAAGGATTCCAAAATAATCTCTAACAGGAAAGGCTCACCACATCCTAAAATAAAGACAAAGTATGAACTCACTGATAAACAGCTTGTCACTTCACCATTATACTAAAAAAGAATCAACATTACTTTAACTCAACTTGAAAATTAAGAATATTTATTGCCAAAATTTTAAATGAAGTACCTCAGACATTGATCAACATCACCGGAAGCAGCTTTACCATTCCCACCGTCTGAAGCATACTGTGCCACCTATAGTTCCGAAGAAAATTTCCAAAGCTCTTAGGAACTCAATGCATGCAAAACTGCCATTAAGCAAATGGAAAATGAGCATGAAAGACAATGCTAACACAATCACTATTAGCCTGAAATAAGCACTACACTTAAACATTTTGTGAGCTTAAAGACAAAATGAGAGTCAAAACAGATAATTTGACAATACAAACTAATAAATAGTTAGGAAGTGTGAAGAAACAACTCAGATAAGTACTTGGACAATTGGCACCAATCAAACATATCTTAATTAAACACAACTTCACAGTCCCTAGACCTAGTCTATCCAATTATACACTCCACTTCCTCGGTTCTTTCAAAAGAGTTGTTCAATATACTGGATATATGTCTAAGTCAAATTAAATAAATGAAAAAACAATTCCTTCTGCAAAACTTGCCATTTGTCCACTGATTGATTTGTTGCTGGTACTTAATAGTAGAGGTTAATTGAGTAAGAAAGAAAGCAACAAATTAGTGCATGCACAGATGAGATCGGCCAAGACCTCAGAAGATTGTCAACTTACTGCTCGAATGTTAACGCGAAGAGATGCTGCTGGGCCAGAGCGTAAAACTGATCGACACGCAGCAAACTCAGGCTTCTCATCATCCAGTGTTTTCTCTGCAATACGTACATTGCTAAGCAAGTAACAAACTCTCTAATTTGACTGAAAAAGCCTAGTTCTATCATGCAGAGATATGGAAAATAAAATAAAAGTAAGGCAGCTGAACAACATGAGAAAAAAAAGAAAAATAAAAAGAGACCATTGGTGATGCATTTAACTATGGATGCTCTCTCCTACCGAAAAAGGGGAAAAATTAATGCCAAAGAACAAGAGATTACCTAAATCTTTAATCTGCAGCTGACTTAATATCACAGCAGGCACATATGCCTCTAGCGGGTCAAGCCTTTTTCTAATCATTATACATTAAGAAGGATCAGTATCAAACTCTAGCACCTGATGATAACTCGAAAAAACATACCAACTTACTTCTTCACATATTTATCCATAAAGCCGCCTGCAATAGCATCTGCATTCAACAAAAGGAAAACGAAATTGGAATTAACTGTCAATAAAGCAACTTGTAACCGCCTCTGCAGATCTTACTTCAATTTTTTAAAGTGAAGATAACTTCACCACATAATCACCATCGATGCAAATTCCCATTATAACTTGCAGCACATTATAACGAAAGGCAAAATGATAACTTGTACAAGAAACCAATTGTTAAAACCAAGCCCTGAAGAAATGTCTCAACCCCAACTACTACTACTACTACTTCACGGGTTTATTGCCACGAAATAAACCGCTCTTCAGTAATCTCCTCTGGAAACACTTCAAAAAGCTCTCATCACAAGGATAATGCAATTCATATCTGTCATATCTAGAGTCAAACTCAGCGTAAAGACTATAATCGGCCACGGAACACCTAAATCGCTTAAGCTATACCGAAACAATACGCCAAGACGCCATAACACCATGAAAATCCTGAGTTCATTCGTCGAATCAGGCACCAGAATCGACGAAATGCCAGGTTTTGCTCAGCCCAACTTCCCTAAATTACGAACCATCCGAGACCGAGCTCAACAGACGACAACCGATGGACTCCAAAACGAAATCGCATGGAGTCGGAAGACGAAGAGGGGCGTACGGTCGGGGGCGGCGACCAGGTGAGCGAGCAGGAGAGAGAAGGAGAGCGACCGCCTGCTTTCCCGCCACTCCGGCGGCGGGGGACGACGACGACGGCGGCGGCGCGCACCGCGAGCGGGAGGGCACCTTCCGCGCCGGCCCCGGCGCCGCCGCCGCCGCCGCCACCGCCGCCGCCGGCCGGGAAGCGGGGCGGCGGAGGCGCCGCGCTAACGTGCGCGAGGGGGTTGAGGTTGATCGGCGTCGCCATTGGCGGACTGCATTGGGAGTGGAAGGCGCGCGAGCGACGATGTCTTATCCGTTGGGTTTACTATGCAAAATCGTATAATTTTCTTCGTAAATTTTTCATATAATTTCTTCATTTTTGAAATTTTTAATTAACTAAGAAATTCTGAATAATTTATTTTTGTTAAAATTTTTGGTTAAAAAAAAAAAAAGAGAGGTTATAATGTGCTTTTTCTAGGCATAATTCATTTTCTTGTGAACAATTCAAAAGACCAAAATGACAAAACAAATTAAGGTGACTAAAGTTTCGCTCATTCAATAAATTCAAAAATCAAAGAATTCCTTTGACCCCTTTTTTATTTTCCCAATTTTAGTTTCATAAATTTACTTCTTTTTGGTGTGAATTGTTTATTTTAGGGTTAATACCTAAAAAAACCCCAAATAGTCTGAGACACTCGCGACAAATTTACCCAAAATTATTTTTTGACCACCAAAACCCCAAACCCAGTATACATTTGATAAATTTATCACAAACCAGACATTTGTAACAAATTTATCTTATGTTAGTTTTCGTTAAATTTTATTGTCAAATTATTAAGTTAAATTACATGTGACAATTGATTATGATATCAATTTAGGATTTTACGCATTGTTTATCATAGTTTATAATTTTTTCGATTTTTTTGTGATATTAATCTAATTTAGCGGAGGGTATATTTGTCACAAATTTATCGGTTTGTGATTTTTGTGGTTGAATAAATTAGTTTAGGGTAAATTTGTCGTAAATGTACCGGTTTAGGGTTTTTTTTTTTTTTTTTTTTATGGTGAGTCGAGGTAAATTTATCACGGGTGTCTGGGTTTTGGGTTTTTATGATTAAAAAATAGTTTGAAGTAAATTTGTCACATATGTATCGGTTTTGGGTTTTTTTAGGATATTAACCATTTATTTTATTGTGTCATATCTTCCCACATCACTTCTTTTTATAGACGAAGTGATCTTTTCTATATTTGAGTTCAATTTCAAGTCAAATGATCATAATTTGTCACATTGGATGCTAGAAAATGACTCCCTAATAGCAATTACATGCTTTTCAAATATCGAAGGCTAATTTTTTTAATATAATTATCCTACAATTTACGGTTGTTTGTATATGCTTAAATAATTGTGGAATTATCTATTCTTTGAATATCCCTAATTTCAACAATTCGGACTTCTCTTCTTCAACTCTGCAATTAAGCAAGCTTGTTGTTGGCAGCTAGGATGTTAGATTTCCATCTTCCACAAAATCCTTGCCTTTCAAATCTTGCAATAAGAATTGCCTTTTTTTTTTCAAGTACCACGTGCAGATTTAGGTCTAACTCTTTTTTTTTTTTAATTATTATTTAAGATGTAAATGTCAAGTGAGATCAATTACACACAATTTGGACCGGAAGAAGAAGCTGTGCGCAACTTGGACCGGACAATCAAACTATTGTCCTAATATTGGGGAGGCGTCATTGTTTAGATTAGGTACATAGACCATTGAATTGCGTGCTCATTAAAACTAGTGAATCTCGACGAATTTAAATAAATTGGATACACATGGACTAACAACACATACTAGAGACTAACTGGGTGTTCGAAGAATCTTAATTAATGCCTTATCATAAATTATGTAACTTTATTTTGCTTTTTTGAAAATAGAATCATCCCAATCCTCCCATCTTAATGAGAGCCATTAATGCCAGATTACTTGCTTTACTTATATATTTATTTACTTGCCCTACTTAAATGATGGGGTTTTCTTTTAGAGCTCATGATAATAGTCAAAGTATTTAATGCATACTATATGCAAAAATAATTATATAAAGGGATGGCCCTATGATAACATTCCATATAATTTACTTCTTACTTTCTTAGGAGGAGATCAAAATCATGGGGGATATGACCAAGCACCCTTATCCACCTTGTTTTTCTATGGCAAGATGCAGTGCGCGCGAATGCTGTTTTGGTACGCTCCACAAGTCTTATGCCCCCTTTTTTTTTTTTTATATATCTAGATTAGATATTATTAATTTACATCTACCCTTTTCGTATCATAAGCCACTAGCCATTTGGACTTTTGAGCATAGGAAATTTAGTAGGCGTGCAATATAAGTTGAATATTACAACATAATCTAAGAAGAGGTCAATAAGGGCGTGCATGGAAACGTTTTTAAGAAACGTTTCCGGCATACTTCTGTATGGAAAGTGTTAGGGAACAAAAAAAGAATGTAAATGCGTTTGGTTGCGTTTTGTTTTTTTTTTTTTTTATTTCGGAACGAAATAAGAACAGAAAAAAAACATAAAAAAGTTATTTCTTTTGAAAAGAAACACTTATTATTCGACGGAACAAAAGAACAAAATCGGAACAAAGGCGAACTCTTCTCCTTCGTGCATGCTCGTCGCTCCTCTTGTCGGCTGAAGCTTCGTTCTTCCTTTTCCGGCGTCTCTCCCATCTGTCCGGCGGCTCCCACTCGGCTGACCCTCCGGCGACTCCTCACTCCGGCGACTCCAGGTACGTTTCCGGTGCTCCTCCTTCTCCGGTAAGCGTTGCTCCCCCTTCGGCGCTCCTCCTCCGGTCAGCGTTGCTCCCCCTTCGGCGCGACAGATCTGGGACGGCTCGCTCGAGCCTCGAGCGAGCGTTGCTCGCCCAGATCTGCCGCGCCGAAGGGGGAGCAACGCTCGCTCGAGAGCGAGCTCGAGCTGCAGCTCGATCTGCAGCTGCTCGAGCTCCCCCTTCGCTCGAGCAGCAGCTCCAGTGATGCGGCGGCGCAGCTCGGAGACGGACCGAGGCGGCAGCGCGGGATCGAGGGAGGGAAGTGGGAGCGGCGGGAGTGATGCGGCGGAAGGCGGAAACTTGGGCGCCGAAAAGCCGGCGCGGTCCGGTGTGGAAGAGGAGGAGGTGCTCCTAAGCGGCGACGGCGGCGATGCCGGCGTCGCGTTGAGGAGCGAAGAGGAATCGGAGGGTAAATTGAGGGCGAGGGGTGGGCGACAGGTGATGAGGCGATCGAGCATGGTGGCGAAGCAAGTGATCAGCATCGAATCTGCTCTTGGCTTGGGGTTCGTCTCTCAGCTCTGGGTGGATACCCTCTCGGTAAGTGACGGAATTCTTCATCTTGGTTCGTGTAGCAAAACCTCGCGTGCCTGCAGAAGATTGTCCATTGAAAAATTTAGGTGGGTTGTGCTGTAGCAGGTGACTTTGAACGGTAACGAAGGCTTAAAAGTGTTATCCTTATAACAACTCCTGGAGTTTACTAGTATTCGTCTTGGTTCTTGTAGTTTTCTGTTGTCTGTTGTGGGAAGCAAAAGTCGAAGTTATCTCTAGAAGTGTCGACGCTTTCTGGGTAAGGTTCCGTCCGACCACCCTATCTGTCTCGATCGCGCTCGACACTTGGCCGTCCTTCTTCGTTTGGTTCTCTCGTCGTTGCTGCGTGCTGTTTCCGTTTTAGTTTGATTCCCTGGTCAATTTGGTCGCTGCGCTGCGGGCTCTTGTTGTGAACTTGATCGTGCTTGCGCGCGTTGACTTCAGCGGGTCTTGAGTTGGGGTTGGAGTGTTGGAGCGGGGGGCGTGGCGGTTCTGGTTCTGCATGTCATCCGGTCAGTCGAACCTCTTTTGACCGTGTGGTCTAGACCGTTCTTGATCGCCTCGTGAAGTTCTTCGTTGGAATTCCTTGCTGTATTGATGGCCGAATTAGAAGTGGCGGGACCCGTTTTGCCCCTTTCTTGAACCGTCAATACTGTTCTAAGCACGACAGGAGTTGGTGTGAGTTCGTTGTGTGTATTTGTTAACTGAATCGGGAATACTTCCTTTATTCTAATCTTACTGTCTGCAAAATTTAAATGCTTTCCTGCTGGAAAATGAACCTTTTGGTTTTGGAGCTTTTACATAAGATGGCGTCTCAGTTCAGCGCTTTTTTGGGTTTTTGTGGAACCGTACATCGTGTGAGGCCTAACCTGACTAAGTGACTATATTGGAGATTGGGTGCTGAAAGGAGGATTGTTGAATGGGTTTCACTGTTGACGTTTGTCTGAACTGCTGTCTGGTTTGTTTCCTTGGGGAGGTAATTGCTGATGGCCACAAACTAAGATATGCTAGAGATTCTTCTTTTACTCAAAATGGGTATGTCAATAAATGTTCTTCAATGCTTGTGTATTAATTCGTTGGGGATGCCAAGAAGTTTTTGAAGCCTCTAGTTTCTCTTTTGATTTTGACTATGTTTCATCACAGTATAGAGTGGACCTTTTAGATTAGCAAAACCTTAGTCTTATCTGAGAGGGGTGATGGTTGTCAAACTTGCAATCTCAAACGAGTGACGTGTGTTAATATTAGTAGAAAAGTTGTACTTTTGAATCATGCTAATTGCTAATTAAACCTCCTCTTTGGCTATGTAATTGTTTCAATTTGACTTGCAGCAGGCCTCTTGATTTTGTGTGAAGCTTGTGCTTCATAATTGAAGTCAATAAAAGGAAAGCAATTAGAATCATGCAACTATATCATCACCCATATTCATTGGACAGCCAAAAGGTAAGGCTGGCTTTGGAAGAGAAGGGCATTGATTACACATCCTTCCATATGAATCCGATAACAGGCAAAAATTTGAGGCCTTCCTTCTTCAGAATGAACCCGACTGCAAAACTCCCGTTTTCCAGAATGGTTCGCATGTCATCTTTGATACTATTGAAATCATTCAGTAAGTCTCATCCTATTCTTACAGCATACTTGTTCTTCTTTTTGATATGGTTATGACGGATGTTTGTTTGATCTAATTTTCAACTGTTTTGGCATGTGATAATGAGAAATATCAGCTTCTCTAGCTAAGTATGCCAAATAAAAGTATTTCTGGATTTCTGAGTAACTGAATGTATCTGTTGACAGGATGGGGTATTGTGCTCTATTATGTACCATATTCTTTGCAGATTTATTCTGTCTGTCTGTCTTCATTCTCTTCTTTTGTGGAAGTTTATAATGCTTTAGAAATTTACAGGTATATAGAGAGAATTGCAGTTGTCTCTGTTAATAATGATAGCATCGCCTTCAGCAATGATGAGGTCATTCAATGGATGCATAAAATACAGGAGTGGAATCCAAAGTTTTTCACATTATCCCACGTCCCTGAGAAGTATCGGCAAGCAGTGTCCAAGTTTTTAGGAGAGTCTTGATTGCTCGGATGGCCGAGTCACCTGACCTGGCAAGTTCCTACCACCGCAAGCTAAAAGAGGCATATCACATCGAAGAGAAGCTGAGAGACCCAGAGGTTGTAAGGCGGAGCAAGGAACATCTAATCAGACTTCTTGATGAAATTGAGGACAGTTTGAGCAAGACTTATATTGCAGGGGAAGAGTTCAGCATGGCAGACAGGTTGAGCAAGACGGCTTATATTGCAGGGGAAGAGTTCAGCATGGCAGACGTAATGTTCATTCCGGTGCTAGCTCGTTTGGCACTCTTGAATTTGGAAGACGAGTATATAAACAGCAGGCCAAACATGGCCAAATACTGGAGTTTGGTTCAGCAAAGGCCTTCCTACAAAAAAGTGATAGGAAGATACTTTGGCGGCTGGAGGAAGTACAGGACCCTGGCTAAAACTTGGTGCTTCATTCGGCTGAGGAACACGCTGAAGAAGTATTAACTTCTTGACGCTGTAGGAATATCTCAAAACTGTAAAAGGAGGGTGGGGAAAGTTTTGGCTGTGAAAAGTCTTTAGGCAAAATTTACCTTTTGAATTGCTGTAAATAGGTTCTGTAGTGTTTCCTCTCTTAGTGTTGAAAGAGCAGGCAGTTGAATTTTTCATGTACTGGACTGCTTTCTGTTCTGTATTCCCTTTAAGGTTGAAATAATTATGTAGAAAACAAGCATGTTATGAAAATAAAAAATTGTAAAGGTTCGATTATTTTGATTGCAAGCAGTGAACTTCATTGAGTTTGCAGTCTTAGAGCACAGTTCATCCGTATTCTAGATCTTTAAGATTCCTGATCTTTAGTAAAAGTTGGTGCAAGTTAGTATATCATAAGGCAGATCATAAGGCAGAGTAATGCTGCTGTGATTAGATGTCAAGAGTTATGAGCAAAAGAGAGTTGATTGAAGCACTCCCTTGGCGAACCGCAATGATTCCATATCTGAGTCCCGGATGAGGGACCAGGCCACACATCTTGTGAATAGCTTGGACCGACAGACAGGCAAGGATTGGAGAGACAAAGCACTTCCTCTGGCGTCTCTATAAAGTGGCTCTACTTCCTGAAAGCTTTTCAGATAGCAGTCCGCATCAGCTGCCCCGGCATAATTTTGGGAAGCAAGGTCTTCGCACATGGCCAGTGAACGACATTTCGTTGGAGGGATCTGCCATTCTTTCCCTAACCTGAAAGCCTGACCCTTGTTCTGGCATTACTTTCCAGATTACAATGAATTGCACAAGTGAATAATTCCATATTGTTGCTAATTGCTATCGCAACAGCCACATTGCGCATCTCGCGAAGCAACTCAAGGCGGCGTATGTTTCAAGAACAATTTCATGATTAAAGAAAATAATTTTTTTCAAAATAATTTTCCAAGAAAATGTCCATTTTCAAGTTAGAAAATTTATTTTTTAACTTTGAGTATATATGTATCTTTGACCATAATCATTTTTAGCCAACTAAACAAATGAAATTTCAGAAAACTAGTTGGTAGCGAATATTTTTACTTGAGTAAAAGCAAAAAAGAACAATTATTCGATTGGCTGCGTTGCCTAGAAAAATAAAAAATAAAAAAGGTAACTAGTTCATATTGAGATGTATGAAATTTTCGTTTAAGGGCGTACATATGAGCATGTTGAAAAATTTGATACAAACTTTAATTACAACATTTTCTACGAAATATGCTATATAATCATGCTAAAAATGTTTGTCTTCACTAACCATGAACAAAATAAAATTAATGAGCATTTCATAAGAATTAGAATTCAATATCAATTTTAAACTTTATTAAAAAAAATAAAATAAATAAAACAGAAATTTTTTTGTCGTTTACCAAACGTGTTTCTGTTCTTTTTCTATTCTAGGAACAGAAATTGACCGTAGTTACTAAACATGTTTCTGTTCTTTTTTTATTCCAAGAACAGCTTTTTTTTTACACTTACCAAACGCGTTCTTTTGTTCGTAAACTGTTCCCTTAACAAAAACACTTTTTTTTTTATTTATTTGTTCCTAGGAATAAAAAAGAAAAGAAGTGTTTCCATGCGCACCCTAAATGATTGATTGCAGATGAAGAGGCATGAGTCCGTGTCGAGTGGCCTGAGTTGGTGGGAGAAAATGGAGAGAAAGCGAAGGCACTGATTGAGAAGGACAATGCATATGTGACGGTCATACTGCTGAAAGTGGAAAAACAAATTGGGTTTATCGATTTTTGCTACAATTGAGTATATGTTCGGATCGATGAAAAGGGCAATGTCTTTCAAATGCCTATGGTTGGATAAGCAGGGAAACTGTGATCCTGAATAACATAGCTTATGAAGCTATTTTATATAATAAATAAAACAAATAATCATTTGACATGATACTATTCAAAATATTGGATTTGGTTTTGAAGGGGATGATTTTACTCTGTATGTTTGATCAATATATGTGATTTTTCCGTCATGAAATCCTATCTTCTATGCACTTATTGTTGTCAAAGACCTTAAATCAAGTTACTAAAGTGTCCACTTTAATAAGAAGACCAATTTTGAGGAAAAGAACTTGCATGAGGTCTAGATTTACTACAAACATCGCGCTTCTCATAAAATTAAGCAATTTAGAAGAAGTGATCAAACAATAGAGCTTATCGAATTACATAGATGATTTATTGAAGTCACAACTTGTTAATTTTGAGTAGCGATCAATGCATTTTGAGACTTTTATCAGTGACCTTTTACCATGCAACTTTAGCTTTGTCCACGATCTATTCGGCTGTTTCATTCCACCATCGGGATTTCTTCTTCTCGTGGACTCTTAACCCAATCCCTCTCGCTGCCTTTGAGTTCTTGTCGTGTTGTAGATGCCTCAAAAATCCTTCTACAAGAGCACGAAAACCTCCAACTTGGTGTTTACCACACATTGTCACTTTATTCACTTCTCTCTCGCTTCTCCTATAAAGCACGTCCTGCATTGGCTTCCACATGGGAGTCGTGGGGGCGTCTCTGCGATTTGTTATCCTGGTTGTCCGAATCTTCTTAATGGTGATGGTGATGATGATGGTGGTAGTGATGGTGGTGGAATGTGAGGGCCAATATGTTCTTCGTTCTTCTCAGCCAATCGAATCCCTTCTCGTGATAGTTGGACAGCTTGACATGGACCCTCTCGCGTTGTCCAGTGAACATGGAGGATCCTCCTGGCCTTTGCCAGTTGGGACGGAGTACAAAGAGCTTTTCTCTTTTGATATCCTTCCCGATCTGGTAGAGAAGTCGGTACCTACATAGGCCTCACTTTTGCTGATGCTTGTGCTGGTTTCATCGCTGGTCTTGCTGATGTATGAGCTTCGAAAGCTTGAACCGCAATGATCTGATTCTCACTGACTAGAGATGATCTTATTCCTGGGTCTTACGCTAGTCTTCTTTGGCACCACACGCGATTGTCTATTCTTACCTGTCTCCTTTTTACTGGAGAACTGGTCCATGAAGGTTGTTAGTTTGAGCGCAACATGGAGAGGGTGGGAGCTTTTGCTTCTAAACCTGTTGCTAGAACAGACAGACGCGATGGAGCCCAATGACTTAGGAGGGTTGAGCCGTCTTGATTTCGCCAACTTCATTGCATAGTTTTTGTCTAACCATTTGCTTTTGACTATGTTGGAAATTAATATCCAGAGAATACACACTAATTGTTGTAATCAGAACATCAATGTAAAGAAGATAATAACGGCTATATAATATCCTTTTTTTTTTTTTTTTTTTTATGTAAACTTACAACTCTTGGAGAAGAATAAAATAAGATATCATTGAAAAATAACATAAAATTGGAGGTGAGGTATGGATAACCGAATCTCCTTAAGGCTATTAGTTCCTGCCAATGGTGCTCTGCAGATTTACGAACTATGCCTCCCAAGATACAACACCTCGAACCTGTTTGGATTAGCACTATGCAAACAGGACTCAGTCGAACCGTTCAATTGAACCAGCACATTAAGGAAAAACAGAATAGTAGAAAAGTATATCAAAGTCTTTTTGGAATGGATTCAGAAAAACCAAAACAAAAAATCAACACACCTTTTGAAGCTCTATGCTCCCATCTATTTATAGAGATTTTTAGTTCATGTACTAAAGAGATACATGAATTAAATAGACGCATGTATCCACGAGATGCATGAATAAAGAGATACGTGAATCCAAGAAATTCATGTATCCAAAGATACGTGAATTCAAGAGATTCATGAACTCAATAAATACATGAACTAAACGATACATGAATCTAGGAAATTCATGAATTCAATAGATACGTGAACATAAAACTATAGGAAATTCATGAATTCAAAAAGAGATACGTGAACAGAAAAAACGTATCTTAATTTATTGGCTTTCGTTGATCCATTAACCATAATTTTAACCATAATAGGTAGCTTTTGCTTTGAACCTTCTTTAGTGAAAGCCTATCGGACTTACTTAACTAGTCGATGGACTAAGCCTTGAATCGCCAGTTGTTTGTGTAAGCCTAGACAATAAACCTCACACGGAGTATTTCCAATTCAAGATTGGTTCTCGTTTGTGTTTGTTCTTTCGGCCCTGAACATCTCGGGATTCATGCGTGCTTTAGAAAATCTAGCCTTTAAAGATTTCATAGAGTCGGCCAGCTCCACGCATATAGGTGCATTCCTATTAAAGGATCCTACCATATCTTACTTGAATATTATAATCAAAGTTATATGAATCATTAAACGCATAGCGTACCCTTAATAACGCTGTAGGAAAGCACTGTTGCATCATAGGAATGGGAGACAGTGCTTACATTAGAGTTTCCAAAATTTGTGTTGTCCTATTGAACCTAGACCATGGGATCTCCAATCGCATAGGTTAGGTTTCCACCCTGGAATCTCTTTATTGGGTTAAGGCTCTTAAACCCATTCCCCTCGATGCGAAGTTTATCTGCTCTTTTGACAAACCTTTTGTCAGTGGATCCGCAATATTTTCGTTTGACTTTACAAAGTCTAAAAAATGATTTAATTTGAGAGTAAGTGCTTACAGTATTGTGTCTACGACGAATGTGTCTAGACTTACCGTTGTAAATCACATTATGCACCCCCACACTTTTAGAAAATTGTAGGATGGCAACTTTTCATTCCATAACTCGTATGAATTTTTACTTGTCTTTTTGTGAGGTATTTCATTAAGAATATAATTTGTAGTTAAAACTGCCTCCCCCCACAAGTTCTGAGGTAAACCTGAACTTAAAAGCATCATGTTCAATCATTCAACAACTCCATTTTGTTCTGGAGTATAAGGTGCAGTCGTTTGGAGAATTATTCCAAGACTAGCACAAAACTCCTTGAAATTGATCGAACTATATTCTCCTCCTCTATTCTGAGGCACATAATGAGATCTTCATGGTTCATCTCCTTCCATTTGTGCTTCAAATAATTTTGAAGTCTACCAGCCCGGAGGTAGTTTCTCAATCATAGCCGTCACTTGGCATGATTCACTAAGTATCATTCCCTCAGCCGAGATGTCACTCAGAATTAATTGCAATTCTTGAACCTGACTCATGACAAATTTAGAATCCACCATCTTGTAGTCCAAGAATTTGGCAACCACAAATTTCTTGGTGCCAGCGTCCTCAGTCTTGTATTTTTTCTATAAGGACTCACATAACTGTTTAGCAAATTCAATTTTACAATAAACGTTATATAGAGAATTCACTAAACAGTTAAGAATATAATTTCGGCATAAGAAGTCTCCATGCTTCCAAGCCTCCAACGCACCGAGCGTTGTTACATCTTGCTCATTTGGACTAATTATTGGGCACACTTTCGATAAATATTTCGTCAGATTGAGCATGGTCAAATAGAAGAACATCTTCTGCTGCCACTGTTTAAAGCCTGTTAGGGAAATCCCTTATGATGTTTTGAAGATGACAAAATAAATCAAAGGCTACTAACATGTTTGATGGTTGAGTAATAGACCATACAGATGATAGAACATGTAAATGATATTGTCAAAGTGCAAAGACGATTTAAGACTGAACGTAACACATGTCCAAAGTATATTATGAAGATTTCCAGATTTCGTGTCAAAGTCGAAGCGCCGGACTCAAGACTCAAAGTCGAAAGACCGCGGACTTTAGTGTCAAAGTCTTCTACATCGAAGTCCGTCAACTCGACTAATTCCAGACTAAACGTGAATGATGAACCAGAAGACAGACTCTATGCTGAAGCTGAACTGGGTACAGATCTTAAAGCTAAATCTGTTCAGAAGCAGATATGTTCAGACTCATATTGTAAAGTCTATCGCACTCAAATTCAGATTGTAAAGTCTAAAGACTCTCAGACTTTACATTCAGATTCGATGAATCGTAACTCAAGCCCAATCATACAACGGCTAGTGATCTGGTTTGGATTCCACATCAAGATTGATTGATTCAATCTAATTGATTGACGATTGGATCTTGAAGACAAGAACTTTCTATACGAAGAAGTTTTTCTTATGGAAACCAAGATTTCGTTTGTATGGGCGATCGGAATCAATTTGGGATTCTACCTTTGTCACTCAACGGCTACCAAATCTTCTAGATACAAAGCTGTCCAATGGGTATATTGGAAGACGATTCTCCGGGATACTGTCCAACGGCTAGTTTGGAAGTGGAGGAGTATTTAAGGAGATGAAGGACCGATGAGCAAGTAAGAGACGGAGCGTAGAATTTATAATTCCAAAGTCTGAGCGACCTTTGATCATATACTTGTCTTTGGAGAGCTTAAACGTTTGTAATCGTGAGAGAAATACCAAAAGAGTGACTTAGTGAGATAGTGTGATCTACTACTAAGTGTTTGCACTCGAAGTTGTAATCTCTTGTTGATTGCATAGTGGAATCCAGCCAAGAAGGCTGTTAGCGTGGGAGAGTGGACGTAGGCTTGGATTAAGCTGAACCACTATAAATCTTGTGTTCTTATTCTCTTCCCTAACTCCTTTATTTTACTTGAAGTTTATTTTATTCCGCATATATTTGCCAAGGTTTATTTTATACACCTATTCACCCCCCTCTAGGTACTCGTACTAGCTATCTCAATTGGTATCAGAGCTCGTGTACTTACTTTGTTTGAAGTGTTTTACTTCAGAGTAAAAGATCCATGGCTAGTATGTTGGCTCCAGGACTTATGGAAGGGCAAAGCAACACAAGGCCACCATATTTTGATGGAAATGAATACGACGTATGGAAGAACAAAATGAAAGCATTCCTAAGATCCAGAGATCTCTTACAATGGGATGTTGTGGAAAGATGAATCAATCACATTGCTGCGTCTACATTAAATAAGAATGGCAAAGACAAAGAAACAAAACCCCCCGCTCCTATGTCTCGGATGGAGATGTCCAAAAGAGAAGCTCTTGATGCGAAAGCAATTTATTCTTTATATTGCGCTTTGTCTCCTGCTGAATATAACAGAATCTCTTCATGTGAAACAGCAAAAGAAGTTTGGGATAAACTTCATGTTACATATGAAGGGACCGATCGTGTAAAAGAGACAAAAGTAAACTTCCTACTCGGTAAATATGAATCCTTCAAGATGAAGCAAGGAGAGTCAATTGGAGATATGTTCAGCCGTTTTACAGAAATTGTAAATGGTTTAGCATATCAAGGTCAGCAAATTTCTACCCCGATGAAGGTCAACAAACTCTTGCGAGGTCTCTCAAGAGATTGGAATCATGTCAAGACCTCAATCCGGGAGACTCAGAGGATTATGTCACTCTCCGTTGATGAATTGATTGGCACTCTTTAATCCTATGAAGTGGAACAACTCAATGATGAAGATCCCGAAGGTAAGAAGTCCATCGCTTTAATATCTAATGATATTTTTGATGAAACAAACTCAGTAAATGACATGGACGATGAAGAACTTGCCTTTATGGTCGAGAAATTTAAAAAGCTGAGTAAAAAAGGAAGGAAATTCGATGGAAGAAGTCAATACAAGCATAATGGCCATAAAAGAATCATGAAAGAAGATGATGAGCAAGAAAATATATGCTTGATGGCACATTCAAAATCTGAGTCGATTCGGACACGGACTCGGAATCAAAGTCGATTGCACACGGACTGAGAATCAAAGTCGACTCGGATACGGACTCAGAATCCGATGAGGAAATCGAGGTAAGCAATTCAAAAATTCCTCTCAAAGTTTCAAAGTATATAAATGAGCTTTGTTCAAATCTCAAATCTTCTCTTAAAAGGATTTTCGAACTTAAAAGGAGAATTCTCGACTTAGGCAACAAGATCTTTCTCAAGTCTGGAGACCTATTAAGAAAAATTGGATAAAAGCAACATATTCTGCTAACTCTCATGGACCCAAGAACAAATGGGTACCAAATAAAAGATAAGTTATTTTTGCAAGATATAAAGAAGAAAGAAGAAAGAGGATTTGGTAAGGAATTTTTTATTCTCAATTTGATTTGGGTAATAATTCTCATTATACTTGATATTCGATATATCTTTGGTTGATTGAGATTTTATAATGATCATATTTTGTTAAAGAAAGAATCATGTGATTTACTTTTGTGATTCGTGAGTTGAGATTTGATTTAGTACGTGTGATTATTTGAGATAATTCAGATCATTTTGTCTAATTTTATAGTGAAAATCTGTTTTACGTGATGATGCAAGATATTCTTAGATATTCAAAGATTTTATTCTCCCTGATTTTATTGTACTATGATTAAGTGAGAATCTATTTTTCAAAATATCATTGTGCATAATATTGTTTCTTTGAATACTTTGTTATGATGAATTAAGAAAGAATATTTGATTATGGAGATCTTCTATTTTACTCTAACGTCAAGGAAGGATCTAAATTGATGGATACCAAAAAGGGAAATGAGTTGATTGCAGGAAATTCTTTAAGGGAAGGATGATTGCGAATCTACGCAAATTTTGGTGCAATCAGAAAATATCTCCTGCGACAATTGCAACAATTGTTTCTATTTGCAAATATTGTCATGATCACAGGGGGAGAAAGCAAATCCAAAAGAAAAGGAAAAGAATCGTGATCATCTCAAAAAGGCAACAAATTGAGGGGGAGCTTTGATCAATTTTGGAAAAATCTTTTTGAATTGATCGTGATCTTGTTATGGATGGAATGAAAGGTAAATGTGTCAGAATTTGTTCAAAAAAAAAATCCGGTTAGTGCATCTTTTATTACCTTTTTTCATTAACAAATCTCTTATTGATATTATCATTTTATTATGACAAAAATGGTACGTAAATTTTATGATGCATCCGTGATTTTTATTGGATATTTGCTGATATAATCGAAGTGAGCTATATTGCATATCTTTAATAGTCGATAAAAAAGTTGATTTTTGGAAATTGTGATTCATGCAAGATATTGATTATCATTCTCTACGTGAATCTATTGTTATCGCTTTTTGATTATGGCAAGAAGGGGGAGAAGATATGAATATGCATATGTGCTGATTGGTTGATATTATCTATGGCATAATATTGAGCTGCGATTATTTTTCTATATATTCTTATGGTCAATCTATTTGTTATCTTCTAATATCCTTTGATTTAAAAGTATGTTTACAAATATGCATATTCAGAGATTGTTTTGTCATTATCAAAAATGGGGAGATTGTTAGGGAAATCCTTTATGATGTTTTGAAGATGGCAAAATAAATCAAAAGCTACTAACATGTTTGATGGTTGAGTAATAGACCATACATATGATAGAACATGTAAATGATATTGTCAAAGTGCGAAGACGACCAGAAGACTGAACGTAACACATGTCCAAAGTATATTATGAAGATTTCCAGACTTCTGTGTCAAAGTCTAAAGACTGCCAAACTCAAGACTCAAAGTCTGAAGACTGCCAAACTTTAGTATCAAAGTCTGTTCTACATCAGAAGTCTGTCAACTCTGACTAATTCCAGACTGAGCGTGAATGATGAACCAGAAGACAAACTCTATGCTGAAGCTGAACCAGAAGACAGACTCTATGCTGAAGCTGAACTTGGTACAGACCTTAAAGCTAAATCTGTTTAGAAGCAGATATGTTCAGACTCATATTGTAAAGTCTACAAACTCAGATTGTAAAGTCTACAGACTCAGACTTTACATCCAGATTCGATGAATCGTAACTCAAGCCCAATCATACAACGGCTAGTGATTTGGTTTGGATTCCACATCAAGATTGATTGATTCAATCTAATTGATTGACGATTGGATCTTGAAGACAAGAACTTTCTATACGAAGAAGCTTTACTTATGGAAACCAAGATTTCGTTTGTATGGGCGATCGGAATCAATTTGGGATTCTACCTTTGTCACTTAATTTGGGATCATATACTTGTCTTTGGAGAGCTTAAACGTTTATAATCATGAGAGAAATACCAAAAGAGTGACTTAGTGAGATAGTGTGATCTACTACTAAGTGTTTGCACTCGAAGTTGTAATCTCTTGTTGATTGCATAGTGGAATCCAGCCAAGAAGGCTGTTAGCGTGGGAGAGTGGACGTAGGCTTGGATTAAGTCGAACCACTATAAATCTTGTGTTCTTATTCTCTTCCCTAACTCCTTTATTTTACTCGAAGTTTATTTTATTCTGCATATATTTGCCAAGGTTTATTCTATACACCTATTCACCCCCCTCTAGGTACTCGTACTAGCTATCTCAAAGCCCACTCCGGTAAATTTCTCCGGTTTCTCATTAGCCTTAATTGGTGGTGTTGCCATCACAGAAGGCAAGGTTTGTTGAACCGTCCCTCCAGAACCAGAGCCAAAAGCCATTTGGCCTATACTGTTCTGAAAAACAGTCCGGGGCATACCAGTCGTACGACTTGCACCCGCACCACCAAAATTGGTGTTGGCCCAAGGGCCCGTAGCATTGGCTGCTACAAATTCAAACCTAGAGGACTGAACATCTTCCATAGCAACGGTCGAATTGACCATAGGAACATCTCCTGAAACATTCGGGACATTGAAAAACACTTGATTGTTTTCAGCTATCTCAATAATCTGACAAGAACAACAAACAGTGAGTAAAATAATCGCCTTAAGATTGTTGGAAATTAATATCCAGATAATACACACTGTTTGTTGTAATCAGAACATCAATGTAAAGAAGACGATAACAACTATATAATATTCTTCTTTTTATGTAAACTTATAACTCTTGGAGAAGAATAAAATAAGATATCATTGAAAAATAACATAAAATTGGAGGTGAGGTACGGATAATCGAATCTCCTTAAGGCGATTAGTTTCTGCCAAAGGTGCCTTGCAGATTTACGAACTATGTCTCCTAAGATACAACACCTCGAACCTGTTTGGATTAGCACTATGCAAATAGGACTCAGTCGAACCGTTCAATTGAACCAGCACACCCAGAAAAATCAAAAGAGTAAAGCCTTTTGGAATCGAGTCGGAAAAAACAAAACCAAAAAGCCCTTAATGAAGCTCTTTGCTCATATCTATTTATAGAGAATTTTAGTTCATGTACTAAAGAGATACATAAATTAATAGACGCGTGTATCCATGAGATTCATGAATAAAGATATACGTGAATCCAAGAGATTCACGTATCCAAAGATACATGAATTCAAGAGATTCATGAACTCAATAAATACATGAACTAAAAAATACATGAATCTAGGAAATTCATGAATTCAATAGATACGTGAATATAAAACTATAGAAAATTCATGAATCCAAAAAGAGATACGTGAAAAAAAAAAACGTGTCTTAATTTATTGGCTTTCGTTGATCCATTAACCATAATTTTAACCATAATTACAACAAACTAACACGCGACGGAGGCTTCTCTGGCACATTAGCAGAACTTGGTAGAATCATTAAACAGTGAACCATGCTGTTCTCCGTATTAATCACGCGATTGTTATGATTAACTGATAGGCCCAGTTTCTCTACCATCTCCACCATAGCCTTCACATTTCGTGTCGGGACCAGTTTTCTTTTTAGTTTCAGATTGTCATACTTCCCTATTGTATGAAGGACTGTGTTAGCCAGCCAGTACTAGGCCAAGCCAAGTCTCAATTATGGAGCAACTAGCATGAGTTCGATAAATCAAGGGTCTGGCCAAAGCACGTGATTGTTTCAATCATCACACCCTCCATCTGTAGAACAATGATGACTACTATATGTCTTCCACGATTCCACCTTCGAAGAACTCTAAAAGATTATTTTGATTGGAGAGACTGACTAAAACGATCGGTAATCCTTTCAACCCTTCAGACAGCACATTGGAGAGTATCAACAATTTGAAGGGAAATATATGTCAAAGAACACCAAGTCGTTCTTCCTTTTCCATTAAGATTCTTAATCTTGTCAGTATAAAGAACATTTGCCTGACGTGAACTCAAGAGAGGCAGGCTGAGGTTGGTTCTCTATCGTATTTATCAATTGCAAAAGTTTGCCAAATTTTTTTTCTCAATGCAATTGGATTTCAAATTCTCTTCATTAGATATCTGTGACATCCCGATTTTCCAATTCTATTTTCAATAAATTGAGACGGGCATTTCGTTGGCACGAACATGATTCATTTCCTTGAGTGGGCCACTCATGTGAAAACTAGTCTATCAGGTGAAGCCGTTAAGAAATTCTAATGCATCAGACTCAAGAATTTGACCAGGAAGCGATCTTTTGACCGAGCTAATCTGCAAGGGTCATTATGGCACAATTAAAAATCGATTAGAGATCGGAGATAGGTCGAATCGACAGATGCATGTGATCAAGTGTGGGTGATTCCACCGGATCGCACAATTCCGGTCGATCGGCACTGGACCGACTTTTCTGTCGATTAGGTACCCTGTGTTCGTATTTGAAACCTTGAGATTTCTCTGACAATCGAAAGTCGCCAATGTTTCAAAGATGTACATTGTGGCTTGAGATGATCAACCACAGATCAAATGCATGAAAAATTATAAAGGCTACCCGATAGGTTGGGCCGCGCTAGTATCATGCAAAAGTGAAATTAACCGTGAAATTGAACCCGAATTCAGAAATTGGAAGTGTGGGTGTGTCACGAATTATTTTAAGATCATTAATTCATCTTTGGAAGATTTTTATGCAATCAGAATTTTTCAGAAATTAAATCAGAGAATGACTATTTTGGCTCGAGAAATTAGTAGGCCTGCCTTTGGTCTTGCTTTTAGGACTTAAGTTGGTTTTATGGACTAGTGAAGATGTGAATTGAAGGGTGGTGACATTGGATTAATTTTATGGACTTCAATTGGACTCAATTGGAAGAGAATTGATGGGAATTGAATAAATTAATGTACAAGATTTTAGGTCTCGGCGGAAAATGAAATTGGACCCATTGGAGGATTGTTGTGGAAGCTTGGTGTGAGTGGAGGATGACCTCACATGAGGTCATGGTGGGCCATGTGTGAGGGATTAAAGAAAAAGAAAAGAAAATGAAAGAAAGGGTCCCATCTCTCTCTCTCCATCTTCATCTTCAACCTTGGAACTTCTTGGACGTGGGGAGGGGAAAACCGACCGAGAACCAGCAGCTCGCCAGCCTGCACGCACGCCCCCTCCGCCGCTCGTCACCGCCGTTTGCATTGCCAAGCTGCTCGCCGTCCGCCCGCACCACCGACCGTGCCACCGTCGCCCTCTCTCCTCCTTCTCCGGTGGCTGTTCGATGCCCAGCAGATCTGGGAATACGCCGGAGCAGCCAGCAAGCCAAAGACCATTTGAAGCCGCAGCTTCGCCCATCCGCTCGTCGCCGCCGCCCCACGTCGCTCGCACGCCACCCCGCCAGTCAGCTCACCTGCTCGTCGCCCTCGTCTGCGCCAGGCCGCGTTCTAGCAGCTCAGGCCTTCTCCGGAGCTCCCTCTGCCGCCGTCGACCTCCCCTTCAGCCCGTCCAAACCCTCGCCAGTCTCCTTCGCTGTTCCTCTGCCCGAACCGGCGCCGGATCCGCCCTTCTCGGCCCCAAATTAGTGGCTGGAAAAATGGGTATGGCAGCCCATGTTTGGCCCGTTTTGGCCGTCTTCCCGAGCCCGGATGCTCGGCTCGCTTTGAGGAAAGTCGATCCTCGCGTCGTCCTCGTCGTTTTGGTCCGCTCGGCTCACTAATTCGGTGAGTTTAGCTCACTAAACCTTGATTAGAGGGTTAATGATGCTTTAGGTGTGTTTAGTTTATGTTAAGTGTTATTTAGGTGGTTAGTTTAATTTATTTAAGTGTAGATTATATTAATGTGCTTGATTAACTTAAAGTGTGATTAAATTACGGTTAAGTGAATGTTTATATTAATATAAACCTTGATGTGACTTAAAGGAATTTACTTTTGATTTATTTCAATATTTCGAAATTATTTAATAATTTAATAATATATTATTATTCGAAATTATTAAAATATTATTATTTAATTATTTTCGGAATAAATTTAATTATTTATTAAATTCCGAAAATTTTGTCGGGACCCTAAATTCTCAGAATTTCGTGCCGGTCGCTGCTGTGTAGTCAGATTTTGAAATTGATGATTGGATATTATAAATTGAGTGTGGATTGTGAAAAATATGGATATTATTATTTAATTAATTTTCGGAATAAATTTATTTATTTAATAATCCGAAAAATTATTTTGGGACCCTAAATTCCCAGAATTTCGTGCTGATCGCTGCTGTGCATTTAGAATTTGAATTTGATGAATGGATGTGGCAAATTGAGTGTTGATTGCGATAAATATGGATTTTATTCATAAAAACCCAAGTGTCGGGTTTTGATGCAAAAATTGGATTTTAATTATTATATTAAATAGTGGGGTTTGAAAAAGTGAGATATTGGCTTTTGATTCGAAATTAGCGTGTCCCCACATACGTGAGTAATTTCTGGAATATTTTTAATATGGAGAAAAATGGCCGGGATCACTATTTTAAGTGGAAGCATTGATTGAAATATAAAGTGTCATGGGGCCGAGTATGCTCTGGCTGTGTGATAACTAAGAGGAATTGTCCCGAGCTGTTGAGCCGAACTTGCCCCTATATGGGATGCCCACGCGGTGGTTGCGGGTCACAATAGATTCTGGGCCCATGCTCCTTCTGGAATGCCGTCGACGTATTGACAAAGCCGCGCTCCAAGGGGGGAGGCGATGCTTGGCTATATGTCAGTAGATAGCCGAACTGCGAGTAGGCTATGCCCTTGTGTGGCAGTGATTAAGGGCCTATGCTCCTTCGGGAATGCTGTTGACGTACTGACGAAGCCGCGCTCCAAGGGGGGAGGCGATGCCTGGCTATATGCCAGTAGATAGTCGAATTGCGAGTAGGCTATGCCCTTGTGTGGCAGTGAATAATAATTGGAATGTGTGCTAAGTGCGATTATGATTTATATGAAAGCAATGGCGTTCCAATTGTTTAATTTCATATTACTATATGTGATTAAGTGATTTGAATTGCGCTAACCTGCAGGAAGGAACTGAGGCGAGGTAAGTCTTCTATGTGATGTGGCTAGGTCACCCGGGGTGTAATTTCTTTCTAATAGGGGTTTAGGTGGTTGAACTTGCTGAGACATCGTCTCATCCCGGTTGTGGGATTAAAATTTCAGGTCCCTAGATGGCGGTCGTGGAGGACCCGAAGCCCTAAGTCTAGAAAGGTGGAGGCGAAGTATCGGTGAATGTGTCCCGCTAGTTGGTTTTAGGATGGTTCCCCTTTTGTCGAGCTGGTCTATTTTGTAGATAGTCCAGAGTTGTATTTAAACCTATGTGTTTGAAAATGAGTGTTTGGTATTGTGATTGATTGCCTGCTTTTCTATCCCAAGTTAAATGTTGTCAGGGGATTTGTTTCGCTTCCACATGCGTAAATAAATGAATGGGTCGGTGACGTATCCTGGGATGTCGCATATTTGATCGACCGCAGTGGGATGTATGCGCGCTCGGGGTTCGGGGCGTGACAATATCATCCTCCAAAAAATTTCGTGTCATGCCTATTCGGAGTACACTATTATCCAAACTCTCTCTCCCTCTCTCTCTCGCTCTCTCATATTCTCATATTGTATGTGGGTCATCAACTCCAAACTAGCCAAGTACTTTCTTTTGTATTAGGTCCAGAATGAAAACAAGTTTATAGCTGTCCCATAGTATGCCAATAAGCAGTGGTAATCTAATATTGCAAAAAGAAAGCATATTAAAGCATCTCTGAAATAACCCTTGAGTTTAATTTTTACGAAATTATTTATGAAATGCTATACCTAGTGAATTTTGCTTGATGAAATGAATTGTGAATGGTTACGTGTATTGGTTTTTGAACTTAATTTATGAATGGAGGATGAGTTAGTCATTTTGTGCTCATTAGCCTTATGATGTGAATTCTATTGTTTAAAGTCGAAAAACCTCGATATACAATAGATTAGTTGGATCTTCGTAGAATCTTAATTAACGCTTATCATAAATTATTTAACCTTTTTTTAGCATTTTCAAAAATACATTGCAATCCTTCCATCTTATGGACAGCCATTACAGCTGGATTACTTGCTCTACTTAGATGGATAAGGGGAATAACTTTCCTACTTAGATGATTATGAGGGTATTTCATTTTAGAGCTCATGACAGCCAAAGCATTTATTGCATAAAATATGCGAAAATGGGTATATAAAGGTTGGCCCTATGACAACATTCGCTTTATCGTCGTGAATGGGAATATCGTAGTTGTGTGGAATAACTTGTGAACCGACTATGCAGTTTCATCAAATTGATTTATATCCATTTGCTAATTGACTTATAATAGTATAGTATTGACCATTGTTGGTCCTTATTGTTGAGCAGTCGATCCCTGATCGAATTCTCTTTTTGCATTTTTAACCATTTACCTCACCCAATAGATTAGTTAGTTTGTGAGTGATCAATTCAGAGTAAAATAACCATAAGTACATTGATGAAATAACCACTTCATATATTTCGAAATAGAGCCAAATTATGGGATATCACATAGATTACAAGTTCATTAATTCGAGTAAGTCTTGTTTCTTGGTCGTAGGCATTCTGGGTGAGTGGTGCCATCTCCTTTTTGAATTTGCAAACTCATATTTGGAAAATGAAAAGTATGAGGCATATTATGTGCAAATTGTGATTTGGCTAAAAGGAAAAAGTAATGGATCCGGCATTTACTACTTCTTATTCATTTGAAAATGGTTTGAGAAATGTTTTATGGAAGGTGTCATGAAGGTTTAAATGTGTATATTACAATGAGAACTAATTTATGAAATGAGTTTTTTATTCGTTTGGGAAACATTCAATGAAAAAGACGTTTTGAAATGTTACTAGGTTATGGAATGAATTTCAAAATAGTGTGAGGAATTTATTATGATATATATATATATATATATATATGTCCGATGAATAAAGGTGGGAAAGAGGATATGGTTTGGGTTTGTGAAACCTTTTTGAGAAAAAAATTGTGTTGACTCACATATAGTTTATGAAATGTGATTTAATTTGGTATTTATAACTGATTTATGGTACGGATTCTAAATTGATTTTGTGGAGAGAATTGATTTGTGAAAACTTATGTTTTGGTTCGTAAAGCCAATTGTGATGTGGACTGGTAAATGACTAAGTACCACATGATAACGTAATTTCGTGGGAGCCACTTGTAAAGTTTTGTACCATTGATATATGTTAAAAAAGAAGTAAGTGCAACACAATACTGTAATTTTGTGAGAGCCACCTCTAGAGCCTTGCACCATTGATATGTGTTGAAAAATGATTGAGTGCCACACAATAATGTAATATCGTGGGAGCCACCTCTAAAGTCTTGTACTGTTAATATGTGGTGGTAAAAGACCTTGATAAGAGGAGGTCTTTGACTGGGTAAATCTTTATTATTGGAGGTTGTGCTATTGATTAGAAAGCTACTTTATAACAACATACAATAGCTTTGTCTACTACAAAAGTAGTCAAAGAGGCCATATGGTTAAGAGGCTTATTTGAAGAGCTCAATATGGATCATGGTGTGATTAGCGTCCATTGTGATGGTTAGACTACTATACATCTTACTAAAGATTAGATGTGCTATGAGAGGACAAAGCACATTGATTGTTTGGTATCACTTAATTTGAGACATTCCTACAAATGGCTATATCATTGTCTCGAAGATTGGTATAGAAAACAATCCTATCAATATATTACAAAGCCCTTACCTACTGCCAAATTCAAGTATTGCTTGGATTTGGTTAATGTTTGCTGCAATTGAGTTTTACTCTAATAAGAGCAGAAGATTAATTGTTATTTATGTAGAATTTTAAGCCAAGGTGGAGATTTATTTAGTATGTCTTGAATTTTTTATGGGCTTCGGCCAACATTAGGGCTTGAGGGCAATATAGATATTGTTTTTCTCAAATGATTAGGTTAAGAAGTTGAGACAAAAACAATATTAGTTCTTCAGAGTCACCTTTTGTAATCCTTGAATTTCAATATCGGATTTTGCTTCTCCTTTTTCCCATGATTTTTCTTGCAAAAGTTTTCCACATAAATCCGGTGTTCTTTTATTCTTCTCAATTTTAATTTCGTTATGGTTTCTACATTTGCCATAACAAAACCAATCGTTAAAACTTAACCTTGAAGAAATGTTTGAATAGCCACTACAACTTCATGGGATTATCCCCCGAAGTAAACCACTTTTGAGTAATCTCCTCTGTGTTACCCATCCGCAATAACTACTACACAAAAGAGACATGTCTTTGAAAGGCTCCCATCACAAGGATAATGCAAATTCAAATATTTCATATCTAGAGTGAAAACTGCGCATGAAGGCTACTAGAATCGGACCCAAAACCCACAAGTGGTGAAGTCATAGCAGTTCAAAGGGGTATTGGGCAACCAGGGCTTTAGAATAATCAGATGATGTCCAAACAACCAATGGCCATTATCTAGAATGCGCTGTTTTTCCCCTTTAGTATTGAATTTAAAGATATAGAATCCTTCTTCACGTTGAGAGATTTCAATATAGTCATTGCGCCAGACTCTTCTTAAGGTGTTCTGGAAAGCAGGAAAATTAATAGTCGGATTGGATAGAAGTTTACTGATTAATGTGAGTTTGCATTCTTGCAGTTTTTCTGTCGGTACTTCATCTTCCCAGATGTCCACACCTTGTTCAGGCCAGAGTCGTCCAAGTCGTTGGCAGAGAGCAGCAACTCGAGCATCATCTTGGTGAGGAGAGTCGGCCATCGAAAGTATGAAGAATACAGGAATTGTGGCGACATGCAAATACTGATGAAGAAAATAGTATATACGATGAGAGTGAAAAAAGCGAAATTGAGCTGAAATGCACTCTAAAAGATGCGATGGGGAACAGATAGTGCATGCATGTAAGGATTTCAAACAGGAAGATGAAGATAAAGCTTGGGAGGATGGAAATAGAGATACGATGAGAAAGTGAAAGTGAGCTGGCTATAATTTCATGAAGAACATGAGGAAAGAGACGGATGACAGAACATGGATGATGAAGGGGAAATCGGAGTAGAGAGAGTTGCGAATGGGTGAAATTCCTTGCAAGTAGAGGAGAATTGCCATTACGAAGACGAAGGAAGAGATTCAGAGTAATTAGAGTTGAAAGGAGATGGAAGAGACTACCATGGTGGTAGAACAGACTCGACAAAACGAGAGCATTTCCATTTTGATGATACTCATCGTCTCCTCCTCGGCACCTTGTCTTCATGCGCCTTCGATTTACCATCATCGACAGCAAGTCTGGACAGATATCAAACAGATTCGGACTTCAAATTCCTTTCCATGGGTGTGCATAGGAGACTATAATGACATCCTTTACCACTGGGAAAAGCAGGGGAAAAAGATTATGGAGTCATACAGATTAACTTCCTTTCGAGAGTTTGTGAATGATTGCATGTTTATGGACATTGAAAGTAAGGGTTGCTTTTACACATGGGTGAATAAAAGAGATGGTGATGAAGCCATTAAAGAAAGACTAGACAGGGCTCTGTGCACAATTGAATGGCGATTATCTTACCCGGCTGCTGAAGTTTTTGCTTTCCCAGCTTTGGCCTCTGATCACAGTCCTCTTCTCTTACTCACTGAACCGACTTCTTCTAAAAAGCTATACCAAAACGATATGCCAAGACGGCACAGCACAATGAATCCCGAATTAACACATCGAATCAGGCACCACAATCCACGAAACGCCAGATTTAGCTTTAGGCCGACTTCCCTAAATTATGAATCATCCGAGGCTGAGCTGCTCAACAGATACGGTTGATGAACTTCGAAGCTGAGTCATATGGGGCCTCGAGATGAAGAGGGCATACGATCGAGGATGATGGTCGGGTGAGCGAGCAAGAGAGAGGAGGAGAGCAATCGCCTGCTTTCCATTGGTTTCTTTTCGATGCAGATCGTAGATCTATGTACAATTTCTTTGTAATTTTTCATATAATTTATTCATTTTTCAAAAATTTATATCGCTAAAAATTCTGAATAATTTTATTTTTGTTAAAAGTTATGGAAAAAGAAAAGAAAAGAAAAGTTAATGTGCTTTTTCTAGGCATATTCATTTTCTCACGAACAACTGAAAAGACGAAATTGGCCAAACAAATTAAAGCCACCAAGTTTCACCCCCACCCCTACAATTCCAAAGCCATAGAATTTCTATTACCCCCTTTTTTATTTTCCAAATTACTTAAAAAAATTTATTCATTTTTAGTTTCAAGTGTTGACACCTGATTTTTAGTCGACGCATAATTAGAAAGAGATGAGTCCAAATTCGGGGTCAATTTTGAGAGATTCGTACGAATGCATTCAAATTTGGTCGATTTGGCGTGTTCAAAGATTAGAAAGTCCTGCTAAGGTGCTTCAATTTACGTAATTCGACTTGGCCCATTTTAGACTAGAGTGCAATTGAAGTAATTGAGCTTCAATTTGGCTAGTTGAGATTCAACTAAAGATATGAGTCTAGCTTGTTGTCTCGCTTCAATAGGAATTCAATGAATTTGAATATTTTGTGCACAATTAGTCGACTTGAGATCGCCCAATTGCATTTCATTTGAACCGATTCATATAAAAATATTTTATTTCATTTAAATCAGGCAAAACCAGAAAAAATAGAACAAAATTCAGACAAAAAGTCAACCTGATCAACCTGGCGTTGACCTGTGTTGACCAGATTTGACCTGGGTTGACCTGTGTTGACCGGCGAATTTTTCCAGCCATCTTTCGGCCGAAAACCACCATCTAGTGGCCCTTTTCATGGCCAATGCATCTGCACCCTTAATTTTCAAATTTTCAATTTTGTTTCTGATTTTACGAAATTTGCAAATCAACCCCCCATATTATGAAAATTGCAAAAAAAGACCCTAATTAGTACACAATTGTTCATCATCCGTTTGTCAAGAATGCATCATGGCCTTTGAAATAGACATGTGCTCAATTAGGGTGCTCTCAACAAATTTAACAAACCAATTAGCTAGGGAGATCCAACCCTAGCCCTTGGATTTTTAATCCAAGGGCTAGGATATGATCTTGCCCTAAACTATATAACTTTCCCTCCAAAATTAAGGGTGCCTCATTTTTCAGATTTACTTTCTCTCACTAGTCTCTCTCTACATCTCTCTCTCGGTCTCTCTAAACCAAGCCGAAGGAACAAGTTTACGGGAGCGCGCGAGAAGAAACCCCATTAATTCTCTCTGGCAGAGGACTTTGGGGGGCTTTTTCGCTGCAATTTTGTCTACTCACTCTCTTTCTTCTCATTGACTTTCCTTTGGTCGGTTCAATGGAAAGCAAAAGAGAGAACTTTACTCATTCTCTCTTATTCATGGATTTTCACGAACACACACGGACTTGTCCTCATCTTCATGGGGTCATCCCCAAAGCTTGACATCTGGAATGAAGTAGATGCACGCTTGCACGTAAACAAGCTCGATCGGATGAAGATTCATCTCTTCGAACTCCCCATTACTTGATCATAGCAGCAAGACCGAAGCCAAGTCTTCTTTCCTATTCTCTAGTTTTGACTTCGATGCGATCGATTAGTTGATTTTCCTAGCGATCTTTGAGAAGAAATCAAATACAGAACAAGATCTTTGAACAATCAATGAAAATACCTCAGACTTCTATTATATTTCTTCTCCAGAACTTCGAGTTCATTCTTTACACAATCTTTCATCAATTCCAGATACTGAGAGGACGAAGAAAAAGCTTCGATGAAGAACAGGAAGAGCTTAGCAGCTCGAACTAACAAATGAACTCCACACCTCTCTCTCGTTCTCTCTTTTCCTTTTATACTACATCACTAGCTCAACTGTTTTCTGTTGTAAAATTGTTACAACAGAAGATAAGCAATACACGTGTATTTCTTCTGATTGTGTAGCTTCTTTTGGTTCACTTGACCTGCTTCTGTGATTCAGGTTTTACTCACATGGATCACCAGCTCCCCGTTGCCACGGATTGCCAGCTCATTAATTCAATTGGATCGCCAACTCACGACCTTCCTCTCGTTTCAGCTTCCTCTGTTTCGTTGCTTCTTCGGTTTGGCTTTTCTACCGATGCCGACTTCTATGCACTTCGATCTTGCACAACTTGTTTAATTCTTCTAACATCCCCCTCAAATTGGGAATGGAGAGTGCACAAATTCCCAATTTGGTTCGCATATAAGAATGTGCTCGCTGGTCAATGGTTTTGTAAAGATATCTGCTAATTGATAAGAACTGGGAATGTAGCTAACATGCAACGATCCTGAGGAGACTTTTTCGCGAACAAAGTGAAAATCTACTTCAATATGTTTGGTTCGAGCGTGTAAAACAGGATTTAGAGTAAGAGATATTGCGGACTTATTGTCACAAGTACAAATGAATAGGAGGCTTAAGAAAACAGCCTATATCACGTAATACAAAACCGACCCATGTAAGATCGGCGTGGGCTGATGCAAGAGCACGGTATTCAGCTTCAGTAGACGATCTGCTCGCAGTAGGTTGTTTCTTGGCTGCCCAGGATATAAGATTGGATCCAATATATATACAGAAGCCAGTAGTTGATCTTCTGGTTTCAAGACAACTAGCCCAATCTGAATCAGAGTAACCATAAAGGTGCATTGTACTGTGAGAGTGAAGAAATAAGCCAAGCTTGATAGTCCCATTTATATACCGTAAGACTCTTTTCAATCTATTGAAGTCGGCAATTGTAGGTTGCTTCATTTGTTGGCAGAGTATGTTTGTGGCATAAGCAATGTCTGGTCTAGTTAAGGTGAGATATTGCAGACCTCCAACTAGGCTTCTGTACTCAGTAGGATTATGGAAAGGTAGAGAATCATTGATTAAAATGGATGGTTTTAGTGAAAGAGGAGTTGAAAGCGGTTTGGAGTGTAGCATATGAGCTCGAGTGAGAAGATCTAGAGCATATTTGGTTTGGCAAAGGAATAGATAATCTGAGTTTCGTGTAGCTTCTATACCAAGAAAATAGTGAAGAGAACCTAGATCCTTCATATGAAAATGAGTACTCAGTGAAGTAATAAGACTAGAAATCATGTGAGGTGAGCTTCCAGTGAGAATAATATCATCTACATACAGTAATAGAAGAATAGTGGCTGTGTCAGTATGCAAGATGAATAGAGAAGGATCAGTAGAGCTACAGAAAAAGCCATATTCGAGCAGAAAATTGCTGAACCGATCAAACCAGGCTCGAGGAGCTTGTCGAAGTCCATAAAGAGATCTTCGAAGGAGACAAACATGGTGAGGCTTTTGTGAATCTTTAAACCCTGGAGGTTGCTCCATAAACACTGTTTCACTTAAGTGTCCATGTAAGAAAGCATTTTTGACATCTAATTGATGGATATTCCATTGTTTCATCATAGCTACTGATAGGATTATTCGAATGGTTGCATGTTTTACTACAGGACTGAAGGTTTCTGTGAAATCAAGACCTTCTTCTTGATGAAAGCCTTTGGCAACCAGCCTAGCTTTGAGTCTATCCAAGCTTCCATCGGGTGCAAGTTTTGTCTTGAACACCCATTTGCACCCGATTACATTCATGTGAGTAGTGCGAGGAACTAGTTCCCAGGTTTGATTCTGATATAAGGCATCCATTTCTTCTTGCATTGCTTGGTACCAGCCTTGTTCTGCTAAAGTAGGCTTTATTGATTTTGGTTCAACAGGAATCTTATACTCAACCAGACATGCATATTTAGGATTTGATTTAATAATTCCATATCGTAGTCTAGTTTGCATAGGATGTGTTGAAGATGTACCTTGTATATTTCCAGTGTCAATACTGATTTGAGATTGTCCTGTGGTATCAATTGATGTTGAAACAGGTTCTTGATTTTGTAGATATTTGTTCCTCTAAGGGTGGAGACGACTGATGTGATTCAATATTACTGGAGATATTATTAACAGTACTCTGTATCTCAGGATATCGACCTTCAGAATTACTTGAAGTGAGCTCATCGTTCTGTATTTCTGGAGCTACTTGATTAAGTCTGGTATGCTGCAAATACACCTTTGATAGATTGTCTTGTGATTGAGGCTTCTTAGTAGAGTTGGAACTAGAAGATAGGACTCCTTTTATCCATTGTCTGTATAGATTAGATCCCTTCTGATATTCAGTACTAAGTGTATGAATAAAGGGAAAGACATTTTCATCAAAAATTACATGTCGCGATGTAGATTCTTCCATTTGTAGGTAAGAGACATCTCGTATCCTTTGTGCTTCTCACGTAGCCAAGAAAGATACACGTGAGAGTTCTTGGATCAAATTTATGCTTTGTATAGTGCCCGAGACATGGATAACAAGCTGATCCAAAAACTCGAAGATAATAGTAGTCTAGTGTCTTATTGTAAAGCTGGTAATGAGGTGAATGCATATGTAGTTTTGCTGTGGGAAGAAGATTGATAACATAAACTGCTGTTTTGAATGCATCGACCCAATATTTCAGTGGTACTTTAGCATGATACATCATTGCTAAACCTAATTTGATCACATGTCTATGTTTTCTTTCCGAGACACCATTTTGCTCTGGTGTGTGAGGACAGGAGATGAATTGCTGAATTCCACACTTCTGTAGATGAAATTGGAGTTTATTACTAGTGAACTCACCACCTCCATCACTCTAGAAGATTTTTATCTTGTGACCAAGCTGATTTTCTACAAGTCTTTGAAACATAACGAATATCTCATATACTTCGATTTTGTCTCATGGGATATATCCAAATGTATCGAGAAAAATCATCCACAAAAATGACATAGTAGGAGAATTTCTGAACAGATTGAATTGGTGAAGGTCCCCATACATCACAATGTATTCTTTCTAATGGAACTTTAGAAATATGGTCTGAGGAATGAAACGATAAAGCTGAACTTTTAGCAATTTGACAACTGCCACATATATTCTGACTTTTGGAACTAAGCCGAATGAGATTTTGTTTCTGCAGAATCTTCATTGTTTTAAGATTGGTGTGAGCAAGCCTTTGATGCCAGATATCTTCTGCTACTTCCTGTTGCGTCTGTATGAAGAAAGCTTCTACAGCTTTAGGTTCTACCTGGTAAAGCCCCTTGACTTTCCTTCCTAGCTTCACTGTTGTATGATTGTGATTGTCCTTCAGATATACCCCATGTTTGTCAAAAATAAAAGAGTAGGGATAGTCATCTGTCAGTTTCGATACAGATAGAAGATTCTTGGTGATTGCAGGGACTATCAATACATCATTTAGAGGTAATTTGCTATTTCCTGTATTTAGTATTCCATTACCAATGCATGAGATTGATAAGTGAGATCCATCTCCTATCATGACAGTGTCATTACCACTATATGTATTGAAGTTTTGAATCATACCAGGTTCTGAGATAATGTGTGATGTAGCCCCTGTATCCGGATACCATTTCGAGCCATAGGGTTCTTCAATGTGAATCCTGCTAATGCGGTTGGTATTTCATCCACATGGTATGAATTGTCGAATCTATACCAACATCTGAGTGCTGTGTGACCTGATTTCTTACAGATCTGGCATTGCAGAGAGCCATTATTGGTAGGCTTTGTATTCTGTGTTTGTCTATCACCATTTGAGCTTTGTGGTGGGTACGACCTAACACTTTGATACCTTTGTGCAGGATTTGAATAGGGTCAAAATCCTTGGCCATAGCTAGACCAATTTTCCTTATTAACCTGACCTTGCTGAGTTGAATACAGGTTATTCATTCTATGTTGTTGATTCCTTCCAACTTCGCAGAATTGTTACCATATTCCCTTCTAATAAAAGGCTGACCTCTTCCATAGCTAACTTCTCCTCGAAAATTTTCTTTTTGATTTCTGGGATTGATTCTTTGCTGACTTGTTCCAGCTTTTCTTTGCCCATAATAGGCCAGGTTAGAGTTATACTCATTCATAGAGTATGTTTGTAATCGGGTTTCAAACCTTTCAAGTTGGGAGATAACCTCATCATACTGGCCGAGGCTTAAGACAATACATGGTTGTTCTGAAAGTTTCATATTCAGGACCTAGCCCTTCCAGTATGCCAAACATTCTTGTTATATCATCAACAGGTTTTCTAATTGCATTTAATTGATCACAAACTGTTTTGAACTCTCGAAGATATTCGCTTAGTGATCTGTTTCTTTTCTTGCAGGCTTGAAGTTTTCCTCTTAACTCAAACTCCTTTGCAATAGATTTCTGTGTAAATCTATTTAAGAGAGCCTGCCATACTTCAAGTGAGGTTTCTAAGCCAATTATTAGACTTAGAATATTTTCTGATACCGCACCGCTTATCCAGGATGATATAAGTTGATCGGTTTTTATCCAATCCAGTGATCGGGATTCATTATTTCTCTGTCTCGCTTGTATCATTCGACTTGGAGGTAATGTTTCGCCATTAATAAAGCCAATTAGATCTTGGCTTTTCAGAAATCTATTAAACTGAGCTTGCCACAACAGAAAGTTTTCTTCATTCAACTTGATAGTAACGAAGTTACCTATATTCACATGAATAGGGAAAGGATACTTCGAACTCTAGTGGCCATTCTTCTATGTTTCGAGACTTTGAAGATTCGAAGATAATCCAAGTAAACTTTGAAGGTAAGCTATCTAAGAAATGCCAGGATCTTTATCATATCATGCAGTAAGAACTCATCAGAACTATCATACCCAGGTGATGTGCTCTGATACCATGAGAAGAAATCAAATACAGAACAAGATCTTTGAACAATCAATGAAAATACCTCAGACTTCTATTATATTTCTTCTCTAGAACTTCGAGTTCATTCTTTACACAATCTTTCATCAATTCCAGATACGGAGAGGACGAAGAAAAAGCTTCGATGAAGAACGGGAAGAGCTTAGCATCTCGGTAACTAACAAATGAACTCCACACCTCTCTCTCGTTCTCTCTTTTCCTTTTATACTACATCACTAGCTCAACTGTTTTCTGTTGTAAAATTGTTACAACAGAAGATAAGCAATACACGTGTATTTCTTCTGATTGTGTAGCTTCTTTTGGTTCACTTGACCTGCTTCTGTGATTCATGTTTTACTCACATGGATCACCAGCTCCTGTTGCCACGGATTGCCAGCTCATTAATTCAATTGGATCGCCAACTCACGACCTTCCTCTGTTTCAGCTTCCTCTGTTTCAGTTGCTTCTTCAGGTTTGGCTTTTCTACTGATGCTGACTTCTATGCACTTCTGATCTTGCACAACCTGTTTAATTCTTCTAACAATCTTAGGCTACCATGATAGTTTATTCTCGGATCATGCTTTGATCTTGATCAGTTTCCTTTTAGCAGATTTTGTTGATTCGATTTCGCTGATTTTGCTGAAGAGGGCGGAGAAAATGCATCTACATTGCGACTCCAAAGAGGCATATATGATCTTCAAAGGCTGCCGAGGGGTTCATTCGAGGAGCTCGTGGATCACAAGTTTCATTTCTCGGAACCATTTCTAAGATCATAGCAGCAAGAGTGAAGTGATTTTATGCTATTGTGATGGCTTCATCTTGGATTGTACCTTGATTATAATTAGTGCACAATTGAAGGCCAACGTTCTTCATTTTCCAGAAGTTCCAAAAACGAAATTGAAGCATTGAAGCTAAGTGTTTGATTTACCTTTTTATGCTTTGGTTAAGGAGTGTTATTAGATTCAGATCCTCCACTGATTTCAATGAGTTTTGTCGATTAATAGATTTAGTGTTGCTGAATAAGGACGTCTCCAAAGGCATGTTCTTTGCCGATCATTATGAGTCAAGGTAAGTGCGATAAAACTCTTTTTAATCGCATCCGATGAGACAAGAGCTTCTCGTGTCGTGACTCATGGTCGACAATGAAGGTTCAAGGCCAAGATGCAAATCTGATTAACATCGATGCTTATATGATCTGGAATTGATTGTAGTTGGATGCTGAGATTCTGTGATTTTCAAATTTGGATGAGTGACTTTTGTTTTGTCTTGACTGATGCCTTAGATGAGTTTATTTCAACTCGAGTCTTCTTAGGATTAGATAATAGACATCCTGAACTTTGAAACGATAGGTCGCATGCCCTAATTAAGCGTCGTTTGACTCTCGAAAAATACCTCCGAAGATTAACGATTTTGCAGTAATTTAGGTCTTTTCGGTTATGATTATGTTTCGCCTTCTGGCTTTATTATTTTTGTGCCAACTTTCATGATCATTTTTTGACAAAATTGTCTTCATGAGTTTTGTTCCAAATCATCTCATACATCTTCTGTAATTTTTTTTATGATTTTTTGATGTGTTCAATTAGGTCAGATTTACTCATATCTAAGCCTAGGTCAATTTGTTCTGTATCAATCTTTGACTTTGCTATTTTTGTACTAATTTTTGTGTTGAGTTCTGGAAAAACTTTCCTTCACGAAAGTTTATTGTATAGGTGTTTTTCATGTTCTGTATTTTTTTCAAAATTTTTAGACATGTTTAGTTTTGAACATAGGTCAGTTTGTCTTCCATTGGTTCGAGATTTGTTTTGATGAAATTAAGTCCATAAATGCATATATGTGGTCTCAAAATCTTCATGAGAGTTGAAATACATGATATATATATATATGTTCAATTAATGCATGATTTGTAAGATTTTTACATTGGCAATGTGAATCAATTGCATGCATTAGAGTAAAAGGTAATGCAGCAACATGTGTTGGACATATAATTTATTTGTTTTGCCATTTTTTCCATGATTCATATGATCTTAATTAAGTTTCAACCTCTCAATGAGAAATATTCATCATCGTATGCTCTATATGTGAGACTTTTGGTAAGATTTATGCATGTCCTGAGAATGACTAAAATCATGCTTGTGCTATAAACTTAATGCTGAAATAAAACCTTGTCATATATGCACATTTTCATGTGTTTTTTTTTTTTAGTCATTTAAGGATCAAATCTTACAATCATACCTTCTTGATGATTGAACCGCATATTGCAAGGTTTATATACGTGTTTAGATCATGTCATTTGAGTTTCATCTTGCATATTAAATTTGTTTCACTAAAAGTGTTCATCATACTAAGAATTTCCAAGCATATCATTAAGAATCATGAATCATCTTATAATGTCATTTAAATTATATGACATTTTGCATGCCGACTTAGGATTAGATGACTATCCAAACTTTCTGTTGCATTCAATCCTAAGTCCCATGTGATTTCTTCATATCGTTTGTGCATTCGTTTAGTGATTTTAAGGTTTTATAATGACTGCTTATGTTTTGTTTTATTAATTACTAATGCATACACTTTTAAAAATCTCGATTTTAAGATATCAAATTGATCTAGTTTGGACTTGAGCTCTTCTAGGAAGATGTGGGACACAATTAGAAGTTTCTAATGCTGCTAATTTCATACCAATCACTCATCGTTTGGACTATCTTCCATTTTTTCAAAGCCGGATCACAATCTGGACAAAGGATCAAATTCAGTTGATATTTTTGTTCCATTTTTTCTATCTGAAATGTGAACTTGGTCTCTTAATTAAACTTGCTTCTCATCATGTGGGCTATGTTGTGTATAAATTTGATGATTTTTAGACATGTTTGATGGGAAAAATCCTCGTGACATTAGTTTAATGTCCTATTATTTTGACAAATTTTTTTTAATGTATTGTTGCTTGTTATTTGATTTGTATAAAATCATGTATAGATTGTTTAAGGAAATATTCTTCACAGAATTTGTTCATCATCATGTCATGCATGTTAGAGAATTTTTTCATTGTCAAATTATCATTAGGTATTGCCCAATTTTTCTGTCCTTACTCGTTTGTTCTGAAATTTCCTAATATAAACATGATTGTGATTGTTTAGTTATACCTTTTAGGTTAGTTTGTGTATGAAATTAGGATATGCCATATTCATGAAAATTGTTCTAAATGCTTTGATCTTTATTATTAAACAATCGGCCATTTCAAATTGCATCTTTCAAAAAAAAAAAAAATGCTTTGGTATATGTGATGTTTCTCAAAAACAATTTGTAAAAAAGTTCTTCTCCAAAACTTAATTTGGCCGAAGGAAAAATCGTGGTTTTGGCCATATTTAAAATGCCTGCGACACTTGTGAGTGCATTTATGCGAATCCCAAGCTAGCCTTGGCAATTGAATGTGTTTCATAGCCTAGATATTTCTTAATTTTAAATATTTTCAAACCTTTCTTTTTAAATCATGATTTGACATCATGAAAGTCACGGTTTGAATTGTCTTCATAATACCTGCAATACTTGTGAGTGTATTTATGCGAGCCCCAAGCTAGCCTTGGCAATTGAATGCATTTCATAGCTGAGATATCATTTTGTCTCAAAACTTTTCATGACTGATTTCGAGATATGTTTTTATTCTTATTTTTAAATATCACATGTACCCTCCATACATATAATCCTATCATGCATTAGAAACTAATTGTGTTTGTGATTGACGCATTCCCTTGGTAATAAGTGACCCGTTGATGGTTCACTTTCATGCTTGAAAGTTCAAAAGACCTGCATGCATATTTAAATTTTCACAATGCATGTGACTTTTAGATAAATGGTAGGGTTGATGTACGATATCGAGGAAAAACCCTAAGATTATGTAGATCACTCGATTAGGGGACTTATAAGCATTATTGGCTATGCAAGAACACAATTGGTCAACAATTGCTATAAGTCACAAAAAAAGGATTTGGTAAGTGTCTTAGTGGGACCCTTGCATGAAAGACAAAGGTCGACTCCGAGACCCCAAAATTTGACTTTCGTATTGCTCTTCCTTTAAATGAGGGAGAAGTACACTATCAATGTCATAAGTTGTGTACGATGCTCACTTTGATGCTAAAAGTTTTTGTTGGATCACTTAAGTGCAAAAAAGTTTGAAAAACGCTTACTTTAGTGCCAACTTCGATCTGGTTGGTCGGAAATTTGATGTGGCACTTTTTTTATTTATTTATTAATATTTGAAGCCGATGTGGCTCGCCGGAGAGTACAATCGGTATTTAAATAATAAAACGACGTTGTTTGTTGTCTCTCCCCTAATTCAAAACCCTAAATCCCCAAATTGAGAGAGAGAGAGAGAGAGAGAGAGAGAGAGAGAGAGAAAATAAGCCACTGACGATGAGCTAGTCGTCATCCTCAACGGCCCCCACGCTTGGCGGCCGTGACTTCGACCCTGACCTCGACCCTGATGACGACCACTCGGCGGCTAAGTCGAAGGCTGTGATCTGGCCGGTGCTCGAGGAGGCCACCGACAAGTGCGCCGCCCTCAATCTCTCATTCTCCATCTCTAATCTCCCCGACGAGTGTCTGGCCTGCATTTTTCAGTACCTAGGCTCCGATGACCGGGGCCGATGCTCCCTTATGTGTTGCCGTTGGCTCACGATCAAAGGCCGGAGCTGCTAGAGGCTCGCCCTCCATGCCCACTCGAAGTTGTTGGATGCGGTCCCAGTTATCGAGATTGGGACACGATACTACTATGATGGAGGCCGAGCAATGGCGGCCGAGCGACAAAGGCCGAGCGACGAAGGCCAAGTGACGGCAGCCGGCATTAGGTGAGGATCGAACAAAAAAACCCTAATTTCAATCCAAAAAAAATAAAAATAAAAACCCAAATGAGTTGTGCGATGTCGGTTTCTCGAGGCCATCCACTTAAGAACGGCAAAACAATTGTTTTCTTAAGGATGACAGAAAACGACGTCGTTTAAAGGCCTTGTCGATTTTATTTTTTTTTTAAATATAAAAGCCATGTAATCATTTTGGCCGAAATCTGTCGTCGGTGGCATCAAAGTGATCGTTTTTCCTCTGATTTGGCACTTAAGTGATCCGACGGAAACTTTTGGCACCAAAGTGAGCGCCGTACATAACTTATGGCACTAATAGTGTAGTTTCCCTTTGAATGATTGATTTTGACATGATGTCTTACTTTTGATTGTTTTGATGTGCATATTTGTTTCTTTCTATTGGATGCACCTAGTTATAAGTTTTTTATATTATGTTTAAATTAGGACCCGAAAGATAAAGAAAGCATGAAGACGGTGGAGGTCATTGTTCATTCCGCCCATTACCATGTACCATTCATTTCCCCGACATATGTCTTGGGTTCCATTTATTGTATAAAGCCCGACAAATTGTGGGTTTTCTCTCTTTATTTCATCTTTTTTCAATTATGTTTCTCTTTTATTTTTCTAAGATTGTATGGTAGATTTATTGCTTTCCTTGATTGTTTACTTACCGTCTTGTAATTTTAATTCCATTTATTGCTTTCTTTTCTTATTTTTCTATAAATAGAATATAATGAAAATGACCAACCGCGCATGATCGCTTAGTTTAGAATTAATGATCCCAAAAATGTAAAAAGAAACACATGGATATGTTAGGAAAACACAACATTCTGTTTAGATACCAAAAGGACGCTAATAGAAATATTAGCATAACTCAAGTCCCGAACTTAGATATTTGGTTGCGCATAAATCGAGGAACACTCCCAACTCTCGATTGAATATTTTAGCCAACTCCCAAAATGAGGTTATGTGGCAACTCCCATATTATTTTTAGATTATCTTAAACAACTAGGCCGTATAACTAAACCCATCGCGCAGAATATGAGTTTCGATGAAACTCACCATGTTTTAGCATACTTGATATGGGAGTACCTCAAAGGATGAAGTGATGTCATCCTTATGGGCAAGGCATACTGTTGAGAGGGCTACCATGATAAAAGGTTTCCTTAAATTTGATATCCACACCTGACATAGAAGACCCCTTCTTCTATGGTGTGTTGCTCGTGTGGGTATAGATCGTGACACTCCATTGTCATGCGGGATATGAGCTTAGAAGATCTCATGATCTCGTGAAGGGAACTCACAAGAGGCTTGATCCAAAATGCAAATTGATGATGTCTATTGGACCGTAAGCCGTGAGGGAACTCTCGTAATCAAGTACCCCTAAACCCAACATTTTCCCATTTTCTCTTCTTGTGATGATGAGGGAGGGCAGCGAGATCGAGTCACAACATCGAATGGTTATTTGATTATTACACAAGTAATTCAAGTCATATCTCCACACGGCACTTTTTATTGGTTTGTAAGTGATCTTTTCTATATTTTATCTCGGTCAACCATAATTTGTCACGTTGGATATTGGAAAATGACTCTCCCATCGCAATTATCTTCCTTTCAAAATGAAGGCTATTTTCTTTAATAGTTATTTAAACTTTGCAATTTGTTTTTACTTAAATAATTAAAGGTGATTGTTGACACCTAAATTTTAGGCAACCCATTTAGTTATTTATGACACAAAAATTATGGATTAATTTTTAACCCCTAAAAAAAATATAATTGCATAACATATAATTTTAGGTACATTTATTTAATTTGCATTTATATTTGACCGATGACAAATGAATTCAAATCGATGGTTCTAAGATTTAAATTGATAGATTGGGCTAAGCTCACAAAGCTAGCAAATTAGCTCAAAGCTTTTTTTAATGATTGAATATTAGCTCATGAAAAATAGAGATTTGACATTTTTCTAGGATATGTTCAAATAGGGCAAGTGTAAACAAATATTGCGTTCGGAAAATCAAATATTGCGTTTAGAAAAGTAAATATTACGTTTGGAAAAAGATATCTTCGTCGATATCAATTTAGAAAAATTAAAACCTTAATATTGACTTATAAATAAGTTGTTCGCGTAGGGTTTTGGGAGGCCACACAATAAAAATACACAACCACATTGAGGGGTTTTTCTTCAGATCACTAGGCAAAGGGGGGTTTTTTCTTCGTTTTCTCTTGAGTTAAAGGAAAATTGCCAAAAACAGAAGAAGAGAAGAAGGCTTTTCCACCGACCAAAAAAAAAAAAAAGATGGCTTTTCCGTGGTGTTTTCCTTTCGAAGAGAAACAGAAGAAAAGAAAGAAACTGGAGGAAGAGTCAGGAAAAGGAAAAAGCAAAGGGGAAACGTGCAAAAGGAAAAAGCAGAAGCAAAAGTACAAACAGGGGTGTGAAGGGACAACTACTGTTCACTGTCTTCCTCCGCACTTGCTGCTCGCATCGGCGCACCAGCAGCCGGACCACCGCACCGCCGGCCCCCCCGTGCGAGCACCACCCACGAGCTCGCGCCGCCGCTCGTCGCCCTGCTGTGGTTGTGACGACCCGCGACGACCCGCTTCTGCTCCGACGCCCCCTGCAGTTTCGCCATCTGCGCCGCCCGAGCGACAACGCCTCTGCCTGTGACGCCGCGAACCGGCCCCCTGCGACGCTGCCGCTGATCTGCTCCGCCCGCTCGAAGCTGCTGCCTGTGACCCCACTTCTGCTTCCGTTCTGCCCGCGCCCCAGCAGATCTCGAGCCAGCTCCTCCCTGCTTTGTCCGTGAGCCGCCCGAGCCGCCTAGCTCCGCCTCTGTTTCGACCGGCGACCGACGCTGCTCCTGCCCGGGTGCCGCCCCTGTCCCGCCTGATCCAGCACCGCGCCTGCTCCGAGCTTCCCCGAACGACTGCCCTGCGGCCCTGTGACGCCGGACTCCCTGTTTCGCTGCTGGTCCGCCGGTTGCTGTCCCTCGCCGGAGCTCCGAACGCCGGCGACCCACCACCACAGCCACCGTCCGTGAGCCGTGCCGAGCCGTGCCACGCCGAGCCTCTACGTTCGGATTTTGGAAAAAATTCAAATTTAGGTAAATATTTATTTTATTTTATTAGGTAGATTTATTTTACTAGGTAAATTTATTTTATCATGTTTTAATTTTTTTTTGTCTCATTTTTGTATTTATAATTGTTTGAAATATTTATCGATTTATAAGCAAAATAATCAAGCCTGAATTTAATTTTGAATGACAGATAACATTTTTGTGACCATGGATAATTTGGTGTTTATCTAATTAATCATGCGAGAATAAAATTGACCACACATAAATTTTTATTTTATATGCTTGAATTTAATTTTGAATGATGGATAACATTTTTTTGAGATGGATAATTTGGTGTTTATCTCTTAATGGTTTTGTTTATCTTGGAAATACAAAAAAATTGCATTTGTATTTCATGTATATTAGAATTGATTGCATAATAGATCAGTTAGATTTAAAAAATAAAAATAAAAATGCAGAGGGTATCTAGAATAGATAATATCACACTTTAGTTAGATTTTTATTTTTAGCAATTTTAATTACGAATTTTCATTAAAAAATACAAAAAATCACGCACATGTCATATAGAATTAGATTCATGAAATGCATGTCATTTAATATTTTGCTAGGTTCATTTAATTATAAATTGCTCTTCATTAGAATTAGGTCATTTAGATTAATTTAGATTGCACATTTAATTATTGCATTTCTTTAGTTTCGAATTTCATGAAAAAATACCAAAAAGAATTGTCTTAGAATTAATTTTATTCTCTAGGATAGATTGCAGCTCATTAAAAAAACACAAAAAATTACTTTGCTCACGTCATATAGTTTAGGTCATATAGTTATGTCATTTCATGTTAGATTAGTAACATTGCATATAGATTAGATTCTCATTAAATAAGTAAAAATAAAAATTGAGTGATTGCGTGTTAATTAAAAATCATATCTAGACTGCTGATCTGAATTATGATTTAACAATGCAGATGCTTTCGATGTTATGAGGTAAGTCATACAATTAATTCGTTATTTTATCTAGATGTTAAATTGGTGGTTTTGTATTTCATGATACACATGTTAGGAAAGTGAATTAAAATTAATTTTAGTTGTTTGCAAACTATTTTTTTCGAAATAAAAATATGAAGGTACCAAAAAGGCATTAGAAAAGTAGTGTAACCAAGTCCCCATACCGAAAGTCTTTGGTTTGTATAAGTAAAATAATTCTCCCATTATTTTACTTATGTGTTTAATCGACCTACCGTAAATTGATTAGTGGCAACTTCCTTTTGCATGTTAAATATTTGAATATAAGTTGCGAATTGGTATATATTTGGGAGGGCCAAGCTAAGTTAAATTTAGTAGTCCATTAACCTAATTTTAAGTGGTATACCTGAAATTTAGGTTGCAACAACAATCGTATTGAACCGTTACAAATGTCTAGAAAATTTGTAAACTAGATGTTATTCCATGTTATTTTAGCATGGAATAATCAATTAATGTAGCTTTTTTTGTCATGGGAATATGGGGTTTGTCCCTCAATGAATGTTTTGGGGTCTAATTATGAGGTTTACCAACTAATGTTCTATTGAAGCAATCCCATCGAATTTAACGGTGTTGTACACACGTCGACTGCCATACACAAGAGATTAGCTAGGTGTTTGTAGAATCTCAATTAATGCCTTACCGTAAATTATTTAACTTTGTTTTGCTTTTTCAGAAATACAATCATCGTAATCCTCCCATCTTAATGAGACTTATTAGAACGAGATTACTTGTTTACTTGGACGACGGTTTACTTGCACTACTTAGATGGTTACAAGGGATTGATTTCCTTTTAGAGTTCATGATAGTAGCCAAAGCATTTATTGAATTTACTTTTGCTTTCTTACAAGGAAGATCAGAAGCATGGGGGATATGACCAAATACCCTTATCCACCTTGTCATTTTGTGTCGGATTGTGATCGTTCCGAATGTTGTTTTGGTACGCTCCAAGAGGCTTGTGCTCCTTCTGTTTTTCTGTTTCCAGCTTACGATATTGCTAATTTACATAAACTCTTGAGGTACCATAAGTCGTTTGGACTTCTGAGCATAGGAAATTTAGTAGTGCGCATGGATGATAGAGGCATGAAATATAAGTTGACTATGACAACATAATCTGAGATTGAGGTCGATAAATGATTTATTGCAGATCCAAAGATACAAGTCCGCGTCCGGTGGCCTGAGTTGGTGGGACAAAATGGAGAGAAAGCGAAGGCGGTGATTGAGAAGGATAATGCATTAGTGACGGTGATACTGATTAAAGTGGGAAAAGAATATGGGATTCCCGTTTTTTGCTGTAATCGAGTATATGTTTATATCGATGACAAGGACAATGTCGTTCAAGAGCCTATGGTTGGATAAGCGGGGAAACTGTAATCCTGAATTATATAGCTTATGAAGACATTTGAAATAATAAATAAAAAAATAATTATTTGAAGCAATGCAATTCTATGTGCTGGATCTGGTTTTGAGAGAGGATGATTTTACTATGTACGCTTGATCAATATGTGTGATTTTTCTGTGTGAAATCCCAATCTTGCATGCACTAGTAATTATTTGCGGAAGGTCTAGATTTACAACAAACATCATGCATCTCATAAAATTAAGCAATTGAGGAGAAATGAGCAAAAAAGAGAGCTTACCAGATAACATGATTTATCGAAAGCACAACTTGTTAATTTTGATTAGTGATTAATGTGTTTTGAGACTTTAATCAATGCCCTTTCACCACGCAACTTTAGCTTTGTCCGCCCTCAACTCCGTTGCTTCATCCCAACATGATGCCTCATCTTTGGCCTCCAGCGGGATTACTTCTTCTTGTGGACTCTTTACCCATTCCCTCTCGATACCTTTGACTTCTTAGTGCATGGTAAATGCCTCTAAATCCTTCTAGAAAAGCATGAAAACACCTATTTGGTGTTTACTGTAAAATATGCTTGGGTTTTGACCAAGTCAAAAGAGAGAAAAGTAAGAAAAATAAAATAAAAGGAAGTGCTGAAAAGTCAAAGAACAAGAAAAAAAGGGGGAAAGGAACGTTCGGCTCCTCTCTTTTTAACCGAGGGCCCGCGCAAGGAGCAGGGAAGAGAAAAGAGAGAAATAGAGGAAAGAAAGAAAGAAGAAGAAAGGGGAAGACAAGAAGAAAGGGGAAGACAGGAAGAGGGGTACTGGCCGCAAACGCCTCCTCAAGCCGATTTGATTTCGTAATGCAACACTCGGTAAGTATTCGTGCCCCTTGTTTATCCAATGGGAATAGTTCTTAGAGTTAGGTTGTACATTCAAAGTTTTATGAAAGTCGAGCCTTGAAGTCCAATTCTTGGCAATGGTGGATTGTGGCGTTGTAAAGTCATGGGGCTTGACAGTTGTTGATTTGAAGCAACAATATTGTGGGAGTGAGATTTTAAAATTGCCTGTGCAAGTTTTGCGATGCATTTAGATTCGAATAATTGCTTCGGGTAAACAATTTGTTGACTTGTGGGAATTATTTTGTTAACATTTAAGTTTAGCTTAGGCAAGCCATAGTTGAAATAGCATTTTACATGATTTTGACATTATTTTCACATAAATGATAGGATTGAGTTCGTTGATTCAAGGGAACCTTGTTGTTTGGTCATAGGCGTTCCCAAGTGAGTGGTTCTATCTCCTTTTTGAATTTGGATACTCATATTTTGAAAATGAAAAGTATGAGGCATATTATATGCAATTCATGATTTGGCTAAAAGGCAAAAGTAATGGAAGGGACATTTACTACATTTTATTGATTTGAGAATGGTTTGAGAAATATTTTATGGAATGTGTCATGAAAGTTTAAATATATATATTACGATAAGAATTGATTTATGGAATGGGTTCTTTGATAATTTGGGAAACATTCAATGGGAAAGACATTTCAAAATGTTACTAGGTTATGAAATGAATTTTGAAATGGTATGATAAATGTATTGTGATATATATATTATTTGATAAATGGAGTTGAGAATTTGAGAAAGAATTGCGTCAACTTGCATATAGTTTATGAAAGGTGATTGAATTTGGTACATGAAACCGATGTATGATATGGATTTTGAATTGATTTTGTGGAGAGAATTGATTTGTGAAAAGTTATGTTTTGATCTGAGAATTCATTTGTAATGTGGACCGGTAAATGACTAAGTGCTACAAGATAACATAATTTCATGGGAGCCACTTATAGAGCCTTGTACCATTAATATGTGTTGAAAATGATTAAGTGCTATATGATAACGTAATTTTATGGAAACCATCTCTAAAGCCTTATACCATTGATATATGGTGGTAAAGTATGAAGTGCTACACAATAACATAATTCCGTGGGAGCTATCGTTTCAAAGTTCAGGATGTCTATTATCTAATCCTAAGAGGACTCTAGTTGAAATAAACTCATCTAAGGCATCAGTGAAGCCAAAACAAAAGTCACTCATCCAAACTCGAAAATCACAGAATCTCAACATCCAACTACAATCAATTCTAGATCATATAAGCATCCATCCTGGCCTTAAACCTTCATTGTCGACCATGAGTCACGACATGAGAATCTCTCGCCTCATTGGATGCTATTAAAAAGAGTTTTATCGCACTTACCTTGACTCATAATGAACCGGCAAAGAACATGCCTTTGGAGACGTCCTTATTCAGCAACACTAAAATCTATTAATCAATAAAACTCATTGAAATTAGTGGAGGGTCTGAATCTAATAACACTCCTTAACCAAAGCAGAAAAAAGTAAATCAAACACATAGCTTCAATGCTTCAATTTCGTTTTTGGAACTTCTGGAAAATGATGAACGTTGGCCTTCAATTATGCACTAATTATAATCAAGGTACAATCCAAGATGAAGCAATCGCAATAGCATAAGATCACTTCAACTTGCTGCTATGATCTCAGAAATGGTTCCGAGAAATGAAACTTGTGATCCACGAGCTCCTTGAATGAACTTCTTGGCAGCCGATTTGAAGATCATATATGCCTCTTTGGAGTTGCAATGTAGATGCGTTTTCTCAGCCCCTTCTTCAACAAAATCAGTGAAATCGAATCAAAAAAATCTGCTAAAAGGAAACTGATCAAGATCAAAGCATGATCCGAGAATAAACTATCATGGTATACTAAAATCGCTAGGAAAATCAACTAATCGATCGCATCAAAGTCAAAACTAGAGAATAGGAAAGAAGACTTAGCTTCGGTCTTGCTGCTATGATCAAGTAATGGAGAGTCCGAAGAGATGAATCTCCATCTGATCGAGCTTGTTTATGTGCAAGCGTGCATCTACTTCATTCCAGATGTCAAGCTTCGGGGATGACCCCATGAAGATGAGAACAAGTCCGTGTGTGTTCGTAAAAATCCATGAATGAGAGAATGAATAAAGTTCTCTCTTTTGCTTTCCATTGAACCGACCAGAGGAAAGTCAATGAGAAGAAAGAGAGTGAGTAGAGAAAATTGCAGCGAAAAAGCCCCCCAAAGTCTTCTGCCATAGAGAATTAATGGGTTTTCTTCTTGCGGGTTCCTGTAAACTTGTTCCTGCGGCTTGGGTTTAGAGAGACCGAGAGAGAGAGATGCAGAGAGAGACTAGTGAGAGAAAGTAGATCTGAAAAATGAGGCCCCCATAATTTTGGAAAGAAAGTTATATAGTTTAGGGCAAGATCATATCTTAGCTCTTGGATTAATATCCAAGGGCTAGGGTTGGATCTCCCTAGCTAATTGGTTTGTTAATTTTGTTGAGAGCACCCTAATTGAGCACAGGTCTATTTCAAAGGCCATGATGCATTCTTGACAAACGGATAATGAACAATCGTGTACTAATTGGGGTCTTTTTTTTGCAATTTTCATAATATGGGGGGTCGATTTGTGAATTTCGTAAAATCAGAAACAAAATTGGAAATTTGAAAATTAAGGGTGCAGATGCATTGGCCATGAAGTGGGCCAGTAGATGGTGGTTTTCGGCCAAAAGATGGCCGGAAAAATTCGCCGGTCAACAAGGTCAACGCATGTCAAATCTAGTCAACGCAGGTCAATGCCACGTTGATTAGGTTGACTTTTTGTCCGAATTTTGTTATATTTTTTCTGGTTTTGCCCAATTTAAATGAAATCAAATATTTCTATATGAATCGGTTCAAATGAAATGCAATTGGGCTATCTCAAGTTGACTAATTGTGCACAAAATATTCAAATTCATTGAGTTCCTATTGAAGCGAGACCACAAGCTAGACTCATATCTTCAGTTGAATCTCAACTAGACAAATCGAAGCTCAATCACTTCAATTGCACTCTAGTCTAGAATGTGCCGTCTTGGCATATCGTTTTGGTATAGCTTATTTTAGGCGTTTCATGGCCCATTCTAATAGTCTTTATGCGCAGTTTTCACTCTAGATATGAAATATTTGAATTTGCATTATCCTTGTGATGGGAGCCTTTCAAAGACATGTCTTTTTTGTGTAGTAGTTATTGCGGATGGGTAACACAGAGGAGATTACTCAAGAGTGGTTTACTTCGGGCGATAATCCCATGAAGTTGTAGTGGCTATTCAAACATTTCTTCAAGGTTAAGTTTTAACGATTGGTTTTGTTATGGCAAATGTAGAAGCCATGAAATTAAAATTGAGAAGAATAAAAGATCACCTGATTTATGCAGAAAACTTTTGCAGGAAAAATCATAGGAAAAGGAGAAGCAAAATCCGATATTGAAATTCAAGGATTACAAAAGATGACTCTAAAAAACTAATATTGTTTTTGTCTCAACTTCTTAACCTAATAATTTGAGAAAAACAATATCTATATTGCCCTCAAGCCCTAATGTTGGCCGAAGCACATAAAAAATTCAAGACATACTAAATAAATCTCCACCTTGGCTTGAGATTCTACATAAATAACAAGCAATCTTCTTTGAGTTTCAAATGTGTAATGTGGAGAATTAATCTGTCAAGAAGATATGTACTATCTACTGAGTTATGGTTACTCACTCTTCTCCTTCCCAATCTTTTCAGGTCCCTCGACGCGACTTATAGAGTGAGAGCAATATCCATGAGGACATTTGAGAGTTGGATTTGGGTGGTTAAAGGTTGCATCCTTTGTATTGAAGGATGGCCATGTCATTCCCCTTTTTTGCTAAGATTTGGGGTGTGACATCTTTTGGTATTAGAACAAAGATCATGATATTTGGGTGTATAGTTTATGGAACATTGTGAAGTTGTGCGTTAGCCTATAACGCATTAGTCTTTTGTTAGGTGCTAGGACATATGTTTTGTTTTAGGCCCAAGTGATCATTGGTTCCCTTTTAAAGAGCGAAAGGGCCGTAGTGGTTCGAGAGATTATGAGTTTAGGTGGCATCTCTATCGAATCCAAAGAGGAAACTCTGGATTCTTCCTTCCTCCAAAGTTTGAACTGGCTGCTTTGCGCTCGGTTTTCAAGTTTTTTTTTTTTAGGTTATGGATTTAAGGAGCTTTTTATTTTCTAAGATATGGAGCAAGGTCAAAGTTTGGTGGATATTGAGATATTGAGTATAGGTATTGCTTATTAGCACTTAGATACGTTATCTGAAGTTTTTCTTTGTGGTAAGCAGCTACAATGATGTGGAAATTGTTTATTGGAGAACACAGGAGATTTTAGTAGAATAAAAAGATACAAGTTGGACTTCATATTCATAACAGCTTTATAGTTCATTGATGCTGGTGGCCTGCTTGAAAACAAGCTCTCTGATAAAATCAAGGACGCAAGTTTTGGTACTCAACCAGAAGAACTCACATCTATTATATGGGGGCATGACAGAAAGTGTTTGAAACTTCTTGGTGGAGTTCAAGGGATCGCAAGTTGAGTTTTGGTTTCTCTTCATGAAGCATCTACACAAAGGATCGAAATCTTCAATATCTGTTGGGCAAAGGATCCACGGCTTTAATCGATTCCCAGAGAAACCTGCGAGATCATTTCTAACATTTGTGTGCGAAGCTGTGCAAGATCTAACACTCCCTGTTCTTATGCTTAGTGATGTTGTTTCTATCGATGTTGGGATTCTACATAAGGATGGCCAAAGGGAATGTATGACGGACTAGGAATATCACTTATTCTTGGTGGTCATGATAACAATAATTAGTGGCTATAAGCAGTCCTTGCAATTCAAGAATTTGGATCGGGAGAGAGAAAATATTTGTTCAGATTACGAGGGATGGGAAAAGAAAAAAAATGTTCATCTGTCACTTGGTCGTTGGGGATATCCACTTGGGACAGTTCCAGACTTTGAAATTTATTTAATATTGATAAATGGTTGTTGCAAGCAAGGGAATTTGCAGCCAGCTTATCGTTTAATGGACCAAATTAGTGAGAGAGGACCAAAGCCAGTGTCGCCATGGATGACTGCATTATAGGTTTTGTAAGCAGTAAAAAGAGAATTTCTGAGGCAGAAGACCTTTTAAGGAGAATGCTTGAGGATGGGGTGGATATGATTAAACTATATACATGATGACGATAAATGCTTATGCTAGAAATGGAAGACTTTTGGGAGCTAGCGAATTGTTTAATAAAATGAAAGAAAACTTTACTAAGCCAAGCTCATATAACTATACTACTCTCACGAACGGTTTGGTAAAGAGAAATATGACTGAGAATGTGTGAACACCTTGATAAAAATGATTAGAGATGATTATTGTCGATACTTGATTTTTAGTCGACGCGTCATTAAAAGTTAAAAAATTGAGATTTGGGTTTCTAGTTGCAACGGAGCCCCATTTCTTGGCCAAAAAGTGTCATTTTTATTTCTTTCATTTGCATTGTTGTTTTTAAGAAATTTCTAGCTCATTTTCAAGAAATGCACAAAAAGTCAAACGGTTTACTTTCATATCGACTCTTTGGTCAACCCTTTGACCAAAAGTTAATACCAAGTTAAAATTTTAACTTTTTACTAACAAAAATCAATTTAGGTTTAATTCACTTATGTCAAATCAATTTCTTAAAAATTCTAAGATTTGACCAAAAAAATCAACATTTTAGGAAAAGTCAATTAAATGGTTGATTTTTTTTTATCAAACTTTTGACAAAAAGATGGAAAAAATAAAAAATGCACAAATACATTTTTTTTTTTTAATGTCAATTTGACTTTTGTGTTGAAAATTTCACAAAATTCATTTAAGGACCTTGATTTATGATTTTTTTTTTTAGTTTTAAGTTCTAAATCAACAAAAAATGAAATTACTTTTATTTTTAATCATAATTAGGTGTAATTCCTTTTTTGACATTTGGTTTAGGGACTGTTTGAGATCTACTTGCACATTCAATTTCGTGATTTGTCGAGTCAAAATGCGAATCGTTGTTTTAAGTCATAATCATGGGACTAAAATCGATTGTTCATAATTTGCGAATGGATAATTGTTCCTCACTAATTCAAAATCAATTTTGAGAAAGTCATACCAAAACTAATCAATTTGGAGAATTTTATCCTCCCAAGCATAAGAAAGTCAAGCAATTAAGCTTCAATCGACAAAATTTGAATTGATCCATTCATGATTATGGTTTAATTTCATAAATCTAGGTCCAATTTTAATATTAGACCTAGATCCATTAATGACATAAGCTCGAGTGTTTCAATTCAAGGTCAATTTGAATGCAATAAGTGATCTTAAATATGGGTAGTTCATTAGATAGGGTAATTGTTATACTAATTGAATTCAATTTTAGTTAATTTGCAATTTTGCCCATTAAATTGCAAATTTAACAATTTTAGCTATTTAGGACCAATTCAAGGCATCCATGATTTTGACCCGTTGCATTTCACGTTAATCATTCAATTAGGTCAATAAATGATCCCTAGATTATGTTCATAAGGTTTGATTAGTTTTTTTTTTATGAGGTTTGACTAATTGTACCTTAATTGGCCAATTTCTTTTAAATAGGACAAAATTCATTTTCAATTTGATCCTTTAAGGACCAAATTGCATAAATTTTGGATCCACAAGGGTCTTAAGTGGGTGAAATGGTCAAAACCAGACCAAACCGGTCAAAAACCGGCCAAACTAATCTAATTGGTTTAACCGGCCACCAGTGAGGCTGGCCTGTTCAGCCCCTTGCCGGTAGATTCCTGAGCTCTAGTGACTGATTTTGGGGTCCTTTCAATGTCAATTTCTCAAAATTTTACAAATTGACTCTCGAATTTCATCAAATTGCAAATTAACCCCTAATTAGATATTTTGACGTAATTCTCGATTTTGGATTGAGTTTTACAAATTAAACCCCCTAGATCAATTACCAAATACCTTGAGATCATGATAGAGCATTCAAAATTGATTTATGACTGTTGGATCGAAATTTTCGATCTTCAAATCGAACCGACGGCCGAAATCACTTAACTTGGGGAATATATAAGTCCAATTTTCCCTTCCTTTTAGGAGGGTTTCATTTTGGCATGAAATCTCTCTCTCTCTCTCTCTCTCTCTCTCTCTCTCTCTCTCTCTCTCTCTCTCTCTCCTGTTATTTTCGCCCATTCCGCTTTCCTCTCATTTCTCACTTCAACCGGTTCAAACCGGCCTTCTCTCTAGCCGCCGCTCGCCAGCCTTGAACCAACGGCTCACTGGCCACCGCCAACCCCTACGGTGAGCCTCATCCTTCCTTTCTTCTGGCAAATGTTCCAGTAATAGGCAGTTGTTGATTTCCCCCTTTCTGACGGCTTGATTTTCCTCTGAATCCTCAAAATCGGTACAGGAGGGACCGATTCTGATTCTGACCAAACCAGTGACCACCAAAGCTCACCAACACCTCCAATCACCAACGATTACTCATGTTAAAGGCCCTAACCTAGCCGCAGTTAGGAACCAACTGATCAACCACCAATCGGCTTCCAATCAGTCCAATCTCATCCGACGGCGTCCAAACCGGTCCAGTTTTTGACCAGTTCTATTTTCCTTCACTTCAAGTGGTTCAACCGCCTTTTTGTGATATCTAGATTTTTGCTCGAGCCTCAAATATTTAACGGTCCATGCTGTCGTAATACCTCGGCACCACCTTACCACATCCCCAAACCCATAGCCAGCTTCTTCTTGTAAGACCACAAGCTGAGTAATGTGGTCTTTTCAAGTTGAACACGTCCATTAAGCTGTCAAAGGCGTAAACGAAAGTTGCTCACCAAAGCCCACGTCTATCTCCAGCCATCCCTTCCTTAAATGGACAGCAAACTCCTTGAGCTGTTTAGTGGTAAATTGAGAATTACCACCGGATAGCCACATTTCTTTTCCTCAGTAGAATTTTCCCTAAATTGCCAACGTTGACAGAAACGTGGCAATTTAATCTCCTGCGGTGCATTCATGGGGAGGTGGAAGAAGGTAATATAAGCAGAAAACAACATCATTTCCTACGACTTCGTCATCTTCACCTCGGACTACAAAGTAACATGCCCCGTGCCACCATCCGCTTGCGTGGTCATGCCATTCCAACCATCATCGATAAGAACACAAAGCAAGTAGATGTCTACTATTCCATACTTTGTGAATTCCATCATTGCTCGATGAGACGTATTCCGTTGGATTTTTCACAAGTTATTGCAATTTTGCACAAGTCGTGCACGTTGGTGAATTTATAAATTTTTGCCTAGCTGAACGTCTTACATCTAGGATTACTATGGATAATGAAAGTACAGTTGAGGTACTAAAGTATGAATTTTGAATACGTTTTAACTTGTATAACACGAAATTGGGAATGAGACGGTGATAACTCGAATCAGTATACGTTAAGAAGGATCAGTATCAAACTCTAGCACCTAATGATAACTCGAAAAACATACCAACTTACTTCTTTACATATTTATCCATAAAGCTGCCTGCAATAGCATCTGCATTCAACAAAAGGAAAACGAAATTAGAATTAACTGTCAATAAAGCAACTTGTAACCACATCCACAGATCTTCAATTTTTTAAAGCGAAGATAACTTCACCGCATAATCACCATCGACGCAAATTCCCTTATAACTTGCAGCAAATTATAACGAAAGGCAAAATGATAACTTGTACAAGAAACCAATTGTTAAAACCAAGCCCTGAAGAAATGTCTCAACGCCACCTACTACTGCTTCACGGGTTTATCGCCACGAAATAAACCGCTCTTCAGTAATCTCCTCCGAAAACACTTCAAAAGGCTCTCATCACAAGGATAATACAATTCATATATGTCATATCTAGAGTCAAACTCGGCGTAAAGACTACTAGAATCGACCACGGAACACCTAAATCGCTTAAGCTTTACCGGAACAATACGCCAAGACGCCATAACACCATGAAAATCCTGAGTTCATTCGTCGAATCAGGCACCAGAATCGACGAATTGCCAGGTTTTGCTCAGCCCAACTTCCCTAAATTACGAACCATCCGAGACCGAGCTCAACAGACGACGACCGATGAACTCCAAAACGAAATCGCGTGGAGTCAGGAAGACGAAGAGGGGCGTACGGTCGGGTGCGGCGACCAGGTGAGCGAGCAGGAGAGAGAAGGAGAGCGACCGCCTGCTCTCCCACCACTCCGGTGGCGGGGGACGACGGCGGCGGCGGCGTCGCGCACCACGCGAGCGGGAGGGCTCCTTCCGCGGCCCCAGCGCCGCCCAGCGCGTGCGCCGCCGGAGAGAGCAGGGCGGCGGAGGCACCGCGCTAACGTGCGCGAGGGGGTTGAGGTTGATCGGCGTCGCCATTGGCGCACTGCATTAGGGAGTGGGAGGCGCGCGAGCGACGACGTCTTATCCGTTGGGTTTCTATTTAAAATCGTATAATTTTCTTCGTAAATTTTTCGTATAATTTCTTCATTTTTCAAAATTTTTAAATAACTAAGAAATTCTGAATAATTTATTTTTGTTAAAATTTTGGTTAAGAAAAAGAGAGGTTATAATGTGCTTTTTCTAGGCATAATTCATTTTCTCGTGAACAATTCAAAAGACCAAAATGACCATACAAATTGAGGTGACCGAGTTTCGCCCCTTTGATAAATTCAAAAGGTGAAGAATTCCTTTGACCGCTTTTTTATTTTCCCAATTTTAGTTTCATAAATTTACTTCTTTTTGGTGCCGACAACTTGACCAGTTCGTGACTAGTTGGTTGGTCGATCGGTCGGACCATGATTGATCCTTGGTTCCTTACCGATCGATCCCATAGACAATGACCCATGATCGATCCTTTTAAGACCTTATGGCCAATTCTCACAGGCTTGGAATTGAGGGTGTTACAATCCCAATGACCAAAATCAGCAAGCAGCGAGCCATGACTAGGGAGTCGTGCGAGCGTGGGGCTGAGCGAGCTGCACAAGGGTGCTTCACGAGTCGGGCGAACCACGTGTGAGCTGCGTGCATGCCACGTGCCAGCTGCGTGTGAGCCGTGCGTGGGTGTCTCGCGAGCTGGACAAGCCCTACGAATTGCACGAGGCGTGAGATCACGAGCTCCCGTAAGGAAGAGTTGCGCGTGAGAAAAGGGACACACGATGGAGACTAGCTGCAACGGCGACTATTCCTGTGAGTGACCGACGGTGGCAACGGCAACTATTCCGGCGTCTAGGGTTAAGCCCTAGGCTCTAATATCACATGAGAGAAAAGTGCTATTTTTTATTCAGTAATGTTCTTTATATATATACATAAAATAAACCCTAAAGCTCCTAAAGATTATTTTACCCTTACGAATAAAGCACGCCCTGTGTGTTGTTTGGAGGCCATTCACTTGCTCTTGGTGAGCCACCACGAATCCCAGTTTGTCCTGCATTGCAATGACTTCATCTAGAGTCAGCCTCACTATGAAACCAGTCATAACATTCCAATATGAATAAAGCACGCGCTGCTGTTTCTCTGAAGCAGTATAGTTCGTGGGCAAAAACGAGTGGTACCGGGAAGTGAGATCTTCCAACTCAAGAAGGTTGTGGCCATTGGGGGGAGTGACCTGGAAAATCTAGGTTTGCAAGTTGGGGGATTGAGTTGGGGATGACAGGCCATTGACAAGAGAGACCTTGGACACTGGAAAACAAAACAAGCAAGTAGAGAAGATGACGGGAAGCCATAGTTGGCCTTTGGCAAAAGAGAACTTGTGATTCAAGTTCAGTGAAGATAGTCACTGAATGCAACCTGTATCTAATCCTACAAAGCATTATCAAAAAGTTGGAGTCTAGGGAGTGGTGGTTGAATATTGATAACGAGTCAAGTCAAAATTTCTATTTTCATGCACAATTTGGGAAAATTCTAAATAAGGACTCGAAGTTGATTGATTTTCTCAAATAAAGATCCGAAATGAACTTTGTGTTAGGTAAAGATCTAAAGTGGACCCATTGTCTCAAATAAAGACCTGAAGTAGTTAAATCAATTTTAAATAAAGACTTGAGCTTGCTAGTCAGCCAAATATTTGGCTTCGCGAGTCGGGTGAACCACGTGCAAGCCACGTGCGTGCCACGTGCCAGCTGTGTGCGAGCCGTGCGTGGGTGTCTCGTGAGCTGGACAAACCCTGCAAATTGCACGAGGTGTGAGGTCACGAGAGAGAACTCCCATAAGGAAGAGTCGCGCATGAGAAAAGGGACACACAATGGAGACTAGCCGCAACGGTGACTATTCCTGTGAGTGGCCGTCATTCCGGCATCTAGGGTTAAGTCCTAGGCTCTAATATCATGTGAGAGAAAAGTGCTATTTTTTTATTCAGTAATGTTCTATATATATATATATAAAAAAAAAAAAAAAACCCTAAAGCTCCTAAAGATTATTTTACCCTTATGAATAGAGCACGCACTATGTGTTGTTTGGAGGCAATACACTTGCTCCTGGTGAGCCACCATGAATCCCGGTTTGTCTTGCATTGCAATGACTTCATCTAAAGTCTGCCTCACTGCGAAACCAGTCATAACATTTCTGGTATGAATAAAGCACACTCTGCTATTTCTTTGAGGCAGTATGGTTCTGGGCAAAAACGAGTGGTACCAGAAAGTGAGATCTTCCAACTCAAGAAGGTCATGGCCGTTGGGGGGAGTGACCTGGACAATGTTGGTTTGCAAGTTGGGGGATTGAGTTGAGGATGACAGGCCATTGGCAAGAGAGACCTTGCGATGGACACTGGAAAACAAAACAAGCAGGTAGAGAAGATGATGGAAAGCCATAGTTGGCCTTTGGCGAAAAGAGAACTTGTGATTCAAGTTCAATGACTATTTCTATTTATACAGATAGTCACTGAATGCAACCTGTATCTAATCCTACAAAGCATTATCAAAAAGTTGGAGACTAGGGAGTGGCGGTTGAATATTGATAACGAGTCAAGTCAGATGTTCTATTTTCATGCACATTTATGGGAAAATTTTAAATAAGGACCCGAAGTGGATCAATTTTCTCAAATAATGATCCGAAATGAATTTTGTGTCAGGTAAAGATCTAAAGTAGACCCATTGTCTCAAATAAGGACATAAAGTGGTTAAATCAATTCCAAATAGAGACTTGAGCTTGCTGGTCAACCAAATATTTGGCTTGCAACATTTCCAATGACCGCAATTTTGTCCAAAAAAAATCTAGGGAAAATTAACAAATCTTAAATAGAAACAAAAAAAACCCCTAGATTTTCTATGGTCTCCTCATTTCTTGTACCCATCCTCCACAAAGTCAAAGACCCAAATTCTCTGCCGGTTGAGACATAAATTTAAAAACAAGAAGAAAACCATATGCTTCTTTCTTTGTTTGTGGAGATCCAAATTCTCCGCCGTTGAGCAAGGCAAGGAGTGACGAGAATCGAGTCGTAAATATCTAAATGAATAACCTAAACTTAATTAATATATAATTTTCCTTTTTTTTTTTTTCAATCACAAATTTCTGACAAAATTGTCCCTATTTTAATCACCGTAAAATGTCTACCGGCGAACTAAGGTCCTCAATAGAGATTAACTTAATCACTTCATGTCCTTATTTGACACAAAATTTATTTCGGGTCATTATTTGAAATAATGAGTCTACTTCGGATTTTTATTTGATACAAAATTTACTTTTGATCCTTATTTGAGAAAATAGATTTACTTCAGATCTTTATTTGGAATTTTCCCCACATTTACTGCAAGATGATGATGTGTTGGCTATGACCACTAACATTGCGTGGTTTAGTACAAACATTTGACATAAGTAGAGTGCGATGGAGGATTTTTCTCCAAATTCCTTATCACTTTAACAAGATCAAGTGGGAATATTTCATTTTTTTTCTTTTTGTTAATTTTGAATAAAAAAAAATAGCTCTTTTCTCTCACATGATATTAGAGTCTAGGGCTTAACCTAGACGTTGGAACAGTTGCCGTCGCCACTGTCGGCCACTCATAGGAATAGTCGCCGTCGCGGCTAGTCTCCATCGTGTGTCCCTTTTCTCACGCACGACTCTTCCTTATGGGAGTTCTCTCTCGTGACCTCATGCCTTGCACAATTCGCGGGGCTTGTCTAGCTCGCGAGACACCCACATGCGGCTCACACACGGCTCGCATGTGGCTCGCACGCGGTTCGCCCGGCTTGCAAAGCACCCTCGCTCTGCCCCACGCTCACACACGGCTCCCTAGTCATGGCTGTTGCTTGCTGATTTTGGTCATTAAGATTGTAACACCCTCAATTCCGAGCCTATGAGGATTGGCCATAAGGTCTTAAAAGGATCAATCATGGGCCATTGTCCATGGGATCAATTGGTAAGGAACCAAGGATTGGTCATGGTCCGACCGATTGACCAACCGGTTAGTTATGAACTGGTTGAGTTGTTGGTTGTGAATTATCTACCAATCATACCGATGGGATAGGATCACTAGCTCATAAGATGACATTTTGATCATGAGGATTGGTCAAGGGATGATTTTGGATCGGCGGATGATCATGGGTCGATCCAACTAGTCATAGTGCCTAACCATGGGTGATTCCACTCGGCTATGCACCAAGATACGAACGATCCGATTTGATCAAATGCGATCATCTTCTGACCAAAATGAATTATTCCCTCTTTAATTCTTAGTGATCGGAAGGACGGGTCTATCCCAAAGCTCATTCTGATCGGTACTCAATCCACCTGTATGGTTCATGGTCGGTGCATTACCGATCCATGATTGGACATCACCAATTTGAGATTCCTTCCGATCACTAAGAATTAAAGAATCTACCCGGCTATGCATCGAGATATGAACAATCCGACTTGATCAAATGCGATTGTCTTTTGACCAAAAATGAATCATTCCCTCTTTAATTCTTAGTGATCGGAAGGAATTTCGAATTGGTGATGTCTGATTATGGATCGGTAATGCACCGACCATGAACCATACAGGTGGATCGAGTATCGATTGGAATATGAGTTTGAGATAGACCCGGCTATTTTATCATTTATCTAAAGTCCATGAATGCATTGGCTTAGTGCTAGGCAAGCCTTAGGATTGGCCTTGATCAACCAAAGGACCAAGGACCGCCATTTAGGCCGACCGACTTTCCAAAAAAAGGGTTCAAGTGAGCATGGGGCGTGATGGTCGAACCTTGGGTGTAGATGATTTGATTTTTTGAGATGTACCTAATGATCCCTTTCCCGGACCCGGAACCAATATAGATGACGGAATTCTCTAGACCACATTCTTGATGAAGAAATTGGCAAAATAGAACCTTCTAGAATATCCTAAGTTCTTCTTGAAGAATGATGACTCACTAATTTGGAAAAATATTTTTAGATTTGGTAATGATTACCAAAGGTTCATCTTGGAAATTAAGTAAGGCACTTTTGGACAAATGGACCAATCAAGCCTCCATTCCTTCAATTGGATTAGTGAAGGTATAATTTAGGATTGTGTTGAATATTGAGTTGTTGGGTCAATTCTAGAGGTCGTTGAACCTTAAATCATATTGTAAAGAAATTTTAGGGTGCCGTGAAACTATGGAACTATATAGAAGTCGATTTGATTATTTTGTTTGATCCAAGATAACTTGTGAAGGACACTGGAAAAGAAAACAATTAGGCAGAGGAGATGACGGAAAGCCATAGTTGGTCTTAGTTTAAAATGCAGATTCAAGGTGTTGGAAATGGCCTGGTTTGCATTCAGTGACTATCTCTATATATACAGATGCCGGGATGGAGATATGGCCAGCTTGTGCGTATCAAGGTCAGCAGTGAGTACAGCAGCATCTTGGTCGGGCCCATAGAATATTTTGTTTCAAGTGGCTTCTATATCTAATCCTACGAGTTAATTCAAGAGCATTATCAAAAAGTGGTAGTTGCAGCAAACACAGAAGATCTACTTTTAATAGGATGATTAGAATAATTTGTTTCAATTGGCGGCTGTGTCTAATTCTGCGAGTTACTTTAGGAGCATTATCAAAAAGTTGGAGTTGCGGCAAAGCATCAAAGATCTACTTTTAATAGGATGATTAGAATAATTTGTTTCAATTGGCTTCTGTGTCTAATTCTGCGAGTTACTTTAGGAGCATTATCAAAAAGTTGGAGTTGCGGCAAAGCATCAAAGATCTACTTTTAATAGGATGATTTCCCGGTTTTTTCCGATTCTCGGTAGTTTGCATATGGTGGAGGTTGTCGTGTTGCTGAGTATATGGGTGAGTAGGAACTTCATATGACCTGTAACTTTTAAACCTGTTCTTATAGGATTTTCACCATCAATATGACTTCTGAATCGGGATCTTTAAGCAGAATGTCCTGAAAGACCAGTGAAGATAAATTAAAATGAAGGTTATCACTACTTGCCCATTGTTGAACCTTAAATCATCGATCAACGGGATCACGGGCCTTATCCATTGTGGGAGTGGGAGGTGCAGTGGATGCCTTGTCCCTTGCTTTCTATTTCATCATAAACCTTTCAAAATGGAAATCTAGATTTCTATATGATTTTTTTCTGTAATCTCTTTGTTATTTTTTTTTTTTTTGAAATTTTATATGGAAAAGAATGTGCAATGTGTTTTTTCTTTGTGCATATCCATTTTTATTGTAAGTTGATCAAGAGCTAGGGGTAAGCATATGAGCCAATTCAACTCAAGACCCTAGGTCTTCCAAGTCAAACCCGTTGTACCAACCCTATTCAAATTGGAACTGTTCCAATTTCCATTTTTGGAATAAGGAACTGAGTTTGGTCGGTTTGGCTCCAAATTCCAACCAGTTTTGACCCCAATTCACCCCCAACTCTAATTAAGTTCTTTCCTTCATTAGTTCGGTATTGCATGTATTTCACATATTACCGTTAAGTAGAAAAAAATCGGTTCATGATTAACACAATCCATATTTTGTATATATAATAAAATGAACCAAAAAAAAAAAAAAAAAAAAAAAGAAGGCCCAACCAATTCTTGGATTAACCTTAAAAGCAGGCTTGCAACCGACCGGCTTAGTTCCCAAATTTTTAGGTCCCTCAATTTATGTTCATAGTTTATTGAGCCTAAAGCCGATCACCCTTATTAAAAAAACGAAACTATATTGCAGAAATAATTTAAGAACATGAAAATGTCCAAGAAATTAAAGCTACCGAGTGTCTCTCGTCCACACATGCGGGACGTTTCTGACGTCATGCTAACCGAAACAGGTATCTTGCGTCGTCCCCCTCCTGATCATCCTCGTCATCTTCTTCTTCTTCACTTGAGCAGTGACGATGTTCGGAGAAAAAAAGGAAGAAGATGGAGCATCATCTTCTGTGCCTCTCCAGTTCATCGCCTGCTTCAGTTCTACGACTCACCAGAACGGCTTCGCATTCAACCGGCTCGCTGATCCCTTCACCTTCCATGTCGAGGCCTAATCTCTCCGTGAGCTGCAGAGGGAGATTCGGCGGCGGCGGCGGCGGCGACGGCCCTCTCGACAGCTCGTCCGCTCGCGATGTCCTCGGCGTCGAGCCGAGCTGCTCCCCCGCCGAGCTCAAGGCCGCTTTCCGAGCCAAGGTAGCGATTGCTTTGACTTTGTTCTTGATCTTTCTTGGTTTTGTAACGAAGCGGTTGATGTGTCGTGTGTTGTCTTTCTGATGGAAAGGTGAAGCAGTACCATCCTGACGTGAACAGAGAGGGGGATTCTGATGCGGTGATTCGGCTAGTGATTCAGGCTTATGAGGTTTGATCATTGACCCCAGTACTTCACTCTTTTTAGCTATCTCCTGTCACTTGGTTGATGCGTTGTTGGAGGATACCTACTTTTCTTTTCGCGCGTAAGTTGGCAGAGAGAATCCATTTCCGGGTGCAGGTTCTTTGGGCAAATGGGGTGATGCAGAGATTGCTAAACGCGAAGCTAAATGAATGTTGCTTGATGATTATCACTTGTAAGAACGATTTTCTTGGAAAAGAACTTCCGTCACAGCAGAAGTATGGCGTCCTTCTGGGTTCTGATTTCTATAGCTCTTGAATCAGTTAAATCACTTTAGGGTGTCTGCTGTTACAGATAGTACTATAGCTGGTTTATCATGAAACATGGATTGCTTGTTGAACCATGAGAATTCCACGAAACGAGGATAGCGCCAAGGAATTTTCACCTTCAAAATATTCTACATCTGGAATTTGTGTTTAGAAAAATGGCAGGGAATGCTGTCCCAGAAGTTAATTCTGATTACTGCTCGAGGGACCTAGCATATTTTTTCTTTTCGGGTAACTCTGCAAATACTCAGCCTCCTAGATGAGTAAGTGTTGTGAGTGTGACCGCATGACTTTCACCATTGGAAGCTTTTCAATTGACAAAGTGTATCTAGTTTCTAGAGCTCTTGCCATGTCTATGAACTGGTGACTACAATTATGGTGAGCAAAAATCGGTGATTATGGTGAGGAATGATGTGTGCAGATGCTATCCAACTACAGCCGGTCTGAAATCATTGAGAGGTGAGGCAGATCTTCATGCCTTCAGTTTGCAGTATTGGCTGGCAGAGCATTTTTCAGTTGACCTTAAAATTCAGACCTTTATATGCTCTCAATTCTGTAATTTGGGGGAAAATAAACAGTCTGTCTTTTGGAAGTTTGTGATGTTATTGATTCTTCTACTCTTCTAGGGTACTCATAAGCTGTTTATCTTTGTAAAGAAGATCCAACTGTTTTAGGGGACTTGCTGTTCATATTCAATGTTAAGTCAAAAGTTTTGGAGTCGCCGAGTCGGTTATGGTATATTTTTTCTGTTAATCTGATAGTGATGTTCTGTTTTTTTGTGCAGTGAATGCCTAGATCCTTTTGATGAACCAGAATGTGAGGCACTTGATCTGTTTGTGAATGAGCTTCTCTGTGTCGGCAAAGGTACTCATTACTGGTGTTATCCTTTTATTCTTGAACCTTTGCATATCCAGTTATTACTTCAGCAATGCCTAAACCTGTTAAAAGGGTGCTTTTTCATGGGATTCTGCTTTTGTAAAACTGGCTGTCCTCTAGAGCTTGTACTCTCTTGTCTAGTTCGTAATCAAGGAAATATCTGAAAATGGTAAACAGCTTCCGAGGCCTGAACCTTCTGTGACTACCCACTAGCGGTTGAGAGTGGTTTGCCTCCTCATAAGTGCAATGCAAACCTTGATTCTAGTTGCTTGTATGGGGAAAATCAGGAATATCAGACACCCTTATCCTCTCTTGCAAAACCACAAAACCAAATCTGACTTGAGGCACAGAGTTTGTGGAACCTGTTTATCTTCACCGCAGAATGTTCCATGTCTTGTGCAGGCTGTCCATACTCATGCGTCAAAGCAGCCCCACATGCTTTCACGTTTGCTACATTTGGAGGAACTGCTCGTGCAACTTCCCGAGGTGAGTTTGCCAGGCAAAGTCCTCCCAATTTCTTATATGCACAAGCATCAGTGCATGCAATCAGTTTAGGGAAGAGGAGGGGGGGCGGGGGTTGGAGAAATAAAAGGAGACTGATCTGATGACGTTACATTGTAATTAAGATCCTATCTATTCTGCAGTATCTGGCTGTAGTCCTGTCACTCCCTATCTTCCAAGTAAGGTGCCCTAACCAACGAACTGAAATTGCTGTTTTTCCCAGGAAATGGTGATGACTATCAGGTGCAAATTGCCGTTGGTCAGTGCCCGAGAAATTGCATTCACTATGTAACTCCTTCTCAGAGAATAATCCTAGAAGAATTACTTGACAGGTGGTCACTCTATAATCTCCTAGATACATGCTTGCCTCCCTAGTCAATTAAACAAAGATTCACTCATATTGTGCTCTGGCTATGGTTGTGTTCTTGCTTTTGCCTAGTTCTTGGGTGGCATCTAATCATATACCTTTCAATGCAGTGTTTGTTACTCATGCAAATTAACCCAACGTGGATTTCTTTCTGTTAATTTTCCTTGTTAGTATAATGGACGTGCCGTACGATACTTCAGCTGAGGCAGATCTGCTATACTCCTTGATTGTGAAAGCCAAGTTTGAGAATAATCGGTTCCGGAAGCCAAAGAAGCAGCCCAAAAGTTCGACCAATCATGTAGATTGGTACTGAAATGTGAAGTGCAGCTGCTTGTTATGCAGTGTTGGAATGTATTAGGAAATCTTCTAGAATTTCTTCCTGATTATATTACGTGATTATATTACGTGATATTATGTGATTTGTTTTTTATTTTGTTAGCTATAAATTAGATATTGATAGATATTAGAGGCAACTTAGGATCTTTATCTAAATAGGTTTCTTACCTAATTTAGGTTCTCTGTTCATGTATTTATACTCATTGTAATCACTCTATGAAAAAATAAGAAAACAGATTCTTTTCTTTATGGTATCAGAGCCCAAAGGTCCTTCATCTATTCACCTCGAGTAATTTTTTTTTTTTTTTTTTTCATTTGATCACTATGTCGGACGAATCATCAACCACCCAGTCTAACCCTCCATCACTTCTTACAAAATCCACCGAAGCTCATCCCATTCAGATCACTTCCATAAAGCTGAATGGTGATAATTTTTTCCGATGGTCTCAATCCGTTCGAATGTATATACGGGGTAGAGGAAAAAGTGGCTATTTGACTGGAGATAATGCAGAACCAGTGACAGATGACCCACTTGGGCTGTCTGGGATGCAGAGAATTCAGCAATTATGACGTGGCTGACCAACTCATTGGAAGAAGATATTGGTGCAAATTATCTGGGCTATTATACCGCAAAGGAACTCTGGGATGTGGTGTGTGAGATGTATTCAGATTTGGGTAATCAATCTCAAATCTACGAGTTAACCTTGAAGCTGGGGAAGATGCGACAAGGAGAGGAAACTGTCACAAAATACTTTCACTCCTTGAAACGTTTGTGGCAGGAATTGGATGTATTCAATGATCATGAGTGGACGTGTATTGAAGATGGTAATCGATACAGGAAAATTGTAGAAGCATAATGTATTTATGCTTTCCTAGCAGGGCTTAGAGATGAGTTTGATGAAGTACGGGGCAGAATACTTGGGAAGCAGCCTCTTCCACCTATTGGAGAGGTCTTCTTAGAGGTTTGGAGAGAAGAAAGTAGACGGGGAATAATGCTGGGTAAGTCAGCTACCGGCGGAAAGGATGGATCATTGGAAGGTTCAGCATTAACTATATTTGAAGACAAGAAGGGCCATGTTCCTACAACAATAGTTTCCGAGGCAAATGTAAGCAAGATCCCCATTAACTTGCGAAGATCAGATGGGAAACCTCGTATTTGGTGTGATTTTTGCAACAAACCCCATCATACACGGGAGACTTGTTGGAGGATTCATGGCCGTCCAGCTTCTACAACTAATGAAGCGAGGAGACCAACTTCATTCAGCCGTGATAATAAGTCTTGTCAGCGTATGCCTCCTATAGCTAATGAGGCCACTGCATTCTCTTTCAGCAAAGAACAACTAAACCATCTTTTGCAACTACTTCAGGCTGGGTCCGTATCGGGTAATCCTACTGCTTCGATTGCCCACCAAGGTAGAAATCTAAATGCCCTCTCTTGTTGTTCACAATCTGTACCTTGGATCATTGATTTAGGGGCATCCGATCATATGACTAATCTTCCAACATGCAGTAACAGCACTGATGCGTTACTCTGTTTCCATTCAAGGACAGCAAGCTGATACTACCATGAATATGGTTGTCATTAATCAATACATATGGTACTAGACGATACAACCTCATCACCTGAGCTGTTTTAACGCGAGGAGAGCCAGGGCAAATTAGTTCTGCAATCATTATTTCAAGGATAATCTGGTTTTTGCATGCATTTTGTAGGATTTCATTGCATAGTGTCTTGATCTTTGTACCGGTATACATCAACGCAGAAGAGTTCAGAAAATTGTATCTCAAGTGTTAGTATATATATCCAGACACATAAAGATTGGAAATTGAGGCGGCTGTGAATCAGTCACAGCTGTTCACCTTTTCAGTTGACTTGCTCAGGCACTGTTGCGTCTCCATGATTTGAACGTAAGTTTTATATTGTCATGAATGGATTGCTAAAATGATGTCTCTGCATTATTTGCATCAGAAAGGTATTTCTTGCGGATCCAATGTTTGAACGATTTCCTTTGTCGACACTCAGTTCGTGAAATCATTTCAGTTACAATCTCCAAATCAAAATGACCTTTTTGTTTTTCATTTTATGGCTATTAGAACCAGCTTAAAGGCAAAGCCTGTTAAAAGAGCATAGACTCTGCTTCTAGAGGTGTAGAGTTATGCCTGGACATGATTCCTTTTCTAGAAAGTCAAGATACCTAGTAATTACAATATTGAGTATAGTATACACTTAGTTATAAGAGCATTACTTTGAAATGACTTTCACAAATCGACTTAATGACGAGAAAATTCCGGCTGCTGCATTGAAGAACGATGGACCCTTCTCAGACTTGTCTTCCACGTCTCCATAAATTATCTGCAAAAATAGAATGTTCCACTGTCAACTGATGCATGCGTCTTCACTTCTTGAATCCCAATGCCAGTAACTTAGGATAAAGCTTCTCTAAAAGCCAGTCATCCAATAAGATTTGCTAGGCGCTTCCATACAAAAAATCTGTGCGTCGTGTCAATGTGATGTTCATGTCAGCCGTCACTCGAGATAATAGGTTGACTAACCTCAAGGTCTTCTGCATCCGGACGATTAATCATTTCCTTGGCTAGCAAATATCGGCTTGGCCTATCCTTATCATCATAAAAAACCTTCCACGATCTGGTGCCAAGTGAAAAGGGAGAATGAAATATTAGGGTTGAAACACATGGGACACCAATTGCATTGGGCATTAAAGAAGAGCGCCATGATTATTGCTCAGAATGGCCAAATGGTTGCAGATAACGCAGCAACTTTGGTGTCAATATTATGATTCACAAAATTGATATAAGATAACCTTATAAGATTCCATGGGTCACTCATAACAACTCAACTAGCCAGAACCAATCGACAATTTTGGTAGGAAACAAGCTAGACACCCTTATGCAATAGTATCATAAAGTATAACTGGAATACAATAAGTTAACAATGATCAAATATCTCTCTCATCAAGTATGATATTGTTTTTTTACCAAATTTGGAATCAAACTCATAGATCAAACCAAAAGGAAGTAGCCAATCTTCTATTTCAGTTTATCTTCTATTGCAGTTTGGAACATCAAAGAGGTCACACAGCTTAAAAATCACATAACTGAGGCATGAAACAAGCCAAGAATCATATAACTATGGTCCTAAAAGGATAAAAACCAAAGAAGAATTGTGGAGGCACCTGCAAATGTTAGGGAAAAGAGGCATACAATTTGAATCTTACCCAGGGTAACATCGGAATACAGCGCCAGATGGGAGGGGTCTCATTGAATATACTGTTGTAAAAGTCCTGCACAGCAGTGGGAGGGTTATCGACTTACTAAAACAATGTGCAAAATAGAGGAGTAAACACCATCAATTTATGTTTATAAACAAGAAAAGAGGTCTCACAAATAACATTTATCAGCGTGAGCTTCGCATGTCACGGGATTGTGACTGAAGAGGAAGATCAAATTTTGGCCTTGCATTTTGAGGTCCTTGATGGCCAAAAAGGAATAAGTACAGCCCATGCCAAAATTAACATTTAATGCTGGACGTATAGGTTCTTTACGAAGCTAACAGCAAAAAGCAGTTCATCTTTGAAACTTAAATGAGTGCTTGCTTGATTTAGTTTCACATAAAACAAGTCCTCATGAAAGTTGTTACAGAAAAAAAGGGAGATTGGTGGGCATTATATGTGGGGAAGGTTTACCTCAAGAAGTATCGCCGCAACTTTCGGACATTGAACCCTACTCCAACATCTTCACTGATAAGGCGTGGATTCCACATGATGAGAGGCCTTGGCTGCAATTATGCAAGAGAATGTTAGAGAATATCAGCACTAAAAGGAAGAGAAAATATTCAGTCGGCATAATATAATAGACTATACTATTCTATAATAATGTGGTTGTGAAATGCCTTCTTTCCTGCCAACCCCCCCCTTCTTTAATTTAATGATTCATGATGCTTATGATCAGATTCATGACAATACTGTGACAGGTAATGCAGCTTTTAGAATTTATGCCTTCTTAAGGATGGCTGAGCAAATGATTTGCATAAACTCCAGTAACAGGTATAACAGGACAGTCCATCCAATTCGCTTGCATCCACAAAGATGCATGCATCTGTAAATTTAGACACATTCATTAAGACTAGAGATTTGCTCTCCTTCCAGAAGTTACTTCGCCTTCCCTATAACTGATCATGAATGCAAATTGTTTAAGATAGGTACCGGATCATCTGAGAGATCAGAAGCAATCCGTTCCACATACTCCAACATTTGATAGTCAGGAACAACCATAACTATGATCTCATCTTCTTTTTCCACTGGTTTTCGATCACTTAAGCTGTACAAAGAAAATGCAGAAAAGAACTCCATATGACACAAACGGCAAAGTCATGATAATTGAACTGAATGATAAGAATCCAGCCTTAATCAACTTAATTCAAAAGGAGTTCAAGATATATCATAATGTCAAAGGAGGAAAGTACAATAACTTCACTAACAAGGTAAACATTACCTGGAGAATCCAAAAGCTGCATCTTGCCATTTATATTTCAGAAGAGCAGCAGCACCAGCATCTGGAAATACAGCTTTGATTCTCTAGCAATTAATTTGCAGAAGCAAAACATATATGAACTATTATTCTGAAGGAATCAATATACTTGTGACCATGGTTCAATGCATCAAATTTTTCATCCTGTAAGCTCTTTAAGCGGTAACTTTTCCTGATAAGCAGTCTTTAATAGGCCTTGCTGAGCTACAACTTTGAAGAGATAGAGTTCAATACATGATAAAGTTACATGCACAAGCATGCATTCCATAGGTCTTGACGAACTTGAATTTCAGGAAGCTAGAGTTTTAGACTGCTTGTGATGCAAGGGTCAGATAGGTTGCATATTTATAGAAGACCCTCATTTCTATATAACTTGGAGTCTTTCCACAACAAGATTTTAAATCCAAAAAACCACCACAAATTTTCAGTCACTAGAAAAAATTGTTGCAACTTACCTGACATCCTGTTTCTGCAATTAGTGTGTCCACAAAGATCCTGGACAGTCCCCAAAGTTCAGCTTGTGCACCTTCATCATCCAGGAATTGCAGTTGCGGGATTAAGAGTTCCACCTGTAAAACATCAAAGGTGGAGATGCTACTGATAAGTACTCAAGTTAAGACACACTAATGTCACTTAATGAAAGATAACACTCCAGCAATCTTCCATCGACCCTCTCAAATAATTTAGTGGTTTGTTCCTCCAAAAATATGAGCACAAAATTTCTCAAAGTTGATACCTTAATATCTAGGAAAGGTTTGTTATGCTACATGCACATGATAAGATTTAGAGATGGGATCATTTGGTTGCCTAAACAAATTACACATTCCAAAAATTATCTTTTGTTACTGCAGATTGCTAAGAATAATGCACAACATCAGAGGTTACCCAGGTTACACCACTCCCAGCCTTTTATACACCCATTTCAAATCAAAAGAGAAGAAACGCAAGACAATAAACAATTCCTACATATGCTAAAAGTTCTTTGAGCATTGTACATACTATGGCTCTCATCCCTCCAGAAGACAAGAATGAGGCACTTGCTTGACTTGATTGCCGAACAGCACCCTCCAAATCAGAAGGCAAGCAGCTGAAAAATCAAGCACATTCTGTCAGTTCTTCTCACTCAATGAAATAATGCTTTTCAAAGCATCAAGGCCATTAAACACTCCAAATGGGAAACTATAATTGGAAATGGACACTCATCACCATCTAAACACCAAATGCTAATTTTGAGGCCTGTGACCACTTAATGTCCAGCAGTCTGGATTAATCATTTACAAGACAACAATTACAATCAAAATCTACCTCATTCGAAGTGTGAATCTCCTTATGAACCCCCAACCATGTATCCAATTCCGACAGGTATCTTGAAGAAGCTCATTCTACCATCAGCAAACTAAAACTACTAGCCTCCCGAACGTCCATTTTTCCACATATATATCAGAAAATGAGCATGCAACTGAACCAAAACCTCCAAAAACTCAAGCTTGAATGGCACAAAAAGTACATTTAAATAAATTTCCCAGTTTCACAAATTTTCAACCAAGAAGCATAACCAAATTCCATCCTCAAAGCAACAATATTTTCATATACCCTCAAAGCCCAACTCAAACACTCTCCCAACTACTCCCAAGCACGGAAATTCGGAACGTTTCTTTTCACTACTACAGAGCTAAACCTGTCGTCCTCGTCATCTTCTTCCTGAACTATCCCTTCTCCTCGGGACTCCGAAGAATTCAACCCGCCCTCTTCGACGACGTCGCCGTCGACCTCTCCCTCGAACTTCTCGAACTTGGCGCGCGCTTCGCAGGCGCGCCGACCTCCGGGGACCGAAACCCGGCTGCCGACGCCGAGCGCGGAGGCCGGAGAAGGTAAGGAAGAGCGATTGAGGAAGCCGTGGGAGGTGGGTTTGGAAGCAGAGCGGCAGTAGAAGGAGCAACTGGGTAGCGAAGAGGCCATGGAGGACTGCTCTCGGCCTCAAGAAGCCATGAACGAGTTTCACCGAAGCTCTCTCTGTCACCGCTATGTGGTAGCTGATATATCTCCCCTGTTTATTGTGTTTTCGTTTCTTTTTTCCTTCTAGTTCTGATGTTTATTTAAGGAAACCCTCTTTTAAAATTGGGTTGATATAATGAAAAATTCTAAACATATATATCCGTGAGAAATTTATTTTAAATTAATTTTTTGACCAACAAAAATTATAAACTAGTACACTTGTGGCAAAATTCACTATTTGTTAGTTTCTATTAAATTGTATTAATAATACGAAAAATCATAAATTAGTATATTTGTGACAAATAAATGATAAAATCTTAAACTAATATACCCATTAGAAGATTCAAATGGGCAAATTATCATCTTGAAATTGAGAACCATCTACTTAAAACTAATTCAAAAAAATTGAAATCGGAAGCCATCCGTTAGTTTCATAAAATGCCCATGGTTTCCAAATAGATTCATGGAATCAAATTTTAAATCCAAAAAACCATCACAAATTTTCACTCACAAGTTTTAGACTGCTATAAATTTGTGATGGTTTTTTGGATTTAAACTCTTGTTGTAGAAAAGGTTCCAAGTTATATGGAAATGAGGGTCTTCTATAAATATGCAACCTATCTGACCCTTGCATCACAAGCAGTCTAAAACTCTAGCTTCCTGAAATTCAAGTTCGTCAAGACCTATGGAATGCATGCTTGTGCATGTAACTTTATCATGTATTGAACTCTATCTCTTCAACATCGTAGCTCAGCAAGGCCTATTGAAGGCGTGCTTATCAGGAAAAGTTACTGCTTAAAGAGCTTACGAGATGAAAAATTTGATGCATTGAACCATGGTCACAAGTATATTGATTCCTTCAGAATAATAGTTCATATATGTTTTGCTTCTGCAAATTTAATTGCTGGAGAATCAAAGCTGTATTTCCAGATGCTGGTGCTGCTGCTCTTCTGAAATATCGATGGCAAGATGCGGCTTTTGGATTCTCCAGGTACTGTTTACCTTGCTAGTGAAGTTATTGTACTTTCCTCTTTTGACGTTATGCTATATCCTGAACTCCTTTTAAATTAAGTTGATTAAGGCTGGATTCTTATCATTCAGTTCAATTATCATGAGTTTGCCGTGATGGATGTGTCATATGGAGTTCTTTTTTGCATTTTCTTTGTACAGCTTGAGTGATCGAAAACCAGTGGAAAAAGAAGATGAGATCATTGTTATGGTTGTTCCTGAATATCAAATGTTGGAGTATGTGGAACGGATTGCTTCTGATCTCTCAGATGACCCGGTACCTATCTTAAAACAATTTGCATTCATGATCGGTTATAGGGAAGGAGAAGTAACTTCTGGCAGGAGAGCAAATCTCTAGTCTTAATGAATGTGTCTAAATTCACAGATGCATGCATCTTTGTGGGTGCAAGCGAATTGGATGGACTGTCCTGTTATACCTGTTAATGGAGTTTATGCAAATCATTTGCTCAGCCATCCTTAAGAAGGCGTAACTTCTAAAAGCCGCATTACCTGTCACAGCATTGTCATGAATCTGATCGTAAGCATCATGAATAATTAAATTAAAGAGGGGGGATTGGCAGGAAAGAAGGAAAAAACATTTCACAACCATATTATTATAGAATAGTTTAGTCTATTATATTATGATGATTGAATATTATCTCTTCCTTTTAGTGCCGATAATCTCTAACATTCTCTTGCATAATTGCAGCCAAGGCCTCTCATCATGTGGAATCCACGCCTTATCAGTGAAGATGTTGGAGTAGGGTTCAATGTCCGAAAGTTGCGGCGATACTTCTTGAGGTAAACCTTCCCCACATCTAATGCCCACTATTCTTTTTTTTTTTTCTGTAACAACTTTCATGAGGACTTGTTTTGTGTGAAACTAAATCAAGCAAGCACTCATTTAAGTTTCAAAGACGAAGTGCTTTTTGCTGTTAGCCTCGTAAAGAACCTATACGTCAAGCATTAAATGTTAATTTTGGCATGGCCCGTACTTATTCTTTTTTTGCCATCAAGGACCTCAAAATGCAAGGCCAAAATTTGGTCTTCCCCTTCAGTCACAATCCCATGACATGTGAAGCTCACACTAATAAATGTTATTTGTCAGACCTCTTTTCTTGTTTATAAACATGGATTGATGGCGTCTACCCCCCTATTTTGCACATTGTTTTAGTAAGTCAGTAACCCTCCCACAGCTGTGCAGCACTTTTACAACAGTATATTCAATGAGACCCCTCCCATCTGGCGCTGTATTCCGATGTTACCCTGGGTAAGATTCAAATTGTGTGCCTCTACGATTCTTCTTTGGTTTTTATTCTTTTAGGCCAAAGTTATATGATTCTTGGCTTGTTTCATGCCTCAGTTATGCGATTTTTTAGCTGTGTGACCTCTTTGATGTTCCAAACTGCAATAGAAGATAAACTGAAATAGAAGATTGGCTACTTCCTTTTGGTTTGATCTATGAGTTTGATTCCAAATTTGGTAAAAACAATATCATACTTGATGAGAGAGATATTTGATCATTGTTAACATATTGTATTCCAGTTATACATCATGATGCTATTGAATAAGGGTGTCTAGCCTGTTTCCTACCAAAATTGTCGATTGGTTCTGGCTAGTTGAGTTGTTATGAGTGACCCATGGAATCTTATAAGGTTATCTTACATCAATTTTGCGAATCATAATATTGACACCAAAGTTGCTGCGTTATCTGCAACCATTTGGCCATTCTGAGCAATAATCATGGCGCTCTTCTTTAACGCCCAATGCAATTGGTGTCTCATGTGTTTCAACCCTAATATTTCGTTCTCCCTTTTCACTTGGCACCAGATCGTGGAAGGTTTTTTATGATGATAAGGATAGGCCAAACCGATATTTGCTAGCCAAGGAAATGATTAATCGTCCGGATGCAGAAGACCTTGAGGTTAGTCAACCTATTATCTTGAGTGACGGCGACATGAACATCACATTGACACGACGCACAGATTTTTTGTATTGAAGTGCCTAGCAAATCTTATTGGATGACTGGCTTTTAGAGAAGCTTTATCCTAAGTTACTGGCATTGGGATTCAAAAAGTGAAGACGCATGCATCAGTTGACAGTGGAACATTCTATTTTTGCAGATAATTTATGGAGACGTGGAAGAGAAGTCTGAGAAGGGTCCGTCGTTCTTCAATGCAGCAGCTGGAATTTTCTCGTCATTAAGTCGATTTGTGAAAGTCATTTCAAAGTAATGCTCTTATAACTAAGTGTATACTATACTCAATATTGGAATTACTAGGTATCTTGACTTTCTAGAAAAGGAATCATGTCCAAGCATTACTCTACACCTCTAGAAGCAGAGTCTATTCTCTTTTAACAGGCTCTGCCTTTAAGCTGGTTCTAATACCCATAAAATGAAAAATGAAAAGGTCATTTTAATTTGGAGACTGTAACTGAAATGATTTCACGAACTGAGTGTCGACGAAGGAAATAGTTCAAACATTGGATCCGCAAGAAATACCTTTCTGATGCAAATAAAGCGGAGACATCATTTTAGCAATCCATTCACGACAAGATAAAACTCACCTTCAAATCATGGAGAGGCAACAAAGCCTGAGCAAGTCAACTGAAAAGGTGAAGAGCTGTGAATGATTCACAACCGCCTCAATTTCCAATCTTTATGTGTCTGGATATATATACTAACACTAGATACAATTTTCTGAACTCTTCTGCGTTGATGTAGATAGGTATATTGCTACCGGTACAAAAATCAAGACACTATGCAATAAAACCCTACAAAATGCATGCAAAAACCAGATTATCCTTGAAATAATGATTGCAGAACTAATTTTCCCTGGCTCTCCTCCCGTTAAAACAGCTCAGGTGATGAGGTTGTATTGATTAATGACAACCATATTCATAGTAGTATCAGCTTGCTGTCCTTGAATGGAATCGGAGTAACGCATCAGTGCTGTTACTGCAGAACAAGCAGCTGCACTCGCATTTCAGTACCAATCTACATGATTGGTCAAACTCTTGGGCTGCTTCTTTGGCTTCCGGAACCGATTATTCTCAAACTTGGCTTTCACAATCAAAGAGTATAGCAGATCTGCCTCAACTGAAGTATCGTTCGGCACGTCCATTATACTAACGAGGAAAATTAACAGAAAGAAAACCACGTTGGGTTAATTTGCATGAGAAACAAACACTGCATTGAAAGGTGTATGATTAGATGCCACCCAAGAACTAGGCAAAAGAAAGAACACAACCACAGCCAGAGCACAATATGAGTGAATCTTTATTTAATTGACTAGGAAGGCAAGCATGTATTTAGGAGATTATACAGAGTGACTACCTGTCAAGTAATTCTTCTAGGATTATTCTCTGAGAAGGAGTTACATAGTGAATGCAATTTCTCGGGCACTGACCAACGGCAACTTGCACCTGATAGTCATCACCATTTCCTGGAAAAAATGGCAACTTCAGTTCAATGGTTAGGGCACCTTACTTTTACTTGGAAGATAGGGAGTGACAGGACTACCGCCAGATACGGCAGAATAGACGGAATCTTAATTACAATGTAACGTCATCAGATCAGTCTCCTTTTCTTTTTCCCCCCTTCTCTGAACTGATTGCATGCACTGATGCTTGTGCGTATAAGAAATGGTGAGGACTTTGCCTGGCAAACTCACCTCGGGAAGTTGCACGAGCAGTTCCTCCAGATGTAGCAAACGTGAAAGCATGTGGGTCTGCTTTGAGGCATGAGTATGGACACCCTGCAGAAGACATGGAACAGAAAAGGCTCCCTTTCACATAATTACTTCGTGTGTTTAAGTATTATATGGTTAAAAATGACAGACAATTCAAAGGCCGAGAATCCAATTCAGTGAATTATAAGACACTTGAGGACAAAACTTAGTGCACAATCATATGCAGAAACCCGTTATGTCCGATGCAATTAATACAAAAATTCAAGTGGAACAGTCCAGAAATGGGATGTGAAACAACATTCTCAGCACTTTGGTAACACTACATCCACAGATAGTGGCACACAAGTTACCAGGTTTTAAGTAGTAGAATCTGCAAAGCAATAATGATGAACTTACAATGGAAAATAACAAAAGGGGCATTACGTTGTCATCTCCAGAAAACAGAAGACCGTTCCCCATTAGATGTTCAATCAGAGTAATCACTGCCTGTTAGGCAATTGTACCATGCTCTCATCACTCTAATTAGGCTGCACTTGTTGATCAGTTTGAAGTGTTCATGGTCTGTAAATTACAAACGTCATGGATGATTGAATTAAAGCTAATTTTGCTGTAAATGCACTACACTCTACCTTTCTATTTTCTTTGTTCTTTTTTGGCAACTGCTGCAGTACACTTCAATATAGAGGCACATGTTTTCTGATTACAGCTGCACTGAAATTTTCATGGGGTGACTTAGAATCTTTACTGCTCATTTATTACCTCCCCAGTTTTTCAATGGAATTGCTGCAAATTGCCTTCAACTCTGCTCGTAACGCAGGGGGGGGTGTCCTGTCAAATCTAGTTTCACCTGAAAAGAAAAAGTGGCTATGGTTTTTTGTTAATAATTTTCCATTATTTCCTAAAGTACGAAAATGACACATAGAAAGTTTCATGTGCATAAGCTTTCAACCTTTGTGTTGAAGATGACATCGATTGTGCTTGCTACATTGGTGCAGTGGAGAGATTCATTCATTGAACTGAAGTTGTTCATCCGAAGAATCTCTCTCTCTCTCTCTCTCTCTCTCTCTCTCATGTAGTATGTAGGTCATCAACTCCAAACTAACCTAGTACGTTCATCCGTATTTGGTCCAGAATGAAAACAAGTTTATAGTTGTCTTATCGTATGCTAATAAGCAGTTGTAATCTTGCCAAAAAGAGCTACATTAATTTTCTGGCAGAGGTAGGGAAATTAGAGCATATGGATTATGCTTTCATTAATCATAGCATCATGGTAATACGAAATTACAATCCAATGTAATTTCTTTATTCTACTCTCATATATTCTTGGTTGAACATCACCGAAATTGGACTCCTAACAGAGTACTTCTCGCAATCCCACCTTAAATATCCTCGGGAGTAATTACCCGTCTTGCCAATGGAATATGGGCGACTGAACGTGACTGAATACATCGCTTTCTGGTTCAAATTCGAGAAGCTGAGTATAGTGGGCTTCACGCTGATATACACGCCTTGTGGGGGAACAACCATGACAGCATAAGACGAATTTCCCGTGCCAACATTAGTCACGGTCCTTATAAATGTCTGCGGAGGTCCAAGGGTAACCGAAAATGAAGGGTAGGTCAGCTTTCCCTGGTTGGTGAGTAATTGTAGCCACCTGCTTGTGCGTGTATCCCAAACCACATAGAGAAGGAATGGAATTGTCTGGTTGAATGTCGTAAATGAATCCAGGGTCAATGGCCTTTATGGTTCAATATGGCCTGCTCCGATGGTGAAGACATCCGCAGGTTGAAGTCTCTCGTCCAGGATCGGGCTTTGCTTGATGTTCAGCTGCTTGGCCGAAGTCATGATAGTGGACTTAATCGCCGCTGGAGACCAGCCTGGATGAACGCCTTTTATCAAAGCTGCAATGTCACTTAGGTGAGGGCAAGATATGGAAGTGCCAGAGAGGAAGCCGAAGTAATACTTCGCTTTTGCATCATTTTGGACAGGAAATGGCCATGCTGCTAATGTGTTCAAACCAGGACCAATAATGTCCGGCTTTAGAATTCCAGGGCTAATCGAGCTTGGGCCTCTTGAAGAGAAGGCAGCAACCACAGGAGCAGTCGAGTTTCCATACACGGTCCCTTGAACAAGATAAGATGGTGGCAGTAGGAGTTTTGGTCAAGTTAATGTAGGCTTTGATCTCCTTACCTGTGAAGTAGCTGACTTGAGACGTGGGAGGTCATAAACATTGGCCAAAGCAACGAATCCAGCCACTTCTGGGTTCATCAAAATCATAGTGGCTCCGCCGAGCTCTTTTTACCTCGATCTCTTGGTTCCATCCCCAGATTCACACAGAACAACCTTCCCTTTCACATCTTTGCTTCTCAGTGCGCCCTTTTCGCAGTATTTCTTCTGTTCAATCCCAGGATACACCAGTGGCAATGAAGTTGAACGGAAGGAGGGTTGATATATTGCCTCACCTTCATATTCCACTTCGTTCCCGAGTCTTACATTGGAGACAAATTTCCTGTCAATGCTGCTTGCCCCGACGGTGAGCATCCACGGAGCCACATTGGATACTGTGCCTGAGTGAGGACCGGAGTTCCCAGCGGAGGAGCTGATGAAGATGCCCTCTGAATGGCTGCAAAAGTGGCTATAGCCATACTGTCCATATGGAATGGAAGGGAGAGACCACCGAGAGAGAGTGAGAGTACGTCCATCTGCAAGGGCAGCATCAAATCCGGCGAACAAGTCACCCTCAAAACAACCTAATGGAGGACACACATCGTAAATTGCCAGGTGAGCGTATGGAGCCATGCCAGCAGCTGTGCCCTCAGCCATCCCAAGCAGATTGACATGCGGCGTAGAAGTCGGCCGCCAAAATCATCTGTCGGTGGTGAGTGCTGTGTTCTGAAGGTCCTGGCGCTGATCAATTTGTTATTAGATTGCGACGAATCGCACCTCCCCTTCCATTTGGCCGGTTTGTCCGGCAGGCGTTACTCCTGTATAATTCCTCTCCCATCTGGTCATCACATTAAGCCCAAGAACTGGGGGCCATTTCCGGTTTGTCTTGCATGGCAAAATGATGCAAAAGCGAAGTATTACTTCGACTTCCTCTCTGGCACCTCCATGTCTTGCCCTCACCTAAGTGGCATTGCAGCTTTGATAAAGAGCGTTCATCCAGACTGGTCTCCAGCGGCGATTAAGTCCGCTATCATGACTTCGGCCAAGCAGCTGAACATCAAGCAAAGCCCGATCCTGGACGAGAGACTTCAACTTGCAGATATCTTTGCCATCGGAGCAGGCCATATTGATCCTATAAAGGCCATTGACCCTGGATTTATTTACGACATTCAACTAGACGATTACATTCCTTATCTCTGAGGTCTGGGATACACGCACAAGGGAGACCTTGCGACGGACGTTGGAAAAAAAACAAGAAGTTTTGTAGAGTCAGTGGGGGATCTGTAGTGGAGAGCCACGATCCAGATTATATAGGAGGGGGAGGGGGCCTGAGATCACGACACGTGTAAGTGGGGCCCGGGGGGTCGTGATAGATTGGAGATTAGTTGGAGGTTGGGTATGTATAATTGAATGCTGGTTTTGCCATCCTCGCGAAGCCCTTCCTTTCTTTCTTTTCCAAGAAATTTTCGCCATTTCTTCGATGCAAATAGATGGAAAAAATTGCGTCCAATAGGATGATAATGGTAACCCCCATTAACTACTTCATTTATGAGAGGGCCTTCATAAATACTTTCGAACCTCTCCGATCTGGACGTGGTTGTTTCTTTCTGTATATATGAAACTTTTCTTGGGTAGAACTTCCTGTAGATATCTGAGCTAAGTTTGATTTCCATTTGTAGATCTATTTGCATCGACATTAGCCATTAGTTGGATGTTGGGTATGTATAATTAAATGATGGTTTTTCCTGCCCTTCCTTTCTTTCTTTTCCAAGAAGTTTTCGCCATTTCTTCGATGCAAGAGGGCCTTCAACTTTTCTTGTTTCTTTCTGGTATATGCAACTTTTCTTGGGTGGAACTTCTTGTAGATATGCTACTTGGAGCTAAGTTTGATTTTCATTTGCAGATTTATTGATAAGAAAAAGCATCGACATCGAAAAAGAAAAGAAAGGAAGGAAGAAGGGCCTTAACGTTCAGTTGACTCCCCCACCAAAAAGCAACACAATTTACTCCCTCCTTCTCGCCCCCCCCTTTCCCCCTCCGGCCACCCTCCGCCCTCCTCCGCCTCTGCCTCCGCCTCTGCCTCCGCCTCCGCCCTCCCCTTCCCGCCCTTAGCTACTAGCATGCAGCATGCAGCCGTATAGGTTCTTTACGAGGCTAACAGCAAAAAGCACTTCGTCTTTGAAACTTAAACGAGTGCTTGCTTGATTTAGTTTCGCATAAACGAGTCCTCATGGAAGTTGTTACAGAAAAAAAAGGGAGAATAGTGGGCATTATATGTGGGGAAGGTTTACCTCAAGAAGTATCGCCGCAACTTTCAGACATTGAACCCTACTCCAACATCTTCACTGATAAGGCGTGGATTCCACATGATGAGAGGCCTTGGCTGCAAATTATGCAAGAGAATGTTTGAGAGTACCGGCACTGAAAGGAAGAGAAAATATTCAATCGGCATAATATAATAGACTAAACTATTCATGATGCTTATGATCAGATTGGTGACAATGCTGTGACAGGTAATGCAGCTTTTAGAAGTTACGCCTTCTTAAGGATGGCTGAGCAAATGATTTGCATAAACTCCATTAACAGGTATAACAGGACAGTCCATCCAATTCGCTTGCATCCACAAAGATGCATGCATTTGTGAATTTAGACACATTCATTAAGACTAGAGATTTGCTCTCATTCCAGAAGTTACTTTGCCTTCCCTATAACTGATCATGAATGCAAATTGTTTAAGATAGGTACTGGGTCATCTGAGAGATCAGAAGCAATCCGTTACACATACTCCAACATTTGATAGTCAGGAACAACCATAACTATGATCTCATCTTCTTTTTCCACTAGTTGTTGATCACTTAAGCTGTACAAAGAAAATGCAGAAAAGAACTCCATATGACACATCCATAATGGCAAACCCATGATAATTGAACAGAATGATAAGAATCCAGCCTTAATCAACTTAATTCAAGAGGCAAAGGAGGAAAGTACAATTAACTTCACTAACAAGGTAAACATTACCTGGAGAATCCAAAAGCTGCATCTTGCCGTCGATATTTCAGAAGAGCAGCAGCACCAGCATCTGGAAATACAGCTTTGATTCTCTAGCAATTAAATTTGCAGAAGCAAAACATATATGAACTATTATTCTGAAGGAATCAATATACTTGTGACCATGGTTCAATGCATCAAATTTTTCATCTCGTAAGCTCTTTAAGCAGTAACTTTTCCTGATAAGCACGCCTTCAATAGGCCTTGCTGAGCTACGATGTTGAAGAGATAGAGTTCAATACATGATAAAGTTACATGCACAAGCATGCATTTCATAGGTCTTGACGAACTTGAATTTCAGGAAGCTAGAGTTTTAGACTGCTTGCGGTGCAAGGGTCAGATAAGTTGCATATTTATAGAAGACCCTCATTTCCATATAAGTTGGAGCCTTTCTACAGCAAGATTTTAAATCCGAAAAACCATCACAAATTTATAGCAGTCCAAAACTTGTGAGTGAAAATTTGTGATGGTTTTGGATTTAAAATCTGATTCCATGAATCTATTTGGAAACCACAGGCGGTTTACGAAACCAACAGACTGTTTCCGATTCCAATTTTTCTAAACTGGTTTTAAGTAAATGGTTCTCGATTTCTAGATGGTAATTGCCCACTTGAATCCTCTAATGGGTATATCAGTTTAAAATTTTATCATTTGTTTGTCACAAATATATTTAATAGAAACTAATAAATGGTGAATTTTGTTTAGAATTTTTGTTGGTCAAAAACTTAATTTAGAATAAATTTCTCATGATCAGTATATCGACCCAATTTTAAAAGAGGGTTCCGTTAAATAAAAACAACAGAATTAGAAGGAAAAAGAAACGAAAACGCAAAAAACAGGGGAGATCTATTGATAAGAAAAAGCATCGACATCCCTAGCCATTATTGGAGGTTGGGTATGTATAATTGAATGCTGGTTTTGCCATCGGAAAATGGGATTAAAGGAAAAAATGAATTAAAGTGGAATTGGTTAGGTCACGCGGACAAATCTAACTTACTTACATCATTCTGCACTTGAAAAAAAAAAAAAAAGAGGGTATACTTAATTGTTCAAATTTTCTTGTTGAAATGTACTACCTTTTTTTTTTCAAAATTTTTTTTTTTATTGGTGCGGGAGAATCTTGTAGTTAAATACCAACAACATATTATACATAAACAGGAGCCAGATTATCAAAAGATAGCCTTAAAACATCTCGCTAAAGAAGATGAAGAATTTCTGGAAAAGTCGGCATATCAAAAGCATGAAAAACGTTGGAAAAGTGTGCGAAAATATTATTTAGGACGAATTAATTGGTAAAGAAAATAATAAACCCCCACGAGTGCGCAATTAAAATAATAATGTACTCGAGCTCATTCAATCTCCTTTTCCTACACTGACCCGTTGATTTTTATACTCGGACGTAGGTATACTTCACTTATTAACGTTGACAATTTGAGCAAATTCGGGTCCGGTTCGATTTTTCTAAACTTTGAAGAACGCTAATTTTTTTTTTTTTTTTTTAAATCGATTAGGTTGACCAAAGCACTCTTAGGATCTTGATCTCCAGTGGAAATAACGTCAGGCCAACTAAGGAGCAATTAATAATTAATTAGATCTTACAATTTAAGAGGAAAATGACACAAATCATTCATGAATTATATAGTTCAACATATAATATGATTCGTGAATTTTTAATTTATCTGACATTATTTTTTATCTTTAGCCCAATATGTGATTAATTATGAATTATCTGAAAATGTTCAACATTTTGCTTTCATTAATTCAAATTAAGGGAGTATGTTAAATAATTTCATTTAGTTTAGAGACTAAATTGAATGTTTAACAAAAGTTCAAGAATTATATTAAACAGATTAAAATTTAGGTATCACATTGAATATATACCAAAAAGTCTAGGGACGATATTGTGTATTAAAATAAAGTTAAAAAAAAATGACATGAATAAAATTATAAGTTCATGAACAATGTTACACACCCCATTTTTCTCCGAAAAGGAATCGTGTTTTACTTGGTCTCTCGGCTTTCGCGTGGTTGCAGATGTGGCCTGTTCTCATATGGAAGGCCAACTGGATGTTATTCAAACCTATGTTTTCTGGAACGGACATGAACCTTCTCTCGGAAATGTAAATGCTACTTATGATCTTCTTTGGATTATATAACCATTTTGGTTCACTCATTATATGTTCCCCATTTTTCTTCTTTAAATTAATGAATTTTCTTGTTCTTTCCTTCTTAAACCGATATACCCGTTAGGGGATCTAGGTGGGCAATAATCATCTTGAAATTGGGAACCACGAAATAAAAAATTAATTTCGAAAAATTGGAATCAGAAATCACCCATTGATTTCACAAAACCGCCCAAGGTTACCGGATGGATTCATGGAATTGATTTCACCAAGCTTCACGCACTTGAGTATAACATTTTCCAACAAGTCAAAGTAAAGTAAAAAATAAAGAACTTTCCTATTCTTAAATGCAAGATCAATAAAATGATTGGACTCTTATTAAAATTTGAGAGTTGAGGTCGTAAGTTGATAAGCATTGAATTTGAGGAGTCGAGGCAATGAGTAAGAAATAGAGAAATGACTCAAACAATGTGAGAGTAAGATAAGATGAGCCCTCAGTTAATAGGTATTCTTGTCTCTTTTACACACCTCTAATACCCATCAACTATTACATGTTATGGTAAAATTTAATGAGGACTTAAAAATGATAAGTTTATTATAGATATATCTATTTGAGGTCTAGATTAGTTTGAGATAAAATTATCATAAATGCATCGATCTTGAGTTTTTTATGATATTAACTATTTATATTTAATATTTGGATAAGAGCACAATCTAAGTACTACTTTGACTCGTGCTACTTGATTTGAGTGCAAAAACGTGTTGATTCGATTACTATTTAGGACAACTTCGATTATGCTAAAAATAATATTCTTATTTTACGTAATTTGTCCATCGGTATGAAATAAGGTCAAATTGTGATGTTATGTGAGATGATTCCACCGCTAGAGTGCGTTAATTTACAAAGTTCTTCTATTCCTTAGAAAATGAGGACCTCCTTAATCTCAAATAATATTAACCATACATGATCGATTATTTAGTCGATAAGCACACCGTATAAGAGTATCTCGAGGGTGTCTAATAATTTTTGAATTAGCAAATTATTTATGAAGTAGGTGGTTATAAGAGATCCATCATTTTATCTAAGTATGTAATGGAAGGGTGGTTTAGAAAACTATATAATAAGGGAAACAGACATATATGGGGCACTGTTAATTACCTAATTAAGAAAATCTTTGTAATTTTCAAAGCCCAGCATGTCACGTGTTATTTATAATCAGTGCATTGGAAAATAGGAACATTTCTTTTATATAAACTAACCTGAAGCAATTTTTTCGAAGAGTTACGCACTTCCTCCTTAGGTTTTAACTATTAAATAGTAACATTTTGCAATGTGATGCACCCGCTTTCTCTCTGCTATATCATTTACAATAAGCCATAATAAATTTAACACAAGTTCTATTGATAAATTGGAATTGTGAAAAAAAACTCCACGATTACTTCACCTTTTAACTTTGCCCCATTTATTCAACCAAAAAGATTTGTCCTATTTTAAAATTTCACAGGATTTATATTTTGATAATTTATTTGACATGAAACGCCTGAAATATTTTGAACATTTGAATATAATAACACGTAAAGTCACATATATATTTCAATATTTTTCCAGAATTCCGAAATAACATTTCTCTATATTTTTGAAAACTTTAGGAAGAATAAACAAAAAAGCCCATGTCAATGAGGCCCGCCGAATAAACAAAAAAGGCCCAGGTCAACGAGGCCCGCATTCGAGCCCATCTTCCAAACCTTGTAGCCGTTAGGAGCTGCTCCGCGATCCAACGGCTCGGGATCCTCCAAATTCAAAAATTGAATCCGATCAAAGAACCCTGCAACGCGCATAACGCTCCAAAGCTCCATCTCTCTCTCTCTCTCTCTCTTTCTCGATCTCTCTCGATCTCTCTCTCGATCTCTCTCGATCTCTCTGCAACCAGCAACTCCAATTCCATCTGGCGATTCTCGGATTCTCGGATTCTCAGCCATGGACGGTAATCTCTCTCTCTCTCTCTCTCTGCACCGATTCGGTTCACTTGCTCGTGCCGTGTCGTGCCGTATGCGTTCGATCCGTGCTGCGTCTTCACTCTGAAAATCTTTTCCCTGACCCAGTTCTTCGCGCGGCAGATCACGCGGTGGACGCGCTCTCCGAAAAGTTCGATCGCATCGTCCTCAGTTCCGCCGCAAAGCCTCCGCCGCGGCGTGCCAATACGGTTCGGTCTCTCTCTTTCGTTTCCCCTTGTCGATGCGAATCTTGCGTTCTTAAGCTTTGCCACGCGAATCTTGCGTCCGTCTTGCGGAACTTAGGCCGAGGAGGGACGCGTCTCTTACCGTTATCGCATGAAAAGGATGGACGCGAGGTCGATTTGTTATGTAGATGAACCGATAGATTTAGCAGCGGTGGAGTTGTATTCGTCTTTTGAGTTTGTAATCTGTTTATTGTGTTCTTTGTGTTTCGATTAGACATGTATGGAACCCTAATTTAAGAATTTGACTCCAGGTTTGGAGCGAGTGGAAGGAAATGAAAATTCGATTGATGATACCGCTGAGTACAGTGGCAATCGGGAATCTTCGCCTGACGAGGGACAGACCCTCCCCATACTACAGAAGATCATTAGCTTGAGTTCCAAGATACAAGTAAGTTCTTGGCAAGAAGTCACAAGACTTCACAGCATCTCCCTGTTGTAGCATTCCATACGGTGATTTTGGTGTCGAATCAAAAGCCTGATTCCATTCAATATAACCCGGCTTAGTTTAAGAAAACTGTTTGGAATTTTCTTGTTCTTTCGATTATTAATTCGATAACGCTTTAGGATTTGAGGAAGGATCACACTGCTCTGTCTGATGAAGTGAAGGGTATAACTCCAAGTGCCTTTGCTGGGCCCGAACTAATCGATACGCTCGATCGACTTGGTAAGTGCTCTCTACTTTCTAAGTCTTGTCCACATTTTTAATACACTGTTTACATTGTGTTCATTGGTTTCCTGCACATGATTGGTAGGCAAAGAGAATGAAAGATTAAAGAAGAAGTACCTTGTCGAGTCATCTGAAAGAAAGAGACTGTACAATGAAGTAATCGAGCTTAAAGGCAACATAAGGGTCTTCTGCAGATGTAGACCATTAAACTCAGAAGAAGTTGCGAGTGGCTCTACTTGTGTGGTGGAATTTGACCCTTCTCAGGACAGTGAGCTTCAGGTCCTTTCCTCTGATTCATCGAAGAAGCCGTTTAAATTTGATCATGTGTTTAAGCCCAATGATGATCAAGGTAGCGTGACTCACTTTCTTGCAGACGTTAACTGCATTTTCACATGTTTTGGAAATTATTCTTCATCCTCTCATCTTCTGCATCATGCAGAGGCTGTTTTTGCTCAGACAAAGCCTATTATCGCTTCGGTAATGGATGGATTTAATGTATGCATTTTCGCATATGGCCAAACTGGTACTGGAAAGACATTTACAATGGAAGGAACTCAAGAGAACCGGGGAGTCAACTACAGGACCTTGGAAGAGTTGTTTCAAATATCTGAAGAAAGGAATGGCATTATGAGATATGAATTGTTTGTCAGCATGCTGGAAGTGTACAATGAGAAGATAAGAGATCTCTTGGTAGAAAGCTCAGAACAACCAGCTAAGAAGTGAGTTTTGTTTTTTCCCCTGGATCTGGGATCAGTTCTCCTGTTCTATATGATCATTTCAACAGTACTGTTAAAACTACTGCTAAAATATTGTTATTGCATATGGCATGTCTAAACTACTCCATTCTTTGGAATAGAATGGAAGTATGGAACAGATTGATACACCTAGTTTTGCCACCAAGTACTCTTAGATTCTCTAGTTTAGGTCAAACCGCTTTGACGACTGTCATGGGACAAGTAGCCTATAGTCAACGCGGACTCTCTTATCTAATAATACCCAACATGTTCAGCATCGGGCATTAAGAAAACCATAAACTAATTCAAATGGCTTTGTTGTTATGTATAAGTCTAGTTTGGATCGTCAATTGTGACTATATGCAACATTGGTAATACTCACGTTTTTTGTTTGATTCTCAAATATCAAGTTGTCGCACAAGTTGTTTATTTCTTAACAAGTGCTTCATTTTCATTGTGGTTCTTCTTACATCATAATTTGTATCTACTAGTCATCTTTGGTTTCAAGCATTAAAACAGTGTTCTTGTGATTGAAGGCTGGAGATAAAGCAAGCTGCAGAGGGGACTCAAGAGGTTCCAGGGCTGGTTGAATCTCGTGTTTTTCATACAGAGGAAGTGTGGGAGCTACTGAAGTCTGGATCTCGAGCTAGATCAGTCGGATCCACAAGTGCGAATGAACTCAGTAGCCGCTCTCACTGGTGATGTTTCTAGTTTATGCCAATCCTAGATTTTATCTCACTTAATTCAATTGCTGGATGTGTGCTTTTTTTAGCCAATTTTAAAGAATCTGATCCGGTATATAATAATATACACTGGCACTAGCTCATTCACTGAGTTCATTGATTACTGACCACAGTTGCCAAATATTCCTTTGCAGCCTGTTGCGAGTGACCGTGAAGGGTGAGAACCTGATAAATGGACAGAAGACAAAGAGTCATCTTTGGATGGTTGATTTGGCTGGCAGTGAGCGTGTTGGAAGGATTGAAGTTGAAGGTGATAGGTTGAAGGAATCTCAATTTATAAATAAGTCCCTTTCTGCACTGGGAGATGTAATATCTGCCCTTGCGTCAAAATCAGCTCATATTCCTTACAGGTTCTCTCTCTCTCCCCCCTTCCTTTTTTATGGTTGTCTGTCACTGGTGTTGCATTCTAATTACTTAAATTTTGAACAGAAACTCGAAGCTTACGCACATGCTGCAGAGTTCCCTAGGTGGGCCTTTCTCTAGTATTACTCAGGTTTTGATCTACCAAGCTCCCAAGATTTCTTTCATAACATGGTTAAACATGTTTTGCAGGTGGAGATTGCAAAACCCTGATGTTTGTCCAGATCAGTCCAAGTTCTGCAGATCTTGGGGAGACTCTTTGTTCTCTTAATTTTGCCAGTCGGGTCCGGGGGGTCGAGAGTGGACCTGCTCGCAAGCAAGCGGATGTTTCGGAACTTTTCAAGTATAAGCAGATGGTATGCAACGGCATTCAGAACCTCTGGGAGTTTCACCTTCTGTCAACTTATATTGCTGCTTCTGAACTATGCTTTTTAAACAGGTGGAAAAACTGAAGCATGATGATAAGGAAACGAAAAAGTTGCATGAAAATTTGCAGTCATTGCAGTTGAGGTTTGCTGCTAGAGAGCATACTTGCAGAAGCCTTCAAGAAAAGGTTATAAATATATTTGGATTTTCTCCATTATTTTGTTTTTTTATCTTTCATAAGCAAGTCCATTTGAGTATATTGTTGACTGTTAAACCAAGAGTTAACATTTGACACTACATATGGTATGGAAAACACAATTTTCGCCATTGGCATTTGCAACACTGGCCTTAGTCAAATCAATAAAAGTTTATCACGTTCAAATTAATTGGCAATTATTTGCTTCTGGCAGGTTCGAGACCTTGAGCATCAATTAGCAGAAGAAAGGAAAACTAGACTCAAACAGGAAACTAGAACCTTAGCAGTTGCTTCTACTCAGTCTAAAGCAATGCCATCTTACAGGCAGCCACCTCTGAAGACAATAGCAGAGAAAAAGCCACCGCTAGTCCCCTCCAAGCTGAGGCCACCACTGCGGAGAATTACAAATTTCCTTCCACCCCCATCTCCTTCATACAGAACTGTCAGTAAAGGCCCAACTTCAGCAGTAGACAAAGAAAACATTGCCAGACCAGGTGCTGCAGCGAACAGCAGAAGCTTGATGAAACCAAGACGAATTTCCATTGCAACTGGGCGAGCTCCTCCTTCAACAGGGCAGGTTTTCCAGCCCAGGAGGCGGGTTTCCATTGCTACCCTCCACCCGGAATCTAATGTGCATTTGTCTACCCCTCTTCGTACCAACTCTCTTTTGCCAAATAACAGTTCAGTGATCCGGCAATCATTTGTAAAGGACCCACGGAAGGCTCGGTACTCCAAACTTTTCTCCCCAATGCCTGGATTGAAGGGAGCATCGGAAACGACACCGGTTGCCATGAAGACCAGCAGCAAGTTCATGGGAAGTCCTCCGACACAGCAAGTGGGTTCATGGAAGCCGAAGCATCCTACTGTTGTCGCCTTGCAGCGCAAGTCGATCGTCTGGAGTCCACTCAAGTGGAGAGGGATGAAGAAGCGGCCTTCCCTGTTGCCTTCTCGTCCTTTTTCTGAAATGCAATGACGTAACTTGCGCGAGTGCTCAATCTCTTCCCTGAATCCTTGCTCTTAACATCCTCAAAATTGTATGCGTCTTGCTTACGAGTCAATTATTCTTTGGACAAGACAGACATTTCTGGAGATTCATCATGCATGTACACAGGCAATGACAGTTTGAAGAAATTTGAATGGCAATAGGATTAGAATGAAGGAATTTTGGTTGTTGACGCCCTTCCGTGCTGCTTGTTGGTTTCATTTTACGATGGATAGGCAAAACAATTTTCTTTTCCTGTTACGTCTTTTGCCTTATTGCTCGCTTTGTTTCGAAGTAACTCATACCAAGGAACATCTATGCCAAATACTAGTCGGAGAACAAGAATTGCAATCGAGTGGAGGCAGATTCATCAGATAGATGATAGCATCTTCAAAGTACTCAAGAACGCTTGAGCTTTTACAGCTGGTCAACAATTTCGGTTGTTTAAAAAAAAAAAAAAATAATTAGTCGGAGAACAAGAATTTCTGTGTACAAGTATAATCTTGAGTTTTTATCATCCGTGCAAGTTCATAGAGACCACTAATTATCTTTTTATTTGGACCACTAATTAGAAAAATATCTTGTGATTCGATCATACATTTAAAGTCAAGGTTTTTCTAACTGATGTTATTATTATAATGAATATTCCAAGTGATTGCTTGTGATTTGCCTAAATCAGGAGATTACCAATAAAAATTATCGATTTAATTCCATAGAATCAAATGAAAAATTGATGAATACAATAAATCGCAGCATATTGTACGCGAAACGTCCGAGGAAAATTTAAATTCCACAGTTTCATACATTGGCATTTACACGCTTTCAAGAAAATCAATAAATGAGGATTTAAGAAAAGAGAAATGGGCAGACAAAAAGGGCTAAGAAATTTACAAAAAGCAGAAAGTCAACGAGAAGAAAGGAATAGGGACAAGGAATTGAAATTTCCTTTTTCGGGAGAGCAATATAATATGAGAGGAGAGAGAAAGTAGCCGTTTCTGCATGCCACCCTCTTTCTCTCTCTTCGGTATCTCTCTCTGATTGGACCGTTGGGACCGAAAAAAGGATCCGTTGCCACAACCCCATTCGTTTTGCCTTCTTCTCTCCCACCACTTCGAAGAGACAAAGACAGAAAGACGTGGGTGGAACAAAAAGTAGTTGCAAACACTTCTACCTTTTAGAGAGAGAGAGGGATAGGGAGAGGCCCATTTGATTTCAAATGCTTTGGTGGGTTATAATGTGTTTTGATTGATTGCGAGGGGAGAGAGAGAGAGAGAGAGAGAGAGAGGGAGGGAGAGATAGAGATCAGAAAGACTTTGGGGTCCTCTGTTTTACTTGTAAATTCTGCACTGAGAGGAGGAGAGGAAAAAGAGATGGTTGCAAGAACCCCACCCAAGCTGAGAAAGATGGTGGCACCTCTCAACCCTGTTCTAGTGAGAGAGACTCTCAAGAAGGTACCAAAAACAAATCTCTGTCCCTCTCTTTCTCTCTCTCTGTCTGCGCACTTAGCTTTTGCCCATTTTCAACACAGCTCTCATTTTGAGTGCCAAATCCATCTACAAGCTAACAAAAGGGTCACTTTTGCACTCTCTGTGTTCAGAAGGTCCTTCAAAATCTAATCTTTCTTTATCTCAATTTTTTTTTTACTTTTTTTTTTTTTTTTTTTTATGTGGGTTTGTGGAAAAGGTGGATCGGTGCATGGCGAGATTGGAGGAGCTGCAGTACACGGTGGCCGGCGGGAGGAAAGTGGTGGCCGGTGTCAATTTGAGCCCCCGTAGCACTCGAGGTTATATCAAGACTAGCGTCAGGTGCAAGCAAGAATCGATCAGGTAAAAAATTTATCTTTGGGACTTGTTTTGTGTTTTTGACGGTTCAGTTCCTTCCTTGTGGGGTTTTCGAGCGAAAATTTTTAGTGCTGTCCTGGGTATATTCTGGTTGAAGTAGTGACTATACTAAATTTGGTGGTCTTTTTGCTCGTTGTGATTTTGTAGGATCAAGAACTCTTCGCTGAAAAAATCTCCGGTGGGCAAGTTTCCTCCAGCTGCAGCAGGTACTCTCTCTCTCTCTCTCTCTCTTCTCTCTCTCGGCATTAATTTTGGCCTTTTTCAGTAAATATTTGCCATATTGATCTTTCAATGCCTAGTTGTCAGAGTGTTTTGTTGGAAAAGGTGTCTTCTTTTCTAGAAGTTTGTGGTTTAGAGGGTGGCTCTGTTACTGATGATCTATAATGCATTTCCAAATCTTAGAGCTTGTGTACGGTGCCCAAAGAAGGAATTTTTGGCAAAACAAAATGAGCCCAGTACCTAGCTTCATTTTCATGCCAAAGAATGACAAATCAATGATGTTTCTGTTGATTATGGGTTTGGTTTGATCAATTGTTTGGATTAATCAAGTATTACTTTTGGTCCAGGAGAATGGCGTAGGATGTCCCTACCAGCAATGCTGGTGGGTGAAACGGTGGGAGAAATTCTCCAAGCTAGCAAATTCGCCAGAGAAATTCTAGCTGCTGTTGCTCCTAAACCCAATCTTGTTGATGACCCGAAAACTCCGATGACCCAATCCAAGAAGCAAAGACCGATGCACCAGCCAGAAGACTCCGAGCTAAGGACTAGAAGAAAGAGGGAGAAACAGAACAAGTTGAGGTCAGAACCCAAATCGCCGACTCTCCAGAGAGCACGGTCACGAATCAACTTCAAAGTCTCTCCTCCGAAGCAAAGAGAGAGCGAGAGAGATAATAAGAGATACATGGCCAACAGAGTTTCCCCTAGAAACAGGCCTTGGGCTAAAAAGACTGTCCTTTTCCCCAACCCTTTGTTCCTCCCCGCAACACCTGCCGCAACACAGAAGTTTTGCAAGACGAGGTCTCCAGTGATAGCTAGAAAGAACGTTGAAACTCCACACAAGTTCTTGATCAAGTCACCACACTCATCTTCCAAGTTCCAAGTCAAGATCAAGAGCCCACCGAAAGTTTGTATCTCCCCAACAAAAGCTTTGAGCTTGAGCAAGAAGTCGCCTAAGCCATCAACCGCTGCGAAATTGCGGAGGTCTTTCTCGCCTTCAAGATTGGCAAATAGATTGATGTCCCCATTGAAAAGCAGGAAATGTGTGCAAAAAAGCGATAGTGGGTTGATGATGAGCGGGCTGAAACAGCGCCCTGCTGTTTCGACAGCACCAATCCGGTTCGCTAGTCACAATGGAATTCCACTGAGGGGTTAAAGCTTATATTTATGCACCGGTTGATGTGAAGTTTCTTTCGTTGGAGAAATGTTCTCGTAGTCCATTCTTTGTTATCTCATCTGCGAGGTACTTTCGTAAATAACTCATCTGTTCATTGTTTTCTGGTGTGTTCTGCTACAGTGGTAAATGATATAGAACTTTGTGATGCATTGCAGTTCTCAAGGGAGAGCTCTACTTTGACTTCTGAATCTAGAGGGGAGGGGGTAGAAATATGGAAAATTGATCTTGACCTTCTTTGTTATATTTCCTCTCTTTGCATTGATTTCTGTAGTTTCAATGTCCTGGGACTTCTGAATCTAGAGGGGAGGGGGTAGAAATATGGAAAATTGATCTTGACCTTCTTTGTTATATTTCCTCTCTTTGCATTGATTTCTGTAGTTTCAATGTCCTGGCGTTGACGTTGAAACTACAGAAATGAAGTATTCACACTTCAAACGACGAATTCCACAGAACCATACCTTAAGTTCCCTGAATCGAGATTATTTCACGTAATGCTTATGTATCTGCACCAGTTGAAAGTGCAATCACGCACTCAGACCAAACACCCTTACGTACCAGCACCATATTCCCTTTGGTTTTTGTTCCGGGTCAAAACATTAAGGGCTACCATATTACTTTTGTGCCATGATTGGCATTGTCATTGTGCAAGGATAAGTTGAAAATGAACATTATAGGCTACCAACCCAGCATCAACCGTTCAGAATTCTCCCTACAAGATGATCAGTGTTTGTGTTGATGGCAATGACAAACCAAATTACCTACTTTTTAACAAGCGTAAACCGTTGGTTGAATGTCTAATTTCAGTGCCCGTTGGTTGCAACAGGATGTTGCACGAAAGGAAAACATGAAAAATTCTACAACCCAGAAGAAAAACCTTATATAATTTATCACACTGCTTTTCACAGCATGATCCATACTCAAAGACTGAAACATACAAAATGTCTAGAAATATGAGTATGCAAAATCAGTCATGGGGTTTCGACTTTCAAGATACTCAAGAACTGCATTTGGATTGGATTAATCTTGTACTTTTCTATGAACACATAAACTACTAGAATACACCTTGATACCTTCCAAGATACACAGTCGTTACAGCTTGCAGAAGGCATAAGCAGAAGAAGATGGATATGATAGATCACACCCTAATATTTTATATCAGAAGCATGATTTTCTTATCTTTCAATACACAACTGTCGTCTTTGGCACCTCTAACAAGTCCTTGTAAAGAAGTCGTTCCATTTCTCGGAACGATCAAACATGTGAAAGTTCTATTAGATTCAAGCTCCAAAGCTCCGGTTATCTTCAGCAACTTTAACTCAAGTTGAAACTACAACCATTTTTCAGCTTCAACAGCATGACAGACGTGGAGTTGTTTTGAATTCAAGTTCAGTGAACTTCGAAACTCATCCACTTATCACGAATCGAGGCATCAAGGCCCTTGAATCGAGTTCTTGTACCAAAGAAGAGAATGACTAAATGTGGATTAGTTGGATTTACTTGTTATTCGAGTTGTGATTTGGACTATGAAAATCCACATCGTTTTGACATCAATGAAACATGTCGTACATATTCTTGTCTTAGCATACTTAAATAGTAAACTTTGTGAGGATCATTATCCTAGAAATCCTAAACTTATTACTTAGAGGTCAATTTAGTTATAAACCTTTCACTTATGCAAATTTAGTAAAAAATTTTTAGATTTTAGGAAAAAAAATAAATTTAGCCCTAAAATCTTCACTGTCTAGTTTATGGCACACCAAAGGGGAAAAAAAAATTCATATGTGATTTTCATTTACAGACTTTTTTCAATTTCCAACTTATAAGAAAAAAAGAAAAAGGAAATTAAATACGATGACTTCTTCCCGGTCATCATTGAACTTTGTCAAAAGCTTTTCCTTTGAAGATCTATAAAACCTTATAAGCTACATACAAATATAGCCACTGGTGTTGGCACTCTATATACCTAGTTTTCTTGCATTGCTGTGCTTCTTATTCAAAGAAATGAAGCGCCTAGTATCTGTGACATTGATCTTCCAGTGCCCATTAGCCAAATTGGCCTTCTTAGCTATGCCTCTCCACTTTCTTATTCTAAAGTCCATCTTCTCAGTTAACCCACAAAACGACTGCAACTTTCTCGGCATCGAATCGTAGACCTCCCACCACAACCTATTCACAGAGTCGCTGGCGAAAGCATGGTAAGACTCCTTGTCCCAATTGCAATCGTAATCCCTGTAACACATCCACGGCTTGAGCCCCAAGAAATGCATCGTGTAAAGATTGTCGGGGACTGTGTGTTCTTTGTCTTTGCGCCTCACGAAGATCTTCAAGTAATTGAGCCTACTCGGCCACCGGTGCCACCATGTGAAGAACTCGTTCAGGAATCCTTGGTCGCCGCCGTTGTAAGAATCCAACTTGAAGGATTTCGACATGAGGTCCTCAAAAACGCAATTTGATGGCTCGATCACCATGATACCTGAGTTGAACAGCACTCCATTGTTTGGCACCGCCGATAACTGTGGATATACGAAGAACTCGTCGAGGTTCCGGAGGACAATTAGATCTGCGTCGATAAAGATTACCTTGTCGTATTGCGTCAATTGCCACACTCTTAACTTGCTGAAGTTCCACTCGTTGTAAGCGCCCTTTTTCGCGTTTGGAGATCGGATCCGGTGTATGTGCCGAATCTTCCATCCAGCAGCTCGTAGGCCCGCTAGGGACTTGCTGGTGATCGAGTCATCGGCTAGAAGGACCAGGTCTTTAGTCGAGCCGGTCCTCCTGATGCTTTGAGCCAAGGATATTGCACCGCAGACATAAGCTTCCGAAGAGTGAAGAACAGTGGCATAGGCCTCCCGAGGGCGGTACATCGTGCCGTTTGCCTTTCTTTGGGACGACCGCGACAGGTATCCTCTCCACCTCTCTTTTCCTGGAAACCAATCACCATATGTTTCTTCATTGAGGTCGACATTCAATGATTAGTGAGTATCCAATTTTTTAATTAATATATTATATATAATATATATCTGCAATCATGAACTGGATTGAATCATTCAATGCTGATGGACAATTTAGCTAATGATTGAATACTCCCATATTTGCTCCTAGTACATAACTCTTCTAGGAAGAATCACGATTCAAGAATCGGTTTTCCTCTGAAAGTCATTTAGTGTGAAGACGCATGAAATGAAAGAACTCTGGCGTGCCCCATTGTAATCAGATTCTCTTATCAGCTTAGCAAGAGAGGTTTTTAATGTAAAATTCTTGAACTTTAACCCTCGGTATGCTAAGAATAGTTTATAAAGTTGGTGTACTAAATGATATGGTCCGCTTATTTACGTGCACTATGCCGAGTCTATTTATCTATCCGCAAAATCAGAAGCATAAGAAACGAATTTGTCAAAGAACTCACCGTTCTCAGCATCGGCGGGAGCGATTTGGCAAGACCCAACAGGCATCAAAACCTTCTGCTTTAGTCTCCCTTGCTCAGGCTTATACACCCAGTAATCGCCCACATGCCTCACCAGATCATCGCACCGGAAAATTTCAACCATCGGCCCGCACGATCCAAGGAAAACAGCATAGATTTTCCGATTCATGTCCAGGTTTATCCGCCCGGTCCCGACGGCCAAATTAGCCACCACCAAGTTAACTTGCAGTCTAAACACATCCCTCAAACCTCTCCTCCTGTCTCCGCCATCCTCACATGGAACCTTGGCCACAATCACGTCGAGATCGCGATAATCTTCAAACTTCGGCATCGGTATATCAGGGCATGAAGGCTTACGTCCCTTCGGATCTTCATTGATCCATGAGGGAAAGAAGTTTACCCACGTGAGGTTTCCGGGCACACGGTCAAATGTCACTTTGACGGCCTTCGCGAGGCCTTTCATCGCGAACTCAGGGTCAGATATGTCGTCGATATTCACGAACCCGACGCGGACTTTCTTGCCCTTCATTTCTTCTTCGACAAGGCGGTACCAAATGGGGGGCTTGGTCTCTTTCCTCACAAGGTTGGCATGCTGGAGGTGAGGCTTCGTCCGAGCAGAAGACGACGGCGACGACGGCGCGTTGAAGCGGTCTTTGGTGATATTGAAAGAGCCTGAGAGGATTAGGAGAGCGAAAGTGATGATGAAGAGAGAGAGGATCAAGGGCCTATGCTTTGAATTTGATCTTGAAGCCTTGTAGGCCATTTGCATTGAGTCTTTTGCTGCTTATTTGAAGGTTTTGTCCTTGAATGGACAACTTAAATAGGAGAAAAGGGAAAAAAAAAAAAAAAAAGAGAGAGAGAGAATGCGTGCATGGATGCACGTTGAGGATGTGTAGTTGGTAACCTTGTGATAATGTTGCGTTTGAAGATACTAATGGATTTAATGTCTTTTTAATAAGCAACAAGGCTCCAACATCCATTGAATTATATGCCTTTCTTAAAATAATTCCAGGGATTTTATGCCCAGATCTAAATCATTTTTAAAATGGTAGGTAGGCGAAAAGGGGTCCTACTTGCTTTATAATAAGATTTTGTTTAGGTATTATTTGGATGATTGGTGATTATTGACTTTCCTAAATGCCGGCCATTGTCGCTACTTATAGAATCTTATATTATAGGATCATCTCATAAATGGGAGATTTTGTTTTAGTATTATTTGGACTATTGATGATTATTGACTTACTAAATGCCGGCCAATGCCGCTACTTATAGAATCTAATGTTATAGTATCATCTCATAAATGGGAGCCTCACAAATAACATATTTGTATGGAAAAGTAAGTCCATTGATTCAAAATTAACGAGAGGAAATGAAGAGTTGAATAAGGTTAGCCACCTGAATTCCGAACAAATATATTTGTACGGAATAGCAAGCTTGTTGATTCAAAATTAATGAGAGAAAATGAAGAGTCTAATAAGGTTAGCCACCCTGATTGCTCAATTTCATATGATCTTAGCAGCCATATTGAAAGTGTTATTTCGATAATTTATTATGGAGTTACTACGGATGATTAGATTGATCGTTCTACTAAAATTCTATATAATATCTCATGCCCTGAGTTCTTAGATTGCATAAAATATGTAAATTTCATTTCTTCACTAATCATATGAAAGAGTAATCGTGGAAATCGGATAGATTATAGGGAAATTGATAGTTTAGACGATTTTTCTTCTTGCTGATAGCCAATAAGTTGACTTTTGATGTAGGAAAATGTCACTTTGGGAAGGAAATCCGGACAAATAAAATTGCTTTCCCATATATGTATAGTGCTAATCATATTAGTTTTAATTTAAAAGGAGATTATTAATAAGTGTATACCCAAGGTAGTGACCGACCAATAAGTTCACAAGTTGACCGCACCAGTCAATCGAGTAGGCATAAAGAAAGAAGTTGAATTGGACATTGATGATTTTCATTTTCAAAGTAAAAAAAAAAAAACCACATTTTCATTTGTAGGAAGAAATCACCTGTGTTTTTATGAGTGCAAGTTAAAATCTAAAACTCATTTCACTAATTTTTCACCCCTCAAAAACGGACGAGTCAGATAGTTACCAAATTAACTTCGTTATATTGGTGCGTCGCGCCCTCATTGGCTCCGGCATTATGCAGTCAATCGGCGATGGACACCAGATGCTATGTTAGGTTAAGATTACTAGCTTGTGAAGGAGAAGTCTTCAATAGATTTCCTTCTTTTCAAGAAAATGAGTCCGAGTATTTTGTAATTGATGATGATATATCTTTCTTTAACATAAATTGTGAGTAATTTACATTATCTCACTCGAGAGAGATCACTTCATTTTTGATATTTACGTGGTAGCATACTTATAAAGACTTCTTAGGAAGATTAAATTACCACATGGATTAATTGAAAAGACGCAATTAAGTCACCCAAAGCTCATAATCAGAGGAGATAAAAGTCACCACGTGATTGTAATCTGCAACAGGAATTGAAGTGAGTGAAAATTTGTAGCGTTGACTTTAGTGTACAAAGAGGCCGTCCGCCGAAACAAAGAAAATAATTGATTGAGGCCTAAGAGGACATGCGGTACATCCAGCGGAATCGTTTCCCGGCATGGTGTGCCGTCGTAATCAAGTACAAAAGCATGGTCATAAGTTATAAAATTGTAACAACCGGGCGGGACTGAACAAAGACACCGAGCTAGGAGCCAACCCCTTCATCGGTGGGCTCGTTATTATATCCTTTGGCATTAAATGGTCTTTATCTTTATCGCTAATTTACGCAATTATAATTTACTTATAAATCCTTAAAAAATGATTAAATGATGCCGCGATCTGTATGCATTATTTATGTTAAAAAGAACTAATTCATTGACAAGATAAAATCATTTCTAAGACTAGTACATAGTAACGTAACTTATGCTAACAATGTATATGGTCGATGACATGGCACATGCCACATCATTTAACAAGAATCTCTTTATAGTGGCATTACTTTTTTGTTTTTCTCAAAAGTACTTTCGATCGGTTTGCCCAAAAGTCCACTCGAAAGATTCAATTTGCCAAGTGATTTTGAGTTAATTGAAGTGGGTATATTGTATTATTGTCTATGAGCAACCAAGTCTGAGTATCAAAAGAATCCCAACACTACATTACTCTTTCTCAAGGAATGTGTAGGCTAAAGAAATTAAGACCTAATTCGAACAAATCAAACATTTTCAGTAATGTTACTTAAGTCTTAGTTCAAATTGGACTGTTCAGATTAATTGAGAAGTAATAATTCACAACACATACTACATGGTTGAAAGTTTGAAAAATACTTAAGCAACTTTCGGAGAGAAAATGTAACTGAATTCCTTTTGGGGAGGATGAGATTAACATAATATTTTAAAAGTAGGGATCCCATGAGCCATTTAATGAATTTTTTGGGGCTACATTGTATAATTTTGATTCTCCTTTCATGCAAAATTGGAGCCCAAATTCGCTAAAATCATTAATTTTAGGTCTAATATTAATTTTGTCTCAAACTTTTTTTCCTCTGAAAACATAGCACTAACTTTCACTCCAACCCCAAGCTGTCCATAAGTCCAAAAAATGGCCACTAATTTTTTCAAAATTATCAACATTTGTGCCACTTAGAAGTCATTTTCAGAACCCACATCTTCATCAGTGCTCTCCTTTCATATAAAATAACAATAGTCTCATAAAGTGGATAATTTTGAAGAAACCATTGGCGATTTTTTGACAAATGGTTTACAATGGCAAATCTGGGCTAGAATGAAAGTTACTAGAATTAAAAGTTGGTGATTATTTTTGGAAAAAAAAAAGTCTGAGACAAAATTAAGATTGAACTTAAAGTTGTTTTTTTTTAAAAAAAAAAAAAGGAATTAGGCCCGCAATCTGATCATTAGCTACTTACTTTGGATGCTTGTCTCATATCCGATTAGCTTGGCCACCAAAATAAATAAAAAAAAAAAATCTCAATTTCAAAATTTTCTCTTTCAATTGAAATCCACTGGAGTCTGGTTTAAAGGCCATTGAATAAACCAGTGGTGATTCTTGAACGAATGATTGATAATGGCAAATTTGGACCGGAGTGAAATTTACTATAACGAAAGTTTGTGATTTTTTTAAGATTAAAAAAGTTTGGGACAAAATTAGGATTAAACCTAAAGTTGAGTTTTTTTTTTTTTTTTTTAGGAATTAAGCTCACAATACGATTTTTAACTTAAAATCCACTATAGTGTGGTTTAATATATGGTTTACATTTTCTCAATGGTGAGACTTGTTCCTTCCTGTTATTGTTTTTTTCTCTTAGATTTTTTTCTTATTAAACCTACTTTACTCCTACTCTAACTTTTAGACTTAGATTTTTGCCATATCTCCTTACGAGACGTGAGAGTCAAAACTCACACCTGAAATTAAATCGTCCCCATGCTAACCCCTTGAGATAATTGGGAATTCAAATCTCCCATCTCCCCCTTCCCATATGAGAATGATGGTTTTTCCCTTAGATGTTTTGGTTAATTTGTCATGTGTTTTGTCGAACTCCAATTGGAAATATGCTCATACACGCCAATTGAAGAAGGCTTGTCAATTGTCATGCGTCCTTTACCTAAACTCCCTCTCCATCAGATGGGCTTGTTTGACGTTGTATCACTGAGCGACGTACGTAACAAAAAGTTAAATTCATCTCTTAGAATTTATTAATGTTCCCTAAATACATTGTAGTTCATTAAGAGAAATTGTAAATAAAGTCATACACCTATTGTTATTGTGTCTATTCAATCTTAAATATTTTAAAAATTTGCTAATATTGTCATTATGGCCAATGTTGATCAAAAAACACTAACATGGCAATCCAACTTGATCATCTTATGTGGTGCAATTGATGCTAACTTTGACGATTTTTATAAACTTTTTGATTTTTTTCCTTTTTTTTTTTCTTTGCACTTCGCCTAAGACCAGCCATAGGCAAGGACTGCCCTTGCAGGCCACAGGTGAGGCCGGCTTAGCCAAATTTGGATGAGGGTCGCCTTGCCCACGGTTGGTGAGGGTTGTGACCCTTCACCAATGGCTGGCGGGGGCTTGTAAACCCAACCTTGTTAGTTGTAACAAAGAAAAAAAAAGAAAAAAGAAAAGGGAACCAAAGAAAAAAATTAAAAAATAAAATAATGTAAAAGTTGTTCACGTTAACAACGACGTTGTCATGTAGGATGGCATGCATCCACATCAACGATTTCAGGCCAAAATTGGCTGAATGAACTATTTTGGCAAATTATCGAAATGATTAAGATAAAATTGTCCAAACTAAAAAATTTATGATTAAATTGGTAAAAGTACAATAAAATGAGGATTTTTTGGGTAAATTTTGCCCTACTTATGCAATAGCACCATGCTAAGTGAAGAAGGGTGTTCGAGCTTCTCGCTTCAAGACTTGAATTCGAATCATCAACTTTGCATGCCCTTTTGAGGCTAACTCGACACCACGCAATTGCTTTTGTGCTTATCGTGGCTTGCTGAAATAATTAAATATTAAATCACACATTAATTTTATAACTTAAGCTTTTAAAATAATTGACAATTGTTCCATAAAATCTTTTATGGTATAAGAGTTGGAGGTCTTGAGTTCCAATCTTTCCAAACTCTATTTGTCTCCCCAATTAAATATGTCCATGTCTAGTACTAGACAAGAAGACTAGATTAAGTGTGTAGGTGATTGTTGGAAAAATTAAATATTAAAACTATGATTTCATCTAACAGTTTAAACTTTTAAAGCAGTTAACAGTGGTTTCTATAAAATTTGACATGGCTAATCAGCCAAGGACGGGGAATACCATGCAAATGCTCGAGCACTTTAGTGGGGAGAAAAGATGGCATTTGTCAATTAGGGAGCTGAGGTGACTTGCAGTAAAATAAGGCATTATGGTTTTTTTTTTTTTTTTTTTGTCCTTTTGCTTTCAAAGAAGAATTCTAAGAAGTTCCTATAAATTGAACTCCATGTTTTTGATTTTCATTTCTATTCCATAGAAGAAGAAGAAGTTTTCATTTCCTTTCTATTCCATAGTATTTTGAAGATCGAGGCCATGAATCTTTTGGTAAATGGTGGGGTTTTCTTGTTGAGCATCATTCTGTTTTGAGCTCTCGAGAAGGTCCTGCAGAAGTTCTGGTGGAACCCGATTCAGGTACGACGTGTAATGGCTTCGCAAGGAGTGAGAGGCCCTCCCTTACGGATTCTTCCATGGCTGCACCAGATAAATATTAAAGTTGAGAGACGAAGAGGCAAGGAAAATGAACAAGCCCACGGTGGACTTTTCTCAGGATATTTTGCCCATTGTGGAGCCTCACGTTCACAAGCGGACTCAAATTTACGTTAACAAGCAGACTCAAATGTTTGGTAAGTAAATCTCTCTTGTCGCCTCTTTTAGATGATTGATTTCAATGGAATGCCTACATCCCTAAGTTTTGTAAGCAGCTTGATATGGTGATTTGGTTGTGAAGACGCTCTTCACTTGCCACTCTTTGGATCCTGTGGATTAGAAAACTTATCTAAAACTTAAAATTTATGGAGTAATTCCATGGTATTGACACCTAAATTTCGGCATCCCATTTAGTAATTCATTGAATAGAAAATTAGGAATCGATTCCAGTCCCTAGTAAAAATATTAAGTTAAAATTGCATATGGATATTAGAAGTACTTGCTTTAATATTTAAACTTGCATTTTACCGAGGGTGGATGGACTCAATTGAAATATTCTGAGCTTAGTTGTGGACTGAACCCGTGAGCTAGAAGATTTCAAGCAAGCCCTTTGTTGTTGGGGTTGAAATTGTTGCACGTGGTGACTCACTTGATTGCATGACTTGGTTGAATTTGGGAATATTTTAGGAACATATACATGGGAGATTGACGGCCACAAAGGAAAAAAGGGAGAGAGAGATGGGCCATTTTATTAGTTTGAGCTTTTTCTAGTTTATAAAAAGGATTGTGAGTTAGGCCTACAATACTCACATGCAGGTGCACAAATAATTGTGTGATTATTAGGCGCACTTAGCATTAACTCTTATATTTTTGTTCTTTAATTTTATTTCATACAGTTATCTTGTTAATCTTTATTAGTCAAAAGGTTATATTTGTTCATTCAGTTTTTTTGGAAATTATGAAATTTGGAATTTTATTAGAAAATTATTATCATTTTTTTTATTTCAAATTTTATTTGTCTTTTCGAGATAATATTTGAAAATATATATTCAGTTTGCAACTTTTTCCAAAGAGATGCCTTTGTTCACTTTGCAATCTTTCCTAAAAGATTGCCTATGTTCATTAAAATTGAGATAAATATATAAGTTTTTGGTATGAATGCCAATTAAGTCTTTTCGAGTCTTCTTCTTACAAATGCGACCATTATTTCAATTGTTTCCCTTGAAAGACTCTAGAGAATTTTAGAATTGCTATATAATATTTTCAATTATAACTTTATTGTATCTTGGAGGATATTTGGCGGTCCTCAGCGTTACTGCTTCCTCATCGACTGAGTAGCACCGTGAATTGCTGAGAGCTGAGCCTTGATGATCGCTACTCTCTATTTTTGCATTCCCCCCAGCTGAGCACTGTCAGCCGCCACGACCGGTCAGCCACAGCCCACCGTGACTCGACGAATTTCTTGCAGGTCCTCGACGAGTTGTTGCCACCAATCCACGGACGTCTCCAACCGTGGTCAACCTCTTGTTCCCCCGAGGCCCGGTCTACCGGTGAACTGGAGATCCTCGGTGTAATTCCGATGAAGGGAGGATTGAAAAAGTCAAATGAAAGAGCTAGCGGAGACCAAATAGAAAGAATCGGTGGAGGACAAAGGAAGCAATTCCGGTGCTTTTGTTTTATCCAAATTAGGAGGTCGAGAGTTATCAGTGCTCTAATGGAGAAGTCCAGTCCTGAGGTTTAAGCCATCCTTTGCCCCAAACACGTTGCTGATCACCGACGGGCACCGCCATGAGCCTCCTCCGCTTGTGGGTTCGTGATTCCTGCGATTCTTCGTCAGTCACAATTTGGAAACACATTCGAGCGGCATCGAGAGCTAGGTAAGAATTTTGGTTAATTCAATTTTCATATGTTTTGTTGCCTTATTTGAAATATTCTAATATTGGTTGAATTTCTGAACACATTATTGATATCCATAAAACCCTGAGTAGATTTTAAAATTAGGGATTATTCCCTAATTTTTTAACGTACTATAATTATCAATTTGATGTAATGCTCGATGAACAATTCATAATTGCACAGAAAATCGCCAATCCAATCTCATACCTGAGATACAATTCATGATTGCACAAAAAATTGATCAATTTGATCTCATGCTTGAGATACGATTCGTTAATTTATTTCCGAACTTAGATTAATATCAATAATATCTTGTGTGATTTGATGCCGTGTGGATTTGATTTCTTTCTATCTTTATTTGATTTGAATTGCTGTTGTTTCTTAAAAAAAAAAAAAAAAAAATCCAAAAGAAAAAGGATCGGATACAATTGAAGTACATTATTTTTGGGATAGATTTGAATGTTTAAATTAGGGGATTTAATTAATTTAGAATTGAATAAGTCATGTTTCATGCTTGTATCGTCACTGCCATGTCATTGCTTGCATGTAATCTATTAATTATATTTTAGGTTCATGAACTTGTGTGCCCTGCTAGAATAGTTGTATATTAATCTTGCTCGTTATTAGAGATTACATGTTATGTCATTTAATTAAAAATTGAGTGTCACTTTAGAGTAGACATGTTTTGTACGTCATCATATTAGAATAGTTCCATAATGATTTTTGTCCATCATCATATTAGAATAGTTCAATAATGATTTTTGTCCGTCATCAGAATTAGGTCATTTAATTAAAAATTGGCCGGTCCTACTAGAATACTATGTTTAGTTGTTGTTAGGATTAGGACATTTAAACAAATTATGTCTCATGTCATGTTGATCAATAGTGTGCATTGCATAAAGCATGATTTTCATTAAATAAGTGAAAACCTTAAAAATATTTAGTGAATTGCTAGTTCATTAGAAATCGTTTTTGATGTGAATACCTAACTAATATTCCGGATGCTTTCCTTGTTTTGAGGTAAGCATTTCCTTCATGTGCTTGCAATTTATTAACTGCTTTGCTTTTTTGAGTGTTAAACAATGGTTGCGCACTTACATGATCACCGTATATGTTAGGAGTAAATTAAAATAAATGCAAATTGCCTAAATTTTTTTTTTAATGAAAGAGAAAAGGTACCAAAAATGTGTTAGAAAAATATAGCATAATCAAGTTCCTGTATCCATAATCTCTTATTTGTAGGAGTAAAGTAAGTTTTTTGTTACTTTGCTTGGGTTTCCAATCGGCCTACTAAAAAATAAATTAATGGCGACTCTTAATTGAAAATTATTTGCATGTTAATGTCTTAAATCCTAAATTGCCAATTGGTATATGCTTTGGAGAACCCAAGTTAAGTCTAAGCCTTGGAGATCTCAAGTTAAGTCTAAACTTAATAATCCATTAGCTAAATCTATAGGTGATTCCACCTACTTTGGGAAGGTCGCGACGCATGATACTTGGAGGCTAAAGGCACTCCGTCCACAGTGAAGTTGACATAGCTCTGTTTTATAGGATAGCATATTTACCTCAAGTATTCATGAATTTTACTGGTATTGTGGAAACCCAAATTGAATCAAATCGTTGACACCCCTAATTTCTATATTATTTTAGGGAAAAAAAAAGTAACCTAACTTCAAAAGTGTCCCTTAATAAGAAAGTTAAAAACATATCATGCATGCAAAAACGGAGTTGATATAAAATCCACTAAACTGCTTATTAACTGCAGTGGGTCAGAACTACTTGTACAGACCCAAGGCATGAATCCTGGTTCATAAAAACTCGTAGGGCGCTTCCTGCATTTTCCAAATAATTAGGCCTCTATAATCGTACTCTTGAGTTATTGAAAAGACAATATCAATACGATCTCTATTAAGCATAGTTTACTAGCAACGAGTTAATTTATTGTTTGATCTCTCTTTGAGGTATTAATGAGACTTAAGCTAAATTTGCCATTTAAGTTAAATAAGGTTTTAGAATACCAGTTAGAGTTAGCAGAAGCCAGAAGCCAAATATTAAATCTAGATTTTTGCTTCTTTTAATTAATTCTTAAGAATACTTATTCTCCTCCCCACGAAGCCAAAAAGTCTTTTCCTCCGTCTTCTCTTTTTATTGTCTTCTTCGATTTTCAACCATGGAAGGGAGGGTGAGAGTATCTCAAACCCACCCCTCCATCTATTTTTATTTTTAGGAGTTTTTTTTTGGCTACTCTCCCAATCTAAATTTGGGAGTTGTGCTTTTCCAATCTAGTTCTAAATTTGAGAATTTGAATTCCACAAATCTAGTTCTAGACCTAAGAGTTCTTCTCTCCTGATTTAAATTTGGGAGTTTAGTAATGTTTTCAGGGATATGATACCCTCGTGTTTTGTCCGTGTATGGTCATCTGCCTCTAGTTTTGATGATGATCACAAGAACTCTAACGTTTCACTAAACTATGAAAATTTGCTTTTCCAAAGGTTAGATATGTGTTTATTCAACCTATTTTGGTTATCTCCATATGGTGATAGTACAGAGGAAGCTGAACCTAGGTGCATATCATCAACTAACAACCTTGTAGTTATTTAAAAAGGAATTTTCGGCAAATAATCATCACTGATGATGATACGAGATTTGGTAATTGGTCACCAATTATTTTGCTTGACAGAGGGTGCTAAACCCCACTCATACTTTGTTGATCCTCATTGTTTTTTGAATTTGGCTTTGTTTTATAGTGTTGTAGCTTTTGCTCTACTTCAATTTGCTTTACAATGAAAGTCTATATACTTCTCATGTATCCTTTTGAGCCATGAATACAATTTTTTTTGACAAAAAAAAAGTTCTTAAGAATTGAATGATAATGCGTACTTGTTAAGGTGCCCTACTTCGATATAAGACTATCTATTATGAGTAGAATAAACTCGGAAATAAAAACTTATATTCCAAAAGTTAAAAAGTTTCAATTAAAGTGAAAAACTAAAGCTAATGCTACCCTAAATGCACTAATTATATAAAAGTTGCTGCATATGTTATATCATTTGCCGTTTCAGCATCCTTTTATTCCACGTGCTTACGGTCAAATTGGAAAAAATTACTCAATTAAATCTAAACATATTGTGTGGATGTCAATTTAATCTTAAAATTTTTCAAATTTGCTAATTTAGTCGTAAACGTTTACTTGAAGTTCCAATGTAGTCCTTCCAGCCTATGTATTCGAAAATTGCTAAAATGGCAGTTTAGTTATTGTTGGCCATCCTACATAGCATACCATACGTTAGCGATTTCTAGCAAAAATTGGATGGAATGACCATATAAGAATTACACATAAATGTTTATGATTGAATTGACAAAATTGAAAAGTTTAGGGCTAAATTGACATTTATACAATAAGTTTATGTGTGAGATCCTGAATTTCCGTTCGCTTATTTAGTGAGAATTCAAGGAAGGATTAAGGTTAGCAATAATCAAGGTGGAAATGTCAATATCTCAAGATGCCTTTGAAAGATTTATTCGATCTATTTGAGTCCAAGAATATAGGAAAATTCATTGGACAATTGCATAATATAGTTTAGACGATATTCTTGTGTTAAATTAGAATTTTATGGTCAATTTCATTAATGTGACCATTATACTCTAAAGTATGCTTTATATTATATAATGGATTATAAAATTAGGATAAGATAAGTGGATACTAAGCCTAATCACCCTATGGCCGGCCACCTGTTACCTAACCTTAGCCCTAAAATTTAATTTTTTCCATTGGATGATTTAATGCATGTAATCATGGGTGAATAGTACCCAAACCAATGGATTTACATGCATGAAATGTGTTTAACAAGCCAAGTGAACACCCTTTCCCTCTTAAAACCCCTTTACCGGCGTCATTCTCTCTCTCTCTCTCTCTCCCCCTCCCCCTCATTTTCTTCATTTTGGCCCAAGAAGTTCTTTTCATTTCCCTTCTTCTCCCTTGGCTGCTCCATCACCGAACCCTCTCTTCTCCATTTCCTTCTCCTTTCTTGCCATTTCTTGCTCAAATTCTCACCAAAAGTGAAGTTTAATATCAAGGCAAGCAAATGGGACTAACTCTTAAGCCTCTTGATCTCTCTTTCTCTTGGTTTTGCTTGCTTAGGTAATGGGGGGTTGTTATGGTGTTTGATATGTCGTTTGTTTGATTTTGGTGTCTTCTTTGAGATAGAGTAACCAAGCTAGTGATCTTCCAATGAACGACTTTGGTCGAGGCTTATAAGGGAGGCTTGAGTCATTTTTATGAGATGCATGTTGATTAGTAGTGAATTTTGAGCTTGTATGTTGATGATCTTTTCTTAGATGGTCTAGACGGTAAGTCTTATACTAAGTTTATGCCTTGCATGTGATTTCCATGGTCTGTGATTGTGAGATGAAGCTGAGATGAAGTCTTACATGGCTGTTTTAGCTTGCCGTGTGACGTTTTGGTGAGTGGATGTCAATGAGGCGACAAAAGGATGGAATTCATGTACTTGGTTCAAGCCCAAAAAATAGTGTGCATATTGTATCCTTCTGTTTTGCTAATTTTGCTGCAACTTTTTTAGACTAGATCTCAAGAAATTTCCTTTTCAAAATTGTTTAAAATATTCTAAAGTTTAAAATGGTTAAATTTTATATTTTTTGGAGTTAATTTGGAGGGTCAAATGGTCATATTTCTTTTCAAATTCCTATTTTCCAGTACTGTCGAGATGGTGACCCTCACTGATTCTTGATTTTCTATGCATTTCTCTAGTTAGAATCTTGATGAGCTTTCTCACAAAAGTTGTTTGAAATTTTTTTTTCTACGACATATCCAAATTTGATAATTTTTTTAAAGGTGGTTTCTCTGAAACAAATTTCCAAAGGTTTAACTATTCTGTTTTGAGGCTCTATTTTGCTCCAAGTCCTAGCAAACGAATGGCATAGTTGCATGTCGATTTTGACCTAGTGATCTTCATGAGAAATCTTTGTCAAGGTCTTTGTGTAACATTTCCAAAAATTAGAATTGTTGAAGGTCATTTACTATTTTAAATCAAATTGATTTCCACAATCGGACAAAACTGCCCTTTTTGACCGATTTTCAAAATGAGGCTTTCATGAGAGTAAAACGAGGGAATCTTGAAATGATGACTTCTGTAGAGTCAACCAGCACACTTGAGCCTTCCAACAAGCTATGATTCACTGTGATATGATCCCATTTGATGATGTTTTCAATTTATTAAGTGTAGTGATAGAATCTGTAAATTCTGGCTATTGAGTGAGCATAAGGTATTAAGTGTTGCAATAGTTGCATGTTATAGCCTATGCATGAAATTGATGGAATGAAATGCCACATCATATGTATGCCGTGTGTGATGATGGATGAGTATGAGGCTATGGATGGCAAACCATGTTGTTATGATTGGGTTAGTTGAGGGTTAATAGGGTTCCCTAGTACCTAAATGTCTGAGGGATAACAGGGTTTCCCACTAGTTCCCCAATGATGGCCTAGAATGGATGTCAGGAGGGTTTCTTAGGATACAATGTGTTCTCTAGATGCCCGGTTGTGGGAGCCCTACGGGGTAACAGGGTTCCCTAGAAGTCTGGCTATGTGCGTGGTATATTGGAACTAACCTGCATGATGCCGACTTGCCACCGATTGAAATTGTGAGATGGGGGTGGACCAAATGGTGTGTTATGCATGAAATGAAACATGTGCTGAGTGCTATTGCATTTCATGTGCTACATGTACTTGTGAGTGCATTATAAGTATTGATTAATTGCTAATTACATTATAGGATCACTACAGGTGCATCTTGGAGATCAAAAGTACATTAGATCGATTGATTTATGAATATGACTTATTGTCGTGACCTACCCTCGGGGGGAGGGAAAAGGTTTATGGGTATTGCCTAAAGAACGGGCCTAAAGCCCATGATTAGACGCGGGCTCTCCCAAACCCATACCCCTCGTGACATTTGGATATTTCGTATTAATTTTGCATAAAATGAGTCGCCACTAGCCTATTGGGGTCGGCTAGGAACCAAGTGAGGCATGGGAGCGTACCTCACTTTCTACTCAACCAGAGAATTTGGGGTCGGGGACTTGATTACACTAATTGGCTAATTAGTGCCCTTTCGGTACCTAATCTTGTTCATTTTATCAAAATAATTTTTAGCATGCAGCTTGAATTGATTTTACTCATCCACAAACATATTAAAGTGATCATACGAGTGCAATCTAAACACATACTATTAAACATACCATATGACTACACACATGCCATTAAACAAATCCATCACTAATCGTAGCTAACGATGTCCTAATCACCATAAGACTACACACATACCATTAAACACAATAAGATATACAATCTAAACATGCGACGTAATCAAAATAAATGCATAATTACACTTAAAATGAAAACACTTAGCAATTCCTAACCAAACTCTATTACTTTTTTAATTTTCGAATTTTTTTTATATTTTTTTAAATATTTTTTTTAATCCCAAAATAGTAACTCGGGCCAGGCCCTTGGCCCAATTCAAATATGGGTCGGATAAGGATTCATGAGTTTGGACTATTAGTGCTAAAAGCCAAATTGAAGAAATGGGTTCAACGTCTTAAATCCATTCAAGAAATGGGCCAAGATCAAGACCCAAATTTATCAAAGGAAAACACTTAAGCCCACTTACGCTAAGATCCCTTTAAAACCACTTCCAGACGTCCTAAATAAGCCCAGCTCCGAAATTAGCCCACTTACATGACATATCCATAAACTCCTTCTTAGGCAAGAAAATAACCTTAAATTCAATAAACTAGTCTAAGCCCAACAACCAAATTCAGCCCAAACTAGACACTAGACCCCTAGAATGGCAGCTTCTCTTTCTGCGACTCCTCCTTTCTGAAGCCATTTTTTTACCTTTTTATAGTTTTCTATTTTTTTCTTTTGTTTTGCTTTTTTGTTTTGCTTTTTATTCTCTTTCTTTTTATTTTCTTTTTTTTATACTCTTTTTTACTTCATCCCTTCCCTGCACTTTCCCCTTCTACGACTCCTCCCTCCCGAAATCATTTTTTTGCCTTCTTTTCTTTTCTGGTTTTTCTTTTTCCTTATTCTTTTTTTTTTTAATTTCCCCTTTAACGTTCTTCTTCTTCTCCGACGCTTCTTCCTCAATTTGCGCCATCTTCACCGAACTAAAAACAACACCGCAGCGAACCCTCATCGGGGCTTGGAGGGTCGCCAAGCTACCTTCCGGCGGGGCTTGGAGAATCGCCGAGCTACCTTCTAGCGCCGTCACTCGTTTCGACCGATGATGACCACCGTTGGCCACCCATTCCGGTGACGACAAACCCTTTTTTTTTTTTGGCGTGGGACAAAGAAAAGTCGACTCGAATACGCATGAATATTTCTCACGAACATTATGAAAACACCACGTATATGAGCAAAGCAAGCAGGACTCAGCAGGCGCGGGAGCAAAAATGAGTTGGTCTTGTGTTGAAACATACACTGTTCTTTGGTTTTTTATTAAGGCATTTCATCGAACACATAAGACGCACTAGCATAGAGAGGTAAGCATAGACTCGATTGGGGGCTCGGGTTCGACGAGATCATCACGCGATACACAAGCACCGTTCGGCTCGCTCATAGACAAGTTTATCAACGTTTAACTTGAGTTTAAACAAAAGTAACGAGTCTCAGCCACAACGCCAAACACAAACAAATATTTGTATAAAGCACTACAATAAGCACGCATAAGCTCTGTGAGGAATGAACACGAGCACAACAGAATTTCGGGCGAGGGTCGAGACTGAAGCTCGTGCGAACTGGTCGACCACGAGCTCCAGCCCGACGCCCCACCGACTAAAGGGTAGACATACTCGAGAACGGCCTACCTAGTTCAAAGGGGGGTGCGGTGGTGAACGACGGCCCATAGGCGGACAACTGGCAACGGCAAAGCTGTCCTTCGGTCTTACTCTCTCCCTTTGGCTCGCTCTCTACTCTCTCGAGCTCTCTCTAACTCCCTCTCGTTCTTCGTGTTTTTTTTTTTTTTTTTTTTTTGTTGCTGTTTTCCTCTCGGTTCCAGTCCTCCTTTTTCCCCCTCGCTCCCTCTCGGTCTTATACTTCCCGCGGCAGTATCCCGAGCGAAGACCCCCGCTATGCCGCCCGGTTAATCGGTTTGCTTCCTCAACCCGCGGATCGCGCCGAAAGCCCCGCCATGCGATCCTCCGCCTCGCCTCCTCTTCTTCTTCTCGTTTCTTCTTTTTTTCTTTTTGCAGGAACTTGCGCGAAGACTACGGCCGAGCAAGTTGCCGGTCGGCTGCTCCCGACCCGCGGATCATGCCGCGCCCCCGCCACACCGATCCTCTCGCTCGCTGTTCTCGTTCTTTGTGCTGCTGCCTTGCTTTCTTCCGTCTCCAGCTCTTTGCTTTTCGCAGGTTGTGCAGGTCGTGCGAAGACCGAAGGAGGGAGAAGACCGGATGCGGGCCGGGCCGAAAAAAAAGAAAAGAGGTTGGGCCGGCCATATTCTTTTTTTCGTTCGTTTTTCTTTTTTTTTTTTTTTTTTTTTACTTAAAGAATATTAATTAATTTTTTTGATTAATTCCTAACCTTTAACGCTACTTTAAATTAATTAACTTATGTGAAATTTAGGTGTCAACAGCTGCCCCTCTTTGAATGTAGCTTTGAAGAGGTTGCGATCAAAGATAAAAGACACCTAAATTATTTTGGCGAAAGAGAGACCCTAAGTGTATATGCATGTATCAGGTCGATGGAAATGACTCATAACTATGAAAGCACGTCTTGTCAATAAGAGGAAGAAAGACTCCGGGCTACAAAAAGCCCATCAGGTCATAAGAAGGGGGTTGAAGGACTCTGGGCTACAGAAAGCCTACCGGGTCATAAGAATGGGGTTGAAGGACTCCGGGCTATAGAAAGCCCACCGGGTCATAAGAATGGGATTGAAGGACTCCAGGCTACGGAAAGCCCACTAGGTCATAAGAAGGGGATTGAAGGACTCCGGGCTACGGAAAGCCCACCGGGTCATAAGAATGGGGAGAAGGAGGACTCCGGGCTACAGAAGCCCACCGGGTCCTAAGAAAATGACATGGTTTAAGGTTGACCATGAACCTTTGGAGATGGCATGGTTTAAGGCTGACCATGAACCCTTGATTTTTAGGGAGGCACCCGCTAACCCCTTTAAAAACTGCATGGCTTCACTGAGGAATCCTATCAAACTCAACTTGAGTGAATGTCATTAGAGACATCATCAAAAGACGTATTGGCAATATTGTAGCATTATTTGAACAAGATAATCAAGCTAAGTCCGACTGTTTTGGAAAAAACATTTGATTTCAATCGGCATCATGTGGCGCAAAATTGTCATATTGCTTGTGGATACATCATTAATCATCAAATTCTCTAGGAGTCAAGTTCTTATCAAGACAATCATGACTTGTGAAAAAGGTTCATTAAGCATGCCAAACTAGAGCTTCTTAGTCAGAAAGGGCTTCTCACGCACTTTCGATAAAATGGCTGCTTGATCCCATCCGTTCATGTGGGAGATAACCGGTTGCTTAGGTTATCTCACATAACCCAGATCAAAGGCTTTCAGAAACATTCGCGATGAGCACAGTATGATCGATCAAAAAGGTCTTTTGAAAAAGCCACAATATAGGCTCGTTTAGGGCTTACATGAAGGAATTATGGCCTTGAGGCCAATAGGGGAACACTTGTTGCTATCTTCGTTGGGTTTACAAGTCGAGAACTTGTAAGATAAGATAAGATATGATTACTTCCATTTCTTCAAGCAATAGTTTCTTTGTGGCATTCTCATTTTCACTCGAACCCTCCCAATCAGAAGAGACTTCGGAAGAGGGTTGTAATGTTGGCTCGGGAAAGGCTTGAAAGGCTTAACATTTTCAAAGGGGTTTTTGAGAGTTAGTGATCATCATAGCGTCATGACCGTGTCATTTGATTTTTCGAAATCACTTGGCTTTTGAAACAGAGCGCATCTCAAAAGTCCCTTGATTAACCATTTATGTATGGAGGTTTGCTCTTCTCTAATTTCCTTTGCACTTGCGATGATTTTTTGTACTTAGGCACTTGGACTTTGATAATATATATATATATATATATATATATATTTTTACATAAGATGCAGCCTTTTGGCTTTCTCTTCTTCATTTTTTTTTTTTTTGTTTGTTTTTGTTTTTGACGGGCATTGACCTTGCTTTTGCCAGGTACACTGCTTTTTCATGCCCTCTATTTTATCGAACTTTTTTTTTCTTTGAACTTTTATAGCTCTTATGACTTTCGAGATACTTTTCACATTTTCTCGTGACTGTCAATTGTGTTTGGTCAATTCTTATGCCTTGCCCCAATGAAGGGAGATGATCACCGCTTGAGGTTCATAAATGAATAATCAGGCCCAAATTGGTTAAAACAATGGATATCAGTGTTTGGGTAGAGAAGGAAATGCTCTTCTTCACTTTGGGATGAGTCAAGCTCTAATGAGAATTCCTTTGAAGCTATCACCAGAAGATTAATGCAAGTGAAAGTAATAGAATCTTTCTCAATCTTTCATTCTACAACATGATCATAACCTCTTATGCTGCCCCTAATGTAGGGTTGTTTTTGACAATGGTACTTTGAAGTATCATCTTTTTTTTTTCTTTTTTCTTTTTTCAGCCTAAAGGGGTAACAAGAGATCAGTGCAATGCTTGGGATTGATGAAGGTAACGTCTTTATCATTTCGATCTTTGCACTCAATGCGAATGAATCATTCGTCCTAAGAGAAGGTCTCTTTTCACTCAACTCTCAAAAGTGTTTGAATAATGCTCAACTCTCAAAAGTGTTTAGAGGACGTGTTTGGAAATGAGCTTGCCTTTCTTCATCATAAGCACTTCTTGTTTGGCATTGTTAACCTTTCACTCTTTTGCCCAAATAAAGTCATTTTTACGAGCCATTTGCTTGAGGGTCGCAGACATGAAGCGTGCGTAGTGATACCAAAGAATAGGTCATGTGAATCATGTCATGCATTTTTGTTTTTGTCCTTATTATTTCGTTTGTTTGTTTTGCCCCTCCCCTTTTTATCATCTCAACTGACCTCTCAAAAGAGACATTCAACCTGTTGTGCGAAGACTTGATGGATTGTTGAGTCAGTTCTTTCTCCTGCCATTTCCTCATTAGACGGTAGGGTGCCTGAAACACAAATAGACACGTATGTATGCAACATATGCACGATATCTACAATGCTATGCATGATGCTATGCGACTTGAATTGTGCATGAAGTGACCCCTCGGCCTTGATTTCATTCATGGAAAGTACTTCTTGACTGCATCAGCATTTATAGGTCTAGGCAATTCATTGCCATCCATTTCAACTAAAATCATGGCACCACCAGGAAGAATCTTCTTAATGACATATGGCCCTTCGTAGTTCGGGGTGAATTTGCCACGAGGATCTGGTATGATCGGAAGCACCTTCCTTAACACCAGCTCGTTGACTTCGAAGTGTCTGGGACGCACCTTTCGGTTGAAGGCTTTTGCAACTCGTCTCTGATAACACTGACCATGACACATAGCTTGCAATCTCTTCTCATCAATCATGTTTAACTGCTCATGCCTCTGCTGCATCCACTCAGTCTCATCGAGGGTAGATTGGGAAAGGACCCTTAAAGAAGGGACTTCAACTTCAACGGGCAAGACTGCCTCCATTCCGTACACGAGTGAGAAAGGAGTTGCCCCCGTGGAGGTTCGGATAGAAGTTCGGTATGCCATTAGCGCGTAAGGGAGCCTATCGTGCCAATCACGATAATTTTCAGCAGTCTTTGATAAGATTTTCTTTATATTCTTGTTCGTTGCCTCCACTGCTCAATTCATCTAAGGATGGTACGGTGACGAGTTCAAATGCTTAATTCGAAACTCACTGAACAAACAATCTACGACTTTGCTATTCAAATTAGTGCCGTTGTCGGTAATGATAGCCTCCGGCACCCCGTAACGAGCGATAATGTCACGACGAATGAACTTTGCCACATTCTTGGCAGTAACATTAACATATGAGTTGGCCTCAATCCACTTGGTAAAATAGTCTATCGCCACCAAGATAAATCGATGCCCATTTGAAACTTTAGGGTTAATGGGCCCGATCACGTCAATTCCCTACAAAGGGCCAGGGTTGAGACATTTGGTGAAGTTCAATTGGAGGGGCATTTATCCTGTCTCCATAAATCTGGCATTGGTGACACCGTCGTACGTGCTGAATGCAGTCAGACTCCATGGTCAGCCAATAATAACCAATCGCATGATCTTTCTCACCAAGAAGTGTCCATTCATATAGGGGTCGCATTCCCCTTCATGTATCTCTTTCATCAAACGATCGGCTTCTTTAGCATCGACACACCTTAGCAATGTTGAGTCAAAAGACCTTTTATAGAGGACATCTCCACTGATGAAAAATTCCGATGCTAGTTTTATCAAATGCTTTCTGTCTGCTGCTTCACTTCCTTCGGGAAATTCACCCTTCTGCAGATACTTCAAGATGTCGTGATACCAAGGTTGTCCATCCGGTTCCTCTTCAACCGTCATACAATAAGCCGGGCGCCGAAGGATTTCAATTCTCGGTGGTTCAATGTCCAAGCCTCCAACAACTTGCAACATCGAAGACAAGGTAGCGGGCATCGCCGAACTGATTTTGAGACCTTGGTAAGTATTCGAATGATATTTCTTGGAATTCTTCCGTCAACTCTCCTAGGAACTCATGATACGGAATCAATTTAGAATCATGTGTTCGCCATTTGCCCTTAGTCTGTAAGATGATAAGGGTTGAATCGCCATAAACTTGCAGCTTCCGAATTTTCATGTCAACGGCGGCTTGGAGGCCAAGAATGCATGCTTCGTATTCAGCGATGTTATTCGTGCAAGGGAATGTCAATTTAGCAGTGACGGGGTAATGTTGTCCATCCGGGGAGATAAGAACTGCCCCAGTACCCGACCTGGCTAAGTTAACCGCACCATCAAAGTACATCGTCCATTTGTCGCTTGATACAAGTAAGATTCGCTCTTCTGCATCACTATCCTCATCAGATGCTCTAGACCTCTCGGAATTTTCTGCCAACATGTCTGCTATGGATCGACCTTTAACAGACTTTTGTCCTAAGCTTTGAACATCAAACTCAGAAATTAAGATTTGCCACTTGGCCAACTTGCCAACCAAAGCCGGCTTCTCTAAGAGATACTTGATAGGGTCATTTTCGGTCACCAACAAGATTCGGTGATGAAGTGTATACTGCCGTAGCCTATGCAAGACCCAAATTAAAGCCATACAAGTTCTCCCAACTTCTGTATAGTTCATCTCGGAAACAGTGAACTTCTTGCTCAAGTAGTATATTACGCATTCTCTCCCATCATTTGGTCTCTTTTGGGCTAACATAGCTCCCAATGACTCGTCATGTATGGTTAAGTACAAAATCAGGGGAATTTTAGGGAGTGGGGGCACTAAGACTGGTGCATGAGTGAGATAATGTTTTATCTTCTCAAAGGCATCCCGACACTCTACATTCCACTTAATCTTTGCATTCTTTTTCATGAGCTTGAAGAATGGCTTCGCCGTTTCAAACAACTGACAAATGAATCTCGCCACATAATTAAGTCGTCCCATCAGGCTGCGGATTTCTTTGACGGTAGTCAGGGGTCGTAAGTCGCAAATGGCTTTAACTTTCGACGAATCAATCTCTATGCCCCTACTACTAACCATGAATCCTAATAGATTCCCAGATTTCGCTCCGAAAACGCATTTTGCGGGATTGAGGCGCAACTTGAACTTCCGAAGACGTTCAAAAAACCTTCGCAAGACTTTAACATGATCTTCACCACGTCTCGATTTCGCAATCATGTCGTCGACGTATACTTCAATTTCCTCATGCATCATGTCATGGAATAATGTGACCATGGCCCTCTGATACGTTGCTCGAAAGGCATCACTTTGTAGCAGAAAGTTTCCCAAGGAGTTATGAATGATGTTTTGCTCCTGTCTTCCTCCTTCATACGAATTTGGTTATAACTCAAATCCCGCTGTACTATCAACTAAGACATCAATATGTGGGAGCGGAAAGTCGTCCTTGGGACTTGCTCGATTCAAGTCGTGATAGTCAACACACACCCTGATTCGTCCATCTTTCTTCATTACGGGCACGATATTTGCTACCCAATCAAGATAACAAGTCACTTCGATAAAGTCTACTTTCAGTAGTTTCATCAGTTCTTCTTCAATCTTTTTGGACAACTCTGGTTTAGTTATCCTGAGTCTTTGCTTCTTGGGTGGCACATTGGGATCCGTTGGTAAAGCATGTTCCACAATTTCAGGATCCAATCCCGGCATGTCGGCATATGTCTAGGCAAACACATCCTGATACTCTTTCAAGAGATTAGTCATCCTTTCCACTTCTGACTTTGAGAGACACGCCCCGATTTTTACTTCATTGACATTTTCTGCATCACCCAAATTTATGGTGATTGTTTGTTCTTCAGTCAACGGCTTCGATTCTTCGTGTCGATTCCATTCGCGCTCGATTCCCTTTTGATCGTCGCCATCAATGTCATCGGAACTTGAGGGACTTTCTTCATGCACATCTGAGTCACATGCGTCCTTATCATGATTATGCATCATGTAATGCCTGAGATGCGATGAGATGAGTTAGAGTAATGTCAACAACAAAGACGATGCATGTCATTTTTAAAAAGCTTTCGAAGTATTTTTTGTAAAAAATTTCAAGAACTTGTCCTCATATCCTCGGATTTCCTCGTTCTTGCAAAACAGTCAAATAAGGGAGCATGTGAATGGCCTAGGCCTCAACGACCATCATAGGGCTAGTTTGATGTGCTTCCACATGTCCTTAATAAAACATGTGTCTATTTTATTGAATGAAGAAAGATAAGGCCATATTTTAACACACACCACCCTTGATCAACGGCTCAAGATCGGGGTTGACCAAAGTTCACGTTACAAATGACAAACACAGGAAATAAAGAAAGGAAAACTACGAGATCCTGCGCAAGGGATAAGACATAAAATGAAAGACTAGGCTAAACAAGAGCTACCCTACTCTGGAGGGACAGCCATGACTTCATAGGACTCGGCTTCCTCACATGCCAGGATGGTGCATATGACATCCTCTTTGAATAGCTCGGTCACACCATAGATATCCTCCTCTTCCTCGAACAACATCCTTGGGGGTCCTGGAAACGTCTCCTCCAGCAACGGGGAAAACGGGCTTTGATGGCCCTCGTCCTCTTCAGTCTGGGCAATGCGTTTACTCTGGTCTCTGTACCCACCTCGGCCTCCTTGGCCACCTCGGTCACCTCGGCCTCTATGCCTTCCACGGCCTCCTCGGTTGTTATGGCCTCCCCGCTTCTCGATATATCCCAAGCCTCTTCTTTTGAAGTTTTTATGAGCTTCAATAGGTTTTCGCACACCCTGGCCATGCGATCCAAGACCCTCCTCAGGATTAGATCCGCTTGCCAGCATGATTTTTCCTGCAGCTATAGCTGGCCTAGACAATTCGGGAGTCCTTGTGAAAGAGCCCGTAGGCACATGAATCATGGACACCAGTTCTAATGTTTGAAAGTTGGATTCCTCGGTACATTCGGGCTCCACATAAAGAATGGCCGTCTCATGGTAGATCTTGAAGTCAGACTCTCCATGGACCGTGACAAGCCTGTTGTCCACCACAAATCGCACTTTCTGATGAAGACTGGAGGCAACGGCACCCACTGTGTGGATCCATGGCCTCCCTAGTAGAAAATTAAAAGTGCTTGGTATATCTAGCACTTGGAACGGGATTTGGAAAAGTACAGAGCTAATCAGCAGCTCGAGTTCAATTTCCCCTATCACCTCCTTCTTCATCCCGTCAAAAGCCCGCACAGTTGACTTACCAGTATGAATTTTTCCAAGATCGACGCCAAGACGGTGGAGCATAGCCAACGGGCATATATTGAGTGCCGAACCATTATCGATCAACACTCTGCAAACAAGAGTGCTCTCATACTTAACCGAAATGTGTAGCGCTTTGGTATGATTAGGGCCCTCAGGGGGGAGATCTTCATCGGTAAAGGAGATTTGGTCTTTCAGTAGAACGGCCCCAACAAACTCTTCCAATTGGACTTCATCGACATTCGGTACATGCACCTCATTAAGGACTTTAAGCAAAATATCCCTATGTTTCTCGGAAGATTTGAATAATTCTAGGAGGGAGATTTGAGTCGGCAGCTTCCGCAATTGATCCACCACATTGAACTCACTAGACTTTACTACGGCCAAGAATTGTTTTGCCTCCTCCTCGGTCATGGCCTTCTTTTGTACTCCTTTATCAGGGGTGTAACAGCGGCCTGATCGTGTGACAACATCCACCTCAGTTGTTCCATAGTCCCAAGGTACAGCTTTGGAATCAAATTTGGGAGGATTCTCCAACACTATCACTCCATCTTTCTCACAAGGTGGCAATTCTATTGTAACTGGCGTTGCGTTCTCTCCCGTGACTTCAATTGCCGACATCTCCTCGACCATAAGGTCAATCACCATGGGTTTAGTGATTTCCATCTTAATATCATCAGCGGGCTCCTCATCAGGTAGTTCAATCACCGTTGGGGTTATCATAGCTATCACCCCGTCCTCATACAAAGCTAAGGTTTTCGAAATTCCAAGCATAACCTTCTTTGCCCGAGATATACAAGAAAACTTACAAAAAGAAGAGCAGAATGATGATGGCATTATCATAGACACAACCCCCTCCTCCTCTTCTCCGCGTTGAATTACCCCCATGGCTACCATCCTGTGAACGCGGTTCAACTTCTCTTCTGGGGTCACATCATCCCGACCTTCGTAATATCCCGCCAGCACTAAGGAGTCATACAACCTGGAAGCGTCCACCACTAGAGGCTGTTGATTCGCCCGTGTCTCCTCGGAAATTGAGTTCACTCCCCCTGCATGATTTGGTAGAGGGTTTTGTTGCACGTTAGGTTGGGCCTCCTTGAAAGTCAAGATCTTCTTGTCTAGAAGCTGTTGAACTTTATATCTTAGCACGTTGCAATCATCTACATCATGCCCTCTTTCTCCCATGTGGTATTCGCAGGTCTTGTTCATATCGAACCCAGCGAACCTCGGAGGATTGTCTCTTAGCACTTCTTTTGCGACCATTCTCTTTTCGAGGAGCATGGGCAACAGCTTTGACAGCGGGTGTGGCAGTGGAGAAAAATCCTTTCGAAAAGGCCTCTTGACGTTATCATATGCTCGTGATGAGCTACCTTGGACCACTATGGGCTTATGCGCAGTGTTGAGGGCGGTCGAGGAAAGGCGGCTCCCGCACAAGTGCTACTTCAACCGCGGCCTCCTTATCTTTTCGGCTAGGAATTTCTTTGTGCCTCCGGTTGAAATCTTTCCCTCAACCATTGCCCATTCAACTCCTTCACCTACCTCAACTAGTTGCGAAAATGTCTGACAACCTGATAACACTAACCCTTGGAAGTATTTAGGGGGTAATGTCTTAAGGAACAGTTGTTTCATCTCCCTCTCATTCAAGGCTAGCTTCACTTATGAGGCCATGGTCCTCCACCTTTGCGCAAAGGCCTTGAATGACTCATTCATCTTCTTCTCAATACGGCTCAATTCTTCCCTCGTGGGGGCGAGCTCGGTATTAAACCGGTATTGCTGCAAGAACTCATTGGTTAAATCCTCCCAACTAGTGAGTTCTTCAATGTCCAGCGCAATGAACTACGTTAGAGCAATGCCTTCCAAGCTATCTTGAAATGTGTGTATGAGAAATGGCACATTGTCAGCATAGCGAGCCATTTTCCTCATGTAATATCTGAGGTGGGTCTTTAGACATCCTGTTCCGTCATATTTTCTTGTGAACTCAGGTTCTTTGAAGTTTTCAGGGAATTTCGTCTTGATGTATGGAGACAACCTATCAACTCCTTTCAACTCGTAACCTTGCAAGGCACATAGTCGCTCTTCCATCTTTGCCAAGTGTTTTTCACTTTCTTCACTTAAACGGGGCGTTGGGTTTTCCTTCGGAAGGGGATCCAAATTGACAATGATTGGCATGACAGAAGGAGCCTCCACAGCAGTTTCTTTCCCAGGGGGATCAACAACGTGTATGCCTTCCGTCGACACCGGAATGGATGTTCCAGTGACAGCCACAGTGGGGGGCTCCTTCAGCTTTTGGCTTATTTCAAGCATCATTGCGGTGAGTTGGGCCAACTGATCCTCCATCTTGGTCATGCGTACATTGGTGTCCTCATTCTCCATTCTGACTTTCGCGAGCATGCGAATTGGGGATCTTCGCTTGGCCGTGTCGACGATTGGTAAAAGATAATCAATCGGGTAGTACCTGAGTAAAGATAGATAAGCATATGTAAGCATGGAGTAATGATTAGGAGGTCGGTCCATGACAAAGATCTAATCGCCCCAATTTGCCCGTTTCATTGAAAACAAGGTTGCTACATAACGTAGGAAAAGACATGAGGGAGAGCCCCCTAAACAACGAAGCTAATCATGGCTCTTATCTCTCGATAACGCAACTCGAGACAACTTCTTTAACATTGTAACATATGTGAGCATTGACCCATTACATATCGCACTTGACTCGATCTAACTAATGAGGACAGCTCCCGCTTGTGACTGCTCCATTAACTCGAGTCAACTTCGAGGCACGCTCTTCAGTTTCTTCAAGCTTCCTTTTGAGGCGCTTGATCTCAGCTCGGTGGGTGGTCTTTAATGGCACGTCGGGAATCTTCGGGTGTAGGCTCTCTGGGATTTTATGCTTAAGAATGTATTCCATTAAGGCATAGTAGGTCTTCTCTTGTCCTTCCAGCTCCTCTTCGGGCCATATCAGCTTCCGGGGATGGCACATATCCCACATTGACTTGACTAACGCAACGGAGTCTTCGTGATCTTGGCATCCGTCAGGGAAGTCTATCCTGAGCGGGTCTTCTTGAATCGTCGGTGGAAGTTGTTGAACTTCTTGGAACTGGCGAGCGACTTGGGTTGGATAATACTCAGTGACTCCAGTAATTCCCAACAAAGGAACAGGTCTAGTAAGTTCGCACACGAACCGCACTTCTCGAACTCGGAGCCATTTGACGTGCCATTGGAAATCTTCGGGTCCAGGGTTGGTCATGAAACCATTCAAAATAATGATAATCGGGGGCAAACGCCTTCCTATCTTTAAACTTTAAGATAGGGTGGCTAGAGTCGAGATGTCGTTCACGGTCGTTAAGCTACCAAACCCTTTAACATGAGAGAAAAACCAAATTTGTAAGAGTTCAGGAGGAGCATGTAAGATTTTGCTTTTGTTTTCTTTGAAACGAGTAAGGGAAAGAAAAGTTTCAGTCAGGATGGCATTAACAAAACCCTTTCCCATACACGCCTCACAAACTACCCATGCCACAGAAGGGTTAATAGCGTTCCTACGATGTGGGAATAACACAAACCCGAAGAAGGCTAGCGGGAAGATCCTATTCTTTTGAAAAGATGGGGCATTTTGAAAAGACTCATTTAGGAATGAAAACGGGCAGGTCTTGCGATTAGCTTTCAAAACTTTCCTCACGTCATCCTCCTTAATTCTAAGGAAATCAGATAAGGTCGATGCATGCTCAGTCCCTACAGGTGGGCCAGTTAACTCTGACACCAAGGGCTTTCTCATGGCAACACTGTATTCTTCCAGGGTTGGAGTGAGCTCGTGGTCACCAAATACGAATGTGCAAGTCTCAGAACACCAGACATGCGCCAACGCTCGTACAACACCATAATGAGTTTCTATTTCATAAAGGGGAAGTAATCGTCCGACGTAGGATCGAACCCAATCATGGCCAGTCGAGTCTAGCCTATCCCACCATGTGCGAAGCTCGGCTTTCGGGGTAGCAATGATATGAAGCTCGGGTATCCCCATCATATACTACTCACAGTTACGATCAACCTAATTTGCCATGAACCGACCAAAAAAGGAAAGCGAATAAGTAAATTACGAATGAGAGAATTTGAAAATCTTACCCTACTCATTGAGTAGCAAGGCCAATGACATAGACATACGCATGGATGGTGGTTCAATTTCTACTCTAAATGGCTCAAAATGGAGCCATGGGATCACCGGACTGAACCAGCAAGGTCGCGGCTAGGTCGGGTTACCCATGACTCCGGCTTCGTCAAAGAACCGACCCGTGTCGCGCGGTTGCAGACTGGGATGGGTACCTTTGGCGTGAAGAAAGAAATTTCGAGGTTAAGATGGGCGACTCGTCCTACGCGGTTGTAGTCGGAGTGATATCCATCTTAACACCATCCTAGGTGATCTTATGCGGCCCAGGTCCCGCGGCGGGTTGTGTGTGCTATGGTGTAGTGCAATGCAAGAAATTCATGCATGATAATTTAAAAACAATCATCACTTCAAACATAAATAAACAATTCTCTTACACCCCTACAAAACAAAGGTTAGAAATCACCACCCCTTATAACTCCCATAAGCATTCAACATTCAACATGTTATGGATGCATATGATATCCCCGCTACCAAACGAAAATATTTTCGAACAAGATTAATTTTGGCCTAAGTCCTCTAAGGTTTAAAACCAAGTCCCTAGTGGAGTCGCTGAGCTGTCGCGACCTACCCTCGGGGGGAGGGGACAGGTTTATGGGTATTGCCTAAAGAACGAGCCTAAAGCCCATGATTAGACGCGGGCTCTCCTAAACCCATACCCCTCGTGACATTTGGATATTTCGTATGAATTTTGTATAAAATGAGTCGCCACTAGCCTATTGGGGTCGGCTAGGAACCAAGTGAGGTATGGGAGCGTACCTCACTTTCTACTCAACCAGAGAATGCGGGATCGGGACTTGATTACACTAATTGGCTAATTAGTGCCCTTTCGGTACCTAATCTTGTTCATTTTATCAAAATAATTTTTAGCATGCAGCTTGAATTGATTTTACTCATCCACAAACATATTAAAGTGATCATACGAGTGCAATCTAAACACATACTATTAAACATACTATATGACTACACACATGCCATTAAACAAATCCATCACTAATTATAGCTAACGATGTCCTAATCACCATAAGACTACACACATACCATTAAACACAATAAGATATACAATCTAAACATGCGACGTAATCAAAATAAATGCATAATTACACTTAAAATGACAACACTTAGCAATTCCTAACCAAACTCTATTACTTTTTTAATTTTCGATTTTTTTAAATATTTTTTAAATATTTTTTAATCCCAAAATAGTAACTCGGGCCAAGCCCTTGGCCCGATTCAAATATGGGTCGGATAAGGATTCATGAGTTTGGACTATTAGCGCTAAAAGCCAAATTGAAGAAATGGGTTCAACGTCTTAAATCCATTCAAGAAAAGGGCCAAGATCAAGACCCAAATTTATCAAAGGAAAACACTTAAGCCCACTTACGCTAAGATCCCTTTAAAACCACTTCCAGCACATCCTAAATAAGCCCAGCTCCGAAATTAGCCCACTTACATGACATATCCATAAACTCCTTCTTAGGCAAGAAAATAACCTTAAATTCAATAAACTAGTCTAAGCCCAACAACCAAATTCAGCCCAAACTAGACACTAGACCCCTAGAATGGCAGCTTCTCTTTATGCGACTCCTCTTTTCTGAAGCCATTTTTTTACCTTTTTATAGTTTTCAATTTTTTTCTTTTGTTTTTTTTTTTTTTTTTGCTTTTTATTCTCTTTCTTTTTATTTTCTTTTTTTTTTTATACTCTTTTTTTACTTCATCCCTTCCCTGCACTTTCCTTCTACAACTCCTCCCTCCCGAAATCATTTTTTTGCCTTCTTTTCTTTTCTGGTTTTTCTTTTTCCTTATTCTTTTTTTTTTTTATTTCCCCTTTAGCGTTCTTCTTCTTCTCCGACGCTTCTTCCTCAATTTGCGCCATCTTCACCGAACTAAAAACAACACTACAGCGAACCCTCATCGAGGCTTGGAGGGTCGCCAAGCTACGTTCCAGCGGGGCTTGGAGAATCGCCGAGCTACCTTCTAGCGCCCGAGTCACTCGTTTCGACCGACGATGACCAATGTTGGCCACCCATTCCGGTGACGACAAACCCATTTTTTTGGCGTGGGAAAAAGAAAATTCGACTCGAATACGCATGAATATTTCTCACGAACATTACGAAAATACCACGTATACGAGCAAAGCAAGCGGGACTCAGCGGGCGCGGGAGCAAAAACGAGTTGGTCTTGCATTGAATCATACACTTGTTCTTTGGTTTTTTATTAAGGCATTTCATCGAACACATAAGACGTTTTGTTAAGTTTTGGTTTACTCCTGCTGTATTACAAATTTTCAGATAATTAAAAACGATGAACGTACCTCCTTTAACTCAATAGGGACAGCCATGTTATTTTGAAAGTATATCAGAGGACGTCACGCTTCAGTAGTCCGAACATGTTTATGTTCGCAGATGTCTACTTTCTGGGTAGATGTAGGCCGTAGTCAATTGATACCATAACGTTTTATTGCATGGTTTGTATGGGAGGGCAACAAACTGAAGGGACCTCTCTGGTTTTTGGAGTGACAGTGACAACGACGACTCTGAGGATGACAGTAGCAGTAGTGGGCCATCTGAGTATAGAGACCCGGATGAGGAGTGGGATAGCGATGGATGGGAATGATGCATGACAGTATTGGGTTAGGCGAGTTGGTTTCCAAGGCAGTGATTTTCATGACAGCCACTTTTTGAGTTTTAATTGCATGGTGGGCGATGAATGATGTTGCTCATGTGGGCGGGGGTGGAGATATCTTTTTCGTTACGCCAAGATTAAGGTCAGAGGTTGTTTTGTTTGTGTGCCGCCCATGTAACTAAATAATTAAGCCAATGAATGGAAACTAACTTCAACCTGTTATGCCCCTGAGGGTACATGTTTGCATAATTCACCTTATACATGCTTCCGTGCTAAAGAAAAACTAACGGCTATTAAGATGGCATTAATTAAGGTGGCACGCTTGGGGCATCACATTATGAATCTGATTGAATAATTTCTTCAGGTAAATTGTTCAACATTTTGGTCATGGCTAGCTAAATTTTGCAATAAATTGGATCTTTTTGGGCTTAAAATGCGAAAAGGAAAAAAAAAAAAAATTCACACTTTTAGCATTCAAAACGACACTCAAAATCATCAAATTCAAAAGCCAAAAGTCAAACTGGTGCTCCTATAAGAAAATATTGGGTACATTAGTTGTATCTAGTCGGCAAATTACTAGTTGTTGATCAGCACGTGTCAGCGGAGCCAACATTTCAGATTTTCCAAAATTCTTTTGCCAATCAGTTTCTTTCTTCCATAAACTCCTTTCTTCTCTCTCCTTTGTCTCTGTCTCTGTCTCTATCTCCATCTCTAAGAAAATATTGGGTACATTAGTTGTATCCGGTGGGCAATCAAGAAAAGAAATGACAAGGTTGCTTGCAGTTAAATAAGACAACTAGGGTTTTTCTTTTTCTTTTTTTTTTTTTCCCGTTTGCTTTCAAAAGATTCCAGTATATTCTACCATGAAGTGCCTATAAATTGAACTCCATCTTTAACTTGATCTTATTTTCATACCCACTCAAAAAGAGAAGAAGTCGTTTTCATTTCCTTTCTATTCCATTGTATTTTGAGGATCGAGGCCATGAATCTTTTGGTAAATGGTGGGGTTTTCTTGTTGAGCATCATTCTGTTTTCAGCTCTCGAAAAGGTCCTGCAGAAATTCTGGTGGAACCCGATTCGGGTGCAACGTGCAATGGCTTCACAAGGAGTGAGAGGCCCTCCCTACGGATTCGCCCATGGCTCTACCAGAGAAATATTCAAGTTGAGAGAGGAAGTGGCGAGGCAGATGAACAAGCACACGGTGGATGTTTCTCATGATATTTTGCCCATCGTGGAGCCTCACATTTACAAGTGGAGTCAAATGTTTGGTAACTAAATCTCTCTCGTTGCCTCTTTTAGATGATTTATTTCAATGAACTTCCTCCGTCCCTAAGTTTCATAAGCATGTTTTGTTAGCTTGATATGATGATTTGGCTGTGAGTATGCTCTCTACTAGCCACTTTGTTGATCCTGTAAATCAGAAAACTTCTCTAAAAGGTGTGTTAGTAAATAATAAATTACGTCTTCATCTAACAACTTGAGTTTTTAAAATAATTGGTCATGGTCTTACCAAATCTCACATGGTATTAGAGTAGGAGGTCTTAAATTCGAATCTTTTTAGATCCCATTTGCCTCCTTAATTAAATTTCCACGCTTAATAATAGGCAAAAAATAAAATAAAAATAAAGACTAGACTAACCATGAGGAGAGTGTTATAATATTTAAATAATAAATTATACCATTCATCTAGCGGCTTGAATTTTTAGAACAGTCAATAGTAGTCCCACAAAATTTCACTAGGTGAAAATTTATGGAGTAGTTCCATAGTGCTTGGTGGCTAAAAAGTCGGTCCCTCCTAAGTAAGGCTAACGCATACCTGTTTTATGGATAGCATATTTACCTCAAGTATTCATGACCTCCTCCATGCCCCTTCATATATTATATATATATATATATATATATATACATAGATACATACTTCTTTCACTATTTATTAGAAAAAGTTGGTGTGATTCTTGTATGTCAAATTTCATAAGTGCACTTTTTAAGTTTCCATGCTCATTGAATGGAATATAACCGAAAAAGTTTGAGAACAAAACTGCTCTTATTTTTCTTTCATACAATCATTTTGATTGACAAAACACCATATAAAGTAATTAGGCCAATATAGAGAATAATACAATTACTCAGGGGCGTCAAAAATACCCGAACTAAACCGATCTAATCTTACTCCAAAATTTTGATCCTTTCGGTTTGAGAAAGTAAAGGAATTAGGATAGATTGACAATTTGGTTTGGGTTCCGAATTTTTTTTCCCTCCTCTTCCTTCTTCGTCCCTTCTTGTCTACATTCTAGAGAATCCTAAAAGAGCACTATAATTCATCAATAGATAACATTTAAAGATTCAATCCAAAAATTGGAAAAAAAAAAAATGAGGTCTCACCGTAGAGAAGGTGTTGCTAGTGTAAGAGATCAGCAAGCAAGTTTTATCGTTCTCCCTAAAGCTTCATTGTTGAATAATTACACCATTGGATGCTTTCATTCTTTAGAGTGGAGGACAAAAATTGAAGTAGAGTTATATAATTACTGTTTGTAACATGAATACGGTACCTTGCAAACTGGAGCATCATTAGAAAAACATATGTGGGTGTTTTCTTCATGATTGGAAAATTCACAATATCAATAATTAATTGGGTTGTTTGAAAGATTCTCCTTGGGAGATTTAGCTAATATGGTCTTTTTGGCCATTATGGAGATTGCTTGACTCTAATTGAATCTGTTGAAAAATATTTGCTTTGTAGATGAAAAGATGGGAGATCTTTGTCATTCATCATTCCTTTATGTTATCGTGCTTGAGATTATGTTTGTATATCTTTACAAGCACATAATAGTTAACCTGACCGAATGTGTTCCACAATTAAAGTTTTGGTGTTTCAAGAAACTAAACTTCCTGAGCAGGTTTTGCTAGTTTAGCTTGTTGCTAAATTTCTTTGTCCAACTGATTTGGAAGTGAAATCAAATGTGGTAGACTAGGTTTGGAACAACTTGATGCTCAATCAAGGCATATGCTTGAAATAGCCAGAAAAAAGAAGAGGAAAACCCAAAAACTCGACCCAAACTGCATTTTCAATTAGGATTAGGTCAATCCACAGTTCGGGTCGAAATAAGTATGACTCCAAATGATTCCGTTTGGTTTAGGTATCATGGAAAACAGAACCATTGACACCTCTAGTTACTATGTTATTTAAAAAATAAAAAGGTAACCTAACTTCAAGAGTTCCCCTAATAAAAAAGTTAAAAACATATCGTGTGTAAAAAGGCAGTTGATATATGATCCGCTAAACTGCATGCAGACCGCACGGGGTAAGAATTACCCGTACAGGCCAAAGGCATGGATCCCGATTCATGGAACCTATAGGATGCTTATGGATTTTCCAAATAGTTAGGCCTCTACAATCGCACTGTTGGGTTATTGAAAAGAGAATATCAATATGTTCTTCATATGTGCCTAGTTTACTAGAAATGGAGTCAATTCATTGTTTGATCCCTCTTCGAGGTATTAATGAAACTGAAGCTCCATTAGCAATCTAAGTTTATTAGGCTTTATTCTACCGGTTAGAGTTAGCAGAAGCTAGAAGCCAAACATCAGATTACCTAGATTTTTGCTTCTTTTAACTCATTCTTGTAAATAAGAAGAATCGAATGAAAATACTTACTTGTTGAGATGCCCCGCTTCGATATAAAACTATCTATAATAAGCACAATCGACTCAGAAATAAAAAAAAATCATATTCCAAAAGTTAAAAAGTTTCAATTAAAGTGAAAAACTAAAGCTAATGCTACCCCAAATGCACTACATATATAAAAGCTGCTGTATATGTTATATCATTTGCCGTTTCAGCACCCTTTTATTTCACATGCGTAGGGCTAATTGAAGAAAATTGATCAATTAATTCTAAATCTATTACATAAATGTTATTTTAGTTTTTAAACTTTTCACTTTTGTCAATTTAGTCCTAAATCTATGCATGAAATTTTTACATAATTCTTCTGGCCTACTTTCAGTAGAAATTGCTAATGTGACAATCTAGTTATTGCTAACCGTCCTAACACCACTTTGGTGATTTCTTACAAAAATTGGCTAGTACAACTATATTGGAATTTCGCGTAAATATTTAGGATTGAATTGACAAAATTTGAAAATTTATGATTAAATTAACATATATGCAATAGGTTTGGAATTGATTGGATGATTTTTCCCGATAAAATTGTTTAACAATTTGTTCATGAGTGTTTAAATTTCGCAAAAAGTTGGACCTTTTTGGGCTTAAAATCCCAAAAAATAAAAAAATGACACTTTTAGCCTTCAAAACAAGACTAGCAATCAACAAATTGAAAAGGTAGAAGTCAAAGTGACGCTGCCATTACGCGTGTTCGATGCGGCTTTAGATTTTAACTTTTCGCCATCTTTTATAACTTGAGAGCGAACTTTTTCGATATCTTCAATCCTCAGGCGGACGTAACGATGTTGTTTTAGTGGACCCAAGAAAAGTAATCATAAATCATGAAAATGACGATAACTTTATTTTATTACCAAGTCTTAACATTAAATAAAATATGCATTTCCCTAATTTGAAAAATAAGAAAGTATTTTTTCGGTTATATGCAATAGGTTTGGAATTGATTGGATGATTTCTACCGGTAAAATTGTTGAACGATTTGTTCATGAGTGTTTAAATTTCGCAAAAAGTTGGACCTTTTTGGGCTTAAAATCCCACTAAAAGAAAATCACACTTTTAGCCTTCAAAACAAAACTAGAGAGCGAACTTTTCGCCTTCTTTTTTAACTTGAGAGCGAACTTTTTCGATATCTTCAATCCTCAGGCGGACGTAACGATGTTGTTTTAGTGGACCCAAGACAAGTAATCATAAATCATGAAAATGACGATAACTTTATTATATTATCAACTCTTAACATTAAATAAAATATGCATATTTAAAGTTAGAAGATGAATTCCCTAATTTGAAAAATAAGAAAGTATTTTTCTTAAAAAGGATTTTTACGGAAATTACTTTCTTTTATCAGAAAATTTTTGCCTAAAAAACGTACTGTTAGAAATATTCATGAAAATAAATAATATTTTACTCATGTCCAATCATTAAGCATCGACACTGCCTGCGTGAATTTGCGAAATCAACGTGCAAAAATGCAATTTCCGCCGAGAAAATGATGGAGCTTCAGCAAGTCAACGATGTGTGCTGGATCTTTTAATAACAAATGGAGGGGACTATTTGAGATATATATAGCTGTGGGGTTGACAATGGAAATGAATATAATTCAATTGTGCAAAGGATCTATCTTGAACGTTCCATGTTTTATTTTATTTTTTTCAATTAATACGATCCCATTCTTGCTACACTCGTAAATATATAGAGAACAAACACATCTATAAAAATCAACAAAAAAATATAAAATTTTATGAGACCAATAGATAATAAGGGAGGAAATTAAGGGGACTGGAAATATTTGACTTCGGGATTTCCTATTCTAGTATTATGAAAAATTTATGATATCATTGCCCACTATTTAGACTATTTAATATGTAAATAGTTTAAATAGAAACTAAAAACCTTATTGCAAGTGCTGGTTGTCTCCAAAAGTGGTAACACTTTGAATCAAGTAGAGGAACATTCTAAAGAAACAATGGGAAATTACCAAGAAAGTCTTAAACATGTTATTAAGACATCAATTCAATTTTAAACATTTTAATTTAGTCAATTTAGTTCCAATATAATCTATGCGAACAATTTCATGTGGAAATTGCTGACGTCGATGCTAATCATCATACACAGTACAATTGTTACTAATGTTGACAATTTTTTAAAATATTTTTTCTGATTTTTTTTTTCTTTCTTTGTTTTTCCCTTTTCTTTTTGCTAGTGGTTGGTCATTGACAACCAGCCATTGGGGATGGCTAGCCTCACCTAAAGGAAGGCAAGGTCCAACAAGGCCACCATAGCCTACATGAAGGTCACCCTTGCCTACCAGAGGTGAAGGTAAGCACCAATGATGGGGTGCCCTCTCCAATTTTGGCGAGGCTGACCTCACCACCTTGGCTTGGGCAAGAGCTAGCCTCACCAATGTTGGCCTTCATCAAAGCAATGCCTAGCAAGGCTGACCCTTGCCCAAGCGAGGCTAACCCTTGCTTAAGTGAGGTCAACTATCACCTATGGTTGGCACATGTCACATAAGATACATTCACATTAACAATTTTTGGCCAAAATTTGCTGGATGGACTATATTAACAAATCTTCAAAATGTTTGGGACTAAATTAGCTAGATTAAAAGGTTTGGAGTTGAATTGGCACAAATACAATAGATTTAGGACCTTGAGAATTAGCCATGGATTTGACAACCACCAAAGTCAACCACCAAAAGAAAACATAGAATCTTGCATGTGAAGGACTTTGAGAATTAGCCATGGATTTTCTGGGTTTCTTACTGAGCATATTGATCTTGTTCCTTTCCTCAATCCTTACTTCACAAGTTATGGTGGAAACCAATTAAGTACAAAGGGCAATGGCTTCACGAGGCACGGAAGGACCTACCTACAAGTTTATCCATAGTTGCACCAAGGAGATACCCAAGTTGAATAAGGATGTCACGATGAAGATGATCAAGCCCATAATGAATGTTTCTCATGAAATTTTCCCCATCGTTGAGCCTCACATTCACAAGCGGAATGAAATATATATTAATTTAGGGTTTAGTGTTGAGAATAATTTTAGATTTTAACTTTTGGTTGAACCTTTTGATTATAGTATAGCAAATGGATATCTTCTCAATATCAAACGCAAACAGTTTTCTTTTTAAGTATATATATTTCCACATATAATTAGCTAGAATTAACATACACTTAATTGGTCATAGTCAGGTAGGTTCAAGGTTCATCTAGTATAATTTAATATTATATAAATTGTTCTATATCCAAGCTCTTGCTAAGACCATGCCTTCATTTGTTAGCGGAATATATTATTTTCCTTTTCTTGATGATATGTAGGAGGGATTTTTCTGTATTGGTATGGTCCTACAGCTCTACTATTAATCTCAGACACTGAGCTAGTCAAGGACGTACTTAACAACAGAGATAAAACATATGTAAAGCCAGACTTCCCAGGAGACATCAAGAAGCTTTTAGGCGACGGGCTTTTTAGTACTGAAGGCGAAAAATGGGCAAGGCAACGTAGATTGGCACATCTCGCCTTCCATGGAGAAAGCTTGAAGGTGGTTTACTATCTTGCTACTTAGAAGTCAATTGTCCGACACAACTTGGGTTTCTATCAATTTTTGTTAGATATATCATGATCTTGTAATATGCTGAAAAATAGACATAACAGGGAAACTTGTTAACTCGTGTTATTACATGATTTTAACCATATACTGTCTTGTTATATATGCATAATGATAATTGAGTATGTATGTTTCAGGGCCATCCAAGGGCTTCGAACATGCATGAGAACTGTTGCTGATTATACCATAAATTGTGAATTTGCAGTGCATGGTTCCAGCAATGGTGGATAGCGTTCACATGCTGCTCAAGAGATGGCAGAATCTAGAAGCCAGAGAAGTTGAGTTGTTCGAAGAGTTTACGGCGATCACGTCGGATGTGATTTCCAGGACAGCATTTGGAAGCAGCTACATTGAAGGGAGAAATATGTTCCGAATGTTTGGCGAGTTGACTACTATAGCATCGCGAAATCTTTTCAAATTAAGACTTCCCGGAGTCAGGTACTTTTTTTTTTTTTTTTTAAATTCTGGTGGACATTAGGGTCTTTTTATTTCGATAAATCTTTTTTTTTCCTTTCGAACATTAGTGCCAATTTTGGCTTGGTATAAAGGTTGATTCATGTGTTTCTTTGTGTAGAAACATATGGAAAACAAGCGATGAAATTGATTCCGAGAGACTAGAGAAGGCGATACACGATGTGTTGTTAGAGATAATCAAAAAGAGAGAAGAGAAGGTGAATACGGGAGAAATGAACGACTATGGGAATGACTTTTTAGGCTCTCTTCTGAAGGCATATCATGATCTGGACGAGAGCAAGAGAATCACGATTGATGATGTCATGGATGAGTGCAAAACGTTCTATTTCGCAGGACAAGAAACGACGAATTCTGTCCTCACTTGGACACTCTTCCTCCTTGCAATTCACAAAGATTGGCAACAGGAAGCAAGAAAAGAGGTGACCAATGTATTTGGGAATGAAGATCCCAACCATGACGGAATAATGAAACTCAAAACGGTATGTAAATGTAGTTCTCTTTTTACCAACATAGTCTATATGCCTCATGTACTTGTAAATGTGGTTTTTTTTTTTTTTCAGGTAGGGATGATCATTAACGAATCGCTTCGACTGTACCCTCCCGTCATCAGCGTCTTTAGAAAAGTCAAAAAGCAAGTTACATTGGGAAGTCTCGTTCTTCCTGCGGACATCGTCCTTTACATGCCGACCCTGGTCATTCACCATGACCATCGAATTTGGGGCAACGATGTGCATCTTTTCAAGCCGGAGAGGTTCTCGGAAGGGATCGCCAAAGCTACAAACAACAATGCCGCTGCGTTCCTCCCTTTTGGCTTGGGACCGCGGACTTGCGTGGGCTTGAATTTTGCGATGAACGAGGCGAAGATCGCCATCGCGATGATTCTACAGCGCTATAGCTTCACTCTCTCCCCCGGCTACATCCACTTGCCTGCCCATATCCTCACCATTCACCCTCAACATGGAGTCAAAGTGATTCTTCATCCCCTCCAGCGTGAACACGTGCGTGCTCAATTAGATTAAAATAAGGATAAACGTTCAATAATGCACGGTTATAATGCTTGTAAAATTGTTAAGTAGCTTCCTTCGTTTCCCTTGTTTCGCACTCCATCAGTGACCACTTCTTTCAACGCAGTTTTATGCTTCATGTATCCTACCGTTGGTTTCATTTTCCTTCGTTTGTGAGCAATAATAATGATCAGCATGAGAAGAGAGGTTGGTAGCCACTTTCTATCAAGATCATGTAAGTGACGCTATCCTCAACTTACCCGTCCCCTACAGTAAATGGCAGATCCAATTGACTTGTCCTTAGCAGCCCATCAATGATCTTGTTATAAGAAAAATGCGAGTGGCTTCATCCCAAACTTCTTCATTTCCTCATCGTGCAGCCTACTTAAGATCTCGAATAGCTTCTTGCTGGACGGCTTTCCCTAAAAGTCCATCGACTCAGACAAGTCGTCAGTTGCCCTGAACTTTTTGTTCCTGTTCAAGCAATAAGCGAGTAGGTTGTAAGCAGCATAATTACGCCTATCGCCCTTTTGCTGACCTGCCCAACCAGTGAACTTGGAGGCGACTGCGGGGTTGTTTTACACCTCGAGCACCTTGGCGATGAGCCTAGGGTTCACACGATGGAGCTTGCCGAGAACGATGACAACAAGGTAGCCCTCAGCTGCTTCGGTTCAGGAGGAAAGTGTAGACGATGAACTGGGTGATCAGCGAGAGGCGGTGAGGGAAGAGAGAAGCTTGGGGGGCCGCCGTCCCTACGGCGGAAAGAATGGGCGGCACCGCAAGTGTAGATGGGGGAGAGTCATTGGCTGTTTTGATGGCGATGGCAAAATGGGGGGACAATTATTACGTTATGACCCCTACTCCTAAGTTTTTGGCTTGTAGTGCTTCTTGCGTTTTCATCTTTGTGATGCTTATAATATATTCTTGAATTCGTTTTGAGTTATAACCTTTGCTTTCAACGCTGATCAAGTTCTCCTCGATATTTGCGTCGCGTGCTCTCATAGGTACCCATTGTGAAGATAAACCAATCGAGCAAATTTGGAAAGAAAAAGGTAAACATCTTAATCTTCCCAAGTTCATTGTAAAATATATATATATATATCAACTATAATTAAAGGGAAAATAAAACTAACCATAAAAAGGAAACCGAGTAGATGAGAGAGGAATAGAGTGGTAACGAGAATGGTGAAAGAGATTGGGAAAATATCCAAAAAAAAAAACTTTAAATATATTGCAATTTTATCAATTCAATCATAAACTTTTTAATTTTGTTTATGAGTCTTAAATCTTTTCTTGTTTTACCAATTGGACAATTTTGACCAAAAATTATTGACGTAGACACTGGTCTTCTCATGTAGTACCACTAGCGCTAGCGTTGACAATTTTAATAATATTATATTTTTTGAATTTATTTATTTTTTACTTTTAATTTTAATTTTCTTTTTCTTTTTTCTTTTTCTTTTTCTTTTACTATTATGGCCGGCGACCCTCACCCAATGATTAGCAACCCGGCCCTCATGAAACACTGGGCAAGGGTTGATAGCTAGAGTTGTAAATAAACAAAGAAATTATAAGAAAGGGGAAAAAAGGAAAAGGAAAATATAAATAAATAAATTTGAAAAATATTAATAATTATTTAAAATTGTCTATTATAGCAATGAGCCCATCATGCAGGATGACCAACATCTACATCAGTAATTTTGGGCCAAAATTGTATGGATAGAATCAATTGGCAAAATGTGAAAATATTCAAGACTTAATTGACAAAAGATTATTGTCAGATGCACTTAGTATGACGAGTTACATAGTGAGTAGAACTCCATTAATGGTGATTGAATGTTGAATTCCCAAGAAAGTGTGGTTTGATAATAATGCCAATCATTTTAGTCTTAGAAATTCGATTGCCCATGTTATGTTTGAATTAGTATGGATATGCTCGCTTGGAGGATAAGAAAGTGCATTTCTAGGTATGCATAAGGTGAGCGGAACTATCGATTGTGATACTGGAGTTAAATTCACATGTTGTCTACAAATAAGTTACATTTGATAAATTTTCAATACTTCTAGGTAGGAGTGAATGTAGTAATGTTTATACAAATCTATATGATATTTAGTTCAAGGCAGAATTTCCACTAGAAATTCTTGAGTAGTGGATACTAGAACCCTAATTAACATAGATTGGGCTTTTTTAGCGAGGTAAATCTTGTAGAGCCAATAGGTGTTGTAGTTGTCGAGTTTAATAGGGTGCATGGTTAATTTCCAAGCAAATATGGACACAATGATGGCTTGGTTTATATGTTGTAAAGGAAATTGTCTCTAAAAATCCACAAGGAATAGTTGAAGGTGTAATTAGAGTTGGTGTTATGATGTAATCCATAGTGTGGTGAAATTCAAGTGTGGCTTGGACTAAAAAGATGTTTTTGGCAATTGAGCCCACGAAGGGTTATGGGAGGGTAACAATGAAGTTTGGATTTTTAGCAAAGTGATTGAGAGTTGGCTCGAATGTCAAGCCAAGGTGAAGATTGTTGAAGATAATCTTGAGCTTCAAATGGTGAAGGAAACTTGAGTTGAATAGGAAGTATCCTAATTTGAATAAGTTTCCTATTTTTTATCCAAATCTTCTCTATATAAAAAGTGAGTTTTCTTTATGAAGAGTATCCAAATTTTTACTCCTTCATGAATTACTCCCTCTAACAATCCAAGAGTGTTCTAGTCCATTAAATCTTGTGGTAAGATTTGTGAAATCGTTTGTGAGATTAAGGTATAGTTTGTGAAGTATTATGGGGCTAAACACAATGTGAGTCATTGAGTGTAATTAGAAACTGGGAAACATTTAGAGTGTTTGAGTAATTTGAGTGTTATTATAATTTCTATTGTTTTGCTAGATTTATAATGGTATATTGAGCTTCTCTTCTAATGGACATCATTATACCGACCAAGCAACATAGCTCAAGTATCTGACTTATTATCTTGTTTTGTTTATTTAATTATTCGAACTCTACTGTCCTGTGAAATGGACTAAATGAAAGGATGCTCAAACTTGGACAAAATTTATGAAAATTAAAATATTAGACTTATATCCAACCATCGCGCGCTAGCACTGCCTACGTGAATTATGAGAATACAACATGCAAAAATGAAATTTCTGAGGAGAAAAAGAATGGAGCTCTAGCAAGCCCTCCTTTTGTGCTGGATATTTGAATAATTATTGGAGTAGATAACATACGAAAATCTATAGCTTGTCGCGTTGGCAATGGAAATGAAAATCATTAAAATGTGCAAAAGATCTAACTTCACTGTTGAATATTTTATTTTTATTTGTAGGGTAATACGATTTCATCAATTTGTCTAGCAAAATCTTCGAAGAAATTGATTCATTACGCAAGTGCCGTTGGACTTTCACACTTGATAGCTACTAAAATATATTTAAGTCACTAAGATCTCAGACACTTAATTAACATTGTTACTATACTCGAAAATGATTAGAAAAGATCTTCAAAACGATACTTTTATATCCCAATATCAAGTTTTAAATCTCCCAAAGTGGTAGCAGATTGAGTCAAGCAAAGGATGATCTTGGGGTAACAACCTCCATTTACATCTCTGTCCAGCCAAGTCGCCAAAGTTGACGGATCGAAACGAAATGAAATAAAATAAATGTGGAGGTGCTGCAATTTCAAATTTTTAACCTGTACGATATCCAACATTTCACACAATAAAGTAGCTATAAAATGGGCAATTCGATTTTGTATGTCCCAATAGGAATTCTTCCTTTCGGCCCCTCAACTTTGGAAATATGCCCAATTAGCCATGGATTTTCTGGGTTTCTTGTTGAGCATTTCGCCTTTTTTTCTCTCATCAATTCTTACCAAATTACTCCACAGGCTGTGGTGGAGACAAGGCATCAAAGGCCCTCCTACAAGTTCATCCACGGCAGCACCAAGGAGATATTCAAGTTGAAGGAGGATGTTATGATGAAGACGAACGAGCCCAAGACGAATGTTTCTCATGAGATTTTACCCATCGTTGAGCCTCACATTCAGGGTGGAATAAAATATATGGTCATTTATGTCCTACTTTTATAACAGAACTCATAAGCGGGACCACCATCCCATAGCGTGTTGCTGCCATAAGCAAAACTCCGTATTTCTTCTAAAATCTCCTAATTTTTTTAGAGCAGCTATCTAACTTATCTATTGATGAATATATAATATAGCCTCGGGTAAAAGTAATACTTGGCACAGTTATTTAACATACACTTGGCTATAAGTCATGTAAGTCTGTCTAGTGTAACTTTTTTCTTATTTAAATTGTTTAATATTCAAGCCCTTGCTAACACCATGCCTTCATACGGTATGTAGGGGGCATTTGTCTGTATTGGTATGGTCCTCAAGCTCAACTGCTTATCTCAGACACTGGGCTAGTCAAAGAGGTACTTAACAACAGAGATAAAACATATGTAAGGCCAGAATTCCCAGGAGACATCAAGAAGATATTAGGTGATGGGCTTGTGAGTACTGAAAGCAAAAAATGGACAAGGCAATGTCATCTCGCCTTCCATGGCGAAAGCTTGAAGGTAAACTTTTATCGTACTCCTTAGAAATCAATTGTCCAACACGATTTCCGGATTCCCATCAATTTGTGTTAGAAATATTGTGATTTTGTACCATGCCAAATGATAGACATAATAGGAAAACTTGTAACTCGTGTTGACACATAATTTTAACCATATACTATCATGTTATATATGCATAACAAGAATTGAGTATGTACGTTCTAAGCCATGCAAGGGCTTGGGCTTAGAACATGCATGAGAACTGTTGCTAATTGTACCATAAATTAGGGGTGTCAAGAACCGAACTGAAAACCGAACCGAACCGAACCGAACCGAAAAATTCGGTTTTTTTTTTTCGGTTCGGTTTTCGGTTTGGTTCTCATTAATAATTGAAATTTTTTTTATCGGTTCGGTTTTTATCGATTAACCGAACCAAACCGAACCACAAACCGATAAACAAACCAATATTGTTTGCTCGATTTTTCATCCTTTACTCCCCTGTTTTTGCCTTTACCAGTTTTGCAGATTGTGGATTGCTCATAGTGAGTGAATTGCGACTGTTTTCTCCCATTTCTTTCCCCCACTCCGGCTCATCGCCATTCCGTTCTGCGTGCTTCGGTCGAGCGTGAGAGAGCCTTGATCATCAGCTGGAGAGGCTCTCCCTCCCCGTTTTGTCGTCTTCCTCCTCCATCGCTCCACTTTATAAATACTCTCTCTCTCTCTCGGTCACATCGTTTTCTTCCCTCCATTATAATCTCTCTCTCGGTCACGCTTTGGCCGATTCGTTGGTTTTCTTTTGGGGGGGCCTTTTTGGGGGACTGGTCAGTCATAGATCGGAGTGAAAGCAGAGAAAGGCTGGGGTTTTGTCCATTTCCTTCTCGATTCCGAGGACTGTTCAGTTGTCAATCGGAGCGACCGGAGCTGTGCCGGCGGATAACAAGCAAGGGTGGGAGGAGAAGGCCGTTGAGGGGAACGTGGTCGTGGAAGCGGTGGAGGCAAAGGAGGGGAAAGCGGAGACCCAGAGGGAGGGGAAGGTCGCAGGGTGATTTTGAATAGGAAAAAAAAAAAGCTAAAAACCAAAAATCGAAAAACCGAACCGAACCGAACAGTTCGGTTCGGTTCGGTTTAGGTCTGATTGGGTTCGGTTCGGTTTTTTTGAAAAACCGAACCAAACCGAACCGTTGACACCCCTAGGCATAAATTGTGAATATGCACGGCATGATTCCAGCAATGGTGGATAGTGTTCACATGCTGCTCAAGAGATGGCAGAATTTAGAAGCCGAAGAGGGTGAGTCTTTTGAGTAGTTTACGGCGATCATGTCAGAAGTGATTTTCAGGACAGCATTTGGAAGCAGCTACATTGAAGGAAGAGATATTTTCCAAATGTTGGGCGAGTTAACTATTATAGCATCGTGAAATCTTTTCAAATTAAGACTTACCTGGAATTAGGTACTTGTTTTTTCTTCTTATGAACATTAGGGTCTTATTATTTCACTAAATCTATTTTTCCAGGTGAATACAGTTTAAAAGTCAATTCATGTTTTCCATTCTATAGTAAGATATGAAAAACGAGTGATGAAATTGAGTCCAAGCAACTGGAGAATGTGATATGCGATGCGGTGTTAGGGATAAACAAAAGCAAGAAAGAAGTTGAACGTAGGAGAAATGGACGACTACGCGAATGACTTCTTAGGGTCTCTTCTGAAAGCCTATCACAATCCGGACGAGAGCAAGCAAATCACAATTGATGATGTTGTGGACGAGTGCAAGACGTTCTATTTTGCAGGACAAGAAATGATGAATTCCATCCTCACTTGGACACTCTTCTTCCTTGCCATTCACAAAGATTGGCAAGAAGAAGCAAGAAAAGAGGTGGCTGATGTAGTTGGCAATGAAGATCCCAATTATGAAGGAATCATGAAACTCAAAACTGTATGTAAATGGTTGTCTTTTTACCAACATAGTCCATATGCCACATGTTCTTGTAAATGTGGCTGTCTTTTCAGGTGGGGATGATCATTAATGAAATGTTCTGATTGTATCTGTTAAATTATATCTTGATTTTTAGAGTTTATAAAAACTCGATTCGGTTGAATAAAATAAAAGGGAGGAAAGTTCTCGTTTGCTTAGCCGACGAAGGAAGAAAAATAAAAGAGGAAAGAAGCTTGGCCGAAACCCATCTGCACGTGAGTCAGAAATAAAGTGGGCCCAGCTCTCCCTTTTGGCGGGAAGTCCCTTTGCTCGTGAAGATTGAATTCTCGTGGGGCCCAAAAGTCAAGCTTTGATTTTTGGGGCACACTCACGTATACATACAAAAAGCGCACGTCTCAGTGAGGGTTTTTCCTCTTCCGCGGCTGCTGCACTCGCACGAGAGAATGAAGAAACCCTACGAAGCCGCGGACGTTCACGATCCTTGAAGTCACGAATCTTGAACGCGTGATAATTTTGTGCCGTGATTTTATATCCACGCGAGTTGTTATTTATAAACACTTAGGATTTGTGATTAAATTTAAGTATGGGAAACATTTGAGTGATTGAGCGATTATAAACTCTGATTCTCCAATTTTAGTGGTGTATTTGTTACTGGCTCTCTTCGTGGATGTAGGTATCAATACTCGGATCGAATCACGTAAATCTCTAGTGTCTTGATTTTTCTTGTTTATTTCTCTGGTGATTTCGCGTTAACGTAAATTGCAAAATCCTATCGTTTCCGCATATTATATCCCAACACTATCATCCAGTCATTAACATCGTTAGAAAAGTGTAAAGGCAAGTCACGTTGGGAAATCTCCTTCCTCCGGACATCACCCTCCACATACCGACCCTGAAGATTCACCACGACCCTCGAATTTGGGCCGATGACGTGCAGCTTTTCAAGCCGGAGAGATTCTCAGAAGGGATCCCCAAAGCTACAAACAACAACGCCGCCGCGTTCCTCCCCTTCGGCTTGGGACCCGGGGAGTTACGTGGGCTAGAATTTCGCGACGAACGATGCGAGGATCGCCATCGCGATGATTCTACAGCGCTACAGCTTCACTCTCTCCCTGACTACATCCACTTGCCGACCCAGATCCTCATTATGCGCCCTCAACATGGAGTCAAAGTGATTCTTCATCCCCTCTAGTGTGATCATGTGCGTGCTCAATTAGATTAAGAAAAGGATAAACGTTCAATAATACACGATTATCGTGCTTTTAAAGTTGTCAACTAGCTTGCCTCTTTCCCCTTGTTTCGCACTCCATCAGTGACCACTTCTTTCAATGTAGTTCTATGCTTCATGTATCCTATCGTTGGTTTCATTTTCCTTCGTTTGTGAGCAGTCATAATGATCAGCATGAGAAGAGAGGTCAATAGCCACTTTCTATCAAGATCATGTAAGTGACGCTATCCTCAACTAGCCCCGTCAGGGATGACGTAAACAGACGGAGACAGATCCAAGTAACCTGTTCTTAGCAGCCCATCAATGATCTTGTCATAAGAAAATTGCGCGTGGCTTCATCCCAGACTTCTTCATCTCCTCATCGTGCATCCTACTTAAGATCTCGAACTCGGCCAACTCGTCAGTTGCCATGAACTTATTTGTTCCTGTTCAAGCAATAAGCGAGTACGACGTACGCAGCATAATTATGCCCATCGCCCTTTTGCTGACCTGCCCAACCAATGAACTCGGAGGCGACTGCGGGGTCGTTTTCCACCTCGAGCACCTCGGCGATGAGCCTAGGGATCACTCGATGGAGTTTGCCGAGATCGATGACGATGAGGTGGGCCTCAATTGCCGCAGTTCGGGATGGATGATGAACCGGGTGATCAGGAGGCTGGTGGGGTGGGCATATGGGATCCTTTTGCGGTGTCCTTGCCGTCTATGGTGGAGAGAGATAGGAGCACTGCAAGCGTAGAAACGTAGGATAAGAGGTGTGCTGTTGGCTACTTCGAAGACGTTTAAAATGGGGGGAGAATTGCACTATGGCCCCTAAGAGCTTGGTTTGTAGTGCTTCTTGCGTTTTCATCTTTGTGATGCTTATTATATATCCTCAAATTCATTTGAGTGTAACCTTTGCTCTTAACTCCGATCAAATTATCGTCGATATTTTGATAACGTACTCCTACAGGTACCCATTGTGAAGATAAATCAGTCGATCAAATTTTTAAAAAAAAATCAACTACAATCAAAGAGAATAATACGGCTTTCAAAAGGAAACCAACTAGATGAGAGAGGGATGAGGTGCTAATGACAACCTTGGCAAGAGATTGGGAAAATTGTCCAAAAGGTTATAGATCTATTGTGCATTTTCTAATTGAGTCATAAACCTTTATTTGTATCAATTGATTTACAAATATTTTCACGTTTTATCAATTAAAATCACATCTGGCCAACTTTTTCTAGAAATTGATGATGTAGATGTTAGCATTCCTATGTGTCATGGCCAGCACCGACACAAATAATTTTTAATAATATATTTTTTAATTTCAAATTTTTATTTTTATTTTCTATTTCCTACAACTTTGGCCAAAGAGGGCCACCGAGCCCTTGTCGGCAACTAAGCGAAGGTCACTCAGCCTCGTCAACCACAAACAAGGCCATTGTGGCTGCTAGCAAGGCAGCCTTATCTAGATCTAGGCAAGTGTGGTCTAAAGAGATCCCCATTAATAGCTATTGAATGTCAAATTCCCAACAAAGTGTGGTCCGATAACAACATCAATCATTCTAGTATGAAAATATTTGATTGCCCATGTTATGTTTGAATTAGTATTGGTAAGCTTGATTGGAGGACCAGAAAGCACATTTTTAAGACTATGCATGAGATGAGCAGAGCTATCCATTGTGATGTCTAGAGTTAAATTCACCTATTGTCAATAGATAGGTTACATTTGACAAATCTCCATTACTTTTGGGTAGAAGTGACCGTGGTAATGTTTAGACGAATTTATTTGTTATTTAGCTCAAGGTGGAATTTCTACCATAAACTCATAAGGTAGTGGGTACTAGCATAATAATCAACACAAATTATGTTTTGAATAAGGTGGAGCCTATAAAGTCAACGGTTGTTGTAGTTGCTGAGTTTAATAAAATGCATGGTTGATCTCCTAGTAGATATGGATGCAACAGAATAGTTTTGTTTCATCTTTGGTAAAGGAGATTGTGTCTAAAAATCTTGTGGAGTACCTAAAGGTGCAAGTAGAGTTGGAATTTTATTAAGATCCACAGTTGTGGCGAAATTCAAGTGTAGCTTAGACTAGGAAGATATTTGTGGCAATTGAGCCATGCAGGGCTGTGGGAGAGTAGCAAAGAAGTTCAAATTTCTAGCAAAGGGATTGAGAATTGGCTCAAATATCAAATCAAGGTAGAGATTGTTGAAAATATATCTCGAGTTTGAAATGGTGAAGACAACTTGACTTAAATAGGGATTTTTTTAGTTTGAGTGGGTACCTTAATTTGAATAGGTTTCCCATTTTTTATCCAAATTTTTTCTATATAAGAAGTGAGTTTTCTTTGTAAAAAATATCCAAGTGGCATTTTTGTGAATTACACCCTAAAACAATCCGAGAGTGTTAAAATCCATTAAATCTTGTGGTAAGATTTATGAATTCATTTGTGAAATTAAAAGATTAGTTTGTGAAGAATTGTGAACTAAATACTCTGTCGTATCAATTGATCTATAGTAGAATTCTGAATTGCTCTTTCCATGGATGTATTTTATATCGACTGATTCACGTAAATTAAATATCTGAGTTACTATCTTGTTCTATTTATTTTACGATTGAATCGCTTGTTTTTACAACTGATAATGTTCTAGCTTTAGAAAATGGACCTGCATTTGCAAACTTGATCAACTTTCTCGTGAAATGGATTAAATGAAAGGGCACTCGCACTTAGACAAAATTTATGAAAATGAAAATATTAGGCTCTTGTCCAACCATCGCGCACCAGGACTACCTACGTAAATTATGATAATACAACAAGCAAAAATGAAATTTCCGAGGAGAAAACGAATGGAGCTTTAGCAAGTCCTCCTTTCGTGCTGGATCTTTAAATAATTATTGGAGTGGACAATACACGAACATTTATAGGTTGTCGCGTTGGCAATGGAAATGAAAATAATTAAAATGTGCAAAAGATCTAACTTCAATGTTGAATGTTTTATTTTTATTTATAGGTTAATATGATCTCATCAATTTTGTCTCACAAAATCTTCGGAGAAACCAATTCATTACGCAAGTACCGTTGGATTTTTACACTCGATATCCACTAAAATATACTTAAGATCTCAAAACCGTCACGCTTAATTAATATTCTTATTATGCTCGAAAACGATTAGACACCTAATTATTGGGAAAAAAAAAAAAAGATTGTCAAAACAATAATTTAATTTTATATCCCAATATCAAGTTTTAAAACTCCCAAAGTGATAGCAGGTTGAGTCAAGCAAAGGATGATCTTGGAGTAACAACCTCTATTTGTATATCTGTCCAGTCAAGCCGCCAAAGTCGACCGACCGAAATGAAATGAAATAAAATAAATGCGGAGGTGTTGCAATTTCAAATATTTAACCTATACGAAATCCAACATTTCACACAATGAAGTGGCTATAAAATGGGCACTTCGATTTCGTATCTCCCAATAAGAATTCTTCCTTTCCGCCCCTCAACTTTGGAAATAAGCCCAATTGGCCATGGATTTTCTGGGTTTCTTGTTGGGCATTTCGGCTTTGTTTCTCTCCTCAATTCTTACCAAATTGCTCCACAAGCTATGGTGGAGACCGATTCGAGTACAAAGGGCAATGGCTTCACAAGGGATCAAAGGCCCTCCCTACAAGTTCATCCATGGCAGCACCAAGGAAATATTCAAATTGAAGGAGGATGTCATGATGAAGACGAACAGGCCCATGAAGAATGTTTCTCATGAGATTTTACCCATCGTTGAGCCTCACATTCACCAGTGGAATAATATATATGGTAATTTAGGTTCTATTTTTATAATAAGAAATAATAACTAACTTTTCTATTGATGAATATATAGGGAAAAGTGTTAAAAAAAGTCATAAACCTTTTGTATTTGCGTCAATTTTAGTTCTAAATCCTTTTTGGTGTCAATTAAGTCCTAAACATTTTTACGTTGTGTCAATTTAGTCATTTCAAGCCAATTTTGACTGGATTTTGCTGGCTAGATGCCAACCGGCTAATGTGGATAATTTTTAATAATATTTTAATATTTTTAAATTTTTTCTTTTTCTTTTTTTTTCTTCTCCTCCTTCTTCCTCTAGTCCGGTGACCGGTCGAGGCGACAACCGGTGAGGTCGACCTCGACCTCGCCAGCCACCTCGCCGGTGGCCACTAGGGCGGCCTCGTCTTTGGGCCGGCGAGGCTCAACCTCGCTAGATGTGGCGAGAGCGAGCCTTGCCTGCCTGGTGCGATGCCACCTTACAGGCTTGGGCGGTGAGACTCACCCTTGCCGCATCTGGTGAGGGTTGAGCCTCACCCATGGCTGGCAAAGGAGAGCCTCGCCCGGCCGGCGCGAGGCGCCCTTGCAGCTGGGCAACCTCAAGCTAGCCTCGAGCCAAGCTGGTGGGGCTCTCCCTCACCGCCTAGGCCTCAAGGGCGACCTTGCGTTAGGCGGGCAGGGCTCACTCTCACTAGATCTAGCGAGGTCGAGCCTTGCGACCACTAGCAAGGTGGTTGACGAGGTCAACCTCGACCTCGTTGACCGTCACCTCTGGCTGGTCGCCGGACTAGAGGAAGAAGGAGGAGAAAGAAAAAGAAAAATTAAAATTGAAAATATAAAAAAAGAATTTTAAAAATTAAAATATTATTAAAAGTAGTCTACGTCGGTGTCGATCAGGTCATGTCAGCCGACCAACGTCTAGTCAATAAAATTCGGCCAAAATTGGCCGGAAATGACTAAATTGGTACAATGTAAAAAAATTTAGGACTTAATTGGCAAAAAAAAAAATGTTTATGACTAAATTGGCACAAATGCAAAAGGTTTAAAGCTTTTTTAACACTTTTCCCCAAATATATAATATAGCCTTGGGTGAAAATACTACTTGGCGTGGTTATTTAACATACACTTGGCTATAAGTCATGTAGGTCCGTCTAGTGTAACTTTATTGTATTTAAATTGTTTTATGTTCAAGTCCTTGCTAACATCATGCCTTCATACGGTATGTAGGGGGAATTTATCTGTATTGGTATGGTCCTCAAGCTCAACTACTTATCTCAGACACTGAGCTAGTCAAAGAGGCACTTAACGACAGAGATAAAACATATGTGAAGCCAGAATTCCCAGGAGACATCAAGAAGTTTTCCTTGCTTGTGAGTACTGAAGGCAAAAAATGGACAAGGCAACGTAGATTGGCACATCTCGCCTTCCATGGCGAAAGCTTGAAGGTAAACTTTTATTGTGCTCCTTAGAAATCAATTGTCCACGTCTGGATTCCCGTCAATTTGTGTTAGATATATTGTGATTTTGTAATATGCCAAATGATAGACATAATAGGAAAACTTGTTGACTCGTGTTAATACATGATTTTGACCATATACTGTCTTGTTATATATGCATAACAAGAATTGAGTATGTACGTTGTAAGCCACGCAAGGGCTTAGAACGTGCGTGAGAACTGTTGCTGATTGCACCATAAATTGTGAATATACAGGGCATGATTCCAGCAATGGTGGATAGTGTTCACATGCTGCTCAAGAGATGGCAGAATTTAGAAACCAAAGAGGTTGAGTTGTTTGAAGAGTTTACAGCGATCTCGTCGGAAGTGATTTCCAGGACAGCATTTGGAAGCAGCTACATTGAAGGGAGAGATATTTTCCAAATGTTGGGAGAGTTGGCTATTATAGTATCGCGAAATCTTTTCAAATTAAGATTTCCTGGAATTAGGTACTTGTTTTTTTTTCTCTTGTGAACATTAGGGTCTTTATATTTTGCTAAATCTATTTTTTCAGGTGAATAGAGCCTCAGTGGTAATAGTAATTTTGGCTTGGTTTAAAAGTCAATTCATGTTTCTCTTTTTATAGTAAGATATGGAAAACGAGTGATGAAATCAAGTCCAACCAACTGGAGAAGGCAATACGCGATGCGGTGTTAGGGATAATCGATAAGCGAGAGAAGAAGTTGAATGCAGGAGAAATAGACGACTATGGGAACGACTTCTTAGGGTCTCTTCTGAAGGCCTATCATGATCCAGATGAGAGCAAGAGAATCACGATCAATGATCTCGTGGATGAGTGCAAGACGTTCTATTTAGCAGGACAAGAAACGACGAATTCCATCCTCACTTGGACATTCTTCCTCCTTGCAATTCACAAAGATTGGCAAGAAGAAGCCAGAAAAGAGGTGGCCGATGTATTTGGCGATGAAGATCCCAATCATGAAGGAATCATGAAACTCAAAACTGTATGTAACTAGTTGTCTTTTCACGAACATAGTCCATATACTCATGTTTTTGTAAATGTGGTTGTCTTTTCAGGTAGAGATGATCATTAACGAAACGCTTCGATTGTATCCTCCTGTCATCAACGTCATTAGAAAAGTCGAAAGGCAAGTCACATTAGGAAATCTCCTTCTTCCTCCGGACATCATCCTCCACATACCGATCCTGAAGATTCACCAGGACCCTCGAATTTGGGGCGACGACGTGCATCTTTTCAAGCCAGAGAGATTCTCGGAAGGGATCGCCAAAGCTACAAACAACAACGCCGCCGCGTTCCTCCCATTCGGCTTGGGACCACGGAGCTGCGTGGGCCTGTATTTCGCGATGAACGAGGCGAAGATCACCATCGCGATGATTCTACAGCGCTACAGCTTCACTCTCTCCCCTGACTACATCCACTTGCCGACCCAGATCCTCGCCATGCGCCCTCACCATGGAGTCAAAGTGATTCTTCATCCCCTCTAGGCGTGAATACGTGCGTGTTACATTAGAGTAAGAAAAGGATAAGCGTTCAATAATGCACGGTCATCGTGCTCGTAAAGTTGTCATGTAGCTTGCCTCGTTCCCCTTGTTTCACGCTCCGTCAGTGACCACTCCTTTCAATGCAGTTTTATGCTTCGTGTATCCTATCCTTGGTTTCATTTTCCTTCGTTCGTAAGCAGTAATAATGATCAGCATGAGAAGAGAGGTTGATAACCATTTTCTATCAAGATCATGTAAGTGATGCTAAACAGATAATGACAAATACAAATGACTGTCGACACATAGGTTTTAGCTAAATATTTATAATTAAATTACATAAAAAAATTAGGGACCAATTTGACCCAAACAGAAAATGATTTTCGCATCACCTAGGTATTAATATTATTTGCATCTCCTAAGGTTAGGTTTCCATTTTATTTTCCCTCATTTTACTGCATTTCGGATAAATAATTTTAAAAATATATATATTTAAAAAAAGGGGGAGGGCTGGGGTGCTGGGGCGAAAGCCCAGCCCCTTTTTCTGAGCGCTTGTTGATCATTTCACATGTTTGTGGACCTCCGTTCCCATCCGTGGAGTAGCGTGCGGTTTCTTTGCACGTCATGTGTGTCGCGGCAGGCGGTGATGAAAGCGGGGGTCGAATGTGGCCAACGGTGCTGGCTTGGTACACAAGGTCCGCGGATGGTCCTACGGTCTCTTGCCTAGCCAGTCTGACAGCATGAGAGAGAGAGAGAGAAGGAGAGAAGAAGCAAGATGAAAAAAAAAAGACAAAGGAAGCAAATAACAAAAGAGGAAGGAAAAAAAGAGGGAAAAAGTGATCTCTTGCCATGCTAGGTGTTCAGAGTACGGGTGTGCAACCAGATCGTGTCTACCCAAGAATCAGACTGCCCCACCCAGAAAATAGGATTGAAAATTGGGTCCCATTGAAACCTGTCCGAGAACAGGTTCCAAGCAAAGATCTACCTAGAACTAGATTGGTTTTGGAACCAATTTTTCCCCGCTCTTTTAAAAAGAAAACCCTAATCCCACAAAACTTTGGTCGTCTCTCTCTATCTCTCTCTTCAAGTTCATGTGACCTTGGTCCTCTCTCTCTCAATCGCAACAACCCTAAATTGGCCGCACCCTTGCCAATTGCCAGCTGATTTGCCTCTAGTTTTTGCCACCATCAACGCTATAGGAATGCAATCCAATTCGTTCCTCTCTTTTGTAGCTTGTGGCTCCGACGAAGCTATCTAGAGCGAGTGAAGTGACTTCAAAATTTAATCTTTCTCCCTTTGCTTTTTTGGAAGGGTTGGAGGTTTGATTTCGAAGGATTGGTTGATCTAAGCTTTGCGAGAATGAGGAAGCTATGGAGGCCGGAGGTCGAGAGGGCAAGGCAGACAACGCGGCCCTCAATGCACTTCATGTGCCGCCACTAGCAGAAGTCAAAGTGCTTGTTGAGGGCGAAGAGGAGACGGTTGTCAAGGTCACGCGGGACTTGAAGGAGAGGAGAATGACGGTGTCGTTGTGACATCCCGATTTTCCAATTCTATTTTCAATAAATTGAGACGGGCATTTCGTTGGCACGCATATAGTTCTTTTCCTTGAGTCAGCCACTCATATGAAAACTAGTCCATCGGGTGAAGCCGTTAAGAGTTTCTAATGCATCAGACTCGAAAATTTGACCAGGAAGCGACCTTTCGACCGAGCTAATCTACAAGGGTCATTACGGCACAAATAAAAATCGATTAAAGGCCGGAGATAGGTCGACTCGACAGAGGCATGTGATTGAATGTGGGTGATTCCACCGGATCGCATAATCCTTGTCGATCGACACTGGACCGACTTCTCGTCGATTGGGTACCCCGTGTTCGTATTTGAAATCTTGAGATTACCCCGACAACCGAAAGTCGCCAATGTTTCAAAGATGTACATTGTGGCTTGAGATGATCAACCACAGGTCAAATGCATGAAAATTTCTAAAGGCTACCCGGTAGGTTGGGCCGCGCTAGTATCGTGCCAAAGTAAAATTAACCGTGGAATTGAGATCGAATTCAGAAATTGGAAGTCTGGGTGTGTCACAAATCATTTCAAGATCATTGAATCATCTTTGGAAGATTTTTCATGCAAGCCGAGCTTTTTAGCAAAATAATCAAGAAATGGCTAATTTGGCTCGAGAAATTAGTAGGCCGTTTTTGGTTGTGCTTTTGGGACTTAAGTTGGCTCTACGGATAGATGAAGATGTGAATTGAAGTGTGGTGACATTGAATTAATTTTTATGGGCTTTAATTTAATTCAATTGGAAGATAATCGAGTGAAATTGAAGAAGTTATTGTACAAATAATTGGACCCCGGCGGAAATTGCAAGTGAACCTATTGGAATAAGGTTGTGGGAGATAGTGGAGTGTGATGTCATGGATGATGTCATGGTGGGCCATTTTGTGAGATTAAAGAAAAGGAGAAAGAAAAGAAAAGAGCCCCCACTCATTCTCTCTCCTCCCTCTCTTCTTCCTCTCTCCTCCGTGCGATTCCTCCATGGTCTTCATCTTCTTCTTCGAAGCCCAGAAATTGCAGAGGAGAAGTTGCTCGTCGCTTGGAACAGCCGCGCCGCCCGTCGCTGTCCTCGCCGTCGCTCGCTCGTGGAAGCCAGCCGGAACCAGCTGCTGCCGTGCGCCTCCCAAGCTCGTCCAGTCGCTACTCCGCCTGGATCTGCTCGTCCAAGCCGACGTGCAAGATGGGCCGGCCACCGTTGGAGCCAGCAAGGACTGCTGGAGCCGTCGCCCAGCCAGCTCGCCGCCGGAACCGCCGCGGTCGTCGCCGTGCGCCTGCTCGTCCCTGCCGTTCCGCGAGTCCAGCAGCATTTCCAGATCTGGGGAAGCTCAGCCGGAGCCGTCCAGCTCACCTCCGGCCACCGTGAGGCCTCGCCTGGCCGTCGCCTCGCTCGTCCAAGCCCCGCCGGTCTCTCCTCTGCCGTTCCTCCGCCGAATCGTCGCCGGAACCGCCCCATCTCGGCCCCGATCAGCAACCCAGCAAATGGGTATGCAGCGGCTTCGTGGCCCGTTTTGGCCGCCTTCCCGAGCCCGGATGCTCGGCCCGCTTTGAGGAAAGTTGTTCTCCTCGGCGTCCCCGTCGTTTTGGTCCGCTCGGTTCGCTAATCCGGTGAGTTTAACTCACTAAACCTCGCTTAGAGGGTTAATTATGCTTTAGGTGTGCTTAGTTTATGTTAAGTGTGATTAGGTGATTAGTTTAATTTATTTAAGTGTGGATTATATTAATGTGTTTAATTAGCTTAAAGTGAGTTTAATTTAAGGCTAAATGAAGGTTTACATTAATGTAAAGCTTGATGTGACATAAAGGAACTTACTTTTGATTTATTTAAACATTTCGAAATTATTTAATAATTTAATAATATATCATTATTCGAAATTATTAAAATATTATTATTTAATTATTTTCGGAATAAATTTAATTATTTATTAAATTCCGAAAATTTTGTCGGGACCCTAAATTCTCAGAATTTCGTGCGGTCGCTGCTGTGTACTCGGATTTTGAAATTGATGGTCGGATATTATAAATTGAAGGTGGATTGCGAAAAATATGAATATTATTATTTAATTAATTTTCGGAATAAATTTAATTATTTATTAAAAATTCGAAAATTTCGTTGGGACCTTATTTACTCAGAATTTCGTGCCGATCGCTGTTGGGCATTTAGAATTTGAATTTGATGAATGGATGTGGCGAATTGAGTGTTGATTGTAATAAATATGGATTCTTTATAAAATTCTAAGTGTGGAAATTAATGGGTGATTGGTCGTAATATGCCACCTATTAGAGGTCGCGCCCGGTGGGGCCGTGATATGCCACCTATTAGAGGTCGCGCCCGGTGGGGCCGTGATATGCCACCTATTAGAGGTCGCGCCCGATGGGGCCGTGATATGCCACCTATTAGAGGTCGCGCCCAGTGGGGCCGTGATATGCCACCTATTAGAGGTCGCGCCCAGTGGGGCCGTGATATGCCACCTATTAGAGGTCGCGCCGGTGGGGTCGTGATATGCCACCTATTAGAGGTCGCGCCCGATGGGGCCGTGATATGCCACCTATTAGAGGTCGCGCCCAGTGGGGCCGTGATATGCCACCTATTAGAGGTCGCGCCCGATGGGGCCGTGAATTGCCACCTGTTAAAGGTCGCGCCGAGTGGGGCCGTGATACCACTGATTCTAGTTTTGCCGAATAGGGCCGGGGTTGAGAGTAATGATTGATTTGCTAGAATGACATGTAATCGGCCAAGTCGATTGATCGCTGAGACGATCCAAGTGGTTGAATTGTTTGATGATGTGATTGTGCCATGGTTGTTTGGTTATCATAATTGCACGTGGTTGGTTTATATAAATTGTGCTAACCTGCGAGATAAAGGCGAGGCGAGGTAAGTCTTCGTGTGATGTGGCTAGGCCACCCGGGGCATATTTTCTTTCTAATAGGGGTTTATGGGGTTGAACTTGCTGAGACGTTGTCTCAGTGGTTATTGAATAACCATTTCAGGTCCCTGATGGACGGAGCAGCCAGATAGCTCTGGTTGGCCTTGAGGAGTTGCAGAGGTGAAGTCATGAGGATTGGAGAGCGTGTCTGACTTATAGGTCGTAGGACAGTTCTTTTTAAGAGCCGGCCTTTTGTAGACTTTTGGCTGTAGGCTTCTATCTGTAATTCTGTTGAATTATGAAATTGATATGTGGTGGTTTTGCTTCCTGCTTTTCTATCCCGTATTTTGTTGTCAGGGGATTTGTTTCGCTTCCGCATGCGTAAATAAATGAATGGGTCGGCGACGTGTCCTGGGATGTCGCATATTTGATCGACCGCTGTGGGATGTGTACGCGCTCGGGGTTCGAGGCGTGACAGTCGTAGGGGAGGAAGGATTGGAGGGGCGAGTAGGGGTGAGCATGGTCCGGGTTGGTCCGGGCCACCCCCTAACCCTAGGACCAACCCGTATAGTGTCGGTCCTCAATTTTTAGGACCGAGGACCGACCCTATTGAGCTTGGGACCAAGGACTGGATCGACCCAATGGGTTCGGTCCGGTTCTAGGTCAACCCGGGACCGATTAATAATTTTTTTCGTCTTATTTTTTATACTCCCTAAAAAAGCAAACCTACAAATTCAAATTACACATCCATCGACAATGCGGCATTGTGCAACTAAACTATAAATATCAATACATATTTAGCAAATTTAAGATGACACAATAATAGAAATTTCATACATGCTAACCGCTCATCGAGATATGGAACAAGATGGAAAGTTCTTGTAATCATCTATCTTTAATATTCATAACACCATATGCAAAAGCATTTTCCTGTATTTGATCATGTAGAGTCAACTCAACTAAAAAATGAGCTTCATATCACTTGACTAGCATTTGATCATTTAGAGTCCACTCAACCAAAAATGAGTTTTACATCACTTGACTAGCAAATCACCGTAGTAACTGCAGTACTACTCTACTCTTCAAAAACTTCTATCATTTGACACAAATTGAAAAGCAAAATGTAGTTGAAATTCATTAGTAAAATACAATTAAACCATAAAAAGTTCAAAATACTTAATATAAACCATGAATATATAACTTCACATCTTGTTAATCCACTTGAACTTCTAAACACCTGAAAACAAAACAAATGACATATAATTAATACTCAACAAAAGTTTTAAATTGAAATTACTATTAGTGCTATTGATAGAACATCTCAATATAATATAATATAACAGACATTTTACTTAAGTTTGAATATAAAAAAATTATAAATAATATAATATAATATATAGGGTGGGTCTAGGGTTGGATCGACCCAAAACTTTTAGGACCGAGAACCAACCCGCACAGTGTTGGTCATGGAATTTCAGGACCAAGGACTGACCCAATCCCCTTGGGAACCAGACCTAGACCGGGAGGGTTGGGCCGGTCCAGGGTCGGTCCAGGGTCAACCCTAGACCGCTGCTCACCCCTAGAGGCGAGTTGGTGGCAAAGGGGGGGTCGGTGAGAGGAGGAGGAGGAGGAGGACTGGGGAAAGGGCAACGGCGGCGGCGGCTACAAACATCATGGGGAGGAGGAGTAGACTAATGGTGGGGGTGTGTAATTACTTGGTTGGAGTGGAGTGAGAGTTTGGGGTCATGGGGGACTAAGAAAAAGATCACATGAAAGTGGGAAATATGGTGGAAAATACAAGTGACTTTCTTTGGAGTGGAGAAGGATTATATTGTTTTCTTGTGTATTAATATAAAATTCGAAATCATATAGAATATCAAGCGACTGCAAAATAGGTTCTAGTGAAAATTGGGTAAACTTTGAAACCGAACTGGAAAAATAGGGTGGTTCCAAAATAGGGTCCAATGCAAATAGGGTCAAGTATATGATTTAAAAAATGGAACCAATTATAATAAAGTCGGATACAGGATCCGGATATGGAACCTACCCACCCTAGACCCAATCACTCCTAATTCATAGAAAGTGAGAGCTGGGTCGAACAGGTCAAATTCAAATCGGGTCAACCCGGGTTAGCTTATTATATTATTTTTAAAAATTTTCTTTTTTAAAAATTAAAAAAATCTTAAAATAATTTATATTTTCCAACAATTTAGAAATATGTTTTAATTTTTTTTAATTAATTTTCTCCACAAATGATGGATTCTTGAAAATCCAAAATAAAAAAAAAAAAAATCAAATTTCAAGGTTTAAATAAGATTAGATATCGGAAAGACATTAGTTATTTAACTAATTTAATCAAGTTGCAATCATAGTTTCTCTAGTTGTGCGAGAGTAAAATATTTCTATTAATATTTTACTTGGGTTTTTAATCGATTCACCCTAAAATGATAAGTTAAAAATTTAAACTATAAGTCGTGAATTGAAATTTAATGGGTAGGTTAAAAATTCGAACTATAAGTCATAAATTGGTGTGTTTGGGAGAACCCGGACTAAGCTTAAGCCTAGACTTAGCACCAACCATTAATGTCCATGCCTGTGTGCAAGGGCTATGAAATGAGGTCATGATAGTGACTTGTCCTTAGTAGCCCATCAATGATCTGGTTATGAGAAAATTATCACAAACTTCTTCATTTCTTCATCGTGCATCCTACTTAAGATCTCAAACTCGGACAACTCATCAGTTGCCATAAATTTATTGTACCTCGGCGATGAGCCTAGGGATCACACGACGGGGCTTGCCAAGATCGATGACAACGAGGTGGGCCTCAATTGCCACAGTTCGCGAGGAAAGTGTGGACGATGAGCAGGGTGATTAGGAGGTTGGTTGGGTGGGCATGTGGAATCCTTTTGTGGTGTCCTTGCGGTCTATGGTGAAGAGAGATAGGGACACTGCAAGTGTAGAAGTGTAGGAGAGGAGGTGGGTTGTTGGGGGCCAAAATAAAAATAATAATAATAATAATCTTCATGAGTTCATTGTAATTTGCCCAACACAATTGTAAAATAGGGAGAAAAAAAAAAGATAAGTACATTGAAAGTTCTAAAATCTATCATGAAAATGCTATCAAGTCCTAAAACTTGTCACAAAGTATAAATAAGTTCTAAAATTTTTAAAAGTATAATCAAGTTCTAAAACTTATTAAATTTGTCTAATTTAAGTCTGTGGCAAGAGATTAGGAAAATTGTCAATTTTCAATTGAGGTCATAAACTTTTTAATTTTATCAATTACGTCTTAAATCTCTTTCACATTTTGCCAATTGAAATTCATATGGTCAATTTTGTTTGCAAATCACTAACGTAGACACTAGCCTTTCTATATGGCATGGATAGTGCTGACTCAAATATTTTTTAATAATATTTAAATTTATATTTAAATTTTAAAATTTCTTTTTATTTTCCTTTTCCTATTTATTTTATTTTATTTTCTTCTTTTTTTTTTTTTTAGAACTTTGGCCAGTGAGGGTTGACGACCCTTATTGGCCACTAAGCAAGGGTCACCAAGCCTCGCCGACCTCAAGCAAGGCCATTGTGACCACTAGCGAAGCTACCTCGTATAGGTCTTGGCAAGGTTGTCTCACCCATGGCTGTAATGGTTTGGGCGAGGGCTGTGAGCCCGCAACCTACGAGGGTCTAGTGACCCTTATCAACCATAGTAAAATTAAACAAAGAAAAGAGAAGGAAAGAAAATGGGAAAAAAAGGAAAAAAAAAATTGTAAAAAGTATTAAAATATTAATAAAAAATTGTTCGCATCAATGTTAATTGTTTCATATAAGACAATTGGCATCCACTTCAATATTTTCTAGCTAAAATTATGTAGAGAAACTCAATTAGCAAAATTAAAATATTTAGAATTGAATCGGCAAAAGATTTATTGTTGGATGCGCTAAGTACAACATGTTACATAGTGAAGAGATCCTAATTAATAGCGATTAAATGTTGAATTCCTGAGAAAGTGTGGTTTGATAATAACGTTTATCATTCTAGTGTTAGAATATTTGATTGCCTATATTATATTAAAATTAGTATTGACAAGAAAGTACATATTTAGGCTATGCATAAGATGAGCGGAGCTATCCATTTTGATATACGGAGTTAAATTCACCCGTTGTCAATAGATAAGTTACATTTGAGGAATCTCTTAGGTAGGAGTGAGTGTGGTAACATTTAGATAGATTTATTTGTTATTTAGCTTAAAGAGGATTTCTTCCGGAAACCTTTAAGGTAGTAGGTACTAGCACGATAATCGACACATATTGTGTTTTTAGCAAGATGGAGCTTATAGAACCAACAGTTGTTATAACCACTAAATTTAATATAATGCATGTTTAGTCTCTCAATAGATATGGATGCAACAAAATAGGTATGTTTTATCTATGGTGAAGGAGATTGTGTCTAAAAATCTTGCGGAATAGCTAAAGGTGCAAGTGGAGTTGATATTCTATTAAGGTCCGCAGTCGTGGTGAAATTCAAGTGTGGCTTGGATTGGGAAGATATTTGTGGTAGTTGAGCCCATGAAGGATTGTGGGAGAGTAGTAGCAGAATTTAGATTTCTAGCCTAGGTGACACCGACATACGACACGACACGATATGACACGTCGACACGTCATTTTTAAAAAATCGAGAATTTCAACACGTTGGAACACATTGTATATTAAATAAATATTTTTATTTTTAATTAATTTGATTCAAATTCATAAATAATTAATTAATTAAAAAAGAGCATACAATGAATTTACACTAATAATATTAATAAATCAATTAATTGAAAATTCGAAAGACATATTCATAATTAATGCGTATCCATGTTTGGGAACATGTTTTTAACTTTAACAAAAGTTATTGATGAAACTAATGATTAATAAGAATATAGAATCAATTTATTTAAATAAATCAATGATCTTCTACAATGATCAAAATTTATCATTATTTAAAATTCAGTACTTTTATTTTTCATAATTATTTATCTCATTTATTTATTTTTCCGTTTAAAAAAAAAAAGACCCCACTAGGATCCACCCCCACTCCCTTCTTTACCTCGTCCATTTCCCCCTACCCCCAAATTTATTTCATTTTTATTTCCCTCCCCCACCACTAGACACAGGTTGTCACTTTCCCTCCCCCAAAATTAAAAGTCACGCCATCACCCATCATATCCCCCTTTTTTTATTATTATTTTTGAGTTTCCTTATCAAAAAGTAAAAACCCTAGCCAACACCCTCCTTTTCCTCCTCCTTGTCACTCGTTGCACGACCCCCTTCCCTCTTCGCTTCCTCTCGATCCTTCTCCTCCTCCTCCTCGCCGCATGACCCACTTCCTCTCCTCTTTCTCTTGATCCTTCTCCTCCTCCTTGCCACACGACCACCTTCCTCTCCTTTTCCTCTCGATCTCTGCTTGCTCTTGATCCTCATGTACCACCTTGCCTTCGGCCCTTTCTCCCTCGCAGTTGCGGCCTCGTCGCCGATCCATCGTAGCATCAAAATGGCGACTCTCCCTCAATCTATGCTCTTTCTCTAGCCGTCTCGCGCCATCGCTCGTGGCCTCGTCTATGCTCCCTCACCCTTGCCTCCACCCTCATCTTCCGAACACGTGTGTCAAAACGTATTTTACCATGTGTCGAAAAATCTAACACACGTTGACCGCTTGTCCGATCGTGTCTGAGTATGTCAACGTGTCTAACACGCTCCAACACGTGTAGGACACGACATGGAAGCACAAGCAACGTGTCTGTGCTTCATAGTTTCTAGCAAAGTGATTGAGAGTTGGCTCAAATAATGAGTCGAGGTGAAGATTATTGAAGACAAGTCTCGATTTTGAGACGGTGAAGAAAATTCAACTTAAATAGGGAGTTTTCTAGTTAGAGTGGGTATGCTAATTTGAATAGGTTTCATTTTTTTATCCAAATTTTTTTCTATATAAGAAGTGAGTTTTTCTTTGTGAATAATATCTGCATCTTCATGAATTGCATCCTAAAACAATCCGAGTGTTGAAATCGATTAAATCTTATGATAAGATTTATGAATTCATATGTTAAATTAAGAGATTAGTTTGTAAAGAATTGTGGAACTAAACGCTATTGTATATAATGGAATTCCAAGCTACTCTTTTCCATAGAGTTCTTCATATCAACTGAACCATGTAAATCAGATATCGAATTTATTATTCTATTTTGTTTATTTTATGATTGGATTGCTTGTCTTCACAACTAACAATGTCCTAGCATTAGAAATGGACCTGCATCTGCAAACTTTATCAACTCCTCCGTGAAATGGACTAAATGAAAAGACGCTCACACTTAGACAAATTTTATGAAAATCAAAATATTGGACTCATGTCTGTCCATCGCGCACCAGCATTGCCTTAGTGAATTATGAGAATACAACATGCAAAAATGAATTTTCCGAGGAGAAAATGAATGAAGCTTTAGCAAGTCCTCCTTTCATGCTAGACTTCAAATAATTATTAGAGTGGACAATACATGAAAATTTATAACTTGTTGCGTTGACAATGGAAATGAATATCATTAAAATGCGCAAAAGATCAAACTTCATTGTTGAATGTTTTATTTTTATTTGTAATTTAATATGATATCATTGATTTTGTCTCTCAAAATCTTTGAAGAAATTGACTCATTATGCAAGTTCCTTTGGACTTTCACACTCGATATCTACTAAAAATATACTTAACTTGCTAAGATCTCAAAACCGTCATGCTTAATTAACATTGTCACTGTGCTCGAATACGACTAGACACCTAATAATTTGGAAAAAAAAAAAAAAAAGAAAGAAAAATCTTCAAAAGATTGCTTTATTTTTATAACCCAATATCAAGTTTGAAATCTCCCATAGCAGGTTGAGTCAAGCAAAGGATGATCTTGAAGTAACAGCCTCCATTTACGTCTCTGTCCAGTCAAGCCGCCAAAGTCGACGGACCGAAATGGAATGAAATAAAATAAATGAGGAGGTGTTACAATTTCAAATTTCTAAACAATACGAAAACCGAGATTCCACACAATAAAGTGGCTATAAAATGGGCACTTCGATTCCGTATTCCCCAATAAGAATTCTTCCTTTTGGCCCCTTCAACCTTGGGAATAAGCCAATTAGCCATGGATTTTCTGGGTTTCTTGTTGAGCATTGTGGTTTTGTTTCTTTCCTCAATTCTTACGAAATTGCTTCACAAGCTATGGTGGGAACCCATCCGAGTTCAAAGGGCAATGGCTTCACAAGGCATCAGAGGTCCTCCCTACAAGTTCATCCATGGCTGCACCAAGGAAATATCCAAGTTGAAGAAGGATGTCGTGATGAAGACGAACGAGCCCATGACGAATGTCTCTCATGAGATTTTACCCATCGTTGAGCCTCACATTTACAAGTGGAATAAAATATATGGTAACACAGGTCCTACTTTTATAATATCTAACTAATCTATTGATAAATATATAACATAGAATTAACATACACTTGGTCATAAGTCGTGTAGGTCGATCTAGCGTAACTTTATTGCATTTAAATTTTTTTATATTCAAGCTCTTGCTAAAACCATGCCTCCATACGGTGTGTAGGGGGAATTTACCTGCATTGGTATGGTCCTCAAGCTTTCCTATTTATCTCAGACACTGAGCTAGTGAAAGAGGTACTTAGCAACAGAGATAAAACATATGTAAAGCCAGAATTCCCAGAGGGCATCAAGAAGATTCTAGGTGACGGGCTTGTGGCGACCGAAGGCAAAAAATGGGCGAGGCAACGTAGGTTGGCGCATCTCGCCTTCCATGGGGAAAGCTTAAAGGTAATTTTCTATCCTATCATCCGGCATGAACTTGGGTTTCCAGTCAATCTGGGTTAGATACTTCATGATTTTATGACGTGCCAAATGACAGACATAAGAGGAAAACTTGTTACATCGTGTTGATACATGAGTTAACCATATGCTGTCTTGTGATATATGCATAACAAGATTTGAGTTAGAACATACATGAGAACAGTTGCTGCAGTATCCTCAATTGTAAATATGCAGGGCATGATTCCAGCAATGGTGGATAGTGTTCACACGCTGCTCAAGAGATGGCAGAAGTTAGAAGCCAAAGAGGTCGAGCTGTTCAAAGAGTTCGCGACGATCACATCGGATGTGATCTCCAGGACAGCATTCGGAAGCAGCTACATGGAAGGGAGAAAGATTTTCCAAATTTGCAGCGAGTTGACTATTGTTGTATCCAGAAATCTTTTCAAGTTAAGACTTCCCGGAATTAGGTAAAAACTTCTTGTTTCTTGCGAATATTGTATTTCGAACAGAACTGTTTCTCACTCAAAAAATATTTCATGACAAATTGTTTTCATTAGAAAGGGCAATAGCTTTTCAAGATGACAATGATTTTTTGAAAATTGTTTGCATTCAAAATGAGATATAGTTTGGCCATAATACGCTTCCTCTGTCATGCATCAATTGTGACAATATTTCAGCTATCGATGAGATTTATGATTTTATATACTCTCTAATAGAGCTTCAGTGCTAATTTCAGGTTGGTTCAAAAGTCGAATAATGAGTTCTTGTGTTTTTCTATTATTCTGTAGAAAGATATGGAAAACGAGTGATGATATGCGGTGTTGGGGATAATCGAGAAGCGAAAAGAGAATGTGAAGACGGGAGAAATGGATGACTATGGGAACGACTTCTTAGGGTCTCTTCTGAAGGCCTATCATGATCCAGACAAGAGCAAGAGAATCACGATTGATGATCTCGTGGACGAGTGCAAGACATTCTATTTCGCGGGACAGGAATCCACGAATTCCACCCTCACTTGGACGCTCTTCCTCCTTGCAATTCACAAGGATTGGCAAGAGGAGGCGAGAAAAGAGGTGACCGATGTATTTGGCTATGAAGATCCCAACCATGAAGGAATCATGAAACTCAAAACGGTATGCCTATGTGGTTTGCTTTCTTCATGCTTTGTTCATCGTTCACGCACCCTCATCTTTCGAATCTTTTCCAGGTAGGGATGATCTTTAACGAATCGCTTCGGCTATATCCTCCGGCCACCGGCATCATTAGAAAAGTCAAAAGACAGGTCACATTGGGAAATCTCGTTCTTCCTTCAGGCATCGCCCTCCACATACCGATCCTAACGATTCACCACGACCCTCGAATTTGGGGCAACGACTCTCATCTCTTCAAGCCGGAGAGATTCGCAGAAGGGATCACCGAAGCTACGAAGAACGATGCCGCCGCATTCCTCCCATTCGGGTTGGGACCGCGGACTTGCGTGGGCTTGAATTTCACGATGACCGAGGCAAAAATCACCCTCGCGATGATTCTGCAGCGCTACAGCTTCACTCTCTCCCCGGACTACGTCCACTTGCCTACCCAGATCCTCACGATTCGCCCTCAACATGGACTCAAAGTGATTCTTCATCCCCTCTAGGGCGATCATGTGCGTGCTCAATTAGATTAAAGAGAAGTAATTAATGTTCAATAATGCAAGATTATCCAGCTTGTAAAGTTGTTAACTAGCTTGCCTCGTTCTACTAGCTTGGCAATATAATAATGATCACTTCTCTTTGTTGGGTTATCCCACATCGTTTGTGAAATAGAAAGGTGATCAGTTTATAAGTATGAGAAAAAGTTTTGCATTTTAAACTAGCTTTTAGAGAAAAAGAAGCCCAAGACCTAGACCCAACTAACAAACCTCAATCTCATCGGGAAGTTTCATCATGCCCAATTTGTTTCTCAAGGTTTGTTGTGGCATCGACTTTCTCAAGTAGCATTTATCATTGGTGTTGACTTTTTCAAGTAGAAAGAGTTTCTCTTCTAATTTTTCTCGAATCCAATAATACTTCACATCAATATGCTTCAATCTTGAATACAACATCAAATTTTCACCGGGATAAATAGCACTCATGCTATCACAATACATAAGAAACTTCCTTTGTTTTAAGTCCAGCTCTTAATGGAATTTCTTTTCCACGGAGTTCCTTACCTCTATTTGCGATAGCAATACACACAGCTTCAATTGTTGATAAAATAACATATTTTTGCAATATTGATTGCCACAGACTACTCCCCTTTAAGTACAACCCTTGTTGAAATTTCTTACTCATAGGAGTTCCTTACCTCTGTTGGTAGTAGCAATACACTCAGCGTCGGTTGTTGATAAAGTAAGCGACAAATTTTTCTCACTCTTATCGATCCTACTCCGCACTAGGAATAAATAAAGTTGAAAACCTAAGGGAGATTGATTGGGGGAAGAGTTGCTGTAACGTTTAGCAACAATTGGTGCAGTCTTTCTTTCTCTAACTGCAATGAATGATCAAATCTGTTTAGGCCAAATTATATATTGTATTGCCTATTTCCATCACCCACGTACCTGACAGCTATGATTATCTTCAACTGCTTTGATTTTCTGACTGGCCGTGTAGCAGCTTCATTCACAATGGTAGTAGACTCTTAAGAACGGGCATTTAGGCTAATTTTCCGTCTCTGATGCATGTTCTAGTAAACCATGATCTGCTTGGAATGCTCCAACACCCTCATCATGCCAAGGTCTGTTTCTTTTATTATAACCGTACTTCATCTCCATTTTCAGCGTCTTTTGATTTTACCCAAGCAAAGGAACCCCAACTTTCACAGGTCACGCCAAAATTCTGTAAACAGTATGCCCAAGTTGGGGATGTTATCAACAAAGCTCTTCTTGAATACAAGGAAGAAGTGACGAGCGGCTTGTTTCCTGGTCCTGCCCATAGCCCCCATGCAATTAGTCCTGCTGATGTCAATGGATTCCTTAAAGAGTTACAGAATCTGAGGTTGGAGAAGGCAGCATCAGCAGCTGCTGCTGTAGTTGAAAAGAGTCATAAATCTAAATCTAGCGATGGAGAGAATGCCACAAAATAAATGAATGGTGCCTTTTCTTGCTCTGCATCTTCATAATAGGGACAAAGATTCTGCAAAGTTGGACTTCTATCAGTTTCAAATGTTGTTTCAGGTGCCTGCACTTTAGGAGGACAAAAAAAAGTAGTTCACGCATCAACAGTCATTAGAACTGAAGAAATAACCCAAATCTTCTCGGAGTGGTTCATTTTTCCGTTCTTCTTCCCTTTTTTTTCTTTTTAACTCCATTTGGAATGTCATCTGGCGAATAATTACTCCACCATTCTGGTCCAAAAAAAGACTCCAGTGACTACTATATTGTGATAAGCCATTGGTTGATGACCTCTGTTGTTGCCAGGAAGATGACTGATCCGGCCATAACCCCAAGCACAGTCCGACAAGGTGGGATAGCCCGGGAACCAGCCGTTGGATGAGCCTCCTACGTCTAAAACGGTACATTCCTAATTTGCATTCAAGGAAGCGCGCGTGTGTGTGGGTTGTGAGGCCATAACCCCAAGCACAGTCCGACAAGGTGGGATAGCCCAGGAACCAGCTGTTGGATGAGCCTCATACGTCCAAAACACTACATTCCTAATTTGCATTTAAGTATCGTTTTCAGGGGGATTGAGAGAATGTCTACCTATGGCTTCTTTCTTCTTTTCTATATATAACCCTTAAGGCTTGAGCAGGCCAATTTGAGGGGCCGGTCCGTCACCAGTCTTCATGTAGCCGCTAAGCCCAGTTCAGTGGCCTTGGACCAGCTATGTCCCACCTTTGAGACAAACAAGGGAAGAATCTTATCTACAAGCCAGACGCAGTTGATTCTTCAGGTTTCATGGAATTGACTGAATATAGTAAGCAACCCTTTGGGCAATGACTAAGGGCCTATTTGGTAACTGTTAAAGCTCATAAAACAACAATCAAAATAGAAAAATTTATGTTGTTTGAGAGAGTGAAAAGATAAAAATAAAAAATAAAAAAACAGAACATAGCACTTCATACGTCTTGTGCTAAGGAAAAAATTGTCGAATACCACAAGTAAATACAAAGCAAAAACTGCTCACATATGTGCAATACATAACTGCACACAAACGTGCTATTAACTTCCTAGAAAATAGCAAAAACACTAACTGCATGACTAAATGAACTTGACTGTTTAAAAAAAAAAAAAACAGAGGAAAACAAAGGAAAAAACATGACAGAAAATAGCAGAACTGAGACAATTCCAACAAACTCCTCCTTGGATCAGTTGCTGCTGCAGATTCCTATTTTCTCTCTTAACAGCTCAAATCTTCCAGCCTGAAATGGTTTTGTGAACATATCTGCAAGCTGATCTTTAGATCTGCAATAGACCAACTTAACTTCGCCACTTTATTGCACCTTACGCAGAAAGAAAAATTTGACTTTGAAATGCTTGGTTTTGCCATGGAAAACTGGATTCTAAGATATTGCTAAAGCAGCCTGATTATCCACATTAACTTCAATGCAATCACTAGAATTCAACCACATATCCTTCATTATATTTTTCAGCCACAAAGCTTGATTTGCAGCTGTAGTAGCTGCTATAAACTCAGCCTCTGTTATGGACTGAGCTACAATCTCTTGATTTTTAGAACACTAGGAGAAACAAGTAGAACCAAGACTAAAACAATACCCAGACGTACTTTTCATGTCATCCACTGAACCAGTCCAGTTACTATCAAAAAATCCTTGTAAATTAAACTTCTAACATTTCTTAAACTTCACACCAAATAACAATGTTCCTTTGAGATATCTCAAGACCTTTTTTGCTGCAATCAAATGTAACTAACTAGGCCTACTCATAAACCTAGATAAAACACTCACAGCAAATAGAATATCTGGTCTTGTTACTATAAGATACATGAGACACTCAATCAAACTTCTATACATAGAAGCATCTACTGCATTTGTTCCATCATTCTTCTGCAACTTCTCTTTAGTAGCCATAGGAGTGCTTACACTTCAATAATCTTACATCTGAAACTTCTTTATAATTTCCTTCATGTATTTTTTCTAACAAATGAAGATCTCATATGAAGCCTATTTGACTTCTAAACCCAAAAAATAAGCCATCTTTCCCAAGTCTGACATCTCAAGACCTGTAAATAGATCTTGCTTCACCTTCTCTATCAATTCCATATCATTCCCTATCACTAATAGATCATCTACATAAAGTGACAGAATTACAACATTGTGATTCACCTTATTGATATAAAGAGTAAACTCACTTAAGCTTTTTCCAAAGCCAAAATCATGCAAATATCGATTTATCTTCCCACACCAAGCTCTTGGAGCCTGCTTCAGTCCATATAAAGCTTTCCTCAACTTGTATACACTCTCTTCTTGGCCTTTGATACTGAAGCCTTCAGGTTGTTCAACAAAAATCTCCTCCTCAAGCTCTCCATTCAAGAATGCAGACTTGACATCTAACTGAAATATAGGCCACCCCTTCTCTGCTGCAATAACTAACAGTAGCCATATTTGTGCATAGCCTTTCACCACCAGTCTAGCTTTGTGTTTATTGACAGAACCATCAGGATTAAGTTTTGTTTTAAACACCCACTTAACCTCAATCACATTCTTATCAGATGGTCTGTCAACAAGCTCCCATGTGTGGTTTTTCTGGATCATTGCAATCTCCTCCTGCATTGCTGCAATCCACCTCTAATCCTCCTTAGCTTCCACAAAGTTAGATGGTTCGAGCATTGCCATATTGCTTCTTTCATAGATTTCAACAAGTGACCTTGTGCATCTCACTGGTAAATCATCCATACTATCTTCCAATCCATCTATAACTTCATCAACCTCTACATCTGTTGCAGAACTGCTGCTGTTCTGCACTCTTTCCTTCCATCCAATTCCACTCATCTTCCTCTAGAAAAACAACATATCTGCTTACAATCACATTCCCTATCATAGGGTGAAAAATTCTATAAACCTTTGATTGGAGATTGTACCCAATGAAGATTCCAAGCTCTGCTTTCTTCACCAGCTTGTCCCTCTTGACTTTAAGAACATGAATGTAATACAAACACCCAAAAACCTTCAAATTTTTCACAAAAGGTTTAACACCATACCAGACTTTAAAAGGTGTTGACCTCTCTAAGGCCTTTATGGGCAATCTGTTCAACAGGAACACTGTAGTATTAGCTGCTTCAGCCCAAAACTTCTTAGGTAACTTTTTCTCCCGCATCATACATCTAGCCATCTCCATAATGCTTCTGTTTTTCCTCTCACTGACCCTATTCTGTTGAGGTGAATAGGGAGTAGTGAACTGTTGCACAATTCCTGCTTGCTTACAATTCAACTTAAACTTGTGAACAGTATACTCAGAACCATTATCAAACCTGAGCATTTTAATTTTCTCCCCACTCTGATTCTCAACCAAGGCTTTAAACTTCACAAACACATCAGCAACTTCAGACTTGGCTTGCAGAAAATAAATCCAACTCATCCTAGTCATATCATCAGTGAAGGTAATGAAATACCTGCTACCATTGAGAGAATATTCAAACATAGGTCCACATAGATCTGTGTGGACTAATTGCAGCTTCTCACATGCTCTCCAACCTCCTCATTTGAAAGGAAATCAGGCTTGCTTGCCAAGAAGACAAGTTCTGCACTATGGAAATTCCTCCTCCAAACTTGGCAAGTCATCTGCCAAGCTATTTCTCTACATAAACGACATGCTCTTCTTGTGAACATGCCCAAGTCTTTTATGTCATAGCTCTACATTTTCTTCTTTGCACTTTAAAGCCATGTGCTGCATCTCTTGTGGCTTAAACATAAAACTCTTGTCCTCATTAGGATTCTTAGCACTTCTTTGATATCTGCATAATTAATAAGACATTCCTTCCCTTCGAACTTCACTTTATAGCCCTTCTCAACTAATTAACCAACACTTAACAGATTCTGGTCAATGTTTGGCACAAAAAGAACATCACCGATCAGCTTCAACTCCCGATTTCCTTCAATAGCCACTGTACCCTTCTCTTGCACTTCGATATACATGCATTTGCCAATTCGACGACTGGACTTGATTGACTTGTCTAGACTCCTAAATAGCTTTGAATTGCCAGTCATATGATTGGTACAGCCACTATCCACCAGCCATGCATCATTCCCAACAGAAGATTCAGAAAAAAAAAAAAAGAAAAAAAAGCTACAAACAAGTGCTCTTCCTCAATTTCATTCACTGCTACAAAAGATTCAGAAAAAGAAGCTACAAACAAGTGCTCTTCCTCAGTTTCATTCACTGCTACCTGTGCTTTTCTTGCTTGCTGGTAATTTTTTTCTTTGCAGATGGCTTCCATGTGACCCAACTTATGACATCTTCTGCATCTAGCATCAGACTTTCTCCAACATTTAAAAAACTGATTATTAGTTCCACCACAGTATTGACAAGGCTTTTTGTTCTTCTTCCATTTGCTAGATCCACCAAAATTTCCTTCTTTTGCTACAAACTTGGAGTCACCAGCATTTTCTCTGGACTGAATTCATTTCTTCCCTTTGCCTCCATCATTTGACTTCACTTTAGCTTGCAGCACACCCTCTACAAACTCTTCTCTTCTCATCAGTCTTCTGTGCTCCTGTGCTTGCAGAGCATTTAACAATTCCGCAAGCTTTATATCAGCTAAGTCTCTTGTATTTTCCAGAGAAGTTATGGTGGCTTCGAACTTCTCTAGAAGAGACACTAGAATCTTCTTAATGGCCTTTCATCCTTCAAGTCAGTCCCTAAAACTCTAATTTTTTCAACTATCCCAACCAACCTATCAAAGTACTCCTTCATTGACTCTGAATCCTTCATCTGCTGTCTCTCAACTCCCTCAAGAGATTCAGCACCTTCATGCTCCTTATCTTCTCATCTCCCTTGTATTCATCCTTCAAGAAATCCCATATTGCCTTTGAAGAATCACATCTCATGATCCTTGTGAAAATAAGGGGTGAGATAACAGCATACAGGCAAGACTTTGCCTTGGCCTTCCTTGTGATTCTCTCTTTATGGTACTTTATCTGATTCAAGGTCAGATTGTTTGGAAGTGGAGCAACCTCATAATCATTCTCCACAGCCTCCCATAAATCATGACCCTCCAAGAATGCCGTCATCTTGACGGCCCAAGCCTGATAATTTTCCCCAGTAAAGACTGGAGTAGCCATTGCAGAGAATTCACTCAATCCTGCCTCCATCAGCTTTTTCTTTGCAGATTGGAAGCAATCTTCACTCACTTACCCTCACTTCACAGTCCCTTAAGATCTCACAAACGCTCTGATACCAATGTTAAAGCTCATAAAACAACAATCAAAACAGAAAAATTTATGTTGTTTGAGAGAGAGAAAAGATAGAAAAAAAAAATAGAGCATAGCACTTCATACGTCTTATGCTAAGGAAAAAACTGTTGAGTACCACAAGTAAATACAAAGCAAAAACTGCTTATATACATGCAACACATAACTACACACAAACATGCTATTAACTTCCTAGAAAATAGAAAAAACACTAATTGCATAACTAAATAAACTTGATTGTTTAAAAAAAAAAAAAAAAAAAAAAAGAGGAAAACAAAGGAAAAAACACGACAGAAAATAGCAGCATTGAGACAATTCCAACAAAAGAACTAGTCAAATAGTGTTAATTTCTATTATTTTGTTCTCATAAGTAGATTTGGAACAGAAATGCGTTTGGTAAAATTTTTGTTTTCAGAAACAAATTTTTATTTTTTTGTTCCAAAAGTAGATTTGGAATAGAATCAAGAATAATAAAAAAAAAAATTGATTCTTATTTCCGGGAACAATTCTAGAATCAAGCCCCTATTTTCTATTTTTATTTTATTTTTTCTTGTTTTTCTTCCATTTTCTTCTTCTTCATCTACCGCCACTACCGCAATTGGCATCCACCATCAACTACTGCCACCGATCGCCAACAATCGATCCAGCGAGCTCACCGGAGGCAAGCCTAGCCACTAGCGAGGCTGGACCTTGCCAGACTAGGCTCGGCTCAGCGGGCCTCCCCCAACCACCAATGAGGATCGACCGAGGTCATCGGCCCTTGTCCAGCCCGGTTGCCGGCTTGCCTACCGGCGATCGGCCACTTGAAGAAGAAGAATAGGAGAAAGAAAGGGAAAAAGAAAAGAAGAAAAAAGAAAAAAAAAAAGGAAAAAGGTAGAAGAAAAAAAAGGAAAAAAGGAAAAAGGTAATAAAATTATTTAAAAATTACAAGAGAATGATTTGGAGTATAAATTTTGAACACGGTACCAAATGCAATTATATTCCGGGAATTAAAATTTTGGACAGTTATCAAGCGGCTTAAAATACTTAGAAATTGTTCTCAAAAACATAATGAAAAAGAATTATTTCTGATCAAAAATTATTCCCGGGAACAAAAGCGTTACCAAACGCACCCTAAAAGACCTTTGGTTTTGCTTCTTGGTTGTTCTTTGGTATAATGAAATGTTGGGCTAGATTGATATTCATCTCGTTTGATGCTAGTAACTGGGTAAAGAAAAGGCGGGACCATTTAGTTCCGACTCTCTCGTAATAAACAATTAGATTTTCTGTGGGAGATCTCCATCTGTTTATTGTCAGTTCATCCATCACTCAAATCAAAAGCTTGTGCTGACTATTGGATAATCACAGCATAAAGTGGAACCAAATCCTGCATGCTGTGACCTGTGCAAATTGCGCCAACTGATTGGGGTGCACGAAAACAAGATACTGTGAAATTACTAAGAGCAAACGGCCTTTTTCACATTTTATTTCCATTTCTTTTTATGATGGAAAAGTCGATCCAAATTTGATTTTAACCCAGTTTTGCTTCAATTAATTGTTTTCTTGATCTTTTTTCTATTTATTTATCCAAGTCATGATTTGCTCTGTTGTTTCGGTGGACACAGATGGAGGAATTGCCGACCGTGAAAAGGGGAGATCGGACTTTTTTACATGCGTGTTGATATCGCTCATCATTGTTGGAATATGCATCATTTCGTGGCAGTCCATGAACGAAAGGCTATGTTCTTTTTCCCCCAATTGCTCCTGAGTTTGACTAGCTATTATACCATTTTTTTTATTCAACTTCTTTTTCTTCTTCTTTTTTACATCTTTACTATTATATTCTTCTTTAGGAGTACCTTACTCTAGGCTTGGACATCCTGCAGGTTCTTTAATATGGATCTCTTACACCCTGAATAAGACATTTAAAGCCAAGGTCCTATCTATGTATATATGATAACACATTGCATGCTTGATAGCATCTTGATTCTTTTCTTTCGGCTAGTTTGATGAGCATCTTAGTTTTTGTTTTTTTACCCAAGAGGTACAAATGGGTCTGGATGTTCTGCATTCGCTTGCATTAGTTTACTGAGGAGAACAGCGAATTTGTTTGCACTAGATATTCCCTGTTCATTTAGAAAGCGTTCTGTTCTCTCCTACTCGGAAAAGGAACAAAGCAAAAGTCACATCAACTTCCACATTATGTTCTATAATATTCCTCTGCGTGCACACTTCCGTCACTCCTCTTGATCTCCAAGGTCACACAAGTTCTGGTCAACTTAAGAGACCGTAAGATGATTTCTTCCCGTGTTTGTCAGCTTCTGCACTACTTTTGCTAGACTAGGGTTTCAGCTTCAACTTCGCGTCTTGTTCAGCTTCAATTTTTATTATTTTTAATTTAATTTATGTTTATCTCAAAAATCAAATTTAGGGGTAAAACAAAGTGGTTTTGGACTTATCTAGCTGTGTCAGTACCACATGGATAATTTTTTTTTAAATAAAAAATCTCATCAAAAAAAGCTACATTAGTAGTTTGACAGGAAATTATCGATGTTAGCACTTAAATATTCATTTCTTCTTTAATTTTGATATTTAAGTGTACTTTTTGAAAGTTTTAGCACTTAAGTATCCATTCATGCCAAGTTTTGGTACTTGGGTAACTGGCACTCAAAAATTGAGTGTCACATTAGAGTACGCATGCTTTGTACATCATCATATTAGAATGGTTCCATGAATCCGTCCATCTTGCTAGAATAATGTTTTTAATTGTTGTTAGGATTAGGACATTTAGATAAATGATGTTTTATGTCATGTTAAGCATGATTTTCATTAGATAAATGAAAACCCTAAAAATATTTAGTGAATTGCTTGTTAATTATAAATCATATTTGGGTTGTTAATGTGAAAATCTAACTAACATTGCAGATGCTTTCATTGCTCTGAGGTAAGCATTTCCTTGTGGAGAAGTTAAAGGTGCAGATGGAGTTGGTGTTATGATGAGATCCACAGTGTGGCGAAATTCAAGTGCAACTTAGACTAGAAAGATGTTTGTGGCAATTGAGCCCATGAAAAGTTATGGGAGAGTGATGGTGAAGTTTGGATTTCTAGCAAAGTGATTTAGAGTTGTCTCGAATATCGAGCCAAGGTGAAGATTGTTGAAGATATTCTCGAGTTTGAGACGGTGAAGGAAACTTGACTCAAATAGGGAGTCTCCTTGTTTAAGTGAGTATCCTAATTTGAATAAATTTCCTAATTTTTATCCAAATATTTCTATAAAAGTGAGTTTTTTTTTTTTTTTTTTTTCTTTTTTGCGAAGAGTATCTAAAATGCGACTTCTTCGTGAATTACTCCCTATAACAATATGAGAGTGTTGAAGTTGATTAAATCTTGCAATAAGATTTGTGAATTTGTTTGTGAGATTAAGAGATCAATTCGTGAGAAATTGCGGAGCTAAACACCATGTGAGTTATTGAGTATAATTGGGAACTAAGAAGCACTCAAAATGTTTAAGCAATTCGAGTGTTGTTGTAATATGTGTTGTGTCGTTAGATTTATAATGGTGTCTTGAGCTATTCTTCCTATGGACGTACATCATATCGACCGAACAACATAACTCAGGTATCTTATGCATAGTCTTGCTCTGTTTATTTAATGTCAATCGCTTGTTTTCACAATTGATAATGTTATAGCTTTAAAAAATGGACTTGTACATGCAAACTTTATCAATTCTCCCGTGAAATGGACTAAATGAAAGGACACTCAAACAAAATTTCAATATTAGGCACATGTCCGAACATCTCGCACCAGCACTGCCCATGTGAATTATTGGAATACAACATGCAAAAATGCAATTTTCGAGGAGAAAAAGAATGGAGCTTTGGCGAGTCCTCCTTTTGTGCTGGATCTTCGAATAATGAATGGAGTTGACAATATATGAAAATTTATACCTTGTAGCGTTGATAATGGAAACCAATTTCATAAAAATGTGCAAAAGATCTAACTTCACTATTGAAGCTTTTATGTTTATGAGATAAGTGTATTGGAAGTCCTAAAACTTGTTAACAAAGTGTAATTTAGTCCTAAAACTTTTCAAAAATACAAATACGGTCTAAAACTTATTGCGAAAGTGCAATCGAGTCCTAAAACTTTCAAAATGTGCAATTAAGTCTTAAAACTTGTCAAAGTAACCAAATCAAATCGTTTCGTTAATAGCACTTTTTGAAAATTTTAGAACTCGATCGCATCTACGTGACAAGTTTTAGGATTCAATTATATTTTTTGAATTTTTTAAAACTTCATTACATTTTCGTGATAAATTTTACGACTTCTAGTGCGCTTATTCCCATTTTTATTAGTAGGGTAATACGATTTCATCGATTTTGCCGCAAAATCTTTGAAGAAACTAGTTCATTACGCAAGTACTGTTGTACTTTCACACTTTTATATCTGCTAAAAATATACTTAAGTTGCTAAGATCTCGGAACTATCACGTTTAACTAACATTGTTATGATGCTCGAAAAAGCCTAACCACCTAGTACTTGGAAAAAAAGAAAAAAACCTTCAAATGTATACTTTACTTTTCCATCCCAATATTAAATTTGAATTCTCCCAATGGGGTGGCAGGTTGAGTCAACCAGAGGATGATCTTGGAGTAACCACCTCCATTACGTCTCTCTCCGGTCAAGCCACCAAAGTCAACGGACCGAAATGAAATGAAATAAAATAAATGGGGAGGTGTTGCAATTTCAAATTTTAAACAAATACGATAACCAAGGTTTCACGCAATAAAGTGGCTATAAAATGGGCACTTCGATTTCGTATCCACCAAAAAGAATTTTTTCTTTTCGGCCTCTCAACTTTGGAAATAAGCCCAATTAACCATGGATTTGTTGGGTTTCTTGTTGAGCATTTTGGTTTTGTTTCTCTCCTCAATTCTTACCAAATTGCTCCAAAAGCTATGGTGGAGACCGATTCGAGTACAGAGGGCAATGGCTTCACAAGGGATCAAAGGCCCTCCCTGCAAGTTCATCCATGGCTGCACCAAGGAAATATCCAAGTTGAAGAAGGATGTTATGATGAAGATGAAAGAGCCCATGACGAATGTTTCTCATGAGATTTTACCCATCGTTGAGCCTCACATTCACAAGGGAATAAACTATATGGTAATTTAGGTCCTACTTTTATAATATCTAGCTCATCTATTGATGAATATATAATATAGAATTAACATACACTTGGTCATAAGTCATGTAGGGCCATCTAGAGTAACTTCATTGTATTTCAATTGTTTTATATGTAGAAAATTTATTCACATTACAGTTAATCAATCAAGTAAATAACGGATCCATATATGATTGTAAAACACCAATCAATAAATACAACGGAATTAAAGCATACCTGTTTGAGCCATTGCTTCACTTATAAAAAAGTAGATCACTCTGATAATTAGGAATATATTAGAATGCCAGATCTTCCTCTCTATGACCTATTTCGATATAACAGCTTTCAATGGGATTAAAGCAACTGATAGGTATAACCTATCCTTTTATAGCTAAAGAGGAGACTTAGTAATCCCTAATCAGCAGCGTGTCAATTGGGCCCTTCCCATTACGGGCTTCAGTTAAACACAATTGCCTACACTTTGCTGCTCAACTAAGCCCGTTATCAATAAATGCCAATACCCAATTCAATCATATCACTTTAGGGTTCAACAAATATTGGAATATCTATTAACCCGATTATTTAAAATAGAAAATCAATTAATTAATGTAAGCCCATATTATAGGAAATTTCCAACATTATATTCAAGCTTTTGCTAACACTATGCCTTCAAACGGTACGTAGGGGGGATTTACCTACATTGGTATGGTCCTCAAGCTTTCCTATTTATCTCAGACGCCGAGCTAGTCAAAGAAGTACTTAACAACAAAGATAAAACCTATGTTAAGCTAGAATTTCCAGGAGACATCAAGAAGATTTTAGGTGACGGGCTTGTGGCGACCGAAGGCAAAAAATGGGCAAGGCAACGTAGGTTGGCGCATCTTGCTTTCCATGGCGAAAGCTCGAAGGTAGTTTTCTATCGTGCTCCTCATAAGTCCCGCCATACAGTACGAACTTGGGTTTCCTATCAATCTGGATTAGATACATCGTGTTTTTATAAAACGCCAAATGTTAGACATAAGACGAAAGCTTGTTACGTTGTACCGATACACAAGTTTTTGTGATATATGCATAGCAAGAATTGAGTATGTATGTTCTAAGCCATGCAAAGATTAGAACATGCATGAGAACTGTTGCTACAGTACCCTAAATCGTGAATATGCAGGGCATGATTCCAGCAATGGTAGACAGTGTACACCCGCCGCTTGATAGATGGCAGAAGTTAGAAGCCAAAGAGGTCGAGCTGTTTGAAGAGTTCGCGATGATCACGTCAGATGTGATTTCCAGGACAACATTCGAAGCAGCACATAGAAGGAGAGAGATTTTCCAAATGTTGAGTGAGCTGACTATTGTTGTATCCAGAAATCTTTTCAAATTAAGACTTCCCGGAATTAGGTAGAACTTCTTGTTTCTTGTGAATGTTATACTTCAATAAAACTCTTTTTCACTTGAAAAATATTTGATGACAAATTGTTTCCATTATGAAGGACAATAACTTTTCAAGATGACAATGCTTTTTCCAAAAAAAATTGCATTCAAAATGAGATATAGTTTAGCCATAATATGCTTCCTCTTTGTCATGCATCAATGGTGATCTAAGAAGCACTGATACTCTTCGAGAACCTTCATGTCATGTCCAACACTCCAACGCCTGTCTGACACGTGGTCAACAAGTGTCGAAAAATCCGACACATTATCAACTTTCCTTGACACACGAGTCCGGAATTCCAACACGTGATTCTCACACCTAGGACGAGTGTCGTTGCCACTACTACCGTCGGAGGGGGCCAACAACCTCGCCAGCCCTAGGTGGTGGAGGGGGGAGGCCCTCGTTGGCCCAAGCAAGGGCCGTCAAGGCTCACCCAGATTTGGGTGAGACTCGCCCAAGGCCCGAGCAAGGCTCTGCCCAAATCTGGGCAACACTGCGCCCTCGCTTGGGCCTAGCGAGGGTCGCCAAGGCTTGCCCAGGACTGGGGAGGCTTGCCAGCCACAAGCGAGGGCCGAGTTGCCCAGATATGGGTGAGCCTTGCCAGCCCCCATTGAGGCGTCCCCCAGATCTAGGTGAGCCTCGTCCGAGCCTCGCCTAGGCCAATAAGGGTCGCCCCTCCCTAGTTGTGGGCTGTCCCCCACCGCTACTAGGTCATCGACCTCCTCCGACGATGGCAGTGACGACAGCGGCGGCCTACCTAGCCAAGCAAGCCACGAACCTGCCTCTTTTTTTTCCCCATTTTTTAGAACTATTTTAGCTTTTTTAAAAGTTTCTTTTACTATTCTTTAAATAAGATTTAAAGACAAAAGTAAAAAAAAAATGCCATAGGATAAATAAATTAATTTAAAAATGCTACCTCAGAATTTTCCATTAAACAAATTGATGGTGTTAACAAAAGGACTCGATTGCACAAATTTGATAAGTTTTAGGATTCAATTATATTTTCACAACAAATTTTAAGACTTGTAGCACACATATCCCTAAATTTAATAGTGGAACGTGGATTTTTTTTTCCCCTTCAAGTTTTATGGATTATTGCAATGAAATGTAGTTGAATTTGCCAAATTAAAATAATGAATGATATTGACAAATATTGGATTAATGTTTTTAGTGTAAATTAATTCTATACTCTTATTATTATTATTTATTTATTTGTGCATTTATATATAAAAATATATTAAATATATTTGACATATAACGTGTCGGAACTTATCGAAATTCTCTATTTTTTTAGAATGATGTATCGGCGTATCATGTCGTGTCATGTGTTGTGTGTTTATGTCAATGCTACATAAATGGTGACTACTGTTTTAGCTATTGACCCAATTTATTATTATATACTCTCTAACAGAACTTCAATGCTAATTTTGGTTTGGTTCAAAAGTTGAATCGTGTTTTTCTTTTTTAACCTTATTCTATAGAAAGATATGGAAAACGAGCGATGATATCAAGTCCGAGAGACTTGAGAATGCGATATGCGATGCGTTGTTAGGAATAATCGAGAAGCAAGAAAAGAAGGTAAACGTGGGAGAAATGGATGACTACGGGAATGACTACTTAGGGTCTCTTCTAAAGGCCTATCATGATCCAAACAAAAGCAAGAGAATCACGATTGATGATCCTATGGACGAGTGCAGGACGTTCTATTTCGCGGGACAAGAAACGACGACGTCCATCCTCACTTGGACGCTCTTCCTCCTTGCAATTCACAAGGATTGGCAAGAGGAAGCAAGAAAGGAGGTGACTGATGTATTCGGCAATGAAGATCCCAACCATGAAGGAATTATGAAACTTAAGACGGTATGTTAATGTGGTTTATTTTTTGGGTTAATATCATAAAAATTTCTAAATTGGTACAATTGTGATAAATTTATTTCAAATCATTAATTTTCCATCAAAAATCCCAAACCGATATATTTATGACGCCCTTACTCTCCATTAGTCTTCATAAAATCTTACCGTCAAAGTGATGATTTGAATTACGTGCGATAGTTGATAGGTGTACCCTTTGTTTATAACAGGCTCATAAGATTACAATTTTTCGTAGGATGAAAATAATTTAATAGAAATTAGTAGAAGGTAAATTTAACACAAATGTACAAGTTTGAGAATTTTGGCAGTCAAAAAATTAATTTGATGTAGATCTATCATAGGTGTACCAGTTAAGGTCTTTTTGTGATATTAATCATTACTTTTTTTCACGCTTTGTTAATCATTCATACACCCTCATCTATCTAGACTTGGTTAACCTTCACGTCGTATTCTTTCGAATCTTTTTCAGGTAGGCACGATCATTAACGAATCGCTTCGACTATATCCTCCAGTCGTTAACACCATTAGAAAGGTCGTAAGGCAGGTCACATTGGGAAATCTCGTTCTTCCTCAGGGCATCGCCCTCCAAATACCGATCCTGACGATTCACCACAGCCCTCGAATCTGGGGCGACGACGTGCATCTCTTCAAGCCGGAGAGGTTCAGGGAAGGGATCGCCGGAGCCGTGAGCAACGATGCCGCCGCCGCGTTCCTCCCTTTCGGCTTGGGACCGCGAAACTGCGTGGGCTCAAATTTCGCGACGACCGAGGTGAAGATCATCCTCGCGATGATTCTGCGGCACTACAGCTTTACTGTGTCCCCGGACTACGTCCACTTGCCAACCCAGATCCTCACGATACGCCCTCAACATGGACTCAAAGTGATCATTCATCCCCTCTAGGGTGAGTACGTACGTGCTCAATTAGATTACAGAGGAGTAATTAATGTTCAATGATGCAAGATTATCATGCGTGTAAAGTTGTTAACTAGCTAGCTCGCCTTCTGCTAGCTTCACAATATAATAATGACCGCTTTTCTTTGTTGAGGTTATCCTAAATCATTTGTGGAAGGAAATGGTGATCCATTTATAAGTATAAGAGAAAGTCTCACTCTTTGAACTAACTTTTGAAGTGAAATAAGCCCAAGACCTAGACCTAGCCAACAAACCTCTCCCTCCACCTCATGTGGGAAGTTTCATCATGCCCACTTTGTTTCTACAAAGTCAAGTTCCACCTAAATGAGTATGAATTTGAGTTTGATCGCACACACGATCGGTGTGGAGATTTGTATTATATTTATAATATGTACACGAGAGGGAAAAATACAATTAAAGATTTTACAAAGATAACAATCTACAGAATCAGTAAAGATTGCGAAAGATTACTCTATCGACGGAATTAAGACAAATCATGGAAGATCAGCTCAATCAATGGGATTGGTACAGATTGCAGAATATTGTTGTATCATGAAAGATTTGCTTTATCACACCCCCTCAAGCGAAATGGTGGCAAAGTCATTGTGAGCTTGTTGCATAAAATAAGAAACCAAGAGATGGATAGAGGCTTTGTCATGATATCAACCATTTGAACCTGTGTAGGAATGAAGCGAACTTCCAACTGCTTCTTTTTAATTAAATCACGAACAAAATGATAGTCAATTTCTATGTGCTTGGTTAGGGCATGAAAGATGGGATTGGTAGCCAAATAGATTGCCCCTACATTATCACAAAGAACAAATGGTGACCGATGTAGAGTGTATCGAAGATCTTGAAGGAGTTGTAATAGTCATAATAATTTAGAGGATACATTAGCCACCCCTTTGTATTATGATTCAGTGCTGGATCTAGCAACCGTTGGTTGCTTTTTAGAACTCTAAGAAACCAAGTTGGAACCAAAATAAATGCAATATCCACTAGTTGATTTTCAGTCATCAGGGCAGCCAACCCAGTCAGCATCCGTAAACGCAATGAAGGTCAATTGGCAAATAGGTCGCAAGGTAATGCCATAATGAATAGTAGCCTTGAGATAGCGCAAAATAGGTTTGACGGCTGACCAATGATCTTTAGTTGGACAATGCATGAATTGGCCCACTTTATTGACGGCAAAGGATAAATCTGGCCTAGTAAGAGTGAGGAATTGCAATGCCCCAACCGTACTTCGATAAGTGGAGACATCAGTCAGTGGTTCACCACTTTGTTTCGACAACTTAGAAGCCGAGAGAGCCATAGGTGATGAGCAAGATTTTGCATCATCCATACCTGTACGGGTTAGAAGATCGGTGGCATACTTGGATTGAGTGAGGGACAACCCATTAGAGGACCTATGAGCTTCGATGCCAAGAAAGTATGATAAACTTCCCAAATCAGTGATTGCAAACTCAGTGCCAAGACGAGTAATTAATTTAGTGATGGAGGAGGTAGAGCTCCCAGTAATAATAATGTCGTCCACATAGATGAGAAGAAGTAGAATGTGATTAGGGTGATGCTATATGAATAATTAAGAATTAGCAGTTGAGGCCACAAACCCAATAGATAACAAATATGAACCTAGCTGAGAAAACCTTGCTCTTGGGGCTTGTTTTAGCCCATATAGAGCTTTCCGAAGACGACATACATGGCCAGGATAATGCGGATCAACAAATCCTTGGGGTTGCTACATTTAGACTTCTTCTTTAATGGTGCCATAGAGAAATGCATTCTTAATGTCCAATTGACGTAGAGACCAGTTATATGTGACAGCTAAGGAGAGAACAAATCAAATCATTGTTGATTTGATAACCGGACTAAAAGTTTCATCATAGTCCAAGCTTGCCTGTTGAGTAAAGCCCTTCGCAACGAGTCGTGCCTTGTATCTATCAATGGAGCCATCATACTTGGTTTTTAGGCGATAAATCCACTTGCAATTGACCACATTCATAGAAGGGTGATGAGGGACCAATTCCCAAGTGCCATTTTGAATGAGAGCATTAAATTCATTGGCCATAGCTTGTTGCCAGTTGGGGTCTTTGTTTGCAACAGAAAAACAAGTGGGTTCACTTGGTGTCAAGCTTGAGTGAAAACAAGAACAAAGTGGGTGCTTAGTGGAAAGAAAAACCTTTGGTTTGCGAATGTTATTCTTTAGACAAATGACCATTGGATGGGTAGAAGTTGGCGGTTGAGGTTGAGAAGATTGTAACGATGGAACTTCTGGAGAAGAGGATCCAGAAGATTGATGAATATGTGATGAGGAGTCATCCATGATAGTAGATGGACTTGATGGAGTTGATGTGGTGGTGGATACCCCCTAAAACTATGGGGACTTAGTAGAGGAATAACCAATGCAAACAGGAGAACTAGGCGATGGTGATGACAATTGACCATATTGTGTTAGCAAAAGGGAAAAAGTTCTCCTAAAAAATCACATGGCGAGAGATATATATTCGGCCAGTGCTACGATGAAGACAACAATAGCCACGATGATGGGGAGAATAGCCAAGGAAGATACATTGCATTGTTCTATCATCAAGTTTATTGCGGGTATAAGGGCCCAGCCAAGGGTAGCATGCACATCCAAAAACACGGAATTGTAAATAATTGGGTTTCTGGCCAAACAATTTCTCATAAGGAGACAATCCACTCAAGACCATTGTAGGCATGCGGTTAATTAGAAAGACCATAGTGAGGAAGGCATCATTCCAATATATACAAGGAGCAGAAGATCGGGTAAGCAATGTGATGCCAATTTCCACAATATGACGGTGTTTGCACTCAACCTGACCATTTTGCTCTTGTGTGTGTGGGCATGAAAGATGATGTAGGATGCCATGAAGACAAAGATAATGATCAAATTTCTTATACTCACTACCTCCATCAATTTGAAGTGCCTTGATCTTATAATTGAAATATCTTTCCACTTGGAATTTAAATTGCAGACAATGCATCAGATTTCACAGTAAGTGGAAAAAGCCATGTGTATCCACTATAAGCATCGATAAAAAAGATATAATAATGAAACCCATTAATTGAAGTAACTAGAGATGGTCCCCATAGATCATAATAAAGTATTTCCAAAGGAGCATTACAAGTAGTTGATGATCTAGTAAAGGGAAGACGACATGACTTGCCCAAGTGATATGATTCATAGAAACTGGATGAGAAAGATGGAGATATCAGCAAGTCATGCTTTGAAATAACTGAAGAAGTAATGCGGGCAGTTGGATGACCCAAGCGTTCATGCCAAATAGAAGCAGAAACTCGTTCACCAATGAAGCAGGATGGAGCTGGTGGTGATTTATTTAACTGTAGAGGGACCTTATTGGTGGTATAGGTATTATTAAGATAGTAAAATCCATTCTTATGCTTGCCTTTGAACAAGAGGTTCCCCAAGGATCGATCCTTAACACAACAAAAAGTAGGATGAAATTAAAATACCACATCGTTGTCTTTGGTAAATTGAGAGACTGATAATAGATTCTTCTTGATAGAGGGAACATGATGAACATTTCGTAGTTTAAAAGAACTAGTAGGAGAATGTAAGATGGAAGAACCGATATGTGATATTTGCAAACTTGACCCATTTGCAATGCGGATTTGATCGATGCCAGAATAGTCACTCTGAATGTTCAAATTTTCCATGTCTGCTGTAAGATGATGAGTGGCAACAGAGTCTAGGTACCAATATGGATCAAATGACTCACCAGATGAAGATGCATACATTGCAGATGGAGAGCCACTATTAGCTTTATAACCAGGATTAAATCTCTAGTAGCATTGGAGAGTAGAGTGACTTGCACAACTACAAACTTGACAAATGAGTCAAGAGTGAGAGGAACCTCCTTCATAAAAATTGCGACCATGGCCTCGACCGCATCCTCATCCTCGACCGCGTCCTCGACCATTCGAGGGAGGATTCGGGGCAGCAGATGATTTGACCGCAACATTCACAATAGGAGAAGACTATATCGGAGATTCAGTGGTGTGGCTTTGAAGAATAATTTCCTAATTGTAAAGTAGGCTGAGGAAGTCATCAAGAGGTAATGGATCAAGACGAGATGTGACTGAGGTAACAAATGCATCATACTCCGAACCCAGGCCACAAAGGATGCTGAGAACTAATTGGGAATCGGAGATGGGATGAGCAGCGGCAGAAAGTTGATCCGCAATATTCTTGGCTTTTTGAACAAAGGCTTCCATGGAAAGAGAGCCCTTCTTTAGAGATCGAAGCTGATACTCTAACTACATTATGCGAGCTTGAGATTGAGGAGCATAAAGTTTCTCAAGCGATGTCCAAACATCATGAGAAGTCTCAAGACTGACAATGTGTGAGAAAACTAATTCAGTAAGAGTGGAGAGGATGCAATAGAGGATGAGTTGATCTTGATAATGCCATGCAGTATGATCCGAGTTGTCAATCACATTATTATCGGCATCAATGATAGTGGGTGTCAGACAAGGATACGAGCCATCCACAAACCGAAGATACCCATGAAGACGAAATAGAGGAAGAAATTGTGCTCACCACAGAAGGTAATTGTTGCAATCTAGCTTGATTTGGAGAACATGAGATATATTGCCAGGAGCAAAGGGTGGTTGGGAGGGAGATAACAAGGATGAAGAGTTAGCAGCAGTGACGATAGTAATGGTGTTGGAGGACGTAGAAGAAGACATTTTAGTGGGAAAAAAAAATTGTGAACCTCTGATACCATGAAAGAGTATGAATTTGAGTTTGATCGCACACACGATCGGTGTGGAGATTTGTATTATATTTATAATATGTACATGAGCAAGAAAAATACAATTAAAGATTTTACAAAGATAATAATCTACAAAGTCAGTAAAGATTTTGAAAGATTACTCTATCGACGAAATCGACAGAATTGACACAAATCATGGAAGATCGGCTCAATCAATGGGATTGGTACAGATTGCAGAAGATTGCTGTATCATGAAAGATTTGCTTTATCATCACCTTGGGCAAGGTTGTTTAGGTCATCATCTCGGATCCATTTGTCGTTGGTATGGACTTTCTCAATTATTATCTTCTAATTTCTCCAGAATCTCACAATACTTCACGTCAATATGCTTCGATCTTGAATACAACATTTGTTTCATCAAGATAGATAGCACTCATACTATCACAATACATAACAAACTTCCTTTGCTTCAATCCCAATTCTAGTAGGAATTTCTATATTCACTAGAGTTTCTTACTTCTTTCGATAATCAGTTGTAGACAAAACAACAGATTTTTTGCAATTTTAATTGCCACAAATGGCTCCCTTTGCAAAAGTCATCAAATAACTTGATGAGAATTTTTGAGAATCAACGTTACCAACATAATCTACATCTAAGTAAGCGCTCAACTCGGGCTTCCCATTTGCATAACATAAGCAAAATTTGGAAGTGCCTCTATCTAAGATACCTCAACATCCATTTCACATATGTCCAATGCTCTTTACTTGGATTTGAGACAAACTTGCTCACAATACCAATTTCATGAGCATTATCTAGCCTTGTACAAACCATGTCATGTATCAAAATATCCAAAGCCGATGCATAAGGAATTATCATTCTATATTTTTTCTCTTCCCCACTCGCAAGATTCTCCTCATTCACTCAACTTGAAATGGCAAACAAGCAGAGTATTTACTAGTTTACATGTACTCATGGTGAATCTTTCCAACACCTTTTCAATGTGCTTTTCTCGGGATAGCAAGAGTTTCATGTTCTTCATGTCATGAGTAACTCTCATGCATAGGATTTGTCTAGTTGATCTTAGATCTTTCGGTGCAAAAGCTCTACTCAACTCCTTTTTTAAGCCCTCTGATATTCTTTGCATCATGCTTGACAGTCAAGGTTTAATGAATATTTTCTATTTGATAGCCAGCAATCTAGAATCCATATGATGTCCTAGAATGTTTGACTAAGCGGCGGCGGCGGGTCTACCGAGCACCAAAATTGTTCCACCGAATGATATAAAGAAAGCCTCTCTGCTGCTGACGTACCAAAAGCAAAAAATCTCCCTCTCTCTCGTTCATGTAAATGGCTGCGCTCAACGCCATCATCTCCAGACGATCCTCCATGGCCTCCGCGCTGTCCAAGCTGCCCGCCGCCTTCCTCCGCTGCATGAGCAACGTCCCCGAGAACACCGTCTACGGCGGGCCCAGCCCCCAGTCGCCGGCGCGGCGCGTGACCCTCACCAGCCTCCGGCAGAAGCACCGCCGGGGCGAGCCCATCACCGTCGTCACCGCCTACGACTACCCCTCCGCCGTCCACCTCGACATGGCCGGCGTCGACGTCTGCCTCGTCGGCGACTCGGCCGCCATGGTGGTCCACGGCCACGACACCACCCTCCCCATCTCCCTCGACGAGATGCTCGTCCACTGCCGCGCCGTGGCCCGCGGCGCCAAGACGCCCCTGCTCGTCGGGGACTTGCCTTTCGGTAGCTACGAGTCGAGCTCGAATCAGGTAGTGGCATTTGATGTGACGTCCTTTCGCGTGTGTCTTGTTTGAAGAAGCGGATGAAGGTAAAAGTTAGTTTTGGGTGTCGCTATGGTGTTTGCGTAAATGCTTCCCTTCTTTTGTAAAGCCCTTTTGAGTAAGAAATGTATGATCTTTTATCCTCTGGGGCCAGAGGGTTTAAGCGTGCTGATTTGTTCTCGAATGTCTCTGCATTGGTAGTCAGTATAGAGAGAACTCCTCTTTTACTTGTTTTAGTGACACGTCTTGCAAAATTGCGACATGCTGATTTGTGGGAGTGAAAGGTGCGTGGTTGGTAAGTTGTGTTGTTTTCGTAATTGACAGGCTGTTGATACGGCGGTTCGGGTGCTGAAGGAAGGAGGAATGGATGCGATTAAGTTGGAAGGAGGATCGCCTTCGAGAATTACTGCTGCGAAGTCAATAGTGGAAGCTGGAATTGCGGTAATGGGGCATGTGGGGCTAACCCCTCAGGCAATTAGTGTTCTTGGTGGATTTAGGCCTCAGGGGAAGAATATCTCTAGTGCCGTCAAGGTATGTTTCTCATCCATTCCCATATTGAAGAACATCATGAAGTTGTTCCCAGAGATGTTGGTGTTTGTGTGCGTTGAAATCAAATTGGCTTTGTCTTCTTATAGGTTGTGGAGACTGCATTAGCTTTGCAGGAAGCAGGGTGCTTTTCTGTTGTTTTGGAATGTGTACCAGCACCAGTGGCTGCAGCAGCTACTTCAGCTCTTAAAATTCCTACTATCGGAATTGGAGCCGGACCATTTTGCAGTGGTCAGGTCAGTTCTTTGTTTCATTGGTTTGATCAGGGTTTGAAGCACGCATCAGGTGAAATATCTATCTTTTTTTTTTTTTTTTTTTTGGTCAAAAGACATTGCATTAACTATTCTATTGAACATTTCGGTTGGCCTATCGAAAATTCATTTTACCAGCTGTAAGATAAAGGTTTTGAAAGTGATTACATGAATGTGGCAGGGGATTCTGGTTAAATTTCATTGGATTGTGGGTTTCATTTATAATTTTCTCTCCATCTATGTTGATTGTCCTAGTCAATTTTCTCAAGTAAGAGTATCTTGTAGTTTGTTTATTGTAGCACACACTTCAACAAGTACAAACGCATCGACTTAATTTGAAGCCTGGATTTTTTGGCTCTAGGAAACCTCTTCTAATAGAACCACATTAATTTACATGGAGACATCTGAGCAAATGAGCATTGTATCATAGGAAGACATCTGAGCGTATTATCTATCGAGTTAAGTTTATTTGTGTGGTTTTAAGGGACAAATTTTTCTCACTCTTGTCGGTCCTACTCCCCACTAGAAATAAATAAAGTTGAAAACCTAAGGGAAATTGATTGGGGGAAGAGTTGCTGTGATGTTTAGCAACAATTGGTGCAGTCTTTCTTTCTCTAACTGCAATGAATGATCAAATCTGTTTGGGCCAAATTTTTTATTGTATTGCCTATCTCCACCACCCACGTACCTGACAGCTATGATTATCTGACTGGCCATGTAGCAGCTTCATTCACAATGGTAGTACTCTAAAGAATGAGCATTTGGGCTAATTTTCCATCTCTGATGCAGGTTCTAGTATACCACGATCTGCTTGGAATGCTCCAACATCCTCATCATGCCAAGGTCTGTTTCTTTTATTATAACTGTGCTTCATCTCCATTTTCAGCATCTTTTGATTTTACTCAAGCAAAGGAACCCCCACTTTCACAGGTCACACCAAAATTCTGTAAACAGTATGCCCAAGTTGGGGATGTTATCAACAAAGCTCTTCTTGAATACAAGGAAGAAGTGACGAAAGGGTCGTTTCCTGGTCCTGCCCATAGCCCCTATGAAATTAGTCCTGCTGATGTTAATGGATTCCTTAAAGAGTTACAGAATCTGGGATTGGAGAAGGCAGCATCAGCAGCTGCTGCTGTAGTTGAAAAGAGTCATAAATCTAAATCTAGCGATGGAGAGAATGCCACAAAATAAATGAACGGTGCCTTTTCTTGCTCTGATTCTTCATAATTGGGACAAAGATTCTGCAAACTTGGACTTCTTGTCAGTTTCAAATGTTGTTTCAGGTGCCCGCACTTCAGGAGTTAAAAAAAAGTAGTTCCCGCATCAACAGTTATTATAAGTGAAGAAATAACCCACATCTTCTCTGAATAGTTCATTTTTCTGTTGTTCTTTCCTTTTCCTTTTTAACTCCATTTGGAATGCCATCTGGTGAATAATTACTCCACCATTCTGGCCCAAAAGAAGACTCCAGTGACTACTACATTGTGATAAGCCATGGGTTGATGACCTCTGTTGTTGCCAGGAAGGTTATTGCTCCGGCCATAACCCAAAGCACAGTCCAACGAGGTGGGATAGCCTAGGAACCAGCCGTTGGATGAGCCTCCTACGTCCAAAACAGTACATTCCTAATTTGCATTCAAGGAAGTATAGTTTTTAGCGGGTTGTGAGAATGTCTGCCTATGTCTACTTTCTCTTTTCTATATATAACCCTTAAGGCTTGGGCAGGCCAATTTGACGGCCCGGTCTGTCACCAGGTTTCATGTGGCTGCTGAGCCCAATTCAGTGGCCTTGGACCAGCTATGTCAACCTTGAGGCAAATTGTGGAAGAATCTTATCTCCAAGCCAGTTGATTCTTCAGGTTTCAAGAAAGTGACAGAATATAGGAAGTGACCCTTTGGGCAGTGACTAAAGGACCTTTGGTGTTTGCTTCCTGGTTGTTGTTCTTTGGTATATTGAAATGGTGGGCTAGATTGATGTTCATCGTGTTTGGTGCCAGTTCAACCTAGTAACTAGATAAAGGAAGGAAGTGACCATTTTGTTCTCACTCTCTTGTAATAAACAATTAGATTTTCTCTGGGAGATCATGTTTATTGCCAGTTCATCCATCACTCAAATCAAAAGCTAGTGCTAATTAATGGATTGTCACATCATAAAGTGGAACCAAAGCCTGCATGCAGTGACCTGCGTAAATTGCGCCAACAGATTGGCGTGCACTGAAACAGGATACTGTGGAATTAATAAGAGCAAACGGCTTTTTTAACGTTTTATTTCCGTTTCTTTTTAGGATGGAAAAGCCGGTAAGACGCAAGTTTAAATTCAAGCGGGCGATCCAAACTCTGTTTTTTCCCCTGTTTTGCTTCAATTAAGAGTTTTCTTGATCCTTTTTCTATTTATTTATCCAAGTCATGATGTGCTCTGTTGATTCGGTGGACACAAGATGGGGGAATTGCCGACCATGAAAAGGGAAGATCGGACTTTTTACATGCCATATTGATATCCCTCATCATTGTTGGAATATGCATCATTTCGTGGCGGTCCATGAAAGAAAAGCTATGTTCTTTTCTCCCCAGTTGATCCTGAGTTTGACTAGATATTATGCCTATCTTTTATTTCACTTTTTTTTTTCTTTTCTTTTTACATCTTTACTATTATATTCTTCTTCAAGAGTACCCTACTCTAAGCTTGGACCTACTGCAGGTTCTTTAATTTGGATCCCTTGCTCCCTAAATAAGACATTTAAGCCAAGATCTGTGTATATGTATATGATAAGACATTATGCATGCTTGATATCATCTTTGATTATTTTCTTTCTGCTAGTTTAATGAGCATCTTAGTTTTTTTTTTTTTTTTTTCCCAAGAGGTACAAATGGGTCTGAAGTTCTGCGTTCGCTTGCATTAGTTTATTGAAGAGAACAGTGAATTTGTGTGTACTAGATATTCCCTGTTAATTTAGAAAGCGTTCTGTTCGCTCCCACTTGGAAAAGGAACAAACCAAGAGTCACATCAACTTCCACATTATGTTCTATAATATTCCTCAGCGTGTACACTTCGTGATTCCTCTTGATCTCCAAGGTCACACAAGTTCTAGTCAACTTGAGAGACTGTAAGATGATTTCTTCCAGCGTTTGTCAGCTTCTGCTAGACTAGGGTTTCAGCTTCAACTTTGCATCATTACTTGCTCATCTTCTTCTTGGGTTTTAACAGTTGACTGATCATCTGATGCTGTCTGTTTTCTGTTTCCATTCATCGAAGTGCTTAGCTATGGAAACATCGAAACTAGATGGCGTCGGTGCTGGTCGAGATACTCATGCCTCTCTGGGATTGGATAAGTCCAGCAACGCTGATTCGGGAACACCCCAGATTTTGTTCGATATGGCTTCCGCTCTGGAGAAGTCTATACGGAGAAACGAGAAATTATCGAAGGCGTCGAGGCGAAAGGAAGGCGGCACCATCTTCCACGGGTCAAGGGCGCCCACCATGAGCGTTCGGCAGTACCTCGAGCGCATTTGCAAGTACACGAGCTGCAGCATGTCCTGTTTCGTCGTAGCATACATCTACATCAACCGGTTCCTGGAAAGAACCACCGGCTGTCTCACTTCACTTAATATCCACAGGCTCTTGATAACTAGCGTGGTGGTCGCTTCCAAGTTCATAGACAACGCGTAAGTGCCTTCGTCCCCTGCATAAACTCTGTCTTCCATGACACCGCACGCTATTCTTCTCTCATTTTCTTTTTTCTCTTGATAGCAGAAGTGCACGCGCAGAGCTTGACGTATAGGCATCGATCGACTCCCGATTAGTAGTCACGATACTAGTTTGAATTTGATGATCAGTTAGACCTGTTAGAGCAGATACAGAAACGTCCAATTTAGTGAACTGTCGGTTCTGGTTGGATTAAGAAGCTTGAACCACCTGTATTCAAATGCAAGCATCGATTTCTTTTTGGAGGATGATGCTTTGTGTCCGCATAGTAGTACTTTCATACCCTTTCCCCAACATCCTCATCACCATCGACCGCAATGCTCGCCTCGGCTCCGTATGTCGGCAAGCGTAATAGAAAGTCATTGCTCTCGGCTGCAGATACTTGCAACTCTTGCAAGTTTATTTGGAACGTTCATCCACAAGTTGTATTTAATTTGATCTTCTTAGGTCTCATTTCATCTATTAAATGCAGAACAAGCGAGCTCGGTTGAGTGATTTTGCTCATTAAAAATATTTTGAGACATGTCTGGTCGAGTTTGGATTTGGCTATTTTTTGTGATGTTCGTACTTCCGCAGATGTCATGATGCTTAAATTTGAAACTGGAGTCAAAATTAATGATTAGATGCAAGCTTTTCAAGGACCTTTTACCGATTGGAGGCTCGTTACCAAATGCCATTGACTGATCTTCGTTCTATGATATTACCATCTCCGAGCCTGGTTCAAGATTTACTTACGTTCATGCCCGATTCACAACGTGCAGGGGTGCCAACAATGCTTATTTTGCTAAAGTGGGAGGAATAAGCAATGCGGAAATGAACAGGATGGAGGTCGACTTTCTCTTCAAACTCGACTTCCGACTCTGCGTATTTTCGGAGGAGTTAGAGATATATTGTTCACAGTTGCAGACAGAAGGCAGCAGCAAATACCAGATTGATCGCTCGATCAAGTGTTGCGGAATCAGAGAAGGGTGGCTCAAGAGAGACAGTGATAAATGCACATCCACCAATGCAGGGCTCAGTTGCAGAGCCATTTGAGTCAAAATGTTTCTTTCATTTTCTGATGCCCTGCCAGGAAGGGCACTTTGCTCATTTCTTTCCTTCTAACTTTGTTCCGTCGCAATGTTTAAGTCGTCGAACTTATAAAAGTCTCTTGCTTTACGAGGTCAATCCCAATTTCGTTTGAGAAAATTCTTTAGTGCCAGACAAAATGCGGTGTCGCAAAAATAATATGACCACGTTTTGTCCAGGGTCTTTCTGGTCCTACAAATAGGCTGATTTTCCACAGATTACTATATGAAACTAGGTTAGTGCAGCATCTACCGTTTGCTTCAAGATCCTCCGAAAAAGAATAGATTAGACAAACCAGCCACTAGGTCGCAATTTTCATAGATGAATCAGCCCCTAGCACCTGAGATTTGAGGACGGCAACATGCACAGGATTGACCAATGATGTTGCATCAGGTAGAGTTTCTGGAAAAGATTAGGAACAAGTAGAGCAAATGGTTTTGAGCTATAAATTCCTCGGCGAGCTGAATTAGGCAGCCTCCGAGTCATCAGTTTGATTTTACTAGCAAAAGCAAAATTGAGAATGAGAAAATCAACGTAATAATTCGAAACAAGCTCTCTCTGAAATTTCTAGCAAAACTTTAAATTGCACAGGTGCTGCAAAGCACCTCATTTCAATTAACATGTATTAACATTATACTCCATAAACCCTAGCCTACCAAAACCTACCAGGAAATGATTGTAACAGAAGTACAGATGAGAACTTAAAACAGCAACAAAGAGAGAACCCTGCAACCTCAAAAACCCCAGTAAAGCAGGTACCAAATAAAGCTTTGCCAAGCTGCGTCAAGATCAAACAGCTATAAAGGCCATATAATAAATGAGGCTTTATCATCAACTGGAGGCGTTCTTCCTTGCAGAGTAGACACGGTAAGCAGCCAGCCCGACAATAGCTACAGCAGCGCCAACTGTCAAAATTGATGAATCAATTCCACATTATCAAACTTTTAGCCAAAAATCTTTCATTAACAGATCGAAATATCAGTTATTCTGTCACCACTTTGCGGAAAATCTTTAGGTACGAATACTCAATCATCTAAATTGACCAGACTATCCAACCAAAAAAAAAAATTGACCAGAATAAGCCACCGTCATTTCAATTTTAATTGTTTTAAGAACTCTAGCATAACCAATTTTCACTGAAACAATAAGATAAAGAAAAAAAAAAATACTCAAATGAGAACATTTCTCAGCAATGGCACTTTGTGTATGGCAATTTTACCTTGCTTAAATATGAGAATGTATTGTGAAAATAAAGTGGTCTAATTCTGAATATGCCTTTCTAAACTCCACATACCCCATAAACCAAGAATCAAAATTACAACCAGTCAAAGACCACTGATAGACAATTAAGGATCCTTGGCGAACCAACTTACCTGAAACAAACATAAGAGAGCGATTGACAAGTCTATGATACTGCTTGCGGCTTCTCCCAGCTTCTGTTTCCGGAATGCTCAAGTGAGGATGCTCTGCAGCGTTCACAATCCTTCTGAATATATTATTAAAATCACCCAGTTTTGTGCTGATAGGAATAGGGGCCTCTATTCCCATATCCTGACTAACCTATATAAGCAAAGACAGAAGAATAAGATTTGAAGAGAATGTTAACCGAGCATCCGCAAAAAGCAAGGTAGAAGTATAAATTTTAAATTAACGGACAATTTGGAATAATGAAGCAGGGCCACAATCTGCACTTTCTCTTTCTCTGAGCATTTCTCTCTTTCTTGGAGAATTATTGAGAAGAAGAGCAAGATTAAGATTCATCTGAAGATGTTCTTTTAATGCCAAATAAAGTGATAATCTTGGCAGGGAAAAAAAAAATCAAGCACGTGATGTGGCTGACTTAACCAAAAGAATAATATAAAAGGCACAGGATGGTGAGCACTTCCAACCCCATCGCTTGATCCCGTTGCAAAAAGAAAGCACAGGACAACTTCTTGGATAATACATGCTTAACTTTGAAAGCATATGCTTATTGGGAAAAATTTATACCCTGGTAGAGTCTTGTATAGCCATGGGAAATGGATCTAGATCATCCTTAGCCGCAACAATAAGGCAAGGCACCTCAAAACCAGTAATTTCACCATGACTGGCAACTTCCACAAGTAATTCAGTCGCTCTCTTCCAAGAGGACTCATCAGAACTGAAAACCAAGGAAGATACCACTTTCAGTGCACTGACAATTCTAATGGCAAGAGGCATATTAATGCATTGGACAAACTTAAGTTCAAAAGTGATGAAATGCAATCAATATAAACTTGGTTGCTTACATGGAGTTAAAAATAGACTCTAAGCATAGTTGTCATTGCATCTCAATCCACAATTCATCAAACAATACGGCTAGTGAAGTGCAGGACCATATACATTTTCTTGTCAAGATTAGCAAACAACCATACCATATGAAATGGCAAGGATTTCAGAATTACTTTTTCCCTTCAGGGAAGAGGGTCTTCAATGTGATAACAAGAATAACGACCCAACAAGAAGACGAGTTCACAATGCTGAGACAAAAGAAACCCAAATAAACCTAGGAATGACTCAGCTAAACAAGTCTCACCCTTTACCAACCTGAAGACAAATAATTTTGAAAATTGTCACGCTGACATTGAAGAGAACAATCTGCAGATGTTTTAGGATAGAGAGAGAGAAGGGGGGGGGGGGGAGTTGACAAATGTTTACTTAGTGGGAGTTAAAAAAAGAGGACACGAGTGCCAAACTAAATGGTGAACAAGAGACACTCACAGAAACCTAATTGCCTTAATTAATAACCTACTAACTTATTTCCAATTCTACTTGATATTCTTCAACACAATGCGTTACCATTACAAGTTAAAAAGATTAGTGGGTTAGATTGCAAATAAACCAACATATGATGGCGACACCAGCAATGGTTCACGGTATACTAATAGCTTGAGGATTGAGAAGACAAAGGGGCCAACTATAGCCTTAGTCATCTCATAACTCATAGAACTCCACATTAATCCTAGTTCCATCTATTTTTGCTTTCATTTGACTTCTGTCATTATTGAGCATTGGTGCAGCAGTAAAGTTTTCACCTTGTGACTGGAGGTGTGGGTTCATGTCCTGGCAACAGCCTCTTGCCAAAACACAAGGTAAAGCTGCGTTCATTAGACCCAAAGTAGTCCGACCCATCCCCAAACCCCACACGTAGCAAGAGCTTCATGCACTGGCTGCCTATTCTACTATTATATTTAGTGGTGAACTTACTCCATTATTTTTATTTTTTTCTTTGACATGTAAACAGAAGTCAATTATTGGTATGATTTTATTCATCTTCCATCATTTCTACATGAAAGGTATATATGACAAACCTGACTCGATATTCAACTTCTAAAATAGAGAAGTGCAGCTTGCATAGTGTGGAGAAGGCTGACAATTTATTATGCATAAGGCATCATCGGACATTTCTCTACCAATGTGCACAGCAATGACAAGAAGTTATAATAACCTGTCATGAACAAAAACGGCTATGTCACAGGCAGCCAAAGCCTCCTTGTTGACCAGCATTTTTTTCACTCCATCTTCTGGAATTTCTCGCAACACAAGGGTTTTCTTGACTCCCTGCGTAACTTGTGAGTTTATGTCCGACGAACCATGCAACAAAGTAACAAATCATAATGAAAATGCCATTCAGCTTACCCCAGGTTGGTCAACAACGTTAACAGCATAACGCTCATCAGTTGATGAAGAGCAGCTTTCAGAGAAGGGTCTGCATCAACAGTAGGCCATTATGAAGACTAGATGAACTGAATAGTTCACAATGTTACATAACTCAGAAGAGATGAATAGAAGGCAAACCTTCCCAGAAAAGAATTCAGTAACGCTGACTTTCCAGCCTTTTTAGGCCCAAAAACTAAACATTGGAAAACATTTCTGTCGGATTGTTGCTTCTTTCGATTATATCTTCTTGTCTTAGTGACACGGATAGCGGATGAAGGATCACCAGGATATCCAATGTAGATGAGATTCTCCAGGGTCCGAGCTGGGTCTAACAGTGTCATCAGAGCCCACTGCATCGACACAAAAAGACTACTTAAAAATCACTTTAGACTTCCATATACCTGGAAGGCAAAAATCATGCTACTCATCAAAAGTTTCAAATGGCAATTTATATTCAAATCATAGAATAATCAAATATAAAATGCAAACAAAAGCAAGCAGATAAAATGGTGAAAAATAGCATCCAGTCATTCTTACAAGACCTTCCAAGCATGACGAGTCACAGGACTTCTCATAAGTTAAAATGATGAAACAAGAAGCAAAAGAATATTACATTACTTCATCCAGCATTGAAATTGTTATAAACATTACAATTCTGAACCTTCCACAAACAGAAACACAGAAAAAGAGGTGTATAACTAGATCCCTCATATCAACTTAAAGAAGACAAAGGGCAATACTTTCTGTACTTTCAGATCATAGAACATAAAATTAGAAGGCTAGGTAAATGCTCATACCTGAGACAAAAATCCATCCAGTGTTAGTCCCTCCAATGCAGTTTTTTCTGCAGCATCTTTGTATGGAGCTTCATTCCACGGACTGAATGTAGAAAGCAGGTCTTAGTTCTATACAATTAGAATCTCATACAAACAACTTAGTGGTAAAGTGTATACAGCATATACATTGCCCATGTTTACACCCATATTTTCAAATAAAATATGCACTTATTGGAATTGCATATTCATATCCAAAGTAATTTCACCAAACATATTCCCTTAATCCCATAACCATCTAGGGGAGTAATGTGGATGCACAAATAACTAGTTTGAACTGATCTACAATAAGAAGCCACTCATTATAGAGAAAGCAGAGAAGCAGCTTAAGAACAGCACGAGCTTCTAACAGAAACAGGATTACCATTCTGGTGCAGTGGAGAAGAGATCCTCGATTTCAAGAGGTCGTAGAGCCCCATCCTGTAAAGTAATATACTGAAAGTCAGGATTCTCAGAACTTCAGGACTGGACTGTGACCAGCAACATAGGTCAAATTGTTAGATTAAAGCTTCAACTAAAGTGGGTAGTTGGGAATTGAAACAAGATTGGACATACTTCATCCATGTCAAATAAATCAAATATCCCCCTGAGATACTCAATAGCTTCATTTGTCAGCTCCACGCTCTACACAGAGAACCAAAATAAATAAAAACTTTCATGCTATGTAAAACACCATCAGTAGAAATAATTAAACATTCAGTACCAAAGACTATATTGACCTGAATGTAATGCCAGTTAAAGACAAAAAAATTAGTAGCTGTTTGTAGCAGAAGAGAGGCACAACTTCCAGGTAGCTTTACAAATTTAAAATTTGACCATTTGGCATACAGATGGTATTTTGTGATTCAAGGTGGTCCAAATTCTCATTTGACTATGATACTACACCACATCACATTCATGACACTAGGACGAAACAGTTGTACCTTCAAGCAAATTAAAAATAGTCTTTTATTTTGGCTAAAGTAATGAAAAAGAAAATTGTCACCGAGACAAAATCATGAAATAAGAAGCCGTCAACATATTGCTCCAGGCAAAAACCAAATAAACTAACAGTAACTCCTTTACTATTTATGTCCAACATATAGGTACCTGATCAGGACTTTTTTTAAATGAAGATGGAATAAGATTCTCTGCTAGTTTGATATCATTGTCATAACCAAACTTCCTTAGGACGGTCCAAGTTGTCTCCAGACGTCCTTTCTCAATGAACAGAGCATGGAGAAACAGGAATCCTGTCAATGTCAGCCCATGTTCATTGACTCCTTCGGACAACTTCTCTTGAACGACCCTCTTGACTCCCACTATTTCAGAAGGCTGTAGAGGCGCGTTAAAACATTTGACCTGTCAAATACACGAACTGAGGTTATATGAACACATGCCAAAGAGTACATAACAGGAGATAAGCTTGCCAAGAATTTCTTAAAATATCCAGTGAGCTATCAGAATTGCTTGGCACTTATAATTGTATCAATCAAAATTCATAACCTCCCACAAAAGGAAAAAAAAACAGCATCAGATGTACAACAAGTTCTAGCAAAAAGATATCCTATTGAAAGCACAAAAGGATACCTGAAAATCATTTAGCTCTGCATCGCTGAGGGCACCATCCCTATCTTGATCACAGAGAATGAAAATGCGTTTCAGGGCTCTGACACAGCGAGGCTTTAGAGTTTGTGTCTCCTGATCAAATAGTGGGCCGGTAGGATGAAGGACAGCCTTTTGTGCATAGTAGAAAACCTCTGGGATCTGCAGGGAGAAAAATGCTCAACAAAGAGGAATATTACTAGATCACTATAATGAACACAAGAGAGCTGATCATTTAACCAAAACCTGAATTTGTTTGTAAGCTGAACACTCGATACAAGTTTCGATCTCCCGAAATTGCTGCATTATTGGTGTCATCACATGGTCCAAGCTAATTTGCTGATGCTCATCTCTCAAATCTAGTTTGCAACCCACCACTATAACCGGGACTTTTACCTGAAGATGATATGTTAATAGATTTCTGCTCAGTGACTCTCAACACCAGAATGGAGACTAGTTCACAAGGCTTTGCCTATCAAAATAAACTTGTCATCCCTTCAGTTCAGCAATCAAGAGTAATAGTTTCCAAATGAAGTTGCAATTCTTTCTCGTGGATTGGAGGGAATCAAGAAACAAAGGGACAACCAATTTACAATACCTAACCTCTAATCGACGAAGTTCTGGAAGCCAAAAGGTACTCAATCGATCAAGAGTAGCAGGCTGATCACATGCATACGTAAGAACCACAGCATCAGCCCGCCTCAGCTCTTCACCCAATTTCCCACTGTCCTCCACTCTGATTTCAGATTCATCCAAAAACAAATATCGAATAAGCTAACACATCCCCAGTTAGAAACATACATAGTACAATCTTGCTGATGTCTATGATAGCTAAGCAGAATTGCTTAGACAGAGTACCTTGAAGAGGTGTCGATAATCGTAAGCGGCACACGATCGGGATAGAAGTCTTCGGGCAAACGCGTGGGGGCAACACCGGAGGGACATTTGCCGGGAAAACATCAGTGGCCGCAGTGCAGATCAAGCTCGACTTCCCGGTGCCACGGTCGCCGACCACCACGATCCGAACCCCAGCTTTACCAGCAGACGGAACAGCTCCGGCGGCAGCCCTTGCCATCAAATCTGCAACACCATCCCCCACCCCACCAAATCCCCCAAAACGTCTCAAAATCAGTCGTCCCCGAGAAGGGAAAAATCAAACGCAGCGATATGAAGCTCTTGCCAATCAAGCGAACACGCCAAATCATCAAGAAAACAATGCGGAAAAAGGAATCTAACATCCGTATACTTCAGAACACGTAAAAGGGCAGCTGATTCCTGGGACATGGAGATCTACCCAAAAATGGGCGGCTCGAATTACCAACAAAATAAAAACGTTCAGACCAAGAGCACAAACAGCAGCAGCCCACTTGCTCGATCAAATTCCCACTGGATTGTTCCCCGCGACCCACATTGATTTTCCGCCGACGGGCGACATTCCCCGACACGGGCAGTCGAATTTATAGCCAAAAAAAGAGAAAGAAAGAAAGCGAGCGAGCGGAAGAAGGGGCAATGAATCTCGGAAAGCAACGATAATCTATCTGCACACGCGCAGCGAACGGACGGAAAACGAGAGGGAATACAAGAAGAACAGCGAAAGAAGAAGGAAAAAGAAAGAAAACCCAATACAGATACGCGAGAGCTAGAGCGAGAGAGCGAGACCTCCCGATCGATTGGTTGCAGAGAGAGGGTTAGAGAGAGAGAGAGAGAGAGAGAGAGAGAGACCCACCTTAAACCCTAGAAGAGGACGGGGTTGATGGTGGCTATGGAGGCTTCGGTCTTTCGGCTGTTTCGGCTTTGGAGTTGAAAAGTTGGAAGGTGGCGATTCAGGGGAAATGGCTCCACGCTCCTTCCTTTTTTTTCTTTTTTTCTTTTTTTTTGGGTTTTTTTTTTTTCTCTCTCTCTCTCTCTCTCTCTCTCCCTTTTTTCCGTGGGCAGAAAGTATCGTTTTTTTTTCCTCGCTTTCCATATATTCGTGCATTTTTGGAAGAACATAACAAAAAGGAAATCGCCAGCAATTTCGGGCAGGTTTGATGCTCTCGACGATGGCTTAATTCCATGAAAAACCCCTCAATTTTAGGTTTAGTCCAATTCTGCTCCAAACATTTTTGTTTTTTTGGTCTAAAAACCACCAACTTTCTCTCCAATCTCAAATCTATCCATGTTTTCGAGAACCGCTAGTAGGTTTCTTTAAAATTATGAACATTAGGACTAGTTAGAGGTTCATTAGGTTTATTATGTCTTCATTAAGGACTTCACCTTTGTATAGAACAACAGCCTTTAATGTTGATGATTTTCAAAAAACAAGTAGCAATTCTTTGACACGATGGCAGATTAGGACTAAAGTGAAAATTGAGAACTTATTTTTAAAACAAAAAAAAAAGTTCTGACAAAATTGGGACTAATTCTAAAGTTAGAGGTTTTTATTGAATTGGCCCCCTTAATGATCCAGGGGTTCCCATTGTAGCAAAGCTTGGATTTATCTAGGTTCGATCATGAAAATTGAGATTTATGGTTATGATTGAGCCAATTCCTAATGACCCGGGCTCTCAAATGAAGGTCTTCTCAAAGGAACCTTGAAATGAAGTACTTAAATATTAATGATTGTTGCAGTAGGTCAAAGTAAAAAATAATATGATCTTCGAGAACAACAATCTTAACATGACATCTAGAAAATCTCGGAAAAAAGTATCATATTTAACTTGTTAAATGACGTTTGCTAACATCCCCATCCGTACTTCCCGTTACTACCTCTCTCTTTTTTTTTTTAATTTTTTTTTAATTTATAGGCACGAGCAAATTAAGGAGTAAGTTTGAGAAGCCGGTTCCTCCAATACCAAAAAAAAGAAAAAAAAGTTAGGGAGTAAGTTTGACACGTTGTTGATGAGAGAGTTCAAGCGATAAAATATAAATATAGTGAAAGATCGTGCTAAGAAGTGAGAAGCTCTTTTTATCATATCTCAAATTGCACTAAACATGTGATTTTACCATTCGTAAAATGTTTGTCGGATTTCTAATGTCTTTTTCCTATTTTATTTCAGTTCATGTTTGGACATACCAAATGTAATGCAATTAATCTGGTTCATTGGATTTTGGGTTCCTAGAAAACGACGGCGTGTTTGGAAATGTGCATTTTACGAGTCAGCACAACATGCCACGCGTGTCGGCGTGTGGGACCCTTAATTGAGCCGTGGGCCGAACGTGTTGCCTTGTTTTCATAATTATAAGGCCGTGAGTCATCTAATTTTATGAGGGCCAATTCCCAAAAAAAAACCTCAAACTTTAAGTCAAGTCCTAAATCTGTTCTGAGCTTTTTTATCTCAAAAAAATCCCAAACTTTAGATCCAGTTCCAAATCCATCTTGAACTTTTCTTGTCTAAAAAAAAATCCTAAACTTTAAGTCCAATCCCAAATTTATACTGAATTTTGTTTTGTTTAAAAAAGGGGTTAGTAACTTAATATATTGGAAAACCCCAAATTAGTACACTTATAATAAATTTGTCAAAAATTAATTTTTTGACGGCTAATTTTTTAATCATAAAAAACATCAAACTGATATATCTATGATAAATTTATCTCAAACTAATTCGTTAAGCGCTAAAAATCCTAAATTGATACACCTATGATAAATTTACCATCCGTTATCAAATTGTTAATTTAAATGGTACGTGACAGTTGACGAGTTACCAAATTAGAGTTTTACCCTCTATTTGTACCCAAAAAAAATCACCAACTTTTAGTATATTCTCAAATCTATCGCGTGATCCAATCCCAACATAACGTGGCATTTCCAAAAAATAATAAATACACATCTATAAGGTGACATGGAAAATTATCTTCAAAATAAAACCGTTCTAGGATAATAAAAAAAATTAGGGACTACTAACCGTGACTTTTGGACAGAGGGTTAACAAAGGCAAATTTAGGACTATAGTAAAAGTTGATGATTTTGTTTTTGACAAAAAAAAAAAATGGGGTAGATTTGGGATTAGACCCAAAGTTTGGGGTTTTTTATAAGACAAAAGAAAATTTCATGGTAGATTTGGGACTATACCTAAAATTTGGGGTATTTTTTTAGACAAAAAAAAAAAAGTTTGGGGCAAATTTGGAACTAGACCTAAAATTTGGGGTATTTTGGTAGACAAAAAAAAGTTTAGGGCAGATTTGAGAGTGGACCTAAAATATAGAGTTATTTTTGGAATTGACCCGATTTTATAAAGGGCAAAAGGTTATGTTTGTCTTTGTGAGTTTCTTTTCTCCTTATAATAATAATTTATCAATAATGATGATGATGACAAGTGATATTATTATTATGCTTATTGTTTTACTATTTTTGATAATTTATTTTGAAATGCGAACATGCGACTTGATTAGTTAGTTCTCATGTATGGACACAAACCCTATCAAGCAGTACTATAAATTGACTATTATAAAGGTTCAAAACAAAATCTCGTGAGCTATACATGAAAAATAAATATACGCTAATCTAATAAATGCATATTGCTTAATCTAAATGATAGTAAATAAATTCTAAAAACGATAATTTTATGCTAGCAACAAAAATTTAACCACTCATATTAATATAATAGAATAAATACCTAAATAATATATATATACATATATTTAACCTTTTGTGTAATATCTAGGTGTGAGCATGTTTCCAGGTAAAACCAGGAATCAACTACTGATTTGGTTCCATTTTCTAATGAGATTTTGATCCAATTCTCAATTTTTTTTTTTTAAAGAATATGTACTCTGTGGTTTGATTCCCAGTTTTTAGGTTTTAGGTAGGAACTGGACCGGACCAAAAACTTACAAAACCCTAAAATAGAAATCAGGAACAGCTTCAGTCATTTGATGAATATATTGGCTGTCATTTTATGGCACTCTTTGACCACGTTCTGATGTGGAGGACAGAGATCTATGTACAGCTTCTGTTCCTGGTTTCATTGAATATTGCTGTTGCCTGACAAAGAAATAAGGGAACTAAGGTGGATTAGTGCAGACTAAACACGGTTTGCTCTAAATGTTCTTAGATTTGATCTGATTTCCTGGATGGCCCATCGGAAAAATAGGCTTCCCACTTTTGATGGGACTTCTCTTCTTTGTTTTACTTTGCCAGTGATGTGATAATTCTTGAGCACACCTTCTCTTTGGACGTGACTCTTGACAGCTGCTGAAAGAGTGCTAACCTTATATTCTATTGAAAGAATTCCTGCAGGCTGGGATTCTGATAAATTTATTCGAAAAATTAAAGAAACTGAGACTTGATTTTGTTAGCCATAACGTCGGGAGCTTATGCGCAATGTCTGAATGTTTAAGTATGGAAGTTTGTTTTCTCGGTTCCCGAGTAAATCTAGAAAATGACTTTGAAATCTAACAGGATAGGTTCCAGATTTTAGGTATGCAAATAGATTTCATGTTCCGAAAACTAGGAACTGGTTCTGATGAGTATCTTGATTTAAATAGAATCTGGACTAACCCTAAACTGCTCACCTCTTGTAATATACCAAATAAACGTCCATGATGTGAATAAGAAACAAATTAAATGATGATAATAAAAAATAACAGTAAATAAATAAATCAGTAATGTCTAAAATCGATGCAAGAAAATGGTGTGGAAAAAACTCCATAGTTTTGTATCAGGTTGTGAACGCGTATCAAACTCAATACTCAGATGAATCCAAGAGAGAACATTACTATACTCATACAAGAAAATTAAACAGTGAAACAAAAGCATAATGTTAAGATGCACATGTGAGTGAGTTATGCTAAAGAAATCTTAAATCAAAGAATTTGTGTGGTATTGCGCAAGTTAATATATCTTAGTTTACCCATAACTTATTGATTTATACTTTTGAGTAAAGGTGGGTCCAATTAATTATATTGATGAGCTTAAACTTGGACTCTCTCTTGGCGATTTTTTTGGGTATAGGTATTAGGCTTTTTCCCAAGTGCAAGTATTGGATTTCTATTACACACTCACAACACATGAATTTCTGGTGTTTACCTTGACGTTATTGTGGACGCTAGCCGAATTTCTTCACAGATCGACCTTGGTTTTGACCCAAGAATTTGTTCACGTCTAGGCCTTTGTACTCGCACCACTATCCAAAAGAGCGCGCCCCTGCTCTATACTTGACCGAATTTTGCATGATATTATGGCCCGATCTACATTATTTTTGTGGCCGGAAAATTTAGGTCCCTTGCCTAATTTTTTTGCATTCATAGGATTGAAATAACACTCACCATTTCTATATCATTTCCAGCTGAATTTTCCTTTGCTTTTTCCTTTCTTATATTATGGCCAAATTCACATTTCCTATCTTGTGCTGGCTGAATTTCGTTGTTCTTTCCTTGGCTTGAGTTACATATCTTCCTGATTCAAAACACCACCTGCATTGCAAATGCAATCCTCGGCCGAGCAAGAAGCAAGGTGGGAGAAACCAAACTTCACGAAGGATTGCATTTATAAAGTGAAAAAAGAATTTTATGCACTGATCATAAGACAGATGCAACGTAACATGGCCAATCGATACTTGTACAATGTATTATAGTTCCAAATTAATTTGCAAGTTTTGATTCAATTTTTCAATAACACGTCTCTTATCACAGGCTAGCTCAGTTCCCCGATTTTGTTGCAATCCTGTAATTCAATTTTTCAATAACACGTCTCTCCTCATGTCAATGTCCCGTCGGTCACCATGTTCAAGGTACTTTGATTTGTTCAAACTTGTCGGGCACTACTTTTTTGTTTGAACAAGAATTTCGCTCTTTTTATATGTGGCAAAAGTAATTGACTGTGATGAGAACAAAATATAGTAATTGACTCCGAAGAATATTCTTTATTTACAAATTTTGCCTGCTCGGCTCATAATTGCTCAAAAAGAAAGCAACATAGATTAAAATGAAGAGGTTTCAACACCTACTTTCTACTTTCAAACTATTTCAATATTTTGCTTGGGTTTTCATGTGTTTTTTCATGTAGTTATCTCTACATGTTATCCTAAACAAAAGTGTCACATTGTCAATGATAGAACCAACTCTGTAAATCTAACTGTTTCTTGTCTTTTCTTTATTCTAGTTTGTTTAGACTTAAATAAAGGCAGAAACTTGTTTAGACTTTAAAATATAAGACATTAATCAAAAATTAAAACATCTTAAAAATGTATAGTTACGTGTCGACATTTAAGTGCGATGAAAGTTCGAAAGTTTCGGATTTGAAAAAGTCTAAGTGTATGAGCTGGAAAATTTAAATTAAGCAAAAATAAAAAGTAAAATTCAATCCAAACATAATACCAACTTTTTATATGATGTTTATCTTTTTTGTATCATCAACTTAACACTATAAATATATATTTATTTATTTATTTTATGTAGAAAGCAATTCACCACTGTGCAAAATGATGTGGCATTCCATATGGTACCAAGACAAGATTGCGATGTACAATTAACAAATTAAAATTTTTATATGTTGAACATATTTTCATATATATATAATGAATCGCTTAATTTCTTTTTTTATAGTGATAATTTCTAACCCAATGAAAAAAGAAAGCATAGTAATTAGCAAAGTACAGCCCATACTAATAATTGTACGTGTAAAATCAATGTCTAATTCACTTGATTCGATTACTAACATCTTTCATTGTGTTTGGTCATTTAGATTTCTAATTAGGATTAGACTGGATATGATAAGATATAAATTCCTAGAATTTCACTATATCATATCCACTGTTTTGTAATTGTAATATTAGATATATTCACATTATATCACATACAATGTTTGGTATAAACAACATATTAGTATAAATGTAACAGAGATGATAAAAATCTCTGGTGGCACTCTTACCTACTTTTTTTTATTTTTTTTTTATTTATTTTCCTCTTTTAAATTAATTTCTTTTTTTTTATTTCTTTCTTTCGTTCCATCATTCTCTAATAAAAATTTATTAAATAGTAAATATACTAATATACCTAAAATAATAAAATAGCTAAAATATGTAATTTATATTTATATATTGAATTTGTATTATAAAATAGAATAAAATTCAATATATAAATAAAAATAAGATCAATTAAAATAACTAAATTGTTATTTTTTTATTTAAGAAATTTTAATATTAGAATTCAAAATTTTTTTCCTAAGATAACTATTAAAGATCCTATATACTTTTATCTCACCTCTTCATGGGATAATTTTATCTAATCTATATTCCCTATATATCCAACTTTATCCTATCTTGAACAAACATCAAATGTAAGACAGGATAAATTTTATGTTATCCTGAATTTTATCTTGAATGCCAAACATAGTTTTTGAGTTATATATATAACTAGTTAGAATTATATTAAAGCCTAAACAATTTCACTCAACAAGTAAATTCACACTCATTTACATTAGAAAATATGCAAATCATATAATACAATCATATGTTATTTTCTTCAACTTAGTGCAAACATGCCAAGATCATTCCCACTAGCACCTCAGCAGCCATAGAAACTTAAAGGAAGATTGGTATTCCAATTTCCAAAGGAGAAAGTTAAATGAGATTATCAAACAATTTCCAAATAAAGAAATATTGACCAAGTAGGAGAGAAGCTTGTTAGTACCAATTTAAGTATCGTAGTGAACCTATAACATTAGATCAAATCATTGATTAATCGACCTAGTCAATTACATGTAATCTCGACCCTTTCTTGGTTGACTCTTCTCATACTAATTATAAAGTTCGTTCATATTAGGATTACTCATTGCTAAACTGATAAATAGATAGTATAGCTCACTTATGAGATGATCGGGTATACTACTCTCTGTTAAGCTGCCATATCGCTCGAAGATTGATATAATATACCGATAATGCTCAATCTAAGCTAATAAGATATACTGCTCTCTGCTAAGCTAACATATAGCCCGTAAACTGATATAATATACTAATATACTACTCTCTACTAAGTTGACATATCGCACGTAGGCTAATATAGTATATCATCCCAATCACACAACCAATTCAATATTTTCATCATTTCCAATAAAATAGCAATGTGTTGGTACACGATCAACCTTAGCCAAAATATAATAATTTCACTTTTGAATATTCCACCAGTTTCAACAGCTCATAACATATTTTTGACGCTGTAAACCAATGCCCGATGATTTTCTAATTAATTACTGAAATTAATTAATTTCGGGATAAAATATCTCCAACCACAAATCACCTTCAATTCTCACAAATTCAGCAGTCAATTAAATAAACAAAATGTACCACTACAATCAGCACAAAATTCCATTCACCGAATATCCCAGTCTAATTTCCGGAAATTAATTAATTAATTAATTAATTAATTATGGAAAATAATTATTAAATGCAATAAATGCAACTTAGGCCTGGGAAAGCCTAATTGGAAGCCGAGACAGATTTGGAAAATTACTGAACTACTCTAGTTAAATATTAGAGCTTGCCTAGGCTCTAATTACACTAACTATCAACTTAACATGCATTGGTAATTAATTAAATTCATTAAACCGTTCTAACTATCTATCTAATCCTAGCTTAGTCTAAACTAATCTACCCTTAAGCATAATTAACTTCCTAAGCGAGGATTAGTGAGTTCAATTCACTTGTTCGCAATCCGATCGGTTCAAATCAATGGGAACGCCGCGAGGGACAATCTTCTCCAAAGCGAGCCTAGCTTTTGGATTCGGGAACATTCTCAAAACGAGCCTCGAAGGCTACTGGAAACCCATTAACTTGCTCTCTATTCTTGGCTAGTCGGTGACTGATCTGGTGCTGGCTAAGGTGAGACAAGACCGGTGGAACTGCAGTGGCCTAAGCAAGCTGAACAACGGCGAAACGGTGGTGCATGGCGGCCTGAGCTGGTCAGAACAACACCTAGGACCGAGGCTGAAGCGAGAATGGAGGTCTAGAATGGCAGGGACACACGCTGCAGGGCGGAGGGCGCACATGCACGTGGGTGAGGCGAAACGGCGAATGGCGGCAACGGCGTGTAGTTCGAGATGGTGGAGGCTGGCTCGGCTAGTCTCTTTGCTGGTTGAGGGCGTCGAACGCAAAAAAACAAGAGGCGGGAGGGGCTGTGGACGGCAGCTTGAGGGAGAGAGGGAAGAGATAAGGGGACAATGGGGGTTACAAGCCTTATTTTCTCCTCAATCGTCCCATTGACCAACCTCCACCACTAGCGCCTTCCATGGACCAAATTCAGCCACCCAAGCTCCCCTTACAACCCTTGAAATGGTCCAAAAGCCTTAGGTGGTGGGGGTTATCTCTCAATTGGACACTAAGGGCGCGTTTGGTAACGATTACATTCCCGGGGGCGATTCTAATCGAATTGATTCGAGCAAAAGAACGCGTTTGGTAGAATCGTACAAAATTTCGATTCTAGAATAGAAAAAAGAACAAATGCGTTTGGTAACTACATAAAATTTCTATTCCAATTCTTTTTTAATTACCTTTTTAGATAAATATAAATTTGATATTGAATTCTCATAAACCCCTCATTGATTAATTATATTTATACTAAGAAATAAAAATATTAACTAATCAATTTTTATTAAATAGTTAATAATAAACCATAGTATAAATTATACTAATATACCTAAAATATGTAATAAATATAAATACTAAATTATAAAGCAAAATTAAATATGTATTCTATATATAGCAAATATTTATTTTAGAATAGGAGGAAATTAAAATAAAATATAGAAATAAAAATAAATAAATAAAAATAAAAACGAAAATTGTTGTTATTTTAATTTTTTTTCTTATTAGAATTTCAATATTATTTATATTTAAGTAAGATTTTTTTTTTTTTTTATCATGGTGATTTCTTATTTTCAATAAATATTTACATTTCTATGATTAAATATCTAATCCATTTTGAATTTAATATGGATGGATGTTAATTTTAATTTAACCAAGATTCTTCTCTCTCTCTCTCTCTCTCTCTCTCTCTCGCTCTATATATATATTCCCTTCTCCAAAACCGAACACCCAACGTTTAAAAGAATAAGTCTTCAAACCAACATGACTCTTTGAAACAAAAAAAAGACTTTAATGAGAAACTCATCACTACAACTTATCCATAAATGAATACTGAAGTAACTTAGTCCATTGTTCAACTTTGAAATATTGGCTTTGATAAGTCAATAATTAATAACAATATTACAAAAGTCGGAAACATAAAGTTATGGAATCTCTGGCATGTTGTAAACATAAAGTTGGAAACAATATTACAGTACTCTCTCCACGCCTTTCATCCTTAAAATCACTCCTCACCCCAAACAAAACCGCACAAACCCAACTAATCCCCGCACCGCACCAATAGATTCTGAGTAGAGACTCCCCACAGAACCAAATTGTATCCCCCACCCTAAAAAGCAAATGAAACCTAATCAATGCCTTCACCAAAGCACTCGACCACCATGAACAGGGTCAAGGCATCACTGAAAAAACACTCCACCACCTTGCCTTCGATGCCTCGAACAGTGACGAGATTGCCAATGTCGCCGAGGGCTTTGCGGTTTCTTCCTTCTGCTGCGCCGTTCTTCTTCTGCTGCTTACCCGCTCCTCCTCCTCCTATCGCTGCCTCACTTATATCATGGTCGCATAAGAATACAATCAACATGGATATTAACAACTAATTGGATAAATTACATACACGAAAGAAAAAACATAAACACGCTGTGGTCAATTTGGTTGCCCAGAAAATCCTTTGGCATTTGCCATTTGATTGCCTCTCAGAATTTTCTGAAAAACCAAACGCGAATTGAAGGGGAGAAAAGCCCCGTTTTTCTGAGGGCCTATTCGCTCATCAAGGTCTAGGTTTCACATAAGCACTTGTCCACATAAGAAATCGTCGTTAACGGAAACACGAGATCTTCAACGTAATACAAGAACATTCCTAAGAAGATGCACACACGGGTCTGCTAATTTCCAATACTACAAAACAGAACCCATCAAGAACAGAACATCAAGACAGCCAAGGGAGTCCCACGAATCATCGCACAGGACCGGAGGGGTTCAAAGAAGATCATCCCAGAAATCGGCACCGAAAGACATTGAAATATACTATTCGGCAAACAAAAGCCCCCCAAAATCCGATTCGGGCCTAGGGGGTCGCTCGACGACCAGATCGCGCCGGGCGCCCGCCGGTCGGGCAGGGGGTCGCTCGGCGAGCGACTCCTCGGCCAGATCGGGCGCCGGGCGCCCGCCGATTCGGGCTGGGGTCGCTCGGCGAGCGACTCCTCGGCCAGATTGGCGTGGGCGGCCGCCAACTGGAGCTCGGTGGCGCTCTTGCCAACCGTTGCAGACGATGAACGACGGTGATGGTGAGCAAACCGTCACCTAGATCAACCGACAATGACCCTACCTATGAGTGATGGGAACTCACCTTGAACGAGCAGCTTCAACGATGAAGAAGCGGTAGTCGCCGTCGTCGTTGTTGTGGAGAGAACGAACCAGAGACAACGGCGAGCAAAAGAGAGAAGAAAAAGAAAGGGTTCGCACAGAGAGAACGTGGAGCAGGAGAGGGTACGTTGAGCGAGAGAGAGAGCCACTTTCGTGATTCTTTTTTTTTGATTGAGAATCAAGAATCATATATTTTTTTTAATTCTAAATTCTTGTCCAAAACTGATTCTGGGAACAAATTTGTTCCCGGGAACAAAAAATTTACCAAACGCGATTCTCGGGGGCGGCGATTGCGGGAACAAAGAATCAAAATCTGGCCCTGTTTGGATGGTTACCAAACATGGCCTAAATCTCTCTTGATTCAATCCAATTTGGCCCTTATAAAATCAATTAACACCTCAATGATCAAATTGGTATTTTTTTTTCTCACCAATTGATCCTTCTTGCATCCCAATTATGCGATAAAAAACGGTCATTGACTTTTTCTAGACAAAATCGCCCTATGACGACTTTTTCCCAAAAAGTCTCATTTTGCAATAAAATCTTCTTAGACTAAGTCGACATTCCTAAAATGATTTGTGACGTGACAACACTTTCAATTTCTGAAATCGGTTTCAAATTCGCTGTTAATTTCACTCTAGTGCGTTTTTAGCGTGACCTAAGCTACCACGTAAGTTTCAGAAATTTTTATTGCAAATGACCCGTTGTCGATTTTCTTTTAGTCACAATAAACCTATTCGACACATTAGCAACTCTCGATTGTCGTGAAAATTTTAAGAATTCAAATACGGACACCGGGTGCTAAAACGATAGAAAAATCAGTCTAGTGCCGGTCGACGAAAATTTTTCAATTTAGTGGAGTCACCCACATTTAGCCACACATCTTAGTCGAACTGACCTATTTCTGATCTCTAATCGATTTTTAACTATGTTTTTATGGCCTATAAAGATGAGCATGGTCGAGCAGCCAATTCCTAGTCGAATTCTCAGATCTATTGCGGTAAAATTCCTTAATGGCTTCCCCAAATAGTCTAATTATCTCAAGAGTGATCAGCTCTGAGAACAGCCCTATAGGCGCGTCGATGAAATGCCCGATTATTTTAATTGAAAACAAAAATGAAAATCTGAGATGTCATACCATCTCTATCACGATCGTAGAGAATGAAAATCCACTCCAAGGTTTCGACGAAACAAGGCTTTAGAGCTCGCTCTTCAGATCAAATAGTGGGCTGACTAGATGAAGAACAACCCTTTATGCATAGGATAAAGCCTCTAGGATCTACAGTGAGAAAATTCTCGACAAGGATAGAACATTATTGGATCGCTATAACTAATATAGGAGAGTTAAGCATTCATACAAACCTAAAATAGATTGCAAGCCGAACACTCGATACAAGTTTCAATCTCCCGGACTTGCAGCATTATTGGCATCCCCACGTGGTCCAAGTTAAGGAGCCAATTCTCATCTCTCAGATCTAGTTTGCAGCCCACCACTATAACTGGGACTGTTACCTAAAGCTGACATTTAAGAGATTTATGTTAGTGACTCAAACACCAGAACAGGGGCCACTTCACAAGGCTTTGCCTATCAAAGTGAACTCGATGTGCTTTACTTTCGCGACCAAGAGTAAAAGTTTTAGAAGGAAGTTGCAATTCTTTCCCATGGCAAGGAATCAAGAAACCAAAGGACAACCAATTTACAATGCCGAACCTCTAATCGACTAAGTTTTGGAAGCCAAAAGGTATTGAATCGAAGAAGGGTAGCGGGCCAACCGCATGCATCCGTAAGACCCACAGCATCAGCCCACCTCAGCTCTTCACCCAAAGTCCTCCCTGTACTCTACTCTAATTTCAGATTCATGCAAAGACAGATATTCAATGAGCTAATGTGACCCCAGTTTAAAACATATGGTTTATTCCCTGGATGATGATAGTAGTAGTAGGGAAGAGATTCGAGAAACGGATCCCCAAAACAGTGATTCGACACAGAATCGAACACAAACGTAGTGGAAACGAGCCCAAGAAATTCATGAATCACCGATCCTAAGGCACATCACATAAACAAATGTACCTTGTTTCCACTGACTAAATCCCGGTGTTGCGAATCAAAGAGGAAGAATCCACGTTGTTCTTCAGAGGATAAACTATTCTTCGGGAGAGAGCGGTGTGAGAAGACGTAACTTCTTGAGAGAACGTGAAAAACTGAGAGAACGTAATATCTTGTTTCAAAATACGTAACCTCTCAATCTCAGATAACCGCATCTCTGATTTTCCTTTATTTTTAAATAACTTCCTTCATGGGCCCTCAACTCACGGGCCGGGCCTTTTGCGCCCAACATGGGTGGACGGGCCAACTCAGGCCCATCAAAAAAGAAAAAGAAAAATCCATCATCTCCCACTCGCACATGGTGGGCCAAAACCAACATGAGCGGACGAACCCTACTTAAGCTTATCAAAGAAAAATCCATCATAGACTCTCACTTGACATGGTAGGCCGAACGGAATCCTCTTTTCCTCACAGCAACATTCATATTGGTGAATAGTCCGTGCGACCAGCATACTTTGAGAGCTCGTTGCCATACATCTGTTAGGAATATATAGCAGCTCATAATGGGTATCACATCTTGAGTAGATTTAGTATGCAGTACCCTAAATTGATCGATCACATTTATATATCTCCCTTGATCTATTTTTAATCATTGATATATTGTATTCACAATTATGATTATCCCAAACACAGTCATAATTGGTCGACCAGTGAACACAAAACTAATATATGATTCTCCAAATTCGATTTTCCTCTATTCTTCAAACTCTCAATTTTAGTTTAGCTTGCTTTTCTAGAAATGTCCTATTAAATCGAATCAATTCATGATCATTGACAACATCCTAAGGTAGCAAACACTAAATAGAAATCTTGAAAATAAATAAGAGTTATGAAGGCACTAAATTGATGAACTTTTTTCCTCAAGAGTCTCACACGGCATAAAAGTTGAGATCAAAACTTTTGTCACTCTTATTGGTCGTCTCATGCATACGTAATATGAAATACGTATTACGGTATTTAACTCATTTCCCATTGAGCGTATGTCTATACCTTTAATACTGTACAGATGATAGTTCAAACATACTTAATATTTAATTTGAGTTCACGTATCTACTCATTCACATAATTCATCAAAACTCACATCTAGCATCATAGACAAATCAAGTGAACTATGTAGGTTATTTTACTTTCGGACATAGAAAATATTATGTCATCATCTTATCACTCAGTTAATGCGACATATGTATTTTAAGCTTGAATTCTCAATTATCACTTAGATAATAAGCTTTAAAAAAAAAAAAAAAACTGTATCATCTCTATTTATCACACAGTAAATAGAGGTAATTACTCGTATGAGTGGGCTAATCTCTTATCCGTCCGACATACTTTCTCAATTATATATAATGTACTAAGCATTAAGATGCATAAGCGTCAAACAAAAATTCATAGGCATTAATAATGAAAAACACAAGTTCATAAATGTGAACAACTTAGGGAAATTACAATATCCAGTACATCAGACTCTACGCAATCCTAGAGATTTTACATGACCACAAAACACGTATCTAGGTATTAGCCTTGTCATAAGATCTGCTAACATTCTATATGTAGATATGTACTATAAGCTCATATTCTTTCGTGCAAACATATCTTTGACAAAGTTATACTTAGTATCTATATGTTTGGTCTTATCATGATATTTTGGATATTTGGTGTATGCTATAACTACTTGGTTATCACAGTTAACCAATAATGGATTTGCAGCTTTCTCAATAACACCTAAATGATCCAAAAATCTCTTAAGCCAAACTCATTCTTGTACCGCTACTGATAATGCCATGAACTCAGCTTCCATCGTGGACAAGGCTATATACATTTGCTTCTTACTACTCCATGATATGGTACCATTTTTCAGTAAGAAAGCAAATCCAAAGATAGATTTCCTTTCATCTAAATTTCCTCCCCAATAAGCATCTGAATAGCTTTCAAGTTGTAAATCTTTTCCTTAGTAATTCAGCTTGTAATCAGCAATTCCCTTCATATACCTCAGTATTTTCTTAACGGCTTTACAATGTGCTTGACCTGGATTGGATTGGTATTTGCTCACCATTCCAACTGCAAAATATATGTCAGGTTTTGTACACATCATAACATACATCAGGCTCCTAATAGCACTAGCATAATGAACATGTTTCATTTGTTCCTTCTCTTGTTGAGTCTTTAGACACAGTTTATGGCTCAATTCTTCACCTTTTGCAATAGGAGTGTCTATGGGTTTACAACCTTCAATACGAAATCATTTAAGAGCCTTATTTATATATGTTTCTTGCGAAAGAGATAACGACATCTTCAAACGATCTCTTGAAATCTTAACTTTAAGAATGTATGCAGCCTTACCCATATCTTTTATCTCAAAGTTGAAAGATAACCAACTTTTGATGGTATTAACAAACTTCATATTGCTTCCGGCAATTAGTATATCATCAACATATAATGATATGATCACAAATTGATCTTTGGATTTTCTGATATATACACAATGATCCTAATCAATCATTGTAAAATCATATGCCATTATGGTATTATGAAAACGTATATACTACTGTCTTGACGACTACTTAAGACCATATATCGATTTCAAAAGTCGACATACATTTTCTTCTTAGCCTTTTGTAATAAAACCAACAGGTTGTTCAATATATATTTCCTCATCCAATTCTCCATTGAGAAAATTAGTTTTTACATCCATTTGATGTAATTCAAGATCTATACTTGCCACTATTACCAGAATAATGTAAATCGAGGTAAATCTCACAACAGGAGAAAATGTTTCCTCATAATCAATTCATTTCTATTGATTATACCCATTCGCCACAATGCGAGCTTTATATCTCTCTATTGAGCCATTAGCTTTACACTTTATTTTGAGAACCCACTTATTCCCAATAGTTTTGCGTCATTTTGGAAGATCAACCAGTTCCCAAACATGGTTTGACTTCATTGACTCCATTTCATCTCCCATTGCATGCATCAATTTTTCCTTACTATGGCAACTTAGGGGGTGCATGATAAAAATTATTTCTGTTCCAGAAATGATTTTTCTGTTCGCACCAATTTCGGAACAAAAATTTGTTTGATAACGCTACTCAAATTTTCTATTTCTAGAATAGGTTTCTATTCCGAAATAGAAATGGAGGAAAAAATCGAAGTAGAAATTTTCTACTTCGATTTCTCCCCTAAAAATCCTAATTTCACTCGGTTCTCCCTTGTACGTCTCTGCCTCCTCCTCCTCCGCCTTTGCTCATCTCCTCGAGACATCATCTCCTCCGCCTCTCCTCTGCCTCTGCTCATCTCCTCGAGACATCGTCTCTACCGCCTCTCCTCCACCTCTCATCATCTCCTCGAGACATTGTCTTCTCCATTGGACGCTCGGATCGTCTCCTCCACTGGACGCTCTCTGCCTCTCCTCTTGCTCATCCACATTTGCTCGCGAATCTTCCCCCTTGCTGCGACCCACTGTCCCCGCTTGTTGTCCGAGCACCCCTCGGCAACAGATCTCACGCCTGCATCCCCGCCGCTCGTTCCCTTGCAATGCTAGAAGCCCTCTGCAACAGATCTGAGCATCGACGCCCCAAGCTGCTCCTGCTCTCCTCCGTCTCACCAAAAGCTGCCATCGCCCTGCGACCTCAACAACGCCGCTCGCGAATCCACCCCTTCGCCTCATCCAGAAGCCCTCTGCAGCAGACACCGGAACCGCTCGAGTTCGTCCGACAAGGCCCACGACCGTGAAGTGCGCAAAGAAGCAGAACTACACTTCTCCTCCCTTCTCTGGTTCGTGCCGATTCCTCTTCTTTTTCTCTCTCTGTTGAGTGCTCTGTTGCATTGCGCTTTGGTCGCGTCGAGTTTGAGGCGGGAGCGATGGGCCGAGACGCCAGATTCGGTGCCGCGATTCTGGATGATTGGGGTTGTTATTGAGAGATTTTAGGTGAAGGAGTGCTTCGTTGCTCCTTTTGGAAGCTTTTGAGCTCGTGTCTTTGCGAATCGCGCGCGTGCGGTTCCTTTATTCTCTCGCTAGCCTTTTGGTTCGGGATCGTCCCACCGCGTCACCTCCACTTTCGTCGGTAGCTCGTGGACTCTGCGCTCGTGTTTCGTGGTGTTTTATTGCTTCGAAAGCTGAACCGAATAAACCCGAAACTTCGTGAATGATTAAGAGATCACTTTAGTGTCGCTCCATGTTATTTGGTCTCTTGCAGCAAATACTGATGCTCACAAAACTGTGGGAATGTGATTGCGTCGGCGTTGTTGTTTTGTTAAAATGAATGAAAATTTTGTGCTTAGTTGATCTCTGCAATGGTGCTGACGAATGGAAAGTGTGTCTAAAGAATTCTTAATCTTGTTAATTTGATTATCTAATGGAAATTGGGAAAAAGATATTAGCTCATTTTAGCCAAGAACCTTGTAGACCATGTATATTGTTCGGTTTTGTACGCACCGATTCCGTTTGCTAAAAACTTATAGGAGAAGGAAGCCCTGGCAAATGTAAATTTTTGCGATCTCTTAAGCCAAATCTGGAATATGGGGATTTGGCTTGATGCCAGGAAGTGAATAGTTTATTCTTATTGTTAATAATATAATTGCCACTGCTATTATTTTCATTATTTTCATTATTGCTATTCTTTGTATTATACTAAAGCTGGATAGAGTCTTTAGCGATCTAGCTTTTAAGAGGACTGAAAGAGATTATTTAGGATTCATGTAGTTTGGTTTTTCTAGCCGTATAAGTGATTTGCCTTCAATTTAAAGGAAGCTTTCGATCGAAATTGAAGATGGGGATTTTGAGATCTGTATTATTAATTATTTTCATTGGCTGAATGCTGTTTGTAAACCAATTACCTACGTAGTCCAATACTGGAATGATTATATTTGTACTTGGCCTGAAGTTACAAATGTGGATTGGCAATCAAATTTTATTGGAGCCTGTGTTATCTACTTCCCTCCATCTGATTGATGCTATGACTTGCTTTTGTTAGTCCACCACAGTTTGCTGCTTGGGTTCGATTTGATTGTATAAGCTTTCTTTTTGCCATAAGCTTTCTTTGTTGTAATATTTAATTCACATCAAATTGTGACTAGTCTATGGGTATAATTCTAACCGTCATATAAATGTCATTGCAGCAGACACTTGAGCCGCTTGAGTTTGTCCAACGAGGCCCAGGACCGCGAAGTGCGTAAAGAAGCAAAACTACCAGTCTCCTCCCTTCTTTGGTTCGTGCTAATTCCTCTTCTTTTTGCATGGGTTCGTGTGCTTTTTTGCATATGAATCTTAGGATTGAAACTGGGTTTGCTGCATGTGGATATGAATAAGAGATTGGAGTTGGTTTTACTGCTCGTGGGTATGAATAAGAGATGGGTAGATTCGCCTGTCTTTGAATTTTCTATTAAATGCCGTCTCTGTTTCACTACTGGTTATTATGAACAAATAGATGGGGCATTGATTGGTGGGAATGGTTTTTTTGCTTGTAATATATGGTTGCTTGTAAAATTTTATATGAGGATTATTCTCTTTTTGCTTGATGTGATATTGACATCAAAGTCTACGCGCTTGAACTGGTACACCAATTAATATGGCTCATCTGATGCTCAAGTAGTTAAGGTTAAATGGCTTCCCATAAAGAGGTTTGTATGGCAAAGTGGATTGAGCCTTTGACCAATGAGCTTGTAAGCTTGTTGGTAACAGAGGTAACAAAGGGAAATCGCACCACTTCTACATTCAACAAAATAGGATGAAATAGCATACATGCCGAATTCAATAGCTGGATGGGACTCAACTTTAGTATAATTCAGTTGAAGAACAGGGTCAACAAATTGAAGAAACAGTATAGTAGTTTCAAGAAATTTTTGTCACAATCTAGATTTGAATGGGATAATATAAACAATAAGGTTTCTGTGGATGATCAAAGTGTGTGGGAGTCTCACATCAAGGTATCAATTTACCAATGTCATTTTGTTCATATTGTATTGTAAGCTTTGATTATATTGCTGACATCTGTCATTATTATATAAATTACAGAATAATAGCGAATGAGCTAAATTCAGAAATGATGGGTTTCCTTAGTATCCTGATTTATGTATTGTGTTTGGTGATACATATGCTACTGGGAACTATGCATCGGGAAATGCAGAAGAAGTGGTAGGATATGCTAAAGAAGTGGTAGTGTCCTCTAAGAGAGATGACAATGGTGGTGACAATGGTGATGGTGCTAGTGGTTATGTAGTAGGTGATTCATAGGAATTTGATGAACATCGTATTGATGAGGAGGCCTCCATACTTGATACGACTACTACATCAAATCTTAAGAAACACAAGCATGATAGGACTCCAAATTCTAGGAGGAGGAGGAAGAGTATCATATATGATGTTAGTGACACTTGCAAAGCCATTCAAGAAATGATTAAAATCAGGACGGCTCAATCAACAAGTGGCTCTGTGACCTCAGATGTCCCATCAACTGTAGACCCCTACTCCACAGCAGCCGTGGTTGCCGCCTTAAATAGTATGCCTGATTTAGAGCAGAATATTTACAACAAAGCTGTAAACCAATCATGTCTTCATGCCAGTTGGAGAGAGGCTTTTATCACAATGCTACCTGAAAGAAGACGTGGATTTCTTGAATCTCTTTAAACAGATGTTGAGTAGTATGCTATGGATTTATATATTTTGTTTAATTTCACTCTATGACTTATGTATTTGAGATACTTTGGTCTTTTTATGATGCAATTATGAAAACTTTGTGGTTATTGTTGATTATTATTAGATTCCTTACTTATATATATTGTGTTTATCTTCTTCTTTTTTCTTCATGTGAAGGCATAGGTAATATGGAGGGGGATGAAAGTAGCATATGTAGTGATCAAGTAGCAACAAGCGAATCGGTTGAACCAATCTTTGATGATTTTGATATCGATATTATGATAGCATGGTTGAGCATGGTTGTGGTGGATATGTCTTTGTATTCGAGAGAACCTATTAGGGATAGCATATTGTCAGGACCCGAATGGATGATGGAGGTTCTTCAAGGACATTCGAGATAGAATATATGAATCTTTTAGAATGGAGAGACGTTTTTCGCAATCTTTGTGATTTGATGAAGGCAAGAGGTTGGCTGAAAGATAGTTGATATATGGCAGAAGTACACCACAAGTGCCATAACTTGGCACGCCGGGACACTTAGGTGCCATAACTTCAAAACGGTACACTTAAGTGCCACTTTTTTTTTTCGAGTGGGACACTTAAGTGCCACCTCCGGCGACCCTTGCCGGAAATCCTACGTGGCAATATTTTATTACTATTTTTTGCCAACATGGCTCGCCAGAGAGCTGAGTCGGCCCTCACTCACCAGAAACGACGTCGTCTGCATAATAAAAGCCCCAAATCTTCCAAAAACGACGTCGTCTCCCCAAATGCCCCAAATCTAAAACCCTAAATCGGCCAAAATCCCTATTGAAGTGCTCGAATTGAAGTCTCGAACCCTAATTTTCATTTGCCCAAAATTCCTTCGTCGAATCTTGGAAATGGAGAGTAGGACTCGCAGCGAGCGCCTCAATTTCCTCTCACCGAAGCGAAGGAGAAGGTCAGCGTTTCTGTTTTTGTGGGTTACCGAGTCCAAGAAGAACATCGTGGACTCAAATCAATCCTGGGAGAAGATTTTATGGATGTGCCCGATATAAAGAAGTGTCGAAGTGCAAATACTTCAAATGGATCGATGAGAAGTTCTCTGACCGAGCGACAGAGGTGATATTGGATCTACTTCATAAAAGACAGCAATCTCCATCTCGTGTTCGTGGACGACTTGGACGATGTTGACTCAATGCAAGCTCAAGTGTCTTCAGTTAAACTTTTGAAGAATGAAGTCTCAATGCACGCTCAAGCATCTTCAACTAAACCTTTCAAGAATGAAGTTCCAATGATGAAAATTGAACGAAAATGTTACCAAGCGTGTATTATGGTGTTGTTTTGCTGTTTATTGTACTTTATGATGAAATGTAAAGTACTTGAAAATGAGAAAAAGTTTCTCCGACTGCCATAGTTAAAAATGGTGTTGTTGTGGAACAAGATCATTGTTGCTTTGTTGTTGTTTGTTCTGTCGTATGGACTTGCCATAAGTTTACCATCGTCTTCTCGTTTTGATGCGAATCATCTTCTCGTTTTGATGCAGACCAACATATACACAAGACAAACATGAATGATTACCCGAGTGCCATAGGTTGTATTTAGTAATCACGTAAGTGCTAGTCGCAATGAAAAAAGGATCACTTAAGTGTCAAGTTATTGTTAAAGTGATCGGTTAAGTGTCACTTGTAGTTAAAAGTGAACAGTTAAGTGCCAAGTTTTTTTAGAATAGGATCAGTTAAGTGCCAATTTTTTGTGGGTTTTCGCCAAAAATTGCGCCAGCCACCAAAGACGGCGACACCACCAACCATCACCACTAGCCACACTACGCACTAGGCGCTCCAGCCACCACAATGCTGGTGGTGTTGCTGCACAAGATACTAGTGCAAGCTTAGCCTTGCACTAGTTTGCACAGTACACATGGTGTAAGATGTGCAACCGCACACTTGTACCCTTGTAGGTGCAAAGTTTGCTTAAGCCTATAACCCCCACCACAAACCAATAATCACCAGGTATGACCACCACCACACCAAGCACCCAAAGCCACCACATTAGCACCCCAAGAACAAACCGACTACCACCAAACATCACCATCCACCATCACCAGATACACCAAAGCACTCCGGCTATCACCACGTAACACCAACCAAAGAAGCAACAAGTAAAAGCAGAATCCATGATAAACAACAACATAAATTGACAAGCAAAGCACAAGATCATTTCATTGATATTTCATCAAGTCTGAGTCTGACAACATCAATGAATGACAAACTAAAGAAAAGTTTCAAAACAAAAGATAACCATCCAGAGACTTTCTATATGCACGACAACATCATCGTTTACATGACTGTTTTTACTCCTAAGATCCACAAATATTACATCTCATCTCATCAATCAATATGCACGACACCCCCGTTCGTCCTCCTTTCGATGGGCCTTTCACTTGATTCATAATTCTGGCACTCTTTCTAAGCGAACGTGCAACTTCTTCTTCAACCTTCTCGTATCCACCGACTCAGATGGAGCTGCAAATGTCCTAGGCCGAATTGAATCAAAAGGAGCTGGAGCTGGAGTTGGAGCTGGGTTCCTTCTCTTATTTTTTGTTGGCACAGTTGATGTTGATGTTTTCTTTTTTGTTGGTGCAGCCGCCGATTCTTGAGTTGGGCCTGAGATAAGAACTTCGAACTTCTCCCGGGCTACAAAAAAAACAATAAATTGTTAGCAAAAATCTACAGCATAAATTAAATTAAATGCAGCCAATAAAACTTACATTGAGAATGACTGTTCCAGTATGCTCATCTATATAAAGGCCATAGCCATATTGTCTTAACCTCTTCCCAAGTGCCCCTCTTGTTTGAATAGAGGCATCACTTTCAGGAACTTGTGATTTGTTGCCCCTTTTTCCCGCTTTCTTGGGCCCTTTAACTACAAAGGGGCTTCTTCGACCAATTGTGATGGGCGTATTCTAGATGGCCTTTGTGTACCCGCCCCTTCACCACGGCCTTGTTCTAGTTGTCCTTCCGTGTAGCCCTTCAACTTCGGTGACACCTCCTTCGTTGGGCCTTCGGTGGTACCGGTGGTGGTACTTGTGGTGCCCCTTGCGGTGATTCTTCCGGTGGCTCTGTGATGATCCTTGAGGTGGCTCCGTGATGGCCCTTCGGTTGGCAGTTGAGTTCCAACTTACTTTCTTCGAACCTGAGAAAGAGGCCAAAATATACCATAAATATAATATCGAGACATATAATAATAAAAACTGAATACAAATTGGTTGAATTTAGCACTGGGTATTTCTTTCGCTGCTGAAGAACAGTCGACTGCATTGGCCGTGATGCTGCTTGGGCTAATCCTTCAGCTGGCCGTGATGCTGCTTGGGCCAATCCTTCACCTGGCTGTGTTCTACCTTGCCTTCTTCGAACAGGCTGTTCGGTTTCATGACTTACTGAGGTTCTTCTTGTGACCTAACAAACACATTACATACAAGGCCAAATACGATATTATGTACATTTTTTATGATAAACGATAAGAAAGCAACATAAACATAAAATAAATTTCATGACTTACCGGGGTTCTACTTGTTGATCAAGAAGAGCAGTCGACTCACTTGGCCCCGTTTGTATGCATTTCTCCAACTGTCTCTTCACTAGGCCCTTCACCTTGCCTCAACCGTTGTTGCTTCCTCAATTGACAACCTTTAATATTGTGGCCTGTTAGGCGACAATAAGAGCACGTGATCTTTGCACCGCCCGCTCATTCTTTGCTGACTCGAGACCTCTCCCTCCGCCATTCTTCGTCTTCGTTTTGGCCTTCCAATTGTCTTCTTCAGTGGCAAAGGTTGAGGTGCTTCATAATCCGTGGGCTCCCAAAACTTGCTACTTCTAATTGGTTGCATCATGAACTGATAGGAAGCAAGATATTTTGATTTATGGTACCAATCATCGATGTAATCATATGTATTGTCGCCCTTCAACTGGATGGCACATATGGCATGTGCACATGGAATTCCACTTACTTGCCATGCTCTACATGAACACTTCCTACTTCCTAGATTGACAACATACTTATCTCGCACCCTTCATTATCTCATATCCATCATCTCCATTCCAAATGGGATGACAATGCGTACTTGCAGCCAAGTTCTCATCCAATTTCTTCACAATCCTAGGACCATATTGTCTTGTCCACTTTGCAGCCTCATCTCTTTGTTTCTGCAGCCGAGTCATAACCACAACTCGTATATCTTCAAGCATTGAGATGACTGGTTTGCATCTGGCATCTATTATCTTCGAATTAAATACTTCACAAATGTTGTTGTCAATGTTATCGCACTTGAACTCCTCATCTTTGAAGAATCCCCGCACCAATGCTTCGGTTCTAGTTGAAATAGAGTAGCACAACCTTCATTTGTCAAGCGAAGGCGATCCTTCTTTGGCTATTCTAAAATCAGCCATGTTTGCACTCTTTGCTAATTGCCAAAATTGCAATTGCAGCTTATCCCCTTTATACTTCTTTGCCCAATTTCCGTATATGTGCCGCGCACACATTCGATGTTCAGCAATGGGCAACAACTCGGCTATCACGGAACCAATCCCCGCAATAATTCAAAGTAAGAAATACTAGAGCAAATTACATGTTCATATTACAAAGCAAAGCAAACTATTGACTAAATTTTTCAAAAAACAAGCATTACCTTTCGTTGGTCGCTCGTGAATGCCCACCCTTCCCGTTTGTTATCTCCAAGTCAGCCATCAGATTTTTCAAGAACCAGGACCAATTGTCCTTGTTCTCAATCTTTACAATAGCCCAAGCTAGTGTGAATATTTGGTTATTGGCATCTCTTCCAAGCGCTGCCAATAATTCTCCCTTGCACAAGCCCTTTAAGAAACAGCCGTCCAATCCTATAATCCGTCTACAACCAGCTAAAAATCCTCGTCTGCATGCATCAAAGCACACATAGAACTTATCGAACTTGGTCCCATGATCAGGAAGCGGTCTCTCAATCACCTCTACATACACTCTACTTGTAGGGTTTTGCAGCCTACACTCCCAAGCATACTCCCACACCCGCCCATATTCCTTAGCATACCGACCAATAAGTACCTTTATCACCTTTTGCTTTGCTCTTTTGCACCGATTCCTAGATACATTGATGCCTACACGCTCCTTCACCAGCATCCTAAAGTTAGCAAGTTTCAAGTTGGGCATCACCTTGATCACATCGAAGAAGTGCTTGGACAACCATGAACTTGTTACCCTTTTGTTTTTGAAAATTAATGGAACAAGTGTGTTCCTCTTGGTAGGCTCTAATCTGAAAAGACCCACTCTTCTTAATAAACGCACCGTAAATCTTCCATGGACAGTTTTGCTGCGAACACCTAGCTCTTACAAATTTCTTGGTATTTCTAATGAAATCAATATTTCTTTGTGCAGCAATGGAAGAACTCAGTATAGCTTCCCTAAATTGTATCGCATCATGGAATTTCATACCTCCGACAAAGTAGGAGATGCAACAGATGGATCATAGGAAGGAAACTTACTTTTCCTTCTATGCACAGCTCGTTGATCTTCTTCAACTTCGTCCTCGGAAGTTGCGGTGTCGATGCTTTCTTCATAATCTGTCTCAGGACTGGCCAGCAACACCAACATCTGCGGGGCCTTCGTCTCTGTTTGGATGAATAGTTACATGCAAAGTTGCAAATCTATCGACAAAAAGTCCCTTTGTTTTTTCCTTGACTGTAAGCTCCTCATCGTCGGCGTCACTTAAGATTAACAAATTTTCAGCTTCAGCCGCCAACCCTTCATCGTCATCGTCATCATCACCGTCACCGGATTCAGCTACTTCCCAATCTAATTCAGTGATGGTGACATCACCCATGTCACAATCGCTCGGTGAACAGCATCTGCGCCCCTCTCCTCCCCATCTGTCCATCATGACCTACTTCATCTCCTCCTTCTCCTACTTGGGTGGTATCTCTGTCATCATCTTCGTCCTCACTATTGTTTTCAACAAACACTTTCGCCTCTTCGCCATGAAGATAATGATATAAGACATCCCTAAAACCATTATCATCTTCCAAAACTCTCAAACCATCTCTCAAGCCTTTCCCAGAACACAAGACAGTAACTTTTGTACTCTACAAGGCAAAAATGTCACTATATCCCTAACAAATCCAATATAAGATGCCTTCTTTATATCTACAAAGATAGTACCCTCATTCCCCCTCATACTCCCACTCATCCTCCCCAATCACAAAATCTCCACCGTAGTAAACGATGACAGCAACATAGTCTTTATGCGCCATTTTCGCAACAAAAGAGGACAAATATACAATTAACTTTTGGGATCACATTCACAAAGAATAGACAATTGCAAGTGGAGGTCCCTACACTCTTTATTAAAAAAAAAAAGAAAAGAAGAAGAGAGAGGGAAGATGCGGTCGGACGACATTGCAGCTTGAAAACAAGAGGCCTCGGGACAAGGACAAATAAAAATAAAGATGGGACCCGACAACTGCTTTGATTATGCCATCGCATTTCTTTAAAATATGGAGAGATTCCTCAGCATGGGTCCTCAACAATGCAATTTATAAAAAAAATATCCAGAACTCCCCATCCCCACAACCTTCGATTCGAACATGTGCAAAGGCCAATACTCTGAACCCTAACAATCACCAATCATCACACATTTCACATCCGACCACTACAAATTACTTTCGCACATCACAATTCAACACCCCGAATGAATCACACATCACAAAGTGGATGAGGCGACGTCGAGCCCTACACTGAACCCTAATTTTCCCCTCGCCGAGCCCTACACCGAGCCTATATTTCAATGCCGCTCCTAAACTGTCAATTCGAACCCCCCAATAGGATTGTAGCACTACATCTCAGCCATAAATCTCACATCAAGCCTGACCTTTCCTAGCCGACCCCCAAATTTGAAGTCCGAGCCCTAATAAACGAGTCGGAGCCCTAATTTCACCACGGGGAGAGGAAGAAGAGAAAAACCTGAGCAAATCGACGACGGCGAGCGACGACGGCGCTCGACGACGGCGAGCGATGACGGCGAGCGATCACCTGCGAACGGCGAGCTGTGAACGGCGATGGATGGAGAGGACGTCGACCTAGTGTGAACCGACGAAATGTTAAAATCCAAATAAACCAAACGAGGTCGTTTAACACTAACGAAAACGACGTCGTTTAGTTTGGCCAAATGCACAAGTGGATGGGGCGACGTCGTTTTCCTCCTCCACGTGTGCTTTTTTTTAAAAAAAATTGCCACATCGTTAAGCAAGTCGCCGGAAAATGCCACGTCTGCATTTTGACCGGTTTTTGGCCGGATTGGCACTTAAGTGTCCCATTTTACTCCGATGATGGAACTTAAGTGTACCATTTTAAAGTTATGACACTTAAGTGTCCCGGCGTGCCAAGTTATGGCACTCCAGGTGTCCCTCCCTCGTTGATATATAAAGGTAGATTAACAAATTAGGATATTCTTATTTATGATTTGTCACAAGAACTCGAATAGAACTTTATGTGAGAGATTCCAACGTTCGAGACAAACTATTAACAAATACTTCACTATAGTGTTGCAAGTAGTTCTCAAACTTGCAAAAAAGATTATCGAATCGTCTTCCTTTGATGTGGTTCCAAATGAGATTCTTATGGATCCCAACCATAAACTCTATTTCAAGGTAAGATTTTCATACATTCATTTACAATATCGGTTTCATTTTGTTGCTAATATTATATAATACTAGTATTTGATAAAACGACAGGATTGTGTGGGCGCTATTGATAGTACTCATGTTCATGCTTCTATACCTTTGTCGAAGCAAATTCCATTTAGAGGCAAAAAAGGAGGTACCGCTCAAAATGTGATGTGTGTATGTTCGTTTGATATGAAATTCATTTTTGTGTATGCTGGTTGGGAAGGATCTGCCAACGATTGCCGGGTGTTATCAGCAGCACTCGAGACTCCTCGCATGGAATTTCCTCGACTTCCACTAGGTATTTTTACTTGTTCTAGAATTATCAATTTTCTTTAAGATTGTATTGTATTTACAAATCACTATTAATATATGAATATTTTGTTATAGGCAAATACTATGTTGTAGATTCTAGTTATGCATCAATTTCGGGATTTTTAACTCCTTTTAGACGCGAATGGTATCATCTAAATGAGTATAGGGGTAGAGCAAGACAACCAAGAACAGCAAGAGAATTGTTCGATTATAGACATTCTTCACTAAGGAATGTTATTGAGAGATCATTTGCGGCATTAAAGAATTGCTTCTTTATTTTGAAACGCATGCCTGTATTTGCAATTCGAAAGCAAGCACATGTTGTAATTGCATGTTGTGCTATCAATAACTACATCCGTGATTAAGACAGGAGGGATAGAAACTTTTCCTTATATGGAGATCCAGAGTACTCATGTGAACCTGTACAAGATGAGGTTGTAGGTGATACATCGACCGAGAAGGAAATTAAGATGAATATACTTAGAAAGAATATTGCCAATAAGATGGCAAGGGATTATAATATACCGGAGATTCCATGAAATCGTGTTTTTAATTTTTGTAATGTATTTCTATTATTTTTTATTTGGGGATTTACAATCTTTGCTTTTGTATTGTGATAATGTATTTGATGATTTCTATCTCAATTCTTGTAATGTGATGTTCTACTTGATGATTTCCCTTATTTGTAATGGTCCTTGTTACATTTCGTAAAATTCGTCGATTTTGTAAAAGTTGCCGCAAATTACCCAATACACTTCTTAGTGTTTCTTTCTAAAACGATTGCTTGATATCGTAAACCGTGGCGGCGATCAACGTGACACACTAGCATGAAGGGGATTAGAATATGGTTGCTCGCCTTCATTCTACTAGATTTTGGGAACCTTCTGTCATGCTCAAGAGTAATGCATATTGATCTCTTTTTTCTATTGTATGGAGACTATTGATAAGTATATTGTTTGACTGTAATTACCTATCTACGTGGATGTTAAAGAATTTTGTGTGAAAATTTAGAAAATTTGATATAACATCTCTTACTTCATATATATTTTGCAAAAAAGGGAGACTTTACTTTTAAAAAAAAAGTCATATTTTGTATTTGGGTCAATAATTTCATAAGCATATGAAATTTGTAAGAATGTACATCTCATTTGCTCCAAAAAAAGAAATTTTTGTTTTAAGAAATAGAAATTTTATTCAGTTATCAAACGAATTTCTATTTCTAAAACAGAAATTTTGTATCGTTATCAAACAGATTTTTTTCCTCAGAAACTCGTCTAGAAATAGAAATAGAAAAATTCATTTATGTTCCAGAAACTATTTCTGGAACAGAAATGTTTTCATGCGCCCCTTTAGAGCCTCATGTATATTTCTTGGCTCATCCTCATTTTGTGGGGGTAATAATAAAAGTTTTCCCTTCAATGTCAAAACGTCGACGGGAAATACTTTTACAACTTATTCACCGTATGAGAGATTGTACACTTTACACATTATTCCCCATTATGCTCCCACTAAGATTAAATAATGATGATGTCGTCTCATCATGTGGTTATAATTGAGAATGAGTTAAATTCAATTCATCACTTCTCATATTACTCCAATTTGGACAAACTCTACTAATATCATTATCTTGATCCAAGGTTTCAAATAGGGAGTAATCTTCACTTATTTCGTCATTCTTAGGAAATTCATTTTGTAAGAATGTGATATCCCGTGATTCAAATTCAGTTATACTCCCACTTTCATGCTCACCTATGAACATATACCCTTTCAAGTGTTCGGAGTATCTTATTAAAATACTCTTCTTTCCTCTATGACCCAATTTCTCAAACTTGTGAGAGAGCTCATGAGTATAGGTAGCACAATCCCATGGCTTAAGAAAACTTAAGTTCAATTTTCTACCTGTCCATAACTCATATGGAGTGCAAGTAACTAATTTGAAAGGTACCCGGTTAAGTATATAGGCAGCAGTTAACAACGCATCACTCTAAAAAGTGATAGGTAAGTTAGCATGCGCCATCATGGACCTAACCATTTTCAGTAGGGTTCTGTTTCTTCTCTCCACAACACCATTTTATTGAAAAGTATATGGAATAGACAACTGTCTTTTTATTCATTTTTCATCACATAATTTTCTGAACTCATCAGATAAATATTCTCGACCTCGATCGGATCTCAATGCTTTTATTTTCTTGTCTAATTGATTTTCTACCAAGTTCATAAACCTTTTTAAACAACTTAATGCTTTAGATTTATGAGAAATCAAATAGACATATCTGAATCGAGTATAATCATCTATAAAAGTGATTAAATAAACAGGCACATGCCTTCCTTTCACATTCATTGGACCACAGACGTCAGAATGGATTAAATGCAGAGGAAATTCAGCTCTTTTACATTTTCCAAATGGTTTCCTTGTCGTTTTCTTTACTAAGTAATGCTCACATATGGGCAAATCGATTTTTTCAATGTTACCCAACAAGCCCTCTTTGGATAATCTATTCATACGTTATTGGCAAATATGACCAAGTCTAGCACGCCACACATTCACAATCATTATCATATAAATTAAGAGACGTGAGAAGGAAATAACAAAAATTTGCATTAACATAGTCAATATCTAATATAATGAAACCATTCATAAAATAACCACAACCATAGAAATTTGTATCTAAAAACAAATCCACACTATATTATGGAAGTTCATATTAAAATCTAGCTTGACCAACATTAAAACAAACACTAAATTCCGACGAATCTCTGGAGCATATAATACATCATGTAGGAACAAAGTGCGTCCACTACACATGTTCAGTTGGTAGGTGTCAATTCCTTTTACTTCAGCTCTGGAGTTGTTTCCCACATAGATCCACTTAGTCCAGTCGGTACTCGTCGAAATTCCATGAAGGATTCTCTATCCTTCGCTACATGGTCTGTCGCTCCCGAATGTACAGTCCACAAATGAGTAGATTTAGTTAAGAACACAGAACTTGACACATTAGCAAAGCTCTTAAAAGTATAAGGGGTGAGTATCTTCTTTGACTCGCGACAGTCGCGAGCGTAGTGACCCTTCTGATCATAGTTATAACACTTCACCCTTGAAATACTCTTCAATCGAGGACGTTTTCTTCTCTTATGTTGGTAAGCTCTTGGTGTCTTGCAAGAAAGACTTGATCCATTACATTTCTACATATTGAACGAATTAATGCGCTTGCGCTTAGAGCTTGAAGCTCCTTTTGAGCTGGAAGCAATATAGCAAATATGCGTTTCCTTCTCAAATGCCTTGAGGCAGTCCTCTGCTAACTTAAGGTGGCGCACAACATCCTCAATTTCTTCCATAACATGATCAAGAGTTATAGTGCTTCTTGCTTTTCAAGCACACATTGAATTTTCATATTCAATATTTCACAATTCTTGCCGTTCATTTTGTCTTCTTATTTAGATCAACAATTATATTCTTAGTTGTTGAATCCATCGATCTGAACATATCAGACATATATGCACAAATTGTTAATGCCTATCATTTATGCATATATTTTGCATAAAACCATTATATTAATGAATAATTTTAAATTAGGTTTCAGAATCAAGAGGTCACTAAGTTTTCAATCATCATCTAAACATCCTAACTTGAAATTATTGTTAATATAATTTTTTATGCAAAATAAGTTCAGCAAAGTCACTAAAACTTTCTTGAATTTTCCACAACGAATTGTAAATTAACATGCTAATTTACAACAATAAATAACATTGAACTTTCAATAATTAATCATGTCAATTACACTAAATAATATATTCAGAGGAAAAAATATCAATATAGAAAGAGATATCTACACCTAAAACATCTCATACTCATCTAAGAAATAAGTAGGGAAAGTCGTACATAATCTATCAGTAATATTCTCTAAGAGATCTGAAGACACATCGGCCAACCATGGAAAAACTTTTAGAGAGCTCTCATGCCACCTCTAAGGCGCATTCACTCTGCGCCATGTGATACTCAATCCAATGGTTAAAGTTTTGGTTAACTCAATCCTATAATATTCTCTTATAAAAGCTTCTGCAAGCCTCCTATAATTTGGGACCACATTGACCTCTCATAAACGATCTAACACTGCTTGTCATTCAGGTGGAAGAGTGTTCATTAAGGCTGACACCTTCTCAAAATCCGGCATAAGATAACCACTTCATATGATTTTTTGTATCATATGATTGACCATGATCATGTGTGATACTATATCGCCGTCATTCCACCGATAATTAGCTAATTCTGTTATTAGCCTTTTAATTCTTGCCTTTTTTCGTCCGTTCTTAGAAATGCAGGCATGCGTGCATAATACATCATAGTTCCTGCAACAAATACATAACATAAAGAGTGATTACTTATAATCCACATAGACATAAATGAAAAAAGAAACACCTTCTTTTTCTTCCTTTAAAAAAAAAAATTAAGTCAACGATCAAAGTCAACGGTCAATGGTGGTCAACAACGGTCAATGGTCAACGCATGACGGGTCAAGTCAACGGGTCAGTCAACGGGTCCGCGGGATCAAACGGGTCAGGTCGGGTCGGATCGATCGGGGCCGATTGGGCCGGCATGTGCCCTGCGCGTGTGTGGGCAACTGCCGATCGACATCACGATGACATCAGCCGGCGTGTGCCTTGCACGCACAGGCAGTTGCCGCACGCGTGCGTTGCATGCGCCTGCGGTTTCAACCACTCACGCGTGCGTCGCACGCGCCTGGGAACCGTCTCGGCGCATGCGACGGAGCCAAACTCTTCGGCCACGCGTGGTGGCGCATCCGATGGCGTCTAGCAGTGAACGACCACTCGAAATTCTCGTATCGCTGAGCACTTCAACCCTAAGCAATTAGAATCGCAATTCAATCTACGGAAAAACCAAAAATAGGGGGAACAGTACAACGTCAGGATTTTTCCATCTCTAAATCGATTAACAGTGATGTTTAACAAAAAACAATCAATCAAAAATTGTTTATAAACGTAAAGAGTACGGGAAACATGATTAAGAGGCTCTGATACCAATGTAGGGAAGAGATTCGGGAAACGGATCCCCAAAACAGTGATTCGACATAGAATCGAACACAAACGTAGCGGAAGCAAGCCCAAGAAATTCATGAATCACCGATCCTAAGGCACATCACATAAACGAATGTACCTTGTTTTCACAGACTAAACCCCAATGTTGTGAATCAAAGAGGGAGAATCCACGCTGTTCTTCAGAGGATAAACTGTTCTTCGGGAGAGAGTGGTGTGAGAAGACGTAACTTCTTGAGAGAACGTGAAAAACTGAGAGAGCATAATCTCTTGTTCCGAAATACATAATCTCTCAATCTCAGATAACCGCCTCTCTGATTTTCCTTTATTTTAAATAACTTCCTCCCTGGGCCCTTAACTCAGCACCTTGAAGAGGTGTCGATAGAAATAGAGCACTGTGAAGAGGTGTGAAGAGGCACACGATCTGGATAAAAATCTTGGGGCAATCGCGTTGGTGACAACACCAGCGGACATTCGCTGGAAAAACAGCAAGCGGCGGCTGCTCGGATCAAGCTCGATTTCCCAGTGCCATGGTTCCCAGCAACCACGATTCGAACGCCGGTTCCACCACCAAGGAAATCATTTCTAGCAGAAGCGTTTCCCATCAAATCTGTAATACCACCCCCACCAAATCCGCCTAACCATCAGGCACATCCAAAACAATTTAGAAAATCTCATTCTCTACAAAAATGTTCAAATACAAATTATTGTCTATAATGGAAAATTATTCATTTTCAATGAAACAAATTAACTGAGAGGAAAACTTCCTCAAAATAGTGAAGTAGCCAAAGCCTAAAAATCTCAAGTTGTGCACGTGAAATCAAGATAAAAAGAAAATGTAGAAAAATATGCAGAAAAAAAAAATTCTAAACATCTGTATACTTTAGAACATGTAAGAGCAGCTGATATTTGTTGGACATGGGGATCTATACAAAAAAGTGAGGCTGGAACTACAAAATTTCGCCTGAGAGCACAAACAGCAAACCATGTACTCAATCAAATTCCACTGGATTTTTCGCAACCGGCACTGATTTTTCTCTGGCACGTGACATTATCCAACACGGACAGTCAAAAAATTCAGGGAAAAAAAAAGTAAATGGAAGAATAATGGATCTCAGAAACAACATATTCTGCAAAGAGCGAATGAACAAAACGAGAGTAGAAGACAAGCAAGAAAAAATCTGCATACAGAAACAAGAGCGAGGGAGAGAGACAGTACAGACGACTCAGACTTGTCGATCGATAGATAAGTGAACGGATACTGTATATTTTGACTTAGACCATTTTGTCGATCGATATTAGTTAAGACTATAATATAAAACTGTATATTTTGATATGATATCCATTTTAGGTAACGAGGTAATCATGATAATAGTTATAGTCGATTTGAGATGTACGCAATCTCGAGAGATACATGCAATCCTGACGTTAATTCACCCCGATCTCGATTTGGGATTTACGCAAACTCAGGTTTTGTTCAGGGTAGAGACTGACAAAATCAAACGCTCGTTACGAAAAACATGTCGATGCATCTCAGCTTTTCATTTGGATTGCATCTGTCAGGATTATGCATAGATTTTCGTAGATGATGCACATCCTGATCAATTCTTGTGAAAGAATTTCGGACATCAATAGATCCCCATAAGCAAGCTATCAAGAGAACCCTTTTTGCGAAATGTGACTTTGTTAAAAACTTCATTAACTTAGTAAAACTATAACAGATTAATCCACTTTGAATATGAATGACGGCCCATCAACTATGGAGACGGTACCTTGGTAGACAAGATAGCCATTCAAACCAATGCACATCGTGACAATTGCTTTTCACTTTTACATTACACTACCACAGTTTTCTACAGCAGTAAGTGATTAGATTTGCATGTTCCCAAAATGCATCACTCCTTGCATCCACAGCCAGCCAGCTACATACAGAATTAACCCCCACAAAGAGAGAGAGAGAGAGAGAGAGAGGTCTTAGAACATCATCAAGATTCCCAGCAACAGACACACCCACAAGATACTCAGCCCACCAAGCAAGGCTGTGGCCCCACCGGCAAAACTCCCTCCCGGTGTGCTCGTGGTTAGCACCACCACCATCCAGTCGTCCTCCGACCCAACACCGGCTCCTGTGAACCTCGAGTCATTCAAGTACTTCTGGTACGGGCTGTGGGTGTAGTTGGTGAGGACTAGCGTCGGAACCAGCTTTGGCACGCACACTGGGAGTATGACGCCATCTGTCGTGTAGTTGGGGTGGATCTTGCACTTGGACAGGGCGTCCTGGTAGCTCGAGGACTGCAGGCTGACGCCCGGGAGGGTGTTGGCACCGTACGTGGCGCTGCAGGGCTGGTCGTCGATTTTGTCGGCGAGCTCGTCCGCGAAGCAGTTGGCCTTGTCGTTCTTGGCGAGCTGCTGGAGATTCTGGGAAGTTCTGTAGCTGTTGATGCCTTGAAGAAGATTGTCCTCGTCGTCTGCAAGAAGATAAAAGAGTGAAGAGTTGCTTGTTATTCACACAACTCAGATTACTCAAGAACCCTTGAAGGTATATAAGTAGGAACGTAAAAACTCCCATGGATCAACAATAGAGTTATTTGGGCAATCCCATCAAAAATCAACCATAGTCGAGACAAACGCCAGCAGCTACTAATAATTACTAAGTAATGACCAAATCACCAGATCTGCAGAAGTAGAATTCCTCTTAGGCACAGGAAACTATGCATGCGCTTAGGTCGTGAATTGGCAATACCATGAAAAACAACAGCAGCAGTAGCAATGAGAAAAACGAAACTACTCCATAAGTAAAAGCTGACAAACCCCAGAACTATTAACGATCAAACAGGACATACCATTACAGACCACTGGGTATGATTGCAAGAAGATGGCATGAACGAGAACAAACCCAGAGAGGAGAAATTTGACCAAACCCATGGTGATTAATGGAACGAGATCGTCGTAAGTCGGCAATGAAGAACGAAACCTTTATATGAACCCAGGCTGCAGATTTTCTTTGCAGAAAAGTGGATATGAAAGGAAGAACAAGTTGGCTTTCGGTGCTTCTTATCTACTAATCTTATTGGCTTTTCTTTTGCCGTTGGATTTTCCAGGTGCCACCTCGTTCCCTCCGCTTTCCAGTAATGGCGAAGCGGCGAGCTGACAGATGAGTTCACATGTGGCAGACATGCAGAATATGAAAACTGAGACTCGCTGCCTGTCTCGCGGCTCGATTTCGTGAAGGTTCGCGTTCGAATATTAGATTTCGGTACGGCTCCCTGGCAGTACCTCCACCGGTGAAAAATGAATGCTGTTGACTTTATAGGATAATGGGAAAACTACTTGTTATTACAACACCTTGCGGCAGCTCTTAAAAAGTTAGGGTTGTTTGGTTCGATATTTGGAGAACGCATTGTAAATACCTAATACTTTTAGGTGAAGGGGATTTTTCAAAATGCAAATAGCATTTGATTTGTAATTCTAAAGTGAATTGAGAAACAACTTTGGCCTTAGCCGCACACAACTTTATGCACCGCATTTTAAAAATTTTTATTATCAAACACATAAGTTAGAACGTGCAGAATTGCTGCAGCACAACGAGTTACAACCCAATCAAAAATAATTCTTATAGGCTGAGCGCCTTTTTCAAGAAAGTATAAAATAACAATTGAAATAATACTAAATAGAAGGTAATAAATAAGAGCTCCTCAGAGTTGGTTGAGGCGTTAAAAGATTTCCAATTCAGAGAATTAGAGATAATTTGTTCGAATCCTACTAACTAGATATAAATTGCTCTGGATTAAAGCCCTTATGTAGGCTAAAAGTCTAGATTTAACTAGTCCGTGAGAATTACGAGGTGTTTCATAAACCTTTAGATATGCCTGACAAATTTTGTAAGATATGACATCGTCCTGTGAAAAGAGACAACAAAACTAGTTCACCCTTTATGGGCTATAGAAACAAGTACACTATGAGTATGACATCAACTTTTTTAGTGAAAAATAGTCCATTGATTTCTTTTCTCTTCTGCGGCATATGATATCGCGTGCCCATTGCCAATCCCTAAAGAGATGGTAAGATATACATCATGTTTTTCATCAGTTATTCGAACTTTTATATCGATCTATCTGTCACTCTCTGTTTCTTGGGAAAGCACCCCTAATCAACCACAAATCTTTAGTAGTAGTTACTTTTCAAACACCATGCCATTGTCATTTTAAAGTCAAACCACCGTGAAATCTCAGGAATTCTCCTTGAAAATGATAGGATTTCCCCATCAAGAATTCACTTGAGATGGAACGTATACAATCGATATATCTAATTGGCTTACAACCTAACTGACTCTGAGCGTTTTCAAGAATCTAAATATGTTGAATCTTTCCCAAAATAAGACACTTAGAACTAAGGATAACGAGAAGGGACACTTGCAGCGCTATGAGACTCTCCGGATCCTCGTCGAAACAAAAGGTCAAACCGACGAGGATGACGGTCATGACGTGGCGACGTGTGCCGCAAAATGCGCTTACTTCTCCTTCCATCTCCATCGTCATCGTCATCTTCTACGCTCCACCCTCGTCCTGATCGTGTTCACTTGCCTTTGGCTTTGACTCCAGGGGCAGCGTCACGTCTCGACGTTGCTCACTTTGCATATCCATGCGAAGCCAAGTGGTCAGAGTCCTTCGCTGCAGCCGGCCACGTGGAATCAGGTGCCGCCACGTAATGCTACGTGGCCACCTTCCCCATCGGCTAGCTACCGAAGCACGTCTACCATTTAAGCACTATACACGCACTTTGAGCTTGGACGCTCGCCGTGAAGTTGTGTTCACTAGAGAAAGAGAGAGAGAGATGGCGTCTGGTGGAGGAGGGCAGTTTCCGCCGCAGAGGCAGGAGAGGCAGCCGGGGAAAGAGCACGAGATGGAACCCACTCCCCAGTTCACTAGCCATGACTACAAGCCCTCTGGCAAGCTCCAGGTCTTTCACTTAACTTCATCTTTAGGCTCTCTCTCTCTCTCTCTCTCAATCCTGAAAAAGGACGACATCCAAGAATCATCCTTCTTGCATTTTCACTTAAAAAAAGTCGAAACTTGGGTAGAAACATAATTGAAGCAATTGTAAGAATATCTGGCGTGTCCTAGATGAACATGAGGTATAAATCAATCCGCTCTATGCTGGTCCGGTCTAGGTGGGTAGTGACTTTGGTTACACTTGTGCCTTCTCAAGTAAGTCCGGCCCTTGACCTACCACCAACTTCACCCTCCCGAACGGTGTCCCGACCCTTAACTCCGATACCACTTGTCAGGTGATTGCATTAGTCAATCTTCTCAGCATCCCCTTCCATTCGGCACCAGGTTTCGAGAAGCCAATCTGGAAAAATTTATACCGATTCGCATCACCCTAGTCGCATGCCCTCATTGCGTAATGTAGAACTTGTACTAGCGCATGGAAACAATGAGGTTTGTGATAGTCGCTTGCAAGGTGTTAGGGACAAGTGAGGCATGCTGAAAAGATTGAATCGTGCTGAGGATATTATCAGGTAAATGTTTGTTGCCTAAAAGTAGCCATTAGTTGATACTTGATGCTCAATTTAAACAAGTCTCAACAGGAATTTGATCGGATATTTCTCTTGCATGCATTCATAATGTGCTACTTATTTTGAAATTGTGGAAGGGGAAAGTCGCACTTGTTACCGGAGGAGACTCTGGTATTGGGAGAGCAGTCTGCCATTGCTACGTGCAAGAGGGTGCGACAGTGGCATTCACCTTCGTCAAGGATCGAGAACACAAGGATGCGAATGACCTGCTCCAAATGTTGATGCAAGCAAAGGCGTCTAATGTGAAGGATCCAATAGCCATAGCCGTGCCCGATCTTGGGTACGATGAGTCTTGCAAGAAAGTGGTTGATGAAGTGGTCAACTCGTTCGGTCAGATTGATATACTTGTAAACAATGCTGCAGAGCAATATAAGTGCAGCACCATTGAAGAGATTGATGAGGCAAGGCTTGAGAGAGTCTTCAGGACTAACATATTTGCCCAGTTCTTCATTACCAGGTATATGAAGACTTAGTTTTAGAACAACTTGCATATAAATTAGACTTCACTAAGTTTTTTCGTTTTGCTCTTTCGCTTCGTGCATAAACATGATATTTCCTCCTGAGTTTTAAGTTTTGGATCGTAGGCACGCTCTGAAGCACATGAAGGAAGGTAGCGCCATCATCAACACGACATCAATAGTCGCTTACAAAGGAAATCCCGAGCTGCTCGACTACACGGCAACAAAAGGAGCGATTGTAGCCTTCACCAGAGGACTTGCACTCCAGCTAGTGAGCAAGGGCATACGAGTCAACGGAGTCGCACCAGGGCCCATCTGGACCCCATTGATCCCGGCCTCGTTCAGCGAGGAAGAGGTCAAGAATTTTGGGTCGGAGGTGCCAATGAAGCGGGCCGGGCAGCCCATCGAGGTGGCGCCATGCTATGTGTTCCTTGCGTGCAACCATTGCTCCTCCTACATTACTGGCCAGGTCCTTCATCCCAACGGTGAGTACACTCAGTATAATTGCAACTTTCATTTACTTAATCTCGACAATACTAAGAGTATGCTCGGTTCTGCAATTTCTTTGCAGGTGGGGCAATAGTGAATGGTTAATACAACCGAAGTTCTAAAGGGTGGTATGCCTTTGTGGTGTTAAGTCTCTTAGATGTGTGATATGAAGTTCTAAAGTGTGTAAAGTCGGTATACTTCAGCTTGATGTTATGACATGAAGGAAGCTTAAACGTACGGGTTTCATGTCAAATAAACTATGAAACTTGGTGTATGTTGCGTTGCAACTATGAGTGGTCAATACTAAAGAACGCAGTACAATTATACCACATGTATGCTTGATGTGCTGAGATTTGTGTATGTTATGTAATCTTCGGATTATCACTCATCAGGTTGCGACCACGTTAGCAATGCTAAAGGCTGCAACACATTGTTGTGCTCGGTTCACTTGTGAATCACGATCATAAAGAAAAATGGAAAGGACCACAGCATACACAATCCGGATCAGACATTCGAGTAAACATGAACATGTCTCTACTGCCAGTCTAGAGTCGGGCCAAAGAAATACCCGATTTAAAGAGAAGAAACCCCAAATGGAGAACAGTGTTGCAAAAGTAGTTCGCCAGATCTCATTCGTTATTGCTCTTGAGTTACTAAATTTAAACACTTGACATGCGGCAACATGGTAACATGGTAATCCGACCTCAATTAGAGGCCAAGAATAAAGGGTTCGGTTATAATCGAAACACAAAATGTTTCAGAATGCAAGAGAGAATAATATACAAGTACAGCAACAAACTCGGAAGAAGGGAAGAAGGGAAGGCGAAGGCAGGCAAATCATTTTATGGTTCGTCTGCCAATTCCTGCAATCTTTATAGCCACTGCGAGATGGGATCATGAAGAACCGCTGAAAGAGACTTGCACCCCTTTCCCGCCAATTCCAGCGATCAGGCATTGGAATCCGCAGGTTTCCAATTCAGCAATCACTTTGTCAACAATCGTCCCTGATAGCACTGATCCGCAGGGTCAAGGAATAGATTTACAAACAGCATATGAATACATGAGACAGAACATAGTTACCCATCTTCGAAATTCTGAAAAAGACTTTCAAGAATCAGGGTTGCCAGGCCACTGGAGAACCCACACAATAATTCAGTTGTTCTCTAGTGCAGAGTCAGACAGATTTTCTGAGGTGCTAAGCCGTAATTACGGACCCATGGTGTCTTTCCATGTTCTTGTCCTAGGATGGAACTTACATTGCATTTGCATAAAAAGCATCCTAAGCCTTCATGAGCAGGTGCTGCCTCCTACTTCTTTCTTGATACTCATAAGCACTGCCATGGGGATGCAACTCAATGCAAGTATATGAGCTAAGAATTATGCAAATCCTACACTAGCACACGAAATGACTACTCTCAAAACTTTTGTATGCTTATGAGGAGAATTGATGCTTCAATTAAAAGAAGACGATGACATGCATGACCCTAGTGAAAACTCAAAACTAAACAAATGACATTATCGAGAGAAAAAGAATCGAGCGAAAGGATACAGGTTGGCAGCAAGGTGAGAACACAGCCTCCGCCCCCAGCTCCGGTTAGTTTGGAGGTTAATTTGAACTTTAATGTCGTCCGCAAGACTGTCTCTATGGAGGCGTGGCTGACCCCCATGCACTGTAGCAAACCTTGATTCATTTCCATCAACTCCCCTATTTTCTCTTCCTTCTCTGTTACCGAGATTTCATCAGGAGCGGGTTCTTGGATTATAGTCGACAATTCTTTGCTGATAGAATCAACAGCGTTGAACACAGAGGTCATGGCTTCTGGATGTCTCAAGGTCCTCTCCGAAACACCTGCAACTAAAGCCTTCGTGTTTCTCCCCACTTTTGTGTTGGTAATCAGCATTTTAAGGGGCACAGCGGACTTGATGCGTGTCAAACTTCCTGACTTAAACTTGATCATGTTACCTGCGGAATAAAGTTTACAGTCAATACAATAACCCTTTCTAGTTAAGCTCGACAACTTAAAAAACGCTATTTACCAATTGAAAGAGAGAACCCATTCTCCTGATTCACAGCCAAACGAGATCAGGAACCATTCAATTGTATTCATAGATCTAGCATTGACATTTCTTGATTCTATATCTTCTTCTCAAGTTGAGAAGGCTAAGTGGTTCTATCTACGTAGTCTTACAACCACCACTTGGAGTTTATACACCAGGAAATAATTTCTGACACAGTCCACATTATTAAGAGTTTTTCTTCCATTTGTTTCTTTGCCAGAATACCAATTAGAAAAAAAAAAAAAAAAAAAAAAAAGAGACTCCCAAACCACATTAGAGTCACATTAATGTTAATCTTTCCATTGAATGCCAGCATGCGGACCAGTTTATCTAACCATAGCAAAGACAGGTGAGGATCATAATAAATTTAGAAAGCCAGCATAGAATCCAATAATCTAGATAGAAGGTAACAATTTACTTGCACAAGATATTTACCATATGTGCTCACAGTGTTGTCGATTCCAGATGGCTTTCCATGAATAATCTTTTCACCTTCAAAAGCCCATTTATTCAACAATTCGAGTTCATTCTCCTCAAAATCGAGCCATCCTTGATGGCCTTTGTCCAAGCTCACAGATTTGGAGAAAGCAAGAAAAGTGGCCGAGAGTGCCACACAAATTGCGGCAGATGATCCCAAGCCTGAGCCAAGAGGAAGCTCAGAAGTGACAATCACGGTGGCAGGCTTAAACCTGACCCACAGAGAGTAAAAAATTAGAACTATGCACTGCGCAAAATGTATTGCTGAACCTGATTAAAAGAGACATACCCTTGGATACAGGTGTAGAGCCAGAGGAAAGCTGAAACTCCAGATGCAAGTGCAATTTTTGCCTCTGGAATGTTTTGTTCTTCAACTAGAGAAGAAATTGATTCTGCAAATTTTCCGGAGCATGTCGTGGGGGTTGAACAGTCGATACCATCTAATTCTGAAAGTGCTTCTTTGATTCTACCAATAGGCCAAGAAAATTCTAACCCAATGTCCTTGAGATGGAGTTTAAGTGTGTCATTGGTCTCTGCTCAGAAAGACAATATCATGTCGTGACCAAAGCCAATAAAAATCTAGTGATAGAACAAAATTCCAATGTATAAAACACATTGTATTGCATAACATTATGGTGAAAAGCATGCCCTCCATTACAAGCTTCATGCACCAGTTCAAACACAGCAAGGTCAACCAGATTGGGGAAAGATTCAGTACTCACCCAGATGGCAAAACAAATCAAAGACAAGGTTACTAGAGAACACAGACAAATCCTCTCAACCAATCTAAAATGGCAGGTAAAAATCCGTTCACTTATTTGAAGGGATTGTTAAAGTATTCATCTTTAGAAACCTTTTCCTCCTCCCATATTCTTAAATCAAGATCATTTCTCCTCCCATACGATGAAGCGCATTCAAAAGACCAACTAAAATAAAAAAAAAAAAAGGACGATAAAGATCATGTATTCTCCGAAGACGATCAAGATCATCATCCGGAGAGGATTCCCACAATTCGACTTCAATCGTGACCGCGAAAAGGTACGACCTTGAAGCGCGTTCAAAAGAAAAGCAACTAAAATCAAGAAAAAAAAAACTTGGATAAAAATTGAGAATTAAGTGCGAAACTGAGTACATCCAACTGAGGACTAAACACATCGAGCTCAGCTTAACTCAGGCCTTCCAGGAATTTCATCATGGCTACTTACACCTCGCCATACGCTACAGCGAATTTTCAAATCGGCAAGCGGACGCCTGATGACACTTATCTCGGGACGGACTTCACACGAAACGAAAGCCGGCGCGCAGGCACGTGAGCGGCGGCGGAGAACAACCGGGGGGGAGGGGAGGGGGTGGAAATGTACCGGAGGGCGAGGGGAGGCGGAGCGTGATGGAGGTGTAGAGGTTGATCGAGGCGGCGACGGCGGTCGTTCCGTGGACCACCGCGTGCTCGCCGGAGAGGATGATCTTGCCGGGCGCCCTCGCCGTCACCTCCATATTCCCGGCGCCGCGATTCGCTCGGTGGCCGATGGATTGCGGGCTCGATTTCTTCGGAAGCGATTCGATCGGTATGGATCGATCCTCTCCCTACGCTGGTGATCCGCGAGAGAGAGGGAGAGAGAGAGACTGCTCTGAATGTGAGAGAATGTGGGAAGAACTACGGCGGTGTAAAACGAACTTGGTGGCCATTAAATTTGTCGCGCTTGTTTGGTTGCGTGGCGACTACACGCGCCCCTCCCGCGCGTGGGCAATGCGTTTCTTGAACGTCCTTTTCTTTTTCTTTTTTTAAGTTTTGGCCATTCTTAGAAGAAATACTTTAGATTTTAGAGTATTTAAAAACCTATTTGGTTACCATTCCATTTTCGAAAATAATTTTTGCTCAGAAAAAAAAATTATTATGTTTTTTGGATGAGTTTTTGAGCATTTGAAGTATTGACAACTGTTTAAAATTTTTATTCTAAAATAAAAATACGTTTAGTAGGATCTTCAAATTCTTCTCTGATTTAAATTTTTTAAATAATTTTATTACACTTTTCTCTTCTTCTTTTTTCTTTTTGTCCTTTTCTTCTTCTCATTCTTCCTTTGGCCGGTCATTGGCCTTGGCCAAATTGGCTACCTCGTTGCAGCATCACCAATCTCTAACAAGACTTGACCTTGTTGGGTCACTGTGAGATCGGCCCCTCCATGGCCGAGCAATGACGCCCTCGTGGTGGCCATCATGAGGTATAGCCTCCCCCAGCAGTCGACGAAGCTTAGTTTTGCTTATTGGCAACATTCCAACAAGATCAACGACTCTCGTTTGGCTAATTGCTGGCCATCAAGCCAAAAGAAGAAGGAGAAGAATAAAAGGAATAGAAGGAAAAAAAAAGAAAAAAAGAAAATAGGCTTAATATTGGAATTGTACCCGAGAATAAATAAGCAATTTTTTTTTTAACTTTTTAATAACCTTCCAAATCTATTCATGAGAACAATAAAGTTACTAAACAAAATTTTGTTCTTTTTTTTTTTTGTTCTAGAAAATAAAAAATTAGAATCAAAAATTGTATGGCCGGTTACCAAATAGAGCGTAAACTTTACTTAATATTAGGTCATGTTATCGCATGATATAACTTATCCTTTTTCCGTTTGAATTATATTTCAAAATAGGTGCAATTTTTTTACTCTATTAGCTTGTTGTTTATGTCATGTATGCTTGTGTGTACATGTAGGCTTTATTTGTTTCGCAAGAAAAGAAATATTTATTAAAAAAAAAAAAAATGCATATATTACTTGAATTGATCAGTTGGTGAAAAATGTTTTCATTATTGATAATAATTTATATTTTAATATTATAGTAGGTAATGAAGATATTTCTTTCTCATTTATTTTTGTAAGTGATATATGTGATTTTTTTTAAGAAAATTCTTCAAACCATATATTTTCAACAAAATTAACGAAGCCATAGGGTAATTAAAAGTTGGGTACACTTCACTGATAAGGAAAGGTCAGAGGGTAAATTTTATTTTATGACTTGCTCAGTTTCAAAAGACTCGTTAAGATTGTTGAGCTTGAAATTTTACTTTTTTCAATCCGAACAATAAACTTTGATTTTCCTATCAATTGATCTTTCGTGACCAATGGAGAATCATCATAGGAGGACATGTGAAGCCAATGTAATATCAAAGTACTGCCGCATCTATTGAAAACCCTTTCAAAGTACCCTCGCAGTGATTGAAAAGAAAAAACCGAAATAGAGTAAGCAAGAGAAGGAAGCAAGGTTTTGCGACCCCTGTGGCGGCCTATCACGATCGTACTATCCAATCTCGATAAGAGTGTCAGCTCCACCATTGGTCCTCCCCAATGAGACCACCTCCCACCGACACCAGTGATGGTGGCGGTGGCGGCGGCGCAATCTCTTGCTCCAGATTTCACGGCCTCCGTCGGACCTCACTCGGATTCCGGCCTCCCCTTTTAGCTTTGGTCTTATTTCTTCGCCCGCACTCGGCGATGGAAAATGGCTCCGGACAAATTCGAGTCATCGGAGCTGGTCGAGACCCCAATAACATTCGACAGAGCCGTTTCGATTTCGTCCATGTCCCGCGAACTCGGAAGTAAAAAAAAAAAAGAGAGAGAGAGAGAGAGAGAGTTTCCAGCCCGTCAACTAAGACCTCAGGTCATTCACCTGGCGCGTGAGCTGCAGAAAGTTGAAATGAAACCAGCGAGGGAATGTGGACCTGCCCACCGAGTCAAACTTGTCAGCCTCACAAACGAATCGCACTTGTTGATATCGTTACAAACGAGGCCGCATCGTATTAAACTACCTACGGCTCACCCACCACCCTCGTGCGAGACGAGAAGCCCTTCTTTGGCTTCATCTGGATCGTATTATTTCGTTCAAAAGCGATAAATCGAAAATACATTTATTTATCCGGAAAATCTTACATTTATTGTATATAAACAATTATGCAATTTTATGGATCATTAAAAAAATAAAAAACAACAATTATGCAATTTTATTCTAAACATTTTGATGAGATTTTGTCAATATTTAAATATTTTGCTCGAAAAATTATACTAGCAAACTATCAAAGGCTTATAATTAAATTAACACAATTAAAATATTTACGACTAAACTAATGAATCGTCAAAAAGCTTATGATTAAATCGTCATGATTGAAAATTTTAAGATTGAGTTAATATTTGCACAAAAAGTTTAGTAATTTTATGAACGGTTTTCCCACGTTTTGGTTTTACTTTAAGTTCAAATTTCTCACTTTAATCGTAGAAACATTGCTGCGAGAGGTGAATTAATCGTGTTTGGAATATTACTTTCGAGATCGAGCGTGAAGTGAACCTACCGTATCAGCACAAATTAGTCTCTAACGAGCTAAACACTGATTAGCCATGCCCCTATCCTACACAGAAGCCACCGAGCCAAAGAAAGTCTTCGGATGCGTGCGCATGCTTAAAACGACTTCTCTATAGCTTATGTTATAATTAATGCGATATTGGACCATGACCAAAGCGCCGAAAACAATAAAGAGGGGGAAAGTCCACTTCGAAGTCCAAACACGACAGCTTCAAAGGGACTTTAGAATGGCATTTGACTTTCGCAGTTGAGGCCATCCCTTGCAAATTGCAATGTCCTTTAGCCGTAAAACGGCGGAAGGAATATTCACTTTTGATTCGAATGCGATCGTATCCAGTATTCAAATTGCAATGTCTTGTGCTCATATTGACTAAAAAGGGTCACCCCCGCCATCTATGGGAGCGGCATTCCCACGATGCTCGTGGTGATGCAATAATTTGTGCGCGTTCATGAGAATTGATCGAGTTAAAGGGTCGAATACCTTACACAGTTATGCTATAAAGAAATAACTAAAGAAATGAAGAAAGAAATATTAGACAGACCCTAACATTTCACGAAACTTCACCGGTCATGCTTCAAGGCAAGTAGTTGTTTTCGTTTTACCAAAAACACTGGGATTAGCTTTATCCCTCTAAATAAGGCAAAGACTCAGGCGTTCCTGCAACCGCCTCTACATGTAGGCCCTTTGTACCTTCCGACAATCTTTTGCTGCCTCTCCACCCCCATTGCTAACCTCGACAGTGGAGGCACTTGTCTCCACCATTCCGAAGAAGCCAACGTCTGACCTCGTCTCCACAGTTGCAAAGGACACGTAGGCATCAAGAGGGCAGCAATGGAGGCGGTCCTCCAGAATGGCTAAGGAGGTGATGGCGAGACGCGACTTATTGAAAGTGGCGAGGCTGGACCAAGGGACAAGAGAGGGCTGGTGTTTGGGCCAAGTTTCCCTTTGATGGGGCATGATCTTTGAGTGCAAGTTTTTATGGAGGCCTATCTATACATGGATTGTCCAAGACCATGCAACTCTTCTTAGACTTAGACTCAGTACTGAACTGGGTTGAACAGGGAGAGAGGGAATCTAAAGCGATAACACAGTCCTTGTTCCTTACCAAACAAATTGCACAAGCACTCGGTTTCAAAAAATACTCAAAGAGTTACAATGAGCACCCAGAAATTCTTTCAGAATCTAAACAAGTGGGCTGTCTGATATACAGAACTTTATTTTGTCAGTAACAGCCTTATGAAAATCACAGAGTCCACGCTACATTTGAAGGCACGCAACACAAGTACAAGGTATCGGCCCATAAATATAGCTAGAAGCATCCCAGGAAAATGACAGAGACATACATTTGTCAAACTGATTTCTCTGCAATAGCAGCTTGCTCCTTAAGAGACTCGTACAGTGTCTCGACGAAGTCTAGCAGGAACCCATCAGCGCCATGTTTTGCCAGTAAGGATATCGAGATAGGCAAATTATCATGCAGCCCCATCGGTATGCTTACCTGTAAATGTGAATTGCAGTCACTTAATGCTAGATTGCATAGGGGCATTAGATTAATTGAAATGGGAGTATAACAGCTTTAAGGTTGTGTAGTAAAAGTGGATTGCGCAACCTGACAGAATCCCGATACACCAGCAATGGAAAGCAAACTGAATGCCTTAGCACGGAAAACTTCCAGAGAGGATGCATCTGTTTGCAGCTTTGGTGGAGGCCCAGGAACCGTGGGGATTGCAAGGATACCAAAATCCTGCAACGAAGGCAATAGCACCTTATTCTTCTTCTATAATTCAAATTGCTCGGGAGATGAAAAAAAGAAGAGTATTCTTTGATAATTCCTCTGGTTATTTTGATCAATTGCGATTCTTTCGAGAAATTCAGAACATAATGTTAAACATAGCAAGAAGCCAAGAACAGTGACAAAAGACAATTATGAACTCCAGGCATGCGAGATGACAAGAGAGGGACATACCCCAAGTAGGGAAGTAAGAGCAGAATGTAATTCTTTCTTCACTGACTGACAGATATCAATATTTTCTTCGGTTGTCTGGAGGGCTTCCCTGACCCGTTCTGATATTCCCGGGCCCAAATCGGGTTTAACAGCAGACACCCAATCCTTATGATTATTCTTGAACTCATACCTATGATTCAAGGTTAATCAGAATCCTTCTATAGATAGTGGTTCTCTTCAATATCCCACACAATGAACGACTGAAATAAAATCCAACGAGGGTTCAGGTACACATCACCACCTCTGAAGCAACCGCATTGCACTAGAAAGAGCAGCCAAAGATGGGATGTTGTCTACTTGATCCTCATTTATTTGACATAGGAAAGAACTCAAGGCCGGAACGTTGTCTCTGACATAGTCCCCAAGGACAGTGTGCTTAATTATAGCACCTGCACTGATTCGCATTAAGGAGACATTAGATACACAAAGAAAAACTAGTTAAGGAATGGAGATATATGTGTTGAGAGATTATCCAATTCCAGTCCATTTCACTTCCATCTGTAATGATCAATTCCTTCCACATTACTGTGCTTCAGGACTGCATGTACAATCTGAGCTAAATCATTCACTCAATGCTCTTATCTTCTTACCTCCAAATAATTTCTCCACTGATCTTACAAAAGCTTGAGTCAGTCGCTCACTGGGAATGTCTAAAAGCTGGAAACAATCTCTTGGTATAATGATCTGAGTAGGTCTATTTGGATCTGCATCGGGCAACTCGAGAAGAACACGACCGACCTGCTTCAAGATGCTCGGTTCCCTAGCAAACCAACCTAGATAAGACAGTAAACAAAGACAAAAGTAAACAGATATCCATTTACTAGTTTACAATGGGAGGAAACAAGAAAAGAAGCAAACAAAAATAAATTCACACTCGTCACAAACGGGTTTAAATGCAATACTCCGATGAGTGCGGAAACCTTGCATAAGTACATGACATAATGGAAAAAACAAAACCAGGAAGAAGCGTGAAGCAGCCAGTTGGCTGCTGTGTTATCCTTTTAGAATACTTAAAGATGGAATTACAGTGCAATACAAAACCTAGGAGAAAGGGGACAAACTGTTTCAAAGAGGCACATTTCTCACCATATTGAAAGTGCTCGAAATTTCTTTCAGCTGCCCAATATGTCATTTTTTATGAAGAAACACCACTAATGTCAGAAATAATCACTGAACTCTCCTTCTTTAAGAAGCTGAAACCAATTACTATTTTCATCAAAAGCTCGAGGCCATGAAAAAACAGAATGCTCACCTACTGTATCAAAAGCCTGCGCCATTGGAATGACTCCAACAGTGCTAACGGCATTATGGGAGGGCCGAAATCCAAGAATCCCACAATAAGATGCAGGAACTCTTACACTTCCTCCAGTGTCGCTTCCTGCACAGTGCAGAACTTTTAGCTTCATTCTGAAGAATAAACTGAGAAAATTTCAGAGTAATTCCATATGGAGTGCTTTACCTAGGGAGAAATCGGCAAGCATTGCCCCTACTGCAACAGCAGATCCACTAGAAGATCCTCCAGGCACACGATTGGGTGCACATGGGTTTCTTGGCGTGCCGTAATGTTTATTCTCCCCATTTATGCTGCCACCACAAAAATAATCATTTCAGTGGATTATATTCCTCACTTTAAAGTAGAACTTCCTTATGGAAGCCATATGAGAAGGAAGAGACTACCTTGGAAATTCCATTCTCAAAATAGAATTCCTCAAAGTCAACCTTGGTATACTATGTATGTGTTGCATTTATCCCATCTTTTCCTTGGAAGTGTTCCTATCTTAAGCTAAAACATTCCAAGTTCAAAAGACAAAACGGAAAAGAAAGTTCTTAAATCATGACGCCTCCTTGACTGGCAGGGCAAGACACTTCGTTCCAAGATTCAGAACTCTATAATCTGATCTTGGGAAGACTATGTGAATGTGACTGCGCAGGTTGTCTAAAGCAGTAGAGCTGGTGCAGAGTCTCTGGCAGCTCTAGCCATGCAATTAGTCTAGCTCATTCCCGATTCTCTCTCCATGCTAAGGCTAAGCACAAGCACATAGCTGCTCGATCCTTAATTCATTGCATGATCTTTAAACTTGACAGTAAGCCACGATTCTCAAGTTTGAGCTGTGTTTTTCAATTGCAGCAAGACTGAGTTTATAAGCCAAGTTCACAGACACTAACCTGTATGCCATTTCATCCATGACAGTTTTTCCAACACATGTAGCACCCGCTTTCAACACATTCAAAACAGCTGGAGCTGTGGAAGATGCAGGTGCGTGAGTCCTCGCCCAATCAGGATTTCCGAACCCAGTCACATGTCCTTCAATGTCAAAGCTGCATGCAGAATTCCGTATGGAAAAAAACTGACACAAACTTCAGTCTCAGAAAAAGTCCAACTACGCATGGCAGCAGGAATCAATGTAAAATTTTATTCCTTTTCACAGAACATGCATGCACAAGTTGCCCAACCATTGTGAGGAACACACAATAATAACTAGATCTCTCCCATTAATTCAGTGATAAATGTAAACTACTAACACTCTCACTAGACCAAAATCAGAACCCGACACTAACAAAACAAAACCATATCGATAAAAAATAATCTTCCAGGTACAAGTCAACCGGGCATATGCAGCAAGCTTAACCCGAGATGTCTATGCTCGATGCTCTGTACTTTCCGAAAACTTTTAGGAAGAAAATGCGGCGAGCACAAACACGTCGTCATCAATTAACATGGCGGGTGACATTTATCGCCAACATGGTACTGAAGACGACCACCTCCCCCCTCTTTCTTTACCGCTCTGAACATGGGGTCCCATCACATTCGCTGAAAATGAACCCCGCGTCAGCTGATCACCTGGTATGCGAATATCTTCTCATTGGGTCTTCGCTCTTTCATGACAAAGGTCGATACTTCACCGAGTAATCCGAAGCTAACAACTACTCACTTGACTAAGCAGGCACATCTTCGCAAACCACGCAAAAGGGGGCAAAGCCCACAACCGAAATCATCTTCCCACTTGAATAAAACAAGGAAAACTGAACACCCAGAAACGAAAGCTGGGGCTATCGAGAGAGAAACAGAGGCGCTGCAATGAAACCGGGTCGCGGTCGAGCGACGACGGATGAAGTAGGAATCACTCACATGTCCTTGACGGCGAAGGTGAGGCCGGCCAGGGGAAGCGAGGGAGACGAGGCGGGAGGCTTGAGGACGAATTTGCTAATGAAAGCGCCGTGCTCCGGTGACATCGCCATTTTTTTCTGGGCGCTGTTCGCTGTTTCCGGCTATCACCCGCTCGTCGGAAGAGACGACGGACGGATAGTTCCAGTACAGAGACGAGGCTCCAATGGCCACGGAGGGGTTCTTGATTTTTGACCCAATCAGTTTTGACAGAAAAATGATAAATTTACTCTTTGTATATTATCTGATAAACCCGTCAAAAGGCTTCTTAATTATTGATGATTTCATTTTTTACGACACAAAATAAATTATTATTCTTATAATATATTAAAGACTATCACATAATTATTTCTCTTATTAAAATTAGTTCGGTTCAGTTTAGCTTATTCACATGTTTTGACATATTTCCATATAATACAAATCTAATCTATATTCGATAACCTATATTGCTTAAACACTTAAAAACTCATGCACGAATTGAAGTGAGAGAGCAACATCGAGTGAAAGTCATTGAGGTGAGTTGTGAATCTATTTAATACTTATAATATTTAAACTTAACCATTCTAACACATTATTCTAATTTATATTATAGCTCATTAAATATAGTTTTTCATTTCTATTCCCATCAAATACGGATTAAGGAATGGGTTTATGACTTATCTTGATATGTGCATCTTTGAGAAAGAAGGATTGTAAATGGGTTGAAAACATGTGGATTGCTAGAAAAATGGCAAACTTGTAATTTTGTTGAAAATCAATGATAATTGATCTAATCCACTTCTATTCGTAGGCTCCATTTGAGATCATGATGCATGATTCTTATCCTTAAATCCAATCGATGGCTTAGTGGTGGCAACATTCATCTCTTTGACAAGAGACACTAGGTTCGAATTGAATCGGAATGATGTTTCACTGTCAATTAGTTTGTATTCTTTAAATCTAGTTGTGGATTTGATGGTTCGTTCATCAAGATTTGACGTATACTATACAATGAAAAAGTCGGACCCTATATATAACATATAGATATATTCGTTCCATCGATCATTCTTAAGTGATAAATTTAAACATGCGAGCATTCTAACCAAATTGAGCCATTCAATTTATTTCATAAATTTAGACATGCAATGCGCTTTGATCTGCACATAGCGCAATCATTTCATCTTTTACGCAGTCACTCCCCTTGCGGGGCAACGCTAGTAAAGTTGAAGTTGGCACAGCTAGTCCGGCGCACCAGCAGCGACGAGCTAAACCCTAATCTCGACCTCGCCACGTCGAACTGCAGGAGATTATCTTCAAGCTGATGCGCCCCGATCACGATCGGGTCCTTCGGCCGTGACCCCCCGTCGATGAACGCCAGGCAGAGCGTCTCCGGGCGCACCTCGACCATGGAGTTAACGCCGAAGATAGGCCAAATGGTGTCCTCATCTTGCATCACGAATTCGATGATCGGGACTCGGGGACCGACCCGGGTACCCGGGAACCTCGCTCGCTCGTAGCATGCCGGGAACGGCGGGATCGGCTCCGCCTGCGGTGTCTGCGAGAGCTCGGTAGTGAAGGATCGAGTCACGGCTACGAAAATTGAGTGCTCCAAAATCGTGTACGGCGTTGTGGTGCTGATCCTTGTTCGTCCATTGCCTGCTAAAACATGCCCTTGTTAGAATGAAACATCTCGCATAATTTTTTTTTTTTTTTATGAAATGTGTGACTGATAAAAATAAATAAATGCTAGATTACAAAATCTTCATAGTTCGAGTTTTGATTTTGATATTGAGAACAAAATTTCTCATAATTTGATAATTTCGTGAGGTTGGTTTAGTGGTTAAGGATCTAACTTGTGTGTGTGAATTAGAAATAACATAATATATATTTGATTATCATATCATTAAGTACAAACGATTTCATATTTGGGCCATTCATAAGGGTTTAGACTCGTGTTTTATATATTTCATTGGATTAATGCGACATCTATCGATTCAGGATTTACCTATGCTTTCTAGTTGGGAAAAAAAAAAGAACTTGAAATTTCAAGTTTGACTTAACGTCATTACCTAGTAGAGATGTGTTCAATGGGACAGGTTTCCAATTTATCCTGATTGATCTCACTCCGACGAAGTACTTCCCTCTCCGTCGGAACGTCAGCGGCGTATAGAGCAATCCGCTCGAGACATCGACCCCGGGAAGCATGTTGTACGGCCCGTCGCCGAAGAAGATGACTCCTCTGTTGTCGTTGGAACTCACGCTGGTGAGGCACAAGGCGAACATCGGCGGAAAGCCGCAGTGCGAGGCGAGCTGGCTCTGGAGAGAGATCGGCGTGCGGCCGAGCCCGGCGACGCCATGGACGCCGGCCGGCAACCCAGGTCGGAGCAAGGAAGAGGGTGCGCAGGCGAAGTAGAACTTGCAGAATCGGATCGGCCGACCGGGGTTCGAGCCGCGAGTCGTCAGGATCGAGAACATGTCTATCGAGAGCTCCGCAACGGCTCTACGCTTCGTCACGGGGTTCACCTGTCAAAACGTATACTGATGTTACTATTTCTTTAGTCATGATTTGCTGAAGAGAATGCTGTTCTATACCGCCAAGATCCCGCAGGAGTTATTGTGGCAACCGGGCCGTCCGGGGGTGGCGGGGGTGGCGGGGCCCGAGCAAGTGCGGCTGAACCGGGCCTTGCCGGCGGGGGAGCAGAGGTAGTCGTCGAAAGGAGGAGCGTAGAATGTCGACGAGACGTAGCGCTGCTCGTCGCAGTGCTCCCACACCATCCCGCCGTCGAGATCCACGAGGTGAAAGATGGGCTTCGTGGGGGTCCTCTTCAGTACGTTGGCCACGTGAAGGCCCGTTGCGCTGTCTTTGTGGACTGCCAGCACGTATCGGTTGATCATGGGCGGAGGTGGCGGAGGAGGAGGAGTCATTTGGGAGCGCGAAGCGGGAGCGAGGAGAGGGAGAGCGGAGAAGATGAGAAGGAGAAGATGGAGGAGACGGAGGGGAGAGTCTGCAGCGGCCGCCATGAGAGAGGCTTCAAACTGAAAATGAAGAGAGAAAAGAGACGAGCAGATAGACAGAAGAGGCGGGGGCAGATATTGAACGTTGGCTTCGGTTACGAAGGGATTCATCAGAAGAACGTGGGTTCTGACATCGTTGCTAAGCTTTTGAGGAATGCGTTACGGGCGATGCTGTGCGAGTATTGCGGAAGACGGTCTTGGGGGATGAAAACGGAAGCTTAGGAATTCTTCTGTGGTTAGGGCTTAGCTGGAGCTTTTAGAGAAAAACCCAAAATGCGGATTGACGTTTCAGAGGTTTATAGGCTTTATCTTGCCAGCTCTTGTCGTCACGGCTTACCGATGCATGTTTTGGAACGCGGGTAAGAGATGCAGAGCTACAGTAGTTTCCACCTGCAATTGCAAGTGCCATAAATAAGTTGTATTTGAGATGTTTTTGTTGCTCTGAATCATCATAGATATGGTGTTTAAGATGACCGTTGCTTCAATTCCGGATTCAAGTTATGGCCACAAAGCTGTTCTCACTACATCTTAATGAACAAGGCCCTTAGTCGGACCTCATCTCCCCATTAGAATCCAGATTCCGACCTCCCCCTCTTTAACTTCCATCGTCTCCCTCGCCACACTCAGCAGTGGAAAATGGCTCGGGACGAATTTGAGTCATCGTCGGATGTCAACGGAAAAAAGGATGCACGTGAAGGGACGATTCCCATGCGTTTCATCGGGTCTTGAATGCCTATATCGTAAAGAAGTAGAAAGAAATGTTAGACACTCCTTATTCCTACCTATTATACTATACTTTAGCTAGTACGTTCATGATGAAGTGCGATTGGATAGCACTGTTTGGACTTGATATGCTACGATGGAAATACACCCTTTTAAAAGAATATGAAGGGTGTCGTATATAAGTCCTTTGTAGACAACCGTTGAAACGATTGGCAGAAAATACACACAAAATTTCTCTCCCTTTCCATCAAAAAAGGAGAAGGCATTCCATTTCAGTTTTACAAGAACAATCAGCATTTATACTGTGAAAATCGAATTGTTTCCTTGTGATTGCATTCAAACTAAGGTGAAGTAATTTTATTCGTGATTCATCCACAATTCAACATTCGTTTCGGGGTTAATTGTTATTTGGGTATTGGATAAAGGTAAGTCATCTTCCGCCGACTTAAATTCCAATATTTGTATCAAAGCCCGATCGTAATTTCTACCTTGTTTTTTTATTGAATTTTCTCGTTTATCATTTAATATCGAGATCAAGAGTATGCAATCTGCACTGTTTGGATGACTATTGGTTGGAATTGCTATCTTAATTGTCGAAAACGAACCGAAGCGAATAATGGGTTCGGAGTCGAGTACACCCATACGGATTTGGCCATTTTTCGAAATAATTTTTTGGCCAAAATTAATTTTTGAATATACAAAATGAAAGAGATCTTCAAGACGAGTCCGACGATGGGTTGAGTGCTGCTGGATGACGCCGAACGTGCCCACACACATGGCTAGAAGTCGCTGTGCGTGAGCGTCACGTGCTTGAAGCGCTGGCAATACCAGCATGTGCACAACACATGCTGATCGGCAAACCGACGCATGCGCAACACGCACTTGTCAATGAACCAGCGCGTGATGACGTCACTGTGACGTCATCCAACAGTCGGTTGCTGGATGACGTCACCGCCAGCGGCGGGTGGCTGGCCAGAAACCGACCCGTGACCCCGACCCGACCTGAGGTTAACCCGGCCTGACCCGACTGTTGACCGGTCAACGAGTCGAATCGGTCAACGATCCGGCGGTCAAACTAGTTGGACTGGCCAACGGTTGAACCGATTTGACCGGTTGGACCGGCCAGGAGCCGTTTGGCTTGCTGGTGTGTGCGCCACACGCGCCGCGCACTCAGACGGTGTGTGTGGGCGCATAGGAGCTCTGATTGAAGCGTGGTCGGTGATGTTTGGTTCATACGGATGTGCTTTACACTGTGATATATTAATTTTATAATTTTGAGTTTCATAAATATATAAAAATGTGTAGGAAACCCTAAGTGCGCGTATTTTGGGAGTTTAATATACAGTTTATTCATTTTTAACTTGTATTTTCTTAAGTTTTAGGAAATATAGTAGTTAGCTTGTATGAAAATAATATTAAATATGCTGAGTAGAGCTTGGTTCAATAAAACTATGTATATAGTATAATATACTTATAGTTTTCTAGTTCTATGAAAATTCAAACAATGGTAGTAAATCATTATTTTTCCATTACATATTGAATTGTGGTCTTGATTGTGGTTGTAGCATGATTGTTTTTGTATGTTAGTTCAAATCATGCTATATTTTTGTGTTAATGGAAAAATGTAGAAATTACATGAGGTCATGTAATTATTTTTCCTAGTGGGAGTTTGTAGGTTGGTAGAATTCGAAGGAGTTCTCACTTAGAACTTAAAATTTGCACAAATTAAACTAAATAATAATAATAGAATAATTGTACATAGAAGTTGATTGGGAACATAATAAACTTTTGTTCTTGTGTCTTTTGTATAATTATCATTAATTTAGTTTGTTTTTGCTGCAAATTAAATATACGCGTTACTTTGAAAAGTGTGTTAGTATTGATTATGCGTTTATTATGTCAATGTATTATAGCAATTGATTATAACTTAAGCATCTAAGACCATTGTAGCTGACCTCAATAAGGGTGAGAAGCTGAACAATAACATTTATGATATTTGGCACCGAAAGGTTCAGTACATCCTTGAGGAGCAAGAGATTTTGGAACCACACTATGGATAAACTTGAGCATAGAACTTCAGCTCAACACATGAGAGATCTAGAAGTTTATCAAGTTTGAAAAGGGAAAAATAGCATTGCTTATATCACGTTGCTGAGCTGTATGCAAGATGATCTCATGTGTAAGTTTGAAAGTTATGATAAAACTCAAGTTATATGGGTTGCCTTAAAAGATAAGTTTGAGGGTACATATGCCACTAAGTTGATGAGACTCACCATCAAATTTGATACATACCAAAAGCGCCCAAATATAACGATGAGGCAGCATTTTCGAGAAATGTCAAACATGATTTATGAACTGAAGTCGGCAGGTCACTCCCTTACTGATGAACATCAAATTTAGGCTGTTCTAAGGTCTCTTCCCGACAATTGAGAACATATGAAGATCAATATGACGCATAATGAGAATATTATCACTTTTGATGATATAGTGCGTTATTTGAAATTAGAGGATGAGGGCCTAAAGGCAGCGCGATCCTCTACCCATGCTTATATTGCTGAATCGAGTTCTCGCAAAGTTTTGAGCTTCAAGTGCAAAATGAATCATTAATTTAACAACAAAGGGAAAATGACTAATCGGGCACCTAAGAGGGTTAAGACCTTCCAACGCAAGAAGCGTGGTGGGAAAAAGGACAAAGTCAAGATGAAGTGCTATAATTGTGGCAAGATGGGTCACTTTGCTCGTAAATATATTGAGCCGAAAGAGGTACCCTATTACTTCATTATTTTAAGTAATGCTTTTGTTTCTAGTACTGTAATGCTTGCTGAATCTCATCTAATGTGGATTTTAGACTTAAAAATAACATACCACGTAGTTAGAGACCGAGAAGTATTTGTGGAGTATCGTCGGATTCAGCGTGGAAGAAAATGAATATATGTTGGAAATAACTCAAGAATTGAAGTGAAGAGTATCGACACATGTAAATTAATTTTACGTGGTGGTCGAAACCTATTCCTACATAATATTCTTTATGCTCTAGATATTCGACGAAACTTGGTCTCCGTAGTTATTCTTCTTAGCTTAGGTTATGTATTGAATTTACATGATGATTATGTTGACATTTTGTATAGAACAGTTTATTATGATTCATGTCATGTATTGAATGGTTTTATGATATTAAAAATTGACTATGATCAGTACAATATTAATATTGATGGTCGTTTTTCTTTAATTGCATCTTTGAGTAATATTGATATTGATGCAATTACATGTCATGCTAGATTATGTCATATTGTGTTGCAAATAATGTAAATATTAGCTAGAGAATACCTTTTAGGGTCACTCACTAATGTTAATCTGCCCATATGTAAATATTGTCTAGCAGGAAAAATAACTAGAAAATCATTTGGTAAATGGAGTAGAGCCGAATTTCCATTGCAACTCATACATTCCGACATTTGTAGTCCTTTGAATGTGAGGGCGAGGCATGAAGCCTCATATTTCATCACTTTCATAGATGATTTCATGCATTTCGGTTATGTCTTCATAATCTCCCATAAGTCAGAAGCATTATACTGTTTTAGACGATATATATTGATGGCAGAGAATCAGTTGAATAAAATAATAAATGCATTGAGAACCGATTGTGGATGTGAGTATCTATCGAAACAATTTAAGGCTATTTATGATGAAAATGGAATTGTACGACAATTGACTATTCTGGGTACTCCACAATAAAATGAGGTAGCTGAGAGATGGAATAAGACCTTATTGGAAATGGTTAGATTTATGATGGGGCAAACAAATTTACCTATCTACTATTGGGGAGATGGGTTATGGACTGCTGCCTATGTACTTAACTGAGTGCTCTTAAAATCGGTTACTTCCACCCCTTATGAATTATGGATTGGTAGAAAACTAGATTTAAGTATTCTACGTCCATGGGAATATGCAACTTATGTTCATGATTCTTCCCATAAATATGTGAAATTAAGTCATAGAGGGAAGAAATGTATCTTTATAAAATATTCTGAACACTTCAAAGGGTACGTATTCATAGGTGAACAAGCTTATAGAAATGTGATCGAAATGGAGTCACAAGATCACGTTTTTGGAGAACGATTTTCCTAGTAAATGTGAGATTGATAAGAACTTCCAATTATATGAGATGGAAGATCCTAATAACACACCAACTAATGTTGTAGAGGGAAATGAAGATTTACCTCAACATACAAGACTTAGTAGGAGTATTGCATCGCTTGACGAATTGAACTTAAAAGAAATTCAATTACGTAAAAGTAATCGTAAAAGTGTTCCCCATCGTCGTTTTGAGATTGAAGGATAATCATTTATGATTGCTCAGAAAGACGATGTCAAGCCTAAAACTGTTCAAGAGGCTCTCTCATCATTTGATAAGGAAGAATGAAGAAAAGTTTTGGAAGATGAAATTGAGTCAATGTGAGCAAATCATGTTTGAGACTTGGTTGATCTACCTCCCAATCGTAAGGCCATTGGAAACAAATGGGTTTTTAAGATTAAGTAAATGGTGGATGGATCCATTGAAAAGTAAAATGCTCGTCTTGTGACGAAAGGTTATACTCAATAAGATGGCATAGACTATGATGAAACATTTTCACCAGTTGTAAGGTTTGTCTCAATACACCTAATTCTAGCCATCGTTGCACATTTGGACCTTGAATTACATCAAATGGATATAAAGACGGCATTTCTCAATGGAAAACTAGATGATGAAATTTATATGAAATAGCCAATAGATTTCATAGCTAAAGGTCAAGAGGATAAAGTTTGCAAGCTTCATCACTCAATATATGGCCTTAAGTAATCATCTAGACAATTGTATCTTCATTTTCATCGAGGCATAACCACTTTTGGTTTCATGATGATCGAAGAAGATCACTATGTATATGTCAAGCGATCCGAAGACAAATTTGTGATTTTATCACTTTATGTAGACGATATTCTATTGGCTGGTAATGATAAGGTTTTGGTTATCACTATAAAATAATGATTATCTTCCAATTTTGAAATGAAGGACATGGAAGAAGCTATTTATATATTAAGAGTTAAGATCGAAAAAGATCGATCAATGAAACTCCTTACTTTATCACAAGAGTGTTATATTATGAAGATTCTTGAACATTTCAATATATGGCATTGTAATCCCATTGATACCCTTGTCATGCAAGGTAAAGGCCTAAGTACTGAAATGTGTCATAAGACTTCAGAAGAAATTAAAGTGATGGAAAATGTTCCTTACACTAGTGCGATCGGAAGTTTGATGTATACTATGATGTGTACTCGACCTAATATATGTTATGCCGTGGGATTGGTGAGCCGATATCAATTAAATCCTAGTCAAGCACATTGGAAAGTAGTGAAGAGAATCCCGGGATACTTGAAAGGCACCATGGACTATCGACTTTGTTACCAAGGGAATGATTTACGCCTATTGGGCTATTTAGATGCCGATTGGGATGAAGACCTAGATGAGCGAAAATCGACTTCTAGATATGCGTTCTTGCTTTATAGAAGTGCGATTTCTTGAAATAACAAGAAACAGACATGCACGGCCTTATCTACGATAAATGCAGAATTTATTGCATGCTCTGCTGCAATGCAAGAAGTAATATGGCTAAAACGTTTTTTTTGAAAATTTAGCCATTGTCACTGATGTTCCAAGATCAGCGATAGTTTATTGCAATAGTCAAGTAGCCATTGCCTATGTAAAGAATCCCGAGTATTATGAAAGGACGAAGTACAATAACATAAAGAACAACTTCATTAGAAATATTATAGCGCAGAAAGAAATGATCTTACAATACATTTCAATCAATATAATGGTTGCTGATCCATTTACGAAGGCACATATTCTTGACCCACAAGATGTCACTAGAATTGCGTAGAATGTGATATGCGTTATTGTTAAGAATCATTGGTTTATATATATGTTGACATATGTATTGTACTTGTTTGTTTATTAGTGATTTGATGTTTTATCAATAAGTACAAATCCATTATGAGACTAGCACAATCACACATATAATTGGAAAATATGTCAGCAGACAATAATTGGCTCACTCATACGAGCAATCGTCTCAAGTGCTATAGTTAGCACGTTGAGATAAGACATTATGTACAAATAAATGCTGAAGAGCAACTCTGGTACATAAAATATGTCGTCTTGATCGGAGTCAAGATGAGATTTGTGATTTGTTTATAATAAAAACAAACATAATAATCCCACAATCATGTATGCCTATAAGATGTCAGATGTGAGTACTTAATTGGGCGTTATAGAAAACGAGCTAATATAGCACTCGAGCTAAACATGAGTACGTGAGAAGCACGTGATTATGTTTAGGCTAAAATCCGTATAGTAGATATATTTAATAAATGACATACGCTCTCATAAAAAGAGAAATCTACTATAGCATGTAATTTATACTACATGTACATTGTACAACCGACATGGGAAGGTGAGTAAAATTGTCCTTATTCACTCATCGTGTAAGCCCTTCATTTTGTGCCCTATGTTACTTTTGACTATGATTTTTTTTTTTTTTTGTGAAAGGTAAGAATACTTTTGACTATGTTCTCGAAGTGAAAGATCAATGTTGTTATTTTAGTATGTTACCGGCGGTCATAAATAGATATGGCTTTATGGGACGTGTCTAGAAAAACAATTGTTCTAAAATGAAAAAAAGACATGAGTGCGAAGGAAGACTATTGTTATTTTACATCTATTACATATATTTACTGATTGACCAATTATATCACCCTTATGTGGTTACGGATTTTTTTTAGAATAGTCAAGTATAGGTTTTAAGGGATATGTATACTTGGACTGATGTAACAAAATATGTCTGAGACACTGCGAGACATCGATTGTTTATTTCTTTTTAGGGTTGTAGCCATTATGGCATCATTAACAGTTGCATAATTTGAGCTTCCAAGTGCAAGTGTACTCACTGGTCGCAGTTAGTATGAATTGTTTTGTAAAATTGATAAATGTTGAATGCATTATATTCTTGATAGAGTGCTATCAAGCCCATCATGTTCGAGTGGAAGATGTTATATTATACTTTAGCTAGTACGTCCATGATGGGATGCAATTGGACAGTACCGTTTGGACTTGATATGCTACGATGGAAAGACGCCCTTTTGAAAATGTATGAAGAGTGTCGTATATAAGTCCTTTGTAGACCACCGTTGAAACGGTTGGCAGAAAATACACACCAAATTTCTCTCCCTTTCCATCAAAGAAGAAGAAGACATTCTGTTTCAGTTTTACAAGAACAATCGGCATTTACGCTGTAGAAATCGAATGATTTCCTTGTGATTGCATTCAGACCAAAGTGAAGTAATTTTGTTCGGATTCATCCGTAATTCAACGTTCGTTCTAGGGTTAATTGTTATTTGCGCATCGGATAAAGGTAAGTCGTCTTCCGTCAACTTGAATTCCAACACTACCAAAATGACAGACTGCACAAGCACTTGGTTGCCAAAATGATCAAAGTGTCACAATAAGCAACCACAAATTCTTTCAGAATATAAACAAGTGGGCTGTATGATACACGGAACTTTTATTTTCTCAGCAACTCAGCCTTATGAAAATCACAGAGTTCACGCTACATTCGACCGCACATAGCATAAGTACAAGGATCTCGGGCTGTAAATATAGCTAGAAGCATCTCGGGAAAAGGATGAGGCGTGCATACATCAAACTAATTTCTCTACAATAGCAGCTTGCTCCTTAAGAGACTCATACAGTGTCTCAACGAGGTCTAGCAGGAACCCATCGGCACCATTTTTCGCCAGCAAGGATATCGAGATAGGCAAATTATCATGCAGCCCCATCGGTATGCTTACCTGTAAATGCGAATTGCAGACACTTAATCCTAGATTGCACAGAGGCATTAGATTAAAGTGAAAGAGGGGTATGACGGCTTTAAGGTTGCATAGAGAGAGACGATTGCACAACCTGACAGAATCCTGATAAACCAGCAATGGAAAGCAAATTGAATGCCTTTTCAACGGAGACGTCCAGAGAGGATGCATCTGTTTGTAGCTTTGGCGGAGGCCCAGGAACAGTGGGGATTGCAAGGACACCGAAATCCTGTAACAAAGGCAATAGCACCTCATTCTTCTTTTATGATTTAGACTGCTTGAGATTGTTAAATAAAAACAGTATCCTTTGATAATTCCTCTGGTTATTTTGGTCAATTGCGTTTCTTTTGGGAAATCCAGAGCATAATGTTAAACATAGCGAGGAGCCAAGAACAGTGACAGAAGACAACTACGAACTCAAAGGCATGCGAGATGACAAGAGGGACATACCCCGAGTAGGGAAGTAAGAGCAGAATGTAATTCTTTCTTCACTGACCAACAGATATCAATATTTTCTTCAGTCATCTCGAGGGCTTGCCTGACCCGTTTTGATATTATCGGGTCCAAATCAGGCTTGACAGCAGAGACCCAATCCTCGTGATGATTCTTGAACTCATACCTATGATTCAAGGTTAATCAGAATCCTTCTCTAGATAGTGGTTCTCTTCAATATCCCACACAATGATCAACTGAAATAAAATCCAACAAGGGTTCAGGTACACATCACCACCTCTGAAGCAACCGCCTTGCACTAGAAAGAGCTGCCAAAGATGGTATGCTGTCTACTTGATCCTCTTTTATTTGACACAGGAAAGAACTCAAGGCCGGAACACTGTCTCTGATGTAGTCCCCAAGGACAGCATGCTTAATTATAGCACCTGCATTGATTCACATTAAGGAGCATCAGATACAAAAAGAAAAACTAGGGATTGGATATATATGAATTGAGAGATTATCCAATTTCAGTCCAGTTCACTTCCATCTGTAATGATCAATTCCTTCCACATTTCTGTGCTTCAGGACTGCATGTACAATTTGAGCTGTATCATTTACTCAAAGCTCTTATCTTCTTACCTCCGAATAATTTCTCCACTGATCTTACAAGAGCTTGAGTCAGTCGCTCACTTGGAATGTTTAAAAGCTGGAAACAATCTGTTGGAATAATGATCTGACTAGGTCTATTGGGATCTGCATCAGGCAACTCGAGAAGAACACGACCGACCTGCTTCAAGATGCTTGGTTCCCTAGCAAACCAACCTAGATAAGACAGTAAACAAAGACAAAAGTAAACAAATATTCATTTGCTAGTTTACAATGGGAGGAAACAAGAAAAGAAGCCAACAAAATAAATTCACACTAGTCATGAAGGAGTTTAATGTGAATACTCACAGGAGTGCAGAAAACTTGCATGGATACATGACATAACTTAAAAAAAACAAAACCAGGAAGAAGGGTGAACCAGCCAGTTGGCTGCTGTGTTATCATTTGTAGAATATTTTAAGATGGAATTACATTGCAATACAAAATCTAGGAGAAAGGGGACAATCTGTTTCAAGGAGGCACCCTTTTCACCACATTGAAAGTGCAAGATATTTCTTTCAGCTGCCCAATATATTATCTTTATAAAGAAACACCACTAATGTTCAAAATAAAATAAGGAAGCTAAATCTTTCATTGAACTTTCCTTCTTTAAGAAGCTGAAACCAATGACTATTTTCATCACAAACTTGAGGCCATTGAAAAAACAGAATGCTCACCTACTGTATCCAAACTTTGTGCCATTGGAATGACTCCAACAGTGCTAACGGCATTATGTGAAGGCCGAAATCCGAGAATCCCACAGTAAGATGCGGGAACTCTTACACTTCCTCCAGTGTCGCTTCCTGCAACGGTGCAGCACTTTTAGCTTTATTCAGAAGGATAAACTGAGAAAATTTCAGAGAAATTCCAGGATGAAGTGCTTCACCTAGGGAGAAATCGACAAGCATTGCTCCTACTGCAACAGCAGATCCACTGGAAGATCCTCCAGGCACACGATCGGGTGCACATGGGTTCCTTGGTGTGCCGTAATGTTTATTCTCCCCAATTATGCTGCCAATATAAAAATAATCATTTCAGTGGATTATATTCATCTCTTCAAAGCAGAACTTCCTGTTCAAGCTATTTAAGAAGGAAGAGACTACCTTAATAAATTCTCAAGCTAGAATTCCTTAAAGTCAACCTTGGTGCACTATTGTATGTGATGCATTTATCCCATCTTTTCATTGGTAAGCATTCATATCTTAAATTAACCATTCCAAGTTCAAAACAAAATACAGAAAAGAAAGTTCCCTCCTTCACTGGCAAGGTGAGAGGCTTCTTTCCAAGATTCAGAACTCTATAATCTGATCTTGGGAAAACTATCTGAAATATGACTGCATCACAGGTTGTCAATTAGTCTAGCTCATCACCAATTCTCTCTGCATGCTAAGGCTAAGTAGAAGTATCTACCTACCCCATCCTTGATTCATTGCATGCTCTCTAAACTTGACAGTAAGCCACAATGCTCGAGTTTGAGTTGTGTTTTTCAATTGCAGCAAGACTCTGAATTTACAAGCCAATTTCACAGACACTAACCTGTATGCCATTTCATCCATGACAGTTTTTCCAACACATGTAGCACCTGCTTTCAACACATTCAAAACAGCTGGAGCTGTGGAAGATGCAGGCGCATGAGTCCTTGCCCAATCAGGATTTCCAAACCCAGTCACATGTCCTTCAATGTCCAAGCTGCACGCAGAATTCCGTATGAAAAAAAGATACAAACTTCAGTCTCAGAAATGGCCAACTACACATAGCAGGAAGAATCCATTTAAAATTCCATGCCTTTTCACAGAAGATGCATGTGCGAGTAGCGCTGCCATCATGAGGAACACACGGTAATAGTTAGATCTTTCCCTTTATTACAGTCATAAATGTAAACTACTAACACTTACTAGACCAAGGATGAAAATCCGACATTTACAAAACGAAAACATATCGATGAAAAGAAACCTTCCAGCCACAAGTCAGTCGGGCATATGCAGTAAGCTTTACCCGAGCCGTCTATGCTTGATGCTCTGTATTTCTTTCGAGAACTTATAGGAAGAAAATGCGACGAGCATTAAACACCTCGTCATCGATCAACATGGCGCGTGACATTTAAAGACAACATGGTACTGAAAACGACCACCTCCCCCTCCCCCTTCCTTTTCTCCTTCCTTCGCCGCTCATGTCAGCTGATCACCTGGTATGCTGGTATGTATCTTCTCATTGGGTCTTCGCTTTTTCATGACAGAGATCGATACTTCACTGAGTAATCCGAAGTTAACGACTACTTACTGACCAAACAACGCAAAACGGGCGGCAAAAACACACGACTTAAAATCATCATCTTCCCACTTGATTGAAAAGAAGGAAAACTGAACACCCAGAAACCAAAGCTGGCCTTATCGAGAGAGAAACAGAGACTACAGTGAACCGTGTCGTGTCACGGTCGAGCGACAGCGAAGGAAGCAGTAGGAATCGCTCACATGTCCTTGACGGCGAAGGTGAGGCCGGCCAAGGGAAGCGAGGGAGACGGGGAGGGAGGCTCGAGCACGAATTTGCTCACGAAAGCGCCGTACTCCGGAGCCATCGCCATTTTTTTCTGGGCGTTAGTCGCTGTTTCTTGGTGTCACCAACTCGTCGGAAGAGACGATGGACAGTTGCAGTACAGAAACGAGGCTCCAATGTCCACGCACAGCTTCTTGATCCAATCGGTTCTAACAGTAGAAATGAGAAATTTGCTCAGTGGATGTTAACAAGAAAAAATCGTCCTTCGTTAGTGTATGTGGTGGTGATTTGGTCTTGGACTCTTGAGTGATGATGATAACTAGTCTTCATGAGACTTATTGAAGGCATGGGTCGAAATTGGTCCAGCTCAAATTGACTTTTCACCTATTTTGATACATTTCCATATACAAATATATATAATAATCCTATATCCAACTCATCACTCGTTACTTATCCAACTGAATTCATAGTGTTAATATACTTTCATATTTAATCCAATTTCACAAACTGAGATAGGACCATAGAACAAGTGAGCAAGTCATCATTGAGGGCAAGAGAGAGTCAAGAAAGTGGGTTAAATTTAAATAATGTGTAAACACATTTAACTCATATTATTTAATTTTGCAAAGTGTAATGAATCTAACACAAATAACAATTCAATCCATTAAATATGGACTAAAAGATTGATTTGTGACTCATTTTGATGGATCTATTTTCTAAGAAAGAAGGGCTGAAAACGGGCCGACCGGCAACCGCCTCATAATGGCAAGTTTGTAATTTTGTCAAAAGATCAAGGGCAATCAACCATTGTGAGTGGTGCGAGGCACATTCGGACCATCTTCTTCAGAAGACAAGCGTTTTCCTTTCCTAAGAAGAAGGGTCAAGGCAACCATGTTTTTTTTTTTTTTTTGGTAAAAGTAAGCAATATAATGGGGAGGTCAAAATGTACAAGCAACACAGTTCCAAAAACTTGCACTCAAGATAAACATGCTCATTATGAGTGGAAGGAAGCTGCAAAAAAAGCCAAGCGGCAACAACAAAACAACCAAAAGAAGGCCAACGACAAACAATGCCTGGCAAAAGCAACCTAGCAACCAATGAGATGCCTACCCAATCGGACTACGATTAGTGGAAGAGAAGATAATGGGGTCCACATCCCACGAGCGTTGCATCCTCCTGTTCCTAGCATAGTCCTTAGCATTCTTGAAGGTAAGAGCCTTGTCTTTGACGACCTTGAGGAGATGCTTCTTCATGGCCGAAATAGATAGCGACTCCCCTTTGAAAAGAACATTGTTCCTATTCTTCCAGATGATGTGACAAAGTGCCCCAAAGGAAAAACGGGCAACACATTGTAAAACTCCTTGCCGAAGAGCAAGGTAATGGCCCAACTAAGAGTCTCCTCCCTAGTCCTGTTGGTCGAGGGAAGATTGCATCTAGCAGCCCAAAAGAAGGCAATACTCGAAATAATGCGACAACCAAAAATGAGATGATCAATAGAATCAAGCACCTCATTGCAAAAAGGGTAGGAAGCAACATCAATCCTACCATAAGACATGAGAAGAGACTATGTATATAGCCTCCGCTTTGTGATGAGCCACAAGTTCAATTGGTATTAAGGCAGGATGGCATTACCTCAAATGAAACAATGCCAATTGACTCTAGCAGAACCAATCTGAGGCCACCGAGAACAAGCCCGTTGAGTCCTCCCTCCAACAGAACCGATCTTGGATTCCAGACAAGGAGGGAAGCGGCGAACCCCAAGACTCAATCTCTAATCTGATATCCCATCCATCCACAGAGAAGGGATCAACAACCAAAGCCTGCCTAGAGAGACTGGAGCTATAGATGAGGGAATCCATGAAAAATAAATTCAAAGGACCCCTGGGATGCCAATTATCAAACCAGAGCAACGCTAATAAGCCATTGCCTATCCTCTAGTGGAAGCGAAGAAGGGCGACCATGTTTTGCTGTATATATTTGTTGATTTGTCTGATTATTTCATCTTGGGGCAATGATATGCTCTCCAAGAAAGAAGGGGGCCGAAAACATGTCGACCACCAGAAAATGGCAAACTTATAATTTTGTTGAAAATCAATGGTAAGTTAATTGTTCCACTTCATTTCGTAAGACTCAATTTCCGAACACGATATTATCAATGTCATTCTCCAATTGAATCAATGGTTTAGTAGTTGCACGATTCATCTTTTTGGCAAGAGACACTATGTTTGAATCGAAGTAAGATAATAATTTCCCCACCGATCAATTTATATTCTCTAACTATATATACCTCACTCATCGGGATTTGATGTATACTATGTTGCAAAAAAAAAAACTCAGACTATATAACGTATAGAAAGGTACAAAACTTACCCAACAAAATTGAAATCCTAAAAGAGCACTACACTGTATTAAATGAATTTTTTTTTATAATTGAAGAACATGTAATCTGACACTTCAATTGTTGCTTTTTTAGCATAGCAGCAAGGTTTCTTATATAAAGATATAACCTTAATGCAGCCGTTCATTCGGAGTAATTAAACTACCCCTTACCCCCCTATTATGCGGTACCTTTCCTTTATCGTCGAGTGTAGCCGCCTTGAGATCTTTTCTTTACATGATGCTACAACTATCTTTGTTCTCGCCGTTGAACATGTGGACATAAGGGTATACTTTTAAGTTGATACACCTTTATTTATAGGAAAATATTTTTCAAATTATTCAATTTCCATGAAACAAACAAAACCTTAAAAATCGGTACACTTTTATTTATTAGCACGCTTTGTCATTAATAAGAAAGGTTGTGCAGTTTCAAGATAACTTATTGAGATTATTGAGCTTGAATTTTTTTTTTCTACTAAGACAATGAACCTTTTTTTTTTTTTTTGGTGAAAGGTAGTAAATATATTGAGGAGAGGCCAAAAGTACACAAAATCACGTTTTCAAAACTTACACTCCAAATGAGAAGATCAAAAGGAGTGGAAGGATGCCGTGATGTAAAAGCCACGGACATACGCAGCACACACCCTACAATGCAACGCCAAAGACAAGCACAGCATAGACAACCGGCATTCAAGAGAAGAGTAGCCCACGGCTCCAAATTGAAGAGACTTCGACAAGACTACGGGTCCCCGGAGAAAATGATCGGATCAATACCCCAACTTCGTTGCAACCTTCTGTTCCTAAAATTATCTTCAACGTTCTTAAATGTCATAGCCTTGTCTCGGATCACTTTGAAAAGATGATTTTTCATGGTCAAGACCAAAAGAGGCTGATCTCTAAAGATGATGCTATTCCTAAGACAATGAACTTTGATTTTGCTATCATTTGATGTTTCTTGACCATTAGAGAATCATCATCCGAGGACACATGATGCCAATGTGATGTCCAACAAGCACTGCCCCATCTAATGTAAGCCTTTCAAAGGACCCTTACAACGATTAAAAAGGAAAATAAAAATAGGTTAAGCAAGAGAGACGGATAAGGTTTAGCGACCCACGTGGCAGTCTGTCACGATTGCACAATCCAATCCGAAAATGGCGAGGTTTCACGACCTTAGTCAGACCTCATCCCACCATTAGAATCCGGATTCCAACCTCCCCCTTTAGAACTTCCATCATCTCCCTCGCCACGCTCAGCATAAACAAGTGGGCTGTAATGATATACAGAACTTTATTTTCTCAGCAACACAGCCTTAACGAAGATCACAGAGTCCACGCTACATTCGACCGCACACAGCATAAGTACAAGGATATCGGCCTGTAAATATAGCTAGAAGCATCTCGGGAAAAGGATGAGGCGTACATACGTCAAACTGATTTCTCTACAATAGCAGCTTGCTCCTTAAGAGACTCATACAGTGTCTCGACGAGGTCTAGCAGGAACCCATCGGCACCGTTTTTCGCCAGCAAGGATATCGAGATAGGCAAATTATCATGCAGCCCCATCGGTATGCTTACCTGTAAATGCGAATTGCAGACAGTTATTCCTAGATTGCAGAGAGGCAGTAAATTAAATTGAAACGGGGACGTGACAGTTTTAAGGATGCATAGTGAGAGACGATTGCACAACCTGACAGAATCCCGATAAACCGGCAATGGAAAGCAAATTCAATGCCTTTTCATCGATGATATCCACAGAGGATGCATCTGTCTGTAGCTTTGGCGGAGGCCCAGGAACCGTGGGGATTGCAAGGATACCGAAATCCTGTAACAAAGGCAATACCACCTCATTCTTCTTTTATGATTTAGATTGCTCGAGAGAGTTGGATAAAAACAGTATCCTTTGATGATTCCCCTGGTTATTTTAGTCAATTGCATTTCTTTTGGGAAATCCAGAACATAATGTCAAACATAGCAAGAAGCCAAGAACAGTGACAGAAGACAACTACGAACTCAAAGGCATGCGAGATGACAAGAGAGGGACATACCCCGAGTAGTGAAGTAAGAGCAGAATGTAATTCTTTCTTCACTGACCAACAGATATCAATATTTTCTTCAGTCATCTCGAGGGCTTGCCTGACCCGTTCTGATATTATTGGGTCCAAATCAGGTTTGACAGCAGAGACCCAATCCTTGTGATTATTCTTAAACTCATACCTATCATTCAAGGTTAATCAGAATCCTTCTCTAGATAGTGGTTCTCTTCAATATCCCACACAATGATCAACTGAAATAAAATCCAACAAGGGTTCAGGTACACATCACCACCTCTGAAGCAACTGCCTTGCACTAGAAAGAGCTGCCAAAGATGGTATGCTGTCTTCTTGATCCTCATTTATTTGACACAGGAAAGAACTCAAGGCCGGAACGCTGTCTCTGATATAGTCCCCAAGGACAGCATGCTTAATTATAGCACCTGCATTGATTCGCATTAAGGAGCATCAGATACAAAAAGAAAAACTAGTTAGGGATTGGATATATATGAATTGAGAGATTATCCAATTTCAGTCCAGTTCGCTTCATCCGTAATGATCAATTCCTTCCACATTACCGTGCTTCAGGACTGCATGTACAATTTGAGCTAAATCATTTACTGAATGCTCTTATCTTCTTACCTCCAAATAATTTCTCCACTGATCTTACAAGAGCTTGAGTCAGTCGCTCACTTGGAATGTTTAAAAGCTGGAAACAATCCGTTGGAATAATGATCTGACTAGGTCTATTTGGATCTGCATCAGGCAACTCGAGAAGAACACGACCGACCTGCTTCAAGATGCTTGGTTCCCTAGCAAACCAACCTAGATAAGACAGTAAAGAAAGACAATTAGTAAACAAATATTCATTTACTAGCTTACAATGGGAGGAAACAAGAAAAGAAGCCAACTAAATAAATTCACACTGGCCGTGAACGAGTTTAACGTGAATACTCACAGAAGTGCAGAAAACTTGCATAAGTACATGACATAATGGAAAAAACAAAACCCAGAAGAAGGGTGAACCAGCCAGTTGGCTGCTGTGTTATCATTTGTAGAATACTTAAAGATGGAATTAAAGTGCAGTACAAAACCTAGGAGAAAGGGGACAATCTGTTTCAAGGAGGCACACATTTCACCACATTGAAAGTGCAAGATATTTCTTTCAGCTGCCCAATATTTCATTTGTGTAAAGAAACACCACTAATGTTAGAAATAAAATAAGGAACCTAAGTGTTTCACTAAACTTTCCTCCTTTAAGAAGCCAAAACCAATGACTATTTTCATCAAAAGCTCGAGGCCATTAAAAAAACAGAATGCTTACCTACTGTATCCAAACTTTGTGCCATTGGAATGACTCCAACAGTGCTAATGGCATTATGTGAAGGTCGAAATCCGAGAATCCCACAATTAGATGCGGGAACTCTTACACTTCCTCCAGTGTCACTTCCTGCAACGGTGCAGCACTTTTAGCTTCATTCAGAAGGATAAACTGAGAAAATTTCAGAGTAATTACAGGATGAAGTGCTTCACCTAGGGAGAAATCGACAAGCATTGCTCCTACTGCAACAGCAGATCCACTGGAAGATCCTCCAGGCACACAATCGGGTGCACATGGGTTCCTTGGTGTGCCGTAATGTTTATTCTCCCCAGTTAAGCTGCCACCATAAAAATAATCATTTCAGCGGATTGTATTCCTCTCTCTAAAGTAGAACTTCCTTTTCACGCTATGTAAGAAGGAAGAGACTACCTTGGAAATTATATTCTCAAGCTAGAATTCCTCAAAGTAAACCTTGTTGTACTATTGTATGTGGTGCCTTTATCCCATCTTTTCCTTGGTAAGCATTCCTATCTTAAGCTAACCATTCCAAGTTCAAAACACAATACGGAAAAGAAAGTTCTCAAATCATGATGCCTCCTTCATTGGCAAGGTGAGAGACATCGTTCCAAGATTCAGAACTCTATAATCTGATCTTGGGAAGACTATCTGAAATATGACTGCATTGCAGGTTGTCTAAAGTAGTGGAGCCGGTACAGAGTCTTTGGTAGCTCCAGCCATGCAATTAGTCTGGCCCATCCCCGATTCTCTCTGCATGCTAAGGCTAAGTACAAGTATATACCTACCCTATCCCTGATCCATTGCATGCTCTCTAAACTTGACAGTGAGCCACAATTCTCGAGTTTGAGTTGTGTTTTTAAATTGCAACAAGACTCTGAATTTATGAGCTAATTTCGCAGACACTAACCTGTATGCCATTTCATCCATGACAGTTATTCCAACACATGTAGCACCCGCTTTCAACACATTCAAAACAGCTGGCGCTGTGGAAGATGCAGGGGCGTGAGTCCTTGCCCAATCAGGATTTCCAAACCCAGTCACATGTCCTTCAACGTCAAAGCTGCACGTAGAATTCCGTATGAAAAAACCGATACAAACTTCGGTCTCAGAAATGTCCAACTACACATAGCAGCAAGAATCAATTTAAAATTTCATGCCTTTTCACAGAAGATGCATGTACGAGTAGTGCTGCCATCGTGAGGAACACACGGTAATAGTTAGATCTCTCCCTTTAATTCAGTCATAAGTGTAAACTACCAACAGTCACTCACTAGACCAAGGATGAAAATCCGACATTTACAAAACGAAAACATCGATGAAAAGAAACTTTCCAGCCACAAGTCAATCGGGCATATGCAGTAAGCTTTACCCGAGCCGTCTATGCTCGATGCTCTGTATTTCTTTCGAGAACTTTTAGGAAGAAAATGCGGCGAGCATTAAACACCTCGTCATCGATCAGCATGGCGCGTGACATTTAACGACAGCATGGTACTGAAAACGACCACCTTCCCCCCCTCCTTTCTCCTTCCTTTGCCGCTCATGTCAGCTGATCACCTGGTATGTGAGTATCTTCTCATTGGGTCTTCGCTATTTCATGACAGAGATCGATACTTCACTGAGTAATCCGAAGTTGACGACTACTTACTGACCAAACAACGCAAACGGGCGGCAAAAACACACGACTTAAGATCATCATCTTCCCACTTGATCGAAAAGAAGGAAAACTGAACACCCAGAAACCAAAGCTGGGCTTATCGAGAGAGAAACAGAGACTACAGTGAACCGTGTCGTGTCACGGTCGAGCGACAGCGGAGGAAGCAGTAGGAATCGCTCACATGTCCTTGACGGCGAAGGTGAGGCCGGCCAAGGGAAGCGAGGGAGACGGGGAGGGAGGCTCGAGCACGAATTTGATCACGAAAGCGCCATACTCCGGAGCCATCGCCATTCTTTTCTGGGCCTTAGTCGCTGTTTCTTGGTGTCACCTACTCGTCGGAAGAGACGATGGACAGTTGCAGTCAAGAAACGAGGCTCCAATGTCCACGCAGAGCTTCTTGATCCAATCGGTTCTAACAGTAGATGTAACATTTGGCTGGTGGGGCCCAAAAAGAAAAAGGAAAGATGAGTTGAAAAGTAAAAAAAGTAAAATGGAAGGGAGGGGAGGGCTCGGTTAAAAAGGACAACAGAGAGCTCATTCGACCAAAAAAAGAAAGAGAAAAAAGAAGAAGAAGGAGAAGAAGAAGAAGAAGAAGGAGGAGGGGGAAAAGAAGAAAGAGTTTTTGGCACGTGCATACAACAGATGTCTCACCAAGCCGGCTTAACTTTATAACGCAGCACCCGGTAAGAGATTAGGCCCATTATTCGTCCAACCAAAGTAATTTACGGGTTTAGGGCTCCAATTCGAAATATTTGGAAAATAGAGCGGCGAAGTCCAATTTTGGAGTCGTTGAGCTGCGTATTTTTGTAGAAATGATAGTTTAGGGTTTTGTGGAGCTGTGGGATTTTACAGATCGTGATTTAAACTTACGGTTTGCTCAAAACAAAATTTTGAAATTTCCCACGCACAGTGAACAGTGTGCGTCCAGCAGTTTCAAGCCCTTATTTTGTCAATTTTCGATTTGATTTTGGGACGGTCAAGCTAGGATTATTGTAGTATGATGGAAGAGCTCTCTATTGACTATAAGTATGTTAATAACGGGGTTCGATAGAGAAAGTTATAGTATAACTAAGTTTTACACACAAGTGTTGTGTTACAAACGGCTTGAATAATTATTTTGGGTATGCGATTTATTAGCGCATATGAATCGTTTTGTTAACAATTAGACATAATATAGCCGCTTCGTGGCTGATGTGGCGTGCTACCAAAACTTAATGTTGATTCTCACTCATTTGGTAGGATCGCGAGATTGAAGGATCAAATAACACACATGTTATTTGATTTTGGGGCATCCTCAGGTGAGTAGTACTAATGTCATCTTTGGTTTTGCGTCACTCATGTACCAAGGTAAGATTAACCGACATATACTTGTGAGGAGATGAGGATCTATTTGTGATATATTGATGGATATAGTGCTCGGTAAATTTTGAGTTATGGTGAGATGATTCGACAAATCTCTCTTGTAGGGCTATGTATGTTGTTTAGATATAATCGATTTATGTGGTTATATGATAACTATTGAAACATGATATGTGTTGTGTTGATGAAATCAAAGGTGTGGTAGTAAAGGACTAAGTGCTACACGACAACGAAATTTCGTGTGAGCCACCTCTAGAGCCTTGTAGTCGGCTGCTAAGTCTTCATGACGACTTGAGTCACATGAGAGCCACCTCTAGGGCCTTGTACTACTGACATGCATAGTAAAGAACTAAGTGCTACATGATAACATAATTTCGTGGGAGCCACCTCTAGGGCCTTGTACTATTGTTATATGTGGTCGAGGGCTAAGTGCTACACGATAACGTAATTTCGTGGGAGTCATCTCTAGGACCTTGAGTTTGGATATTGAGTGTGAAATGAACCATGGATATGAGATATGATGAGTTCATGCTGGTTTTGCTATTATGGATGAATGGAAAATTTGGCTATTTGATATAGCTAGGTTGAGGTAACATTTAACACATTTTGTTATTGCAGGTTATCATATTTTGTTTGGTGATAATGAGTTATGCCTTGAGTTTTAAATGTGTAATGTGGAAGTTTGATATGCTTTTATGATATATACTACTCATTGAGCTATGATTGCTTATTCCATTCATCTTCCATGCTTTCAGGTCCCAGGGTTAGCAAGTAGTAAGGCGAGAGCGCTTTTGGAAAACTTTTGGGAGTTCTATTTTGGGTATGGTTTAAGAAGGTGGTGTATATAATCTTTGCTAGGGGTTGGACTGGTTGAGTTTTAAATGTATATTTTTTTTGGTGGATTATAGAAACTCTAATGTTGCAACAAACTTGTTAGTTATCTGATATGTATATATATAGCTTGAGATATACATAATTCATGGAAGGTTGGCCATGTCATCCCCATTCCTTGTAGTTTTGGGGTGTGACAGTAGAAATGAGAAATTTGCTAATTGGATGTTAACCAAAAAAAATCGTCCTTGGTCTTGGACTCTTGAGTGATGATGATAACTAGTCTTCATTAGAATTATTAAAGGGGTGAATCAAAATTGGTACGGCTCAAATTGACTTTTCATCTATTTTGATACATTTTTTATAATAATCTTATACCAAACTCAACACTTATCCAACTAAATTCATATTGTTAATATAGTGTCATATTTAATCCAATTTCACAAACTGAGATGAAAGCACGGAAATGAGTGAGTAGATCATCATCGAGTGAAGGAAAAGAGAGTTATGAAAATGGGTTAAATTAAAATCAGTTGTAAACTCATTTAACTCATATTATTCAATTTTGCGACGTGTAATGAACAATTCAATCCATTAAATATGGGCTAAAAGATTGATTTATGATTTATTTTTACGGGTCTCTTCTCCAAGAAAGAAGGGCCGAAAACGGGCCCACCGCTTCATAATGGCAAGTTTGCAATTTTGTCAAAAGATCAAGGGCAATCAACCGTTGTCAGTGGTGCGGTGCACATTCGGACCATCTTCTTCGGAAGACAAAGCGTTTTCCTTTCATAAAAAGAAGGGTCAGGGCGACCATGTTTTGCTGTATATATTTGTTGATTTGTTTGATTATTTCGTCTTGGGGCAACGATATGCTCTCCAAGAAAGAAGGGCCCGAAACATGTCGACTGCCAGAAAATGGCAAACTTATATTTTTGTTGAAAATCAATGGTAAGTTAATTGTTTCACTTCATTTGGTAATACTCAATTTCCGAACAGGACATATTATCAATCTCATTTTTCAATTAAATCGATGGCTTAGTGGTTGCAACATTCTTCTCTTAGGCAAGAGACGCTATGTTAGAATAGAAGTAAGATGATGTTTTATCACCGCTTAGTTTATATTCTCTAAATCTATTTATGAATTCGATGGCTCGCTCATCAAGATTTGATGTATACTATATTGCGAAAAAGCTCGGACTATATAATGTATAGATATACTTATTCCTGGATCATTTTTGGGTGATAAATTTAGACATCCGGGCATTTTAACCAAATCGAGCCATTCACTTTATTTCCTAAGTTTAGGCATGCCATGCACTTTGATCTGGACATGGTGCATTCACTTCATCTTTTGTGCAATCAGTCCGTTTGTGGGGCAATGCTAGTAAAGTTGGAGTTGGCACATCTCGTCCGGGGCAGCATCCGCGACAAACTGGACCCCGAGCCTCGTCCTCGCTACGTCGAACTGCAGGAGACTATCTTCAAACTGATGCGCTCCGATCACAATCGGACCTTTGGGCCGCGACCCCCTGTCGACAAACGCCAGGCAGAGCGTCTCCGGGCACGCCTCGACCATGGAGTTTGCGCCGAAGATCGTCTGGACGGTGTCCTCACCTCGCGTCACGAATTTGATGATCGGGACTCTGGGACCGACCCGGGTGCTCGGGAACCTCGATCGCTCGTAACATGCCGGGAACAGCGGGTCAGTTCCGGGCACGGTATCTCCGAGAGGTCGCTAGTGAAGAATCGAGTCACGGAGGCGAAAATGCAGTGCTCCAAAATCGTGTACGGTGTTGTGCTGCTGATCCTTGTTCGTCCATTGCCTGCTGAAACATGCACTAGTGTTAGAAAGGTATGACTGATAAGAAAATAAATGCTAGACTACAAAAATTTCATAATTTGAGTCTCGATTTTGGTATTAAGAACAAAATTTCTCAGAATTTGATAATCTTATGAGATTGATTTAATGGTTAAGGATATGATTTGTTTGTGCAAATTAGGCACAGCATGATATATATTTAATTATCACGCCATCAAGTGCAAACAATTCCATGTTTTGACCACTCATACCGGTTTAGACTCATGTCTTACATATTCCATTGGATTAATGTAGTATCTATCAGCTCGGGATTTATCTATCTAAAGTCAACTTTCTATTTGTAAAAAAACAAGAAAAAATCTTGAAATTTCAAGTTTGACTTAACGTTATTACCTAGTAGAGATGCTTTCAATGGGACAGGTTTCCGGTTTATCCTGATCGATCTCACTCCGACAAAGTGCTTCCCTCTCCGTCGGATGGTCAGCGGCATATAGAGCAAAGAAGATAACTCCTCTGTTGTCGTTAGAACTCGCGCTGAATAGGCACGCTCTGGAGAGAGATCGGCGTGCGGCCAACCCAGCTATACCTTGCACGTTGGCCGGCAACCAGCAAGGAAGAGGGAATCTAGGCGAAGTAGAACTTGCAGAATCGGATCGGCCAACCGGGGATCGAGCCACGAATCGTCAGGATCAAGAACATGTCTATTGAGAGCTCCGCAACAGCTCTACGCTTTGTCACGGGGTTCCCCTCCCCGTCAGGATGGACGGAAGCTTAGGACTTCTTCTGTGGTTAGGGCTTAGCTGAGCTTTTAGAGAAAACCCCGAAACGCCGATCGACCTTTTAGAGCTGCATACGTTTATCTTGCCAACTTTTCTCGTCACGGCTTATCGATGCATGTTTTCCTCCTGCAACTGCAAGTGCCATGAATAAGTTTGTATTAGAGATGTTTTTGGTGCTCTATATCATCATAAATGTGGTAGTCAATTCGACTTTTTGCTTCAGTTCCGGATTCAAGTTATGGCCGCAAGGCTGTTCTCACTAACATCTTAGTTTACAAGGTCCTTTTAGATTTATCAACGCTTCGTGGCAATGATCCGACAAGCTCGTTCCAAGTCGGCATAAGTCCTTGTCCCCAACAGTCCTAGATATCGAGCCGCTGAGGTTATCCAAGTGTAAGCACGCGCTCTCCAGACGCAGGATCATGAAGTTAAACTCGGATATCTCGTCGGCCAGTAGATCCTGCAAGACATTTACAGTATTTCACTTCCTTCTTATCTTATACATTCCGTACTATACAACTGCCTTTCCAATTCTTACTGCATATGAATTCTGCATTAGGGTGGTGAAATAAGACCAAAGCTTCAAGGTATTTTTGATGGCCCTCTGCTAGACTTTTCTACTACTGTACCTGTACCTGTATGCAATGAACTAAAACTCCTTACAGTCCTACGTGCGACATCAACACAATCAACCGACGCAACCACCACCAAACAAAAATACATAATGGAAGCAATGAGAGAGGATTTAACAAGAGTAACGACGCCGGGATTTGCGCGAATCCACTAGTCAATTTCAATCAAGAGCACAAGAGATCAATCCAGCATGATCCACAAAGGTACAAGCTCCTCCCTGAAGCCAAACCCACAAACTTTAAAATCAGAAAGCATGCGGTACCACTCTCTAAGAGCAAACACAACTCACTTGGAACCAGAATTAAGGTTGTAGGTGTAGAAAATCCTAAACCTCATTCTCTGTCTCTTTCCTGTGTTGTGTGTATTATGTGTCTTTGAATTTCACAAGACTTTTCTGCTAGAAAGGGTTCTTCTAGTGAGATGAACACACTGCAGAATCATAGGCTCAACTCATGGGTCTAGCCCATTTAGCAAATACAGTGTCCCCGAAGAAAGTGGTTTTAGGGCCAATGGGCCCAAAATTCGTTTCACTATTCTAAAGTCAACAAGGAATCTTGTTAATCTTCGTGATTGCCGAACGCAATTTACAATCACAGGTTGGCCCAAGAGGAGATCATAGGTGAAAGGCATGTCCGCATCGGTTGATGATGATTGGAGATTCAAGTTGAAACTTGTCAATGTAGAAGAAATCATACTTTGATCGAGGGGAAACTAGCCTAATATGGTAGAGACTCACACATGGTAAAGAAAATGTCAAGTACACATGTGATTGGTGTTATGAAATATGTAGTCCTACATCGGATATCGTTTGGAGCTAAAAGGAAAAATCAATAACATTGAGTTTGTCCATAACTCAACTGCTTGTACTTTTCAGTGGAAGTGCCAATTAGATCGTCAAGAGGCTCAAGTTTTGGCCTCCCCATTAGGAAGGTTTTTTTTTACCAGCTTTTGCATGATATGCACGTTTAGGCTTAAGGGCTGCACTTCGATTGACCTTCAAAACCAACACCTTTCCGACTTTACAGCAGTTCGTGCTCTTTATTTATTAGTTAAAGCTCAAGAGGTGGTGCCTTCACATAGACTTCAGCATCTTACCTAAAAATCTCTCTCTTAGAGAAAGCGGTATCAATCACAAGGCAACAAATGATTTAGCCTAATAAAGTCTCCAAGCTTCGCGATAAGTTTTAATAACACCGACTTTTATTAGGGAATTTTTTAATTTTTACTTTGTATTTTCTAACAATAAAGCATATAACAACGCTTCTAAACGGTAAGCAGATGGAGGTCCAACTAGTGGAGCCAGTGGCGCTTGCAATTTGCATCAATTTACATCAACATAAATAAAGAAAAAAGAAGCCCAACACTTTATATTTAACTTGTTAAATCTGGTCATGGTTTTATTAGGGTTTCAAGAAAGTGGTGGGGCCTTGTGGAAATAATATCTAAGTCGATGGGGCCAAAAGAAGAAATCGCAAGTGGGCAGTTCAATAACATATTTGTTCAGAAAGGTAGAAACCTTAATAATTCAATAAAGGCACTTCGAATTATCGAGCTACGAACCTAACTCCAGCCCCACCATTAGTACCTTCGATTGCATCAATAGTACTACCACGTTTCTTTGGCCCTATGTGTAAAGGAAAAAGCTAGATCCGTCGTCGTTTAGCTTTCGGGCTTTTTCCACAATCAAAGTGCTGCGTAGTGCTAGGTCCATTACGACCGGCATCCACCGGAAGCACTCTCCGTGCCATCGCGGCGTTCGTCGAATTGCCAGGATCTTCTTAGTCAAGATGCAATGAACATTCAACTTCTGACGCCATCAACTGCCGACGAATTCGCACTTGATAATCTATTGGTGCGAATTTGCGCTCGTGTCTTGCTTAGTCGACGATGCTTTGATGGAGTAATCGATGAACTTCTTGACTAGTTTATGATAGGTTCGTTTGTCACGTCGTCAACTAGCTTTCCTGCTTTTTCCAGACTAAGTGTCGCATAGTGCATGTCCATTAAAACCAGGTGTTCCCTGTGTCATCGCGACATGTTGAATCACGAGGATTTTCTTCGTTGATATGTAGTGAACGGTCAACTTGTCACACCATCAATTGCGGACGAATTCGCAATCGATACCCATCAATGTGAATTTACACTTTGCGTCTTGCTTGGTCGGCGATGCTTTTGATGGAGTTCAGGGTTTTCTTGATTATGACTCCTGGTGTGTCGGTTTGTTTGCCATTGAATCATCCACGTTCCGATATCTGTCAAACCAGCCTTGTCGCATCGCATTGCGACCTTTTTCCACAGCTGTCTAACACCTTCCAAAGAACTAAAAGCGACCCTTCAAAGATCAAAAGCCAAGATGGTCGTTGTCCCACCTCCCTCCTAACCAAAACAAAAGTTAATCCCCCACTAAAAATGCTTGCGTATCGTCCAAATTGTTTAGAGCTAATACTCTTTTAAGACTTCATCCAACGGCGGACAGCCAATGATACTCGAAGAATCGATATGTAATCTTGAACGAAAATAGTGTCACGAAACCGAAAGCCGAAATCAGAGAGATTGATGGGGATTCTTAATTAGTACATCAGCTATATGGTACTTTTCAAGACCTTGCACTCTCATTTCAACCAAAAGACTTACCTTCATAAGTCGGACACAAAACCTACACAACAAAATTGAAATCCTAAAGAAGCACTACATATAAGCTGCCCTAGCATCAGCCACTAATTTACATGATGCTGCAGCTGTCGGTGTTCTCGTCACTGAACATGTGGACGTAAGGGTCCGAAGCCGGGGGCGGCATCGGCGGGACGTAACCCATCGGTGCTTGCGGCCGTGCGTACATCATCGGCTGGAACATGTTGTTGCCCTGTGCATGTTGGGCTTGGGCCTGGGCCTGGGCCTGTCGTTGCATCATCATGGCCATGTACTGCTGCTGCTGCTGCTGTTGCTGGCTGTACGGGTTCCCCGGGCCCACCCCTTGATAGTACCCGCCGTTCATCGGCAGTCCTTGCACGGCTGGCATGGGGCCCATCTGGCCCATTGGGTAATTGCCCATCTGGCCCATTGGGCCCATGGGCCCCATTGGGCCCCCAAAGCCACCACCACCTCTGGCCATGCCATGATTAGGGACATTCACATCTTGGAGGAATCCAGGTTGCATCATACTCGCTGCGTAGGCCCCATCACCCTTGCCGCCTCCTCCTCCTCCTCCCCCCTTTTTACCGCCACCACCACCTCCATTGCCGCCGCCGCCGCCGTGATTGCCGCCCTTGTTCTTCTTGCCAGACCCTTCATTGAATCCATCCTTGCCACCATGTCCTTGAAAGTCACCACCATTTTTGCCTCCATTTTTACCACCACCACCTCCTCCTTTGTTCTTGCCACCGTTTTTACCATCATTTTTCTTTCCCTCTTTACCCTTTTTCCCACCGCCACCACCACCAAACATCTTCATCAACCCTTGTAAGTCGAAGCCGCTGCCCTTCTTGGCGGTTTTGCTGTCGCCTTTGCCCCCCTTGCCCCCCTTGCCGCCGTCACCTTTTTTATCGCCTTTCCCTTTAGCCCCTTGATGTCCATGCGCACCACCCCCACCACCCATCTTGGCTTGCTTAGAGACAACATGGTGATTACCGTGGCCAAACTCCTCCTCAAACTCCTCATCGTCGAATTCATCATACTCGTCGCCAAACTCATCGTCGAATTCATCATCAAAATCATCCTCACTTCCCCCAAAATCATCCTCAGGCAAGTTGAACTTGACAGTCTTCTGTCCCTTAGCTGGCAGCTTCAGATCTTTAGCACCACCCTTCATGAACTGCTCCAGCTGCAGCTGAGCCAGCTGCTGTTGCATATTTCCTCCCTTTTGCTGGTCTTTTCCATGATTACCCTTTTGAGACTTGTTGTCTTTACCTCCTTTGACATTCTCCATCTGCAAGTTCTTGAATTGTTGGTTGAGATTGAGAAGGTTTTGGTTGAACTGGTGGTGGTTGTTGTTGTTGCCGTTCTTGTGTCCTCCTGATCCCCCCCAGAGCTCCGCATGTTTCCCTGATTTCTCAAGCTTCGTGATGAGCGTGTACGGATCTACGGGACCGAGCACTGTTACCTTGCCTTGCTCCGCATCTATGTTAGCAGAGTACACTCCTAAAATTCAAACAGACAAAAAAAAACCATTAATTCCCCAGAAGAAGTCAACAGACTTTCACATCAACCAAAAAAATCCAACTAAAAGTACTTCAAAATTAAAAAAAATAAATCACCGAATGGACAGAGAAAAAGAAACCAAAAGCAACGGGGAGTAGGTACGTACCCTCGGTCTTCCTCAGCAGTTTTCTGACCTTCTGCTTGCATCCTTCACAGTGTATGTTCACTCTGAGAACACACGTCTGCAAGCAAATCCCCCCAAAACAGAGACGAAGTTAGAACATTTCAGAATAATCTCAAGAACACGGGGCAGTCGTAATCAAGAACCAAGAACACAGCAAAAGACCCGACAAGACACGAACTTGGTTTCATGCCAGTCAACTCAAAAAATCAAGAAAAGGGGCCAACAGGGTTTACCTGCGTCTTCATGAGATCTTGTTTACTCATCCTTTCCTTCTAATACAGAGAGAGAGAGAGTGTGGGTGTAAGTGAAGTAGTGAGCTCAGAAGAGTGAGAGGTTTGAGAGGTTTTAAGAAAGAGTAAGGCGGTTGGTGCAGAGCATTAACCTCTACCCTTTTCTTCCTCTTCCTCTCTCTCCTCTCTCTCTCTCCGTTTCAGACTTCTCTGCAATTCTGGACAATTTATGTGGAGCTTGTGACTTGTGAGAGAGAGAGAAAGGAGGGGAGAGAGAGAGAGGCGGTGGATTCAGCTGTAATGAGCAATAAACAACTCACAAAAACCGATATGGCTTTGGTTGGAAGGAGCCAAATTTAAATAACAATAATAATAATAATAATAATAATAATAATAATAATAATAATAATAATAATTTGTTAAAATCATCATGTCGAGGTCCCAACACTCGGAAAAAGCGAAACGCGCTCGGCTAGGAAGGGAAGGGAAGGTCGGGGAAGAAGACAAAAATAATTTCCCAAGCTGCCTAAAATTTTAATATATTTAGTGTGATCTTTAAATTTTCGATATATATTTAATTTAATTTATAAATTATCTAAAATTGTTCAATATTACTCTTAAACTTAAATTAATAAAGGATTAAATAAAGCATGTATCTAAAATTTATAAATCATATTAAATAAATTAAAAGTTCAATAATTTACTTTTTTTGTTGATCGAAGAAACCGCAAGAGATCACCCTTCAAAGATCGCACAACCTTTTAGTATCCGGTGGCATTGTCAGGTATCGCCACAAATCACTATTTAGATATAAACCCGGGGAGTTAGTCCAAGACCCCAATACCAGGACCCTCCACTTCAGACTCTTTAGCAACAAGAGAATTTAAACCCTCAATCTCTACGATGAGGGAGATAACTTCACCAACTATGCCAACCAAAGTTAAATAATTATATTATGCATTGAGCTATAATTCAATAATTATATTAAATAAATCAAAATTTTAGAAATTATATTAGAGATTATTTGTGTTATTATTTTTATAAAATCTTGAGAGGAGAGAGAGATCACGAAGGATGAGGATGGGTCGGGTCACAGGAATTCAAAGCTGGGGTGGCCCAATTACATGGATCGGTTGGTCTGGCATGGTCCCACGCAATTATTACAATGTCTAAATGATGATGAACCTCGTGTGTTTTTTCACTGTAATCTCGTGGGGGCACGCACTGAAGCCATGGAGGCTAATCTCCAGCAAGACCCATCAAAAATTCATAAAGACATCCCTGCCATTATTACTGCCCCAAAAATTCAGTCCCACGATGTAGGGTTGCTCCGGTTCAACTCATGCTTTTTCTCGGAGTTACTTTTCCGAAAGGCAATCGAATATTAATATCTTACATCGGTGGACCACGGTACTAGTAAATACTATACTCGTTTAAATAGATCACAAATCATGTTAGCAATATTAAGATATTAAAATATCTTTTAGAGATATTTATGATATTTTTTATTTTTTTATATATTTTTTCATTATATAGATCTGATTTGATTTCTTTTTATTTCTTTTGTCTAAGCCTATAAATAAGCTCTCTATATACTCTTTTCTATATGAAATATATAAAATTTTATGTTCCTCTATTCCACATTCTTCTTAACTAATCCATTTCTTAACGGCATATATTTGATAGGTTTAACTGTTATATGACTTAGTTTTATTTAATAAATTGATGGTAAGTGAGCTCATAATGGTTTAGTCTATATTAATGAGTATTAAATTGATTCACAAGTATACCCACACCAAATCCACTTCTTTATCTCTTTCTTTACTCTTTCTCGTCCTCATTCATGCCGCATTCTTACCTCAATTTAGATATGAGTTTTCTTATATTATGTTAAATATGGAAGTAGCTCATTAATAAATGTCAGGTCAAGTATGGATGGATATGGGTCAAAGTAAGTATTAACCACTAAATTTATATTACATACAAAATGTCAAAACAAGTTAAATGGGTAATCATTTCCAACTCAATCCTCCCATTTGACGATTCTAGTAAATACACTTGATCAATGGACGGGCTTTTTAGTTAAGCTGGCAAAAGAAGCATAAATTTTGAGCCACCATGTTCATAATTAACCTCAACCTATGAGCTAATTCTTTTACCAATCACTTGTGACACGAGTTATTCTATATTCTATTGCTTCTATCCAATGTAATGCCATTTCACCATGTAATTTGATGTTATATATGGATAGAGTTTGAAATACTTAATTTAGTGGTTCAGCTGATCATGGATCGCGAGTTTTCTCGAATTGGTAAATGGGCTCCAACTTAAGGGAACAAACTTTGATAAACTTCTCGTCGTGGTCGGTTTAGGGTTTGCTATTGTTTAATCTGCGCTCTGTCACATCTGTATGTCCAATACAGGGGAAGAGTCTGCATTGATGAAATTAGTAAGATCCAAGATCAGATTATTCATGCATCTGATTTGAATATCTACTTCACGTGTTGGGGTCATTTCAATTCTATCGTTAAGAACCATTGCGCGACCTGGTTTATAAAGGAATTCTCTCTCCCTCTGGGGTGCAGTTGTCAGTTTGACCACACCATGTGGGACAACATAGGAACATGTGCTGTGTTAGAACAGGTTGACTGTCTCTCCCCTCCCTCCTTTCAAGAAAATGTCTAAATAAACAGGGGGTTCCTCGACCGAGGACATCTACCGTACTTTCGATTCCGCAGATCACAACCCAGTTCATTTCGTCGCAAGCTAATACGAAATACCATTTTTTATACCACGGTCTGGCAAGAATTGCACTCCGCAATGGAATACCTTTTATTAGAAATAATTTTTAGAGTTTTATTAAATGAGATGAAGTTTATAGCGATTTCAAACAGGAAATAACCTAGATACTTAAGGGGATCGATAACTTTATTTTAAATGAAACTAAATCTACACAAACTGTGCTGAAATTTAATCAACAACAAAGTCTAAGAAATGCAATATTGAAATTAATCGACAACGAGATGTCCATGAATTATAATAAGGATAAATACCAAAATTTAATCGATAATGCGGATTTGGAAACTATAGCGACAATGCAAAAATTGAAAGATAACATATTTATTTGTTTGTACGCAAGGTTCTTTAGTGGACAAATACCGGTATCTACAGTGTTCACAATGTATTTTTTTTCTGTAGTTTTAGCCATGCTTCCATGTTTCTAACAACTTTGGTTCCATGCTTTCACATCAAGATGATCTCATCTCTAGGCGGTTGTTCCCTAAAACTCGTGCCTCAATCTCTTGCACTTTGCTACTGAGTTAACTCCATTCCTTTACCCACGATTCATGGGACTTCATTGTTTTCCTATTAGTGATTTCAATGTCGTGACTGAGTTTTGGCACTTTCAAGATATTTGCTCTTCGCTTGGTGTTGCAATCGATAATCATTCAATCCCCTGTTAATCCATATCCTTATCAACAAACATTTCCATGATAATTGTCAGCAATACGCTATTTTGTGTCCACAATACAACTTATGGCCATCAATGCATATTAATATCAACAATAATTCCCGCGGTCATCAACAATGACCCACGGTTTTTATATGGATGACCTCTATCCACATGCTTGTTTATATCGATGACCCGGTTAACTTTTTCATGCAAACAAACATCGATGTCTATTTACGTTGAAAGGGGAACGAATTTGCTCACACACAAATTTGGCCGATGGTATTTCAAGGACATAAGGAGATCCGGAAGAATCAGAGCTAGTCAGAGATAATGCTTATTTTTTAAGGGGGCAAATCAGGACTTGATGGGAAAGTCCCATTCCCACTAACAATTTCTCTAATGCTCCTGCATATATACATGGGAAGCCTACAGCAATTAGCGTAAGTTGGATCTTTTAAGAGTCGCAAGAAAGACCAATAAGTGCAAAAGCTATCCCTTTATGTGCCATTTTCGTCTTCAACATAAGTAGGCGTTTCAAGTTTTTTTTTTAGGTCGAACGGTGTTTCAAGTTCCCACGCCAGACATTGTGCCGGAGTCAAAATACCAACATCCAAAAGCTGTTCGAATAATATCTCTTTCTTCTTTTTGGAGCCAAATTGTCCCTTTTCTTTTCTTTTCTGTTCTCCCTTCTAAAAAGTCTCACCCTGAGGGGAAATGTGTCCTGCGTCTTTCTTCATCTTTTCTCTTTGGCCCCTTAAGAAATGCCCCTTGGTCTATAAAAGCTATTTGGATGGTGACAAAAGAGGTCATCCCAACAGTGAGGCACGGATCCAGAAGATGTGAACTCGGCGCGTGCTTTTATAGGGTCGTGGGATAGGTCACCAAATTGCCCTTTTGCAACCCACAATCTTTGACTAAAAACTTCATTTCAAATTATGCAATTTTCTTTCCATATATCATCATAAATAATTTGCCTTCACAGGTAATTTTGAGAATTTGATTATATGCCATCATTATGTAATCATTCCATAAGACGGAATTTCTGCTAGTGTCGTGGGTGAAACTTAAGTTGTTTTTCAAAGTATTTGCATCATGAACGGGATCTAATGTAAGATTTTGAATGATTGTAAAACCAGCTGTGGCGCACCAGGCAAAGAGAGTTCCAAAGCAGTGCAAACCATGGCTGTCTTCTTCCTGCAAGCCCGACACCCATATTTTCAGAAACCTTGTCAGCAGAAGAATATTTCTGAAATTGGGGACAAATCCAGAGGACGTGAGTTCAACACAATATCAAGTTGCCTAATCTAAAAGCTATGCTCATCTAGTGGATGTCAACTTCTATTAGTTTTCTGAAATAATAGACAAACTTCTATAAGTTTAATAGATACAGTACAACCATTTGAGAATCGATTCGTGTTTTTATCACTTAGCTCAAAAAAGGGGAAAAATAATATAAGTTGTGATCAAGCTCAAACAAAAAAGAAAGTGCCATAAGTATTAGAATTTTAATAATGAATGCCCATGTGATAAAGTATTAGAATTTTAATAATGAATGCCCATGTGATAATTGTCGAATATGTTTTATTTGGAAAAATTCAAATTCTAAGATATTGATTGTGCATGACACAAGACCAATCAATGAATTAAAAATTGTAAAATCTCCTTGATTGGTTTGTTAATTAGTGATCCCTAGGTACTATTGCCTGTTTGAGATGTTGACGTCCCCAATAGTAACTTAAAATTTGAGATGTGAGATCTGTTTATTTTTATTATTTATATTGCTAGAAGCATCTAAGTATTGTTTATGACTGGATTATAACAGTGGAACAAGGGAACTATATCGATCCAGTGCATGTCCGCCTGCTATAAATGGATCTAAAACATGATGGGGTCCTCTCAGAATTAGATAACATCTACAGTAGCATGGAGAATGGAGGAAATAAGGGTGTAACTGGAGCTCTCGATTTCACTGTGCTTTGAATTTTCTTATGAATTCTACGGTCAAATTTCTCCTTGTCAAATATTATTTTTGTGGGATTTGACCTGTTTAAGAGAAAACTCTCTAACATGGGTAGAAAAGACAGGAACATTTCATATCATTTACCAAAAAAAAAAAAAAAGAAAAAAGAGAAGTGAAGAAGAGAGAGAGAAGAAGAAGCAGGAGCAGAAGAAGACGGATGACTGCTGTTCGCGTCTGCCATAATTCCTGGCCTTTTTGCTTCGAGAAAGAAAAGAAAGCATCAGATGAGAAAGTATATTTTATATACCGCAACTCCGCCGTGTGTCTATACGGATACGTACAACTTGCCATGGGAAAGGGAGGGAACGGGAAATTTGTGGGCAAAATCGTCAGTAAATTGGGGAACAGAAGTCCGTTTCCTTACGGTCACTGTGAGAAATAATTTCCTGATAACTTCTGAAACTCATCCTAGTTATCCTGTAGAGGGATTTCTCGTCATGAACACCTAGAGAGACAGAAAATATTCAATTTATCGTGACGAAATTCGACGATTAAAAATACATACATACATATATATATATAACGAAAAACTTCAAATTGGTGTATTTAAAAAAAAAAATGTATCATAAGTTAATTTTTTAACACTAAAAACTCCAAATTGATATATTTACGATAAATTTACCTTTTATTAGTTTATATTTTGGATGATCAAATTGGGGTTTTATCCCTCATTTTTATGGTTTTTCGTGATATTTATCCATTTAATAAAAACTAGCATATGGTAAATCTGATACGAATGAACTAATTTGAGATTTTTCGTGGTAAAAAAATTAGTTTAATATAAATTTATTATAGATATACTAGTTTAGGATTTTTTTTATGGTATTAATAAAAAAAAAGACAAAACTTGATTTAAAAAAAAAGATTTGAATATACATGTCTTAAATCCAATGATAAAATTATTCAATCACCTATTATAATTTTTTATAATTGATTTCTCGTGAAATTAATGGAGTCTTGTAGCTACGACTGTTTCTCGTGTTGCACGGATCATATAAGCCATCAATAATGAAGAGGGGCTCTTTTTTGAGGAGAGGCGTGAAAGCAACCTCTCTCGGATCGCATTCTAAAGAATAATTACTCCGCATGATCGTTTCCGATAGCTAGCCGGCGCGGTCGTCCTGTAAACGACACTGTCCCGCAAATAATTGCTGCCAATCTACTTTGAGTGAAAGCCCTCGGAACGATGAGCCATTTTTCATGCTCAAAGTGTCGAGCAACGTCTTTCTATTTACTTTTTCCAGAGAAAAACTGCGATTGATGGTTACTTATCAGATTGATGGTTGAAGAGAGACGGAGACAAGTTGAAAGAGCTGTCGCTGATAACTTTGAAGAGAGGCAAGAGAGTTGCAGAGCAGTCCAAACCCATGGTTGTCTTCTTCCAGCAAACTCGACACCCCAAGCTGTCGCTGATAACTTTGAAGAGAGGCAACAGAGTTGCAGAGCAGTCCAAACCCATGGCTGTCTTCTTCCAGCAAACCCGACACCCCAAGTTTTAGAAACCTTGCCGGTAGAAGAATATTTCTGAAACTGGGTACAAATCCAGCGCATGGGAGTTCAGCCTTATGTCAAGTTACCTTGTCTAGAAGTTATGCTCATCTAGTGGATGTCAACTTCCATAAGTTTAATAGATACAGTAGAATCGTTTCAGAACCGATTTAAGTTTTTATCGCTTACCTCAAAAAAGGAAAAAGGAAAAAGGAAAATAGAAGTTGCGATAGAGCTCGAGAAAAAAAGTAAGTGCCGTAAGTATTAGAGTTTTAATGACAAATGCCCATTTGATAATAGTTGAGCATGTTTTATTTGAAAAATTCGATTTTTAAGATATCGATTATACATGGCGTGAAGGCAATTAATCAATTAAAAAATGTAAAATTTCCTTAATTAGTTTGTTAATGAGTACCATAACTACTATTGCCTATTTGAGATGTTGATATCCCAATTAGTAATCTAATATTTTGAGATCTGAGATTTGTTTGTTTTATTTATTTATTTTGCTAAAAGCATCTTAGTATTGCTTATGCGTGTCAATTATAAACACTGGAGCGCGGGAATTATATTGATTCAGTATATGTCAGATCGCAATAAATGGATCTAAAGCTTGCCTCAGAATTAGATAACAGTTACGGTAGCATAGAGAATGAAGGAAATAAAAATGTAATTTGAGCTCTCGATTTCAGTATGTTTAAAATTTCTTATGTATTCTACAATCAATTTTTTTTCCTTTTCAATTATTATTTTTGTGGGCTTTGGCCTTATTAAGTGAAAGATCTCTAGCATGTATGGAAGAAAGGAACATTTCATGTCATTACCAAAAAAAAAAAAAAAAGAAGCAGAGAGAGACAAAAGCAAAAGCAGAATAAGATGGATGAGCGTCGTTCATGTCTGCCATAATTCCTGGTCTTTGTGATTTGAGGGAGGAAAAAAAGCATCGGATGAGAAAGAGAGGAAACGGGAAATTTGGTAACAAAGCATAAATTATGAAACATAAGTTCATTTCCCCAAGGTCATTGTTAGAATTAACTTCCTGATAACTTATGAAGTTCATCCAATTTATCCTATACATGATTTATTGTCATGATCAATAGGGTGAGTATGATTTCAAGGTAAAATTGAGAATTTGAGAAATGGATCAATCGATTCCAAATTCTAGGATATATATGGTAGGTTTTGAATTCTAAAAATTAGAAAATCTGTTTGGACAAGTAGGTTCTAGATTCTAGGTTCATAAAACAAGTTTTTGTGTTTTTTTTTTTCTATGTTTTTGTACAATCCCACAACATTCTATGATGTAAGATGACGAGTGTGTAATTTGAAATTGCTAATATGCACTTCAATTTTTGATAATGTCTACAATTGAAACTTTTACCTTGTTAATATTTCATAATCTCCACATGTTTAAATATGAGTTGTGATAAGTTGATTGTAGCAAATGGTGGTCATTAGAGATGATGGTTCAATACCATCGTTCATTTAAGAGTACAGATGGAGCCTAGGTAGATCTAGAATCAATCTTGGAACCTTTGATGAGGTAAGTTCCTAGTTACTGGCATACATATTAAGTTTCAGGTTTCACGTGAAACCCAAAACCACTCACTTCTAATGAACACCTAGAGAGATTGAAAATATTCATTTTATCATGACAAAATTCTACAACAAAAGAAAGAGTAATTACACAAAATATATTTATGACAAATTTATACTAAATTAATTTTTTTACCCTAAAAAACCCCAAAGTAATACATATACAACAAATTTACTGTGTGGTAGTTGATGAGTTTGTCAGTTTGAGGTTTTCCCTCTATTCATTACATGTGTACTGATTTACGATTTTTCGTGATATTAATTTAATTTAACAAAAATTAATAAAGGTAAATTTGTCACAAATATATTAGTTTAAGGTTTTTGATGGTGAACAAATTAGTTTTGATAAATTTATTATATATACAAGTTTGGGGTTTTTGTGATAAAAAATCAATTTGTAATTTTTCGTTGTATAAATCTAATTCAATGGAAATTAGAAAGTGGTAAATCTATCATAAATATACCAATCTGGGGTTTATTGTGGTAAAAAAATTAGTTTGAGGTAAATTTATTATATATATACTAGTTTGGGTTTTTTTATGATTAAAAACCTAGCTTTGGTTAAATTTTTCATAGACGTATCAATTTGGAGTTTTTTTTTTTTTTTTTTTGTATTTATTGAAAAAAATGATGGAACTTGATTTTAAAAAAGGTATTTGAATATACATGTCTTCAATCCAATAGTAAATATGTTTATTTTACTCTGGCGAAATATTTAGTAATAACCTAATACAAATTTTTATAATTAATTATATTGTGGAATAAACGGAGTGTTATACCTACGGTAGCTTCTCGTGTTGCACGGATCATATAAGGCATCAATGAAGAGGGGCTCTTTAATGTCGCATTATGCTGGAGGAGAAGCGTGAAAGCAACCTCTCTTGCATGGCATTCACAAGAACAATTATTCCGCATGATTATTTCCGGTAGCTAGCCGGTGTATAAGTGACATGTCCCGCAAATAATTGCTGCAAATCTGAAAACTTGAGTGAAGCCCTCAGAACGATGAACCAGCCAATGTCTTTCTATTCCCTTTTCCCAAAGAGAAAGAACTGCCAGATCGATAGTTACTTATCAGATGGATAGTAAAGAGAGACGGAGACAAGTTGAAAGACCTGTCGCTGATAGCTTTGAGAAGCTGCAACTGGTCGCTAAAAGCTCCTTCCCAATCCAGGAACACGCGCCTTCTCTCGTGCCATCGCAGGCCTTTGCCTTGCCTTCTCACGCTGCTGAGCAAAGACTCTGTGTTAGTGGTAATTTGGTCGGCAATCGCTTTCGACTGGCAGTGGCAGGGAGCGACTCCGTTTCTGATGTAACAAGAGAGTGGCTGGGCACCGTTCTCTCTGTGAAAAAAGTAATTTTGGATCCTCTGGGAATCTATCTCTTTTGGTTAAAAGTGAGACTGTAATTTCTCTTTTCTTGAGAAAGCCACAGTGTCTGTCACCCCAGAAATGAAATGGATGGGAGAGGGAATCTATACCTACCAGCATGTAGGTGAGAAGAGCATTAGACTGACCGGGAAGGAAGACGGACAGAGGGAAGGAAGGTAATTAACTTGGAGAAAGTATTAGGTGGGAATAAGTCAGAACTACCAGAGTCAATCACTACGACACAATACAGTATTTGCTAACTCCTCCTTCAAGTGCATGGTGGCTATTGTAGACATTGACTTTAAGTTTTGTTGAAAACACCCTCGAATTTTTATCCTTCAAATGTGTTTCCTAGTTTGAATGGTTTCTAAATTTGAATGGATTTTCCAATTTCAGTGGTATTTTAGTTTGAATGATTTTTCTAAAAAGGCTTTCCTATTTCGGATACAAATATTATAAATATGAGGGATGCAATTCTATTGTGCAATTACATACTAGAGCAAATAAAAGGGGTGTTAGGATTTTCTCGGTGAGTTTATTGAGTGATTCTTTGTGAGAAATTGTGATATAACACTTGTAGGTGCAATTGTAGATGTAATCTAGGTATGGGAACACTTGAACAATTGAGCTTCTATAGAGATTCATGGTGGATTTCTTGATTTTTTGCTCTCCTCATAGAGTAGGAAGTGACACTCGAACTGTAATCTCTTTAGTGCCCTTATCATTCATTGTTGATTTTCTAGTGATTTCTTTTTCTTGTGTTAGATTTGAATTGTAAAATCTGTGAATTTCCACGTTATTTGCACGACAATTTCTGTAATAGTATCAAAGAATTGCATGGTTGATAAAGCTTTTGTGTATATAATGATTATAAGTTATTATGCAGTGAGTATTATTGAAATTAACTCTTGACAATAACATTTGATATGTGACTTGCCACACACCCTAAAAATGTTGATGTTGGTGTAGTATAGCCAATGCTTGTATATAGTCCGTCATGACATGTCATTTCACGTTATAAATAGAACTTTTGAATTGCGATTAAGACAAGATTAACAAAATGCATCCTTTACATTCTTAATTAACTTGATTAGGATTAGAAGAGCCACAAAGGTCAACATAGGAAATGCTCATAAACAATCAATTGCGTGCACGGAACAAAAGATAGAAAGAGCTATCTTATCTTAATATGACTAATTTGTTCAATTTTATAAAGTAAAGAAGACCTCCTACTTTTAGGGGATCTCAATCGCTTTTTTCATCTTAAATATTCTTCATTACTTATTTATCAATCAAATTTGCCTTTCAGCATATATTTATGCATGGTATATTCTTATCATTAATTTCTTTCAATTATTCATTAAGGCGTCGTTCGAGATAATCCTTTTAAGTAAAAACTTGTTATTAGTATTTCCATAGAATTAGATTGCTGTGGAGTTATAAAGTTCAAGTTAGGGTGAAGAATGACAGCATCACCCTGTGAGTGCGATGGACTGATTTGAAAGGTCCCCGTGAGCAGACACTGATCGATGTACCTCTGATGGGGGCATAGTGCCAACATCGAGGGAAAATATCACATGGTCTTTGAATCTCGAGTGGGACAGAACCATGAGAAAATATCTCATCCATCCCATCAGAATATCGCCAAAACATACTATCTTACGATTACTCTTCCCACTAGCCAACGCTCTTTAATATTTTGTTTTCAGTTTGTGTACTTGACGTGGATAGACATGTGCAGGAAAATTAATATTAAACACATTCATCGGTGTGAATTCATTTTTATTTTTATTTTTAAATTTACGAAATTATGTGTCACATAGGACGGTTGGCAATTACCATATTGTCACGTCAGCAATTTTTGATAAAAATTAATTAAAAGAAATGCTGAAATCTCATAGAAAGATTGATGATAAAATTGACAAAATTAAAAAATTTGGTATCTATGAGATTTGATAGGATCATAATTAACTAATTTAAAAGTTTAAATTATTAGATGAATGTGTATTTTATTATTTAAATATTATAATATTTTCCCCCATCCTTAATTCGATCTTTTTTGCCAAATACTAAGTATGAAAATTTAATTGGAGAGGCAATTTGGATTTGTAAAGATTCAAACTTAGCACCTCTAATTTTGATACTATGTGAGATTCGATGGAATCACAATCAATTATTCTAAAAATTTTAAATTGTTAGATGAAAGTGTGATTTATTATTTAAATATTCTAATAGCATCCATGCAAATTTTTTATTTTCGATAGATGCTCAAGAAGCTACAATAATCTTTGACCTAAAAAAACAGAAAGCTAGAATAGTTGAAGCTATAATAAACATTCGCAATAAGCGAGAATTTTTTTTTTTTGGGGAGGGGGGGTGGAAGGCTAGGTTTGACACATAATATTTGCAGTTACCACTAGATATTTATTCCCTAATTTAAACTTTAGATCTTGGTTTTTCAGCATTATAGCGATTGGAATGAAAATAAGAGCCCCATTCCCTTTCTTTACACTATTTGGCTAATCAGAACTGGTAGGAATGGTAGTTGGAAGCTAACATTGATACTTCAATGACCCATTGAACTTCCTTATAGAGACATTAAATTTAAACTCTGACTTTTCATGAATTATTATCAACTCGTACTATGTTTTTATGTAGCCCAAAATACTTCAAACCTTTTCAAAATACTCAAAAATATTGGCCGAAGGTTATTTCTTCGGTTTCCTTTAGAAGAAAGTAGCTATGAAGCCCCTACTACAACCTTTGTAAGATTCAACAGCATAAATTTTTGAAACTTAAATGTTAATTATTTGTTTTCGAAATTTGGAGAGAAAATCCTAAGTCGAAGTGTGAAGTAACTGACTACAAGATTAGCCTAAGCAACTTGTGCTTTAACTGGACGAAAGCCCGGCCATGATGGAGCACTTTCATATAGGGATGGGAGCAGGATCATTTTGGAACGGCAAACGTCTTCTCACACCCGTCATCTTAACTTTAATATTATTCCATGAGCCCTCACCAAATCCATTACATGCTTTGATATATTATCCCAAAGCCAACTTGCTAAAGTAGTCGGGTCTCCGTTAGGTACCCGCAACTTGCCACTTTAGTTAAATATAAACCACCTCATTTTTGCAAATGCAACTATTTATTTAAAATTCATGCATTGTAAATCTCAAATTGGAGTCTTACGACATCCAAAATATAAGATTGAAGAATTTAAAATTAAAGAACATGAAAAGCTAAGGTCTAAAATAGGGAAAAGTACAAAAAAAAAGTTCTAAATCTATGACATTGGTATTGATTTAGTCTTAAATCTTTTAATTAGACTAATTTAATTCTAAAATTGTTTACATTGATATCAATTTAGTCCATCTCACCAATTTTGGTTAGTTGGTGTTGATGTGGATGCTTTTGGCCAGCCAATGCTAACAAAGCATTTTTTAAAAATATTTTCTTTAAATATTTTATTAAATTTTCCTTCTTTTTTCCTCTTCTTCCTCTTGGCCTTCTTCTTCTACAATGGTTGGCGAGCCTTCGGCGGCTCACCAACCATTGGGCGAGTGCTGCTTCTCTTACAGTGGCCGGCAAGCCTCCAGTGGCTCACTAGCCATTGGGTGAGGGTTGCGCCCAGGGTCGTGGGCAAGGCGGCTTCGTCTAGATTTGGGTGAGGCCAAGGTTGCCTTTGCTCGCGGCTAGGGCATGGGAAGGTTGGCCTCATTCAGTGGCTGCGCAAGAAGAAGGCCAAGAGGAAGAAGAGGAAAAAGAAAAGGAAATGAGAGAAAAAAAAAGGAAAACTTATAACAAAATTCCAAAAATATAAAAAAAAAAAATTTAAAAATTGCCACGTTAGCATTCATCGGTCGACGGGCATCCATGTTAGCACCAATTGGCCAGAATTAATCGAATGGACTGAATTGGTATTACAATGAAAATATTTATGATTAAATTGGTTCAATTAAAAAGTTTATGATTGAATTGGTACCAATGCCATATGTTTATGACTTTTTTGTTAATTTTCCCGTCTAAACTATAAGCTAGGAGTGAAATAGTGGCTGTCATTGGAAAATCTATTAAAATATTATGTTGCCTTCTTAGCGTTGACAAATTATTATAATTAACTGATTTTGTGATTTTTAATAGAGTAAAGGCAATTTAAAATTTCCTATTGCAAATCCTAAAATAATTTTCACTGATATATATTTACTCAACTACCTAAGAAATATAAAGAAAACAAATGACACTTTAATGGCAATACATATCGGCTTTGATTATTGGGTTTTCCGACTGTAAAATCCCGAATCTGTCCCAAATCCTACAAGGTTTATGGCATTTAAGCCCAAACCCGTCTAACCTCCCCAAACCCTCTATCCATTTACATCCCATTAGGATTTGAATGGTTCGGATGCCTTATTATACTCATCCTACTTCGATCCTTTACATCGATAGAAGGGTGAAAATCTTTAATACATACAAAAATTGTAGAATATCATTTTTTTTTTCTATGTTAAAAGTAGAGCATGCTATTTTTCAGAGTGTTGCTCAGTAAACGACGTGGAGATATCAAATTGGGCGTTTAAACCAGTGTGCTCCATGGCTAAAGAGAATACCTTCTTTATTTAGAGAGCTTCAATGTGACCTTGTCTCTACAACATGCTTTACCAAGGCCCTAAAATTCAAGACCCTCCACTATAGGAAGCTAAAAACACATGCTAGTTTCCATATTTCGTATCTCCAGCCGAACAATGGCTCAGAAAAAATGCTCAAAAATCAAACTTTTTTTGTTTTATTATAGCAAGAAACAACTGTCCGGCATTGTGATAAGTGATCGCCGCAATGAATCACAGAACGAGAATAAAATACAGCGAGAAACCACGAATTGAATCAATTGCAACAAAACAAGGGACAGCGGGATCTACAGTTACAACATCGAGACACAAGCATTACAGACAGGGATCAACCGTAAGATTTGCGAGAGGTGGACACGAGAATTTTGGTGCAGTGCATGCATCTCAGCACAGCATGAAGAATGTGTCATTTAATGGACGAGACGGCGTACGATAGATACAAATACTATTACGCATCTCCATGGCCTGGGTCGACCCCCGACCTGTTATGGTCATGAAGCCCTGCATTTCAGCACTCGGGATTTATGAATGTGCGGAATGGATTACAAGACAAGTTGATGACTTGTGTCTGATGAGTGCGGGTGCTATGCTTCAGTATCAGGATTGCAGAGTTAGGTAATGAGCAGCACAGATTTTACAGAATAAGTGGTCAACCTGTGTTGCTTTAGAGAATGTCTTCTATATAACTAACGTAATGATGAATATCTAATGAAGCACGGCCATCTTTAACAAGTGCCTCCTGGAAATTTGTTGAAACATGCTTAATGAGAATACATAGTCTTCAAAGCATTGAGCACGCATATGACGAGACAATCTGGGTATTTGAAATCATAATATTTCCTTATCTATTTGGTTAACAATTGCCCTCGGGTATTTATCAGCAAAATCCGATTGTTATTAACTAATCAATTAAGTGACATGCAATGTTCTTTTTACAGTGAAATTGTATAAACTATTCCCATTTGTCTGATGGACTGAAGAATTCATTTAATTTAAGATACTAGAACAAGCTCTTATTATAGACTCGCCATATCTAAGTTGCTAATTCACAGACCGATTAAAGGAGGGAGAGCCTCCCTCCATAGCATGCTCTGCGTTAGCTTCAAAGTTCAAGACGGCGGGTCAAGAGAACAACGCATGCAAAGTTTCCACATTTCGTATCTTCAGCTGGATAAAGGCTAAGAATAAGCTGGAAACCGGACTTTGGATCAAAGCAAGAAACCATTAGCTTTCTCTTGTGTTGTGACAAGCGACCCTCGTGATTAAATTATTTCATTAGAAGTTGTAAAAAGGCAGACGAATTCGGCAAATGGGATCTCCAGCTACGTGCACAGCACGAGCAATTGCCCTCTTTGTATGTCGAATCTTATCTCGTTTCTGGGTAGCGACCTGGTCACGGCAATGGCTATCCTCAAGAGACCTGCGGCGACTGTGATTGTCGTGCTCCTCTGCAATTGCGGGCTTGCTCGGGGTGACCCGGACGCGAGGATCGTGGGCTATAGTTGCAGCACGTCGACTCATCAGGACAACGATCTTTTCAAGATCAATCTAGACGATGTTCTCCACCATTTAAGGGACGACACGGCGTACAATAAGTTCAATTATTACTGCCAATCACCATGGCCAGGGTCGACCCCAATCTGCTACGGTCACGGCGCTTGGAACGGAGCACTTCAGGTCTATGATTGCGTCCTGTGCATGACCAGTGCTGTTACGCAGGTCCGCATTTTATGTCCGATGAGCGTTGGCGCTCAGGTCCAGCTCGGGGATTGCAGAGCTAGGTACGAGCAGCATAACTTCACCGAATAGTTAGGTGACTTTACTTCACGGTGTCATCTACATACAGAAAAAATCTTTTATGTAATTTTATATTGCATAACATGTTGACATGGTTTTGATTATATGTTAAATGTTGAGGTTACACAATAAGATGAAAGGCATCGGTCAATGTATCACTTGGTATAAATGTTATGCAAAAGACTTTCTCATGTACGTGGAAGGAGTCATCCAGCATGGCGTGGAAACTTGTATTGCTTCCTCTTTTGTTTTCCTTTGAAGATGACTGTGACATTTGACATCAAGCCCAAGAACTAGTTGATTGATATTTGCTTTGATTTATTGCTTGTCTTGCGCAATTTTACTCAATTGATTTTTGTTCTTTGTAATTCCAAAATCGAAATATCAGCTAATTTATTATGAGATCCATGAGCAATTTAGGCAGCTTGGTACAAAGCTCCATCCTCTACTTTTTCACTTAATGATGGGAAGGGTTGCTTTTGCATCAATTACGGTTTGTTTTATGATTTAGGTACGACTAATGCTTGGCCCATCTATTCTTTGCCCGTGATTCCCGCGATTTGGCAAATTTTTGTCTAGTTAAATTGTAAATTGTTGTCTTTCTATGACCTCGTAAAAGGGAACCGCTAATCAATCGCATGTTTTACGCAATTGCACAATAAGATGATAAGACAAGCATACAAAGGCCAGTCATGACACTTTCAATTTCAATTCCAAAGAGAAGTTATCAATTTCACTTCCAATGTAGTCATTTTAGAAAAATTTCCCTAGAAATTGCTAGCGTAGTAGTCCAATCTTTATCAATTGTTCCATGTGGCACATCATCATGTCAACGATTTCCCGTAAAAAATTTACGAACAAGATTATATTGGAACATTGTGAAAGAAGTTTAGACTAAATTAGCAAAATTAAAAAGTTTAATATTGAATTGACATCTATGTGATAGGTGTAGGATTCATCGAATAATTTTCCGTGACTCATGGCTATTTTTTCCTGGATTGCTTTAGTGATTCACAAAGAACTCGTGCATGTAGATTAAGCGCATGTTTCACACAATCACATCATCAATGACAGATAATGCACTTTGCCATCTGCAGTTCAACTAACAGTTTTCTTTATCCATTACATCAATTATGTTCAATGTTTTGCAGTCAGTTGGCGTCCGAATCGGATTTTATTCACCTTGTCTAACTCCACTTAGGTTAATCAACACGATCCTCACATGTTTATAGTTTATTCACTGAAGGAGCGGTCCTACATCATCAGAAAAAGGAAAATTAAAAAGGAATTCTTGGGGACGTCGTTCTGCAACATATAAGCTGTAAAAAGGGACATTTCTACTATTCCAGTTGAAGACTCCACAAGAGACACTCCCCACTGGAATGCCTGCCTTATCCGTCATGCAAAACAACATCGAACAGACCAAAAGCAAATGTTAAATTGTAAGATGATAAAAGTTTATTTATGCACACCGTGACAGCAGTTGTAACGTTCATTATTATTTTTATTTTTCACTCTTTTTCGGACACTAGCGGTAAGACTAGAAATGTCGTTGTGACTGGCAATACTTCGAGAACATTGACGATTTTTTCACGCGAAAGAGGAAAGTAGTGTTGGATTTTTTTAAGATCGTGCACTTGAAATGCATAAATGAATGTAAACAACGCAAATGAAGAAAGTATTACTTGTCAGTTGTAATTAGCAGCTGCCTAGGCACTAGTTAAGCAGTTAGCTCATGTTAAATACGCTTAACAAGCGTTTTGACTTATTTACTAGATCCGCATTAGATATGATATAGTACTTGTAGATTTGAACTTGGCTCAACAGGCTACTTGGACTTGTCTTGAGCTCCGGAAAAATTGAGTCAGTAGACTACAAGTTTGTGAGCATCTTTTAACTACTAAAAATTCCACAATAATAATCCAGTACAAGGTCGGAAAATATCTGAGATTGACCCCAAAGAAATTACGTAGACCAAACTTGAACACATCATCGCTGACTACCATTTAGCATATAAATTTTGGAAGGGGCTATTATTATTATTATTATTTTTTTTTTTTTGAGGTCCAAAAAGGCTATTTCATTCATGAAAGCAACCCATTGAAATACGATAGATGAGTCTCAGGACATAAGATATTCCAGAGGGGCGGGGATTACACAACCGATTAACAGGGAGGTTTTTTTTCTACAACGGGCTTTGAGGACCCGATCGGCTACTTGGTTTGCGTCGCGTGGGCAATGATTCGCACTCGATTCCTTCATCTGGGCTAAGTACACGGCAGTCATCAATCAAGCTGCGTAGGCCCATGGGCCTTCGTTTCCACCTGAAATTAGCTCCATGGAGGGGCTATATTCTCCCTTCTAAAAAATGTTGACAGCATTTTTTATCAGTTTTTCACTGTAGCCAACGTCAGAGAAAATTTGGTTGCAGGCATGAGAATGTATGGCCGTGTCTCTTCTGCTTAATAGATTCGTGCGTGAATAAATCCAAGTTCGAGATTATACAATTAAGCGATTGTTAGATGCCAATTCATGAATTTTCTGAGGTGACCAGACCAGAGAGATAATTGTGCACGAATGAACATTTTTATATTTCGTTCGAAATTCTTCCAAATGAGAAACTGCTGTCTTCTTCAAATCTTTTCTTTAAAATTCTTGGCTGCGATTGACAGATTATTTGCCGATTCCATGGCGTTTTCTTTTCCCATGAAGAATGCTTCTCTTCCGGTCACAAGATTGTAGTTTGAAGTAAACATGAGTTTATGCTTAACCTCACATGCAGAACCTCCTGCACATGCGGTCTTCCTGCAAGCATTTTGAGAACCGGCCTTTGCTAAAGAATAGCATGATGTCAAGACGACTGCGCCACATGAGAAGAGGTCGCTTTATATCAAGAATCCTATGAAGAGTATTAACAACACGGGGGACATGATCAGTGCCAATAGCAACGAACTTTTGAACGCCTTCCTATAATGTCTCGTGACATTGTTCACTCCTGCCTGCATCTACATCTGTGGTGTTTTGGGACTTTCTCCGAGCTTCATGAAGTGCAGCTTTGAATCTACACAAGAAGGATAGGATTAATTAGTTATTAATAAATGAAAAGTAGCATCACAATTTACCCCAGATAAAGCACACATGCATAAATAACGTGCCCCAACACCAAAATCTGGGGACGTATCTTGCCACGCGTTCCAGGTGTTTCTGAGTAGTTCGCAGTCGGACCGTAATCAAGAGAAACTTCATTGGTTGGCCCATGAAAAATAAAACAAAAGACTCGGGAAAAGTAAGCAATCAGCAGCACTTCCGTCGTTTGTGTTTAGGAAGAGAACTGATGTTAATAAGACTATACCAAAAACATGAATTGCCTAAACTACAGAACAGAAAGATGTACTTGTCACTTGATTATTTCGCGTTACCTGATTAGCAAAATCAGCAATTCGGTATAATTTTGCTTGGAGGCGAATCTCAACTTTACAAGTTCAATGCCACATACATGAGAACTGATATATGACAACATTGAAAGGATTTTGTTTACCTTACTAATAAACTGATAGAAATCAAAAGAGATTGTCATCATGCATCCTCGCATTGATTTTCAGTACAAGCACACAAGTTAGTCTATTATAGTTGTGGTACAACTGATAGTGCTTACCTTCCCCTGCAGAGCCTCGTTGAGTCTGGGAGTGATATCATGAGAAGTGAGAACATAATCGTATCAAACAACTCTGCATCAGGGATTCATGCATAAAAAAAATCAGAAGGTACTTATTTGATTAACAGAGAGGTAGAAACTAATGAGCACACGGAAAGTAGATTCAATTGAAAAACTACATTCACAATCATTTAGGTATGCGCTGTTGAGACCAGATCAAGTGCTTGGATTTTCACAAGCACCAGAACTTCCTCAGGACACTAGTTGGCAAACGAGCTTCTTCGAGGTTGGCACGCAAGGTGGCCCACAGCAATTGTTGATGCTTCCTCTGCAAAATCCCTCTTCTTCATTTCGATCGGTCTTTGGTATGGAATTCGAGGTTCCTCAGCCAAATCAGCTAGGCTCGGATCAATCATGTGATAAAACGATTCCAGGACAACAACAGGAGCAAAGGGGATGCAGACGAAATATCAAATTCTTGGACTCCTCACCCAGCTTGTTACACAGAACGGGCAGAAAATTGTCCCAATTATGCAAAAGGTCATCGATCCAGTGCATTTAATTGAAGTCCAAAACTGTGCCTTGATCATTACACAGACCAACCAGACCTGTCAAGAAAGCAGCACCGGTTTGCCTTCGGTGATAATCTTTTAAGACAACAGTTAGATTACTTGGAACAAAAAGTTGGTCTACAATCACACATAACATACTAAGCCAAAACTACGTTTAATTTTTCATTTTGTCACCAGCAAGAAAAACTTGAACGTTGATTTTCATTTTAGCTCAGTTTCACCTACTCACTGGGAATTCATGCTCGTCTTCGAAGGTTCGAGAGGAACATCAAGGGAACAATAAGAAACACGACAGGGTTTTCGATCATCTTAGAAAATCAAAAGGTGTATGTTTTGAAAAGGATGAGTCAAACTTGACATACAAAAGAGCTCCCAAAGGAATTCAAAATGGCCAATGATTATTTTCAAGAAAATATTAACTTTGAACATAACGAAAAATGGATTTTGGGCGCAGTTTACAATGTTGAGCAGCGGAAGATAATCAGCCTCTAGATGAAAATATTCAAATCCTGATTTGTTGAGAGGGAAATTGTAAATCACTGGGTAATTCTTCTTTACTTATGTCAATAATTTTATCTGTTGCCTTACAAGCCGCTAATCTCTTTGCAGTTTGCAAAAGCTGCCAATGTAAGGATAGCTGAAAAAAACATTATTATAATGCAATCAACAGCCAGTATATTTAGGCATATCTAGATCAAATAGACACCCAGTGTCGAGCAATTCACAAAAAATATCGCCTCGAGAAAAGTAGTACTATATTCACTCATAAGCTGGTTGTTGAAGGATGAAGAATCTTACCAGAAGACCAACGCCTTCTAATGTACGTGGAACCACTTTTTGAATTGCTTCTAAGACCAACTGCCCCGTACCTCCAATTATGGAAGACTAGGAATCTAGGAAAGTACAAAACCCTATCGAGGAAAACTTTCTTGTCCAAAGACAATAGTGATTGAAAGTAGGTCATGAAATTTCAAAACAAACCGCCGCCGGCCGCTGGTTACCCCTGGTCCCCTGTTAAGGAAACATGACTTGTCTCATTGTTGTAATATGAACATAAGATTCATCACACCAGTATCACTACAATATAATTTTGCTCCTGTGACCTCCATATTGCGTTTTTTCATAATTTCCAAAGACGCGTGTTCCGGGTTATTTTGCTATTGTTTCCAATGAGGTATCCCGGAAATATCAAAATAAATTAAACCCAACTATAATTAAGAAAATTATAAATACGTGACCAAACTTGTATGAAACGCTTTGAAAGAAGTCCGTTTTCCGTTTTCATGCCACACTTAGAAATTGATTAGTTATCCATGCTACTATATAAATTAAAGAGGACCTCCTACTTTTTAGGGATCTCAAATATTTTTCTTACTTCCTCTAATATCCTCAAATACTTATTTTATAAATATTGTACCCATGGACAAATGCGTAAGTTAATAATTTATCAATCTCTTGCATGCTTCGGTATTAAAGTTTGAATATTATATTTGTTTTATAACAACCCTAAGAAAACTCAAATCTTGACATTTTCCTGTCTATCCTATATACAATTTCTTTGGATAGTGTTGTTCTACCAACAATTTCTTTCGGCGTTGATTTTTCAGGCATTTCATAATAAAATGATTTAGCTAATTGTGCAAATGTCAATTTTTCACACGCACGTGTGCGTGTGCACATTTGCTAGTTTGTAATAGTTAAAGTCAACCGGGTCCCGGCAAGCCTTCCAGGCCTAAGTGAATATAAGTGAGCCTGCGTCGATTGAAAACTTAAAAAATTGCATAGATCATGATTTATGAACCATATGCTATCACAATAGATTTTTAAGATGTGTGTTGATTTTAAAGGACTCATGTGAGTCTCTGTGATGAAATATTATGGCTGACCCCGTCACATTAACCCAAATCCACAGAAATCTAGCCTAAGAGCGTCTACAAAAACTTGACCTAATTCGCATGAGCGAAAGAACCATCTAGGCGGTATCCATTGAGGGTGGGTCTTTGCCTATATATAAATCAAATCTCAAGACTATTCCCATCTCATATGGGATGATTAAGAACTAAGCTTATCGAGTCAGGGACCTATATGACAACATTCAAAGAATATTATCATGATTATAAAATGATAGAAATGGAGGAGATTGTCATCACGCATTCTAGTATATGAATTTTGGCGTAAAATTCCTTAGCTCATATTTTATAAGCACAAAAGTTACTCTTTCATAGTTATGGTACAACTGTTGGTGCATACCTCTCTCGGCAGAGCCTCATTGAGTTTGGGAATGATATCATTAGAACGCAACCGCATAAAACAACTCTGCATCAGGGTAACATGTAGAGAAATCAGCGGGTGTGTATTTGATACACAGAGAGGTAGAACCCAATAAGCACACAAAACGTAGATTCAATTGAGAATGGATACATTTACAATTATTCAGGTATGTGCTGTTGAGACCAGATCAAGTGTTTCGATCTTCACAAGCATAAAAAAAACTTCCTCAGGATGCTCTAGTTGGACCACGAGCCTCTTCAAGGTCGGCACACAAGATAGTCCACAGTTGTTGTTGATGGTTCCTCGGCAAAATCCTCCTCTTCATTTTGATCAGTCTCCGTTGTAGAATTTGAACTTCCTCAGCCAAGCTAGCTAGAACCAGATCAATCATGTGATAAAATGATTTAAAGACAATAATAAGATCAAATGGGATGCAAACCAATTAGCAAATTTTTGTGCTCCTTGAAAAAAATTATCCCAATTATGCAAAAGATCATCGGTACAGCTCAGTGAATCAAAGTCCAAAAGTAAACTTTGATTATTACATAGACTAACCAGACCTGTCACAAAAGAAGCATCAGTTTACCTCTCTTGATAATCTTTCAAAATAATGGTCTGACAACTGGTTGTAGAAAGCTTGTCTACAATCATATACGAAACAGACTAGCCAAAATTTCTATTCATGTTTTTAATCGCCCATTAGAAGAACTTGATCGTTATTTTAGCTCAGTTTCTGATACCTACTGGGAATTCATGCTCAAAGGAACAATAAGATACTTGATAGGATTTCCAATCATCAATGAAAATCAAAAGGTGTTTGTTCTAAACAGGATAATTGCCATTAGTCAACTTTGACACATAAAAGAGTTCATAAAAGGAATTTAAAATGGCCAAAAAGTATTTTTTCAAGGAAAGTACTAGTTTGAGTAGCAAAAGATCATCAGCCTCTAGATGAAAAGTTCAAATCCTGGGTTTACCAAGAGGGAAATTGCAAATCACTAGGTAATTCTTGTTTACCTATGTCGATATTTTGATTCGTTACCTCATAAAGCTGTTAATGCCTCTGCAAAAGCTGCTAAAGGAAGAATAACTGAAAAAACATTGCTATAATGCAATCAACAGCCAGGTACATTTAGGCAAATCTAGATCAAATAGATATGCAAAGCAAATAATTCTCAAAAAAATATAGCTTCGAGAAAAAAGTATTAATTTATTTACTCATGTTGGTCATTTAAGGATGAAAAATCTTACTAGATGACCAATGCATTCTGATGTACGCAGACCCATATTCGGATTTACATTTTGATCTTGGCTCAAGCATCATGTCAACTTCTACCACCACTTCCCCACTCCAGTTATTTAGAATTTAGGATAGTACAGGAACCTGTCAAAGAAAACATACTTGTCAAAAGAAGATAGTGATGAAAGTAGATTATGAATCTCAGAAGAAAAATGATAGTTTACTTGCCTTACCTATGTTGAAGACAAGATTCGAGCAGCTTCCACTATGAATTTGACAAGATCTATAGAACCTAATGCATGGGGGCAATGGTTGAGATAATTTTGGTATCGTTTCCCATAAGTCGCACCTAGAAATATTCAAATAAATTAAATCCAACTCTTCAAGTCCCCAAAGCTAAGTTTCTTAAAGTCTTGTACCCTAAGAGATTGTAACTTCTCACATCCAACAATTTTGGTAAAGTCTCCATTGATTTGAATCTGTGATATCTATGTGTGTACGAGACCTTGACTCCTCAACACCAAGATTCTTTGTAATACCAAGCGAACACCTCATCATGAAATTCTCTATAATATCAAATTGCTCTGTATATGCTTCATTAAGACAAGAATCTCTCTGAGGTTCTCAACACCACGTAGATTGGGACAGCTATGGATGTACAACTCTTTAAGGGTTGCGAAGCATGATAGGTCAGGTAATCTTTGAATGGACCCACAATGAGTGACATTCAATTTCTCTAAGAACTCTGCACCATCAAGACCTCGAATTTCAACTAAATTGTCACAATAGCGAGCCATTAATTCCTTCAAACAATGTAATTCTGGAAGGATCAGCCTTTCAATGGACTTGCACTGATACACAACTATCTCCTTCAAGAAGAAATTATCTTGGCACTGAATTTCAACTAGATTATCGCAATCATTAGCTCGTAATCGTTTCAAACGATTTAATTGTGAAATGTCCAATCTTTCAATGGAACTACAATAATATATTGACAACTCTTCCAAGTACTTGAATCTGTCAAACTTAGGCAATATCAACTTATCACAGGAGGAAATAGAAAGCTTCAAGAGTCTTGAGGAAAACTTTGGGATGTACTCAAGTGTACATCCATCAAGACCAAATTCTTCTAGGTGGATCAAGCAAGAAAGTTGTGGCAAATTGGGACTAGGACTCAGATATGAGCTGGAAGGAGACCATTAGCTTGGAACAGGACCCTACATGAAAGTGTTTTAAGCTGGAAGGAAGCTTTGGTAATGATTGGAGCTTGGAACAGCACCCTACATGGAAGATGTTGGAGAGAAGAAAGATTTGAATGCTTTCTGGCATGTCAGATATCAATGTCCTAGAGAGATATAACGTCCGCAGTTTTTTCAACCTTCCAATAGCACTAGGTAACTTTTCAAGCGCAGAACGTTCAAAGTCTAGATATTGTAAATTTTGTAAATCCCCAATTGAGCTAGGGATTTCTCTCATTGACCAACAATGCGAGGCACTCAATTTCTCTAGCTTCCTCAAAGAACCAATAGATGTAGGAATCTTTCTAATACTAGTAATATCTAAAATAAGTTCTTTTAGTTCTTTTAGTTCACCCACTTCTTCTGGTAGCTCATTGAGCATTTGACAGTCAGACAAATTCAAGGAAACGAGGCTCTTGAGTTTGCCAATAGAAGGGTGGACTTGCAGTAGGCTCACACAGTATGTCAACTTGAGAATCTCTAACTTTGTGAAAACCGAGAGATCAATAGTACGTCTTAAAAATTTGCAGGAGTCAAGGTGGAGAACTTTCAGCCGTTTTGCCTCCTATATAAATGAGAATAAGCTGTCATAAAATAAGTTGATCGACAAAAAAAAATGGACAAAATATCACGAAGGATGTCTTTTTTTCATCTTACCATGACTAAACTCCATCCTCTCCAATGCTCTGTGATATTGCTGTCGGACAGCTGCAGCACCGTTAATTTTGGCAGATGCAAATTAGTTGCCAAAAAAGATAGATTGGGTTCAATTCCAACCCATTGAAGCCATCTTAATTCCGAAAACAGTTTATCAAAATCTCCACTTAAAGCCGCCAGCCTCAACTGAAGGAACCTCAAGCTTTGTAAGTTTTTAAACTGTTCATTTGTGTATGTTTGATATGGTCAGCGGGGGCATAACGCAATATTGGACGGTGTTCCTCGAGACAAATTGCTTGGATCCTTTCTGTTCCCTGCATATCAAATCAATCAACTGAATGTCTAGATTGCATTTTGATTATTTTAGTTTTCACTTTTTATGATCTTGGACTGCCCAATTTGTTCTCTTTCTACCTTCGCTCTATATAAACGTTAACACAACTCACGTTATTTTTTTTGATAATTTTTCGAAATTTAAACATTATTTTTAATTTTGACATGAAAGTAAAAAGAAAATTACTTCTTGCTTTAAGAAAATCTAAGACAAACGCACCTTAGTATTTTACCATTTTCAGAATTTTGTAGTGCATATACTTTTGATTTTTATCTAAGGCGAAATTCATGAAACCTTTTAGAACACACAAATGTTGACTTGTAGATTTTCATATAAAACTTTCATAGTTTTTAAAAGAATTTGCTAAATAGTGCTCATGGGTCACTTGTTAAGTAGCTAAGGAAGCACTTGGTTTTCAATTTATCAATTATTCTTGTAATCGTCGGTTTGAAAACCGAAAAATTTTCTTATAAAGTATTTTATAAAAGTGATGTGGGGACATTCGTTAACAATGCACATTTAGGAGTAAAAAATATTTGAATTTTTAGCGGGAGTTGGAAAAAAGCTGCTTTTGGACCAACTAAAATGAACAATTAACTCCCTTTCATGGTCTAATGGTTAGATTAAAGTTTCTAACATATGGGACAATAGGTTATCAATGCTGGGCAATATCTTCTAGCTAACTCTGCCTTATGAAAGATTCTGGAGAAAATATACTTATTTGTATTTACCCAAAAGAAAAGTGAAGATGCATTCCATTTTGCTTAAGATACTGTTTCTTTTTGCATCTTATAAGTCAAAACATACTCTTTAAGTTTCCTGCCAAAACGGATCATTTAATCAGTAGAAGATGGTGAAAAATATTCCATATTGCTTTTATTGACTTCAATAACAATACTTATATTCACACCCGACCACCCCCCCGGGAAAGTTTAATTGATTGGTGGGAAGCATCAAAATTTTAAAAACTAGAGCACTAAATCTGAACACGTGAAACTTCTTTTAAACTTGCTATTGGATTAGCGTCTCGATTTTGACCCCAAATAAATCAAACCCCGACTCAATGTGAATATACAAATCGTGAACGAAGGATTTTGAAGTTTTGACTATCCACTTTTGTTAATAAATTTTCTAGAAGTATTTTATTTTTAAATTGTCGGTGTTAGTTTTTAGTATATGTGCATGCTTTCATCATTTGTTAACATGCATTTCCAGAGCAAAGTAATTTCAAGTGAGTAGTGCCCCTCACTCGACCTATTCAAGAAAATGCATGTGTGAGACATTAAAATAAAACTCGACCTAGAAATGGCGTTACTTTTTGTAGTTTGAGTTTGCTTTATTTCAACAAGACACTATACAGGCGCTACGTTTGCGGTCTGTTAACCTTGTGCTTATTTTCATTTGAACTTTGTAACTAAAATTTCAAATAATAAGAGCAGGATGTTAGGAAGTGGGAATGATATGATGCTGATGAAGAAGATGTTAAATAATCTTCGAAGGTGTGAAATGGGTTGGTTTAAGAAAAAGAGCTCTACAAAAGTGAGACTTTACTGATTTGCCAGTAGGGAATCGTTATAAAGGGGTAAACTTGGAAGGAATCTAAATGAGATTAGACTAGATTATATATAAACTAGATCTAATATGCGCTACGCGCACCATTTATGTTGGATTGGACCTATGATTTACTTTTAAAGATGAACAATTCTCTCTTTGAAAAAGAAGCAAAGCAAAAGTTTATTTACTTATTTCTTTTTCTGACAATTGATTAATTATATTTAAACAGTGAGTAATGGTGTTTATATTATATATAATAAATTCATGGAAATATGAAGATAAAATTTTAAGGGCTTCACCTTTTTAGTTGTGATATTATATTAGATATAGACTAGACCCACTTCGGGCGCCATTTATGCTGTACCATCAAATGATGACCAATTTATGCTGGTTTATTTTTTTGTTTGTAATAACTATGCTTCGACAATGGTAGTGGCGATTACCGGTGTTTTCACTTTTAAATGCTAAATGACAAAAATAACTTGCGGGTTCATTTAAAATTGATTCAAGTTATTATCTTTATTTGATTTTGAAGTAACTTAATTGAGAAATGTGGAATCTCTTTCAAAGATTAGCATAAACAAGTCAGACGAGAAATGCATGACAAACTGATGAAGCCTGTTGCCCACAAAGTAGGAGTTGGAGTTTAGAAACGCGACAAAGTAGAGCCTGTCGCCGACAAAATGGGAGGAGTTATCCAGTGGAGTATTTAGAAGATTTCCATGAATTTGACGTCTTTTCCAAAAAAAATGTTTTGTTTAATTATTAGTTATTATCTAGCGTTATTATGAACCAACTAATCTTCATTTATTTGTTCTATGATGTTTAAACTTCATCTTTATTTATTATTGTAGTCTTTCAGATTATCAACATTTTCTACTAAATATGAAAATTACAGACTTTTACAAAACAAGATTTTTAGTGTAGAATTGCTGTTAAAAGACTTTAAATTTGTTGTAAATTAAATTTTTGACATATATAATTTACACCATTGAATCTGAATATTTGGATATATTCCATTTCATAACCATCACGAGAGAATATAACTTCTTCATCCTTAATTAGCCGTCACAATTAATCTATGATGGGCATGAATCATGAAAGGAATCTTTCCTAAAAAGTAGGAGCATCTTATCATACTAGATAAAAGATTGGAATAGATCAGATTAAATGTATGAATTATGAGGGAGAGGGAAAGAAAAAGGACTGTCATATGTTACCTTTTTTCCCATTAGTATGCTGGAGGCTTCATTGCTGACCCATAATCTGCTTTGTCTCTCAAGCGGTCCTTCTTTGCAAACAATGTCCTTCCAAGATCTCTCAATTGATCATGCATCCTTAACTCACCACGATCTCCAATTTTTATTAAACTCCTCAGCTTCAATTCTTCAATCCCTTGACTTGGATAAAATCCACAGTCCTTCCACATATAAATTGCAAATTTGCTCTCTTTGCCAATAAAGAAACAAGCAATATCGAGAAAAATCTCCTTATGTCCATCTTCTAATGCATCATAACTTATCTTCAATTTGTCTTGGACATCTCCATGTGGTTCTTTTCTTAATTTCTCTAGCACATCTTGCCATACTTCTTGGTCTGTTTTTTCATACAAGTATGAACCTATTACCTCAAGAGCCAAGGGAAGTCCACCCATGGTGGATATGATATCACGAGAAATATCCTCAAATTCCCTTGAAGAATGGTCCATATGAAATGCATGTTTGTTAAATAAAAGCAAAGAATGCACCTCATCCAATTCATTCAATTCGTACTTGTAGTCTACCTTGAACTCAGATTGATCCAGAATAGCTTTATATCTAGTTGTAACAATGATTGTACTTCCTGTCATAAACCACTTACGATCTCTAGCCAAAGCATTTAGTTGATTCAAGTGATCTATATCATCCAAAAGAATGAGAGCCTTTTTCCCTTTCAATCTAGATTTGATCACATTAATTCCATCATCAACGTTCCAAATTTGACATTCGGTTGGCTCTATTTCCTTAATTAGTTGATTTTGTAGATGATGAATACCATTGCAGTGAGCTGTTTCTCGAATATCTGAAAGGAAGCTGCGATACTCAAAATCATTTGACAAGCCATTGTAGATGACCTTGGCAAGAGTCGTTTTACCGATCCCGCCCATGCCATAGATTCCAATCATTCGCACATCATTGGTAGAAGTGTCTACCCAATTTCTAATTTTATTCACATGATCACGAATTCCAACTAAGTGTTTAGTAACATCAAGCTGAAAATCATGTCCCAATTTGTCCATAACAGTTTTGATAACTTTTTTCACTAATTCTCCTTCATGCCTATCAAACAAAAAAACTCATGATAACTTTGTAAATATGCTTAATCTAATATAAAAGACACCTACATAAATGCTAAGGATGGATGGAGCGAATTAACATACAAGATGTTTCAGTATTAAAAATAACAATGGAAGATGAACATGGCAGTCATTTCATTTTTTTTCCCTTTCTTTTATGCCGATAGATAAGGTGGTGCACGTGCCCATTAAGAGTCTTTGGAAGTATAACGTTTGTTAGAAGGCTTAAGGTTGCCGCGAGTTAAGGATAGGAGGTAGATTTTTTTTTTCTTTTTGTGGTTACAAAAAAGTTTAGGAGGAGGGGGGTTCCCAATTCGAAGGCCAGGGACTCCCAAGTCCCAACTGCCCACGTTGAGGACTTATAGTTGACTTTCGGATCGCCTACCAATGGGAGTTTACTAGCGGTGGGAATCGAACGTAGGCATGGTCAATGCGAACCATTCGATCCTTATCAACTGAGTCCTTTGTAGACATGTCGTTTAGAGATTGATGCTATTAGCCCGAAGGGGTTGTCGTTTCTTTGTTTTTTGCTCTGTAATTGAGACAATTGTAAAATTCTTGGGCACCGTGGGATAATTTGGTTTTAGTTGTTGTTGGTTTAATTTTCAAGGGACATCTTGGGGAGTATAGTGTTTGCTGTCTTTGGGCATTATGGTTTGTTCATGGGGACATTTTGGGGTTGTGAGCTTGTGGTGGAATAGTTCATCCATATTTTCATCAGTTTTGTTGAATAAGAAAAATTACTTACCAAAAAAATAATAATAATAAACAAAGTTCAGGTTGAAGTGAAGTACCCGTTGGCAAATTTCTCAGATTCCCAACCATTTAAGTAACTCACTTCGCTAAGTGCTTGCTGCCCTTCTTGGATATCCTTCTCATCAAAATGCTCCTTACTTGAATGGAAGGCCTCCCCAAAACTTCCTTTTAGATACCGAACATGTGATGGGTTCACTTTATAAAAAATGGGCAACACTACATGTGATGTGCTCTTATTGCAGTCCATAATATGAATGAGCTCGCGGAGACACCATTTGCTTGATGCATAATTTTCGGAGATGATGGGGATCAAAATCTTAGAGTGTGTGATGGCATCAAGAATATATGAACCAAATTCCTTGCCAATTGGGATGTTGTTATCGTCCCTGAACACACAAAATGGTACAGTCCCTATGTTGACCAGACTATGGTAGAGGTGATCGGTGAATGCCTTGCGGGTATCTAAGCCTCTAAAGCTCAAGAACACGTTGTATTGGCTGCTATTTCCTCCTGAGGGTATCTGAGGGATGAAAGAAGGAGCGGATACTCCTTTAGTACTCTCCTTCTCTGCACTCTTCTGCCCTTTGTCCATGGCAACCTGAGGGGGAAAGTTGAAATTAAAGATACTTTTCTGCTGCATAAAAGTATTGATAAATAACGAAAGATGCTTTTCTGCATATGCTTTTAGTCCTTGCATTGTCTTCTTTTGGACCTCACCCACTAAAGTCAAATTTGTTGGCTTGGTCCACTCATGAATAACGTATGTTACTCTGTTAATTGAAAATTGGGATACAAGAACTTGAATTCTGGGGACAAGCACATTGCATTTATTTAAACATCTAAGCGTTGGTTCTTTTTATTTGGTTATTGACAATCAGAATTTGATAAGTCATTTGAAAGCGGATAATTGAGTTCAAACGAGATTAGAAATGTGGGGAAGACGTGATGAAAGGAACTAGCTAGTGATTAGGAATGTGATTTGATATTTTAATTTTAATTGAAATTGTCAAATTTCGGAATGAAGTTGGAAATGTGAATAGAAATAAAGAAATGGTAGTTATTTCTTTTATTTATTTCACACGGCCTCTCATTTCAACAATTTCATGTAACATGAATCTATCATAAACTGATATGAATCACCGAGTTATTCTCTTCAAACTTTCAGATTTAGAAAATGGATTAATACCTTGTTGATAGAGCTATAATTTGTTAGATAACACCAAACGGACTCAGTGCTCTCTTTTTATGCACTTTTTTTCTTCTTCATTAGATGATTGAATACAAAGAGAGAAGGATCGGCACAACAAACACTATAGAGGAACGACTAGAAGCGAAACAGTGCATCCCTTTGTTTATCTTACCCAGACTTTGCCCTTTTTCCACGGAAGTCTGAACGATTAGAAATTAAGTAATGTTTTGATGGACGAAGAAGGAGAAGAGAAGAAGAAAGTAAAGGGAAGCTGCTGAGGAAAATTCAGGAGAGGACTTAGGTTTGGAAAAATGGCCTTGAGCGCGTGTCCCCATTTTTGTTGGAGGGCCCAACTTGAGAATATCTTCACAAAGTTTTTTTTTTTCCTCCAATTAAATGGAAGTAGAATAGTGTAATTGGCTAAATTCATGATGAGTTATATTAGATTAATTAATCCCATTTTAAAGAATGAATTTTTGTAACAGAAAAGGTGTAAGATATGAGTGATGTAAAGCCAGAAGAATCTCCTAATATGCCTATATGGTTCAATTTGTTTAATTGTTTTCATGTGCCTATGTCAAAAGATCTAATTATATTTCATACTACATGATATCATGTAAAAGATCCTAAGAAGAATCATACTATAGATTTTTGGTATGTTTTATATTGCGATGATTGAAACTCTCATGAGTTTGAAATCAGATAAAAAGTAGCAATATAGTTAAAAATGTTCAAACCTCCCTGTACTTTTTGATTCCTCGTTTACTTTTTTTTTTTTTGCAAGGGAAGACTCCGTCAATTTTTTACAGCTTTGAAGGGAGAAAATGAGTTAGGGGTGAAATGGGATATACTTTTTAGGATTACCTGGTCCAATAATTCGAGGAAAACAGAATATTACTTGTTTGGATTGTTCTATACAGGGAGGTATAATTGTCGAGTTAAATCTCATTAAGAAGACTTGTTTTTAAGGTGATTGGTTTTGGGATGGATAGATTTTATACTAAGAATTTGGAACTTACCTTGTCAGAATCATTTCTCAATTGTTTGAATCGACATCAGAACTTGTCGACCCTAGAATTGGCCTACTTCTTTTTTCTGTTTCTTTTTTATTTAATTGATCTAGGACCTTCAAATATAGATAAACCTCACAATGCATAAAAAGAGGTCCCCAGATTCAGGTGAATTACCTAGCGAGCTAGCAAGCCAACTCATTCTAGTTTAACGAAAGATCAACACTGAATTACGATGCAACGAACGATCAGATAGCTTTCCTCTTTTACGAAAGTCAAATCTGGGCTAGTGACATGCGACATCAACAGGTAACAACGATTCCAAAAAAAAAAAAAATAAATAACCGAATCAGCTTTTCAGCAGCCACCCATATCCCCAATAGAAAAAAAAAAAAAAAGGGGCCCGGAACACACTAGTTCAACCGATTATTCCAATAACAAAGCGATGAATCAATAGAAACGACACGCTGAGAAGAGATGAAAAGCGATTACCTTCGCGAGTTGAGAAGCAAATAGCGAAGAGGTCGGGGAGAGAAGACCCGAAACAAGCCTCAGCGAGAACTTTCAAGAGGGAAATGAACAAAGAAAGCAAGTGAGGACTAATCAATAGACGATAGTCTTGAATTGTTCTGCAAGAGAGAGGCCGAATGTAAAAGATACAGAAAGTGAGAATTATGAAAGAGAGAGAAAGAGAGAGAGAGAGTTGTCTAGTAAGAAAAATTAGCAATTCCACCATGTCCAACCGTTTGTATCAATTAGTTCAAATAAGAGAATTATAGTAAGAAAAATTAGCAATATAGGTGATGATTATTTTGAAAAGGTTAGGGAATTTCATGAAATTCTGTATGCTTTAAAGGGTGTTGGCTGTTATGCAATGAGTAATAATCAAAATTTTCTTTTTGTCATACCAAATGTAATATTCTTATAACGAAGGTAGGGATTACTTGGAGGAGCGATGCAGAGATGAAATAACTTTGATAGGTTCTGTGTTTGAAGAGGAGTTACCTTGAAGCAGATAAAGTTATGTTTGAGTCCTGAAAGGCGGTACAATTGAAGGATCACCTTCATCCTCAACTTGGAGCTATCAAAACCAAATATCTTAGAACAAAAATGAGCGTCTTGGTGATTTTTTGTGTTTGGCGTGGTGTTCTTATCCTATGGATTTCTCCTCTTTAGGCATTGTCACCTGGACTTTAAATGAAACTTTACTTCTTCTCTTGCCCCCAAAGGAGACGCAATCTTGTGGTTGATTGCGTTCTTTTGACGGGGCAATTGTACTTATTATTTTTAAATTTGACCTTTTTGACCAAGACCACCAAAAGAATAACTTCCTCGAAAGGCCAGACTATTTCAATTTAGATTTTAAAGATATTTTGTTACTTCTCTTTGTAATTGGACCCGTGGCCACTCAAATCAAAGTGACGATGGGCGACCTTGAGCTTTACCTTCCTCGTTAGCCGAAAGAATCAATAGTTCACGTTGCAGTCAAGGTTTCACGATAAAAATTAGTCTTCGCATGATGATGCTCATCCATAAGAGCCCCGTAATCATCTCCTTTACTTGGCAACTCTGCAAGCTGCTCGTAGTGGAAATAACATTTTCTCTTGCCTCGAAAGATGAGCCAGCTATGCTGGGACACGCACAATCTTGCCGTGGATTTGCCCGTCTGTGATGAGGAAATTTACTTCTTTAGCCGATTAACCCACGCCTTTTAGGTTTGTCGTCTTTTTACCGGGATTATGTGGCCAATCAAATGTAAGTGAAGGATGGACAGCCTTTTGCTTTCCCTGGCTATTGAAATGAAAGTCTTTCACTGCTAGAGGCGTTAAAAATTATCAAAAATTTACCTTTTAACTCATATTTAGTGAACTCCAAACAAAAAAAATAAATATTTATATTTAGTGAGCTGAATCGTATATGGTTTAGCTAAAATTTCAGAATAAATCGTTATGAATTTAAAGTAACAAAATTTAATGAGTTTGAATCATATTTATAAGCGATTCATGGTTATTAAAAAAGAGAAAATAGTAATGATTTTTCCATTTGCGGGGCTCCTTCTTCGTGGGCCGCCTGTTTAGTGTGGTACACCTCGGCACATGGAGCCCACTGTCCGTGGTACTACGACAACTGCACCAGCTTTTTCTTTCCTTACCTATTGCTTTGACCAATACTTGAGCGACACGTCATTTGTTCTCTCCTCGTTCTACTGCCCACCGAGGGTGTTCATCGAACCCAACATGCATACCGACCGCCAGATCTAAGGGGACTCATGTGAAACTTATATGGGTCTCGTCATTTTCAATTTTCCAAACATGATATTTGTCATGAGAAGATGGTCCCCGGATTCAGGCGGAACGTGCGCTTGCAGGCCCACTCATTCTAGTTCGACAAAAGATGGTAAACTAGAACAATGAAAGCGAGTGAGGAGTAAGCAGTAGGCGATGGCCTCAAATGGTTCTGCAGGGGAGAGACCGACTGTGAAAGATGAAGAGAATGTGAGAAATGAGAAGCGAGGGAGGAAACGTCCTTTTGCTTCTTCACCCACACGCATGTGGTCCCTCCCCCCGCACCTGTATAAGGTTTTGTCGGTTCATATTTAAGAAAAAGCTGGTGTTGTGATGGTGGGGTACGCCTACTTTTTGGGAAGTTCTTTCCCGATTTCCAAGATTTCTGATGCTCTTCTGAATTTGCTTCTTTCCGCGCAACATATTTGAGCCCTCGTGTCCTCATGCCGTGCGAAAGTTTGCATGATTTGATCGCAAAGAAAAACTTTCAAGATATTTCTGTTAGCCCCCGAATTAGCTTATTGAACTTCGGAAGCCGAAGATAATGAAGCAGGCTCAAAACACAGGAATCCATAAAGAATGGGCCGGGATGTTAGCGGTTGATAAATGAAGATCTCGAACAATGCAATAAGGGGATTGCCAAAACTAACGAGATAAAGATGAAAGCGATTACGAGAGCCGATACTAGTGCAAACATCGACAAGGCAGGACGGTTACCGATAAAGAGTCTAAACTTCCGAAATATTGTAGATATCAAAATAGTAATCACAAAACGGCAATTACATTTAGAATACTACCATAAATAGCCGAAAATGCACCAATGTAAAGGATTTTTGGCCAAATCGACAAATGATTATCCAATTTCAAGCTGTTATCTTTTATTTATCACACTTTTACGCACAATTGCACCTATATTTTTCTCTTGTTATTCCTGCATTTTACTTTTGTCAGTAGTTTAGATAAGTTGCTTTCTTTTCGGAGCGACACAAAACCTATTAAAAATAATAAAAACGAAACTCTATCATCTTTAGTGAAAAATATTTATGGAGGAAACTTTCCCCAACGAACATTTTAAAGAATTAAAAGGTATTTTAATTCTTTTAATTTCACAACCTTCTTAGTAAAATAAAAGGATTTCGAACAACATAGATTGAGATCATCCATTCGTATGATATCTTACTATATCACAATTGTTTATGAATGAGCATCAAATGTAATGCTTTGATCGATAAGAAATTAGGTGCGACGGGATTCGATTACTTTTTAACAGAAAGTAACTGATCTTTTACAATTATAGTGTAATATACCGTTACAATGTTCATGTGGGATCCAGTATATGCTATTACTTACCGTGCGCCTTTCCTTCGTTTATCAAGATAGAAGATCTGAGGTTCTTGATGATGCATCCTCCAACATGTGTCTAGTATTGACCTAGAGATGAATATAAAATTCCACAACACCGTTATCTCCTAAAATATTTTTCTATAATTACGATTAGGCTCACCTCTTTTCTGCTCCTTTTTTGGTATCCAACGCCTCCGAACACTCTGAATTAATCAAACTATCCATTGCGGGTCCACACTTGATAATTATTCGCTTCTTACCCTATTTTTTTTATTCCTTTTGTTTTATTTCAATTTTAATAGAAGACAAAATTATTCATGTCCTTAATGGCCTTAATCACGTGCTAACAATGTGTTAGTGTTAATGTTCTTTCAACAATAACGCTAAAGTCATCTTCTTCTTCTTCTTCTTCTTTTTCATTGGTCCACTAGAATCGTTCAACAAGGTAAGCAAAGCTATAACCTAATTCGTGATTTACATTTTTATTTTGATGTAATATCTAACATAGTTCTTGGACAAATAACAATAAAAAGGTTATTACGATAAAACTGGACTGCTCCGCCCTCAAGCTCATGTGCGTACGAGAGAATCCTAGTACTTCTTTTCATTCACTTGGCAGTTGGCCATATACCCCACTTACGTGCACTACGAAATGAACATTAAAAAAGAATATAAAATACATAAAAAAGAGAAAATGAAAGAAAGAAAACGAAAAAACAAAAGGATCGGCATTTTACAAATTGACAAAGCCATCAATGTTGCAACTACATTATAAGGAAAAAGAAATGGAGCTTAGCGGCAATTAGACAAGCACGGGAGGCAGTTCACCGTTCAATATAGCCAGCTTCATCCCGCCCAGCGCATAACTCAAACTTTCTCCGTCGTCACGGCCTGCCACCACCCTCGTCGACCTCAACGTTGGTGCTCTTAACGATGGCAGCGAGACTCTACTGACGAACCACCTATCTGATCTAGCTCCATGCTCGGACTACTCAGACCGGTCCCAGCATCGGAAGTTGAAATACCTGTTGAATGTGCTGTTCCCTTCTCCAAAACAAGCCCAATAGCCTCTCCACGAGCTGCCTTCCCTGGGCAACACCGCCATGCTCATCGCCTTGTTCAGCTGCCGGTTCACAATTAGCGTTTAGTAACTCAATGAGTCCCTTGAGATTTATAAAATTGTATCTCGCAATCACTCTTGCCGTACCCGACCTCATTGTTATTAACAAGTATTTTAGTCATCTATGTTGTATCGATCCTCTATAAGATGTGATACTCATAATTTACTTGCAAGTAAATTACACATCGAATACATTAACTGACTTAACCCCTTTTTTTCATACGCATTGTATGCGCATCCACGCTACATATCCATGAAGTTTTTTTACACTCTAGTCGAAAGTAGACCTCATTACAGACGGAGAACTGTAAGGTCTATTTTCACTCTTATCTATAGTCGAAGTTTTGACTAGTTTCTATAAGAAATATGTTCGTTTCATTCCACAAACCTCTACATTTATCGCAGTTGATATGGTCTTTATTTTTATAGAACAGACTTTAATTTCTGCTGAAGGACACTGGATAAAAAGCTTCGTAGTGCCAGTTTTCCCTAAATGGTATTAACGTTCATTGCACCCACGGTAATTATATTTTATTTAGTAGTCATAGTGAATGGTTTTCAAATTCTGGAGATTAAATGATTTTTCAGGTGGTATTACGTACATATTGATTTGTGATTTTAATGGAGTTTACGAGAAAGAGACAAATTGTGTAGTTTCCAAACCGGGCTAAGCCCAGTCAACCCCAAACCAAACCTCAAAAGCATACATAAATCTAAGGTATTGATTTTCGACTGAAATTGTTGGTTCTTGTACTTAAAACTTTTGCTATATATAGGCTTAAATCTAAAATAGATTTGATACCAGAAGCGCAAGCCTTACAAGCGTGATCTTTTAGAAGCTTAAACCTGATAAGATGGCTGGCAAATTAGCAGGATCCGGAGGAGAATTAACCTCCTGTTTTAAGTTGCTATTAGTAATCACAATAGCTTGCCTAGAACAAAAAAAATATATTGACCCAAATAATAACTATAGTATTCTCATGCTTAAGAATTATAATGGCAAGTAAAATGTTTGATAGATTCTATTCACGTGTCGCAATTAAAACTTCAAAAAATCACATGACCTATCTTTTCAATTATCAAAACAAATGGGGGCAAAATGAAAGACAAGTGAGTTAGAAATTTATTCGGGCTTTGTTGAAAACTCCATACAAAATATACCCTAAACAAATGTTTTTCTCCTTAGTCGTATTAAGTAGAAGTTCCCATAGTATATATATATATATATTGTGCGCAAGATCTGGTTCGAACTTCACATAACTAATAAAAAAAAAAAAAAAAAGATATTCACCTTTACGTAGGATATATACTCTATCTACGTTTATACTATCGTTGAGGGACACGTTGGTCTATTTTAATGTTGTTGCATCTGGCATGTAGAGTAACCATCATCCACTAAATTAGGTGCAACAAGCAAGAGAGGAATGGGATGTTTTTCAAATTTATGATGACTCTTTTGATATTGAGGATTTTGTTCCTAAGCCTTTTTTTTTTTTTTTGGTCGGAAAAAAAAAAAAGGTGTTAACAAAAAGTGTGCGGTTTTCGACAATACATTGCGTTTTCTACTGTTGCATGTAATCGGACCTGAGCAGGTCCTTAAACTGCTCCCTCCTGAATTGGATATCCCGGGAGGACTTCCCCTCACAAGCCATTTAAAGGCAAGTGAGAGGGAGTAGTATGGGATAACATCCCCATTGGGTTTCCCGGCCAAACACCCGAAAGGGTTAAGGGACCCACCTTTGATCCCCGTGAAGCTCTTCTCCTAGCATACTAGGCTGAGTTCAGGGAAATGATAAGGCCTGGGCAGTGAATCATTAATTAGATCACGGGCTGACGCCGCCCTTAGCGACCTCAACGATGATCCTCTCAAAAACAGCATAAGGACCACTTTTGGCAATTGATTTTGTCAGTTGGATTTTCCGGTTGCCAAAATCCCGCACTCGGGATGCGTGGTCAGGAGGCTCCATCGCTCCGGGTCCCCTCTTAGCATTTTTCAGTCCTTAATTACTTTGACAATCGAAATATTCTTTACTAAGCATTGCTCAACAAGAGCCTAGCGAGTTCTTTCTAAAGTATTTCCTTACGCATTTCATTTGCGGAGAGATACATACAAGATAAAAGAGGTTCTCAAGCATGCTGAAGAATTCCAATGTGTGATTGACAATCCTGCTTTTGACTACTAGGTGGCTCAAAATAGAATAGCACGTGCTTATCTGATTAGCGCATGCATAAAAGCTGCTGTAAGCATATCGCCTTGCGTGCATTTTGAATGCTTAACGACTTGCGACTTGCGACTTACTCAGTCTTGACAATGAATGGAAGCGGACCGAGATATCCAGGAAGCTCCTTGATGATCCAATTGGATTTAGGTTCTGTTTATTTCGCAGAAAATGAATAATTTTAAAAATATTTCCTATAAACAATTACTTATATTGCTTAAGAAAACGAATAAGCAAAAGACGAAAATAAATAGACATACAATTATAGTTGATAACTAGTATATTTTTTATTGAGTAATTATTTTAAGTGATGCAAACGATTTTGAGGCAAATATTTTTAAAATCATTCATATTCCCGAAATAAATAAAGCATTAGTGTTGAGTCTGAAAGAAACGTTAAGGAAAGGAGTGCAGCACTCTTGCTTTGCCCAATAGCGGAAGCCATTGTCATTCAGTGATGATGCATTGACATCAAGTCCCATACTTGACGCCAGAGTTACCAATTCAAGACTCTTGAAATTCTTTGCCTTTTCAAAAAGGCCGTCAATCATTTTGGATCTTTTATTCTCTAAACCGCAACTTTACATTCTGAATTTTCATAATATTTGGCTCAAGATTACACATGAAGCCTGTCAATAATATTATCGTTATATTTTATAACAGTTATTTTCTTTCCCGGAGTTGTTCCCCGCACTACGAGAAAAAGGAGATGGGCAGAACCTTGTCCCTAAAGCTTTAAAACCCATCCCTAATGATCACCGGCGATGACGGCTCACCGCCCCACGTCGCCATATGCTTGCCATTAAGGAGAAGTAGGGAGACTTTTCACGGAGACCGTCGCCCAACTCATAGAGGATGACTTTGAGACCCGTCCCGTAAGACCACCGCTAGGGACGGCCGGACGTCTTGAGGATCCTTCATTATTTGCTTCCTCTGTTGAAAAATGAAACTGGAGAAAGCCATTGCCTATATTTGAGGCGGCCTGACCATTCCCACAGAATATCTCCCCCTCAAATCGCTTTTGGAGACCACGAAGCTGTCCCTAAAAGCCTGAATTGTTTTCACTTTCAAATTAATCTCTAGTGGATCTTCCCTGCTAAAGGAATAAGACTGATTAAATTGGCGTAACGCAGAAATTTGAAATAAGTTCCATGGTATGGTCATTAGTATCTCAAATCAACAAGAGTAGGAAAAAATAGGCAAATTCCTCACATCTACGTGCACAGGTATAATAAGTGAGTGCACTTTACAACTGCTGAAAACGAATTGAGATATTCAGTCTCCTATAGCCTAGATTGCAGAGACTTGTGTGCGGCTCGAACGACTCCCGTCAATGTTGGCGCAGATGAACCAAACGCTTATATCAATGAACTGCAATGATGACCCACGCCATTGCACGGTGCCTGGGTAATGTTTATCTGCAGCACCAGCCTTCTTTACTGGCCTTGTGGTTGGTCATGAAAGAGGATCAAATCTCAAGGTCGTGGGCTTGAGGCATGGCAAGGGAGAGGAGCAATGTAGTCTGCAGCACTCCTAAATAACGAATTTAATGCAGCAAAGTCTGGCCAACCTACAGAAGCATGATTTAGATTAATGCATGAAATCAATAACCATAATGTCTGTTGTAAAAGGAGTCAGGGACTTGCATAAGAACTGTTCTTTATAATTCTAAAGGAGTAATCACAGAAGCAATATATAAGATAATTAGCATGACAAGCGATTGGGAGATAAAAATGTCTTTAAGACAAGCACATGCGTGATTTTGAGTTCTATTGCTTGCTTCTTATTTTCATGAAACAAAAACTAAAAACTTTATATCACAATAAGAAGCAAAACACATTATAGACATTGGCACATGCATTACACAAGCAATCAATAGATGTCATCACCTTCACTATAGACATGAGATATTTCTTTAACTACATATTCTGGACCTTCATCAAGACTCAAGGGATATTCGTTATTGCACATAGTCAATTACATCAAAACCAGAAGTTCCATTGTCCTCCATTTATCATTGCAACAATCTAGTATGCGAAAAAGTGAAAAGCCAGAAGCAATTCAACAAATGAAGTATCAGAGAAAAGAGCCGAGGTGCAGAGATAATGTCATGTTTCATTGTCATAGATGTTTTACCTCCGGTGATGATATAAATTTGTCATCCACTGCTATAGTAGGTCCTCCAAAAATAGATGAAGTCCTTAGCAATAGCAAAGAAAGTGCAGATTAAAGAATGGCTTTAGCCAAGAGAATTCTTCTGACTTTGAGCATTTTAAGCTCAGGTAGCAAGATTGATCCCTAGCTGAGCTTCATCTGAGTTTACAAATTTTCAAGCTCAGTGAAACCATATATCCTGAAGTCTCTCATGAACGTTAAGACTTCTGAACAATGGCAAATTCTGCTCCTACTTCCATCATCTTTCACCACCAACACTGCATCATCATACATTCATGACAAAAATTTCACAAAACAAAAAATATAAGTAAAGTAACCATAAGTAAGGTCAACATGCAATCCGGTTGAATAGAGAAAATGTGGATAAAAAATATAGATTGAAAGAGAAGCAAAGCATAACTTCACCTACTCATGGAAATTGATTGTCATTGCCACAACAATGACTGACAAAAAGAAAATTGGCTCCGCAGAGAGACTCTAGTGGTCCTGCATATTCTAAACAGAATGAGTAGAGAAAAGATCAGAAGGATTGATTGAAAAATTAGAACAATGTGCATCTGTCTCAATCAGACGAGAAGATACCTTATCTACAAGGAAAAGAATTCATGTTTACCACCAACAGATACCTTATCTAGATCCAGATAGATCATCCAGGATGAACTTAAAAGGATATCCCAAAACAAAGGGTTAGGAGAAATGCGTTCAACAATAATATGGTGATAGAAGAAAGTGTCTTCAGGTTATATACAAATGTTGGTGAAAAACATTCTACTGCCAGTCCGAGTGCAGCGGCAGGTGCAGATGGAGGATCATTCAGTCTCCATCTGCATTATAGAGTAAACTTTTAAAAGGAATTTATTTTCCCAACACCGATTTCTAGCATGCTGGGAAAGGAACTAGACCATCCTGGGGTTGGCAGAGCTTGATCATGGGTAGGGATGCCATTTCTAAGTTGACTATGTGGTCCGTAGGTAATGGCGAATCCATTAACGTGAGGGAGGACAAGTGATTACCATCAGGGTGCTGATCTTATAGACAAAAATGTGCCTAATTGGGATGAGCAAACACTTAGGCGACTGTTTGATGACAGAGCAGTGAAGGAGATAACATCTATTCCTTTACCGAAGGAAGGAGGCAGATAGAATGGTCTGGACAGGGACTGGATCGGGGTTGTATTCAGTGAAAAATGGGTGTAACCAACTCAGACAAGACAATTCATCAGCAGGCATACAACCACCTCCTCCTCCTCCTCCTCCTCCGACCAGCCCCCACAGAACTCTGGAATAAATTATGGACACTAGATGTCCCACCCAAACTCAGGATGTTTCTATGGACTATTTGTCAAAATGCCTAGCTTACAAAGGATAACCTCCTCAAAAAAGGAGAACAAAAAAAAAAATAAAAAAACCATAGTACCTGACCCAGTTTGCCCTCTTTGCCAGCAGAACCAAGAAACCCTTGGGCACCTGTTCCTCCTCTGCGCATGGGCTCAAGAAATCCGGTCAGATTCGCGGGTACAAGTCCGGATTTCTGGAAAGAGAAGCTGCCGGCGCTGCGTCGTGGGTGTGCCGTGACTCCTCCGGGATGCCGACCGACGGATCCGCGAGCTCTGCGCGGGTTCGGTGTCCCCTCCATGCCGAAACCCTAGCGATGCTGGAAGACGATGGTGAAAAGGAGGTCGCGAATCTCGCAACATAAATGGCAGTTTTACTGCTTATTTCCTCTGTTAAGGAAACATGACCAGCCTCGTTGTTGTAATATGGTATAAAATTCAATCACATCATTATCACTGCAATCTGATTTTGTTCCGCCCATACTTGTGCACGTATCCACCACCAGAACCATATTTCTTGACGCGTGTTTGAGGCAATTCCGGTATTTCCAACGAGCAGCACCCATAAATTATCAACTCAGCTAAATCCAAGTTTTCAAGTCCCCGAAGCTGAGTAAGTTTCTCGCACCTTGCTATCTCTAGACGTTGTAATTTCTACATCTCGACAAATCTGGCAAAATCTCCAATGATTCGCAACCTGCGATAAATATTTCTCTTAGAGATTTTGATTCCCCAATCCCAGGAATCTCTGTAAGCTCGGAGAGAATCAACGATCGTGAAATCCTCCAAATCTTCAAATTTTGATAGGTTTGGTAGTTTTTCTAGGTTGCTGCAACCTATAATGTATATAATCGACAAGACAAGAATCTCTCAAGGCTCTCAACCCCACGTAAACAGTGACAGTCATTGATCTTCAACTCTTTCAAGGTGCATGGTAGATCAGGTAATCTTTCAATAGACTTACATCCAAATACTTAACACCTCTAAGAACTCTACCTGATCAAGATTTCGAATTTCAACTAAATTGTCACAATATTTAACCTTTAATCTCTTCAAACGTTGGATTTTGGAAGGGTAGCATTTGAATGGATGTGCAGTCACTTATAAATATCTCCTCCAAGGACTTTGAATCATCAGGGACCTTTATTTCAATTAGATCATCAGATAATTTAACCTTTAATTCCTTCAACCACTTTGGAAGGAATAGCTTTTGAATGGACCCACATTGATCTATAACCATCTCCTTCAAGACTCCCAATCATCATGGCCCTGAATTTCAACTAGCTTACAACAAGATTCAAGTTGTAATCGTTCAAGAAGATTTAATTGTGCAAGGTCCAATCTTTCAATGGAATTACAGCTCTGTATTGACAACTCTACCAAGTACTTCAATCTCCACAAGCTTAGGCAATATCACCTTAGGACAAGAGTGCACAACAAGTCTCGAGAGTCTTGAGGGAAGCTCCGGAATGTATTCAAGGTTTTTGAAGTCAGAAAGATACAAGTTCTTTTAGGTGGATTAGGCAAGAAAGCTGTGGCAAAGTGGGACTTGTCAAGCCAGAAGGAAGCACATCGGCCTTCCCATGATCATTGGAGAACCACTTAGCCTAAGGGATCGGAGAGAAGACAACTCACTAATTTCAAGTGGAATTTCCCCATTGCAGCATTGAAGATCGAGGCTTTGCAAGTTTTTTCAACCTTCCAATAGCACTAGGAAATATTTCACCAGGAGAATCCCAAATGTGTAGATGTTGCAAATTTTGTAAATCCCCAATTGAGCTCAGGGATTCCTTTCAATGACACACATGTTTTCGACCTGTCAATTTCTCCAAATTCCTCATAGAGCCAATTGACGTAGGAATCTCTGTAATAACATTCTAAAAATTCTAAATGTAGTTCTTTTAGTTTTCTAATTCACCCACTTCTTTTGGTAGCTCCTTGAGACTACAGCCCTACAAGTCCAAGGAAATGAGGGCCTTGAGTTTGCCAATAGAAGGGTGGACTTGCTTCAATTCCTTACAATCACTCAATATGAGAATCTCCAACTCTATGAAAGCCGAGAGGTCAGGAGTACATCTTAAGTTGCAATTTCTAAGGTCGAGGACTTTTAGCTGCTTTGCTGTCTATAAAGAGGAGAATAAACATCAAAAATTGAGTTAATCAACAAAATAAAACATTAAAAAATTACCAAAAATGTCCTTTTTTTCCATCTTACCATGATTGAACTCCATCCTCTCCAATCCTCCGTGAAGGGTTGAGTACATCTCCATCACCACTAATTTTGGTAGATGCAAATTGATTGTCGAAAAGATGAGCTCGAGTGTAGGTCGATAGTTCCAGACAAGCCATCTTAACTCGGAAAACAAATTGTTAAAATCTCCACTTAAATCTGCGTATAAAGTGTGAGGTACCTTAAGTTCCGTAAGTTATTAAATTGTTTATCTGTGTACGTATAGCCATCGAACATGGGAGGTGTGGGTGGTACACATCGCATGGATCTCTTTCAGTTCCCTGCATATTAGTTCAATCAAATCAGTGTTTGGATTGGCTTTTAAGTTTTTAGATTTTGCCTTTTTAGTTCTTGGACTCGCACAATTTGTTGTCTTTCTAACCTCGCCATATATAAGTATTAATAGGTAAATGATTTTTAATATTTTTATAATCTTTTGAAATTTGAACAATATTTCCAATCTTGACATGATAGTAAAAAGAAAAATACTTCTTGCTTTAAAAAATCTAAGACAAACGCACCTCAATGTTTTACCTTTAGTTTTTTTTTATTTTTTTCAAATTTTGTAGCTCATGCACTTCTCTTTTATCCAAGGAAAAGCATACAAATATTGACTTATAGATTTTCATATAAAATTTTCGTAACTTCTTAAAAGAATTTGTTAAACAGTGCCCACGGGGGCCATTGGTCCCTTGTTAAGTAGCTAAGGAAGTACCGGTTTTCAATTCATTAACTATTCTTGTGAAATGTTAATAAATCGCTTTGAGAACTGAAACTTTTCTTGTAAAGTATGTTTAGAAAGAGACGGTGGTGATACTCATTAATGATACTCTTCTTACAATTTGATAGTTTGCCTCGTTTGTGGTTATCTGTAATTTAAATATTAACTAGTGAAAAGCCTGCGGTGGGTATAATTGTTACTTTTAAATTAATCTCTACTGCATGTTACCTAAAAACAAAATCTCCACTTTATTGAAAAGAGGATTTCAAATCTCAAACTTTCAGTGAAAGTTTGGACGTAATGCGCATATATTTTACCCAAACGAAGAGTAGAAATAGGACATAACAAAATAGACAAAATCATAATTTAAATAGTCAAGATAATTGGAAATTAGTCCCATAAATGTTTCAATTTCCAAAATAAAATTAAAATTTCCCACATCTTACAATCATTTAAATATTTTCCTAAACTAATTAACATCTTTCAACATTTATCTCTGTTCAAACATATTTGACTTTTTTTAATTTTTTTGAACGCCCATATGCTGTGCTCTTTCTGCTAATGTTAAGAGTAGTTATTGAATCGACAAAAAAGTGTGATACTGAGTCATGTGAACGAGCTAATACAAATTAAATCAAGAATATAACATCTCTTGGTTAATTGCTAGGGCTAATTCCTCGCAATTGATCAGTTATTAACCTATGATTCCCCAAATGGAGAAAATATAAAACAATGAAATGACATTAACATCGACAATCTAAGTAAAAGATGAACTTAGTTAAAAAGAAAAAGACAACGGCAATAAAAGAAATAAAGAAAGAAAGATAAGAAAATCTACTCTTTATCATACACCTTCCACAAACTGAACAAGGTCAACGTGATGTAGCCTTGAAAAATAGTAAGATTTTCGTAATATAGTGCTTAAGGCGATTTTTGCTATTGTATCTATTAAGAGGAAAGAAGAATGAAAAGATAAATATAATGAGTAGAGGGGACGGGTATTTTCATAATCAAAATGGAGACAAAACATATCAAACATAGGCTTCTCAAATCATAGGAGCGCCATTGGACCAAAAAAAAAAATAAAAAGTAATTTTTAGGAGCACCATCGGTATATTTGGCCATACAAGAAAGCAGGCACACGTGATTAGTGTGAAATTGGCACCTTTTTTTTTTCAATGTCACTCTTTTGCTTAATTATTAGTTATCATAATTAGCACATTTACTCTATCATTTTTTAAACCAAGAATGTTCATTCATTTGATTCATGATGGTTTTATTTCGTCTTTTTATTATTGAAGTGTTTCATATTACCAATATATTCAACTAAATATGGAAATTGCTTGCTTTAAGTAAACGAGATTTTCAGGTTATGTTTGTTTTGCAGAAATTGAATGATTTGGAAAACATTTTTCTCCTTAAAAATAATTGCCTGTATTACTTAAAGTAATTAGTTAATGAAAAATATTTTATTATTACGAATAATTTATGTCCAAATATTTTGTAAACAATGAAAATATTTTTCGTTTATTCATTTTTGTAAAAGATATAATCAATCATTTTTAGGAAAATATTTTCCATATATATTGCAAAATAAATGGAGCCTTAGTGTAGTATCTTAGCTAAAGAATCTTAAACTAATTGTAGATTAATTTTTTGGATATAGCCTTTTCATCTTGGAACATTTATAATCCAAATATCTGTCAAAATTAATCTACAATGAATATGAATAGATGTTTAAATAAATTTTCTTCTACAAACATAATGCATCGGTTCATGCTAGATAAAAGATTATAATAGATCAAATTTAAATATGAAACTATGAAGGAGAGGGAAAAAAAAAGGAGTGCTATATGTTACCTTTTCTTCCATTAGTACTTTGAAGGCTTCATCACCTTCCCATAATCTGCTACGTCTCTCAAGCGGTTGTCCTTGGCAAATGATGCTCCTTCCAAGATCTCTCAGTTGATCATGCATCCCAAACTCACCATTAGCTTCAATTTTTATTAAGCACCTCAACTTCAACTCTTCAATTCCTTGATTTGGAAAAAACTCACAATCCTTCCACATGTAAATGGCATATTTGCTATCTTTGCTAATAAAGAAGCAAGCAATATCGAGAAAAATCTTCTGATGTCCAAGGTTCCAATGCATCATAACTTATCTTTCAATATTTTTTGGACATCTTTATCTGGTTGGTTTCTTAATTTCTTCAACATATCTTGCCAAACTTTTCCATTAGTTTTCCATACAAGTATGAACCTATGACCTTGATTGCTAGGGAAGCCCACCCATGGTGGATAAAATATCATGAGAGATAGGCTCAAAATCCCTCGAACAATGGCCCATGCGAAATGCATGTCTTTTAAATAAAATCAAAGAATGCACCTCATCTAATTCGTTCAATTTCACACTCATAGTCTACTTGGAATTTAGACCGATCAAGAACAGCTTTATATCTAGTTGTAACAATGATGATACTTCCTATCTTAAACCAATCACGTTCTCTAGCTAGAGCATTTAGTTGATCTTGGTGATCAATATCATCTAGAAGGATGAGAACCTTTTTTCCTTTAAATCTAGATTTGATCACACTAATTCCATCATCAACTATACGAACTTGATCTTCATTTGGCAGTATTTCATTAATTAGTAGATTTTGTAGATAAGGAATACCATTGCGGTGAGCTGTTTCTCGAATATTCGGAAGAAAGCTATGATGCACAAACTCATTCGACAACTCATTGTAGATGACCTTGGCAAGAGTTGTTTTACCAATCCCACCCATGCCGTATATTCCAATCATTTGGGCATGATTGGGAAGAGTGCCTACCCACTTCATAATTTTGTTCACATGATCGTCAACTCCAACTAAGTGCTTAGAAACATCAAGCTGAAAATTATGTCTCAACTTGCTCAAAATAGTTTTGATAACTTCTTCCACTAATTTTCCTTCATGCCTGTCAACAACAAAACTCATTATAACTTCATGGTTTTACGTAATCTCATCAAAATACACCCACATATATGTGAAGGATGGATGAAACCAATTAACATGCAAAATGTTTTGGTTTTGAGAATAACAATGGAGGATGATGGTGTAGCAGTCATTTCATTTTTTCCTTTCTTTTCTAGCCAATAAATAGATCTTGTTGAAAGAAGATGAGGTGGTGCATTTAGAAAATTGAGAATCTATAGTAGTAAAATTTTGGTCACCGCTAGTTGAAGGATAGGAGGTCGTTTTTTTTTATTACAAAAAGTTCAGGAGGAGGGAAGGTTACCCCCTCCAAGGCCAGCGTATCCCCAAACCTAAATGGAGGACTTATAATTAACTTATAGATCACCTAGCAATGGGGGTACTGGCAGCAGCAAGTGTTGAATTTTTACATGATCGGTGTGAAGTACTAGGAGGTTAATATATCTGGCGGTTATCAAGCTTTGGAAGACTAATTATGGGATCCTAAGGTTTTACTTCTTGTTAGTGTGATTTTCAGGGAAATCTTGGGAAGTACTAGTTTGTGGTCTTTGGGCCATGGGCCACTATGGTTATTCATTGGGACATTTTTGGGATATTTTGTGAGCTTGTAGTGAAAGTAGTTGTCGCGACCTATCCTTTTCCATCAGGAGGGAAAGATAATAGGTTTAGAGTTATTATTTAAAAGGCGGGCTATGGCTCTCGATTAGGTGTAAGCTCTTCCAAGCTCATACATTGCGCGACATTGGGATATTCAATGTTAAGTCACATTGACACTAAGAGGATTTTCTAATGAGAAGTCACCTAGAAACCAAGTGAGATATGTTAAGTCACCAAGTGAGCCTCTCTCTCAAATGCATTGACTTCAAGATAAAAACTTAATCAGACTCTCAACGATGCCCTTTCATACTTAAACTTGTTCATTTCAAGAACATATTTTTCAAGCAATACGGATTGACTTTAAACATATCCATGTGAGGTGATCATGCGGTCCACAATAATTAAAATGACAACTAGCAACCAATGACTCAAGGGAAAACAAAAACCAATGCTAAAAAATAAGAAAAATGTCACTCACAACTAGGTTAAAAGGAAACCACAATCAACATGTTGGAAATGCATAATCAAGTGATAATTAAAATAGAAATACGCAAACAACAACTGAAGATTCGTCTCTAAAAACATTCAAATCTTATTGTAAAGCCCTAAGAGTTTGTTCAATTTTGAGCACAATTTTTTTTTATCAATGATTTTCATACATTTTAAGAGAAAACTACTGAAATTTAATTTAAAAGCTTTTCCTAATTTTCATAGAATAATTTTTTTAAGAAAATATATTTTAAAAATTTGTTAATATCAAATATCTTCTTTAATAAAATAATATGAAAAAATGGATTCGGGTCGGGAACTCGCTGAACAGTGTTGCCAGCTTGGGCGGCGATCGCGATTGGGCTCTGAGCCCCAATTTGTTCAAGGCCCAGACTCCTGTCTAAAGCCTTCGGGCCCCCAGTCGACCTTTCTAATTTCCTTTTCTTCAATCCAGAGCTAGCCCATTTCAGCTAAAGCCTAAAGCCAGAGCGGCCCAGCTCCCTATTCGGCTGAACTAAGCCCAAGGTCTCCGAAAGCAAAAGCCCTAAGCCCAACTCCACATCCTCTTCTCACGAACGTCTGCACATTCCCTATTTTCCAGCCTTCTTCTATTTTCTTTTGTTTTATTTTCTTTTTTTTTTTAAAAATTTCTTTTCCATCCTCCTCCTTCATCGAGAACCCACTGTTCTTGCCGAGAGCAAGCCATTCTTCACCGATAATCCGCCGCCGGAACTTGTTTATCGACCTCAATGTCTACCGCCAACACTACCGGTGAGCGCCACCACCAACCTTATACCTTCGTCGCCAATCATGACCCAAGAAGAACAAAAAACGCAGATTTGGCTGAGACATTTTGTCGAACATCCGGCGAGCATCCACTGAGGGGGAACAAGCGGACCCATTCAAGACTCAGGTTCAAGTCTAGACCTAAGAAAATCAAATTCAGCACTCAAGATCGACGGGGACGGCCTGTTCGTTATCAGCATGCAAATGAGCCAACGAAAGCGAACCTCGGTACCCGGTTCGACTGAAACACGCAAGACAGGACCTTCGAGCTCATCTGGTTCGGCAGGATTGGTTCGCTGGGTATTGTTCGGCGAGTTGGTGAGAAGGGGATGCTCCCCCAGACGACAACGGGGCATAGGGGCGCTCGAAGGAGGAGAGCCGGACGAACGCTCCGCTTCCTGTCTTGTCCGGTCGGATTTGGGTCACACGAGGTGGTGAACCGGCCACAGTTAGGAAACGACTAGTGAAGGACTCTGGAGAACGTCGGACGGAAATGAAAAATAAAAGGGAGCGAGCAGGAGTTTCTATGAAAAAATATTTTTCTAAAGTTAAATCCCAGTCAAATAGGTTTATTTTCAAATGGGTCTCTCTCTCTCTCTCTCTCTCGGACTCTCTCTTCCCAAAAATCCCGACATCTCTCAGCCCCCTTGGTCTCTCTTCGGACCCCCTACGACTCACGGCCCTCTCTCCTTTAACGGCGACCGGCAGGAGCGTATGGCTGCTGCCGCCGCCAGTTGCGCTGCCGGCCTGGCCCCGACCCGGAAATCACGCCCCTCTCAGTCGCCGTGTTCACTGTTCCTCCCTTACCAGCGGCGGTCCAGCCATGTGAGGGAAAGACAGGAAGAAGGAAAGAAAGAAAGAAGACGGCTGGGCTGAAAAGAAAAGAAAAAGGAAGAGGAGGGTTGGGCAAGCCCAGGTGGAACAGGAAAAGAAAAGGAAAGAAGGCCCAGCCCCGGCCAGGCCCCACTCCGTTTGATTAATAATTAATAATAATATTATTATTTTTTAGAAATTTACTAAATTCTATTCTATCAATGCAAATGCTTCTAAAGCCTATACGCTCATGCAATTTGAGAAAATTATTTTTTGGTTAGGGGGTAAAAATAATAATTTTCAATATAATTAATGAATGATTAAATGAATCACTAAAATGTAGGTCTCAACAATAGTTTATCCATATCACATCAGTTTTGCTTAATAAGGAAACTTAAGAAAAAAAAAGTATAGGTGGAAGATAAATACCCATTAGCAAATTTTCAGATTCCCATCCATTTAAGTCACTCACTTTTGTAAGGGCTTGTTTATATTCCTCGATATCCTTCTTATCAAAACGCTTCTCATGCAAATGGAAGGCTTCCCCAAATTTTCCCTTTAGATACCGCACATCCGATGGGTTCACTTTGTAAAAAATGGGCATCACCGTGTGTGACATGCTCTTCTTGTAGTCCATGATATGAAGTAGCTCACGGAGGCACCATTTGCTCGAAGCATAATTTTCGGAAATGATGAGGATTGAAATCTTAGATGTGCAATGGCATTGAGAATCTTTGAATCAAAATCCTCACCAATTTCAAGGCTATTATCGTCCTTGAACACTGAAATCGGTGGAGTCCCTGCATTGACCAAACCTAGTAAAGGTGATTGGTGAATCCTTTGCGGGTGTCTGAGCCTCTGAAGCTCAAGAACACGTGGTGTTGATCACTATCGACTCCTACAGGTATCGAAGGGACGGACAAAGGAGCAGATGCTCCCTCAATGCTCTCTAAGTCAGCATTCTTTCTATTTTTCTCCCTCGGTGCTCTATTTTTTGTGCTCTTTTTCTTTTTCCTTTTATTTTGCTCGGACTTGGCCCTTTCTCCATGGAAATCTGATAGGCAAAAATGAAAGAGGATGCCTTCCAGCCACACAAGAAGAAGCATATAAGCAAATGAAAAGGCTGGATGAAGAGTACGTGCTTTTTGGGAGAAGAGCATGTGCTTTCTGAACGATTTCAAATCCAAAATGTTTAATGATCGAGTCTTCCTAGGTCGGTGTCTGTCCGTTGATTAATTCAATAGTAAAATTGACTTAGAGGAGTGCGATGCCCATCTTTTCTTTCCAATGGACTGCGCCCTCTCGTCAAGGCAACATCATTGGGTTGCATCCGCTCATGGACAAAAGAAAATGGCTAATCTTCATCTCAAGATGTGTGCCCTATAGTCAAGGCTAATCTTTGGTGGAGAGCACATGCATTCTGAACGATTGCTAATACTAAAATGTTTAATGAAGAGAAGATGCCTTCCTGCTGCACTAAAGGATGTAGATAAACAAGTGAAAAGGCTAGATGGAAAGCACATGAATTCTAAATGATTCCCAATACACAATGTTTAATGAATGAGTTTTCCTAGGCGGGTGTCTATTGATTAATCCAATATTAAGAGTTGTCGACTTGGAGCAGTGTAATGCACATCTTGTCTTTCCCATGAACCTCATCCTCCAGATGTGTACACTTCCCTAATTGTGGAGATTTTTATTAATGTGTCTTTGATTGGTTGGTTACAAGTTATAAATGTTCGCTCATATGTAAAATTAACTAAAGTTAAAATGGTGATGCCTACATTCTTTAATGCATATGCCCCTAATGCATGCCAACCCTTAAATTATGTGGTTTTTACACGAGACTCAATAATGATAAAGGTTCAGATGTATTAAGCTCATATGCACTCAGGTCCTCTAAGAAATTTTCCACATTTGCTCCAATCATACCTTTGATAAATGGTCCAATCTAAGCATCTATTTGAAAGCACATGCGTATATATTTATCTCTGCCTTCATCAGGGCTGATTACTGATATTCATAAAATCTAATATCAAATCTTCGTAATCAATTAAAAAGGAAACAAATTATGGAAATGGCATGATTTGTAAGTCGTTAAATAAGAAATTGTCATTTAAAAATTAGAAAAGTGAAGTGCCAAAATGGTGATCTCTCTCTCCCTCTCTAAGCATTTTTGTCAATTGGCTCTATTTGTTTTGAGAAAAATATTTTTCTCATTTTCCGGCGTTTGGTTCACTTAAAAAATAAGTCAATGGAAATTGTTTTCGTAGTTAATGGAAAACCTATGCTTAATGATTTCCTCTTTGAAAAAGCCAGAAAATATCTTTCAAAACATATCAACACTTAGACCTAAAACTCTACACTTGGACATGGGAACCCCAACATTGGTATTTGGGGCATTCAGGACTAGATCTTTGATGCCTTGGCTTGAACCCCTGGTGTTTATGCCCGATGCTCGACACTCGAGCTTAGGTCCATAAAGGCTCGAGTTCACAAAGGCCATGTGCTTTGGGTCTTAAGCCTCGAGTCCACGAGCTAGGTTCTTGATTAATAAAATGCTCATTCTTATAAAAATGTTCTTTAAAAAAAATTTAATTTTAATTGTTTTTTATTTTTTAAATTTGAATTTTCATTTTTTTTTTTTTTTTTTCTTTTTGCTTCTTCCTTGGCCGATCGCCAACCAAGGTGATAGCTAGTGAACGGCCACAAGTGAGGGATGAGCTTGCCGATTTGGAGGCCTCTAGCGAGCTCATCCCTTGCTTGTAGTTGGCCAAGGAGGAAGGAGAAAGATAAAAAGAAAAATCAAAATAAAGAATAAAAAAATTGTATTTTTGGTAAATTTTCACCTGGAAATCAATTTCATACCAAATCAATGGAAAATATTTTATAGTTCATTTTCACATTTTAGCCAAACACTAGAAAATCTTGTCATTTTCCTAAAAAATGATTTCTAAAAACATTTTCCAAAATATGCATTTCCCACGAAATAAACGGATCCCATACATACATAAAAGTCAAGCCTTTGTTATAAGACATTAAATCACGTGGAGGGCACATTTTATGAGGAGTTTGTCTAGTCCATTCTCCAAGAATAAGGTCTTGCTAAAAATTGCCTGCACGTTAAACTACTTTAGAGGATTTGGACTAAACATAAAGATGTTGCCTACTTCACATGAAGTTCATGATGTGTCCTAGAAAAGAAATAATACGTTGGGGACCAGAAATTGAGTTTTGCAGTAAATATTCCATGGGTTTAATAATTTGAAATTTTTGTAACACAAAATTAATATGGGGTAATGTGATACAGCTATAGCAGTTTAAGATTTTTTGTGATGCAAAAATTAGTTTAAGCTAATTATGTGATGGATGTATTATTTTGGGATTTTGATGGTATTAGCCCTTTAGCAGCCACCCAACTTCCTCAATAGACAAAAAGACCCCAAAACACAGTACTTCAGCCGATTATTCCGATAATAAAGGAAAGAATCAATAGAAACAACATGCCAATGAGAGATGAAAAGCAGTTACCTTCGACAAGCAGAGATGCGAAGAGAGGTGCGAGATCAGAGAACAAAGAACCTAAACAAGCCCAGGCGATAACTTTCAAGTGGGAAAAGATCAAAGGGAGCGATTGAGCACCAATGAGAGAGAGGTTGAATGCGAGAGGCAGAGTGAGAGATGAGAGATGGAGAGGTCGCAGTTATATTGTTGATTGACTGGCAGTAGTTGAATTCTTTTATTTATTATTTGGAGGGGCAATTTGTTCGCATAAGTCACAATGCCAAATCCATCTTAGGTGAGCAACTTTCAACACCTATGAAGCACGGACATGTTCTGGGTGCTTTCATATTGTGTTTGACATGCTTGGACACGTTTCGACACTCGATCAACACGTGTCGAAAAGTCAACTCTTCTTGACAAGCTTTGACATGCGTGTCCAGAATTGCGAGAGGCATGGTGGTTTTCTAGGGCAGCATGTGTTTGACATGCTCAAACATGCTTCGACATGCAATCAACATGTGTCAAAAAGTCAACTCTTCCCAACACGCATATCCGAAATTACGAGAGGCATGGTGGGTTTCTCGGGCGGGTCTGCAAGTGCGAAGGGAGAGCGAATCATTGAAGAAGGCGATGGAGGGTGGAGGCAAGGGTGAAGGAGCAAAGGCGAGGCGGCGAATGCAAGGGAGGGCTAAAGGAAAAACAAAAACTAAGGCGACCAAGAGGGCTGCGACTGCGATGAGACGACTGAGAGAGAGTAGAGATCGAGAGGAAGATGATCGTGCAAGGAGGAGAAGCCTAGGAGAAGGAGGCGGCTAGGGTTTGGGTTTCCAAGGAAGAGTGGGAAAAAATGGGGATGTTGTGCAAGGAGAAGGAGCCTAAGAGGAGGAGGAGGCAGCTAGGGTTTGGATTTCTAAAGTTCCTCTTTAAGTTTTAGGAAGAAGTGTGACATGCATAATTTCAGATTCTGTTTTCAATTGAATGAATCGGGCCTTTCATCGACACGCCTATAGTTTTATTCTCTGAGTTGATTACTCATGAGACAACTAGTCTATCTAGGGAAGCCATTAAGAGATTTTAACGTAATAGACTTGAGAATTCGAGTAGGAATCGACTGCTCGACTGTGCTCATCTGTAAATATCATTACGGCATAGTTAAAAATCAATTAGAGATTAGAGATAGGTCGGTTCGACTGAGGTATATGATCAAAGTGTGAGTGATTTTACCAGATTGCAAAATTGTCGTCGATCGACACTAGACCGATTTTTCTGTCGTTTTGGTATCCTGTGCTCGTATTTGAAACCTCAAGATTTACACGACAACTGAGTATCGCCAATGTGTCAAAAATGTACATTGTGGCTCGAAAATAATCGATCACAGGTCAATTGTATCAAAAATTCCTAAAAGCTATCTAGTAGGCTAGGTCACGCTAAAATCGCGCCAGATTGAAATTAATTGCGAATTTGAATACGATTTCAGAAATTGAAAGTTCTGTCATGTCACGATTTATTTTGGAACATCGACTCATTCTCCGAAGGTTTTTTTGCAAACCGAGATTTTCGACAAAAATACAAAATATGGCTGTTTTCAACCGGAAAATTCAGGGGACCATTTTTTATCTCATTTTTGGGATGCAAGTTGGTTCTATTAACAAGAAAAAAATGTCAATTTGGTTGAGGACACCTTAGTGAAATTTATAGGGACCGGTTTAAGTCTACTTGAAGGGGAATTGGTCCAATTTGGGGGAAAAATGTTTCAAAATTCGTAGCCCCCATGGTGTGCCACTTGTGGACCATTTGGGGATTGTTCTAGGGAGTTTTTTTTTTTTTGGTCAGTCCTACTCTATTCCTACTCTACACTCACTTGCGGACTTGTGCCCTGCCTCTTGCAGGGCGTGGGAGTCGCAACCCACTCTCAAACTTACGCGTCCCTATCCCCATCCCCCCCTGAGAAGGTGGGGATTTGAACCCCTCACCTCCCCCTTCCATGTTGAAAGGGTGGCCACTGGGGCGAACCCCCAGTGGTTTTCTAGGGAGGTTTGATGCACAAAATTTGCTAAGGAAGCCAGCCCATCAGGTGGGGCCTTACCAAGGGGACAAAGGGGATGAGATAGAAGACCTTAAGGCCAAGGTGGCCCCCTCCAAGCCTTCAGTTGTCCCCTTTCTTCCTCCTTAGCTTGCTTTCTCCATTTTCAATGCGTTTGAAGCTCCAAAGAACTAGAAAATCGAGCCAGCCACCACCCCTGCCCGTCACGCCTCATCGTGCCGCCCGCGAGCCCGCCCTTGGCGTTCCACTTGCCTTGCGCCTAGCCGCACATTCCTAGCTGTCCCTCACCCCTGTTTGACGAAGCCTGCCTCCATCCGTTCATGCCAACCACCATGCGTCACCATCCAGCCACCGTGCGCCACCATCCAGCCGTCGGAAGACCTCGCCTAGCCCGTTGTAGCTCGTCCGCTCGTTGCTCACCGTTCCCATGCTAATTGACCTCCGTTCCAGCCCTCTCGACCCATCAACAGAGCCGAAGCCCTCAGCCAGCCGTGGGCCTTCAAGGCCCATTTCGGACTGCTTTCGAGCCTCATAGGGTGTTGCCGCTTTGGAGTTTGTTGTCCGTCTCCGCATTGCCGTCGTCATGGTATCATCGAATTGTAAAACCGATGGATTTACTCACTAAACTCTGCTTAGGAAGTTAATTATGCTTAAAGGTTGATTAGTTTAGACTAAATATGGTTTATGTGGTTAATTATAACGGATTAGTGATTTAATTACTCATTATTATATGTTAGGTGGTTAGATCGGTGTAATTAGTAACTAGATATGTTGTATTATTTATCTAGATAAGTTCAGAAATTTTATGGGCCCATTTTGGTATTTAATTAGGCTTTTTCAGCCTAAGTCTCTATTTATTGCATTTAATTGTATTTATTTAATTAATTTTGATATTTATTTAATTGTTTATTATTTTCCAGAAATTATACCGGGATATCGGTGACCAGAATTTTGTGTTAATTGCAATGGTATACTAGGTTTATTTAATTGAGAGCTGATTTGTGCAAATTAAGTGGAAATTATAATTTTAGATTTTTATCCCAAAATCGTGGAATTTCGGTATTTAATTGGAAAATACCGGGCATCAGTTTTTAATGCTGAAAATATCCTTGTGGATTATATAATTAGTGGGATTTTTGAAAAGAAAGATATTGCGTTTTTGGGTCAGGTCAACCGTGTACCCACACACGATTATTTTATCGAGTATTTTCAATATGGTGATTTATCAGCTTGTGTGAGCCCCTTTGCACGTCAGCTTGGGAGATCAGTATAAGCTCAATATATCAGCTTGTGAGTATCTTATCAGCTTGTGTGGGCTAAGATCGTTTTATCAGTTTGTACGAGTACGATGTATATATTTATCAGTTTGAGCGAGCTATCTATCTATCTATATCAGCTTGAGCAAGCTATGACCATATATTGCAACTTGTGTGAGCTAAGATTGTTTTATTAGCTTGTGTGAGCACGATCTATATATTTATCAACTTGAGCGAGCTATGACCATATATTGCAGCTTGTGTGAGTAGTGGTGGTATCAAACGATTGATTTATGGTATTGAATTGATAGATAGTGCTGTTGGTATCGAATTGAGTTGATTGACTGATTGATTGATGGTTTGATTTGAATTAAGTGGATTGGTTGAGATCATGAACTATACTGACTTACTGGAAGGAACTGAGACGAGGTAAGTCCTCTATTTTGTGTGTGCATAGGTAGCCTTCAAGCGTATTTCCTTCCTAGTTGGAGTTTAGGAGGTGGATTTGCTGAGACATCATCTCACCCCATCGTGGGCTAATATTTTCAGGTCCTTAAGGCGTATTCTCTTCTCTTCTAACTCTCACTTCCCGTGATACACAATTCATTTCTTAAGTTTTTTTTTTCTCCTCTTCCAATATATCTAACATTCGAGTCCAGAATATAAATCGCTTGTTTTTTCTCCAAGTTTTATGAATTATTGAAATAGAGTTGAATTTGTCAAATTGAAATAATAAATGATATTAATAAATGGCGGATTAATGTTTTTAGTGTATATTCATTCTAGGTTTTTTAATTATTTATTTATGAATTTGATTCAAATTAATTTGATTTAAATAATCATAAAAATGATAATTTATTATGTATATATAAAAATATATATATTTAATATATAACGTGTCTCAACGTGTCGGGAATTCTTTATTTTTTGAAAACGACATGTCGGCGTGTCGTGTCGACGTGTCACGAGTCGAATGTCAATATCGTTGCTATTTAGGTGGCGACTCTTATTTGAAATTGACTTGTACGTTAAAAACTCTAAACATAAGTCGTGAATTGGTGGGCTTAAGAGAGCCCGGACTAAGCCTAATACATAGCTGAGCCATTAGCCTCCACATGCGCCCGCGTGTAAGTGCGCTAAGAAAAAGGAGGTCGCAACAAATTGTACTCCTAGAAGTTCCATGTCTTGCTACATTTGAGATGAGGGGGCGAGGAAAAATTATCAGAGAAAATTTGGAAATTTCACCATTTTCTTTCTCGACAAAATTTTAAACTTTTCTGCATTTCCCACCCAAATATTCATTTTCCCCATTTCCCATAATTTCCCAAACATTAAAAGAGTAACTCTACCATCACTAAATCTATGGTGAATAAGAAAAGTGATAAAGTTATACTGGAAAATCAAGTTAAAAGTATTGGAGGTCTAGGGTAAATTGGTATAGCCGTGTTATTTTTTTAAGGTACCTATGCTAGTCATAATCTAGCCTGTCTTTTGCAAAAATAATAATTACCACATTAAAGCAACATAACCCAAAAAATTTATCCTGTGGCTGTTGTCTAGGAAATTCAATTTATGCAAATTTTTATTGAATATTTAAGTGTAGATTTCATACCAACAACATATGACACACTTGGCATGCATTAATATAAAGAGAGAACCGGGGAGGGATGCTTGACCGATTTACAGTAGTTCGACGGGAAGCAGTGCCCACTCCACCCCTCTAGACTATGCAGGAATTGTTCTCATTCCACTATATTTGAAGTTTCTTAGAAAAGTTGGTTTATAATGGAGCAGCACTCCTCTATACATAAGTAAATTTGTTTACAAATAATATTTCTCCCAAGAAGTTGATTTGTAAAGTGATTACAACAAATATTTTGAAAGCATTTTCATGTACACATATCTCAAGACGATGAGCTACCTTATTTCGTAGGAAAGCAAACTCTCCTAACTAATCCCCATCAAGGATGATGGTCCCCAAGCTGTTACTGACACTCCAAATGACTACTTTTGTTTGTTTGTTTGTTTGTTTGTTTTTTTTTTTTTTTTTGACCATTGAGGCTTCCGGGTATCCATTCAAAAAACGGCCCAAGACCCATTGGATTGGGCGAAAAAAATTACAATTTATATTGCAGAGCTTGGTATTCAGCCAATCTTAGCCTATTATCTTGCAATCACTTGGCCACGTATCTAGATACGTTTTTAAATAGGATCCAGTCTTCTTTATTTCTTTCCAACCTGCATAAACTTACGGAAAACACATTCAAATGAATCGAAACAATTACAAATATACAACAGTGAGTCTTAGAATCGTTAAAATTAATTAAAAGGTCAGCAATCTCCCATTTTTTATGATAACAAAATTACTTTTAAAACCTCAAACTAAACCCCCCGATATAATACTATGGGGGAAATAAATCAAATGAGTACATCACATACAATATAACATTATTCCATCCCCCCCTCTTTGTCATAACATCAAGAAGGGCTTAAGGTGGAATCTATCGTCAAGCACACTGAAACCATTTCTATAACAAAGATATTCACGAAACGCCAATTCAACACAAGGTCTACACTCATTAATTGCAACACAAGCATAGAGTAAGTTCAACATAAATTACAAAACAATCTAAATGCAAGTTGAAAATAGAGGAGGAGGAAATAAAGACTATTTGGGAAATAAGTGAAGATTCAAGAAAATATCGGGCGAATTGGGAGACTGATGTCCTGTCGAAGTTGGTGATAAACTTCTGGCATTTCATTTCTCACCATATGGATTTCTCCGTAAAGTGAACTTAGCTAGGTTAGACAGTGCCTCAACTGATGGCTAATCTTGTTCTCATCCTCATCTTCGTCGCCTTCAAGGGCTCTAAGAATGCATCAATGGTGTCAACACAATCTAGATTAAAGTTGGCCCTCCCATCTGTTTTCCCTTGTCCAAAATACTCGTCACCTCTAGATGTCCATACTTTTTAGTGTGGACTCTCCAATGCATTGACCATCGATAAAGTTTCACCCTTGAGATCACCATCAAAAGCCTTGAAGATACGAGTAAGGGTCATCCCATCCAGTAAGTCCATTCCTTTTAAAACAGTGCATTTAACCGTATTATCAAGCATTGAGTCACTTAGAGATTCCTCAAATTCATCCTTAATTATGGACATCAACTTAAGTCGGTCCTCACATGCATCTAATTGAAGAAATAGGAAGCAAACAATACATCACAATCGTACGAAGACAAATACATGGACATCCAAATGTCAGAATCTTAGAATCACGAAGTAATTACCTTGTTCATTAAATATATCATTTCTTATGGTCATGCAGGTATTACTAACGGTTACTATTTCTTGAGAACAACATATAGACCAATTGGTTGCTAATTGTGTTTCTTGATTTCTTTAGCAGCCCGTGGCTTATGAAATTGTGGATAGCTGCCAATTCGATAAGTGAGGCGTCTTATTTAAATTTACGAACAATTTCAACTAATGTGAGCTTGTCTGCTCAAGAAAAAAAATAGAGTCAATAGTGCTCATCATAAAAATAGCCAACCAGCTACTTGCCCTTTACCATTAGTACCTTTACTATTGAATTCACCAAAATCTGCGTTCGGATAAGCATGAAAAGCAAACGATGAATTTCTCAAATACTGCACTCCTAATGGTTGCGTATCTTTAAAATATCTAAAGAAATGTTTAACGGCAATCAATATATCAGACACTTGGCATGCGTGGATATAAAAAAGATGGTAGGGGAGGATAGATGCTCAATCTCTCTCTCTCTCTCTCTCTCTCTCTCTCTCTCTCTCTCTCTCTCTATATATATATATATATATAAATATATATATATATATATATACACACACACATACATACATACATACATACATACATATTGTTTTGGCCCAAATTGCTCATAATCCACTCCTAAGACCGTTCGGGAGTATTGTCCAATCCACTATACTTGAAGCCTCATATAAAGGTTGGTTTATATAAAGGGCAACACTCTGTGAACAAAGTGTAGTCTTTCAAAAACATTTGCTCCCTAAAGCTCAATCTCACAAGAAATTGATTTACAAAGTGAATACAAGAGGGATTTTTTAAGTAATTTTCACGTACACATGCACAAGACAATGGTTTACCTTATCTATTGGAAAACAAACTCAGTTAGCGTATACTAACACTACAAATAGCTAGATTTTCAACCATTGAAGACACAGATTTTTGAAAGAAATGGCCAGTCGCGCTAGACTAGGCAGGCAAGATTCAAATTTGAACTCAACATAGACGGTATCCAGCCGAACCTATTTTCCAACCAGGTCAGGCTTTCTTTAACTCTTGCTAGCCTACACAAAATTGTAGAAAACATATTCAAATAGCTTATAACAATTACAAATATGCAAAAGTGTGTTCTGGAATCTTCAAAATTTATTAAGGTCAACAGTGACAAATTGTAAATAAAAAGTGCAACTAAAGATTATGTATGACTATCAAAAAATTAAATATGATAGATGTTACTTTTCAACACTTTAATCTATTATAGGAATTGGGGAAAAAAGAATATAATATGTTCAAATATATATCAGGTAACAACTAAGGGTTTTGTGGTGACTTGTGTGCGCTTCATCTTCACTAAGGAGTAATGATACTAGGAAAAAATTATAGAAGAGCCAGGATATAACCATCCTACAAAATTTTGTTGATAAAATTAGGTATTTAGAACATTTTACTTCGTTAAATCTTATGAATCATAAAGGTTAATGTCCTTTTCTTTTTCACAGTTAATATTGAGATCTCGTAGTCAATCAATTTGATGCCTTTATTGAAATATATAACATACTTATGAGGAGTAGATGTACCCAAGATAACTTAGGATGTCATCATCCCATCCAATTTTGACCGGTGCACATGATGCACCAATCTTTTTCACTCTAAATATCTGGTGTGAGATTTTCTTTATTTCCCGCATCTCACATGTGTGCTAGACATTCTCCCTCTCACATCTGAGCTAATTCCAAGGCCAACGTTGCCAATTGATACATGAAATTCTCTTATGAGAATCACTGAATACTTGTTATTAACCCAAATGTCAAATGTGGCATTCTTTCACCTCATATGTACACTAAACAAAGGAAATACTTTAAAATTTATTTAATAATGCCAAAAGAAAAGCAAAATCTTCAACAAACAAAGCAAAATCTTCAGTGGGCCATAGATTGGTTTTTAGTGGCGACTTTAAAGCATTTCTTCTTTTCCCCCTTTTTTTGTTTTTTGTTTGTTTTTGGAAGGGAAGTGATCACACCAAGCACTCCGATGATTCAAATTTATTTGTTGCGAAAAGGGCCCGATTAACCAAGAGAGGCTTCATATGAATCCATATAGTCAAATAAAATAGGCTTGTTATAATTATGACAATAGTGGAAGTTCCTAACTATGATATGTCCATTAGCTGGATATTTTCAAAGATAAGACTATTTAATTAATAAAATATGGTGATGAAGAAACTTTTACTTAGGACCTTAGGATTATGTTTTGTCTTCTACTAATCATAGCTTAAACAAAAGAAAAATTAGTCTCTTTCCACACATTTGTAAGTGAGAGGGGAATCTTGTGGCATGTTCATGTAAATTATTGCTTGTTAATCAGAACTTGTCTTAGTTTATGGGACACCAAATTTCCACAAAGCAAGGTCATTAGAGAGCAATGCCTTTCGGTTGAGCTGAAGAAAATAATTTGAAGCATGCTATTCAATCGCTTCCAAAAGTTACCAGTAAATGAGAAGATTACTTGGCTCCTAAAGAATGGCATCATTTAAAAATTAATTTCCAGTATGAACGCCTTGACTTGAACATGAGTATCGATTCTTTTTTGGCTGAAGACCTAAGTGCTTATTAAAATGCCTGTTAGCAACAAGACCAATTATTTGAGAACGTCTATTAGCAAAAGACCAATTTGAGACCATATATCTTCTATCACTGAAGGTTGGCCATAGCATAATTGGTTTGAAAGTTTGCTTATGCTATCCAATTTGCCCTCCTACAAAGTTCCAATTTCAAAAATATTGTGATTCCTCGACTCAGTTATGCTTTGTACCTCTCTTTCTTGAGGAAATGTTTCTCTAACGTATCAATCACTGGTATTGCATATACTTTCAAAATTTTTCAACAAATAAAGATTTTCTCCACATTTGATCCCAATGGATTATGCTATGGATTTATTGAACTTTTAGGAAACATGAACATGAACTTTCCTATATCTCTTCAAACAAAAACACTTCTAAAAAGTATTTGAGCATGTTACATGGGTTAACCGATTTTAAATGTTCAGCTATCCCAATAAAAATAAATTTGATAAAGAAAAGTAAGAATTTTCATCTTCTTTTATTTAGGACAAGAAAGATTCCCCCAGAGGCCGTAAAATATTGTATTAACGTCATAAAAACAGCAAGTATGTATATACACTAGAGGGAAAAAAATATGCCCACCTTTCAACTGTCCTAAAACAAGCACAAGCTCTTAATTGAGGGACAAAATTGCCACCATTATTTTTTACGTTCAAATGAGCCTGAGTGGCAACTACGAAAGGCACTTTATGGTAAGAAAGTGCCGTCGGCAGTGTGGCTTGAGACAGGATCTCTAGACTTGTCTTGCTCGGCCTCACCACCTCTCTTAGCACTCGGCAAAAGAAAAGTTTAAAAGAAAATTAATGGCCGCATTCAGAATCTCGCTCGTAGCTATCATATAAGTGGTGTCGGTGATCCCCATCGACGTCGCGTGGAAGCCTTGCTTAGACAAGGGCGGGGAAGCCATCGACTGATCTTTCAACCCTGATGACAACCCCAATGACCAATCTCTCACCTATCTCTGGCCCCTCTGATAGCCCACCCTAACCCTAACCTTGTAGATTCAACTATGAAGTGCATCGGCAGCAGCTTCTTTTTATCTTCTAAAACCGTCAAATCAGTGCTCCCTATTGTAGGTTTTTGATTCACAATTTTTTTTCCCCTTCAATCGTTCCTCTTTTTCACTTTGGCCATGAGGTTGGTGAATCTTTCCTTGTAGCACAGATGTACTATTATATGTAGACTTATAATCTTAGTTCGACATTGACAAACTTGGCTCTGATACCATAAATGGGTTATGAGGAATAAGGATACCACAAATATTATAGTTTTCATATGACGCTTACTTCAGTGTCATAACTTTTTTCCAACTACTTAAATATCATAATTTATATAATAATAAGAAAAACGTTCGTTTTGGGTGTCATTTTTTTCAATCGATTATTTTAGTAATAATATTTTTTTAAACATTTGCTCAAGTACCAAAAATCTGACGTCACATATAAGAATGAGCATGCTAAACCGCCCAAACTGAAAACTGCTGACCTAACGGGCTGATTGTTGGTCCGGTTCCTAATTTTGGGAGAAAACCGAACTAGACCGGATTGGACCAATAGACCGAACCAATCCTTTTTTTTTAAAGTATTTTTTTTAAGTTTCTTTAAAATAGCAATAAAACTTAAAAATAGTAACTTAATTTTTAATTTTTTGTTTGCTAAATAATCGTTCCCAGTCCCAAAAATTGGGAACCGATCCTCCTAGTCCAGTTCTCGGTTCTTAGGTGGAACTAAATCGGACCAGACTAGTAACTAATCACCCTTAGTCACATAGCTATTGTGGTGAACGTTTTTAAAAAGTTATGACACTCAAATGATTAGGAAAAATGTAATGACACTCAAGTGAGCACCTTGTATAAGGTATGACACTTAAGAGGGTGCATGACAACCAATAATTTCTATTCCGAAATAATTTTTCTATTTCAAACCTGTTTCTGGAATAGAAATCCGTTTGATAAACTTATTCTGTTTTTCTATTTCTGAAATAGATTTCTATTCCAGAAATAGGTTTAGAATAGAAATCAGAAGTAGAAATTTTCTACTTCTCTATTTCTGGAACAGAAATGAGAAATAAAAATTTTTCTCATCGTTCGTCAACCAGTCCTTCATTCGTTGCTGCCGACTACCGTCCATCGGTCGCTCGCCGCATGCCGGCCCCCGCCGCCGTCAGTTGCCGGCCGCCAGCCGTCGCCGTCGTTGTGGGTTGCCACCACCGCTGGTTGCCGGCCGCCTCCGTCGGTCACCGTCGCTTGTTGCCGGCCGCCACTGCCACCGCCTGTCATTGGTCGCTGGTTGCCGGTCGCCACCGTCGCCTCCACCGGTTGCCGGTTGCCAGCCACAACTGCCACCGGCCACCGCCGCCGCTATTCGTCACCGCCATCTGCCGGTTCGTTGTCATTCGAAAGGAAGAAATTTTGTGTCGTTATCAAACGAATTTCTATTTTTAGAGTAGAAATTTTGTATCGTTATCAAACGGTTATGTTTGCTTAGAAACTCTTCTAGAACAGAATGGTTGTCATGCGCGCCCTAAATGATCAGAAAAACAAAATTATGACTCTCAAGTAAATGTCGTATAAAAGTTATGATAATCATGGTGTCATTTTCTCAAGTTATGGTGCGGACTAATAATCGTCAGAGACAAGTATGCCTTTAGTCTCAAGACATCATTAGCCTATATCATAAGAATCTTTGGCTTCAAAAAGTTTTTGATCGACATAAGAAAGGCAACAATGCAAGTCATTGTGGCCAAAAGTAATGGCCGACAAATATAAAAGCACACTAATTACGATAATGTCAAATCCTCTAAGAATCATATATTTGGGATCAACATCACCAAGCTTTGCCAACCATTGCCGCTAACTGTCCATATTCATGAGGACCATTTGATCGGGAGAAAAAGGACAACAATTGCAAATCACTGTAGACAAATGTAATGGTGGACAAAAAGAAAAGCACACTAAGCACGATAATGTCAGATCCTCTTGAATCATTTTTCTGGGATCAGCATCACTAAGCTTTGCCAACCATCATTGCCAACTTGTTTAACTTAAAAAAAAAAAATGAAATGCTTATCAACAAGAGATTAGATTAAGCGTCCTTGAGCTCTAGGTAATATCATCCAAATCATGGCAAGTCGTCTATAAATTCAAGTTATCTCGATAAGTAGTACCTCGCTCCACTTATGATGTCTATCACGAAAGAAAGAATGAGCGTGGTTACAGACGTGTCTCCTAATCTTTTAGTGAGAAATCAATTTTCTCATCACATGTACAAAATCAGGGACAAATCTAATGATATTTATCCAAGTAGGATTTGTAAAGTTGACATTTGAGAGAAAATAAAAAGGGACCATCAAAAGAAAAATTAAAATTTTGATCAAAATCTATTAAATCCATCTAACCATGTGCCGAAAAAAATAAATTGCGTGAAGAGCAACGGATCGCTCCGAGGTTCCTTACCTCGCTCACAAAGTACACGAAGTGGAGATTCAACATAATGCAAATTTATGTGAAGCTAAGGGCGAAGAAAAATAAAAGATTGGACAAGAAGCACCCACCCAACTCCAGTTTTCATTCCAACTATTAAAAAAGAACAAAAAAATAATAAAATTTGAAAAATAAAAAATATAAATTGTAAACATTATTTACGTTAGCGCTGGTAGTGCCGTATAGGACAGCTAGTATTAACTAAACCGCCATATTATTGATTTTTGGTTGAAATTAGCCGAAATGACTAATTTTGCACGTGGTCAAAAGGTTTTGGACAAATTGATTAAATTAAAATGTCTTTGACTAAATTAACAAAGATATTATAGGTTTAGGAATTTTGTTGGTAATTTTCATATTATTAATTCAAGGCCAAATGTAAACCTCGTGCTCCTATGAATTGCTTAGCTCTTCCCTCTCACAATGACTAAGATTCAAATCCGACAATGATCTTTGCCATCAACTTATTGAAAGACGCATATGTTACAGACTGGCCTATGACATGCGTCAAGCGTCGGAGGTCATCCAAGCTTCTTTCGAGATATTTCCACAAAATTTCAAACATGGCACTGCTTTAGCAAAAATTCTCGATCAATCCATTATTTCCAAAGCATAACTATTCATCATCTTGACTCTAAAGGATAGCATCGTGCAAAAGTTAATTTCCAGTACGAACAAATTGACTTTAACATGAGAATCGATTCTTTTTGGGCCAAAGATTTGAGTGTTGATTAATATGTCTTCTAGCAGAAGACCAATTATCCTAGAAGTCTTTGGGGAGGGTATACCTGCCAATATGGAGAAAGAGATTGATTTATCCTTTGGAGCAAGAGAAAAAGTGGTTTCCACTACGCACACCTCTTAAAAGTTGCCAAGTAAAGGAGATGATAATTTCCACTATCCACAACTTGACTCCGACATAAAGTATGGATTATTTCATTTAGTGGGGGCAAGGAGAGCCCATTTTCACTTTGATTTGCATGGCCACCCGATCCAATTACAAAGACAACTAACAAAGTGTAATTGGATTTTACAACGGAGGTATTCTGGCCAATTCATTTTTCGTTTATTAAATATGGTTTAATTATTATATATGGAGCTTGTCAAATTTTATATGATAAACATAAAATTAACTGGAAAAATTGATAGTATGATATAATTATTATATTAGTAGTGAATGGATCTTTGCAACATATTCGATACAATATGTAAATAGGCGACAGTTCTAGGACTTCACATATTTCCTATCACCTTATTGTTGATGAAGGGAATTCCTATCACTTTATAATCAGTGAGAATATATTTTGAAGTAAGAAATACAATAAGTTTATGAATGAGTTTTCGAAGAGGTTTCAGTATTATATCTTAAAAAAATTCTCACAATAAATAATCTAATTAGCACGTATTTTACAAATTAAAAAATACTAATAAATAGAAATTAATAAAAAGTAAACGAAAAAGGTTGCCTATGGTTTCAAAAATGGTTATAAAACACAAACACTTGTCCTAATATTGCTTCACCACTAATAATGAGATACACAAATGTGATATTAGCATCCAATAAACCTAGCTACATTTAGTGATAATAACTAAGATTTCGATAGATTCCTCTCTCTCTCTCTCTCTCTCTCTCTCTCTCTCTCTCTCTCTCTGTTTGTGATTTTTTTTTTAGTTTTCTAATGATTTTATCTCGGTCAACAAAAAAATTCTATATCATCTCTAATTTATTCATTCGTCTTTGACGTGACGCCAGTGGCAAACACAATAGCATTTCTATTCGCAATTTTAACGGAAGGACTTGCCTGAGTAAAAATGGCATATAGTTTAAGGATCATATGGGTAAAAAAGAAATACAAAAACAACATTAAACACATCAAATATAGAACAACATTGATGGTTCCATAATCCCTAAATTTTCCATGCAATGTTTATCAAGAGAGTTGTCCAAGAAGTGTTGTTTTACACGAGGCATGCGGCCTAGTGGCTGGGGGTTCGATTGGCGTGGGTACATGAGACTGGCATCGAAGTTATGTGTTGATAAAGTGGTGATTTAACCATGGCGAAAGGAAATAAAGTAATGTAAAGTGTCTGAAGTGGTGATTCAACCTGAGTAAAAGCAAAATAAAGTTATGTGAAGTGTCTAAAGTGGTGATTTAACCCCAATAAAAGCAAAATAAAGTCGTTTGTTGATCAAGTCGTGATGTTTTATCGCCTTGTTTCGTTTGTCTTTGTCCTATGTTCACTTGCAATTGTTTATTTGGGCAAGTTGGAAAAACCACATCAATGAATTCTATCCTTGTTATTAGATGACATCGATCTTATATTTGATGATGCAATTTCGCTTCGAAGTCTAAGTAACCTGAATTTTGAATCTAAATGAGATCTCCTTCGGTTACGAAAGGAGTTTTAGCGGTGAGATGATAATTAGATTGTCTTTGATAATGATCCAATGACGTCTAGTCCAATGATTTTATCCATGCTTTTCTCTCACTTGTCTTTGATTTGATGATATTATATTGAGAGTAAGACACTGATCACTGACATATGTGCAATATCTTGGTTTGGATTTAGGTTCAACCCAACCACTATCTTCTTCTTATTCTTCTTTTTTTAAAGTAAAATTTCAACAACCTATCTGAAAATTCAATTTTCGGTCTTCTTATGCTTATAAGGAGATCCCAACATATGATATATGCATTTCTGGTTGATCTCTGTTATATGTGTGTTCGGTACCGGTGTGTTGCTAAAATCACCTTATGATTGGAAGACTAACTTGCGCTGCAAAAAACACTTCTAGGATAGTTTGCATGCTTTTGTTACGCTATTTTCTTTCTGACTTGTGTTCTTCATACGTGACAAACATCATTTGCCAAAATTTCTGCCATGGCAGCTCATCTCATGTCACAACTTGCATATATACTCTTGATCAAGTTTCAGGCTATGTGAAAACATTAAATAGTTTGGATGCCGCATGAATTAAAAAGATTTCTTTAGCCTATCACTCTCGCGCTGTTCAGCATTTGGTGTGAGTTTTCCATGTACAGTAGAGTATAATTTACCAGTCTATGTTTTGTCTTGACTCATTTATGTAAAATCCATTTGTTTGTTTTTTTTTTCTCTCTTTAGCTTTTATGTATACGATGTCGACACGAAATATCGCGTTGTACTTATAAGGTGTGTCGATCATTTAGTCATTTCATAACTTTTGATATTACTTAATCGATTTTTACTAACATTGTTTTTTTTTTTTTAATCCTCGATTTTTTATCCTCTAAATGTTATGTTTGAAGCCATGTCCTATGCATCATGGCCTTTCCTGGTTATAATTCACATTGTCTCCGACTGGAGTTACGGTTTCGTCCTGAAGTAGGACTACATAAAGATAAATGCTCTTGTCTTTTCTTACCTTTGATGTTCAAATGTAGGAGGACGACTGTTATGTGGCTTTAGCTGTCTTGTAATCTCCAAATTGTATGTTTCTGGAGTTCAGGAAAAACAAAATGAATGCATTGGACGACCTTGCGCTGGAATTCGAAAGTTAAATGGCAATTGAGGAATCATGACTTGCAATTACCCTTGCAAGCATGCTTAAATGCGTATTATTTACTAGCCCATTTGAATTACTTGGGTTTTCATTTGCCTGTTATCTTTCCATGTAAGGAAGATGATATCTAAACACTAATTTTAATCGGGAAGTTTCATAGCGGAGGTTAAAGTTGAAGGACCTAGAAGTTTTAAGAGAAGCTAGCAGTGTACTGTCTAAACCTTTAGCTTTTATTCAATTCTAAAAAAAGCTAGCCGTGGCGTCTCAGAGAGTATAAATCTCAACTATCCCTGAAATCCTCGGCTTTGCATTTGCTATCTTTTTTTTTTTTGGTAAAGATGCATTTGCTATCTTCAACTACGCATCCTTACTCATAAGCAATTATGATAACTTAAATGTCCTCCAACTCAACCATCAATTAAACATTCTTATACAATCTTCACTTCACATATTTTCGTAACATAATTGACCATTCGTCATCATATATTTTGTAACTGTTTTGGTCCATTGCCACCCAGCGACACTTGTCATTGGTAACATAACCTTGATCTTGCATTGGTAATTTGTTGATTAGTGACTAGACCTGTCATTACTCTGTCGGCAACTTAGTACCAACGTCATATCGATTTATAAGGACTTGAATTATTTTTGAGTGTCAACAATCATAATAAACACACACCTCTTTTTGAAAATTTATGGGCTAATAAGATTTTATCAATTGCTCCGATGCTTTTCCCTCCAAATATTTAATGTGAGATTTCTCAATTTCCTGCCTCGCATGTGCACCCCTAGTCACGTGCGAGTCTCTCAAATCACGGCTAACCACTGTCATTTGATACTCGAGCTCCTCTTCCAAATGTCAAACGTGGCATTTCTTTTCAGATCATACGAGCGCTTGAGAAAAGAACACTCCAAACGTTTTCTTTGGTTTTGGATTTGTGGGAAATGATCACATCAAGCACTCCGTAAATTATTGTGCAGAGTAGTGTGATACAATGTAGGGGAAAAATTTCAATTAAAGACTTGAATTGAGATTATTTTTTCAAAATATGATTTAAGATGGATTTTATCTCAAATGAGAGTATGAAATAATAAAATTAATCTCAAAATAAGGGCCTCGTGGGCACATACATCTAGCATGCTATTCCAAGTTTTGATTTGGGCATTTTTTTTTTTTTTTGAACAGAAACCCACATAGCATTAATTGGAATAACCCATACAGCCCGCGGCAATAGCATCCGCACATAACAGATTCAAGAGAGGAGGGGGCGAATGAAGGGCCCAATTACAAGTCAAGCTATTGCGATTATGGGTCTTGCAAGCCCAGTTAGTGACAGTGTTCGCTTCTCTTTGGCAGAACCCTAGCGTGAGGTTGGAAAATAGGGTTAGTAGGTAGGCAGCCTTTGCGAAGAGAGAGCGATCCCTCCATGGTGGCTGTGTTCGGTGATTTAAAGTTTCTACCAAAGTGAGATTGTCTGATTCAACGACGATTGTTGCAGTTTGAAGCCCTTGTTGCAGAAGATGGCGGAGCGAGAAAGATAAGGCTTGGATCTCAACCTGAAGAGCGAAGACGGCCACAACCCCTAAGGAAAAGTCATTAGTAAGTCGGCCTTGATGATCCCTGCAAATACAAGCTATCGTTCCACGGTGGCTACCCTGATGAAATGATCCATCGATGTTAACCTTCAAAACCCCGAGATCTGGGGGACGCCATAGATGGGATCTGTTTTTGACCAAACTCTTTTGATGCATATAGGGAGCTGAAGATAATCGATCTGCTTGAGCGTGAGTTAGTGCTGCTTCTACAACTTGAGTTGGATTGGGATAAGTACCTCGGAAGACGAAGGCATTCCGAGCGCGCCAGATTTGCCATAGAATATTAGAAATAAAGGCAAGCCGAGGTAATCGATTTCCTTCCCCAATCGTGGAAACGATCCATGAGTCCAGACGCTGAATGTTAATTGGAAGGACTGAAACCCCGATTTGGGAATGATTCCCACACTGTTGAGTCCACGAACGAGTAAGAATAAATGCTCTAAAGTTTCGGAGTCTTACTTTTACATAATGTGCAGCAAGGACTGTCTAATATGTGTCGTCGATACAGGTTTTCTCGCATCGCCAAGGCATTGCTACAGATGGACCAGAGGAATACTCGGATTTTGGGTGCAGCAGGCATCTTCCAGATGGTGCGCCATAACCAGGTAGGAATTTGGTATGATGTTGAGGCATTTGAAGTTGAGATGCCTGATTGTGTCTGAGTGAGTGCATGATATGCTGATTTGATCGTGAATGTTCCTTGTTTGGTTGCTGTCCATATAAGTGCATCTGAAGTGAAGTTAGGCCTGAGTTGGATGTCTGTGATTTGTTGAATGATTGGCATGTCGAAAAATCTGTATAATAAATCAATCTTCCATGAACTGGTAGTCTGGTTAATAAGATCAGCTACTAGTGGAGGTTCCTCAGGGGCTCTAGGTCCACCGAGAATTCCCATAGGGAGCCATCTGTCTTCTCTTATATTTATGCATGTTCCATCTCCCACAGACTAACTAACTTGTGGTAAAATTGCATTCCTCCCGCATAATAAGCTCGCAGCCCCATGATGGGCGAGTGCCCTTGTTAGCTTTTAAAAAGTGGAAGAATGGAAATATAAGCCCCTAAAAAACTTGCTCCATAAAGATAATGGCTGATGCATTAGACGCCATGCCTGCTTACCGAGCATGGCTTGATTAAAACTCACAAAATCCCTGAAACCCAATCCACCTAGTTCGTTTCGGTTTTGTAGATTTTTCCAACTCTGCCAATGCACTCCAGATCTGCTTGTATCATTACTCCATCAGAATTTTGCCATTCTTTTCTCAATAACTTTACATAATGAGATAGGGATCTTAAACACAGACATGGCATATTGTGGGATAGATTGAATAACCGTCTTTAATAGAACTTCTTTCCCACCCTTTGAAATTAGTTTCTCCTTCCATCCTTCTAGTTTCGATTGAACTCTACTCAACAGCCAAGAAAACATATCGCTTTTAGATCTTCCCCAGTCAGTTGGTATCCCTAGATACTTCCCACAACGCTGTAAAACTGGTACACGTAATTCACCAGCTAAATTTTCCTGAAGAGAGATAGGGCAAGAGGGACTAAAGAAAACTCCAGATTTATTGCGATTGATAGTTTGTCCTGATGCCAAGCAATACTGGTTTAGAATATTAGAAAGGTTCGACACTCCATCAAGGTACCGTCAAGAAAGAACACAGCATCATCGGCGAAAAGAGATGCGATAAAGTAGGACACCATTGATTCAGCTTGATTCCTTTGAGCGAGCCCATATTCATAGCATTTATTATTAGGAAGGATAAGAGATTTGCAATTATGATAAACAAGTAAGGGGATAAAGGATCTCCCTGCCTCAGCCCACGAGTTGGGTGAAAACTCGGTAAATACTCCCCATTCATTTTGATAGAGAAAGATGGCGTGGAAATGCACTGCATGACTAGATGGACCCAATGAGAATGAAATCCCAATCGAAGTAAATAATCTCGGAGAAAGTCCCATTCAACATGGTCATAAGCTTTATGCATATCTAACTTGAGAATTGCTTTAAAATGACGCCTTCTTTGCCTTGTCTTAAGCCGATGAATGACTTCCGTACAATTAGAACATTGTCTTGAATATGTCTGCCAGCAACAAAGGCACTCTATTCCTCGGTAATTAGCATAGGCAGCAGGGGTTTCAATCGATTAGCCAGCACTTTAGAGAAGATTTTGTAGGCATAGTTGCATAAGCTAATAGGACGATACTGATCCAAGCTTTCTGGGTTTGGGGTTTTGGGGATTAGGGTTATAGCAATTCTGTTTAGAGATAGAGGTAATGTGCCAGAAGTAAAGAATTGCTGCACTGCTCTGAGAATGTCCACTTTAATAATTTCCCAATGCGATTGATAAAATAATCCATTTAAACCGTTCGGACCTGGTGCCTTTGAAGCACCTAGTTGAAAAGTAGCAACTTGAACTTCTTCAAGAGTGGGTTGAGCGAGGAGAGCTACATTCATTTCTGCATCAACCATCTGTGGGCATTGTTCTAAAATCTGTGCGTAAGGTCTAGGCCCTGAAGTTGTATAAAGCTGTGAGTAATAGGTGGTAGTCATTTCTTTGATGAGTCCAAGATCCCTAACCCATTGCTGATTTTCATCCCTCAAGATAGTATTTTGATTGCGTTGCCTTCTTTGAAGTGTGGTAGCATGGAAGAATTTGGTGTTACGGTCTCCCCACTGTAACCAGTTTATCCTAGATCGCATCGCCCAATATTGCTCTTCCCTTTGCCATGCTTGTTGAAGTTCTGTTTTAATCCTCTCGTTCTTTGAGATTGATTCAAGAAAGTAGGTTGCTGATTTGATAAAATTTGTAATCGGTGTTCTAATTCCATGGCCTGTTACTGTTATGGGAGAAAATCCGGCGACTCCAAGTGGACAAAGCTGTAGCAACCGCACGAAGCTTGACCGAGAGAGGAGAGTCCCTTCTCGAGGCGAGTGCCGGGAGGTTTTAACGACCGATTGACATCCGGGATCCTGGTTCCAGAAAGCTTCAAAGGTAAAGTGTCTCTTTCGTCGACTCAAACAGGGTTTTGTATAAATAACAAGTGGGCTGTGATCTGATCCTACTGCAGGGAGAGCTAACACTTGAGCATTCGGGTAAGAAACACGCCATTCAGCATTACAGACAGCTCGATCCAAGCACTCCTTCACCAAAGCTTCCCCATCTCTGTTATTGGACCACGTGTAAGCACAACCATGAGAAGGCAGATCCAACAAACTGCAATCATTGAGGACCTCTTGAAAAGAAGAAAGGCGGTAAGAGTCCGCTGGCCGAGAGCCCATTTTCTCCCATCGGTGTAGAATTTCATTAAAGTCGCCAAAGCACACCCAAGGTAAGACATTGAAGCTACTAAAATGACGCAAGGTCTGCCAAAGATGCTGACGGTCATGAAAAACTACAGGTGCATGAATATAAGTAATCCGTATAGATTTGGCATTGGAGATATCCAGACAAGTAAAATCCAAAAAATGCGGAGAGGAGGAGAAGTCTGATAGAGTGAGCCCTGCATTCCAAAAAAGAGCTAAGCCACCCGTAGATCCAACAGGGCTAACCAGCCTGTGATGCAAAAAACCGGAAGACCTTTTCAAGCGAAGGAGGACCTCATCAACATTTTTTGTCTCCATAAAAAATAACAGGTCAGGCTTTTCCTTTGCCAAAAGGGCTTTTAAGGATAGGACTGTCAGGGGATTGCCCAAACCCTGACAGTTCCAACTTATAATTTTCATCGCTGATTTGGTGACTGTTTAGGGCCAGCCACCGTTGCCCGTAAAACATCTTCACACGCCTCCATAATTGGCGTGTCCAACAAGAAAGAGTCATCATAGAGTCCCGAATGCCCTCCTGGTAAGTCATAGGGATTATAGTGCCTGGGTTTCTTAGCAGGACTTATCTTACTTGTCGGTCGAATAGTTTTGCCTTTTTTAGCCTGATGAGTTGATGTAGGCCATTGCACTCCTTTCAGCTTCTTTGTAGCTGGAATTAAAGCGGTGGTTAAGGTGTGTTGCACTGAAGGAGTGATGCTAGAGGTGTCAATTCTGGTCTATGGTGCGATTGGAGTAGTTTTCTGTGGAGAGGAGATTGTAACAGGAATGGGAGGTAGAAGAAGAGGAAGAGGGCGAATCTCAGTGGGAGGAGTTTCAGGTATGGTTTCCTCTCTCTCCTCCTCCATAAGTGATTGGCCATAGTAACACTGCCAGTAAGGGCTGTACTTCTGAACTTCAGCTTTTAACCAGGGATCGTAAGGAGTTTTGTCAGCATCTGTGATCATGTTCTCCTCAAAAGGGATGGAGGGGCAAGAATCAGTATAATGGCCCAATCATCCACAAGAATAAAAGTAATGAGGTAACCTTTCGTACCGAAAATCCAACCACAGAGTTTGATTTCTGAATTTAATTAGAAGACCTACCTTCAATGGTGCAGATAAATCCAACTCAACTCGAGCGCGGCAAGCTTTCAGGGTGGAACCAGTGGCAAAATCAGATTTAACTTGCAGAACAGAGCCTACCGTGCTAACAGCCTTGCGGATCATATCATCAGTACAACATTCCAAAGGTAACCCAATTACCTGAACCCAAAATGCACATGTAGAAAAGTCATAGTAGTGCAGAGGAGTGTTGGCTACCCATGGTTTAAAATTTATAAGATGTCCTGAGAATTGCCAAGGTCCTGTGTCGAGAATTCTCTGCTTTTCAGCTTGAGACTTGAATTTGGCTAAATAAATTCCCGCTTCTCTCTGTATGATTTCCGCTTGGTCCGACCTCCATGCCCTCTTCAAGATTGACTGAAAAGCTGGGAAATTAAAGGAAGGGTTGGAGGGGACTTTACCAATTAATAGTAGCTTGCATTCCTCAACTGCACTAGGTGCAGGTTCAACTCGCCACTTTTCGATTGCTTTTTCTGTGCATAATTGGCCCAGTTTTTGACAAAGTGCAGCGATCCGAAATGCATCAGGATCATCTTCAGTAGCCATCGATGAAAGGGTGGATCGACTTAACGGATGAAGGTCGGTAGCATCAAAATTATCGACATGCAAATGGAGAAATAGGGAAAATCCGAAGGGAAAGAACAAAAACCTGCTGGCGTGGAAGAGGGACGATGATGTATGAATGGGTTAACAAATTAGGCCTGTGTAGGACAAGAAAATGAGGAGATGATGAAGGATTGCCATTCGCATGGCGACAGGAAGCAACTGAAGATTGCAGAAAAGGATGAACGAAGAAGAACTCTATTCAGCAGATAGAGAGGAACTCGACAAGACGAGATAAACACAAGCATTTTACGTCTAGGATTTTACCCCCCTTTTTCTTTCATTTTCTTTTTTGTTTTATATTCATCTTCTTCTTCTTCATCGACAATGACGGCTTGGGCTTGGACTGAGCGTTTTTCATTTCCAAAGGGAGAGGTAATCTGGTATGAAAAAGGTTGAAGCTCTGACATAAAGGGCCGACGTGTGGCAAAAAACCGCCACCTTGGGTTGTCTTCATAGCCATGGATGAGGACTAAATATGGCTTCTTAGACCTCCTATGAACGGAGCCCCAAAAACTGGATGGCGGTTTGCTTGTCGTCCATGGCCACAGGGTAAGGTGAGATGCCACATGACCAGAAATAGGGTGACAGGAATGTATCAACGAGCGATAAGAAGTGCCGTCTTGTGGAGGTCCTGAGACGTGAGAGCAGGTTCTTGAGGATGGGAATGGTGGTGGCGATATAGAAGAAGAGGAAGTGGAGGAGACTGGAGGAAGCCATTGAATTGGGTATTTGATGAGCTTGGATATGCGTGTTTCAGTTCTCAATCAAAACGTCATTTTTGGCATTTGAAGGGTTCACGATCGACACGCAGATGAAGAAACAAGAGAAGAAGATCGTTAGAAATACACACGTCATTGTTCTTTTTTTTTTAATCTTTTTTATTTATTTTCTGAGCACAGCAGACACACATGTCGCTGGTGATCGGAGAAGAAAGGGCAAAGCATGGAGGGAGAGAAACTGTGCGAGGGTATACTGAATTCTCTTCCACAAATATGTTGGTGTAATTTTCATTTTCTTTCTTTCTTTTTTGGGGAAATTATTAGCATACAGTGAAAGCCTAATCAACTATCAATTTTATTTAAGAAAAAGATGAACCTAAGAGTGCTGGCCGAATGAACGAGGAAGAAAAGAATGAATGGAGAAAAGAAAGAAAAGAGGAAAAAAAAGCCCCTCAATGAAAATGTCCGTCAAACCCTTATTTAAAACCAAATTAATTATTTTAAATCCTTACTTAAGATAATATCCATCTTGAGTTTTTTTTTTTTTAAAGCTCACTATTTCAAATTTTAATTCGAAATTCCTCCAAAATTGTATAGGGCGAGGGAGATATTATTACCGAGGCCCTTTTAACTATGTTTGTCTTGTACGAATCTTAGCTTCACACGTAGAGAGAAATGGGAATCTCATGGCGACCTCACGTGAATTGTTGCCATCTTTTGTTATGTCTTCGTCCGATGGTCACTTGCAACTATTTCCTCTGGACAAAGAGGACAGGACCACGTGATGAGTGCGGTCCTCATCATTCATCATTCATCATTCCCAAATGTCCTTTGCAGTTCGATTTCCGTGCCACGTGGTCTAATCACAGAGAGGCCCAAGAAAACAGCCTTAAAGTCTAAAGGCCAATCACGAGGAAGGGATTGTTGCCGCGGTCTTGGCCAGAAAGGCGAGAGGGCTACAAGAAGTAAATTTTGCTTCCTTATAGAAACGCAACCATCACAAGATTTCGTAGATAGCAAGCGCATCTGGTTCATCCTTTGGGAGCAAGAGAAGAAGGAAAGCTTTGTTTAGGTGGTGAGGGCTTGTGTTAGAAGAGAAGAAATCGCATCGGTAAGAAACCCCATGTGAATCTGGAGAAATCTCACTGAGACATTTGTTCTTATTTGGAGATATTTATTTTGATGACTACAGATTTAGATGTGAAGGTAATCCTCTGATCGTATTGCCTTTTGGGACTCTGACATGCTTTGATCTGTCTCAAGGTAACTTATTCTGAAATACTAGAAAAGCTTCACCTTGTTTCTCTAGTTTATTACAATTGATAGGATGAAAAACATTTGAATTTTACTTGTTATGAGACTCCTTACATCCTTTAAAGCATACAAATATTACATGTGAAAATTCAAACATCACTTTTTGTAAATTACATAACACATATTGCTTCTTATTCTAATACTTTCCTTTTATTTAAAACCTGTCGGTATAAACTGTTAGTCTATTTGGATGCGGCGGAGTCGCCTACCGACCGTTACTCTAGTACGATTCTTGAAACATTACCTTTGACTGCAGGAATGGTTGACTTTAAAGTCACCCGATTTTTTTCTTGAAAGGTGGGCAAAGAAGAATTTTAATTAAGGTACCCGAACTTTGGTTCTTATATCTATACACAAAAAATTATATACTGGACGAGCTTGCTCTTAAATATTAAAGCTTCATCCCATGATCCCTAAGTAGAGTGCAAGTGTATATGAAAGTCAAATCCATGGAGATTTGGCCATCGTTGCTCTAAACCTACTTTGTCATTTATACTGCGTGAGAGGATCCATAAGCGGGTTAGCGAGTTGGAAGTGAGAGGGATTCGTAACTACGAGCTGTCTGACTAGCTATATATTTTTATACATAAACTAATTAATCAATAAATTTATTTTAGCAAAACATCAAGTCAACTTACCACGCGAACGTGGCTAACATAGGTTAGTTGAAAATGTTGACAGTGACTGTGTTTGTTTGTCAAGAAAGAGTAGTTTCTTTTTATTTTTTAATGTAAATACATGTTTTTTTTCTTGAGTTGGCCTGCCAATTATGTGGGAACTTTAAGTAGCATTCCAACCCAACGAGGCCATCGAAACTCAACCCTTTTGGTTAACAACTTGCTCTTTCCAAGTCGCAATACCAAGGTCAATCAATAAATGAAAAAAAGAAAAAGAAAAAAAGAAGTGTCGTCTCTTTCCATGCCATCGAGAATGAAGAAAGAAAGAGGCCATTGACTAGTCGGAAATGACCAACTCAGTTTAGGCTGCGATTACAAAGTGTCAGGGGGATTGAGATACCTAGTGATATACGTCTCTTTGTCATTTCCCTGTAATATTATTCAGCCAATCAATTTCTTTTATAGCAAGACGCATGTCGACAAGTTGTGAATTGTGCTGCCTTTGTTTTGTTTTGTCTTCGTTTGATGGTCATTTGCAATTATTTATCGAGCAAGTTGGACAGAACTACATGATGAATTTTGTCCTCATCATTTTCCCTAGTATTATACAATTGTCAGCTAATCATTTTCTTAATTGCAAGTTGTTCATTGATGAAAACGGAACATGAGTATCTGGGTTACGGGAGTGTTAGAGAGAGAGAGAGAGAGAGAGAGAGAGAGAGAGAGAGAGAGAGAGAGAGAGAGAGAGAGAGAGAGAGTTTTTGAACATTGTAAAAATTACCTTGAGCCATCCTATTACTATTAAGATAAATAGAATATTTACATTTAAAAATTAACAATCTAAGCAAATTAGTATTTATGGACCAAATTTACAAAGTTAAAATTATTACAAAATTTAATCGATCATAGCTAGAAAAGAAGATGGGGGAAGCAATGTTGATACTGACAAACAAAAAGTATGGCTAATTAATTATTAATTGATTTTCAGTCATAAAAGATATTTAGTCAATTAATAATAAACATAAAAGGTGAAGAGAAAAGATGAGAGAGAACAAAGAAGGATGAATTAGTGATTGACCTTCTCTCTAATCATAAATTGATATTTTGTCTAATAGACAATATAAGGTGTGTATCAAGCTAAAGAAGAGGTGGAAATAACCCAACCTTTTCTTTGTTTAGTACAAAGTAATAATATCTAAACTTTTATTCTATACACTTTCATAGTATAATTTAGAATTTCTCGCACTAAGAGGTAGCCGTTTTTTTAATTCATCAGGGACATGGCATTTGTGGTGCGCTAAGAATTGATTATAATCCCTCATATAGAAAAATATTAAATGGTCCTCAACCTCTACGTCAGCCACATTTCAAATTCATCTCTTCGAAATGAGAAAGTATTCAGTGGTTAGAATGCATTATGTCATAGGCTGACGTGACATGGATTTTTTGTTGAAGTCCAATAAAAAAAAAGCCATGTGTTGGTGATGCGGACATAAATAAAAAAAATTAACTCTCGCTCTATCGCCACCATCCACAGCTAGCTCCACCATCTGCAGTCATTGGCAGAGTCGCCGGAGCCAGATCCAGGCCGACCATCCATGGTCGAGCCCTGTCATTGTGGTGGCTGGCACTCGTTGGCTGTCCATAACTGAGCCAACAACCCACTTTGTCGTTCCTTGCGACCACTCCTTCGTAAATGAACAAACTCCACAATAAGTTGCAGCTTGTCCATTTGCTTCCCCATGCGGTCACGCAAAGGTAGGGACTTTTAAGTCAATCTCACTTTGAGACTATCAATGGCGTAGCCATTGAAGCATACGACACTAGAGTGAAGGTCCATCACATATAAGAACAAAGTTTAGATCTTTAAAGGCCATCAGATATGTCTCTATACGGATCTAGATATGGGTGCTGCTCCAAATCTGTCCAACAACTCTTATTATGATTAGATGAAACCAGCAAGCGATGCCGACGGTCATCCATGGCCAGCGTTGATGTTGTTTGTCCAGATCTGGAATTTTGGGCACTCACAAAAACATGAAAACCAAGGTCCATGGTCGCTAGAGGAAACCTGGAAATCCGAGGTCCAAGGCCATATGCGGGAGTCATCGGAGCTCATGGTGGAAATCCAAGGTCTTCGTACAAAATTGCACATCGATTTCATAAAAATAACGTATGCAAACAATCTACCTGATATAGCTAGTATAAGTATCTAGAGGGGGGTGAATAGGTATATAAAAGATTTTTCTTGATAATTGCACAATACTAGACAGTTAATAGATTTGAGACAAACAATAATCAAAGTAAAACTGAGAGAAGGGAAAAGAGAATTGAACACGAGGTTTATAGTGGTTCGGCTTATTTCAAGCCTACGTCCACTCTTCTGCATTGACAGCCTATTGGTTGGATTCCACTATGAACAAAGAGATGTTACATCGTTGTTCTTCCTTGATTTCTCAGTGTAGGTGATCTACCACACTCGCTCAAAGTATCACTAAGTATAGACTCTCTTTATGTATACAACTTCGCTCAAAATGTATCGACTAATAATCAAGGTGCTTCAGACTGTGGAATTTCTGTATCGATCATGCACTAAAGTAACTAGAACATCTTCCTTTTATACTCATTTATGCCATCATACCCATTGGCACTTACCAAAGGAATTCCTCCAATCTACCCATTGGACAGAATCAATCAAGAAGATCATTCGAGCTATTAAAGGAACCTAACGATAGCCCATCAATCCTGTTCGCCCATACAATTAGGATCTTGGTTTCCAAGAATAGATCATTCCAAGAATATTTCGTCGACCATCGGATCTTCAAACGATCTTTATTTAAAAGAATCCGTTATATTGATCCAGCCAAGAGATCTTCTCCAGAGGATAGGACTAAATCCTCAACCAAATACTTCGGTTCGGATTGCCTTCGTCACTTTGGATTAGAAAAACTGTCAATGAGAATAGTCTTGAGTCTTGAGTCTTGAGCGCCGAGTCCGGTGATCGAAAGTCTTCGACTCTAAACAAAAGGTCTACAATTATCCGAGACTAGATCGATAGAAATGTTTTGTCGGCTTCAAAATATTCGGAAAGATTTCTCCAACAATCTCCCCCTTTTTGATGGTGACAAAACTTTCCCGTAGATTTGAACATCTTTGACCCGCAAAACATTACTCAAGCAATATGGCTATCTCATAAAGATTAATAAAACAACCAGACTCTGCATCCACAGAAAATCGGTTAGTCTTTCATGAGTAATACCATACAACAATACTTGATATGAATGCAAATGGTCAAGCATCAATCAAAATCCACACTCAAGTCAGTCAAATTCAAGTTCACACCCAAGTTTCCTCAAATCATACTAAAAATAAACATATTCAAACACAAAAAAAATTTAAAGTCAAAGTTTTAAAGTTCAAATTGCAATTCTCCCCCTTTTTGTCATCATTAAAAAGGTGAGAAAAGAGTCAAGTCTTCTTGGGAATGCGCACAAACTGAAATCTCCCATCGATCGTACGATCCCTTCCAGCCTCTTCAAGTCTTCCCGTAGATGAGCCACCTCTTCTCCTTTGGCATTGGCTTGAATTTGAAGAGCGAGGTCTTTCATTTGATCCGCCGGGGTAACGGAAGATGCGTGTCCAGCATTCTTCATGACTTGAAGTTCACGAGTCCGAGCATAGATTTGACCCTTCATTTCTAGAAGAACATCAAGAATACGACGAAAATCTGCTGTATTGTCCGTCTGTGTGCTCGCATTTGCTCTCTCGGATGGAGTGAAGGCAGACGATGGAACTTCTGTGTAATCTTGCAGATTTGGTGTTGACGTATCATGTCCTTCCTTAGGCATTTGAGAAGCCTGAAAATCTTCTGGATTTGCTGGTGAGCGACTTGCACCTTCACTGTTGACAGTATGTGGTGTAGTCCTTCCTTGCTCGCCATCTCCCCTTGTCTCTAGGACCTCAAATGGGGAAGAGTGATGGTTAGGCTCTTCAAAGATCTGCAGACTTTTCTTTCTCTACTTCTCCTTCTTCAACTTCTTTTTCTTTCTCTTTCTCTTGCTGCTCTTCTTCTTCTCTCTGCTCTTTTTCCTCTGTTTCTTTTTCTTTCATTTGATGTTCCGTTGATTCAGGTACAGAACGTCTAGTTCTTATCAACGCAGAGATAGTGGGATCTTCCTCTTCATCTTCATCCTCCAAGATGAGAGTTCTTTTCTTTTTGGGTGGAACGCCCATGAGCTCCTTCCCTTTTCTCTTAGATGCAGAAGATGCTGGAGTCTTCACTTTGAACTTCTCCATTGCCTTATCAAGCTCTTTCAGACGCATTTTTGTCAGCATTTTCAGACCTACCACCATTTTGTCGCATGGTCGAACACAAAGAGTATGTGGAGGGTCAATGTTCAAATGTCTGAAGATCTTGGTCACAAGACTTGGGTAAGGCAATTGGCCCTTGTCCTTCACCATTGCTTTGTACATGTGAAAGAGAATGATGTGAGGGAGAGAGAACTTCTTCCCTGAGTTGATCGCGTACATCAATTTTGTCTCGGAGTTAGACACGTCAGTCTTGGATGTAGACTTTGGCCTGATACAGTTGATCACAATTTTGTGAAGCAAGATGTTGATGGCATGCATTCTTGAGTAGATAATTCTTCCCTCTGTAGACCTGTCTTTGACAAGTTCCAGTGTGGCATGAGCAATCGATACTTTGATCGATTGATAGCGTCCTCGTTCAACTCCAATTATGTCAGCCAACATGTCCACATCTACCACATGGTCTTGATCTCAAACATTGAATGATATTCTATTCGCATCTAAAAAGCTAAGATTCGAATAGAAGTATGTTGTCAATTGTGCATAACCGTCTGTGGTATCTGAGCAAAATTGCTCAAGTTGAAGCAGATTGAACTTCTCCCTTAAGTTCACATTAATGGCATCCAGGAAATCAAAATCAACACTTCTAGGGTTTATCACCCCTCGTTTCAACAGTCGAAGAACAGATTCTTCTGTTCCTTCAATTTAAACAAATCCATCCTTTTTCCCTTCACCTTTGTAGCAACACCCATTCTAGGTTGAAATTCTTTGAACATTTTATCATCATCATTCCCGTCAGTGGGATTCAATCCTCCTACACGAGGGTCACTTGGAATGTTCGCAAGTGCTTTCTCAGCCTTTCCTTTGGGAGCAATTCCCAAATCCTCCATTTTTCGCAAAAAAATATACTCATTCCCATAATTCTTATCTTTAAGGAAATCATCTATATAGTTCAGGGGAGTACCAGTGACTTTCAATGCACGATAGAGCTTGTAAATATAAGAGGGTTTTTGGACTCTTACAGGGTCTACGTCCTCGATTATTTCTTCCTCCGGTTGTTGACCCGTACCTTGTGGGGTAGATGGTGATGAGTGACATGCTGGAGAGTGAATAGGGCTCTGTTGCTGACTAGATAAGTCTTCTTCTTCGGTGAGATCGAAATGGGTAGGCCCCTCCCTCATTCTCTGTGGTCCCCTGTTCGCAATTCTTGAAGACTTCCTCGAAGAAGACATCCTTCCTTGTCGTTGAGAGATTCCTTTACTCGCTTTCCCAAGAAAAGATGACAACTTTCTCGAGGATGAACACGAAGTTGAAACAGGATTGGGAGGAGAATGCCTTTTAGGGTTTTTGAAGTTTAAGTGAAAAACTGTATATATATAACTCAGTTTTAAAAAGGAAAGATCAATCGGCATAAAGAAAAGTGAACAGACACCTCGTTTTAAAATCAATAACTGCCAAATAGTGGTTAATCCTTTTTGAAAATACAAGATTCCGTTTTTCACGGAAATTTTAAATTATAATTCAACTGAACTAAAGATCGTACCTTTTCGAGTTTGAATATAATAACAACTTATAGTCTATAGCCATGAATGTCTGAGTCTGAGGGTTAGAGAGTCTCTAGACTTTAACTTCCTCAAGCTTCAAAATGTTGAGTCTGGAACGGATATGATCGAATTGATTCTTCTCCAAAGATTTTGTGAATATATCTGCTAGTTGATTTTTTGAATCAACAAATTGAATCGAGATTTCTCCATTTTGAACATGATCTCTGATGAAATGATGTCGAATCTCTGTATGCTTTGCTCTTGAATGAAGGATTGGATTTTTAGTGAGATTGATTGCGCTGGTATTGTCACATCTGATCTCTGTGCATGAGTCTTCAATTCCAAAGTCTTGTAGCTGTTGTTTTATCCATAGAATTTGCGAACAGCAACTTCCAAAAGCTACATACTCAGCTTATGTTGTTGAGAGAGCCACAGTGTTTTGTTTCCTTGAAAACCAAGACACTGTCTTGCTTCCAAGCAATTGGCAAGTTCCTGAAGTGCTCTTTCTATCGACTCTGCAACCGGCCAGATCTCGTGTCCGAATATCCTTAAGATTAAAGTCTCCCTTCTTAGGATACCAAAGACCAATGCTTGAAGATGAAGCAACGTATTTGATAATATGTTTTGCAGCACTGAGATGGGATTCTCTAGGATCTGATTGAAACCTAGCACATATGCAAACACTCAACAAAATGTCAGGTCTAGAAGCAGTAAGATAAAGAAGTGAACCAATGATGCTCCTGTACAGCTTTTGATCAACTTTCTTCCCTTCTTCATCTTTGTCTATCTTCAAAGAACATGACATTGGTATGTCGGTCTTTTTGCACTTTTCCAATCCAAACCTTTTGACAAGATCATTTGCATACTTTTCTTGATGAATGAAAGTTCCTTCCTCCATTTGTTTCACTTGGAGCCCGAGAAAGAATGTTAACTCTCCCATCATACTCATTTCAAACTCATCCTGCATAGACTTTGAAAATTTCTTGCATAGACTTTCATTAGGAGATCCAAAAATAATATCATCCACATATATTTGAACAAGTAAAAAGCTTTTGTTTTCCTTTTTGATAAATAAAGTAGTATCTACTTTACCTTTGACAAAACCATTCTCTATCAGGAACTTACTTAGTCTGTCATACCAAGCTCGAGGTGCTTGCTTTAAACCATACAAGGCCTTTTCGGCCCAAGGCGAGTCTGGCTTCTTTGGGTCTTCAAACCCTGGTGGTTGTTCCACATAAACTTCCTCATGGATAAATCCATTTAAGAAGGCACTTTTGACGTCCATTTGGAATAACCTGAAATTTTTATGACAAGCAAACGCAAGTAATAGTCGAATAGCTTCTAACCTTGCTGCGGGTGCGTAAGTCTCATCATAGTCTATTCCTTCTTCTTGCGTATATCCCTTGGCCACGAGTCTTGCTTTGTTTCGTACGACTTTTCCTTTTTCATTCATCTTGTTCCTGAACACCCATTTAGCTCCAATAACAGTTTTGCCTTTTGGTTTAGATGTCAATTCCCAGACATCATTAATATTGAACTGTCTGAGCTCTTCTTGCATAGCCTCAATCCAGCTTTCATCAGATAAAGCTTCTTCTATGCTCTTTGGCTCAATTTCAGAAATGAGACCCACAGCACTAGACTCTCATGCCTTTTAGATCTGGTGCGAATTCCTTCATTGATTTCGCCGATAATGAGATCTTTGGGATGACTGGACTTATGCTTCCGATTCTTGGTTGATTTGTCTGGTTGATGATCTCTTTCTTTATTTGGATCTTCACGAATAGCTTGATGCTGGTCTCCCAGAGTTTGAGATGCTTCTTGAGTTGTAAGCTTTGGAAGGTCTGGAGCAGGTTCAGACTCTTCATGATGAGTCAGACTGGATTCATCTTGCGTAGAGTCTTGAAATTTGACATTCACTGACTCCTCCACACACCGGCTCTTCTTATTGTAGACTCGTAGGCTTTGCTTGATGTAGAATATCCAAGGAAGATGCCTTCATCGATCTTTCTTCAAACTTACCAACTCGATCTTTAGCATTTTTCAATATAAAGCATTTGCAACCAAACACATGAAAGTATGAAACAATAGGCTTCTTACCTTTGAATAACTCATAAGGGGTTTTCTCTAGAATAGGTCTTAAGAAGACTCTATTAATGATATAGCACCTTTGTTGAAACTTGACTTCAGCCCAAAATCGTGAAGAAATTTTACTTTCAATTAAAAGAGTTCTAGCCATTTCTTGAAGAGATCTATTTTTTCTTTCCATAACTCCATTTTGTTCTGGAGTATATGGAGAAGAGAACATATGCTTAAAGCCAGATTCATCACAAAATTTCGTAAAGTCTTGATTTTCAAATTCACCTCCATGATCTGTCCTTATACTTGAGATAACACACCCTTTTTCATTTTGAACCTTTTTAGCAAATTTTTCAAAATACGAGAAGGTTTTGGACTTACTTGCAAGGAAATATACCCAAGTAAAGCGGGAGTAATCGTCCACAATTACTAGGCAATATTTCTTACATCCAATGCTCTGGGTTCTGGTTGGTCCGAAGAGATCCATGTGCAGCAACTGCAGTACATGATTAGTAGAGACATGATTTATTAGCTTAAATGAATTTCTTACCTGCTTCCTCAGAATGCAAGGAGTGCATGGATCGGACTTTTGGTATGGTAATTTTGGTAGACCTCGAACAAGCTGCTTTGATGAGATTTTGGCTAATTGCTTCATATTTACATGACCAAGCTTTCTGTGCCATAGGCTTGCTTCATCTTGAATTGAGATTAGGCATTGCGATTCATTTGGTTTCACGTCTAAGAGGTAGATATTTCCATGTCTTCGACCCATGAAAGATCGAGTAGAGTCTTTACCGATTCCGTAACATGTTCCTTCTTGAAAGAAGATCTTGAAACCAAGTATCACACAATTGGCTAATGCTGAGAAGATTGTAATTGAGTCCTTCCACTAGAAAAACATTGCTTATTGTGAGATTTCCAATTTTCACAGTTCCAAATCCCACAATACTTCCTTTGCTGTTTCCTCCAAATGAGACTTTTCCACCATGTACTTGAACAAGCTTTATGAAGCAATTTGAGTCTCCTGTCATGTGTCTTGAGCAGCCATTGTCAAGATACCACTTTACCTTTTTCTTGACGGAGACCTGCATTTAAAAGAGAATCTCAAGCTTTCTTTGGTACCTAGATTTTCTTGGGTCCTTTGGTGTTAGTAAGATAAACATTATTAGCCCATACTTTCTTAACAGGTTTCCAAACCATAGGACACTCTTTTTCAAAGTGATTTGATTTGTTGCACTTTGAACATCCGAGGGCATTTCGTCCTACGACTTTACAAAAACTTTCTTGAAATGATTTTTGTAAGCCTCTCTCGGGGTCTTTGCTTGATTCTTTCTTTTACTTTAGGAAAATCAATCAAGGAAATAGTTTCTGCTGTCATACCTAGACCAGACTTATTGAAGTAAGGTCTTTGAGCTGAAAGAATTTTTTCAAGTTTCTCGAACCTTATTGAAAATTTCTTTGAAATATTTGATAAGTCAGTTTTTAAAAGAGCATTTTCTTTCAAAAGACTATTTTCATTTTCTTTAAGAGTGGAAACATTCTTGTCTAGACATTCAACTCTTTCTTTTAAAACATTTTCCCGTTGTTTTAGAGTAGAGTTTTCTTTTTAAGTTCGGAAATCCTTTTGAGAGAAGTCTTAAGACTAAAACACAGTTCATCAATGTATTTAGAAACTTTGACAGGAATTTAAAAATTACTTACCTCAAATTCACTATCCGAGTCCGATCCAGAATCCGAGTCCGAGTCCGATTGTGACATCGACACGGAGTTGGCATATTAATCATCACTTTCTTCACACTCGTATCACCTGTGTTTCGGCTTTGAGAGCCTTTCGAGACTTTTCAGCTTTTCCTTTCTTCTTCTTCGAAGAGGACAGTTGGGTCCGATGTGTCCCATTTTCTTACATTCGAAGCAAACTGCATCTTTGTTTATTTCCTCATCATCAACAGGCTTGGTCTGCTGTCTTTGAAAACTTTGTTTCTTTGAGTTGAACCTTCTTCCTTTTCTGTTCAGCTTTCTGAATCTTCTTATCATAAGAGCAAGCTCCTCACTGTCCATGTCGTCTTCAGAATCTGTTACATCAGAATCATCATTTGATTTTAATGCAATAGATTTCTTACCTTTAGGATCTTCGTCTTCATTAACTCGTTCCACTTCATAAGACTGAAGAGTTTCAATCAGCTCGTCGACAGATAGTGGCATAATCGTTTGCGTCTCTCTTATTGAAGTCTTTATGTGATTCCAATCCTTGGAGAGTCCACGCAAAGTAGCTTGTTTACCTTCATGGGATCAGAAATTTTTTGTTCTTGATTCTCAAGACCATTGACAATATCTGTAAAACGGCTAAACATGTCGGTTATAGATTCTCCCGGTTTCATTTTGAAGGCTTCATATTGACCGAGGAGAATGTTAATTCGGTCTCCTTCACTGACTGTTTCTTCATAGGTGATATGTAATCTGTCCCAAACTTCTTTTGCTGTAACACAAGAAGATATTCTGTTATATTCAGTTGGTGACAAAGCACAATATAAAGAGTAAATTGCTTTTGCATCGAGTGCTTGTCTCTTGACTATCTCTTCCTGAGTCATTCCGCTGGTCTCAACAGTTTCTTTCCCTCTCTCAGAGGCTGATGCAGCTGTAGGAGTAATTCCTCTTTCTACAACGTCCCATTCCAGAGGATCCTTTGATCGTAGGAAAGCCTTCATCTTGTTCTTCCAGATGTTGTAATCCTTTCCATCAAAGTAGGGTGGTGCGGTATTGCTTTGCCCTTCCACCAGCCCTGGTGCTAGCATACTAGCCATGGATCTTTTACTCTGAAGTAAGACACTTCAAATAAAGTGAGAACACGAGCTCTGATACCAATTGATATAGCTAGTATAAGTACCTAGAGGGGGGTGAATAGGTATATAAAAGATTTTTCTTGATAATTGCACAATACTAGACAGTTAATAGATTTGAGACAAACAATAATCAAAGTAAAACTGAGAGAAGGGAAAAGAGAATTGAACACGAGGTTTATAGTGGTTCGGCTTATTTCAAGCCTACATCCACTCTTCTGTACTGACAGCCTATTGGCTGGATTCCACTATGAACAAAGAGATGTTACAGCGTTGTTCTTCCTTGATTTCTCAGTGTAGGTGATCTACCACACTCGCTCAAGGTATCACTAAGTATAGACACTCTTTGTGTATACAACTTCGCTCAAAATGTATCGATTAATAATCAAGGTGCTTCAGACTCTGGAATTTCTCTATCGATCATGCACTAAAGTAACTAGAACGTCTTCCTTTTATACTCCTTTATGCCATCATACCCGTTGGCACTTACCAAAGGAATTCCTCCAATCTACCCATTGGACAGAATCAATCAAGAAGATCATTCGAGCTATTAAAGGAACCTGACGATAGCCCATCAATCCTGTTTGCCCATACAATCAGGATCTTGGTTTCCAAGAATAGATCATTCCAAGAATATTTCGTCGACCATCGGATCTTCAAACGATCTTTATTTAAAAGAATCCGTTATATTTATCCAACCAAGAGATCTTCTCCAGAGGATAGGACTAAATCCTCAACTAAATACTTCGGTTCTTGATTGCCTTCGTCACTGGATTAGAAAAACTGTCAATGAGAATAGTCTTGAGTCTTGAGTCTTGAGCGCTGAGTCTGGTGATCTGAAAGTCTTCAGACTCTAAACAGAAGGTTTGCAATTATCCAGACTAGACTGATAGAAATATTTTGTTAGCTTCAAAATATTCTGGAAAGATTTCTCCAACACTACCTAGGTAGAATATAATAATAAAAAACAAAATCGAAAGAACACACCAAAAAATTTGTTATCGAAATTCACCTAGACCCGAGTTACGTTTTTATGCAGAGGCACTCTACAAATTCACTAGACTTCAAAAAAAATTGGAATACGGCAACGATCTTCTCTCAAGATCAAGGCAAAAAGAGATTAAGAAACCTCATAAAAAAAAAAAAACTCGCTTTTTGTTCTCTCTTTTGCTTGCCTCTTCATCTTCTTTTTTAGCATCTTGATGGTTAGCATGTAACTCTCATTGATATAAAAGTATAGCCTTTCACCTAAAAGCAAAATTAATAGAAAATACAAAAAAGCCCCTAAAAGATATCTGGCTTCACTTGCCAATAATCTCCCACTTGAAGACAAATACATCCGGTGCATCAAGCAAATTTACATCCATCTTCTTCAAAAGCTAGTAACTAAAAAACTTGTGCCTTTGCGATACTCTTCACCAATTAACATGGAGTAATACCAATGGTAGTAGTACAAAAAATATGTTTTTCTTTGTCTCCTATCTTGGTGAACATGTTAGCTAGATTTTTCAAGCAATCAATTTTCTGTAGTTTCAACTCATTATCTTTTAATGTTGACTTAATGAAATGATAATGTTTCTTGATATGTCTAGTCCTTAAGTGATAAGTTGCATTTTTTGCTAAGTGTACTGCACTTTGACTATCACTTCGTAGTGTGCTCACTAGCTACTTTCGATGTAATTCCTCCATATAATCCTGTAATTATATGATTTCATTGGAGGCTTCCAACTCCATTTTTGTCATCAATAAAGCCACTGCCTTTTTATAGTTGAGATACCCAACTCACTATAATACTTGCAATTGTAAACACATATTCAATAATACTCTTACCACTATCTCGATCACCTAAGTGATCTGCATTCACATAACCCTATAACTCTAGAGATGTACCACTGTGACAAAGAGAGCAACTTGGTATAACTGTTAGATGTCTTAATATCCATTTTACTGCATTACAATACACTTTGCTTCGGTTCTACACATATTGACTCACAATTCTCATTGCCTATGTAATGTCTAGTCTCGTGCTCACCATGGAAAACATAAAGTTTCTCATTGCTACTGCATATAGAACTAATGCCATCTCATCTTTCGAAACTTAAGTACTCGGACACATGTCCTTGGAAATTTTGAAGTGGCTTGCTAGAGGAGTTGCAGTAGGTTTTGCCTTATCCATACTAAATCTCTTTAACAAATTGTTCATATAATCTTCCCACAACAGCCATAATTTCTTATTTTTCCTGTTCTTGATGATTTTCGTGCCTAAGATATTATTGGCTTCTTCCAAATCTTTCATAGCAAATTGTGATGCTAACATCTTCTTCACTTTTATGATTCTCTTCATATTGGAGCTAGCCACCTGCATGTCATCCGCATATAAAGAGAGATATACAATATTACTATCACTGTATTCGCAAAAATAAACACAATGATTAGACTTAAAATGTGCAAATCTATTTTTTCCTATGAAACCATTTAACTTTAAGTACCATTGCTACAGAGCTTTCTTCAAGCCACAAAAGCTTTTCTTTAAATAGCATGCCATGTGCTCTTTACCTTCGATTTTAGAAACTTAGGTTGCGCCATGTATAAGATGAAGATCCTCCACTACAATTATACTTAGTAGAACTCTGATTGATATCATTTTCACTACTGGTGAAAATATCTAGGAGTAGTTGATCCTTTTTTTTTTTTTTGAGAAAAGCCCTTGACCACAATCTCGCCTTGTATTTGATACTATCATATGTTTCATTTTTAATCATGTACATCTACTTGTTTAACAATTTTTTTTTTACCTGTGGGCAATTTGGTCAACTCCCAAGTTTTGTGATGAAGTAACGATATCTCGTCTTTCATAGTATGATCTCACCTCATGTGAGACGTATCTTTTTTTGCCTCATCACAAGTATCCATTTTCCTAAATCTATATATAAGACATTGTTTAAAACATTATTTGCTAAAGGATCAAAAATTACCTATAGCTTTCTTACAAGTGTAGATCTCCTCAAGACAAGTACTTCTGGGTTGTCAATATGTTCCAGATTACTACATTCCTCTTCAACTGCATCATCATTGATAATAGGCTCATCTAGAACCTCTTTTTCAGTGCACTCTAATCTATTGGAATCATCTTCACGGGCATTGTGTCTAGCTTAACTTATTTTGATTTTACTGCCTTTTCATGCTCTCTATCTAACAATCCTTGTACATCTTTTTTTCATGGAATACCGCATTCCAATTGCGGATGACTTTGTTATTCCCATAATCCCAAAACATATATCCATAGTCATCGCCACCATATCCAATAAAGATGCACTTCTGAGACTTAGCATCAAGCTTCTTCTTATCCTCCTTATCAATCAAAGCATATGGAGTACAAAAAAATAAAAAATAAAAATAGATATGAATAATTAACATTTTTACCTGACCATCGCTCTTATGGTATTTCTCCACCCAACGAATTAGATGGACTCCTAGCTGCATCAACTATGGCAGCCCATAAGTGTAATGCAAGACTTGCATGTAGTCTCATGCATCTCGTATGTTATAGAATAGTCTTGTTCATCCTCCTAGCTAAGCATTTTCTTGAGGAGTTTTAAGGATAGTCTTCAACTCATGTATGCCATCCCGGCTCAAATATTCTACAAATTAATTACTTTTATTCGTACCACCATTATTAGACTTTAGAGCTTTAATACGATAACCTGTCTTTTTTTCTACCATGGTCTTCCACATTTTGAACATCTCAAATACTTTTGATTTTTCTCTAAGAGTATAGAGCCAGGTTTTCCTTATTGCATCATCAATGAATGTGATAAAATATCTCTTACCACTATAAAAGAGTCCTGAGCAAGTCCCAACAAATTAGAGTGAGCTAACTCTAGCTTTTAGCCTTTATTTTTCCCCCATTCAATTGAAAGTTTATTGCCTTTTGTTTTCCATAAATGCAACTCTCACAAAAATCTAACTCAAGTTTTGCAAACTCGAAAGTAATTTCTTTGAGTATATCTGCTTTACACCATTTTCACCAAGATGTCCCAAACAATAATACCAAAGAGTAGACAAATCACCTATAGTCATTGTAGTTGCAGTTATATCACCAATATTGTCTCATTGGAGAAGGTAAAGTGTACCCGTAGCTTTCCCTTGGCTAGTATTCTTGCCCCTAGGTTATCTTCCACTCTCTGCATTCAAAGGTTATTACCAAACCTTCTTTGTCAAGTTTACTAGTTGAGATCAAATTTTTCTTTAATTCTAGAATATGTTTGGTTTCACGCAAAACTAGACATCCTCCACTTAAGATGTTCATAGTCACAGTTCCTTTTCGAACAATCGGATACATGTGGTCATTTTCCACAATCATTCGCCTGAAATCTCCAATAGCATAATCGGTAAAGGTCTCTATGCGAGGTGCAATGGAAAGAAGCACTTGAATCAATAAATCACTTGATTGTTGTCAAGTCAAACCCTGTAAACAAACACAAGTTCTTTAACAAGGTTCATTGCTAATCACATTAACTCCTTGATTCTCATCTTGCTACTTTTTTTTTTTTTTTTTTTTTTTTTTTTTGTAGGCTTCACATTGAAAGATCTAGTGTCCAATTTGGTGATAAAATCAACACTCATCTTTTGCAACCTGCCTCCCCCTTAATTATGACCTGCCACACTCATTGAATTTTTCTCTGCTTTTACTTCTTCCTCGGTTTTCCACCGCTAGTGCCATAAAAAATGTAAATGCTAAAAAATTATCTCCACCTAAGACTTTTCTTCACATCTCTTCATCCATGATACTGCTCAGAGCATCATCTAGAGTCAAATCATCATTTATGGTGCTTGAAATTCCTTGCACCATGGTGTTGTCACTTTCTGAAATGGAACATAAAAATAATAAAGCTTGAAGCTTCATATCCAGATTTATGCCAGTGAATTTCAACTGACTCATTACCTATGTGAAACTATTATTAACTATTATTATCCACTACCGTAGAACCTCTATCAGATAATTTCATATTAAGTAGTTTCTCCAGCAAAAATACCTATTGATATGGATGGCTTCTCATAAAAATTCGTCAAAATATCCATGGTTTCTTTTGCAACTTCTACTACCACAAATGGTACCATGTTTTTTCATCGGCCCTAGACTAATTGCACTTAATGCCTTTTGATCAAGAATTTTCCGTCTTGATTCTACTACCGGATCCACTGCTGCCATCTCGGGTTTTTCAACCCTTAAGTGGTGCATAGAGATCTTTATGATAAATGTAGTCCTTGATTTGAAGTTTCCACCATCTAAAATCCTGCCCATCAAACTCAATGATTCTAATTTTATCTTCTGCCATACCATATGCTTTCAATTAAACATCACCGAAAACCCTTGATGTTCTCGATTGTTATAAAATTGCACGTCGATTCCAGAAAAATAACGCATGTAAATAATCTACTTAGGCAGAATATAATAACAAAGAACATAATCGGAAGAACACACTAGAAAATTTGTTATCAAAGTTCACCCAAACTTGGACTACGTCTCCGCGTAGAGGTACTTTGTGAATGCATTAGACTTCGAAGAAAATTGGAATACAACAATGATCATCTCTCAAAATCAAAGCACAAAGAGATTTAGAACTCTCACAAAGAAAAAATCGCTTTTTCCACTATCTTTTTCTTCCCTCTCTATTTTCTTTTTCAGCATCTTGAAGGTTAGCATCTAATTTTAACTAATATAAAAGTGTAGCTTTTAACCTAAAAGCAAAATGAATGAAAAAGACAAAAAAGCCCTTAAAAAATATTTGGCTTCACTTACCAACAAACCACCGGTGGAGTTGCGGCGCTTGTAAGGATCTAGAAATTGGAGGACCATGTGGCGCTTGTAAGGATCTAGAAATTGGAGGACCATGGCTGCAGATGGCTAGGTATAGTGTAGAAGGGAGAGAGAGAGAGAGAGAGAGAGAGAGAGAGAGAGAGAGAGATTTTTAATTTTTATTTATTCCACATAATCAAAACATGTCATTTTGTGATTGGATCTCAAAAAATGCATGCCATGTTTGCCTGTGATGTAGTCCATTCTAACCATTGAATACTTTTCCCTTCACAAAAGAATAGTGTAAGTGTTAAAACTTGGCACAAGGATACTTAAGTGCCGAAAGTTACAAAAGATACACTTAAGTGCCACTTTTTTAAAAAAAAAAAAATTAGATACCCGAGAGCCAAGTCCGATGACCTTAGCCTAAAATGCTACGTGGTGATTTTTAGTGATATAACTCGCCTACATGGCTTGCCGAAGATTTGAGTCAGCAAAAAGAGTTGAAACAACGTCGTTTTGCCTCTTTTTTGAATTTTAATATAAATATTAATTAACTCAAATTTAAAACTAAATTATTATAAAATAAAAAAAAAAAAAAGGTAGTGAAGGCTCAACCCTTGTTGCCAGCAATGGTCGACGATAGTGAGGGAAGGGTAGGCTGGGGTCGTCGACCCGGCCGAACGGTGACAAGGGTCGTCGACCCCCGCCCAGCTGAGCCAAGGGCCGCTACTCGTTGGGAGAAATTGTTATTTAATAAATTCGGTTATTAAATTTAGTTTTAAATTTAATTTAATTAATATTTATATTAAAATTTAAATTCGAGACAAAACAACGTCGTTTGTTGCTTTTCTTTCCATGTTAGCGTGCAAAACGACATCATTTTATACTTGTCCTGTCAAAAAAACACCACGTCAGCATTTTGATTTGATTTTTCACCGTTGGCAGTTAACTAATCAATTTTGCGCTGTTTTTGGTATTTAAGTATACATTTATGAACTTTCGACACTCAAGTGTCCCCCCATACCAAGTTTTGGCACCCCGTGTCAAGTTTTGGCATTCTAGTGTCCAGCTCCTCTTTTTCCTTTGAAAAGCTCACCAACCCAAGCTCATCGTCTTCATCAAGCATCAACTATGGGGAAGAGGAGACAAAATGCTGAATCACCCTCTCCCACACCCTCCCTTCGTCACTTTTCCACTCCTCGTCCTCGTCCTCCTCCAAGTTCGAGTTCACCATCCATCTCTCCTCCTGCTCCTCTTTTACCCTCTGCGTCGCGTATGGGCTCTTCTACAAGGGCCAGCTCCTCCCCCTCCAGCTTGCAACCACTCCTTCTCGCCTCCTCCTAGACCTCATACTTCGCCACCACCACCTCCTCCTGCGACTCCTATGGTAGCTCCACCACCTCTTTCGACCATATCTGGCCGAAGGATGTTGACAACAGCCATGGATGAGCGTTTGCACTGCTCGTCTAAATCTGGGTCTAAAGAACTCGAGATGTGGAGACTAGCCCGTCACTGGGCTCAACTGCCTGTTGTTGGGGCTTGGACAGGTGGCGAAGGTCTCCAACTTCTTCATCTTCGGCGGCCCTTACTTGCAATAGCCTCCCAACCATTTCGAAATTTGAGAAGATGATGGTTCGCCATTAATCGAGTTTGGATTGGACGATAGAACTGATGGGAGAGAAATCTGAAAAGTGGGCTTGCTCAGACATAGGGTGAGGTCTAGGAGCACCCAATGTTTTCTATTCAAATCCAGATGGTGGATGTTACAAACATACAGACATGTACCAGCTGTCAAATGTTATTTGTGTAGAAAATTATGCACTTAAATAACTAATCAATCAATAAGGATCAGATCCATATATGACTATAAAACACCAAGATTGATAACACACCGGAATAAAACCTACATGTTTGAGCCATTGCTTCACTTGAAGAAAAGTAGATCACTCTGATAATCAGAGATTTGTTAGAATGTTAGATCTTCCTCTCTATGACCTATTTTGATATAGCGACTTTCAATGGGATTAAAGCTATTGATAGGTATAACCTACCATTTTTATAGGCTAGAGAGAGGACCTAGCAAATCCTAATTAATAGCGTGTCAACTAAGTCATTCCCATTACGGGCTTCAATTAACACAATTGCCTATATTTTGCTGCTCAATTGGATCTGTTATTAATAAATGACAATACCTAACTCAATTAGATCACTGTAGGGTTTAACAAATATAGGAATATTCATTAACCCGATTATTTAAAATGAAAAATTGATTAATTATTGTAAGCTCATATTATAGAAAATTTCCAATATTCTTCCACTTGGGTTACATTAATTAATTTATTTTATTTTGAAAAAGATTTTATATTGAAAACAACACTATCGAGTTAATAACTGAGAATTTTGTTTTATGTGGCCACTAATTTAAAAAATAATATTCCAATAATGGCATCTCAAAAAACAATCTAATCCTATATAATCTCAGTATAGGACTATGGAGATTAATGCGTTAAGAAAATACCACCACACATGACCTTCCATAATCACATATAATAAGCGTTATGTTTTCATAGATCATGGGCTTAGTAGTGTAGTAAGAAATAGTGCCAATATATGATCAAAATATATATTATTTTTTATCGTTCTCAATGCAATTTCTCAACAACATGAAACTGCATTAGAGTAATTTTTAAACAACATGAAATTGCATGACTATGTCACAATCCAACATGAGATCTCATAATTAGTGACATCTTGTCATCCTTAAACTAAAACTTATTTAAAGATACTATTTTCTACTTTCATTTCTCAGTCAATAGGAGAAAAGATAATAATAGAATCAACAATATTGATCATTAAAAATAAATGCTTTAATAGACATCATAAAATCATCATTAGTTTGCATATAACTATAATATCTAGAAATACAAATTATATAACTCCCACTAATAAAAGAAATCAAAAGAATCTAAAACACCTATGTTCTTTACATGTTCTTTAAAGAAAATGGGTCATAAGCCTTTTGTTAGAGGATTAGCCAACATGGAGTCAATTCTGATATTTTCAATCGCAATATCTCCATTTTTTGACTAAGTCCTTAACAATATAATATTTGATCTTCATGTGTTTGGACGCATTGTTGATCTTATCATGCTTGGAATAAAACACAGTTGTAGTATTGTCACAGTAAATCACCCTAGGTCTAGCAATAAAGTCCACAACTTGTAACTCTGAGATTAATTTTTTGAGCCAAACTGCTGGAATTGACGCGTTGTAGCACGCTACAAATTCAGCATACATTATAGAGTTCATAATCAAGATTTGCTTTGTGCTCTTCCGAGAAATAGCACCTCCAGCCATCATAAAATATATTCAAAAGTTGATTTTCTATCATTTGAACAACTAGCAAAATCAACATCTGAATATCCAATCACTTTTAAGTTTTATTCTGCTATACATGACCATGAAGTCTTTTGTTCATTATAGATATCTTATCACCTTTTTAGCTGCAACCTAATGTTCATGACTTGGATTTGACAGATATCTTCCAAGATTATTCACAGTAAAAACAATATCAGGTCTAGTACATATTTGTGCATACATAAGATTGCCAACTGCACTAGCATATGGAACATTCTTCGTGACTTCTTTTTTAACATCATACTTGGGGAATTGTCCTATGCTTAATTTATCTCCTTTCATAATAGGAGCTTCACTTGACTTACAGGTCTGCATATTGAATATTTTCAAAACCCAATCTCTATAACTTTTCTAAGATAACCCTAGCACCTTCTTAGATCTGTCACGATGAATCTCAATGCCTAGAACAAAGGAGGCTTCCCCAAGATCTTTCATATCAAACTTTGTAAATAGAAAACTTATTGTATCATTCAATAGATCAACATCACTACTAGTAAGTAAAATGTAATCTATATAAAGTACTAAGGAATATATTTACTCCCACTTACTTTCATGTAAATACATTAATCAAACTTGTTTTCTTCAAAACCAAATGATTTCACAACTTTGTGAAATTTCAAGTGCCACTGATGTGAAGCTTGTTTGAGACCATAGATAGACCTTTGAAGTTGACACAACATATTCTCATTTCCAGCTTCTTTCAACCCTTTAGGTTGCTGCATATATATTTCTTCATCCATATCTCCATTTAGAAATGTTGTCTTGACATCCATTTGGTGAAGCTCTAAGTCAAAATAAGCCACCAATGCCATGATTATTTGAAAAGAGTCTTTAGTGGATACTGGAGAAAAGACTTCAGTATAATCAATGCTTTCTCTTTGTGTGTACCATTTTGCGACTAACCTTGCCTTAAATCTCTCTATGTTACCTTTATTATCTTTTTTGTTTTGTTTTAAATACCCATTTGCAGCCGATCGGTTTATGCCCATCAGGCAAATCAACAAGTTTCCATACTTGATTAATTGACATGAAAATCATCTCATCCTTCATCGCTCATAACCATTTATCTGCCTGATCACTATTAAGTGCTTTATTGAAAGTCGTCGGATTAACTATATTTCCAATGTCAAAATCAGTTTCTCCAAGATAGACATGATAATTATTTAGAGGTGTTGGTCTTCTTTGTCACTGTGATCTTCGCATAAGCATTTCTGGAGCCGCATCATTCGTCTAGGGAATTTCATTTGTGGTAGGAGGATCTACTGACATATTTCTAGTAACTGCTTCTTGCTGAATTTCCATTTTGCAAGACTCTCGCATTAAATCATCATGTCAGATGGGCAATGGAATAGAGACCGTTTTGTTTGGTTCTTCCCTTTCGAAAGATTGAGAAAAACTCTTTTCGGCAACATCTAATTCCAGGAATTTGGTAGTTTGAGATTCAATGATTCTAGTGCCGCAAGTAGGACAATAAAACCTATACCCTTTTAGAATGATCAGGGTATCCAAAAAAGTAACATCTAGTAGTCCTGAGTTCGGTCTTCTTCTGAGAAGGATCATAAATTTTCACCTTTGTAGGATAACCCCGAACCTGAAAATGATTCAAGTTCGATTTCCTCCCTGTCTACAATTCAAAAGGTGTTTTCAGCACCGATTTACTAGGTACATAATTCAATATATAAGTTGTTGTTTTAATTGCATCACTCCATAAGTATTCAGGCAAATTGGAACTACCCATCATACTTTGTTTCATCTCCATGAGTGTACGATTGCGTCGTTCAGCTACACCATTATATTTAGGATTCCCAAGCATTGTATATTGAGCGACAATATCGCAGTCTTGCAAATATTTTGCAAACGGTCCCATTTGTTGTCCAGTCTCAGTATATCGCCCATAATACTCACCACCGTGATCAGATCTAACAACCTTGATAATTTTTCCCAATTGTTTCTTGACTTCAATGCAAAACACTTTGAATATTTCAAAAGAGCATTAGTCTTCTCCTTAATTAGATAAACATAACAATAATGGGAGAAATCATCAATGAACGTGATGAAGTACTTATTTCCATACAAGGTGGTTGAGTATGGTCCCCTAATGTCAGTATGAATTATCTCCAATAGATTTTTACTACGAGTAGCGCATTTCTTCTTGGTTTTACTTAATTTTCCCCTCACACAATCAATACAAGTCTTAGTATCATCTGAGTCAAGAAGAGAAAGAATATCAGCCTTAATAAGTTGCTTTACCCTTTCTTTGGAGATATGCCCTAATCGCTTTTGCCATAGCAATGCAGATCTTTCTTTGATTAAAGATCTCTTAGCAACATTATTCTTAACATTAGAAGAGCAATATTGTTTATTGGGAGATAAGGATAATCGATATAATCCATCAAATAAAACACAATTTCCAATAATTCTGGAATCATAACTCAAATGCACTCTTTTATTCGCCAAATAAATACAATATCCAGTTTTGTCAAGCGAAGAAAGAGATACTAAGTTTCTCATAAAACCAGGAACATAAAAGACATTGTTCAAGATAAGCTGAAAACCATAATCTAAATTCTAAACAATTATCCCTATGCGTTCCACATCAACTCCAGTATTGTTTCCAACTTTAAACTTTGACTCCCTCAGACTTAGATTCCTTAGATTTGTGAGGCCTTATAAGGTAGTAGTCACATGAACAGTAGCACCAGAATCAAGCCACCAAGAATCCAAAGGAATATCAACCAGATTCAATTCAAAACAACCAACAACTCATCTTGGTGACTTTCTTTTCTTGCTTTTAGCCAAGCTTGGAACTTGTAGCAATTGGCTCTCTTGTGACCCTGCTTCTTGTAGTGAAAACACTTGAAATCCTTATTTTCATTTCTCTCATAGTTCCCATTTTTCTTGAAGTCTTGTTATTTCTTTGGACCATGAGCATTTGACCCTTTAGGCTTCCATTTGCCTTTAGATGAACTCAACTCGGCATTGGCAGTTAAGTGGGCGGACTCATATTTCTCATTCTTTAATTTCTCTTCCTCAATCACAAATTTGGTAATCAAGGAATTAACGCTCCATGTCTCATTTTGAGCACTATAAGCAATCTTAATCTAGCTAAATTTAGCTGGTAGAACATTTAAGGCATGATGCATTGTGGCATCCCGGAAATTCAAAGCCGAGCCTTAAGGTGTGTTAAATGTCTTTAATTAGGTGATAGAATTTTATGGCTTATGTTTTGGCTAATTTGTCTTTTTATTTGATGGATTTTGCTTGTGTTGTGGAAATTTAAATTTAAATGCTTGGCCATATGATTTAAATTTCAATAATTAAAAATATCCCATGGTTTTGGCCAAGATGAAATTTGAATTTAGAAATATTAATTAAAAGGAATTCAAAAAAAAAAAAAAAAAAAAAGGGGAAAAAGGGATCAAAATTCGAAATGGGCCTTGGGCCCATTAGCCTAAAGCTTGGTGGGCCAAGCTAGTCGGCCCATTGGGCCCAAGAGAGGAGTTCGACCAGCCCAAGGGGGAGTGGCCGGTTGGGCCTAAGCCCAAGCCCAAGCCCAAATCAATTCAAAAATTTGTGTGACAAGTGGCATAAAGTAAAGAGCATGCATTGGCCATAGGTGTGGTGGATCAATCATCACCTATGATGAGCCTAGGGAGTATAAAAAGGGGATTTGAGAGAGAGTGGCCGGTTGCTTCTTCATTTCCGTCCAAGAGAGAGTGTGCGAGAGAGAGCTTGAGCGGAGGAGAGGCCGAGAGGGAGGAGGTGGAGCCGAGAGTTCCCGCCGCCGTGTTTCGCCGTTCGCCCGCCGTCCAACCGTCCTACGCCGCCGTGTGTTGCTGTGTGTTCATCTTGGAGGCAAGTGGGGGTTCCTTTACTTCTCTTGCACGTTGTTTGATGGTTGCATGTTCGGTTTGAGGGGTGATTTGGGCGAAATACCGAAGTAAGGGTTGCATGTGTTCATGTTATGTGGCTGTCTCCGTTCGGTTTGTGGTAGACAGTTTCTTATTCGGGCTTGCATGTGTATTTGGAGTGTGATTTTGGCTTCGGTGTCTTCATGAAAGTTGAAGATAATATCTTGAGGTATGACATACTCGAATTTCATGGAAAACGAAGGTGATATGTGGGGTCAAAAGCTCTGTTATACGGACACTTCAGATCTGCGAATTTCCTACTGACCTCTTGATGATTTCTTGGTTGCATGTTGATTTCTGTTGGAGATCTCACCTTGTTGTCTTCTTGAAAGTTGTAGGAAACACCCTAAGCTACAACATACTCGAAAAGGCAAAAAGAACAAGTATAACTTGGTGAATCGGCTAAATCTTTGAGACGGATGGTTCTGTTGAAGTGAACCGAGACACCCGAGACTTCATGGGTTAAAATGGTGACCAAAATCTGGGTATTTTACCTAGATCCCTTCATGAAAGTTGTAAAGGACACATTGATGTATAACATACTCGAATTTCAGGAGAAACGAAAGAGATTTGATGGGTCAAACCTAAGTTTTTCGGTGATGTACGTTCTGGACGAAACGGTAGAGGTTCCAGAAGCTTCGTGGAGTTATATAAATTAATCTATAAAGAATTTGGTTAAGAGTTCTGCATGAAAAATGCACGAAAATGTGTTGGCTACTGTCCTGTAAAATTTGGGAATTTTCGGAGGTCATATGAGTATTTTAATTAAATTAATTCGAAAACTGTGCAATCTGGCCATAATCCGAATGTTGTGTGTATTTTGTGGAAATTTGGGAAATTATGTAAAATGCGAATTAGCCATGGATTTTATGTGAAATCTGATTCAAATTGTTTGTTTAAGGATTGATTGAAGATTATGATTTTTGGAAAATCATAAATATTAAATATAATATTTATGAAAATGGATAATATAATAATATAATAAAATAATAAAATAATAAAATAATAATAAAATAAAAGGTGGACTATTTTATTGGCCATGAGTCCTATTGAACTATGATGCATTGCTATATGACATTGATGCATGTGAAATCATTAATTATGATGTATTGTTATATGGCACTGATGTATGAATGATCATGAATTATGATGCATTGCTATATGACATTGATGCATGTATGATCATGAATTATGATGTATTGTTATATGGCATTGATGTGTGAATGATTATGAATTGTGATGCATGTATGTAAATCATATGCCATGAAATAACAAGATGAAAAGGATGATAAAAAGTGGAAAATGGTACGTGAGAATGAGGTTGTGGTGGAGGATGTTGTGGTGGCCTGGTGGCGTAATTCCAGAGATTCCCTGGGAGTTTCAGGATGCCCGGAATGTGGGGGGCCGGAAGTCCGGTTGTATCTCGGATACATGCCCGGAAGTGACTCGCGATGCCAGGATTAGGGTGCGAGATCCCCGGTTAGAAGGGTAAAGACCGGAAGTCCCTGTCGGAGGTTTCGCCCGAAGGGAGGTTCCTCGTGATGCTAGTTGAGGTGCGAGATGCCCGGAATGTGGGGGCCGGAAGCCCGGTGGCCATGAGATGGCTGGAATGCTGGGAACCCTGTCGGAGGTTTCGCCGAAGGGTGATGATCAAATTGATCATGGAATCGTCGGAGGTTTTCGCCCGAAGGATTGATAATGATACCCGTCGGAGGTTTTCGCCCGAAGGGATGGTGATGATTTGAGAAAAGATAATGTGGGGATCAATTGATAAATAAAAATGGAAATTGATCTATGATGTGATATGCATGGTGATGCATGGCTAATGATGATGTGATATGCATGGTGATGCATGGTTAATGATGATGTGACATGCATGGTGATGCATGGCCAATGATGATATGATGTGATATGCATGGTGATGCATGGTTAATGATGATGTGATATGCATGGTGATGCATGGTTAATGATGATGTGACATGCATGGTGATGCATGGCCAATGATGATATGATGTGATATGCATGGTGATGCATGGTTAATGATGATGTGATATGCATGGTGATGCATGGCCAATGATGATATGATGTGATATGCATGGTGATGCATGGTTAATGATGATGTGATATGCATGGTGATGCATGGCCAATGATGATATGATGTGATATGCATGGTGATGCATGGTTAATGATGATGTGATATGCATGGTGATGCATGGCCAATGATGATATGATGTGATATGCATGGTGATGCATGGTTAATGATGATGAGATATGCATGGTGATGCATGGCTAATGATGATATGATGTGATATGCATGGTGATGCATGGTTAATGATGATATGTATGCCATGATGATGCATGAATACGCTTGTCATCAAAAAGGTAAGTGATGCCTGAATTGTATGATGGTATGCATGGTGCATTGAGTTGTTATTGGATTTCCCTATCTATTTGAGTGGTTGTACTCACCCCTTTTGGGGATAACATTTCAGATTAGCACTATGCCGCGCTGCTCGCTGTTTCGCGTGGCGTGTTTTACGGTATTCCGTCCGACGTCGAGGTGGAGATGACTGAGATAGACTGTCCCTCGGTACCCGGATTGACTTTTATCCGAGTACGATGCTTAGTCATGTATGATATCGGCCTGGCTGGGGGCCCTGTCATACAAGAGTTTTTGTCCGTGCACGTCCGTCGAGATGGTGCTATGCGAGGGATGCTGCCGCCGCCACCACCTGACGCACCGGGATGGGTGTGAGATCGCACGCGAGGAGTAGGAGCTAGACCGCTTTTTGGTATAGATAGTTGACGCTCGTGATGGGAGGGTTTTTGTGCTCATATGATGTTAGAGGTCGGAGTTCCTTTTTGAGATTTTAGGTGGGACATGGCAGAGTCTTAACCTTTTCTGTTTCTTTTGTACCGACCCGAGGAAAGACCCCATCTCGCTATATGTATGTATGTAAGCAAAGCGTCAACGTTATTTATAAAATCCTGATGTGTAGTTGGTGTGTATTTGTATCATGGGTTAGAAGGGAGATAGATGACGATGTGAATTTTGCTTCCGCTATGAGTTGCGCATGGGACCGCTTAAAAAAAAAAAAAAAAAAATGCCTGTAATCTGGCAAGGCTTAATTTAGCCAATAGATAGAGATGGTAGAAGATGTAACATCGGCACTGTTAACGACCTGCGAATGGTTCGGGGTGTTACATGCATAATACAATTTTAAGAGAGAACAATTTCATGGGCCTTAAGTTTGGATTGAATGTGGACCATCTTCAAGTATAAATTATCTAACACCCATAGAAACATCATACCTCATGTTTGTTAACTCACTCAGCAAGTTCCCAGCTTCAGCTTTATTTGATACTGTATATATTTCTCCTACTGGTTCAAAGAACTGTCTAGCATTCGTATTTTCCGACAAACCATTAATGAGATGCTCAGTATTGAACCTCTTCATAGCAATAAGGCTTAGTCGGTTAGATTTTTTCCACCTAACATAATGGCCTTTTGATCTATAGTACTTTGATCATTGGACCTGGCAGGTTCATCCTCACGTAGAGCCAAGTCCATATCAATGATGCCTAGAGTAAACTTTATATCTTGCTTCCATCTCTTGAAGTTTGATCTAGTTAACATTTCAACCGTGGCATTGTTGTTATTTACATCAAAGGTAACTGTTTATTACACATAATGCAATAAGATCAATTATGGGCAATAAGCAATTCAACAAAAATAATTAGTACATTATAAACTTCTCTTTAGGGGCAGAGTGTATAATGCACTATTATTTTTCACAACATGAAGTTTATAAAGCAACAAACAACAAGGAGAATCACATATAATTGTCAATGATCTATCCCTTTGGGCAGACAAATCATTTACATCATATATTTCCATAATATCAATATAGAGGAAATTACATATAATTTTCAAAACATTTATCCCCTTTAGGCAGATAAATATTTTTCAATTATACATTCCCATTTTTCAAATTTGGGAATTAATCTTCATGCTATTTTCCAAATTAATATACACAATAACCCCCATTTGGGCAAGTAATTGTATATACTAATTTTTATCAATAGGGAACTCCAAAATTTTATGCCCAAAATTCATCAAACAATATGAAGCATTTTACAACATGTGCTTCCAAAGATCATATTGCATTTTTCAAACAACCATTTTTGCCACAATTTTTTTAAATTATATTATTATTATTATTATTATTATTATTATTATTATTATTATTATTATTATTATATTTTATTTTATTTTAATATTTCGGACCACTCGCGGGCCCATGACCCACGAGTGGCCCAAATCGGACCGCAGGCCAGGCCCGCAAGTCCGACACCCTCACACGGCCCACTCCTTTTTTTTTTTTTCAAATCGAGAATGGCCCATGTGTGCAAGAGCCCATCTCCCTTTTAATTGAAAATTGGCCCACGAAATGGGCTCCTTAAACTAATGGCCCAATATTCTGGGTGTGAGCCCATAATTAGAAATTAAAAAGAAATATGGGCGGCCCAGGCGAATTAGAAAATAGGGCTTCTAGCCCAGGCCCAATTGGAGGTCTTCTTTAACCTCTAGCCGGGTCTTGAATTTCTGTAAACCGGATCACACGACCCTGTTTCGACCTGAAGTTCCAAAAAACACAAATTAACTTGATTTTTAATGAAATTTCTCTATGGGACTTACATATAACATCAATATAATTGACTAGAATGAATTAAACGAAGAACAAAACGAGTAAATCGTCCACATACAAGCTTCAAAGTTTTGGATCTAAACCTCCATGGCCGGATTTCGGATTTCTTAAATTTAAGCCCTAAAAACTTACTTTAATACAACAAAAGGATGTTACAACATATATATATATAACAATACCCATGCAACAATTTACAACAAACATCAATCAATTGCAAGTAATTTGAAAATTCTAGAACTTTTTCATGTATAAACCCTATTTGAAATTCTCTCTCAATTCTTAGCGAAATTGTACAAGTCATATATGGTTGGAAAGATCTTGACATGTAAAACAAAAGCCCTATGGTTTCAAGATCAATAGAGCAAAAAATCCACATGAAAAAATAATGCCCATATTCGGCTCAAAGAGGAAAATTTCGAATTTTTCCATAATATATATATATTGGTTCTATAATCATATATGATATGCTCTGATATCACATGTAGAAAATTATGCACATAAACAACTAATTAATTAACCACCCGTGGTGGTGGCGTAGGTGGTTGGGCAAGGGTACTTTTCACGAGAGGTCCCGAGTTCGATCCACGGCGTCGTCGTGCTTAAGTGCAAGCCATGTCTTAAGTGGGTTGTCGGGGGTGGTGGGTCCTCCCGCTTACGCAGCCCTCCAGGTTTACTCCTCCGGCTGCCGGCCGTGCGGGGTTCCGGGTTACCAAAAAAAAAAAAAAAACAACTAATTAATTAATAAGAATCGGATCCATATGTGATTATAAAACACCGAGATTGATAAGCACATCGGAATAAAACATACCTGTTTGAGTCATTACTTCACTTTAAAAAAAAAAATCACTTTGATAATCAAAGATCTATTAGAATGCCGATCTTCCTCTCTATGACCTTTTTTGATATAACAGCTTTCAATGGGATTAAGGCCACCGATAGATATAATATACCATTTTTATAGGCTAGAGAGGGGGCTTAACAAACTTTAATCAATAGCGTGTCAATTGGACCATTTCTATTACGGGCTTCAGTTAACACAATTGCCTACACTTTGTTGTTCAATTGGGCCCATTATTAATAGATGCCAATACCCAACTCAATCAGATCAATGTAGGGTTCAACAAATATTTGAATATTCATTAACCCGATTATTTAAAATAAAAAATTGACTAATTAATATAAGTCCATATTATAGAAAATTTCCAACAATTTGTTCACTGTTTTTAAATAAAAAAGAAACTAATTGCTTTGCTGCAAAATCGTGAAAATGAAAAAAAAAAAAAAAAAAAGTTTTAAGCTTTAAATTGTTGAGAAATGTTTCTTAACAATTCTACCTGTAAATACTTAAAAGAATCGACAATATGCGTGTTGTAATGTCTCTCCTCATGCTTTGGATTTAAAACGAATCACAGTTGAGCTTTCTCTCATAAACACTTTGAGAGCGTGGAATTATGATGGAGACTGCAAAATTTGTTGTAGCCTCGAAGAGACATCCCCATTTTTCAAAAACATAAAGTAAAGAAAACACGGACAACAAGAAATAATAAATGAAAGAAATTTAGCACATCAGCACGTAGTTGATCAAAAATAGTAACGTGTCGTGTTGTTTGCGTGCACTCGCAGTAAATGTCTGTTTTTTTTTTGCATGCACTGTGCTTCTCTCTCTCTCTCTCCACCTCTCTCCCTCTCTCTCTCTCGTCGTTGGTTTTGTTTCGTCGTACGCGTTGCTTTATCAGTATGCCCTTCCTTCCTTTTCGTACATCGCGAGTGATTAGTTCTGTTCTCTGTCCCGTTTCCTTGACACAGATTTGTTTAAGCAATTAATCATTGGAGGCAACAACAAAAGGAACAAAAGAGGGGGCAAAAGGAATTCTAGATATTAAAGAAGAAATTATGGCCGAGGCATTTGCAACCTCTGTTGCATCGAATCGTGTTTCGAAACTAGGTGAGTACCTGTTTGCTCCCATTGGACGCCAGTTTGGATACGTGCTGTGCTACAAGAGTTATCTCCAAGATCTCGAAAATGGAGTTCAGAAGCTGGAAATTTCGACAGAAAGGGTGCAGCACTCTGTCCATGAAGCCGAGAATAATGGAAAACGTATAGAAAATGATATTCAGAAGTGGCTGGAGAGTGTGGAAAATGAGGCCACGGAAGCACGAAACCTATTAAAACATGGTGAAAGTGCAATAAATGCTTGCTTCTGTGGGTGGCTTCCTAATCCCATGGTGCGCCATCCAATTGGCAGGAAGGTGAAGAAGATGACTCAAGTCATCAAGGAACTCCAAGATGAAAGCACAAAAAACATCTTCCAGAAGGTCTTCTATGAGGACACTTTGATAGGCAGTGTCACTGCTCTCGCTTCCTCTGCAAGATTTGTTGACAAGAAAGAAGATGTTGTTGGAGAAATCTTTCAAGAATATTTTGAAGCTGACAAAACGTTTCTATCAGTCTAGTCTAGATATCTGCAGATCGTCTAGTTTAAAGTCTGAAGACTTTTTGATCACCAAACTCAAGTTTCAAGACTCAAGACTCAAGACTCAAGACTATTCTCATTGACAGTCTTTCTGATCCAGTGACGAAGGAAATCCAGAGCCGAAGTATATAGTTGAGGATTTAATCCTATCCTCTGGAGAAGATCTTTTTGGCTGGATAAATATAACGGATTCTTTTGTTCTTATCAAGATCAATTGAAGATCCGATGGTCGACGAAGTATTCTGTGAATGTTCTATTCTTGGAAACCAAGATCCTGATTGTATGGGCGAACAGATTGATGGGCTATCGTCGAGTTCCTTTTATAACTCGAATGATCTCTTAATTGATTCCGTCCAACGGTAGATTGGAGGAATTCCTTTGGTAAGTGCCAACGGTATAATGGCATAAAGGAGTATATAAAGGAAGACGTTCTAGTTGTGAAAAAGTGTGATCGATAGAGAAATTCCAGAATTTGAAGCATCTTGATTATTAGTCGATTCATTCTGAGCGAAATTGTATACACAGAGAGTGTTCATACTTGGTGATACCTTGAGTGAGTGTGGTAGATCATCTACACCTAGAAATCAAGGAAGATTAACACTGTAACATCTCTTTGTTCATAGTGGAATCCAGCCAATTGGCTGTTAGTGCAGAAGAGTGGACGTAGGCTTGAATCAAGCCGAACTACTATAATCCGCGTGTCCAATTCTTTCTTTCCTTTACTTAGTCTTACGTTGATTATTACTTATCGCGAATTCTTCAACTGTCTAAGTATTGCGCAATTATAAAGAAATTATCAAGAAAAATCTTTTATATACCTATTCACCCCCTCTAGGTACTCGTACTAGCTATATCAATTGGTATCAGAGCTCGTGTTCTTACTTTATTTGAAGTGTTTTACTTCAGAGTAAAAGATCCATGGCTAGTATGCTAGCACCAGGTCTGGTGGAAGGGCAAAGCAATACCAGACCACCCTACTTTGATGAAAAGGATTACAACATCTGGAAGAACAAGATGAAAGCTTTCCTACGATCAAAGGATCCTCTGGAATGGGACGTTGTGGAAAGAGGAATCACTCCTGCTGCTGCATCAATCTCTGAAAGAAGGAAAGAAACTGTTGATACCAGCGGAATGACTCAGGAAGAGATAAACAAGAGACAAGCACTCGATGCAAAAGCAATTTACTCTTTATATTGTGCCTTGTCTCCAACTGAATATAACAGAATATCTTTTTGTGTTACAGCAAAAGAAGTATGGGACATATTACATATCACCTATGAAGGAACAGATCGAGTGAAGGAGACTAGAATCAACATTCTCTTCGGTCAATATGAAGCCTTCAAAATGAAACCAGGAGAATCTATAATCGACATGTTTAGTCGTTTTACAGATATTGTCAATGGTCTTGAGAACCAAGGACAAAAAATTTCTGATCCCATGAAGGTGAACAAGCTACTGCGTGGACTCTCCAAGGATTGGAATCATATAAAGACTTCAATAAGAGAGACGCAAAGAATTATGCCTCTATTTGTCGACGAGCTGATTGGAACTCTTCAGTCTTATGAAGTGGAACGAATTAATGAGGACGAAGATCTAAGAGGTAAGAAATCCATTGCATTAAAATCAAATGATGATTCTGATGATACAGATTCAGGAGATGATATGGACGACGAGGAGCTTGCTCTCATGATAAGAAGATTCAGAAAACTGAATAGAAAAGGAAGAAGGTTCAACTCAAAGAAATAAAGTTTCCAGAGACAGCAGACCAAGTCTGTCGATGATGAGGAACCAAACAAAGATGTAATCGCTTCGAGTGTAAGAAAAAGGGACACATTAGACCCAACCTGTCCTCTTCGAAGAAGAAAAAGGAAAAGCTGAGAAGTTTCGAAAAGCTCTCAAAGCCGAAACACGGAGTGATACGAATGTGAAGAAAATGATAATGAATATGCCAACATATGTCCGATGGCACATTCAGACTAAGACTCGATTTCGGATCGACTCGACAGTGAATTTGAGGTAAGTGATTTTAAAATTCCTGTCAAAGTTTCTAAATACATTGATGAACTGTGTTTTAGTCTTAAGACTTCTCTCAAAAGGATTTCCGAACTTAAAAAGGAAAACTCAGCCCTAAAACAAAAGGAAACCATTTTAGAGGAAAGAGTTAAAAGTTTAGACTTGAATGTTTCTACTCTTAAAGAAAAAGAAGATAATCTTTTGAAAGAAAATGTTTTCTTAAAAACGGACTTATCAAATATTTCAAAGAAATTTTCGATAGGATCCGAAAAGCTTGAAAAAGTTCTTTCAGTTCAAAGACCTTACTTCAATAAGTCTGGTTTAGGCATGACAGCAGAAACAATTCCCTTGATTGATTTTCCTAAAGTAAAAGAAAGAATTAAGAAAAGACCTTCGAGAGAGGCTTACAAAAATCATTTCAAGAAAGTTTTTGTAAAGTCTGTAGGATGAAATGCTCTAAGGTGTTCAAAATGTAACAGTAAGGATCACTTTGAAAAAGAGTGTCCTATGGTTTGGAAGCTTGTTAAGAAAGTGTGGCCTAATAATGTTTATCCTACTAACACCAAAGGACCCAAAAAATTTGGGTACCAAAGAAAGCTTGAGACTCTCTTTTAAATGCAGGTCTCCGTCAAGAAAATGGTAAAGTGGTATCTTGACAGCGGATGTTCAAGACACATGACGGGAGACTCAAAGTGCTTCATAAAGCTTGTTCAAGTAAACGGTGGAAATGTTTCATTTGGAGGAAACGGCAAAGGAAGCATTATGGGATTTGGAACTGTGAAAATTGGAAATCTCACAATAAGCAATGTTTCTTTAGTGGAAGGACTCAACTATAACCTTCTCAACATTAGTCAATTGTGTGATACCGGTTTCAAGATCTCCTTTCAAGAAGGAATATGTTCTGGAATCAGTAAAGACTTTACTCAGTCTTTCATGGGTCGAAGACATGGAAATATCTACCTTTTAGACGTGAAACCGAATGAATCACAATGCCTAATATCAATTCAAGATGAAGCAAGCTTATGGCACAGAAAGCTTGGTCATGTCAATATGAAGCAATTAGCCAAAATCTCATCAAAGCAGCTTGTTCGAGGTCTACCCAAATTACCATATCAAAAGTCCGATCCTTGCACACCATGTATTCGGGAAAGCAGGTAAGAAATTCATTTAAGCCAATAAATCATGTCTCTACTAATCATGTACTACGTTGCTGCATATGGATCTCTTCGGACCAACCGAACCCAAAGCATTGGAGGTAAGAAATATTGCCTAGTGATTGTGGATGATTACTCCCGCTTTACTTGGGTATATTTCCTTGCAAGTAAGTCAGAAACTTTTTCGTATTTTGAAAATTTTTCTAAAAAGATTCAAAATGAAAAATGATGTGTTATCTCAAGTATAAGAACAGATCATGGAGGTGAATTTGAAAATCAAGATCTCACAAAATTGTGTGATGAATCTAGATTTAAGCATGTGTTCTCCTCTCCATACACTCCTCAGCAAAATGGAGTTGTGGAAAGAAAGAATAGATCTCTTCAAGAAATGGCTAGAACTCTTTTAATTGAAAGTAAAATTTCTTCACGATTTTGGGCTGAAGTTGTTTCAACAGCGTGCTATATCATCAATAGAGTCTTCTTAAGACCTATTCTGAAGAAAACCCCTTATGAATTATTCAAAGGTAAGAAGTCCATTGTTTCATACTTTCATGTGTTCGGTTGCGAATGCTTTATATTGAAAAATGCAAAAGATTGAGTTGGTAAGTTTGAAGAAAGATCAGATGAAGGCATCTTCCTTGGATATTCTACATCAAGCAAAGCCTACAGAGTCTACAACAAGAAGAGCCAGTCGGTGGAAGAGTCAATGTATGTCAAATTTCAAGACTCTACGCAAGATGAATCTAGTCAGACTCAGTATGAAGAGTCTAAAATTTGCTCCAGACTTTCCAAAGCCGATAACTCAAGAAATGTCTCAGACTCTGGAAGACCAGCATCAAGATGTTCATAAAGATTCAAATAAAGAAAGAGATCATCATCCAGACAAATCAACCAAGAATCGGAAGCATAAGTCCGGTCATCCCAAAGATCTCATTATCGGTGAAATTAATGAAGGAATTCGAACCAGATCCAAAAGTCGTGAAGAGTCTAGTCTTTGTGGCTCTCATTTCTGAAATTGAACCAAAAAGCATAGAAGAAGCTTTATCGATGAAAGCTAGATCGAAGCTATGCAAGAGGAGCACGAGACAGTTCAACATTAATGATGTCCGGGAATTGACATCTAAACCAAAAATAAAACTGTTATTGGAGCCAAATGGGTGTTCGAAACAAGATGAATGAAAAAGGAAAAGTCGTACGAAATAAAGCAAGACTCGTGGCCAAAGGATACACGCAAGAAGAAGGAATAGACTATGATGAGACTTACGCTCCTATAGCAAGGTTAGAAGTTATTCGTCTATTACTTGCATTTGCTTGTTACAAAAATTTCAGGTTATTCCAAATGGACATCAAAAGTGCTTTCCTAAATGGATTTATCCAAGAGGAAGTTTATGTGGAACAACCGCCCGGGTTTGAAGACCCAAAGAAACCGGACTCAGTCTTCGGACCGAAAAGACCTTGTATGGTTTAAAGCAAGCACCTCGAGCTTGGTACGATAGACCGAGTAAGTTCTTATTACAAAATGGTTTTGTCAAAGGTAAAGTAGATACTACTTTATTTATCAAAAAGGAAAACAAAAGCTTTTTTACTTGTTAAAATATATGTGGATGATATTATTTTTGGATCCTCTAATGAAAGTCTATGCAAGAAATTTTCTAAGTCTATGCGGGATGAGTTTGAAATGAGTATGATGGGAGAATTAACATTCTTTATTGGTCTTTAAATAAAGCAATTGAAGGAAGGAACTTTCATTCACCAAGAAAAATATGCTAATGACCTTGTCAAAAGGTTTGGATTGGAAAATTGCAAGAAGACTGACATACCAATGTCAAGCTCTTTGAAGATAGACAAAGATGAAGAAGGGAAGAAAGTTGATCAAAAGCTGTACATGAGCATCATCGGTTCACTTCTTTATCTTACTGCCTCTAGACCTGACATTTTGTTGAGTGTTTGCATATGTGCTAGGTTTCAATCAGATCCTAGAGAATCCCATCTTAGTGCTGCAAAACGTATTATTAAATACGTTGCTTCATCTTCAAGCATCGGTCTTTGGTATCCTAAGAAGGGAGACTTTAATCTTCTGGGATACTCAGACGCAGATCTGGCCGGCTGCAGAGTCGATAGAAAGAGTACTTCAGGGAACTTGCCGTTGCTTGGAAGCGGGGACGGTGTCTTGGTTTTCAAGGAAACAAAGCACCGTAGCTCTCTCAACAACAAAAGCGAGTATGTAGCTCTTGGAAGCTGCTGTTCACAAATTCTATGGATAAAACAACAGCTACAAGACTTTGGGATTGAAGACTCATGCACGAAATCAAATGTGACAACACCAGCGCAATCAATCTCACAAAAATCCAATTCTTCATTCAAGAGCAAAGCATATAGAGATTCGACATCACTTCATTAGAGATCATATTCAAAACGGAGAAATCTCGATTCAATTTGTTGATTCAAAAAGTCAACTAGCAGATATATTCACAAAGCCTTTGGAGAAAAATCAATTCGATTTTATTCGCTCTAGACTCAACATTTTGAAGCTCGAAGAAGTTAAAGTCTAGAGACTCTCCAACCTTCAGACTCAGAAAGTTGATGATCGTCAGACTCTAAATCTCTCAGACTCAGACATTAACGACTATAGACTGTAAGTTGTTATTTTATCTAAACTTGAAAAGGTATGATCTTTCGTATAGTTATTTTGTATTCTTAGTGAAAAACGAAAAACTTGTCTTTTCAAAAGGATTAATTTTGGCAGTTATTGATTTCGAAAAGAGATATTCGTACACTTTCCTTGTGCCGATTGAACTTCCCTTTTCAAAACTGAGTTAAATATATACGGTTTTCATTTTCAATCTTCAAAACCCTAAAAGCATTCTCCTCCCAATCCGGTTTCTACTTCGTGTTCATCCTCGAGAAAGTTGTCATCTCTTCTTGGGAAAGCAAGTAAAGGAATCTTTCAGTGACTAGGAAGGATGTCGTCTTCGAGGAAGTCGTCAAGAATCACGAACAAGGGACCACAGAGGATGAAGGAGGGACCTACCCACTTCGATCTCACCGAAAAGGAAGAATTATCGAGTCAACAACAGAGCCCAACTCACTCTCCACCACGTCACTCAACGCCATCTACCCCACATGATGCGGGTCAACAACCAGAGGAAGAGATAATCGAGGATGCAGACCCAGTAAGAGTCCAAAGACCCTCGTTTATTTACAAACTTTACTGTGCGTTGAAAAGTATGGGACTCCGTTGAAATACGTGGATGATTTTCTCAAAGATAAGAATTATGGGAATGAGTATATCTTTCTAAAAAAAATGGAGGATTTGGGAATTGCTCCCAAAGGTAAAGCAGAGGAAGCGCTTGCGAATATTCCCAATGACCCTCATATGTTGGGACCGAATCTGATTGATGGGAACGATGACGATAAAATGTTTGTGGATTTTCAACCTAGAATGGGTAGTGTTGCAAAGGTGAAGGGAAAGAGGATGGAGTTATTCAAATCAAAGGAACATGAGAATTTGTTTTTCAGACTGCTGAAACGAGGGGTGATAAACCCTAGGAGTGTCAATTTCGATTTCTTGGATGCTGTTAATGTGAACTTAAGGGAGAAGTTCAGTCTGCTACAACTGGAACGTTTTTGCACTGATACCACAGATGGTTATGCTCAATTGACTGCATATTTCTATTCGAATCTCAGTTTTATAGATGCGAATAGAATATCATTCAGTGTTCGAGATCAGGATTATGTGTTAGATGTGGACATGTTGGCAGACATCATTGGAGTTGAACGAGGACGTTATCAACCAATCAAAGTCTCAGTTGCTCGTGCCTCATTGGAACTTGTCAAGGATCGAAATGTAGAAGGAAAAATCATCTATTCAAGGACGCGTGCCATCAATATTGTGCTGCACAAAATTGTGATCAATTGCATCGAGCCCAAGTCTACATCAAAGGCGATGTGTCTAATTCGAGGCAAAATTGATGTACGTAATCAACTCGGGGATGAAGTTCTTCTTCCTCACACTATTCTCTTTCACATGTACAGAGCAATGTCGAAGGATAAGGGACAATTGCCTTACCCAGGTCTGGTGACCAAGATCTTTAGACACATGAATATTGATCTGCCACACACTCTTTGTGTTCGACCGTGCGATAAGATGGTGGTAGGTTTGAAGATGTTAACGAAGATGCGTCTGCAAGAACTTTCCAAGGCAATGGAGAAATTCAGAGTGAAGACTCCAGTTCCATCTGCTTCAAAGAGAAAAGGGAAGGAGGCCATTGGTGCCCCATCCAAAAAGAAGAGAACTCTCATCTTGAAGGATGAAGATGAGGAGGAAGATCCTACAATCACTGCCTTGATAAGGACCAGACGTTCTGTTCTCCAATCGACGAACATCGAAGAAACAGAGAGAAAGAAGAGGAGCAAGCCAAGAAAGAGAAGAAGAAGAGCAAAAGGCGAGAGAGGGAGAAAGAAGTTGAAGAAGAAGGAGAAGAAGAGCAAGAAAAGTCTGCAGTTGAATCTGGAGAGAAGGGGAATCAAGATACAGAAGAGCATGATCATCACTCTTCCCCTTTTGATGTCCTAGAAACAGGGGGAGTTGGCGAGCAAAGGTCCAAACCTCATGCTGCCGATAGTGAAGGTCTAAGACAATCTCCAGCAGACCCAGAAGAGTTTCAGGCTTCTCAATTGCCTGAAGAAGGACACGATACGTCAACATCAAATCTGCAAGACTATACAGAAACGCCATCGTCTACATTCACTCCATCTGAGAAAGCAAATGCAAGTACACAGACGGACAATTCTACAGATTTTCGTCGTATTATGGATGTTCTTTTGGAAATGCGTGGCCAAATCTATGCTCTGGACTGTGAGGTTCAAGCCATAAAGAATGCTGGACAAGCATCTTCGGTTACCCTGGAGGACAAAATGAAAGACCTCGCTCTACAACTTCAAGCCAATGCCAAAGGAGAAGAGGTAGCTCAACTAAGGGAAGACTTGAAGAGGCTAGAAGGCGTAGTCTAGTCCATGGGAGATTTCCAGATCGTGCGCATTCCCAAGCGGATTCGACTCCTTTCTCACCTTTTTAATGATGACAAAAAGGGGAGAAGCAATTTGAACCAACCAACTTTCTTTGACTTTAAATTTATTTTTGTGGTTGAATATGTTTGTTTTTGAGTATGACTTGAGTGAACTTGGGTGTGAACTTGAATTTGACTGAATTGGCTATGGATTTAGATGCTTATTTGTTTACATTTATATCAAGTGTTGTTATATGGTATTACTCATGAAAGACTAACCAATTTTCTGTGGATGCGAGTCGGTTGTTTTGTTAAATCTTTATGAGATAGCCATATTGCTTGAGAAATGTTTTTGCAGGTCAAAGTGGTTCAAATCTACAGGAAAGTTTTGTCACCATAAAAAGGGGGAGATTGTTGGAGAAATCTTTCCATAATATTTTGAAGCCGACAAAATGTTTCTATCGTCTAGTCCGGATATCTCGCAGATCATCTAGTTTAAAGTCCGAAGACTTTCGATCACCGAGACTCAAGTTTCAAGACTCAAGACTCAAGACTCAAGACTATTCTCATTGACAGTCTTTTCGATCCAAAGTGACGAAGGAAATCCAGAGCGAAGTATATGGTTGAGGATTTAATCCTATTCTCTGGAGAAGATCTTTTTGGCTGGATAAATATAACGGATTCTTTTGTTCTTATCAAGATCAATTGAAGATCCGATGGTTGACGAAGTATTCTTGGAATGTTCTATTCTTGGAAACCAAGATCCTGATTGTATGGGCGAACAGGATTGATGGGCTATCGTCAGGTTCCTTTTATAGCTCGAATGATCTCTTAATTGATTCCGTCCAATGGGTAGATTGGAGGAATTCCTTTGGTAAGTGCCAACGGTATAATGGCATAAAGGAGTATAAAAAGGAAGACGTTCTAGTTGTGAAAAAGTGTGATCGATAGAGAAATTCCAGAATCTGAAGCATCTTGATTATTAGTCGATTCATTCTGAGCGAAATTGTATACACAGAGAGTGTTCATACTTGGTGATACCTTGAGTGAGTGTGGTAGATCATCTACACCTAGAAATCAAGGAAGATCAACACTGTAACATCTCTTTGTTCATAGTGGAATCCAACCAATTGGTTGTCAGTGTAGAAGAGTGGACGTAGGCTTGAATCAAGCCGAACCACTATAATCCGCGTGTCCAATTCTCTCTTTCCTTTACTTAGTCTTACGTTGATTATTACTTATCGCGAATTCTTCAACTGTCTAAGTATTGCGCAATTATAAAGAAATTATCAAGAAAAATCTTTTATATACCTATTCACCCCCCTTTAGGTACTCGTACTAGCTATATCAGATGTCCTAGAGTCGAGGGCTTCCATCACAGAGGATGTGATGAAGGCAATAGCTGATAACAAGGTTTGAGTGATTGGGGTGTATGGACCAGGCGGGGTTGGCAAGTCCAAGCTTTTGGAAGACATCGAAAGGAGAGTTAAAGAAGAAAAGCTATTCGATGTGGTTGCCACGACAAATGTATCACACAATCCAAATCTAAAAAGAATTCAGGGAGAAATCGCTTATGCACTGGGTTTGAAGTTAATGAATGATGAACCTACTCGTGGTAGAGCAGATTGCTTGTGTAAGAGGTTAGAGAGAGATTTTCAGAAAAACATTCTCATAATTTTAGATAATTTGTGGGAGAAGCTAGAGTTGAAAGAAATTGGAATCCCTTGTGGATACGATAACAAAGTAAGAGGTTGCAAGTTATTGCTAACGTCTAGGTATCAAAATGTTATGTGCAATGACATGGTCTCTGATCAAGAATTCGGACTCAATGAGCTAAAGCATGAAGAAGCATGAGCACTTTTTGAATGGACTATGGGGGATAGAGTTAAAGATCCGGAGTTTGAACCCTTGGTAGATGGAGTGGTCAAGAATTGTGGAGGCTTGCCACTTTTGATTGTTTCGTTGGCAAAAAAGTTGAAGCACGGAGATTTGGTGGCATGGAGGAATGCTTCAACCTATATAGAAGGGTCTGACGTAAAATCAGTAGTGGAACTAAATTACAATGACTTAAAAGATGAGAGGATTAGATCATTATTTCTGATTTGTGCTATTGAATCTGGGAATATTCCAATGAGGGATTCCCTTGTCTACTGCATGGGTTTGGGTTTATTTAAAAGATTCAAGACCATCGAAAATGCTAGAGATAGGTTGATTATGGATGTATATAGCCTGCAAGACTCTTCTTTGTTACTAGATAGTGATGACATGAAAGAGCTCAAAATGCATGACATATTTGTTGACGTCGCCATCTCTATTGCTTCCACTCAATGGAATGCCTTGGTTGGGAGGGAGGATTATGGGTTTAAAGAATGGTCAAAGGACGAGATCAGAAAATGCACCACGATATCTTTCCCTGTGTTGGCGTTGATGAGCTTCCTGGAAAATTGGATCGCTCAAACTTGAAGATGCTTCTATTATTAGAAGATGACTCGTCTCTCGAAATTCCCGAGTCATTTTTTGAATCTATGGAGAACCTCCAAGTCTCGGTCTTAACTGGCTTTTCTTTCACCTCTCTACCTTTGTCGATTGAGTTCCTTGAAAACCTTGAATTGCTAGGTCTTGATGGCTGCTTTCTGGAGGATGTAACTGTTCTTGGAAAGCTGAAAGGATTGCAATTCCTAAGTTTCCATGGCTCTTTAATCATCCGGCTGCCCAAAGAAATAGGCGAACTAACAAAATTGAGATTTTTGGACTTGCCAGGGTGCACCGGGCTCGTAGTTATCGAACCTGGTATGCTTGGAAACTTGGTTAATTTAGAAGAACTGTACATGAAAGGCAGCTTTGATCAATGGGAGGCCGGGGATGAAGCAATGCGAAGCAACGCTAGCCTGGCTGAGTTGAAGAACATGAAAAAATTAAGCACTTTGTACATTGTCATTCCTTATTCTGCCAATCTCTCAAGAGACCTGCCATTTGGGAAATCGAACAAGTATAACATCCAAATTGGGGACGTTTGGGATAGGTCAGACGAATACGAAGAATCCAGAACTTTAAAGCTGAAGTTGGATTCGGGAAATCTTCTTTTAAAGAGTGGGTGTTGGAATGTTTGGGATTGGTCAGACGTTTGGGATTGGTCAGACGAATACGAAGAATCCAGAACTTTAAAGCTGAAGTTGGATTCGGGAAATCTTCTTTTTAAAGAGTGGGTGTTGGAATGTTTACAGAAAACGCAAGACCTCCACTTGGAAGGATTGCAAGATGGCATCAATAGCTTTCACGATTTGCATGTCGAAGGATTTCAAGAATTGAAGCATTTTCACGTACAAAATAGACCCTCATTTCAGTATGTTGTTTGCTACACAGAGAATATCCATTGCACTGCATTTACTCGATTGGAATCTTTGTTTCTCGAGAATTTGGACAACTTGGAGAAAATTTGTCACGGTCGTCTTGCCCTAGAATCCTTTAGCAACTTAAAGATTGTCCAAGTGGATAACTGTAGTAAAATCAAACATTTGTTTCTGAAGAGAATAATATCACAGCTCGAAGAGATTGAAATAAGCACATGCCACTTGATGCAGCAAATTGTCGCAGATATTGAGGGAGATGCAGACGGGGATGAAATAGATGATGATACCGAAGTAAAATCATGCAATTTACGTAGGCTTACATTACAAAACTTATCAGAAATGATGAGTTTCTGTAAAGCCGCAGACCATTCGATCAATTTCTTCGACTCGCAACAGGTATGTAATTTGTTTTTGAAATTTTGTGGATGGATACGTGAGTATAATGGGACATAGAAAAGTCGGATAAATAATTTGTTTTTGAGATTTTTTTTCCATAATAATTAAGACAAACAACTAATTAAGATTGCAAAATGGAATTGCTATGTGATACGTGAATACACAAAAACATTTGTACATTAGTTAATCACATCTCACTTTCTTCGTGTTATGTTATCAACATAGCGAACGAAGCACTGTACGATGTATAGAACTTTTAAATAATCTAGAAGTTTATCATTGCTTAATGGTAACATTGAATCAGGGTACGCAAACATTTATGGATATATTCATAAGTTGAAGGAAGTACATACGCACTGTGACATCCTGAATTTCTCAACCTGTTTTCTATTGAATTAATCGGGGATTTCGTTGACACGTTTATAGGGCTATTTTCAGAGCCGATCACTCTTGAGATAACTAGATTGTTTGGGTAAGGAATTAAGAAATTTTAGGGTAATAAACTTGATAATTCGATCAGGATTCGGCTTCTCGACCGTGCCCATCTTAAGAGGCCATTGCGGCACAGTTAAAAATTGATTTAAGACTAGAGATAGGTCTGATCGATTGAGATGTGTGGCCGATCGTGGGTGACGAAACTAAATTGGAAAATTCTCGTCGATCGACACTAATATGATTTTACTGTCGTTTTGGTACCCTGTGTCCATATTTGAATCCTCGGGATTTTCACGACAATCGAGAGTCGCCATTGAGTTGAATGGGTTCATAGTGGTTCAAAGAAAATCAACCACGGGTCATTTGCCTTAAAAAGTTCTGAAAACTACCCGATAGTCTAGGTCACGCTAAAAACGCTCCGAATGAAAATTAACTGCCAATTTGAGTCTGATTTCAGAAATTGAAGTTTCGGCCATGTCACGATAAATTTTAGGAGTGTCGACTCGTCTCCGAAGATTTTTTCGATGACTGGCATTTTTGGGAAAAAGTCGCCGGGTTGTTTTAATGCAGAAAATGCCGAAGGTGGTTTTCGATTGCGAAATTGAGAAGCGTGAGGGATTATTGGATGAGGAAAAATAGCAAGTGAAGCATTGAGACATCAATTGAAATTATGCTGGCTAATTTAAAATGAATCAAGAGAGAATAGAAGAGCAATTGAAGCAAGACCTCGAGAAATTCGCAACACCCCTACACCCTAGCAAAGAATGGACCACTTGAGAGGTTATATAAGACATTTGATGGTATCAGGCCAAGTATTAATGCATGGCTAAGAATGGTTTTTGGAAGATATTTTGCAAAATATCAAGCCAAGTAGAGCCCTTATCTCTCACTCTTATCCATCTCTCTTTCCTCTCACCTCAGTCGATTAGTCTCTCTCCCCTTCTCATTTCTTCGTGCGACACCTCCATGAATAGCTGATGTTGAAGACCGGCAGCTCCTTCCTTTGAAAATTGAAGCCCACGTTCCTCTTCTTCACCAATTCTGCCAGCCACATGCCAGCCCCACTACCGTTGGTCTCCTTCGATCAAAACTCCTCTCGCTGGCCTTGGTGGTTGATTGGCGGCATTCACGAAGCCTTGAAGACCGAAACTCCACCGAGCGAAGCCTCCACCGAAGCAGTTTCTTCTTTGTTGCTGCCATTTGGCCGTAAGCCAACAAACGGTGTCCTCCTCTCCACGCGGCAAGAAATTCAAGCGGACAACTCCACTATAAATTGTCCCTTTGGTCAACAACAAGCCATAGAAGCTCCTTGATTGACCGAATCAGCGGCCTCACGTCCCAGCTGCAGCTCCTTCGTGCGTCCAGTGAAACCTCCACGCGTCCAGCCCACTCCTCCCTGGTCAACGAACGAGCCCAGCGGAAGCCCTTCGCTGACCCCGCATCCACGGATTTCCTTCGCCTGCACGCCAGCAACACAAAAGCAGCCATCGATTCCAGCGAAACTGCTTCGCTTCTTCCTGCCGGCTCCGTTCCAGCAGCCCAGCCCGCGGCCTTCATCTGGCCGTGCGAAGTCCACCGAAGCCCAGCGTTGTGGGCCCTTTTTCAACAGCAATTCAGGGCCAAATTTCAGCCCAAGAAGCGGCCCATCAACCGAAATTTTGAGGCCTAATTTCCATCAAAGCAATTGAAGCCCAGTTTTTGAGGCCCATCTTCACAGCAGGCCCAATCCAACTTGGGTCTGGCCCAAAAGCAAGAACAAATCTCAGTTGGATTGAGATTTGTGGGCCAAGTCCAAGGCCCGGTCCAAGCCCACTGGTGTTGTCAAAAGCCCGATTTCGGTCACCATCTCGTCGCCATCGCGGTGTACCGATTCCGCTTTTACCAAGTGAGTTTTACTCACTAATGCTTTCTTAGTTTGCTAATTATACTTAAGGTTGGTTAGATTTAATTAAATGCAATTAGGTGGTTAGATTAATTTAGATAAATTAAATTAGAGACTTAATGATACATGTTAGGTGGTTAGAAATAGACATTAGCAAGTAGGCATGCCATGTTAATTATTGAAGGAGTCTTGGTAATTTTCCGGGCTTGTCTCGGCGTCCAATTCGGCATTACGGGCCTAAATTGGATTTTTTTATAATTATTTATTTAATTTTCGAAATTAATTATTTAATTATTTATTTTTCCGAAAATTCAACCGGGATGGCTGGTGACCGGAATTCCGTGCTGATTGTCGTGGCGCAGTCCGTTTATTTATTTGAGCTTTATTTGGTGCTAAAGTAATTTAGGAGTGAATTTAAGATTTATTCCTAAATTAGATCTTGAGAGGGTCAGGTGAGTCCGTAAAGTCACTAGATCTTGAGAGGGTCGAGTGGGACCGTAAAGCCACTAAATCTAAGGAATTGCTTGGTGTGGGATGAATGACCTAGAAATAGTCCGATTGATATGAAATTGACTAAGTCGATTTGATTGATGCTTCGATCGGTGATGTGATTGTTTGAGTACCTATTGAACTGTACTAATATGCAGATGGAATCTGAGGCCAAGGTAAGTCCTCTGACTCGTGCCGTGCTTAGGCAAATGAGTAGTATATTGGCTTACTAATCGAGTCTTAGGGGGTAGAACTCGCTGAGACGTGGTCTCATTGGTTATTAAATAACCATTTCAGGACCCTGAGGAGAAGCTGAGGAGGAGGAACCTGAAGGGGAGAAAGACTTTTGAAGAAGCAGATGATCCAGAGAGGGATCTTGGGTATAACCCGGATGTGGATTGAGATCCCATCCCTTTTGTAAACCCTATCTTAGTGTAGGTAGGTGTGGGACAAGTATGCTGGGAATGGAATTGTAAATATACTATGACTTGCGTTGTTAATAAAAGTGTGGTTGTGAATTTCAATATTAAAAATATGGTCTGCTTTTCTATCCATTATTTTATTGTTTGGGGATTTATAACTGCTTCCACATGTGCTTAATAAAAGAAATGGTCGGTGATACTTAGTCCTGGGATATCGCACTTTAAAATCGACCAAGAGAATCGGGGCGTGACACGTACTATATAAATTGTATGACCTTTATTTAATAATGAATGAAGATATGCAGAATTAATTCTACCCGATTGATTTAAGTGAAAGAAAAGAACCAAAAAAAAAAAAAATCAATAGGTGAATTTAACTACAGTGATTATGCGTTATATAACAACCGATTTAATTTATTATAAATTTGCAATTTCAATCGTATGATACCACAGCCTTGCAGTAGTTAAGACGATTAAGCTGTTTTTTTCTTCCCTCAATGATTGTAAAGGGCTGTGGTACGTAATGGAACTGTTTTGTTAAGACAAATGAAAATTCTAATATAGTATTCGATAGGCGAAATTGTTTTTGTGACCTTGGTACATTCATTTAAGCTAGTGGACCTTTTGTGGTGATTAAATCTACCACAATCCTTTGTTCTACCCACTTTTCTACTATTACTAGTAAAATTTATGTGCGTCGCACATGTTTAATTTTGTATTGTCATGCCCCGATCCTCAGGCACGCACACATCCGTCTCACTTGGTCGACCCTTTCATTTATTAAGCACATGCGGAAGCAGTTAAAATTCCCAGACAATAAAACGATGGGATAGAAAAGCAGGGCCATATTTTTCATATTGAAATTTATAACCAAACTTTTATACAAAACACAAACCACTTCATAACTATTCACATCAAAATGGAGATCTCAAAAGAAGACAGAAAACTTAGACGAACTGGGCCATACTCAAGGCCCCTCTCAGGATTGTCTTCTTCTTCCAAAAATCCTTCTACAACTTCTCCTCCTCAGCTCCTTAGCGGGGTCCTGAAATGATTTCCCCAAACTGGGATGAGACTACGTCTCAGCGAGTTCTACCCCACTAAGCCCGATTAGAAAACCATTATACTATCGGCTGCCTAAACACGCACATGACAGAGGACTTACCTTGGCCTCAGATCCCACCTGCAAGTCAGTACAATTCATAATAGGCACCCATTTACTTTAAACAAATCGAACTAGTCGATTACATTTCATACAAATCAATCCCCACTGTGGGATATTTAAAAGCTAGGCCACGTGCATTCTCTAGGAAGACATTCCAGGTCTCCGAGTTCACGTGCCTCGAACCTTGGGCCCACGTGCATTCTCTAAGCGACCTTTTCGCCAAAGTGATACATCAAGTCACCGAGCCCACGTGCCCTTTTAGATGCCCGGGCCCACGTGCATTCTCTTAGGTGCTATCTCACCAAAGCGATGCATCAATTCGCCGAGCCCACGTGCCCTTTTAGATGCCTGGGCCCACGTGCATTCTCTTAGGTGCTATCTCACCAAAGCGATGCATCAATTCGCCGAGCCCACGTGCCCTTTTAGATGCCAAACTCTGTCACCGAGCTCACGTGCATTCTCCAGGAGGACATACCGAGTCTCCGAGCCACGCGCATTCTCTCAGGCGACCTTTTTGCCAAGGTGACATATTCAACCACTAAATTCACGTGCATTCTCCAGGTGATATTCCAATTCACCGAGCCCACGTATTTCCTTTCGGTGATTACCAATCTACTTTCAATACCGACAACCAAAGCCCAACGATTTCATAATCAAATAATTAAACCAACTCAACAAAGAATTATAAATGCTGAATAACATACTTGGCCATTTACCAATCAACAATTCAATCTCAATCAATTCCAATCAATTTAGGGTAAATCCCTAAAATATCACAATTTATTCAATTCCATACAACGTGGAGCCCAAATAAATAAACGGACTACGCCACGACGATCAGCACGAGATTTTGGTCGTCGGCCATCAAAATCTTAATTTACGAAAAATAAATAATTAATTTATTAATTTCGAAAATTAAATAATTAATATTAAAAATTCAATTTAGCACAAATTAAAGCCCAATTAAATAAACGGACTTCATCACGGTCATCAGCATAATTTTCCGGTTCCAGACCATCTCAGTTGAATTTTCGAAAAATAAATAATTATTTAATTTAATTCCGAAAATTAATATTTAAATACTAAAAATTCCACTTAGGCCCGAAAAGCCTAATTGGAGCCCACTAAGGGTCGGGAAAATCCCGAGGCACTTCCAATAATTAGTAGACCACGTCTACTTGCTAATTGCGCAATCAATTTATTTAAATTGCATCACAATTGACTAATAATTGCTAATTTATTCTAATCTAACAACCTAAACATAATTAATTAAAACTAAACCAACCTTAAGCATAATTAGCCAACTAATCCTGGATTAGTGAGATTACTCACCAAATCGCGCGCAAATCGGATCAATCCGATGGCGGCGACGCGAGGAATGATTCTTCCCAAAGCGACTCACGGATCCGGGCCCGAAACGGCCCAAAGCGGGCCCGAACCAGCTGGAAACCCATTTCGTGGGTTGCGGTTCAAAGCTTGCCGGAGCTAATCCGGCGGCTAGGCGGCGAGGGAGGCCGGTGGAGGGTGAGGGGACGCCAAGGAGGCCGCACGGCAGCGGATCGGAGCCGAGCGGAGGTTCGGTGGTGGCCGAACGGAGACCGAATGTAAGCTGCGGGGTCGGGTTGCGTGGGAAAAGCGGCACACGCGGCCGGGGCGGAGCATGCGGCGTCGCTCGGGCGGCGCGCGGCAGCTCGGGGCGCGACGGCGTCCGAGCGGGCCGGGCCGCCGCTCCTTCGGTGGTGCTTGCTCTCGTTCCGTCGGGGCTTCACACGAAACGAGAGAGAGGGGGAGGAGGAGAGCTTCGACGGCGGCAAAAAGGGGAGGCGAGAGAGGCGGAGATGAGGGGCGGAGCGCGAGCGGCGGTGCGGCGGTTCCAGTCCTAGGCGAGCTTCTTCGGTTTTCTTCCCTCGGTGAGTCCGCCTCCATTTTCGTCTTCGCTCGCTTGAACCGTGAGAGAGAGAGAGAGAGAGAGAGAGAGAGAGAGAGTTGGGGGAGAGAGAAGGAGAGATGAGAGAGGAGAAGGGATAAGAGCGAAGGAGTTTTGACTGGTCAATGAAGGAAAGCAAAGTGGAAGCCAGCAGGGCAATCGGTGGCGGTTCACGCACGAGGGAAAGGGGAAAAGAGAGAGAGAGAGAGAGAGAGAGAGAGAGAGAGAGAAAGGAGGAGAGGGAGAAAGGGAAAAAGTGTGTTTGGCTACAAAGGGAAAAGAAATGGGGATATCACAAAAATAAAAGGATTTCCTCAAATAGAAAATCCTAATTCCAATTTCTTTTAAATTGGCTCACTTGGTCCCCACTTGCCATTGCATCCAAAACCCCTCTTAAATTTCTCTCAAATAACTCTCTCAAAATCAATTGATATTTCCATTATCAAATTGATTATTTTCTTTATCCAAGAATCCCCCATACTTCTCAATTTCACCTTCAAAATTAATCCGCGGCTTCAACGGAACGAAAACGACCCTGACCTGACTTTTTCCCAAAAATTCTTGGTTGTCAGAAAAAATCTTATGAGACTGAGTCGTGGATCCTAGAATTTATTGTGACATGACAGAACCTTCAATTTCTGAAATCGGACTTGAATTGACGGTTAATTTCCATTTGGCGAGTTTTTAGCGTAACCTAGTCTACCGGGTGGTTTTCAGAACTTTTTAAGGCAAATAACCCGTGGTCGATTTTCTTCGAACCACTATGAACCCATTCGACTCAATGATGACTCTCGATTGTCGTGAAAATCTCGAGGATTCAATTACGGACACAGGGTACCAAAACGACAATAAAATCAAATTAGTGTCGGTCGACGAGAATTTTCCAATTTAGTGGAGTTATCCACGATCGACCATACATCTCAGTCGAATAGACCTATCTCTGATCTTAAATCGATTTTTAACTGTGCTGCAATGGCCTCTAAGGATGAGCACGATCAAGAAGCCGATTCTTGATCGAACTCTCAAGTTTATTGCCTTAAATTTTCTTAATTACTTACCCTGACAGTCTAGTTATCTCAAGAGTGATCGGCTCTGATAATAGCCCTATAAACGCATCAACGAAATGCCCGATTAATTCAGTAGAAAACAGGTTGAGAAATTCAGGATGTCACATGTATAATAAAATATCGCTTGAAAATATTAATTAGAAACATATTTAACATTCATTTGTGCACTATCGCTTTGACTTAACAATTGCTTTAATTGTTCTATAAGTATAAAACAAAAAAATGGAAACCCTTTTTAATATTATTTTTGAAAATTATTTTTATCATGTGAGCGAAACCCTGAAAGCATGATGCTAGACTAAAATCATTTGCTGAATTAAGCAATTCATTTTGCTTGGCTTCATAAATAAAATTTGCCACAAAAAGAAGCTCTTTGATAAGGAAGCGCATCTTAGGTCCTTATATAGGTCAAATTCCCCTTAATGATATTGATTTTGATGCCCAGAAGGTGCTTTTGGGGTCAGTTCATGGTTCTAATGGCCAATCATCGATCTTACAGTGATGAATTACTTTTGGCCAATGTGGTATACGTTCCGCATTACATCTAGTTAGGAATATTGGATCCTACAGTGCTACGCATGAGACAACAAAATCTTCTTACTACTTTAGTATTTCTCTCATAATTTATAATAATTTTTTACTTTCAATCTTTTGATAAGAGATGTATTTTTTTAAAATACTTTGGACAAAATGACATGCTCAGTATTCGACCAAATAAAAATTAAAAGTATAGTTTTCTCTGTTCGTCAATTTAGTTCATGGCTATTTGGTAGAAAACAATTCGTTTGAGCTATTATATAAAATTATAGTCAATCACTAAAATTTCAATCGATCTCATGCCATGAATTTGGAAAATTTAGTCAAAAAGCACAAAATGTGAGGGTAAATTTAATAACCTCAATAATTCAGGGACTATGAATTCTGTCTTATTTTTATATATTCAATGGAGTCCCAAGTACATAATAGCTAATAATAAGTGTAAAGTTGATAAATTTCAAAGAAGAATAGGGTAAAATTAAAAACCACTACTTCTCTTTTTCTTCCATTATGTTTAAATCTAATGTATGAGATTACTTCCTTTATTATTATTTTACATGCAACTCATATTTCTTGTAATAAGCATTATTATGAGATGTTGTGGGGTTATTCACTTTTCGCAGCTAATAAAGCTACAGAGTTTGGAAGCCATAACCATTGAAGGATGTCAATTAATACAAGAAGTATTTGACTTGGACGGACTGACAAGCTATGGGCAAGTCGAGATTCTATCACATTTGAGAGAATTAACCTTGAGTGACTTACCAAGTTTGGGACACATATGGAACAACAATCCACGAAGAATATTGTGTTTCCGAAACTTAAGGACACTCAAGGTGCAAAACTGTGAGAATTTGAGGTTTCTTTTTTCTTCTTCTATGGCTAAAGCACTTACGCAAATAAAAGAAATAGAAATAGTGAGTTGCAAATTAATGGAGGAAATTATTGACGTGCAAGAAGAGGAATTGGAGGAAGTTACAACCACCGACACTTTAAAGTTCCCTCTGTTAACCTCCTTATCTCTCAAGGAATTGCCAAATCTCACAACATTCTCTTATGGAAAGTATCGTATTCATTGTCCATCCTTAACAGAACTAGCGATATCTAAATGCCCCAAAATGATGACATTCTCTTCATTCAAAGGAAAGCACCAATTGATGAGAGCTAATGACTCTGGCTTGTCCTTGCCTAGCTTCTTCAATGAAAAGGTCAGCATCTATAGTATTTTTCTTGTGGATCATTCTTCTAATTCTAGTCAGTGAAGCAATTTAGTAGAAACTGGATCATTATTCTGTACCAAAAATTTGGTAGTCTCATGGTGGAAAAACTAACTCGCCGCTGGTCATTCCCAAAGTTGCCCCTAAATTTTGGCATAATAAAATTCTGTACCAAAAATTTTAGTCATTCTACATACCCAATGTTTTCACGCAGGTTCTTTTTCCAAGCTTGGAGGAATTGTAGCTTTCATCCATGTGCCAATTAAATAGGATATGGCACAATCAACTCCATGGACAGTCCTTCAGCAAACTAGCATCCCTCGCTGTTGAATTTTGTGAAAATTTTTCACATATTTTTACATCAAATTCAGTTGATAGGTTGCAGAGCCTGAATAAGATTGAAGTGGTCGGGTGTCCCTCCTTGGAAGCATTATGCGAACCGGTATCTCTCAACTTTGAAAAAGGAAAAAACCATTAGTATCATATCCCAATTTATCCGACACAAATAGAATTATGGAACGAAAATCCTCATGGAGTCCTTTACCCTTTTAAAGGTCCCCAAGCTGTGGGGTCAAAACCTAGTAAAAAAAAAAAAAAAAAAAAAAATCCTTGAGGAGCTTTTACTAGGTGTATGATACATATGCTAGCAACTGAAAATATAGAACGAAAGTGCATGGCAAGGTTGGTCTGGAATCATAAAAATTGAATGGAAATCAGACAGCAAGAGAGGAGTGAAAAAGGAGAGTGAAAAAGGAGAGAGAGAGAGAGAGAGAGAGAGAATTGGCATCTTGGCCTATAATTCGTTCAAACTAAGTAAGCATATCTAAATAAGAGAAATAAATCAGCAAAGATGGTTGGAGAATCGTGTCATACATCAATCTCCACACCAATTAATCTCACAATCCACAAAAGGGAGATTTGGATATGCACCTTGGAAGTATAAGGCTATTATAAGTTTGTACAAATTTTAGCATAATGAATTTTTCTCTTTTGTGAATGATCAATAGGAGAAATTACATTCCTGAATTTATTAAATTTCAGAAGGTGTTTCAATAAATTCATCCAGATTAGTTAGTAGAATTTTACTCCACTCACTTCACTATTCTCACAAGTAGTCTTTATTTAACTCTTCAAGACATTGAGAGTACTTATCCATGCTATTTTGCTCATTAGGTAACTAATTTTAGACCGTTTTCATATCTTCCTTATAATTTTTATTGAATCTATTCAATTATCACCAAAATTGTTGAAATATTCTTTCAGATCACTAAAATTTGTTTAACCTCTTCAAGATTCTTAAGGATTTATAATAATCATAATCATGGCAATGGTTGTGTTGCTCCTAGCAGTCAAAATTATTAGAATTACATGATAATCACAATAATGACAATAATTGCCATACCAATCAATGTAATAATATTGACAACCCCCATTCCTTTTAAATGTCGATAATAATGGATTTCATATATATTGCAACATTATTCAAAGAGAAAATTATACCAAGCATAGAGTGGCTCCAAATCAGCAAGCATGGTGGCTAAGGCATAAATGCCATATATGTTCATCAACATATCAGATAAGAAATGCATTTGTAGAAACCAAAATAAGTACCATAGCATGGGCCTTAGGTCTAGAATAGTTGCACAATGATAAGATGTACTCGAAGCAAAGTTCTGATACCAATTCATGTTGAAGAGATCCAGCTCAAAGGCCAATTGATGAAGAACAAATCTAGATCCAATACCAACTAATTTCAAACAAAAGCATATAGAAAGTTAGGTTTAAATTCATTGAAAGTGAAAGAAAATCAGATAATAAGAAAAAAGGGAGAAACTAGAGAGATATGAAAGAGATAGAAAGGCTAATATAGGCGGGGAAAAAATATGTCATATAAGCAATTTTACTAATCAAATCAATTCAACATTAGATCTATAGAAAATTAGCTTCCAGGTCTACATTTATCGGAAATTTCTATAAGAGAGTTAAATTATTAAGAGAAATAAATCAATATCAATATCCTAAATATTCAATTCAAACAACTGAACTAAATAAAGAAACGGAGAATTCCGTCCAACGTCAATTGAACAGTACATACCTGCCCTCTATCATTATCAATTTATGTTAGCCATTGTTAAGTTTCAAAAGGCATGAATGCAATATATCTTCATGACCATATCAGATTAGAAATGCAAGTGTAGCAACTAAAATAAGTACTAGAGCATTCGCAATTGGTCTAGAATCATTGCACAATGATAAGACGTACTCAAAGCAAAATTCTGATACCAATTAATGTTGAACAAATCTAGCTCAAAGACCAATTGATGAAGAATAGTTCTAGATTTGATGCCAACAAATGTAGAACGAAAGCACATAGAAAGTTGGGTTTAGATTCCCTGAAAATGGAGGAAAATTGAGATAAGGACATCGTGAATTTCATAACTTTCGTACGGCGCTTACTTGAGTGCCATAATATTTTTTTCGATAATTTGAATGTCATAACTTATATACAGTGCTTAGTTAAGTACCATAATTTTTTTCCGATCATTTCAATGCCCTATAAATTTTTTAATCGATTATTTAAGTATCGTAACTTTTTAAAAACATTCATCATAAATGCTATGTTAGGTCGAATTTTGACACTTGGGTGAACATTTTTAAAAAAATTTACACTTAAGTGATCGCTTGAAAATTATGCTATTCAACTGAGCGTTTTTCACAAGTTATGGTACTTAAGTGGTTGAAAAAAAAGTTATGACACTTAAATAAGTAAGCAAACTTAGTAATCAAATTAATTGAACATTAGATCTAAAGAAAATTATTTTATTGGTCTATATTTATGGGGAACTTAAATAAGAGAGTTCAACTATTAAGAGAAATAATTCAAGATCAATATATGAAAATTTCGAATAACTGAATTACATAAATAAGCTAGTGGTTGGACAATCTCGTCCAACATCAATTGAACAATATACGTCATGGTTTTTTTTTGGAGTCTAACTTCGTCAGAGAAATTTTGAAGAGTAAGTTCCATGAAGCATTACTTTGTGCTAATTGGTTTTGGTTTTGTCGTTATCAATACCTAATAATGCACAAGCTTTTTTTTTTTTTTAAAAAAAGGTTCAAGGAAATGGGAGTACGTTGGCTATTGTATATGCGTGTTGTAATGAGCAGAATCTCAGATGGGCTAAATTTGAGGTTTATGGGAAACATATGACGCACGAAATGATTATGCTTGTCTAACTAAGTTGGTTATGAGTTATATGTATGCTCAAACATAATGATTGATATATATTAAATAAATTTATGCTTTCTACTCAAAAATATTATGGCAGGAGAATGGATTTTAGTGGCTGGCATATGCTAAAAAGAATATAACGTGCATCTAGTCTTCTTTTTGACCTTTCTGTTCTATCGATAACATTTATCCAGTGATTTTCCTTGTTCTAGTTATCTCTTTTTCAAGGGGAATAGAGAGTTGGCTCTAATTAATTAAATTAAAAAATAACAGGTTCAGTTTCTTAGTGTGGAGTCAATGAAGATCTTGCACAGGGATAACAAGGACAAGATATGGCGTGATGATCTTGCTTCAAATGCCTTTGGCAAACTCAAGACACTAGTAGTGGAGAACTGTGAGAAACTTTCATCCATATTTTCATCTTATGCTATGTTCACAAGATTTCAAAATGTGGAGAAAATAACTGTGACCGATTGTGGGTCATTAGTAGTGGTATTTCACTTTGAAGGGTCCAATATTGGTGAAGCTCACTCTACAAGCACCTTTCAATTGAGAGAATTATTTTTGACGCTGCTCCCAAAAATGAAGCATGTGTGGAGTGGACTTCCGCAAGGATGTCTTACCTTTGGACACTTACAATACATGAAGGCTAATGAGTGTGAGAGTCTCAAAAGTTTAGTTCCAAGCTCGGTGGCAAAAAGTATGACACGGCTAGAAGAAATTTTGGTAAATGATTGTAGGGTGGAGGACATTATCATGGAGGCAGACAGAGTAGGGATGAATGCGGGTGATCTTTTCTTTCCGCAGTTAACCAATCTAGAATTAATAGAGTTGCCATAATCAAGGAGCTTCTACAGGAACAGTCATACTTCATCATGGCCATTCTTGAAGAAATTGGAAGTGAAACACTGTAGCAAGATGAGGTGATTCTCATTTAGTTGTGATATCCAAAGCTACCAAGATACAACTACCAACGAGAATCAACCTGCTCTCTTTTCTTTTGAAAAGGTACAATCCTTAATGCTTTTGTCTTTAGTGGTTTATGTGCACAACTCTCGGTGCTTTGTTATTCTTAGTAGAAAATTGAAATTGTCAAACATTTCATGCTTATTAATGCTTGCCTGACCACATCCTGAATAGCACCAATACCAACACGTGACACGGCATGATATTATACGCCAAAATGTCGTTTCTCAAATAATAGAAAATTTCGCCACATTAGGACACATTATATATTAAATGTATATTTTATATATACATGATAAATTATCATTTTTATTCTTGTTTTAATCAAATTAATTTGATTCAAATTCACAAATAAATAAATAAATAATAAAAAAGAGCCTAGAATAAATTTACGCTAAAAACATTAATTCACCATTTGTTAATATCATTTATTTTTTCAATTTCACAAATTCAACTCCATTTCAATAATTCATAAAACTTGAAGAAAATGACAAGCAATCTATATTGTGAACTTGCATGTCGAGCGTATCGGAAGAGAAGAGAAAAAACAAACTTGGGGAGCAAAATGTACGTCACGAGAAATGAGAGTCGAAGAGAAGAGAATACTATATTTTTCTTCTTTCTCCATTTATTATTTTTATTATTTTTATTTATATTTTGACCTCTCATTTATTAAAATTTTTAAAATTGACCCCATATATGTCCGAATTATGTGTCGGAATTCCGAACTTGAATATTGGAAAGTGGTGGAAAGGTTGACAAAGTGTCGGATCCGACGATTGTTGGTCGAGTACCGAAGATTGTCAGACACATTCGGACTGTCCAACATGATAGGAACGCTCTCGGATTGTGTCGGTGCTTCGTAGACCACACCTGTGAATTGCTTAGAAATTTGAAGATTAAGTTAATTTTTTCAGCTCATATTCTTTGGAATATAATCAATGATCCCAACTTTTAATTCGAAAAATAAAAAAAACTTTTTATTGATTAACTTGCATAAACAGTTATGCTTCTAATGAGTAGCTTGTGTGTTATCTTGTCAATCATATTCGTGGCATGTCTTATGATTGGGATTTATCTATTTAATTTAAATTGACCTTCCTTGTCTACGAAATTAAAAAAAAAAAAAAAAAGCATTAATTGCTAGCTTGGCTACGGAACGAAGTTTCATATTTGAACATCATGAACATAGTTGGTAATTGTTAAGCATTGCCGATATCTCGCTTACCCAATCATGTGTTAGCAACTTATCAATAGATTCTGACAAGTACCCACATTTATTTATACCTAAAAAATTATCAACTATATTAATAATATATCAACATTTACTTTTGTGCCTAGCAATGCCTTGAAAGTTCCTAACTTTTATGCGAAATTACCAACCTTTTAAGTTGATTGATGCGCCAACATTCATCATATTAAAGTAACAACTAACTTTAGTCATTTACCAACTTGTTATAATCTACCTACATTTGTTGATTACCACCGCCTCTAAAAAAACATAATTCTTATTTGAAATTACTACCCTTAATTTGACTGAAGTAATAATATAGTCACATTAACATACCTAATAACTTTCTTTACTTGCAAAGATTTTACCTTGTTAGGCTTTGAGAAGCACAAACATTTTTTTTTCTACCTTCAAAACTACCAACTACTTTAATAATCCACCAACGTTTATTCTTCTTTACTAACTTTGCCTTAATTTGATTGTTGTACTAACATTCGTCACATTAACATACAATCTGATTTTAGTTACTTACTGACTTTTTATCTTCTTTTTAAAAAAAAAATTGTTGATAACTTTTTAGCTTGTGAGGTTTTGAAAAGTACCAACATTTACAAGGTTACAAACTACTCAAATAATCAATCAATATTTATTCTTGTGACTAGACAATGCCTTTGGTATTACTAAATTTAATATAATATTACAAACCTTAATTTGATTGATGTATCAACATTTGTCAAATTAAGATACCAACTGATTTTAGTCCCTCACAAACTTTTTATCTTGTAGATCTTGAAAATGATTTGGTAAAACAAAAAAAAAAAAAGTTATGTTTCAAGTTTTTTCTACAAACTTGGTGAAAAAAATTGCCTTTTGGATTTAATTGGTTGACAATTGAAGTAGCTAAACTATTACCGACAAACCACTCGGGTTTACCTCAGTGGCCACCATTCCAACATGGAAGAAGAAGGTGGGGGTTCGAATTCCCACATTTTTAGAGGGGGTTGGGGTGGGGACGAATTAGTTTCAAGTGTGAGTTTCGAATCCCATGCCCTACAAGAAGGCAGGGCAAAAGTCTAAGAGTAAAAGTTAGAATAGGAGTAGAGTAGGACTAATAATAATAAAAAAAAAAACTATGACTGATAACTTTCTTTATCTAAAATTCACAACACGAATTTTGATTGAAATGGGCACAATAAACATCCTTTCCACATATCCCTTGTATAATAGTCATTGGTGCTTGCTCATCTGGCTCTAGAATGTTTTCCCTTTTTTCCGTAAACGGAAGGACATTTTAGTCATTGGGTCGTGGTTGTCCCATAGGTCATTCCACACTTGGAGCAATTGACATTGACGAGGGAGGATGTTGTGACGATGATGCCACAGAACTACATCTTTCGCAATCTCAGAGAGCTGGTTTTGGGATGCTACCATGATGAAAACGTTGTTTTTCCTTCTGACTTCCTTCTCCAGAGATTCCCCAATCTAGAGGAGCTTTCTGTGGTTTGTAGTTCCTTCGAGGAGATATTTCCAGAAGATGCATTTGGACATGGGGGAGCGATTCCCTCTGGAGAACTGACTGACCTGGAAGAACCTCTCAAGGCACTTGTAAATCTGAAGCAACTTTGGCTAACAGAACTATGCAACTTGAGGCGAGTCTGGAAAGATGGTTCCTTAATGGCCAAAATCCTTAACCAGATTGAAGTTATGGGGGTTGTAGAGTGTCCAAGCTTATCAACCATATTTTCATACCCGACTTCACTCCAAAGCTTGACAGAATTATTAATTGTGGATTGTGCTGGTTTAGTTCATATGGGGACTTGCATAGCAATGACAAGTCTAGTGCATCTTACTTAGGTATGCATAAAAGATTGTGGTGCAATGGAAAACGTGGTAATAGATGATGGAAATGGAGTAGAGAAGATCTCTTTTCCCAAGCTGGAAGGGTTAATACTTGAAGGTTTACCAAGCCTTGAGAGTTTCTCCCCCACGAATTGCGCATTCATGTTCCCATCATTGATGTATCATGTGGTGAACCAATGCCCCAAAATGAATATGTTCTGCAAGGGTGCCTTGAGAACACCAAAACTATTTGTAGTTTTCCTCTCCACTGAGGATGATGAAGGGTGTTGGAAGGGGGACCTTAATACCACCATCCAAACTTTATCGACATCATGTGATCCATACTAAATTCAGCGAGTCGGGTAAATCCGTGTGCCTAATCATTCCTACTCCAACCTGGCATCAAAAAGGAAGAATCTCGCCTTCTTCTTCATGTTCTTTCTTATAATATGTCTGATTGGGATTTAAATGAATCGTGGCATTATTCTAGTATTAGGGGCTTATGGACACTTACTCACCATTACATTCTAGTTGTTTGATGAATTGCGTAATATTACCTCTGTCAATGTGGCTTGATGAATTGCTTAATATTACCTCTGTCAATGCGGCTTCGAAGATCGCGAGGTTTCGTTATATGGGGAGCTGTGTACTTGCGCACTTCTCTGGTTGAACATGAGGAGTGTCCGTAGTTATGTCTTACGAATAATGTTTGTTTTCTTTAGTGTCATATTTGTGATTGCTGAGCGCACGTATCTTCCTTGTTGGCTTAAAAATAGATCTGAATCCACTACGAAAAACTTATCCATTCCGCAAAATGAAGATAATCATCTGACCTGCATGTTATCATGTCTCTGAGGTAACATTTTAAGCAATTATAAACATTTGCAAAAGTTATTTGCTACATGCTACTAAGCAAAGACAACCAATTTGCTGAAGACTGATAACATTTCAAATAGAGGATTTGCTAATAGGCTTGGGGTGGAGAGAAAGGATTTTGTAGATTTTCAATTGTGATTTTCTTGTACCTTTTTCTACGAGTACAACCTATTGAAAAAGTTATCTACTACACACGACCTATGTTTCTAGTACATTATAATCAAACCTTTTAGTCTCATGATTTAGATCTAGCTAAAAATTTGATGTCATTCTAATGTCACCATGGACTTTTCTTATTATTGGTTCCTGATCATTTATGGCAAAAGCATAAAGGGCTAGTTGATTGAGAGGCCATAGAATATCTTGCAAATCCTATCAACTGGTTAAGTTCGCATCTTAGGAAGAGTAGTTTGCATGTAGTTTGTCGTATTTCAACATGTGACTTTCAATTTTAATTAGGAAATCTCTTGACATTCCAACCAATTAAGCCAATCTTGATGTATTATATAAAAGAAAATGATGGAGATGAGAGAAAATCAACAATTTGAGTATAAACATATTCTTTTCATTCGTAAGATTCTATTCCATAACCGACAAAGAACTTAAGGGGGAGATTATTTTCATTCTTGACGTGGACGTGAATAGAATCATAGAATTAGTCTTAAATTCAAGACTAGGTTGAAACTATGAAAAGATTGTTCATAAATCTAATGAATGGAAGTGATATCAAAGGTAAACCTACTTTGTGTCCCATTAAATATGACCCCGGAGAACGTTAAAATTTACAAGTTGTGTCTATCAGGTTGTCTATCAGGCTTGGCACAAAACCTAATAGTCCCACAAGTAATGTCTAGGCTGGGTCCAAATCAAGTTTTAACCACAAAATTGATAGGTCCAAAGGGGCCCAAAACAGAATTGTATTTACATTAGTTCCATGTCGTGCTTCATTTGGGGCGAGGGGGTGAGCGAAATTATGGGAGAAAATTCAAAGTTCTCCTTCTTTTTTTCTCAAGAAAATTTTGAATTTTTCTGCATTTCCCACACAAACATCCATTTTCTCCATTTCCCTTAATTTCCCGAACATTAAAAAGAGTAACTCTACCATCACTAGATTTATAGTGAGCATGAAAAGTGATGAAGTCGTACTGGAAAATTATGTCGGAAGTAGAGTAGGTCTAGGATGGATTGGTGTAACCATGATACTTACGTTAGGCACTTCTGCTAGTCATAATCCAGCATGTTTCTTTCATACAAAATCAGTACCAAATCAAAGCAACATAATCCACAAGATTTACCATGTCGCTGTTGTCCCATTAATTCAATGTATGCAAAAATATATTGAATGTGTAAACCTAAATTTCATACAAACAATACATGAAACACTTGGCATGCGTAAGTATAAAGAGAGTAGGTTTGAAGTCTCAATGGCACCAATATTTCTCTACAAACAACGTTGATCATTTTAAAACAATTTCTCTCACAAGAATTTGACTTGCAAAGTAAATACAAGAGAAGTTTTGCAAACATTTTAATGAAACACATGTCCAAGACGATGGGCTACCTTATTTATAGGAAAACCAACTCAATCTTGACCAATCCCTGGCAAGGGTGGCAGTCTCCAATCCGACGAGGATACGTTTGGAGCTTATGGCTAGAGTGTCCCTACCGTGAGACGTCCACCTTCCTTTGCCTCACCGGTACGCTTTCTCCATAAATTTGCTGTTCTGTGGTTGTGAATGTGAAACACTGGTAGCTGGTCATGACGAACGGTGTTGGGGTCGGAGTGAATGGCGGCCAGCAGCGGGTATTTCCCATACGGTGGCCGGGGCCGACGGTGGTGATTGATGTCTGGAGATGGCGTTGTGGGGTGGTGGTATTGTTTAGTGATGGCGTCGAACGGCGGCTTCGGCTGTCGGCAGTGGTGGTACTAGGTGGTAAATCTGGTTATTCGGCCTTCATCAAACTGAGTTTAGCTAGATAGTTCGGGATGAGCATTTTCGTTATTGGGAATGGCGTGGAGAGCGAGATTCGTGGATTTAGAGAGACAAATTGTGGTTCCACAAAAAGCAATATCTAAACAGAGGTTTGGAAGAAGCGTATGACTTCTAGCTATTTTGCCGGATTTCTGCATCAATCTATCTGAGTCGCACCACCCTTATTATTATTATTATAAATAAAGAATATGTAGCAAACGAAAATTAGGCAAGGGCTTAATAAAACCATCCGCCATTTAATTACCGGTGTTTAGAAACAAGAGCACGAGGTATCATAATGCTTAGCGCGAGAATGTTGAATGGGATTTTTAGACAAAGCACTACTATTATTGAACCTAATGGGAACATTTTTTTTTCTTTTACAGTTATTCCATAACTTCAGTCACGAAACTTGAGCACGATAACTATCTAGCCAATAAATTCGACTCCCGTCGTCCGAATAGCAATCGAAATTTTTTGAGACTTACACACATTAAATTTCAAAACTTATAGGAGAGAGCAATTGAGTTGTAAAATTTTTAAAAATGCAATCAACTCTTAAGACTTGTTTGATTGATGCAATCAACCGAGTTCTAAAATTTTCACCAGAGAGGAAGTCGAGCGAAAAAGTGATTTCTGCTCCCTCTCGGACCTTTCTTCATTGAAGCATCGAGACTCCAAGAATGAGAATTCTCTTCTGGATACTCTCGATTGAACCTACGTCGTCGACTCTAGTCCGATCTTCAGCCGCCGCAAACATTTGAATCTCCGTCGACGGAGGCGCCTCCACCTCTGGTTGGTTTGAGCTTAGCCAGGTCGGAGAGATGAAACGAAGTATCGACAGAAAGATGCCGAAATCACGGCCGATCGAAGCTGCTCTTGACCTTCACTGATCGCATCTCCCTGTTTTGCTCTGTATGTTGTTCAGAGATCTCGAAGTGCCTTGCACTCACTTAATCCTCTTTTGTCAGGTCCGATTATCATCGGCAACACGCCCAGGACTCCTTCTCGTCAGTTCAACAGCTGATCGCGAGTGCAATCGCAAATCATCAAGGTAAAATTACTACTATTTGTGTGAAAATCGGCAATGATTGAGGTTGTATTAAGGATTTTAGTTTGCTTCGTTGTTGTTGTGATGGTCTAAAAGTGAGACCTCATTTTGACCGCTTTCTTTGGAATACGATGCTCATTCGTTATTGAATTGGTGTTATGATTCTCATGTTGGAAATTGCGTCTTGATTTCTCCGGTTTGAGTTGAGTTTTCTATATGAACGGAGTTCAGTGTTGGAATCGTTGCTTATATGCTCAGATTTTTCTATCATATCTCATTTTGTCTAATCCATTTTCGGTATTATTCGGACGTGTCATCGCTGTGTATGTGGTGTGGCCGGCGAACGATGGCAACCTCAATCTTTGGACCGGTAATCGAGCGAGAGCTTGTCTCTCGAAATAGAAGCTCAGAGAAGCTTGGTGACTGTGCTTGACAAGGCCAAAATCATAACTATGGGCTCTTTATCCTTCTTTCTGCATTTCGTTGTCTTCATTGCATGTGCTTCTTCTTTGCTGTCCATCATTCACATCTTTGGTTATTGCTCTGTTTTGGGGCCCTGCGAGCACGAAGTCAAGGGTGCACGGCAGCAACTGGTGAAACTCCTTCTCCTTCCGCATCCGCATTGCTCTCAGCTTGAAAGGTTCGAGTATGGGTGCATTCATGTAAATTTGGTAAGGAAAGATCAATTCGGTACAAGTGAATCCTCCCTTGCCTATAATCTCTTTTTTTTTTGGTTTTCCCTTGCTATCTTGATTATGGTGCGATCGTATTTGGAGAGCTTGAGGTCTTGAATATTTTACTTCCACCAGAAAAAAAAAATTAAAATAAAAAAAATGAAAAATAAAAAAAATCGTAGTAGCTGGAGTTCTTTGGGGAATTATTCATTGCTCAAGGGGAATTGAGCAAGCAAAATTAAAATTTGTATTGCAGAGCTAGGTATTAAGTCAATCTTAACCTATTATCTTGCAATTACTTGGCCAGGGTTTCAGATAGGATCCAGTCCTTTATACTCCTTTCTAACCTGCACTAACTTACACATCCAAATAATTTGTGGCGATTACAAATATACAAAAGTGGGTTTTAGAATCAGGGTGGCAACAATCTCCCTTTTTTATGATAAGAAAATCACTTTTAAAGCCTCTAGTTAAACCACCACCCTTAACATACTAAAGGGAAAAAAAAAAATCAATTGAATACATCGCATATAATATGAAGATTTTACCATTCTCCCCTTTTGTCATAACATCAAAAAGGGCTCAAGGTGGAATGTATCACCAAAACACATGGTAACCATTTGTATATCAAGGACATTCATAAAACGTCAATTCAACATGGGTCTACAACCATTAAGTGCAACATAAACATAGAGCAAGTTCAACATAAACTTAAAGCACGTTCAACATAAAACAACTTCAACATAAATTACAAATCAATCTAAATACAAGTTTAAACCATTGGAGGAAATATAGAATTTTGGGGAAATAGTGAGGATTCCGAAGAAAGTATTGGGCGAATTGAGGGATTGATGTCTTGGGAAAGTTGGTGAAATTTTTTTAGCATTTCATTTCTACCATATGAATTTCTTCCCCAAAGTGAAGTTAGCTCAGTTAGAAAGTGCCTCAACTAACGACTATTACCGTCCTCATCCTCATCTTCGTCGGCTTCAACAGCTTAGAACGAGTCAATGGTGTCAGTACCCTTTGAATTAGGGTTGGCCATCCCATCCATTTTCTCTCATCCAAATTCCTTGTCACCTCTAGACGTCCAGACTTTTCAGTGTAGACTCTCCAATGTATTGACCATCAAGTAAAGCCTTAGAGTTTTCCCATCGAGATCACCATCAAAAGCCTTGAAGGTATGAGTAAGAGCCATCCCATCCTGTAAGTCCTTTCCTTTTGAAAGAGTGCATTTAACCCTAGTATCAAGTATTAAGTCACTCCGAGATGCCTCAAACTCATTCTTAATCTTGAACGTCAACATGAGTCGGTCCTCATATAAATCAAATCAAAGAAATAGGGAGCAAGCTATATATCATGTCATATGAAGATAAGATTAATGTAGCGTAACAAATTCTAGACTCATGAATTTTTGGTTTGCAAGCTCTTGCATCTTTCCTGGGTTTTTAACTAGCCCATAAAATGTTAATGGCAACTCATTAGTCCAAGTTTAAATGAATAATTAATTGGAAAACTAAGTTGCAGTTGGTAAGACTTTGGAGGATCCATGTTAGCCATGGGCCCCACCTACTAAGAGGAATCACCCTCGGAAATGTTGCAATAGTTTGCACTTAAAATACTATATATTTTTGTACTAGTTTAAATGTCTACGCATTACGGGAGAAAGAACTCCAAAATTTAACACAATCACTGCATGACAACATTTGATTCACCCAAAAAAAAAAAGTATGACAAGATTTGCAGTAAGATGTTATTAATAAATATTTCAAAAAAAAATGGGAGCAAGTGAACACAAAAGGATGATATGATGTATCACCGGATAATGCCGAGGATTGCTACCACATATTGCCATAATATAACTTCTAATGGTCCTTCTCTTGATGCTACGACCGTGCATTGGCTATAACACTAGAATATATTGATGAAATTTATTATGGCAATAAGCATAGCTAATGAAGAGATAGTGATTGTGGAGCGTACATCTTCCTTGTTGGCCTAAAAATACGAGATCAAAATTGAACACAAATTTCTTAATGCATTCTGCAAAATGAAGAAAATCGCCTGACCCGGATGTCCTCGCGTCTCTAAAGCAACAATTTAAGCAATTCTTTTTTTTTTTTTAAATCCACATTAGCTATATCATCATTATTATTTAGAACAATCCAAATGGCACAGTAGAAAAACAATTCAAATGAAGGTGCGACTGGAAACAAACCTCAAACAGAGATGAGAGGAAGCGAGCCTACTGCCGATCAAACAGATGCACTCTTCTACCACCTCTTGAGGAATTGTATAATCAAATTTCTGAACACTGCTAAAATTCCAAGAAGGAGATTTGCTAATAGGATTATATAGAGTTGCGGATCCCTGGAGTGCCATAACTTTGCAGAAATGGACACTTAAGTGTCATAATTTACGAAAGGTACACCTAAGTGTCAAAATCAAAGCAAAGTGGATCATTTGAGTGCCAATCCGGCCAAAATCCGGCCAAATTGCATACGTAGCATTTTCCGGCGACTTCTTTTTCTGAGGTGGCAAATGTTTAAAAAAGAAAAAAAGCCTACATGGACGACAAAAACGACGTCGTCCATCCACACTGAGTGAGCTGACCTAAACGACGTTGTTAGGTTATTTTGGCTTAAGCACACCTGGCCATCGCCGTTCCTCCCCGTCTGCGTTCACATTAGATCTCAGGCCCTTCTCTCCATTGCCGTTCACGCCCAGAGGTGGTCATCAGTCGCCGTCGTCAGTCGCCGTTGTTGGTCGTCATCGCCGCTCACCATCGTTGGTTGTCGTCACCGCTCACCATCGTCGCTCATCGCCATCGCTCACTATTGTCGCTCCTCCAAGTTCGGCCCCATCTCCCCCTCCCCTGTGATGAAATTAGGGCTCAATTATTTTATTAGAGCTGGCTCGACCCCTTCTCCCTCTCCCCTGTGATGAAATTAGGGCTTGATTATTTTATTAAGGCTGGCTCGACCCCTTCTCCTCCTTCCCTGTGATGAAATTAGGGCTCAATTATTTTATTAGAGCTAGCTCAATTATTTTATTAGGGCTCCGATGGAATTTTTGTTGAAATGCGCGCGCTTTGTTTGGCTACTCCCTTGTGTGGAGATGTTGGCCTCGGTCGATGATTTCTGCGGTCGATGCTCGAGTGAAATGAAATATCGAATAAGGTGGAATTAGGAACTATTGTGTTTGAGGGAAACAAAATATTGAATCAGGTGGGATATGATAGATAGATTAAAGTGGAAGGTGTGAAATAATAACCCTCAAGTGCTCTGCCTAAAAGCACGCAACTTTGCTATCAATCTACTTTTGTTCCCTTGATTATGATCTTTTGGTTCTTTTACTCTTCTTTCTCGATTGTTGTTTCTAATCAAATAGTCAACATATATGCAGGGAACATTGAGGAGTGCAAAATTTGTTTTGATACTTTATATAAGCTCGTTTACTTGCAAGGGACATATTTGGAACCACATGTAAGTACCTCATTTTAAAGTTTATATTAGCTCTTTTGACATGTAGTATCAGTCTACTGTGCAATGGATAAATTCAAGACTTGGATTTTCCTCTAAAGTTCTCTTGGTTTGTGTAATGACCTCTTGACACAATATATTAATGGCTAGACATCATAGAGTAGGGTATGATTTTTTCTGGTTGGATGAGAAACAGAACTTTCACCCTATATTTTTACATCGAGCTTTCCTTAATTTTTTGTATGTGTTTTCACGGGAAAAATAGATTTGATTAAGTTGATGTACATTCTCTCACATCTCAGGTTTAGTTTAGCAAAAGATAGTAGACAAAATTGCTTGGGCTGTGCTTGTTGTGGGGACCTCTCTTTTTAGTTAATATTTTAAGGGAAGGGAAGACAAATAATTAAAGTGGCGACCTCTTTTTTGGCTATCATGTAAGGGCTTATTGTTAGTGTGGGGACCTCTATTTAATAAAGTTCATGAGAATAGGGGGACTCCCATGTGCAATTGTCTATTGTCCTTTGTGGATGTGGTCCCAAAAACTAATTATTCTTTTTCTTGTTCTTGGTGTAGAAATGGCTTATGACAAGGATTATGTCGCTGTCATAGTTTGCTACAGTGGGGAATTTGTGATTGGGGAGGATGAGTGGGAGTATGAGGGTGGCAATGAGGGCACCATCTTTGTCGAGATAAAGAAGGCATCTTATATAGGATTTGTTAGGGATATAAGGACTTATTTGCTTTGTAAAGTTCAGAAGTTGCTGTATTGTATTCTTGGGAAAGACTTAAGAGATTGTTTGAGATGCTTAGAAAATGATAATGGTTTCAATGATGTTCTATACCATTATCTTCATGATGAAGAGGTAAAAATATATGTTGAGTACGATAGTGAAAGTGAGGACAAAGATGATGATGGAGAGAGTGCCCAAGTAGGACAAACAGGAGATGGTATTCAAGGTAGTACTGACGTTAGGGTCGAAGGAGGGCAGGATAGATATGATGGACAGGAGAGGAGCGCAGATGCAGTTCACCAAAGTGATGATGACATAGGTGATGTCACAATCACTGGATTAGAGTGGGAAGTAGCTGAATCAACTGATGATGATGATGAAGGGTTGCCTGCTGAAAATTTCATAAGTGATAATGATGACGAGGAGCTTGTAGAGTCAAGAAAAAAGCGAAGGGATTTTTTGACAGATAAGTTTGCAGCTTTGAAGGTAGTTGATGAAGTTCCAAATAGGGCCGAAGGCCCTGCAGATGCTGGTGCTGGTGCTACTGGCGAGGAGACTAAGTATGAAGAAAGCATAAAAAATGCTACTTCTCAGGATGAGCTTGAAGAAGATGAAGGAGCTGTGCGTAGAAGGAAAAGTAAGTTTCCTTCTTATGATCCATCCGTTGCCTCTCCTACTTTGTCGGTAGGTATGAAATTTCATGATGCGAAACAATTTAGAGAAGCTATTCTGAAGAACTCCATTGCTGCATAGAGAAATATTTACTTCATTAGAAACACTAAGACCTTTATAAGAGTTAGGTGTTCATAGCAAAACTGTCCATGGAAGATCTATGGCGCATTTGTTAAGAGAAGTGGATCTTTCCAGATTAGAGCCTACCAAGAAGAACATACTTGTTCCATTAATTTTCAAAATAAAAGTGTAACAAGTGCATAGTTGTCGAATCACTTCTTTGACTTGACTAAGCTGATGCCTCGGATTAATACTACTCAGTTCAAAATGTTGGTGAAGGAGCAGGTAGGCATCAATATAACTAGGACTCAATGCAAAAGATCGAAGAAAAATGTGATGAAAATACTCATTAGTCAATACAACAGCGAATATTGACAGTTATGGGATTATGCTTGGGAGTGTAGGCTGCAAAATCCTTCAAGTAAAGTGTATATAGAGGTCGTGGATAGACCACTTCCTAATATTGGGACCAAGTTCGATAAGTTCTTTGTTTGCTTCGATGCATGCAAATGAGGATTTTTATCTGGTTGTCGACGGATTATAGGATTGGACGGGTTTTTTTGAAGAGCTTGTGTAAGAGAGAATTGCTGGCAGCAATTGGAAAAGATGCAAATAATCAAATGTTTCCACTGGCTTGGGTTGTTGTGAAGGTAGAGAACAAGGACAATTGGTCTTGGTTCCTAAAAAATTTGATGACTGATTTGGAGATAACGAATGGGGTAGGGTGGGTGTTCATGAGTGACCAAAGGTAATGTTTGCTTTTTAAAAAAATTGGTCAATTGTTTGCTTTTTTTATATCAAGATGTCATGTCATTTGTTTACATTTATTATTTTGAATTATTGTAGGGACTGGTTCCAGCAATAGCTGAGTTGTTGCCTTATGCTGAACATCGACTGTGTGCGCGGCACATATACACAAATTGGGCAAAGAAATTTAAAGGGGACAAACTGCAGTCGCACTTTTGGCAGCTAGCAAAGAGCACGAATATGGCTGACTTTAGGATGTCCAAAGAAGAACTACTTCAATTGACAAAGGAATGTTATGATGCACTATTTCAAACAGAACCGGAGTATTGGTGTAGGGCGTTTTTCAGCAAGGAATTCAAGTGCGATAACATCAATAACAACCTTTGCGAATCATTCAATGGGAGGATAATAGAGGCTAGATGCAAACCAATTATCTCGATACTTGAAGACATACGGGTTATGGTCATGACTCGACTGCACAGACAAAGAGATAAGGCTGCAAAGTGGACTAGGCAATGTGGTCCTAGGATTGCTAAGAAATTGGATAAGAACTTGGCTGCAAGTAGGTATTGTCATCCCATTTGGAATGGAGATAAAGGATATGAGATCATAAAGGGTTCCGATAAATATGTTGTCTATTTAGATACGAGGAAGTGTTCATGTAGAGCATGGCAACTAAGTGGAATTCCTTGTGCACATGCCATATGTGCCATTAAATTGAAGAGCCACAACACAAAAGACTACATTGATGATTGGTACAATAAACCGAGATATCTTGCTTCATATCAATTCATGTTATAACTAATCAGAAGTAGCAAGTTCTGGGAGCCAACAGATCGCGAAGCACCTCAACCTTTGCCAATAAAGAAGAAAATGGGAAGACCAAAGCAAAAACGAAGAATGACGGAGGGAGAGGTCTCATGTCAGTGTAGGATGAATAGGACGGGTGTACCGATAAAGTGTTCTTTTTACCACATAGTAGGGCACAATACTAGATGTTGTCAATTAAGGAAGCAGTAGGAACAATTGAGTAGGGTCAAAGGCCCTAGTGAAGGGACAATTGGAGAAGAAAGGCGAAGTGAGTCGACTGTTCTTCAGTCCACGACAATAAACCTAGTAAGCTATGATAATTGTGTTTATTTTACTTTTTGTTTGGTTACAAATATGTACATAGATATAAGTGACATGTATGTAATGTTTTTGTCTTTGTCAGGTCACGGGAATGACATGTGAAGAATTGGCTGAAGCTTCCGCTGTACTTGAAACTGAATGGCCTGTTCAAAGAACGCAAGGAAGAAGACAAACACATGAAGGATCGGCCGAAGCCCCTACTATACCTAAAATTGAAGGGCCTGTTCAAAGAAGGCAAGGTAAAAGACAGCCAGCTGCAGGATTTACTGAAGCAACTGGAGGGCCAGTTAAGTTGACTTTTCATTAGCAGTAGCAGAGAAAAAAAATACCCAATAAGTTCAATAATTTGAGTTTAATTTTCCTTGACGTTATTATATGGCCTGATGTTATATTTATCATGTCATTTATCTTTTTCTTAGATTCGAAGAAGGCAAGCTACAGCTCAGCTGCCAATAGAGGGCCCAACTGAAGGGCCACCACAAGATCCATCACCAAGGTCACCACAAAGGCCACTAAAAGGATCATCACAAGAGCCACCACAAAAGGCAATCGAAGGTGTCACTGAAGCTGAAGGGCTAAATAGAAAAACAACTAGAAGAAAGCCAAATCAAGAACCACCTACAAAAAGGCCATATAGAAGACGCCTAGCTGAAGAATTGGCCGAAGAAGCCCCTGCTATAGCTGAACAACCATAACAAGAGCCCAAGAAATCACATGCAAGAAGAATAGCCAACCAATTACAAGTATTTGAAAGTGACGCTCTCCTTCGAACAAGAGAGACTCTTGGGAATAGGCTAAAACAATATAGTTATGGCCTTTATACAGATGAGCGTTCTGGAACAATTATTCTTAATGAAAGTTTTATAGGCTGCATTTAATTTAATTTATAGTGCAAACTTTTGTTGATAATTGAGTTTTCTTTTCGATGCCTGGGAGAAGTTCAGAGGTTCTTATCTCTTAAGGTCTAACTTAAGAATTAATGGCTGTGCCAACAAAAAAGAAGACATTGGCTGCGCCAACAAGAAAGAAGAGTAAGAAGAACCCAGTTGCAGGCCCATCTAAATTAGTTCAGCCTACGTCAGTTGCAGCTCCTTTTGAATCAGTTCAGCCTATGACAATTGCAGCTCCATCATAATCAACACATCTCGAGACAGTTGAAGAAGAAGTCTCACATCCAGTTAGAAAAAGTGCACGGATTATGAATCAAGTGAAAAGTTAATCAAAATGAGTACGAACATGAGGCATTGTGCATATTGATTGATAAAATGGGATGTGATATGGTTTGTGAGGCTGAGGAGTCAGTTAAACAACTGTGGATTTTTTTTTTTAATAGTTTGTCATTGAGTTTATGAGACTTCAGACTTCATTTCAATATTAATGGAACGATCTAATTGTTTGTCATTTTTGCCTTTTTTTCATTTTTTTTTTACTTTTACTTATTGCTTCCGGTGATGGATCTGTGGTGGTGAATGAGGTGCTCGTGTGGCTGGAGGTGGTGGCTGGTGAAGCCTGGTGGTGGTGGTGGATGCATTGTGGGGGTTGGGTTGGGGCCTCTTGCTGCAGCTACTACTGGTGCAAGAGTGCAATGTGCATAGCCTAGCTTGCATGAGTCCTTTTTGCAACAGACCCACGACCCACCACCAATAGTGGCTGCTAATGGCAGGTCTATGGTGGTGGATACGTGCTGGTGTGATAGCTGGGATGTTGGTGTTGCTAGAGGTGGTGGCCAATGGTGACTGCTAATGCCTACTGATGGTGGGTCTATTATAGAGGTTGGGTTAGGGGTTTGTGCTACACCTGGTGCAAGATGTTAGTATGCAATATGCACATCTTGCACCAGGTAGTGCTGGTGCAAGCTGGTGTAATGTACCTCACACTAACAACTTCTGCAACAACATACCACCAGCATAGTGGTGGTTCAAGTGGATGCCTGAGATGCTTGGTGTGGCTGGTGGTGATGGTTGGAGGCCGATGGTGGCTAGTGGTGGGCGGTGGTGATGGTTGGTAGTAGTTGATGGTTGATGCAATTTATAGAGGAAACACACAAAAAAATTGGTACTTAACTGATCACATTCTAAAAAACCAAGCACTTAAGTGTTCACTTTTAATCATAAGTGGCACTTAAGTGATCACCTTTACTAATAACTTGACACTTGAATAACTCTTTTTTTATCACTGCTGGCACTTAAGTGATCACTACATACAACTTATAGCACTCGAGTAATCACTCGTGTCTGTCCTATGTATATGGTGATTTGCAGCAAACCAGAGAAGCTGCTGGTTTAATATGACAACTTCATTTAATTCAATGTTTGTTGTTGGTTTATATTAAGTTCAAGTAAAGAAGTCACCACAACATATCGACCCAATACACATTCCATCATCACCAATTTATATTCGAGAATAAGTAAAAACATAGTACAAACAGCATCCCATTCATTCATTCATTCATTCCTTTTCCTTGACCTCCTCACAAGTACAACAAGTAAACATAATACAATGACAGCCCAAAAAATAAAAAGCCACAACAATCTTGTAAACAACAGAAAACTTCTTCTCATCTTCCAAAAAAATAAGTTACATTTCATTTAAAACAAGTACATTTCTCTACTCATTTACAACTATGGCAGTCGGAGAAACTTCTTCTCAGCTTCCAATACTTTACATTTCATCATAAAGTATGATAAACAAAAAAAGAAGTAACACAATAAACGCTCGGTAACACTTCCATTCAATTTTCATCCTTGAAACTTCATTCTTCTATTGGTTAGCAAAAGATGCTTGAGCTTGCATTAAGTTAACATTGTCCAAGTTATCCACAAGCGTAGATGGAGGCTGATGACATCTATCAAGTAGGTCCAATATCACCTATGTGGCTCGGTGAGAGAATTTCACATCGACCCATTTGAAATATTTGTACTTCAACCCTTCTCTATATCGGGCACATCCATAGAATCTTCTCCCAGGATTCGTTCGAGTCCATGATGTTCTTCTTGGACTTGGTAACCCACAAAAACAGAAATGCTCGGCTTCTCCTTCGCTTCGGCGAGAGAAATTTGAGCCGCTACTGAAAGTCATGCTCTCCATTTCTAATATTTGACTGAAGAATTTGGGGCAAATCGAATTAGGGTTCGGGACTAGGGCTCCAGCGCTTCAATGGCATTTTGCCCGATTTAGGGTTTTAGATTTAGGGCAATTGGGGAGACGACGTCGTTTTGGTTGATTTAAGGGCTCTATTTTGGCCAACTATTGAAACGACGTCGTTTTGAGTGAATTAGAGTTGAGTCAGCAATCCGACAGGCCACCTTGGTGAGAAATATTAATATTTAAATGCCACGTATGATTTCCGGCTGGCTTCGCTGGAGGTGGCATTCGGATGTCCCACTTTTCTTCAAATGTGACACTTAAGTGTACCTTTCGTAAGTTATGGCACTTAAGTGTCCCTTTGACCAAAGTTATGGCATTTGTAGTGTACTTTTCTCGGATTATATATATATGGTAGGATTTCGGCTGTGATTTTCTTGTGCCTTACATTGATTTGTATATCTGACTTTCCAATGTTTCTTCTTTTATTTTGGATTTAAGGGGAGGGATCTAACCGGGCACCTAATGGTTTAGTGAAATTCATTTGTCGTGGAACCAAAATAGCTAACAAGCTTCACATGAGTCCATATGGTCAAGTAGAACAGGCATGCTACCGATTACAACAATTGTTAAAGTTCCTAGCCACGAACCATCCAATCAACTATATATTTTCGAACATAGTGTAATTAAGGGGCTAGTATGAGCAAATGTAAATGGTGATGAAGAAAATATTTCTTAGGCCCTTACAATTATGTTTGTCTTGCATGAGCCGAAGCTAAAGAAAAGAAATATTAGTCTCTTTCCACATATTTGTAAGTGAGAAGAGACAAATTTTATGGGGCGCTCATGTAAATATTGCTCACTAATCAAAATTTTTCCTTATTAGATGGGAACCGGAGCTCATGGCCACCCGGCTCATGCGAGCTCCGGCCACTGGCCGGCCCTCTTCACGGCATCATGCATATTCTGGGTCGTCGAAGAGAGCGCCAAGCAGGTTCCGACCCAGTTAGGGCTAGGGATCTCTCGTTTCGGTAGCACACTTGAGCCGTTCGACAAAATCCCACCATGGGATTTGGGTTTTATTTCCCTGTTTTGGGCGGAGTTGAGTCATCCGGGCTTGTCATGCTCCCCGGTGGCGTTCGTGCGATGCCAGATTCCTTGAGTGTTGGCCGTTCATTTCTTCCATTGCCTCCGTCGCTGTTATTGTGTGTCCGGCCGAGGACACCGGAGGTGAGGACGCCGGTTGAGGAGCGGCGACTCGAACAAAGTCCAAGCCCGTGGCTTGGGCCAGCCAAGGCGGCGCCCGAGTGGGCGTGCATTTTAAATGAGAGAGTATAATAGGACGGAGAAAAAATTGGATAAAGAATCGGTTTTTGAGATTTAGATTTCCAGAACAATTAAGACAAACAATAATTTATTTATTTTTTAATATGGTATTGCTATGTGATATGTGAATATATTAAAACATTTATACAGTAGTTAATTGCATCTCTTTATTTGTGTAATGTTATCAACATAGTTAAAGAAGCACCATGCGATTTATATGTTTTTCAAATAATCTGGAACCTTATTATTGCTTAATGGTAAAATCGAATACGTATACATAAACATTTATGGATATATTCATAAGTTGAAGGAAGTATATACGACCTCTACAATTTTTATGAATTCTATTTAATAATGAATGGACATATGCAGAGTCATATTATATCCGCTTGCTTAAAATGAAAGAAAGAAATAAATAAACATTCAATAGGTGAATTTAACTACACTGACTATGTGTCAAATAATGTCCAAATCAATTACTTATAATTTTGCAATAACAATCCTAAGTACATCAGCGTTAGACTAGTTGAAACAATAAAGTTGCTTTCTTTCCCCAATGATTGTAAAGAGTTGTGGTGTGTGAATGGACCATTGCAGAATTGTGTTTCTACGCAAAGTTCCATTATACAATTTTTTTTTTTTTTTATACTCTTGTTAAATGACTGAACTATTATGTGACTACAAATGAAAAATCAAATATAATATCTGATAGTCCAAATTGCTTTTGTTACCTTAGTACATCAATAAGATTTTAGTTAGATAATTAATTTTTTTTATTCTAATTCATGAAAGCTATGGACCTTTCGTGGTGATAAAATCTACCATGATTTTTTATTCCGACCACTTTTCTAATGTTACCAGTAGAATTTATGTGCCCTGCACATGTTTATATATATATATATATATATAATATTCCTTGATAGTATTAACTAGAAACGCATCTAGCATTTATTTTTGCACTGTCGCTTCGATTTTGCAATTCGTTTAACTTTTTTGTTAGTAATGTTTTTTTTAAATAAAATAAAATGGAAGCCCTTCTTTAAATTATTTTTAAGATTATGTTTATCATGTGAGCCTAAACGCAAAAGCATGATGCTCGAGTAAAATCATTTGTTGAATTAAGCAATTCATTTTCTTGGCTACATAAATAACATTTGCCATATAATTTTGCTGTTTGATAAGGAACTGCATGTTAGGTGCTTATATAGGTAAGTTAAATCCTCTAATGAAATTGACTTCGATGTCCATATGGTGCCGTTCGCTCAATTAAATCCTTTTATGGCCAACCATGTATCTCACAGTGCTGAACCTTATTTATTTATTTATTTAAAATTACTTTCGGCCAATGTAGCATATAACATCGATGTTAGAAAATAATGGATCCTGTAGTGCTATGCATGGGGACAACAAAATCTTTTGACTGCTTTGGCATTTCTCTCATAATTTACAGTAACTTTTTGCTTTCGATAATAGGATTTTCTTTAAAATACTTTGGAAAATGTGGCAGGCTCAAATTGCATCTGCAAATCAACTAAAAGTATAGTTTTTTCTCTGTTTGTCACATAAGCTCACGACTATTCGGCAGAAAATAATTCGGTTGACGTATTATATATAATCACAGTCGATGACTAAAACATCAATTGAGCCTATGCCATGAATTAAAATAATTTAGGTAAAAAGCACAAAATCTGATGGTAAGCTTAATAACCTCAATAATTCGAGGACTTTAAATTCTCTTTTATTATTATATATTCAGTAAAGTCCATATACACAACAGCTAATTGATTAGTGTCAAGTTGATAAATTCTAAAGAAGAGTAGGGTAAAATTCAAAAATCACTACTTTGCTTCTTCCTCCATTATATTTGAATCTATTGTATGAGATTATTTCATTAATTATAACATCACTCACGACTTGTATATCTGGTTACAAGCATTACTATGAGATAATGCGAGGTTATTCACCCTTTGCAGCTAATAAAGCTACAGAGTTTGGAAACCATGATTATTGAAAGATGTCAGTTAATAAGAGAAGTATTTGACCTTGAAGGATTGACATGTAGTGGGGAAGTCGAGATTCTATCGCGGTTGAGAGAATTAACCCTGAGTGACTTGCCAAGTTTGGGACACATATGGAATAAAAATCCGCAAAGAACAATGTGTATTTGAAACTTAAAGGAATTGAAGTTGCAAAATAATGAGAACCTGAGGTTTCTTTTTCCTTATTCCATGGCTAAAGCACTCGCGAAAATAAAAGAAATAGAAATAGCAAATTGTAAGTTAATGAAGGAAATTATTGATGTGCAGCAAGAAGAATTGGAGGAAGCTGCAACCAGCGATACTTTAGAGTTTCATTTGTTAACCTCCTTGTCTCTTGAGGAATTGCCAAATCTTAGGACATTCTCTTATCGAAAGTATTGTATTCATTTCCCATCCTTAACAAAATGGACGATATCTCGGTGCCCCAAAATGATGACATTCTCTTCATTCAAAAAAAGGGAATGGTCGATCACATCTGACATAGGATTACAACAAGCATTTGATCGTATAAACTCTAGCTAATCCTTGCCTGGCTTCTTCAATGAAAAGGTAAGCATCTACAGTACTTTTTGTCATTCATTATTCTAGCTCCTATCAGAGATGCAATTTAGTAGAAACTTGATCATTATTCAAGTTTGGCAGTTGGCGGTGGAAAAGCTAACTCGCTAGGGGTCATTCCCAAAGTTGCCCACAAATTTCAGCATAATGCAATTCTGTACCAAGAATTTCAGTCATTCTACATATTTTGTGTTTATGCAGGTTCTTTTTCCAAGCTTGGAGGAATTGAAGCTTTCTTCCATGTTCCAATTAAAGAGGAAATGTCATAATCAACTCCATGGACAATCCTTCTACAAACTTGCATCCGTCATTGTTGAACTTTGTGAAAATTTGTCGCGTGTTTTTCCATCAAATTTAATGGATAGGTTGCAGAATCTGAATAAAATTGAGGTGGTTGGGTGTCCCTCCTTGGAAGCATTATTTGATCTAGTAACTCTCAGCTCTAATGAAAGGCAAAAGCCATCGGTCCTCTCTTCATTAGAAAAAATGAAGTTGCTGAATCTACCAATGCTTAGAGACATTCTGAAGAGTGGCTGCACAGTAATATGGCGTTTCCTAGTCTGGTAGAAGTGAGTGTAAGGCATTGTCATAGTTTGCCATATCTCTTCTCAAGTGCCACGGCTAGAACTCTTGATAAACTTGCGGTGATTGATGTTTCTTGTTGCAATAACATGAAGGGCATAATTGCAATGGAAGAAGGAAAGGGGAAAACTATAGAGACTTTCAAGTTCCGTAATTTAAGCATACTCAAGCTTGGTGACCTTGAGAATTTGATTTGTTTTAGTTCAGAGAGTTGTGATGATGATGGTTTACATCCTCTATTTATGAGAAGGTATCATATCCTGATTTATCTTATCTATTATATTATTTTGTCTTTAATGCTCTAGCCCTAAGCTGTTTTGCATGTTTTTCATTTATCTATGTACATTTGCAGCTTGCATTTCCAAAGTTAGAAGAGCTACACATCGAGGGAGTTCAAAAAGAAGAACTAATCCTTGTGGAGTCCTTTTTCCGTCTGAAGGTCCTCAAGTTGAAGTAGTGTCACAACTTAAGAAATGTGATTCCTTCATTCATGTGGAGAAGGCTACTTCACTATGTGGAGTCTTTGACTGTTGAGAAGTGCCCACGTCTAAGAAACCTTTTTACAATGTCTATGGCAAAAAGTCTGGGACAACTCTGATATCTTGGTCTCGATGGCTGTGGAGAGATGGAGTACATTGTTGCCAAAGAAGAGGAGAAACTTGAAGAAGCAACCGACAAAATTGTAATTCCTCAAATTTTAACTCTGTATCTTCACAACATGCCAAGACTTAGAAGTTTCTATCAAGGGAAGCATATTTTAGAGTGGCCCTCCCTAAAAGAGTTTACCATCGAAGATTGCAAAGCTGTGAAAGTGATTCTAAGAGATGCTAGTCGTAGAAAATTACAGGACAACGTTCTAACACAACAACCACTTTTATTCGTCAAAAAGGTTTGCACTCATTCTTCTTTTATGGCATATCTAGTTTTTTTTTTTATCTCGATGGTTTGAGCTAAGACAATGTTAAGGGTCTGTGGGGTCACTTATGATAACATATAATTTTCTTTTACAAATCTTTGACCTCAATAAGAAACATCTCAAAGTTTCTTCTTTAATATAGACATGCCAAAATGTATATCAAAACTTTTTCATAAGTTTCAAAAACTTCATATTTTTTTTTCATTTCCTTTTCAAGTCTTAGACTAAATTGTAGCTGAAGTACAAATATTCATGAGAGGCTAAGCTTCAATTGACAACTTTTAATTAATTTAGACCCTAGACAATGCTAAAATGTTAGTTCAAATTTTAATATTGTTCAACGTAAGATCAAGGGTTAATAACACTACGAGTTCTAAAGCTTGTGTTGGTTCGGCACTTAAGTTCTAAAATTTGCACAATTGATGCATTTCAAGACTTGTTAAGTGTGACATCCTGAAATTCGACCCCATCTCGATTAGATGAAATGATTGTTTCGTCGACGTGCCTATGCTCATTCTACTTAGAGCTAGTCCCTCACGAGTTAACTAATCTATTTGGTGAAGCCGTTAAGGGATATAAACGCGGCAGACTAGATAATTCGATCGGAAATCGACTGCTCAACCCTAATAATCGGCAAGGGTCAATATTACACTGTTATAATCGAATTGCGATAGGATATAAGTCGATTCGATGGAAATACATAATTGAATTGCAGGTGATTCCGCATGATTGCGAAATTCACGTCGAATGACAATAACCCGAATTTCTATCGATATTATACTCATGACACGTAATTGAAATCTTACGCTTTTACGACAATCGAGAGTTGTCTACGAGTTGGAGATGCCCAAACGTGGATCGAAAATTATCGACCACGGGTCAAACATGCTAAAATCCCTAAAAGCTACCAGATAGGTTAGGTTGTACTAAAATTGCGTTCGGTCGATTTTAATCACGAAATTGAATTTGGTTTCGGGAATTGGATGTTCGAGTGTGTCACGATTCATCTATAGGACGTCGTCTCATCTTTTGGAGGATTTTCGTCGAGCTGGAATTTTGCGGAAAAATTGCTTTTCGGTAAAATGTAAATGAAAGTGAAATTTGGATGGGCTCCTTTAATAGGTTATTTGGCTGCACAAAATAGTTGGTTCGTGAGGAAATGGAAGAAAAATGGCCATTGGGTGGTCCCTTGACAATTTGGGCATGAAGACTTTAAGGCACAAGCAATGAGTGACTTGATATTTGTTTAGGCTTTCCATTGGCTACAATTTTGACTTCCTTTTCCTTTCTTCCTTCCCTCCCCCTGCTTAGTCGAACCCCTACCTTCTTCTTCTTCATTTCACTTTCTTCATCCCTCTCCATTTCCTTTCATTACCGCTGCCAAACACACCTCCCCTCAGCTAGCCCTTCATCGAGCAGTCCACCACCATCGCAAGTAGTACTGCCCAGCCGCATGCTGCCCTCCATTCCTCGACGTCACCACCAGCTCCAACGTCCAGCCCTCTCCGCTTGTCCAGCTCACCCACTCGGTGTGACGCCCCGATCCTCGAGCACGCGCACATCCCTCGATGGTTGATAAAAATTTGTGACTTCCTAGGACGCATCGCCGACCCATCCATTTTATTGCACATGTGGAAGTGAAACAAATCCCCTGACAACTAACAACTTGAATTAGAAAAGCAGGAAACAATTCACAACCAAAACAAGCATTTTATAAACACACATGTTTATATACAATACTAGGCTGTCTACAAAAGACCAGATCAACAAAAAGGGAATTGTCCTATGACCAGCTAGTTAGACATGCTCGCCGATCCTTCGGTCTCGACCTCCCCAGATTCCGGGGCTTTGGTCCTCCATGACCGCCATTTAAGGACTTGAAAATGATGAGCCCACGACGGGGTGAGACAATGTCTTAGCAAGTTCACCCCCTAAACTCCGACTAGGAAGGAAATACACTCAAGGGTGGCCTTGCCACACAATATAGATGACTTACCTTTCCTCAGTTCCTTCTTGCATGTCAGTATAAATCATATTCCAACAATTCAAGCCATTGATCAATTGAATCACTCAATTCAATACATTTAGTACCATATATAAACTCAATTGATTCGAACACTGCTCACCTAAGCTGAAATAGATGGTCTAGTTCACCGAAGCTGCTATAGATCTATATTTGCTCACCGAAACTGCTTAATGCTCACCTAAGCTGATTAATGCTCACCTAAGCTGATCAAGGCTCATCTAAGTTGATCTGGTACTTAAAAACCACTCTCGATGTCAACACCCGACACCCGGTATTTTCTGATTAAAATACTTATATTTCACAATCATCACTCAATTTCACAATACAACATTCAATTACATAAAGTAAACACACCACTGCGATTAGCTCGAAATTCTATTGATTGTTTCTCCCGGTATAATTCCCGAAAAATATTAATTAATTAATAATTAAATAAATTCCAAAAAATAATTTAATTTAAATATAAAATAAAGTAATTAAATAATATTTAATTTTAAATAATTAAATAAATAAAATATTTAATTAAAAGTCTAACCATGCTACACTAATCTAATTGCATAATTAGACTAATTAATCCATCCACTAAACTAATCATGCACATAATCTAATCATCCCTTAATTAAGCTAATTCAACCACCTAAACATACTTAGTATAATCTAAACACCCCTTAAGAATAATTAACTCCCTAAGCAAAGTTTAGTGAGTAAACTCACTGGTTTAGTGATCTGGCGAGTCCACGGCGATGGCAACGCCAAGGCGGGCAATAAACCTCTTAGTGGTGACACTAACCAAGGCCGAAAAGGGCTCGAAAACAAGTCATGAAGTCCCAAAGCCTTGCTGGTTTCTCGGCTTCTGTTTGCTGGACCGAGAAAGAGAACCAATGGTTGAAATGGCGAGGAAGGGCTGATTGGAGCTCCAGCGAGTGGGTAGTCAGCAACCGATCGCACCTGGGGGTCAAGGGAGACTTGTTTGTGGTTGGGATGGGTGGAGGAAGGGTCAGAATGGGAGGAAAATCGTGAAAATCATGAAATAGTGCAAGCGAGCTAGCTTCAGGCGGTCCAGCGAGGGGCTGTTTTGGGCCGATGGAAGGGTCGACTGGCAAACAGGTCTGCCGGTGGCTCCTTTCGGCAAGCGGCGGCCACCGTCCATACGGATTGGACCTCTTGGACATGGTGGTGGGTGGCACAAAGGCTGATTCTCATAGGAAGGCAACGAAAAACTCAAGTTTTTGGAGAACGGTCAATTGGAGCAGAACAGGGCTAGATGGTTAGATTGTCGTTGGCTTCTAGCCTGCCGGCGGGTTAGTTGGAGTCTCTGACCAGTGAACGGCCAAGTTAGGGTGGACAGTGCTGGGTGTCTTGAGCACAGTGGTGGGTGGCACGCGAGTTGATTCACATGGGAAGCCAACAATCAACTCCTGTTTTTGAAGGAAGGTCTGCTAGAGCAGAAACTGGAAGAAAGGAAAACAGGGGAGAAAAAGAGGTCGATGGCAAGGGGGAAAGGGCTGGCTCGGTTTTCCTAGTTCTCTTGAGCTCTCTAAGGACTACAACAATGGAGAAAGGAGGGGGATAGAGGAGGGAGAAGGCTGCTAAAGAAGGAGGGGGATAGAGGAGGGAGAAGGTGCCGAAGAGGGGGGGACCCCAAATGGCCTTCCTAGGCTTCCAACACTTGGCTTTTCACTCAAGTGGCTACCCCACCACTTGCTCAGCCATCCACAGCCCACTTGTAGCCCCAAGCTTCCCCAACAAGCTTCCCAAAGTGTCCATAATGTTGTCTCCCCCATGGCCTACGAATTTTGTACACTTGCTCATCAAATCCATTCAATTCCCCTTGAATTCTTATCCAATTGAGCTCAATTTGTTGTCCATAAATCCAACCAAGTTGCCATCAATCTAATCAACCCTTTTCCTCATCAATTAGTCTAACTTGAATCCTAAAAACGCGACAAAAAACGAACCTACGATTTTCCTGATAAAAAATACCCTTACTTTGGATTTTTTGCCGAAAATCTTGATTTGTAGAAAATCTTCGGAGGATGAGTCGACATTACTAAAATGACTTGTGACATGATAGAACTTTCAATTTCTGAAATCGGGTTCCAATTCACGATTAATTTCAATCTGGCGCGATTTTAGCGCGTCATAATCTACCAGTAGCTTTTAGGAATTTTAGTGCAATTGACCCGTGATTGATTATTTTCAAGCCACAATATATATCTTCGACACATTGGTGACTCTCGGTTGTTGTGAAAATCTCGAGGTTTCAAATACAAACACAGGGTACCCAAAACGATAGAAAATCGATCTAGTGCCGATCGATGAGAATATTGCAATCAGGTGGAATCACCCACACTCTAATCACATATCTCGTCGAATCGGCCTATTTCTAATCTCTGATTGATTCTGACAGTGCTGTAATGATCCTTGTAGACTAGCACGGTCGAGCAGTCGATTCCTAGTCAAATTCTCAAGTCTATTGCGTTTAGATTTGTTAATGACTTACCTGATAGACTAGTTATCTCATGAGTGGTCAGCTCGGAGAATAGAACTATAGGCGCATCGATGAAAAACCCGACTTATTCAATCGAAAGCAGAACCTAAAATTTAGGATGTCACACTTAGCCCACCGAACCACTAGGAACTGCCACCCTCCACATCCCACACCACTTCTCACTCCCCCCTCAATCCTAGTGCCACTGTGCACCACCAGCAGCTACACCGCCTCAGCACCGCCAGCCACCTGTCTCACTTCTAGCCTCGCCACAGCCGAGACCGACCAGCGACCACATAACCAAGTAGCCCCTTGGCCGTGACTTGTTGGGCTATTTTCCATCGCCTTTTGAGCTCCATTGGAGACGCAGTAGTCTCGGGTTTTCACCGCCTTCGCGTCGCCGTTGCTGTGAACCCGTCGCCACCTTAATCTGGTGAGTTAACTCCCTAATCCTTCATTAGGTTGTTAATTGCGTTTAGGGGGTTAGATTAGTGTTAATTAGGATTACTGGTTAATCCTAATTAGTGTAACTAGCTAGTTAGGTTGGTTAGTTTGGTTAGGTGGTTAGTTTAGTTAGGTTAGTTTACCTTAGGTTAGATTAGTTAACTTGGGTTAGATTAATTAACCATGGTTAGGTTAGTTAACCATGGTCAGGTTAGTTAACCATGGTTAGATTAATTAATCATGGTTAGGTTAATTAAGTTGGATTTACTTAATTAATCGCAATTTATTTAATTAATCATAATTAGCGTAATTAGTGACGGATTAGCCGTTTTTTCAAAATTTTATGCTCGTTCTAGTGGATGAATTTATATATGAATTTGATGACTTATATGTGCAATTGAGTGCTAGTTGGTAGTTGTCGATTATTATTACAAAACTTAGTTTTGTGGCATTTAAACGGAAAAAATACCAGGTGTCGGTTTTTGATGCCAAATTTTTTATGTACTATATCAAATCATGGAGTTTTAAATCGGGAGCATACTATGTTTAATGGTTTGATTTAAGTAAGTGACCATGCACGATTATTTTATCGAGAATTTTAATACGAAGACAAGTGGCCAAGTTCATTATTTAAATACAAGGTATTTAAATGCAAAGTACGGTGTTCTTGGCCAAGTATGTGTGCACGTGTGATCACTATCAGAACTCGTCACCTGATGAGAGTCGGGGAGGCGATGCCTGATTAAGTTTGGATGCCCCACGTCAATGGATGCTGGTTGTGGTGGAGGCTGGGCCGATGCTCCTTTATGGAATGCCCTTTGGGCGTGTAGTACTAGATGTTGCGATGCCTGACGGAGCGGGACGATGCCCAGTCACCCCAGCTGATCGTCGACTGTTGAGTTGGCTGTGGCCGTTGGGTCGTAAAAACTAGAACACGCCTAAATGGTTGTGATAGTTGCACCTGATTATGGGGCAAAATTGTCTGGCACGGTATGGGATGTGTCATAACGATTTGACCTTATAATCAGGACTCATGTGATTGGAATGATGTGTTTCGGTTATTATATATGCTTGCTGCATTGACAATAGTATATGTGATGTACTAATGTGCAGGGACGCGTCGAGGCGAGGTGAGTTTTGTATGGTGCTTGTTTAAGACCACCTTCGAGGTGAATTTGCGTCCTAATTGGGGTTTAGGGTTTTGACTCACCGAGATTTATCTCAGCCCGTCATGGTTAAATATTTTCACGTCCCTAGTATGGAGATACGTCACGTTCGTTTTGGGAATCCATGGGAGATGGAATCAAAGTCCACCTTCTTCCCTATTCTTGAGAGCACCTAGACTCGTGAGTTAGTGGTGACCACGATTTGGGTCAATGAGGGTCTCCTACACTTGGTACCTTATCGCTTCAAAGCATCGTTCATTAACGAGTGTAGTGGTGCTCAGATGGATCCCTTTCAAGGTTTTGATGGATTGCCCGTCAGAACCGAGGATGGGGAGGTGTTAGCTCATCCCATGGCCATTGATATATCGGACGGTGTCGTGGAGGACCCAGTGCTAGAGTCGGAGGGGTCCGAGGTGTAGTTGGCCTGGTAGTTTCTTTTTGGATTAGACTTATGTTTATAAACTTGTAGGGCTAACTTGGCATGTTTATAAAGTTTGGTTTGTGAAAAAGTATTACCATGTTTTACTATCCCTGTGTTTGATGGTTGGCCAGGTGTTTATTTAATTCACTTTTGCATGTGCTTAATTGAAAAATAAAATGAATGGGTCGATGACGCATCCTAAGATGTTGCATTTTTAATCGACCGCCGAGGGATGTGCACGTGCCCAAGTTTCGGGGCATGACATCCTCGCTCGAAGTGGTATCAGAGCCTGGTTAGTGTTTGGAGTGATAAGGTGCGATGGGTTATGGGATAATTAGTTAGGAAAGACATTTTCCTTACGCTGATGCTTGTGATTGATTGATTGTTTTGTGCGGGTCGCTCTTATTTCTAATTCCGTGTTGGAATCGAAAAGTAGGTTATATAAAGATCTTGCAGGATGAGCGATTATGAGCAGAGGACTTCTCAGAATAGGGCAGTTGCGTTTGTTTCTCAAGGTAGGATGCCGACTAGGGTAGGTACCTGAGGTAAAGCACCAGCTCAAGCTAGCACGAGAGAAAGAGTACCACCGCAGGTTGGTACTAGAGTAGCAGCACCAAGTGATCTTAGGATAGATGGGATCGTTCAAGTGCTAGAGACCCTGGGGAACATGATGGGGCAGCAGGCTTAGAACCAAGCTACTGCTATTGCTGCCATTGTTGCTACCGCCAATGCCATTGCCGTTGTCGCTGCTACACCTACTGAAGTCCCACTAGAAATGGGAATGGTGAGTGGCCGATGCACAAGTTAGTGGAACCATTTTTGAAGCTGAATCCACCGAGGTTCTTGGGAGCAAGCGATCCTGAGGCTGCAACCCTTTGGATCCAAGAGCTAGAAAAGGTCTTCGCATTCCGAGGTGCTCTGAGGAAGACAAGGTAGTCCTGGGGTCTACCAGTTGCAAGGGAATGTAAGCACTTGGTGGGAAGCCACTGGAGGGAGAGTGTTTCTCGAAGGTACGGTTTCGGTGTGGAATGTCTTTGTGGAAGTTTTCTATGGGAAGTACTTTTCTAATTGCGCTAGAGAGCAGAAGATGGTAGACTTTCAGCGTCTTTGTCAGGGTCTGATGTCGGCAGACCAGTACGAGGCGAAGTTTGCAGAATTGTCCAAGTATGTACCTAGCAAGATTGAAGACCTAGTGGACAGAGCGAGGAGATTCAGAGATGGCCTTAGACTAAAGATCAAGGATCTGCTGGTGCCGCTGAATCTTAAGGACTACAACGATTTATACGAGAGGGCACAGTTGATCAAGAGGAACCTGAATAAGCGAGCCGCCTCATCTGGGTCGTGGTTCATGTCTAACAGAGATGGTAATCAGTTTGGGAGAAGGCCAATGATAGGAGGAAGGTATTCCATTTCGTCCAACCGGAAGGGTGGGATTATAAAGTAGGCACCCAACTCGAATGGTGTGTGCTATTTCTGTGGGAGGAGACATGTTTTATTAGGATGGGAGCTTGTTTTGGATGTGGCAAGTATGGCCACTAGATCAAAAACTATCCATGCACACCTATGGGAGCGCAGGTGCCACTGCCATCGATGGGACAACCAGGAGGGAGTGTGTCGCAGAACGCACAACGGGGTGTTCTAAACAGGTCTTTGATGCAAGAAAGGGTGTATGCTGTCACTCGAAGGGAGGTGGAGGACTCACAGGATGTAGCTACAAGTACGGTCTCGTTGAACGACCATGCTGCTTATGCTTTGATTGACCCTAGAGCTACACATTCATTTATTGCTGAGCAATTTGTTAAGTTAGTAGGATTGAGTCCAAAACCATTGGGGACAATCATTAGTATATCCACCTCGTTAAAGGATAAAGTGTTGTCTACGATAGGGTGTCTTGGTTGCAAGTTAGTGATTGGTGAGCAAGGGGAAATGATAGATTTGATTGTGCTGGCCATGTTTGATTTTGAAGTCATCATTGGCATGGATTGGCTCACCAAGCAACGAGCTACTATAGACTGTTATCGTAAATCAATTCAGTTTAACCTGTTAATGGGTGAAAGTTTTGAGTTTACTGGAAGTCGAGGAGGACCTTTGATTACCTTAATCTCGTCGTTTGAGGCAACCCGTTTGTTAGAGGTGGGTTGCCAAGGTTACTTGGCCACCATTGTGGATACGTCAGTTGAGGAGCCGAAGATAGAGGACATAGCCGTAGTACAGGAGTTTTTTGATGTGTTTCCCGAAGAATTGCCCGGTTTGCCCCCAGAAAGGGAGATTGAGTTTGTGATTGAGTTGGCCCCTGGGACGGAGCCAATCTTTAAAGCTTCTTACCGTATGGCATTATCAGAGTTGAAGGAACTGAAGGTACAAACAAGAATTGTTAGACAAAGGATTTATACATCCTAATGCATCACCTTGGGGAGCGTCAGTTCTGTTTGTATGGAAGAAGGATGGTTCATTGTGCCTTTGCATCGACTATTGGCAACTCAACCAGGTGACGATCAAGAACAAGTACCTGTTACCAAGGATTGATGACTTGTTTGATCAGCTACAAGGAGCGTCGATATTTGCTAAGATCGACCTGAGGACAAGTTACCATCAGCTGAGGATTAAGAAGGAAGACATATCGAAGATGGCTTTTCGTACGCGTTACGGTCATTATGAGTTTACTGTAATGCCATTTGGTTTAACTAATGCCTCAGCTGCTTTCATGGATTTGATGAATTGTGTATTCAAGGAGTTGCTGGATCAGTTCATGATTGTATTTATTGATGACATCCTGGTGTACTCAAGAAGTACAGAGGAGTACGAAAAACATTTAAGAATAGTGCTTCAGACTCTACGAGAACACAGACTGTACGCTAAGTCCAGTAAGTGCGAGTTTTGGTTGACTTGTGTAGCTTTCCTAGGTCATGTGATTTATGGCAAAGGGATTTCCATGGCAAAGGGATTTCCATGGGCCCGACCAAGATTGAAGCCATGATAAATTGGTCGAGACCAACGACGGTGATAGAGATTAGAAGTTCCTTGGGATTGGCAGGTTATTAGAGACGTTTCATGGAAAGATTTTCTGCAATAGCCATGCCTCTAACTCGACTGCTGAAGAGGGAAGAGAAGTTCGCATGGACAGATAAGTGCGAGCGTAGTTTCCAAGAGCTAAAGCAGAGGCTGACTACCGCACTGGTGCTGACGATTCCGTCTGGACCTAGAGGATATGAGATCTATAGCGATGCATCATTCAGAGGACTGGGTTGCGTTTTAATGCAACATGGATGGGTTGTTGCATATGCGTGCCGTCAGTTGAGGTCTCATGAGTTGAATTACCCGAAACATGACTTAGAACTCGCAGTGATCATTTTTGCTCTGAAAATTTGGAGACATTACATATACGGAGAAAAGTTCAACTTCTTTATAGACCATCAGAGCCTAAAGTACTTATTCTCTCAGAAGGAATTGAACATGAGACAGCGTCGTTGGATGGAACTTCTCAAGGACTACGACTACAACATCCTGTATCATCTCGGAAAAGCCAATAAGATCGCAAATGAATTGAGTTGAAAGTCATCAATTGCGCAGATGATGGTTCAAGAGTGGATTTTACTTGAAGGAGCTCGAGACTTGGATTTCAAATTTGAGTTAGGCCTTGATGTCTACTCTCAAAATTAAACTGGAAGTGTAAATAAGGATTAAGACATTGTAGTTGACAGACCCTAAGTGTCTAACGTGCCAACAAGTGAAAGCACAACATTGCAAGCCAAGTGTCTAACGTGCCAACAAGTGAAAGCACAACATTGCAAGCTCGGAGGATTGTTACAACCTCTCGAGATTCCTGAGTGGAAATGAGAACATATCACGATGGATTTTGTGATGGGATTACCAAGGAGTCAGTGAGGTAAGGATTCCATATGGGCTGTAGTCGAAACATTGACGATGATTGCTCACTTCATCGCCGTATGAAAGGATTTTGCACTGGATAGGTATGCTGAGTTGTATGTGTGACTGATAGTTCATCTTTATGGAGTGCCAGTGACAATCACGTCAGATCGAGACCCGAAGTTCACGGCAGCTTTTTGGAAGAGTTTACAGACTGCCTTGGAAATGAAGCTGCAGTATAGCATGGCCTATCATCTACAGATGGATGGCCAGTCTGAGAGGACGATTCAAACCCTCGAGGACATGCTACGAGCTTGCGTGTTGGACTTTAAAGGAAGCTGGGAAGAACAGCTTCATTTAGTTGAGTTCGTCTACAACAACAATTATCAGTAGAGTATCCAGATGGCACCATTTGGAGCGTTGTATGGCAGAGCTTGCAGAACTCCAATTTGTTGGAACGAAGTTGGAGAGTGCAAGATTACGGGTCCTGAGTTGGTTCAGCAATTAGTCAACGCCGTCAAAGTTATTTGAGAAAGACTCAAGACCGCTCATAGTCATTAAAAGAGCTATGCAGACAATTGGCAAAGACCATTGGAGTTCCAAGTTGGTGAACACGTATTCCTCAAAGTGTCACCAATGAGGGGTACTTCGCGCTTTGGCAAGAAAGGGAAGCTAAGTCCGAGGTACGTCGGTCCATTTGAGATTTTGGAGTGAATTGGGACTTTGGTGTATTGTTTTGCGTTGCTGCCAAGACTTGCACAAGTGCACGATGTCTTCCACGTGTCGATGTTGAGAAAGTACGAACCTGATCCAAGCCACGTGCTAAATTTCAAAGAATTGGACGTGGACGAAAGAATATCATACATGGAGAGACCAGTTCGGATAGTGGATCGAAAGGAGCAAGTGCTATGCAACAAGACAATCCCCTTTGTTAAAGTGGTCTGGCAACACCATGGAACGGAAGGAGCCACGTGGGAAAGTGAGGAATTGATGAGACGTCAATACCCCCAACTTTTTGTGGAAGAATTGTAATAATTTAAATTTCGAAGACGGAATTTTTATAAGAGGAGAAGAGTCGTGACATCTCGAAATTTGACCCCGTCTCGATTATATGAAATGCTTGTTTCGTCAATGCGCCTATAGTCATTTTACTTTGAGCTAGCCCCTCACGAGTTAACTAATCTATTTGGTAAAGCCGTTAAGGGATATAAATGCAGCAGGTTACAGAATTCGATCGAAAATCGACTGCTCGACCCTAATAATTAGCAAGGATCAATATGACACTGTTATAATCGAATTGCAATCAAATATAAGTCGATTTGATGGAAACACGTAATTGAATTGCGGATGATTCTACATGATTGCGATATTCACGTGGAACTGAAATAACCCGAATTTTTATCAATATTATACTCGGGACACGTAATTGAAACCTTACGATTTTTATGACAACCGAGAATCATCTATGAGTCAAAGAAGCACAAACGTGGATCGAAAATTATTGATCACGGGTCAAACACGCTAAAATACCTAAAAGCTACTCGATAGGTTAGGTTGTACTAAAATCGCGTTTGGTCGATTTTTACCATGAAATTGAATTTAGTTTCGGGAATTGGACGTTTGAGCATGTCACGATTCATTTATAGGACGTCGTCTCATCTTTCGGAGAATTTTTGTCAAGCTCGGAATTTTACGGAAAAATTGGTTTCCGGCAAAAAGAAAATGAAAGTGAAATTCGGATGGGCTGCTTTAATAGGTTATTTGGCTGCCCAAAATACTTGTTTTGTGAGGAAATGAAGGGAAAATGGCCATTGCATGGTCCCTTGACAATTTGGGCATGAAGACTTTGAGGCACAAGCAATGAGTGGCTTGATATTTGTCTAGGCTTCCCATTGGCTGCAATTTTGACTTCCTTTTCCCTTCTTCCTTCCCTCCCCCTGCTTAGTGGAACCCCCCGCCTTCTTCTTCTTCATTTCACTTTCTTCATCCCTCTCCATTTCCTTTCATTGCCGCTGTTGAACACACCTCCCCTTAGCCAACCCTTCACCGAGCAGTCCACCACCACCGCAAGCAATACCACCCAGCCGCATGCTGCCCTCCATTCCCTGATGCCACCACCAGCTCCAACGTTCAGCCCTCTCCGCCCGTCCAGCTCACCCGCTTGGCCCACTGAACCACCAGGAACCGCCACCCTCCACAGCCCGCACCATTTCTCACCCTCGCCTCAGCCTTAATGCCACCGTCCACCATCAATAGCCGCATCGCCTCAGCATTGCCAGCCACCCATCTTGCTTCCAGCCCCGCCACAGCCTAGACCGACCAGCGACCATAGAACCAAGTCCAACCCCTTGGCTGTGACTTGTTGGGCTATTTTCCGTTGCTATTTGAGCTCCATTGGAGACACGATAGTCTTGGGTTTTCACTGCCTTCAAGTTGCCGTCGTCGTGAACCTGCCGCCGCCCTAATCCGGTGAGTTAACTCCTCTTCCTTGGTTAGGTTGTTAATTGCGCTTGGGAGGTTAGATTAGTGTTAATTAGGATTAGTGGTTAATCCTAGTTAGTGTAACTAGCTAGTTAGGTTGGTTAGTTTAGTTAGGTTAGTTTGGTTAGGTGGTTAGTTTAGTTAGGTTAATCTACCTTAGGTTAGATTAGTTAACTTGGGTTAGATTAATTAACCATGGTTAGATTAATAAATCATGATTAGGTTAATTAAGTTGGATTTACTTAATTAATGCAATTTATTTAATTAATCGTAATTAGGGTAATTAGTGATGGATTAGCTATTTTTCAGAATTTTACGCTTGTTCTTGTGGATGAATTTATATGTGAATTTGATGACTTATATGTGCAATTGAGTGTTGGACATTGATATACTGGACGGTGTCGTGGAGGACCCAGTGCCAGAGTCAGAGGGGTTTGGGGTGTAGTTGGCCTAGTAGTTTCTTTTTGGATCAGACTTATGTATATAAACTTGTAGGGCTAACTTGGTATGTTTATAAAGTGTGGTTTGTGAAAAAGTGTTAGCATGTTTTACTATCCCTATGTTGATGGTTGGCCGAGTGTTTATTTAATTCGGTTCCGCATGTGCTTAATTGAAAGATAAAATAAATAGGTCGGTGACGCGTCTTAGGATATCGCATTTTTAATTTGCCGCCGAAGGATGTGCGCGTGCCCGGGGTTGCGTGTTAATGCAACATGATAGAGTTGTTGCATACACGTCCCGTCAGTTGAGACCTCATGAGTTGAATTATCCGACACATGACTTAGAACTTGTGGAGATTATCTTTGCTCTGAAGATTTGGAGACACTACTTGTGCGGAGAGAGGTTTCAAATCTTTTCAAATCATTAGAGTTTCAAGTACTTATTCTCTCAAAAGGAGTTGAGCATGAGACAGCATCGTTGGATGGAACTTCTTAAGGATTATGACTGTGACATCTTGTATCACCCTGGAAAGGCTAACAAGGTCACAGATGCATTGAGTTGAAAGTCTTCAATTACTCGAAAGAGCTCGAAATTCGATTTTCAAATTTGAGGTAGGCCACCTTTCAAGTCTTATGGCTGCCCTCAGAATTGAACCGGAAGTACAATTAAGAATCAAGATGTTGCAGTTGACAAATCTAGAAATCCAGAAGATTCTGTAGGAAGATACAAGAAAAGAGAAAGGCTGATTTTCAAGTTATCGAAGACGAAACACTTGAAAGAGCTAGTAACAACACCTAGAGGGGGTGAATAGGTGTTAATAGAAATTTTCGCAAGATTTGGTAGAAGTAATTTGCTTATAGACAAGGAGCGAAATGAACCTTTAGCAATTTCTAATAAAGTCAAGGAGTTGAAACTTAAATAGTTAATTAGAGCTACGAATCAAAATAAAGGAGTTAAGGGAAGCGAATAAGAACATAAAGTTTATAGTGGTTTGGCTTAGATTAAGCCTTCGTCCACTCTCCCGTGCTAATAGCCCACTGGCTGGATTTTACTAAGAATTAAAAGAGATTTTACAGTCTTGCAGTCTTGACTTCACAGTGAAGAACCTTTACTGGTTTCTCACAAAGTCTCACCATGAGTTTCTCTCTTTTGTATACAACTTTGAGCTCAATGAATGAAATAGCAAGGAACTAGGAAGTTTTAGACTTTGAAAATTTTCTTTCACGCGCTCTTTCGAACAACTAGTGAGTTTGCCTTAAGTACTCCTTCATGCCTTCATGACCGTTGGCACTTTTCAAATGAATTCTTCCAATCTACCTGTTGGACATAATCAATCAAGGAGATCTCTAGTCATTAGACGATTTGTGATGAAAGCTCGTCAATCTTGTTCACCCATACAATCAGGATCTTGGTTTTCATAAGTAGAACTTTCCAAGTTTGCTTACCTTCCAAAAGATTTGATTAACATAATTGATTCCAATAAGGATAATCAATCATGTAGGTGCCGTATCCAACCAGTAAACCTTCCATAAACCATACAAATTGAATAATTGAAAATCATATTACATCTGGATAAGTCTTCATTCTTCAGTTTGGAAACTGTCAGTATGGGTAGACTTTGAATTTAAAGTCTAGCGGTCTTCAGACTTTGACACTAGAGTCTAGAAGTCTTCAGACTAGACTTTTGGAAAGGTTTTGTCAACTTCAAAACAGTTAAGGAGTTTTCTCCAACAATCTCCCCCTTTTTTATGGTGACAAAACTTTCTTGCAGATTTAAGAACTTTTGACCTGCAAAACAACTTTTAAACAATACATGATATATTATAAAATAAGTTGATTAGGACCTAGATAGCATCGATTCTGCAACCATAGAAAATATGTTAATCTTGAAAGATAAGACAAATAACTATCCAACTATAATTAGTAACGCAAAAGTAAGTTGCTGCAAGTATCAAAAAGTTCGAAAAGTTCATCAAACAAGGGTTCAACAGTCAAACAAAAGTTGAATAGTACCAAAAGTTAATCAAACTTAAAAGTCAATAGCAAAAAGTGGAGAATAATAAAAAAGAGTTGAATAAAGTCGGGGCTGTTTAGGGATGCGAATGTGCTGGAAATCTCCAATCGACTGAACTATGTCCTCCAGCTTTCGCAATGACTCTTGCATCTTCCCAACATCTTCAGTCTTGGTAGTCCCTTGAATTTGAAGCTTAAGATCTTGTACTTGATCGTGAAGAGAGAATGAGAAAGCTTTCAACACAGATTGGAGAGTCCGAATTTCACACTCCATTCCATATTGCTGCGCTTTTATCTCCACAAGGAGCTCTAGTAGCCTTTGAAAGTCTGCAGTATTGTCTGTTTATGTACTAGCTTCAGCATGATTAGTTTGTGGAGTGTTGATAGATGACGGCACATCAACTCCTCTACTTCTAAGAGTTGGAGAGGATGCCTCAATATTAGCTTCAGGAAATTGAGAGGCATAGACATCCTCTGAATTAGCAGAAGATCTACTAACATCATCATTGGTGAAAATAGGAGAAGAAGAAGTACCTATTTTCTCACCAGCTCCCCCTGTCTTTGTGGCTATAGGTGGAGAAGAAAAATCTTCTACTTGTTCTTTCTGAACTTCAGCACCCAAGTGATGTTCTTTTTCTCTTGCATCTCCTGTAATTCCACTCCGAGTCTTCTTAGAATCTACAAACAAGGATACTGCAAATGTTGGCTCAAAAGAGTCATCGTGACCCTCTTCCTCTTCTGCTTCTTTTTCTCCTTCTCTTGCTCCTTTTTCTGCTTCTTCTCTTTCTCTTTCCTCTGCTCTTCTTTCTTCACTTCCTTCTTTTCTCTCTTCTCTTTCTTTACTTTTTTTCTCTGTCTCTTCTCTTCCTCTTTCCTCTCTGTCCTGCGGCTGTTTGAAACTAACAAAACTCTGAAGATTTTTCAGGGCAAATGCAGAGAGAGTGAGATCATCCTCATCTTCTTCGTCTTGCAAGATAAGGGCTCTCCTCTTCTGGTGCAATGCCTAACTTTTCCATTGTCCGCAAAAATTGAGTTTCATTTTTGTAACCTCTTTCTCGCAGAAATTCATCAATAAAGATCATAGCAGAACCATCCTGTTTCAACTAATTGTAGAGTTTAAAGAGAAACTGGGGTTTTAACGTTCTTACAGGTTCGGCATCTTCCACGATTTCCTCTTCTACATGCTGACGCGGAGGATTACGCTGTGTATAGTGACACTATTGAGAATGTTGTTGTTGTTGTTGAGGAGAATCTTCTTCTTCAGTTAAGTCAAAATGAGTAGGACCCTTCGGAATATTCGGTGGTCCCCTATTTGCGATTCGAGATGATTTCCTCTAGAAAGACATCTTCACAATCGAGGAGGATTTCTCGAACCTCGTTCGGTTGAAAAAGGTGAAAACTTGTAGAGTAATCTTGAGAGAAAAAGTGAGAGAGTAGGAATTCTATATGCTAGGGTTTGTGAAAACGTAAATGGAGAAAAAGGACTTCAATGATATATAAAGCAAGTGAAACAGGATATATGAATCGTCGAAAACTAAATTGCCTTTTCGAAAAAAAAAACTGTCATAAATTCAAAAATTTGAAAAAGATAAATTCCAAAAATAAAATAGGCAAGTAACGATTCAAAAATCAACGTACCTTTTCAGAATTTTCATGCTAAAATTAAATTTCCTGCATTAAAGAAATATAAACTTACAGAAGTAGTTTATGGACATTCTGAGTCTGACCACCTTCAGACTTTAACCAATAAAAGATATAATGTTCAGTCTGGTGCAAATAGACTCAAATAGATTTTTCTCCAGTGGCTTTATGAATATGTCTGCCAACCGATTCTTTGAGTCAATAAACTGAATCATAACTTCTTCATTCTGAACATGATCTCTTATGAAATTGTGTCGAATCTCTATATGTTTTGCCCTTGAATGAAGAATTAGATTCTTTGTAAGATTGATGGTACTGGTGTTGTCGCATTTGATCTCGGTGTACGATTATTCAATTCCAAAGTCTCTTAGTTGTTGTCTTATCAACAAAATTTGAGAACAACAACTTTCAAGAGCCACATACTCTACTTTTGCTGTTGATAGAGCTACAGTACTTTGCTTCCTTGAGAACCAAGATACCAGTTTATTTCTCAATAGTTGATAAGTACCGGAAGTACTCTTTCTATCAACTTTACAACCTGCTAAATTTGCGTCTGAATATCCAAGGAGAGTAAAGTCTCATTCATTGGAATACCACAGGCCCAACTTTGGAGTAGTAGCAACATATTTGATGATACGTTTTACAGCACTTAAATGTGATTCTTTGGAGGTCTGATTGGAATCTAGCACAAATACAAACACTAAACAAAATGTCAGGTCTAGATGCAGTAAGGTAAAAAAGTGAACTAATAATGCTTCTGTAAAGCTTCTGGTCTACATTCTTCCCTCCTTCATCTTTATTCAGCTTCGAAGAACTTGACATTGGCGTCTTTGTCTTTTTGCAATTCTCCAATCCAAATTTCTTGATGAGATCTTTCACATACTTCTTTTGGTGAATAAAAATACATTTCTTTGATTCTTTAACTTGCAATCCTATAAAGAAGGTTAACTCACCCATCATACTCATCTCGAATTCATCCTGCATACATCTAGAGAATTTCTTGCATAGATTTTGATTAGGAGATCCAAAAATAATATCATCAACATAAATTTGAACCAGTATAAAATCATTACCCTTTTTTTATGAACAAAGTAGTATCTACTTTTCCTTTAGCAAAACCATTTTGGATAAGGAATTTACTTAGCCTTTCATACCGAAGCTCAAGGTGCTTGCTTGAGTCCATACAATGCTTTTTTAGTCTGTAGACTGAGTATGGCTTTCTTGGATCTTCAAATCTAGGTGGTTGTTCCACATAAATTTCTTCTTGGATAAATCCATTTAGAAATGCACTTTTTACATCCATTTGGAATAATCTGAAATTTTTATAGCAAGCAAAAACAAGTAATAATCTAATTGCTTATAACCTCACTACTGGTGCATAGGTCTCGTTATAGTCTATCCCTTCTTCTTGTGTATATCATTTGGCCATGAGTCTTACTTAGTTCCTAACCACTTTTCCTTTCTCGTCCGCCTTGTTCCTGAAAACCTATTTAGTTCCAATAATAGACTTACCTTTAGGTTTAGGAATTAGCTCCCAAACATCATTGATGCTGAACTGTCTAAGCTCTTCTTGCATAGCTTTGATCCAGCTTTCATCAATTAAGGCTTTTTCTACACTTTTGGGTTCTATCTTAGAAACAAGTGCTAAAGCATTAGACTCTTCTCGTCTTTTGGATCGGGTACGAACTCCTTCATCAATATTACTAATGATGAGTTCCTTGGGATGACTTGACTTGCGTTTCTAGTTGCTGGTTAGTCTGAGAGTCTACTGATCTTCTGCTTCTGTTGAATCTTCTAGTTTTGCTTGAAGTTGATCTTCAGAAGTCTGAACCATTTTGGGGGAAGTAGACTTTGTAAAGTCTATAGCAGGTTTAGATTCTTCAAGTTGAGTCTGATCCAGTTGATTTTGCATAGAGTCTTGGAACTTTACGTTCATAGATTCTTCCATAGATTGAGTCTTCTTGTTGAATACTTTGTATGCTTTGCTTGAGGTTGAGTAGCCAAGGAAAATTCCTTGATCTGATCTTTCTTCAAACTTTCGGGTTCGCTTATTTGCATTTTTCAAGACATAACACTTACAACCAAACACATGAAAGTAAGAAACATTTGGCTTCTTCCCTTTATATAGTTCATAAGGAGTTTTCTCTAGAGTAGGCCTTAAGAACACTCTGTTAATGATGTAGCAAGTTGTAAATACTGCTTCAGCCCAAAATCGAGATGAAATTTTACTCTCAATTAGGAGGATTCTTGCCATCTCCTACGAAGATCTATTCTTTCTTTCCACAATCTCATTTTGTTTTGGAGTGTATGAAGAAGAGAAAACATGTTGGAAACCAGATTCATCACAAAACTTCGCAAAGTCTTGATTCTCGAACTCACCTCCATGGTCTGTTCATATGGTCAAAAAAGCATATTTTTTTCTCATTTTGAACCTTCTTGGCTAACTTTGAGAAGTGAGAAAAAGCCTCAAACTTATTTGCCAAAATTAAACCCAAGTAAAGCGAGGGTAATCATCTACGATTACTAGGAAGTATCTCTTTCCACCAATGCTTTGAGTTCTTATTGGTCCAAAGAGGTCTCTATGCAGAAGCTGCAAAACTCGATTAGTGGAGACTTGATTTACCGATTTAAATAAACTTCTAACCTGTTTTCCCAAAACACATGGAGTGCATAATTTAGACTTTTGATAAGTCAGGTTGGGAAGACCACGAACAAGCTTCTTGGAACAAATCTTGACAATCTGCTTCATGTTAACATGGCCAAGCTTTCGGTGCCAAAGATTTGCTTCATCTTGAATGGAGATAAGACGCTATGAAATTTATGGTTTTATATCTAGAAGGTAAATATTCCCATGTCTTCGTCCAGTGAAAGTTTGAGAGAAATCTTTACTTGTTCCCAAACAAATGCCTTCTTGGAATTTGATTTTAAATTCAGTATCACAAAGTTGACTTATGTTGAGTAGATTGTAATTCAGACCTTCCACTAAGGAGACATTGTTGATAGTGAGGCTTCCAATTTTCATGGTTCTAGCTCCAACAATTATTCCTTTGCTGTTCCCACCAAGTTGGACTAATTGGCAAGGAAAATTGGACTAATTGGACCGGGAAAATTGGAGGGCCGTTTTCATGTGGATTTTTGGCCGTCAAGTTGGACTAATTGGCAAGGATAAATGTGGAATTTGAGGTGGGCATCTACCATGACATTTTGGCTTTAGAATTGAGTTGAAATTGGAGAGGAAATGTTGAAATTAGTAGCCATGGGGGGCAGCAACATTTTGGACCACCTTGGGTGGCTTCTAGGAGAAGATTGGTGTGGGATAATGGTTGAGGATGAGGCAGCAGCTAGTGGAGGCCTTGTGATGAGTGTTCTTGATATTTTTGAAGACTTTGAGAGCCCTTTGTCCCTCAACCTAGCAGCAACTCCTCTTCTTCTTCTCCCTTGCCTTTGCTTTCTCTATTGTTGTTGTTTGAGCTCAAGAAATCCAGTCAAGAACCAGAGGAAGCTAGCAGCCGCTCGTCCGAGTGCTATCGAACCCCGCTCGAGCGCCGTCCACCCGCACCTCTAGCTCACGCCATCTGTGCTTTAGCTGCTGCCCGAGCTCGCCTGGCCACCTGTCGTCCGTCCAGCAGCTGCTGTCCTGACTAGCAGCTCCCTTAATCACATCCAGCACCACCAGCAACCGCTTGTTCCAGCTCGACTTAGCCCACAGTAGCCTAGAGCAGCTTCAAGTAGAATGGAACCTCCAGCTCGAGCAGTGGGCTTGTTGGTTGTTTTTTAGTGCCTTCCGGGACTCCTTTAGGGCCCCCATGGACACAAATCTTCACCGCCTTCGCGTCGCCGTCGCCATGAACCCATCGGCTCGCTAATCTAGTGAGTTAACTCCCTAATCCTTGATTATGTTGTTAATTACACTTAGGGGGTTAGTTTAGTGTTAATTAGCTTAATTAGATTAGTACTAAGTGAGATTAGCCTTAAGATGGATTAGTGTTAATCTAGAATGGTTTAATTAGCCTTAAGATGGATTAGTGTTAATTTAATTGGTGAGATTTGTTGGGGTTTCATGAATCATGTATAGGTAAAATTTTAAAGAATACAGCGGAAACAAAGATGATATATTTTATACATGATTCTCCGAAGGCATTATACCTGTGTTTTAATAAAAAATATGAATATAAAAAGGGGGTTAAAGGAATTACCCCTCAAAGCGCGCTTTAAACGAATTGATTCGGATGTTCTTTAGTTCGAGTCCCACAAATGTCGGACCTCTAGTTCAGACACACCAACAATGGACGTCGAATGGAAAAGAGAACTTTTGGATAATCACCATTATGATCGTGCTAGAAATCTCATGGAGACAATTCGCCGTATCCTTGATGTTTTAGTCACGGACTGAACAATTCGCCGTATCACCATTATGATCGTGGGATCAAGAATCGTTGTTGATCCTGCACAATCATGCACGATCGTGCATGATTGCTGACCATCCATGCTTCCTATATGTGCACGAAGCTTTAATTTTCTTTTTTAGTTGCTATTATAAAAAGGAAACGCACATGATGTGCATTGCACACGGTCAGCAACAACTGGTGACCATGTGCATAATTTATTTAATTAAATAAATAATTAATCAATTCTTAAAACAAAAATAAAAAGAATATAATCTTTGTGTGTGCATTTATGGTACATTAACATGTATCCACTTTGGGCATGCATGTGCATCATATGCAAGTAGGCTCGTGACTATAATATAAATTAAATTAAATCTCATTTAATTTAATTTCAAATCGACTCAATTCGATTGCAGTAATTGCGAACACATTTGCAATAATATTTCTCTCTTGCTCCACGTTATCCTAATTGTTTATGGTGTGTGACATCTCTAGGTTCATCACTAAGCTGGTAGTAAGACTTGTACTAATACATTACTCCCAAAAGAATTAATTATCCCGATTAATCTTTGGGTCCCACAAGCCATGATTGACATCTAGCAATATGTCATGGCTACCCAGATAGTGTGAATGCTTTAAGAACATAATGAACCTGTTAGTTTTGACTATAGTGTAATTCAATCCCTTTGTCTTATTATGTCCCGATCAAATAAAGACTATGAAATATTTGTCAAGTCACAAATTCGATCATATGCACAAATCTAATTAACATGCATTTTATTCGAGACATAAACAATTTATTCTCAATTACAACCCCGGCCGATGATTTCAATGCATTGTCATAATCGGATTGCATAGGACATCATTATTATACCTTGTGTGTAACAAGGAGATAGATTCTGTATTGCATACATGTGCAACTTCATATATGAACAAACTATGACCATTGGGTATAAATACGAATCAACAACCCAGCATTATGTGCACCCGTGAACTATAGTTGTTCAACACACAGGTTAATACTGTGCCTGAAGTCTAAGGATTATTTACACAAGATCAAAGTATGAACAATTAGACATTGACCACGCTAAAAGCTTCCATGTCGCTAATCATTCCATATGCGTCACGTTCAGTGAACTTGTCTAATACAAACACCTGTGTTCTAACTCAGACATCATAATATCCAATGACATGTGACTCATCATTCCCTTAAGTATCCAATACTTAATGGTGAAGTTAAAAACACATCGGTCTCAATAGGATTATAAATATCCACTCAATAATCCATTGACCAAGAACGCTTTAAAGATTCAACCTACTATGAACCAGTCACATATATTCTTGACGTCTCAAGAATAAGTCTAGTTGCAACTAATCTTATGGAATCATTCATAAATATAAAATAATTGGACAAATGAATGAATATGTTATTGCCATTAATTAAATAATAATGATAGTGTAACTAAAATCCCTAACATGTAAGTATTACATAGTAGCTTTAGGGCATACATCCAACAATCTCCCGCTTGCACTAAAGTCAACTTGTCTGGTACCTCAAACCCATTTTGTCAATATGCCTTTCAAAAGAAGAGTAAGGCCTTAGTGAAGGGATCTGCCACGTTTTTTGCTAAGACAATTTTCTGCAAGGTGATATTACCTCTTCTAACAATTTCTCTGATGAGATGGAAGCATCTCTCAATGTGCTTGGATTTCTGGTGAGACCATGGTTCCTTAGCTTGAGCTATCGCTCCATTGTTGTTACAAAACAATGTAATCGATTGCTTAATTGAAGGAACGACTCCAAGTTCAAAATTAAACTCCTTTATCCAGTGGTGCTTCAGAAGCGGCTACATACTCTGCCTCAGTGATGGAATTGGTAGTTATGCTTTGTTTGCAACTTTTCAAACTAACTACGCCACCATTGAATGTAAACACAAACCCAGAAATAGGCTTATAATCATTAGGATCTGATTGAAAATTGGAATCTGTATAAGCTATAACTTTAATTTCTCATCCTCCATGTATCAAGAATAGATCTTCCACCTCCCAGATAGGGAGTTTCGCCGCAAGGTCCTTGAGGGGCTGCCTTTGTCCGTCTTGAGGATTCCCATCGTGCTACAACAATGGCGACCAAACTTGGACTTCCGAAAAGAGTCCCTTCCTTCAGTTCCGGTGTGGGTAAAGTTAAAGAACCTCCCAATCGCTCTTTGGTCAGCTCAGGCAATCAGTAAAGTGGCAAGCTATGTTGGGAAACCCCTTTATGTAGACCTAAGAACGGAGCAACTAGATATGCTCGCTTTTGCAAGAGTCTCTGTGGAGATCACAGCAAGGCAACAACCCTGTGACTCCATTGAGGTGGTCCTGCAAGGTGAATCGTGCATCGTTGAAGTTGAATATGAGTGGAAGCCGTTGGCTTGTGTTGGATGCGGAGTCTTCGGCCACAAATGCAAGGTGCCGAGTGTTAAACCTTTGCCCAAGAGCCCCCGAGATGATGGAAACGCCTCCGCCCCTGGACCTAGCTCAACTCCTGCACAGCATCTTCAGAGTGGAGAGAGGACGCGTGACAACCCATTATTCTCGACTAGGCCTGCTGATTTGCTGATGCAGACGGACGAGCGCCCAACTCCTCTAGACGCACTGCTGGCTGCTCACTCATCTGGAGTTGCGCCTGCTGCCTCCGATTGTCCTCCCCACTAGGAGAAGGACCTTCACTCCCAATCTCTTCTTTCGATCCCTGCTGTGGACTTATCATGGCAACAGGTCATGACTAAGAAGAAGAAGATCCCAAAAGAGGCGGCCTCCTCCAACCTGGCCCAGCCTTCTGAAGATGGCTTGCTGAAATTGAAAGGGACTGCCCAGAAATCGGGCTCGCCTCCAATGCCCGAAAGCCGGTTGGTATCCCCCTTGCTCCTTCCATTACGCATACAGGTTCCTCGGTAGCAAGACCAAAATAGGCTGCCATAAATGAGCAAGCGGAATGCTCTGATGAAATTTCCAGCGTGCACACTGGAATTGAAGATGAGGACCTTCTTTCGATTGGGTGCCTATCCCCAACATCCTCTCCTGCGACTGATTTGGCTACTATCCAGGATAAGCTGCTGTTACTTCGCCCCGACCCGGCCCCATCCTGGGATCCCAAGTCCATGCCGACGAAGAAAAAGGCCTCTAAACGAGGTAAGTGACACTCTCTCTTTCTTCATGTATATAGGAATATGGAACATTAGGGGCCTTCGTGACCCGTTAAAGCGGGCGGAAGTTAGAAAGTTAGTTTCCAAATATAATCTTTCTTTTGTTGGTCTTGTTGAGACGAAAGTCTCTGAAGCGGATTTCGATTCTTTGTCCTCGTCTTTGCTTACTGGCTGGAAATGGGTCGCAAATTATGAGTACTCTCCTAAGGGATGGATATGGGTTGGGTGGAACCCGGACTTTATAAGATTTGAATCGATGGACATCACCGACCAGGCTATCCACGGGTGGGTAACCATCAATCTCTCTGGAAAGTGTTGCTGTCTTTCAGTTGTGTATGGTGAACACTCCTTCTTACGACGTCGTCCTCGTTGGGCAAACCTCCTACATATGAGTAATCTTCTGCAGGATTCACCCTGGCTTGTTGCTAGCGATTTTAATGCCATAAAGGATCCATCTAACAGAATTGGGGGCTCTAATGCCTGGATCCCGTACTTTGATGAATTCGCCAATTGCCTGGCTCAGTCAGAATTAGAGGATCTCAGATTTGTAGGCCTTCGGTTCACTTGGTCGATGTCTTCTAGCCAAGCTAGAAAAATGAGAAAAATTGATAGGGTCTTGGTAAATTCCAAATGGAACTTTGAGTTCTCTTTCTCTGAAGCATCCTTCCTCAATCCAGGCATTTCTGATCACTCTCCTATGGTGGTCAGAATTCTTGACCCTGTGATTAGGCGAAGACCCTTCAAATACTTTGACTTTTGGTCGGAGCATCCAAACTTTACCTCTATTGTGCAACAGGTTTGGGATTCACACATACAAGGCTTTTCTATGTACAAACTAGTTTTCAAGCTGAAATTGCTCAAGGGCAGACTTAAGCAACTCAACAGGGACACTTTCTCCAATATCTCGGCTAGAGCGGAGGAAGCTAGGGAGAGCCTTTGGTTGGTTCAGACTGAACTGGTCCTTGATCCGCAGAACCCACAGTTGGCTGGGCTCGAGCAGACACGACGCCGTAACTTTGTGGACTTGCGCCGTGATGAAGAATCCTTCTATAAGCAAAAATCTAGAATTCGGTGGCTTAAAGAAGGCGATAGTAATACAAGATTTTTCCACCTCTCGGTCAAGAAGAGAGAGCTCCATAATAGGATTTTATCAGTTACAAATGTGGTGGGGGAGTTGATCACTGACCCTCTTATGTTTCCGCAGGTCTTTGTTTCCTTCTTCACTAACTTGCTTGCTCCTCACTCAGCCCTGTCTAAGCCCTCCTTACAGGAGGTTACAGATTACATCCGAAGGCCTTTGACTATGGACCAGGTTAGTACTCTTTCTAGGCCGGTTCTTGATATGGAAATTCGTGATACGCTTTTCTCTCTCCCGAGAGGTAAAGCCCCAGGCCATGATAGGTTCACAGTGGAATTCTTCAAGAGTAATTGGGACATAGTTGGCCCATCTGTCCTCAACGCTGTCAAGGATTTTTTTTCCTCCGGGAGACTCCTCAAGGAGGTAAATAATACTATCCTCACCTTAGCTCCAAAAGTGCCAAATGCGTGTGCGGTCACGGACTACAGACCAATCGCATGCTGCAATACCATCTATAAGGTCATCACGAAAATCTTATCAAATCGCCTGGCCTCAGTCTTGGGAGATGTGGTAGATCCGGCGCAGAATGCCTTTGTAAAAGGTAGGAGGATTAGAGATAATATTCTGATTGCCCATGAACTTTTTGCTGGCTTCCACCTACAACCCTATCTCCCCAAATGTGCTGTTAAGGTGGATTTCCAAAAGGCCTACGACACTGTCGACTGGGACTTCCTTCAGTTGACACTCTTAGCCTTTGGATTCCCTCAGTTTATGATCAAGCTGATTATGGTGTGCGTCTGGACCCCCAAGTACTCAATCTCGATTAATGGTGAGCTGCACGGATTCTTCTTAAGTGGGAGGGGCCTTCGCCAGGGTGACCCCATGTCCCCTTACCTCTTTACCCTAGCAATGGAGGTATTTTCGGGAATATTGAGTGCTCGCACATCCCATGTAAATTTCAAGTATTTTTGGCGATGCAAACCGGTTAGGCTTTCTCACCTATTCTTCGCAGATGATTTTTTCCTGTTTAGCCAGGCAGATTGGGGTTCCATCACATTTCAGGAGTGGATTACTTCCAAACAAGAACAAGAGTGAAGTCTTCATTTCAGGAGGTTCTCTGACTATCCGCAACTACATATTGCTAGCCTTTGGATTTCATGAAGGTTCACTCCCGGTGCGTTACCTTGGAGTACCTATTATTTCCTCCGTGCTTTGGAAGACGGATTGTATTGCCTTGATTGAGCGGATTACTTCTAGAGCCAAGTCCCGGGCCCATCGCCTACTCTCCTATTCGGAAGACTTCAACTAATCAGTCAGTCCTACATTCGATTCGGGTTTTCTAGTCGAGTGTTTTCACCTTACCAATCTTGGTCCTAAACGACATTGAACAAGTGTTGCGCCAATTCTTATGGAAAGGTGCTGATCTCGGTAAGGGAGGGGCAAAGGTCTCTTGGGAAGACATTTGTCTGCCAAAAAATGAAGGAGGTCTCGACATCCGAAAATCAAGAGACTGTAACAAAGCAACCATGATGAAGTATATCTGGATCCTTTTCACGGATAAGGTATTCTGTGGTGTCGTTGGATTCATTCCAACTTCTTAAAGTGGCAAAACTTTTGGATTGCCACCACTCCCTGATTTGTTCTTGGGCTTGGAAGAAGATTTTGCAATTAAGAAGCGAGTCTCGCCTATCCTTCCTTTGGAAAATTGGGAATGGTCTCTCGTTTCCATGTGGTATGACCACTGGCATCCAAAAGGGGCTCTTCACATCCTATTACCGGAACCAATCATCCGGAGATCCGAGCTTTCAGGAAATGTAGTGGTGGTGGATCTTCTTTCGCCCCGGGTTGTTCCACGCGCCTCCTTCTATTGAGCTGGGGTCTCTCTTCTCCGGCGCCTAACTCCTCTCCGGATTGCTTTTCCTGGAGATGGCACCCTTCGGGTCGCTTCACCATTGGGTTCGTATGGGACCGCCTCAGAAGGAAGAGACCCCCTGCTCCTTGGGCTTCTCTCATTTGGGCACGCAACATTACACCCAGGTTCCAATTCATTCTCTGGTTGATTGCTAAAAATCGTCTACCCATGCAGCAACTCCTTCTATCATATGGTAGAATTGACTACACCACTGTGCTTTTGTAATGAGGTCCCCGATTCCACTGACCACTTATTTTTTGATTGCCATCTAACGGCTTCGTCGCTTACTTTTGGGCCACTCGCCGCAATCTTCCTTGGCGTCCTAGGCCTTGGAAGGATAACCTCCTCTGGGCTATGCGGTTCCTCAAAGGCAAATAATTTTTTCACATTATAGCACGACATTCTTTTGCTGCTATGTGCTATATCATTTGGAAGAAAATGAATGCCGTTATCTTTCGCAGAGAGTCGGTCGTCCTTACTTCAATCAAAAATCACATTATCAAAAGTGTGAAGGACAAAGCTGCAAGTTTTTCTAATATCCCTAATATCCTGAGGAATAGATGTCTCCAGCGGAGTTGGGGCTTCCACCCAGCTATCTTCAGCGATCGACAGGAGCATGCTTAGATCGGTGTCCTTCAACATCATGCCTCTTCGGTATCCGGACGTTGGCTTCTCTTCTGGTAGCGGAGGGTCTTTGTTAGTCTTAGCTCTTTGTTGTCCTTCCTGGACCTTCGGTCCTTGCTCTGTTTAGTCCGTGTTGTTCTTCTTTTCCTGTTTCTTGATTGTGCTCCCTTCCACTCTCCCTACATTTGTATCGAGAGTGCAAGATTAGGAGCCGGTCGAGTTTTCTTGTAAATTTGTTCAAAGTTATAATACCTATTACCTTACCAAAAAAAAAAAAAAGAATAGATCCTTAGTCCTTCGTAAGTCATTAAGAATATTCTTGATTGCTATCTAGTGCTCTTCTCCTAGATCAGACTGATATTTGCTAGTAATACTTACAGTATGTGCAATATCAGGTCTAGTATATAGCATAGCATACATTATGCTTCCAATAGCGGATGCATATGATATCTTTGCCATCCATTCTCCTTTTTTCAGGAGTGTTGGGACACATCTCCTTAGAAAGATGGATCCCTTGCCTAAAATGCAATAATCCTCTATTGGAACATTGCATGTTAAAACGTGTTAACACTTTGTCTATGTATGTAGACTGTGAGAGGCCAATCAATCGTCTTGATTTATCTCTATAGATTTTGATACCTAAAATGTAGGTTGCCTCTCCTAAATCTTTCATGAAGAATTTATGTGACAAGAATAATTTTATCAATGATATCATTGGTACATCATTCCCAATCAAAAGTATATCATCAACATACAAAACTAGAAATGCAATTGCACTCTCACTAATCTTCTTGTATACACAAGGTTCATCCGGATTTTTGATGAAACCAAATGATTTGACTACCTCATTAAAACTGATATTCCAACTTCTAGAGGCTTGTTCAAAACCCCGTGACTGTTCCAATAGATGTCCTCCTTGAGAAAACCGTTTAGAAAAGCCGTTTTGACATCCATCTGGAATATCTCATAATCTAGGTGTGCAGCTATAACCAACATAGTCCGAATGAATTTTAGCATGGCCACAGTTGAGAAAGTTTCGTCATAATCAATTCATTATTTCTGACGATATCTTTTCGCCACTAGCCGTGCTTTGTAAGTTTCAATTTGACATTCAACATTCATCTTCCTCTTAAAGATCCACTTACAGCCAATTGGTATAATACCATCAGGTAGGTCCATTAAGGTCCAAACTTCTTTGGAATACATTGAATCCATTTTGAATTTCATGGCTTCTAGCCATTTACTAGAATTGATGTCCGACATCGCCTCCTCATAGGTTTTAGGATCACCAAGTTGATCACTATCATTCATAATGAATAATGGTTCAATATAATCAACCGAATGTCTATAATGAGCAGGTGGGCGAGACGTTCTCGCGCTTCTCCTAAGAGGTTGTGTATTAGAAGCTCCCATTGAATCAGAGATTGGTATCTGAACTTGGTTGTTTGTTACTTCATTATTTTCTTCTTGTAAGACTATTTTTTGCCCAGCACCACCTTCTTGGACAAACTAATTTTCTAGAAAAGAAGTGTGCTTGCTTACCAAAATTCTTTGGTCTAAATGAAAATAGAAATAATATCAAAGAGTTTCCTTTAGATATCCAATGAAGTGACCTTGTTCAGATCTTGCCTCCAACTTTTCCATTTTCAATTTTTTCACGGAAGTTGGACAACCCCAAATCTTAATATGATTAAGACTAGGTTTCCTACTATGCCATATTTCATAGGGCGTAGTTGGAATAGATTTGGATGACAATTTGTTCAGTATATATACAACTATCTCAAGGGCATATTCCCAAAGGGATATTGGCAAATTGGTGTAACTCATCATAGATCGCACTATATCCAATAAAGTACGATTTCTTCGTTCATATACACCATTATATTCTGGAGTTCCAGGAGGTGTCCATTGTGATAAATGGTCATTCTCTTTATGATAGTCTAGGAATTCAGTACTAAGGTATTCACCTCCTCGATTCGTTTGAAGAGCTTTAATACATTTTTCTGTTTGTTTCTCAACTTCGGCCTTGAATTCCTTGAACTTTTCAAAGGATTCAGATTTATACTTCATGAGGTATAAATAACCATACCGTGATTGATCATCGGTGAAGGTAATGGAGTAATTATAACCACCTCTAGCAGTTTCATTAATTGGTCTACATACATATGTATGTATTAATCCTAATATGTCAGCAGCTCACGCACTATCTTCCACAAAAGGCGCTTTGGTCATTTTTCCTAGAAGACATGCCTCACAAGTCGAGTATGACTCAAAATTTGATGGATCAATGTACCCATCATTACTCAACTTGTTAATTCTGTCTTCTCCAATATGACTTAATCAGAGATGCCAAACATATTTTTTATTTGGACTGTCTCTAGGGCTTTTATTAGTTATGGCATTTATATCAATTCTATTTTGCTTATTAACATTGGCAATTGCATTACTGAATATTGTAATGGTATAAAGATTATTGGTTAATAAGCTAGTACCAACACATCTTCTATTGTGATAAATATAACATACATCATTAGCAAAAGAAAATTCATAATTCTCTTTACTCAAACGGTGTATAGAGATGATGTTCCTAACAACATTCTTATAATGCAAATAGTTCTTTAAAACCAATACATGTCCAGAAGGCAAACATAAACAAAAAGTCCCTATAGCTAACGCAGCAACTCTTGCTCCATTGGCAAATGTCAGGACAATCTCATTTCTCTCTCGCATCTTGCTTGTTTCCAGGTTCTGCAAAGACATACAAATATGTGAAGTTGCAGCAGAATCTAGAACCCATGAGCTGGATTCAGCACTAACCATAAGATTAGTTTCAATAAGCATAGACAGCATACCTTCAAAAGGTTGGTCCTTTGGCTTGACCTTCAAGCTCAAGAGGTACTTCTTGCAGTTCCTCCTCCAATGCCCCTTGACACCACAGTAATGACATTTCCCTTTATCAATTTTGGGTTTTGGTTGCACAACAAGTTTGACAGGCCTCTTCCATTTCTTTTTCTTTAAAACGGTCTTACTCCTTGAAGAAGAAGCCTTAGCCATAGCCACTACATTTGGTCTCGTGTTGTGCATTTCCTTCTCATAAACTACCAGCATGCTATGTAACTTAGGAGAGTTTTCTCCATCTTATGTATGTGGAAGTTTTGAACAAAACCAGATAAGGAATTAGGTAAAGATTGGATGATCAAATCCACAGCTAACTCATTGTCCATAACGAGATTCAGCCTAGCCAATTCTTCAATGTGCCAAATCATTTTCAAAGCATGATCATTAAAGAATGATTCTTCAGCCATCCTCATATGGTACAATGCCTTAGATATTTCATATCTAGAGGTTTGACTATTCTCATCAAAGAATTCCTTTAAGTGCAAAATGATCGACCTAGCATCTTCCATAGATTGGTACTTCTTCTATAATTCATTATTCATTGAAGTAAGCATATATGATCTAACTTTTAAGTTATCATCACGCCACTTATCATAAGTGACACGCTCCTATTGGGTCCCACCCTCAGGAAAGGAGGTTGGCATCTTTTTATCAAGCACATACCCAATTTTTTCTGAATTGAGAATAATTCCCAAATTTCTCACCTAGTTAGTGAAATTAGGTCCAGTCAAACAATTCTTGTCAAGTATAGAAGCGAGTGGGTTTGTGGTCACCATTTTCAGAGTAATAATATATCTATTGTAGAAAATAAATTATTAGCCGTTGTATCTTTCAAAATAACTATTTCATTTTGTCCTTTAAATGAAATAGATCCTCCCACTAAATTTATATTTGAATCCCATACTCCTTAAGATGAGAAGTGGTAATCTTTGTTGGGTAAAGATTACTAGTGGGGATTGGCATCCCACTTGGAGTCCCACTAGCCCAAAGCCAACCTCACCTAGCAGTTATTGGTGTTCTATGAACTTAGTGAGTGAACCAACTTGTTCAATGCATCATATGCAATTCCTAATCATACTTCGGCTTCTAGACTATGAAAACCTCATCTAACAGTTATTGGTATTATGATCATAGTTAAGTCTAGCTCATCGTCTCATGTAAGTATTGAAAGCACAATGATTCCCTCACCTGACAGTTATTAGAAATCATTTGGCTCCAACCCCACAGCATCACATGCATAATGAAGTGGTCTAATATTAAGAATGATAATTAACCCCTATGTATCCATAGCTGGTTAATTAACCACTATAATATTGGATCAAACCACGACGATGGAAGGCCACGAATCCGAAACCCATTTTGACTTAATATTATTAATAAGGAGATTTAGGTCGTTATTAACGGTCTCACTTTGCACATTAACCGGTTTAACATGCATGATAATATAAACACAATAAATAAATAGATATCACATAAACATCTATCCTATGTGGTGATCATGGAATTATGGTTCAATGGGTCTCGAGCCAAAGAGACCCATTTAGCCATTTTAATGTTTTAATAATAGAGGCATGCCCTTCAATTCTTCTTGAATCTTTGAACTATTTAAAGACCGGGCCCATAGAGCTCTCTGACTTAATGGCTCTTCCAATGGCTCCTCTTCTCTCGTAGCATTTACATCAACAATTGATATACTAAACTATGCTAAAATTACATTTCATGAAAATAAATATAAAAGGAAGGATGCAACCTCCATTTAATAATTACAACCCCAAAAGGAATACCTGTAATTATCATACATTCATCCATACAACAATCATAATGATTTGGGATTTTTCCATGATCACCACCCTTCCTTGCGAGCCATAAATTCAAAATTTAAAGCTCTAGAAGGCATAAATAAAATTCTGCATTTAATTAAATTTAAAGCTGAACAATGCAATCCACGTCAAGAAATCAAAATCGATGAAACAAATTTCATGAATTTCACGAGTGTGATTCCGAACGGAAGTTGCGTTGTCAACTTTAATTCACAATCACGAATCATTCGCAGAATATAAACACAAAGTATAATAAGTTATGGATTTTTGATTAAAAATTGATTTAGCTCTAATTTTTGCTTAGTTGATTAAATTTATCACATAAATTAATCAACTTCTATAGGCCACATAAGAGCAAGAGATTCTCTTAACAAAAACATAAATTGGCCATTAGAACGCAAAATTATCTTTAAACTATAAATCAATTAAATGCACAAAAACGCCTAAGGTTGGCTTTGATACTACTGTTGGGGTTTCGTGAATCATGTCTAGGTAAAATTTTAAATGGGTCTCGAGCCAAAGAGACCCAGCAAAGCACATCATGTGCATTTCCTTTTTATAATAACAACTAAAAAGAAAAAAAAAGCATAATCTTTGTGTGTGCATTTAGGGTACATTAACATGTATCCACTTTGGGCATGCGTGTGCATCATATGTAAGTAGGCTCGTGACTATAATACAAATTAAATTAAATCTCATTTAATTTGATTTCAAATCGACTCAATTCGATTGCAGTAATTGCAAACACATCTGCAACAATATTTCTTTCTTGTTCCACGTTATCCTAATTGTTTATGGTGTGTGACATCCATAGATTCATCACTAAGTTGGTAGTAAGACTTGTACTAATACATTAGTCTTCCCAAAAGAATTAATTGTCCCGATTAATCTTTGGGTCCTACAAGCCATGATTGACATCTAGCAATATATCATGGCTACTCAGATAGTGTGACTGTTTTAAGAACATAATGAACCTGTCAGTTTTGGCTATAGTGTAATTCGATCCCTCTATCTTATTATGTCCCGATCAAACAAAGACCATGAAATATTTGTTAAGCCACCAATTCGATCATATGCACAAATCTAATGGATATGCATTTTATTTGAGACATAAACAATTTATTCTTAGTTACAATCCCGGCCGAGGATTTCAATGCATTGTCATACTCAGATTGCATAGGACATCACTATTATGCCTTGCATGTAATAAGGAGACAGATTCCATATTGCATACACGTGCAACCTCGTCTATGAACAAACTATGACCATCAGGTATTAAGACGGATCAACGACCAAGCATTATGTGCACCCATGAACCATAGTTGTTCAACACACAAGTTAATATTGTGCCTCAGGTCTAAGGATTATTTACACTAGGCCAAAGCATGAACAATTACACATTGACCATGCTAAAAGCTTCGATGTCGCTAATCGTTCCATATGCATCATGTTCAGTGAACTTGTCTAATATAAACACATGTGTTCTAACTCAGGCATCATAATACCCAATGACATGTGACTCATCATTCCTTTAAGTATCCAATACTTAATGGTGAAGTTAATAACACACCGGTCTCAACAGGATGATAAATACCACACAATAATCCATTGACCAGGAATAGTTTAAAGATTCAGCCTAACTATGAACCCATCACATATATTATTGACGTCTCAGGAATAGATCTAGTTGCAACGATCTTATGGAATCATTCATAAATATAAAAGAATTTTACAAATGAATGAATACGTCATTGCCATTAATTAAATAATAATAATGATAGTACAACTGAAATTGCTAACATGTAACTATTACATAGTAGCTTTAAGGCATACATCCAACAAGATTAGTACTAATGTGGGGAGATTAGTCCAATTTAGTGGATTTTTCCCAGAACTAATTTATAGACCCTCGTTGTTTGCTGTTTTTGTGGATCGAATTGTACTATGATGTTGAAGTCAATTTCTTCTTGAGAAATATTTTAGACATATTCAGCTATAACATATATTTTATTCAATATTTTAGGGATTTAAAAAGAAGGAGATTTCAGCTCCGTCATTTGAAAACAAAACATCTGTTTTTGCTAGAACTGGTGACCTTTTGGGATTCATTGGATTTTTATCAACTCTTAGGGTTCGAATTTTGAAATGGTTTCTTCAAGAATTTTTTTTTTTACATCTTGTAGTTTAATATAGTCAAATTCAGATCAAATGGAGAAGTTTTTTTACCTCAAACCAAACTGATTTCAGAAAACAGACTTTCTGGAAATGGACTCAGTTTTTGTACTAGATTAAGTGATTTACTAGGCTTAATCTAGAAGGATTTGAGTTAAGGTGTCTTCATGAAAAATGTTTTTTTATGTATCCTTTACAATATATTAAAATTTGGGAATTTTTAAAACTTGTTTGATTAGATTTTTGGATTTAAACTCGGAGACGAGCGAGTGAACTGTTTCTACCGGTTATGACCGGTAGTAGTTTTGGTGATTGTTATTGATGCTATGCTTGCTGAACCATGTCTATTTGGTGATGTGGTTGACTCGTGATATGCTTAGAAGTTATGTGTGAGGATGCGCGAATGGTGGTGCCATGGTTGTGGTTTATTGTTATTGCTTTATATGGCGACTATTGAAAGATGATGAGATGTGTTGAGAAAACCGAATGGTTGTGAGCATGTAAAGGATTAAGTGTGCATGCTAACAAAACATCATATGACCCACCTTTAGAACCTTGTACCATTGCTTATGATAATCGAGAACTAAGTGCTACACAATAGCGTGATTTCATGGAAGCTACCTCTAGTACCTTGAGCTATTGCTTATGATAGTCGAGAACTAAGTGCTACATGATAGCATGATTTCGTGAGAGCCACCTCTAGTACCTTGAGCTATTGTTGATTGTGGTCAAGGACTAAGTGCCACATGATATCAGAACTGAGTTTGGGATGTTGAGTTTGAATTTGGAGTTTGAATGTTGAGAGTGAATATCAGGTGTGGATTGAACCACCGATATGAGTTACCCGTGCTTGATTATGGGATGAAATTGTGTGGTAAGGAATGTGACATGTCATAACGATTTGGCTTTATAATCGGGACTCCTGTGAATTATTTCATGAGTGATATGATGTGTTCCAGTTCTTGAATGCATTTGCTATATGCATAAGTGTTTATGTGATGCACTAATGTGCATGTAGGTGTTGAGGCGAGGTAAGTCCTGAGTGGTGCATGTTTAGGACATCTCTGAGTGAATTCTCGCCCTAATCAACATTTAGGTCGTTGACTTGCTGAGATTTATTCTCACCCCGTTATGGTTTATAATTTTTTAGGTCCCTAGTGTGGAGAACCCGAAGCCCGAGGATAAAGGGTCCGTAGTGTAGGTGGCTTAGTTTAGTTTCTTTCTAAAGACACACTAGTGTGTATAAACCTGAGATGTTTATAAAGCATGATTGATGAATTTGGTTGTCCTACTTTTCTATCCCATGTTTGTTGTTGTCCGGAGTTTGTTTAATTCGCTTTCGCATGTGCATAAAACGAATGGGTTGGTGACATATCCTGTGAGCATCGCAAATTTTAGTTGACCGCAGAGGGATGTGCATGCACTTGAGGTTCGGGGCATGACAGTTGCGGTCGTCCATGACCTAAGGGGCGGTTGCGGCCGTCACCAATGCAAAAGCCCTAAGACCCCCCAGCCCCCTTCTATGGCCTTGTTTTCTTATAAGTAATTTCTAAATTCTTTGTCACCTTTTTTAATGTGGCATCACCACAGTAGCACCACATCTTTATAATTTAAAAGAAAAAAGGAAAATTTGATGAAAAATGTCATATGCACTTTCCGTCCTCCTGAAACTAATTTGGGCATGGAAAGACTCAAATGCTGGATCGGAACAAGTTTTATTAATAAACAAAAAAAAAAAAAGTTTTAGTTCTTAAACATGCCAAACTGGAATAAATTTTAGGAGTCATTTTGTCACTATTCCTGAAGTCAATTGTAAATATTGCTATGGGAAAATCATTCCACCCTAAAACATATTTATGAAACACAATCAAGTCATAAAATTTTCAGTTGGTGCAATGAACTTTTTAACCTTTATCAAAAAGTGCAATCGAGTCTCGAACCTTTCAGTTGGTGTAATTAAGTCGTAAATTAGGTGAGGAAAAAGAAACACCAAATAGGCAAACTCATTCAATGAATTCATCCTCAAAACTTACGAATATTAGTATCTTGGACGATTTCATAGAGGTAATTAAAACAAGAGTTCCTTACCAAAAGAAAAACAAGAGTTCAAACTAAGAAAGCATAAATAAGACAAATAAACAGCAAGATGGTTGAAGAATCATGTCATATATCAATCTCCACAAAAGGGAGATTCGGATATGCACCTAGGATAAACTCAGTACAAATTTTAGCATCATGAATTTGCAATTCTGTGAATGATCAATAGGAGAAATTGTGTTCCAAATTTTACAAATTTCAGAAGGTGTTTCTATAAATTCATCCATATTAGTTAGTAGAATTTTACTCCACTCACTTCACTATTCCCACAAGCAGCATCCTTATTTAACTCTTGAACACATTGCGAGCACTTAGCCATACTATTTTGCTCAATAGTGAACTAATTTTGAACTATTTTCTTGTCTTCCTTATGGTTTTGATTGAATCTATTCAATTCTCACTAAAATTGTTGAAATATTCTCTTAGACCACTAAAATTTGTTTAACCTCTTCCAGATTGTTAAGGATTTATGATAACCACAATTATCGCAATAGTCGGATCACTCCTGACTGTCAACATTATAAAAATAGCATGATAATCATAATAATATTAATTGCCATACCAATCGACATAATAATCTTGATACCTACTCTTTTCAAATTTTGATATATCAAAGCTAATAAATATTGCAACATTATTCAATGAGAAAATTTACCAAACATAGAGTGGCTGCACATTAGCAAGCATGGCGGCTGAAGTTTCAATAGGCATGAATGCCATATATTTTCATGACCATATCAGGTCAAAATTGCAAGCCTAACATCTAAAATTAGTACCAGACTTGGCCCTTGGTCTAGAATAGTTGCACAACGATAATACATATTTAAAGTGAAGTTTTGATACCAATTAATGTTGAAGAGATCTAGCTCAATGACCAATTGATGAAGAACATATCTAGATCCAAGACCAACTAATGTGGAATGAAAGCATGAAGAAAGTTAGGTTTAGATTCGATGAAAATGGAGGAAAATCATATAACAAGAAAAAGACGGAGAAAATAAAGAGAGATGAAAGAGATAGAAAGGCTAAGTCAGTTGAGGAAAAAGATACATCAAATAGGCAAACTTAGTTCAAATGATTCAAATCAATTCATCATTAGAACTAAAGAAAAATATTTAATTGGTTTATATTTATGGGCAACTTTAATAATAGTGATCAACTATTAACAAAAATAAATCAAGATCAAGATCCTTAGTCTTGATAATTTTGAATAACAAGTTATAAAGAGACAAATCAGCTAGTGATCTAATTGTTGGATTTTTTTTCTTCAGTATTTGATGCGTTTTCTTTGAGTCTATACTTTTTTGGAGAACTTTTGAAGTGCAAGAAACCATGAAGCATTGGTTTGTGCGAATTAGTTTCTTTTTTGTCATTTTCACTTCAAAGAAATGCGACAGTATATTGGCTATTATGTTTTTCATTGTCGTGATGAGCTAAATCTAAGATAGGCTAATTTTGAGGTTCATGGGAGACAAATGATGCACGAAATGAATATGGTTGTCTAATTAAGAAGGCTATGGTTATGCTACTACTTAAACATAATGCTTGATATAAATTAGAAAAATTTATGCTTTCTACTTTAAAATTATATGGCAGGAGAATGAATTTTAGGGGCTAGCATTTGCTAAAAAGAAATAATGTACATCTAGTCTTCTTTTCTTTCTATTCTTTGATAATGTCCATCCCGTGATTTTCCTTTTTTTTTTTTTATTGAAATTAAAGTATTCTCCTTTTTTGAGGGAATAGAGACTTGGCTCTAATTAGTTAAATTGAAAAATAGCAGGTTGAGGTTCCGGTAAGGAGTTGATGAAGTTCTTGCACATGGATAATATGGAGAAGATATGGCTTGATGATCTTGATTCAAATGTCTTTGGCAAACTCAAGACACTGGTAGTGGAGTATTATGAGAAACTTTTATCCATATTTTCATCTTGTAATATGCTCACAAGATTTCAAAACCTAGAGAAGGTAACTGTGATCGATTGTGAATCCTTAGAAGTGGTACTTCAAGTCCAAGAGTTTGAATTTAGCAAAGCTTGTTTTACAAATACTTTTCAAATGAGAGAATTAGTTTTGACATAGCTCCCGAAAATGAAACACGTGTGGAGTGGACTTCCTCAAGGAGGTCTCACCTTTGGACACTTACAATATATGGAGGTTGTCAAGTGTGAGAGTCTCAAAATTTTATTTCCAAGCTCGGTGGCAAAAAGTATGACATAGCTTGAAAAAATTTCAGTACTACATTGTGGAGTGGAGGAAATTATCATGGAGGAAGATGGAGTAAGGATGAGTACGGGTGATCTCTTCTTTCCGCAATTAACCAACCTAGTCGTATTTGGGTCACCAAAAATGAGGAGCTTCTATTGGAATAGTCATATTTCAGCATGGTCGCTCTTGGAACAATTGCGAGTAAGCCATTATAGCAAGAAGAGGTCATTCTCATTTGCTTGTGAATTCCAAAGCTACTAAGGTACAACTACTAGTGAGAAACAATCTGCACTCTTTTCTTTTGAAAAGGTATTGCCCTAATTAATGATTCTAGCTCTTCACTATTGTCTTCATTGGTTTATGTGCATAGCTCTTGGTGCATTGTTATTTTCTCTGGGAAATTGAAATTGTCAAACATTTCATGCTTGTTGATACTTGCCTTACCACACCTGTGAATTACTTAGAAATTTAAATATTGTTTGCAGTTAATTATTTCCAGCTCATATTCTTTGGTATAAAAATCAATTGATTCCAGCTTTTACTTTGAAGAAAAACACTTTTTATTAAATTAGCTTGCATAGTTAGTGATGCTTCTAATGAGCTACTCATCTCTTATGATTGAGATTTACCTATTTAATTTAATTTGACCAACCCCATCAACCAATTTTATTTTTTTAAAAATGGTATTATGTTCATTTGGCATATTGTTAGCTTAGCTACAAAACAAATTTCTATCCTCAAACATCTTGAACATGATTGGTAATTGTCATGCACCACGATTAACTTACTTATCCGGTCACATGTTAATAATTTATCAATAGGCTTAAAAAAGGATGAACTTTTTTTTTCTATTTTCAAATCACCAACTACTTTAATAATTTATCAACTTTTATTCTTGTGGCTCTTGAACATATTTGAAATTACTAACTTTATTTGAATTTACCAAACTTAATTTGATTGGTGTACCAATATCAGTCACATTAAGGCTCCATTCCTTTCACCAAAAATGAAATTTATGCAAAATATTTTTTGAAAAATGGTCGCTTGTATTGCTTACAAAAATAAATAAACAAAAAATATTTTCATAATCTACAAAAATATTTAGGTATAAATTATTGTTGACAATGAAGAAAAGAATTTTCATTGACTAATTATTATCAAGTGATATGAGCAATCATATTTTTGAAAACATTTTCAAAACATTAATTTTCTATAAAATACAAACTAATTTTAGTTACTTGCCACCTTATTGTCTTGTTAGGTTGGAAAGTACCAACATTTCCAAAATTATGAATTACTTTAATAATCAACCAATATTTATTCTCATGACAAGCCAACACCTCTCAAATTACTAACTTTAATTTGAAATTACAAATGAAAATCTAATTGATGGACCAACAATCATCAAGTTAAGATATCAACAGATTTTACTCATTGACCAACTTTTTCTTTTATGGATCTAGAAATGTACTAATATATCTTTATACTTTCAAGATCACCAACTACATTAAAAATCTACATACGTTTATTCCTATGGCTGACTAATGCTTTTCAAATTACAAATGGTCAATCAAAATTACCAAACTCAATTTGAGTGGTATATCAATGATATACCAACATGAAATTAGGTTCCTTTTTAACTGCGCGGAATGCTAAAAACATCCATTTATTTGGGTTCATGTACTTTTGGTTTGTTTCTTTGCTCATCTAATGTTTCACTTTGCTTTTGTAAGAATGGACAGCTTGTTTTCATTATTTACTCTTTTTTCCATCGAAATTTTAAACTATAATTTTTATCTTGCTTTATTGCTTTTTCACCCATGTCCTATCATTTCAATTTTGTTTTTATTTTCTTTTTTTGCCAATCATTTGACTAGTATGAATGCATTCTTCTCAAAGTTATGGAAAGTTGAAGCCATATGGTACTTATGATCTATAGTAAAATAGAAAAGAGAATTGCAGAAAACAATGTGCAACATAAATACAACATCTTAATATTTAAACACATATACTAGTTATAAAAATAACATGATTTGTCAAAACAAGCATATGTTATTTTGCCTTTTGAATTTGATTGGTTGACAATTGAAATAGCGAAGTATCATTAACTAATAACTTTCTTTATCCAAATTCACGAAATATATTGTGATTGAATTGGGCACACCACATTGACCCAAAAATAAAATAAAATTGGGCATGCCATTGACAACAATCATCCCTCGTACGATGGTCATCAATGCTCACTCGTCAGCTTCTGGAAAGTTGTGTTTCTCGTTCTCCCTAAACAGAAGGACATTTTAGTCATTGGACTTTTGGTGGCCTAATTAAACAAATTCCCTCACGCAGGTCATTCCACACTTGGAGGGATTGACATTAGCAATAGAGGATGCCGTGATGATACATCTTCCGGAATCTCAGAGGGCTAACTTTGGCATGCTACCATGATGAAAATGTTGCTTTTCCCTCCAACTTCCTTCTCCACAGATTCCCTAATCTAGAAGAGCTTGATGTGAGATGTAGTTCATTCGAGGAGATATTTCCAGAAGATTCGTCTAGACATGGGGGAGCAACTCCCTATGGTGAACTAACTTGTGATATCTCGGAATTTGGCCCATATTTTGAAATATATATATATATATATATATATAAATATATATAATGGTCATTTTATCGATGTGCTTATAGTTACTTTATTCTGAACTGATCACTCATGAATTAACTAATTTATTGGGTAAGGCCGTAAAGGGTTAAAACACAAAAGATCAGATAATTTGATCAGAAATTGATTGCTCAATCATAAGGATCGACAAGGATCAATACTATACTTTTATAAGTCAATTAACGAATAGATATAAATTGATTCAATGGAAGTACGTAGTCGGTTCTTGGGTGATTTCGCACGATCATGATATTTGCGTCAAATGACGATAAATTGATTTTCCATTGATATTGTACACAATGTACGTAATTGAACCATCACGATTACATGACTATTGAGGGTCATCCATGATTCGAAAAGGCACAAACGTGAATCGAAAATTATCTACCACAGGTCAATCGCGAGAACCCCTAAAAGCCACCCGATATTTTAGGTCATACTAAAGTCGCATTCGGTCGATTTTTAACCATGAAATTTTATTCAATTTCAAGTATTGAACTTTCAAGGGTTGCAAGACTAATTTATTGGGCGTCACCTCATTTTTCGTTGAATTATCGGCAAGTTCGAAATTTTTGGAAAATGAATTATCGAACAAAATATTGGAGACTGGAAAAAGGGAAAATTCAGATCAAGTGGCAAGGTAAAAATTTTGGACTAAAAAGCTTGTTTTTATTAAAAAGAAAAACAAAAGAAGATAAGGAGAGACAAAATACTTGATATAGAGGATTTTGTGGGGAGTTGGTATGATGAAATGAGTGAAAATTAGGGAAAATCTTGAAAAATCTCTCTCTTTCTCTCTCTCTCTCTGTTGAAGCTACCCCATTTTCTTTCCTCATCCAGCTTCTGCCATTTCCCCCTCCACTTCTTCTCCTCTTCATCCTCTTCACTATCATCCCCTCACCGCCAACTTCATTTCACCCCATCATCTTCATCCCGCCGCCATCATCCCCACCACCACACCACCGCCCACACCTCCAACTCATCCCATCACCACTATCAATCATCTTCACCACCTCATCATCTCCACCACCTCCATCATCGCCACCTTGCCACCGTTGAGCCGTCCATTCGACCGCCACATGTCACGCCCCGAACCCCGAGTACGCACGAAGTGAATTAAATACACACCCAGTCAACCATCAAAAATAGGGATAGTAAAAACATCACAACCATTTTTCAAAAACTACGATTTATATACCAACAGTTTAACTCGAGAAGTACTATATGTATAGACTTACTACAAAAGCGACTCCTACGCGACCTACTAACAAAAAGGGTCAAGGTCGGGGTTAACTTCAACTTTCACAACCTATACAAGCTCCTAGAATATCCACTCTAATACCCAGGCACAAAATCATGCACGACGTCAGGTGGTTTTGGCTCCCCGAGCCCCTACGGCTTGGAATCCGGATTCACAATGACATCATCAAGAGTGTTGATGTCCATGGGGTCGCCTCTAGGCCCATCCACGTATCCGATGGGCAACCCATCAAAGTCTAGCCAATCACAACCTTAGGAAAATATCTACACCATCATCACCTATGCCACAAAGTCTTCATGCCTCAAAATTCCTAAGCCCATCCAATCACCATTTTTCCTCTAATTTCTCACCATTAAGGCCTTTTTGGGGGTAGAAAAACTCAATTTCTCTACCCATCCGAATTTCCTTAAATTTTCTTTTCGTCCGAAAACTGTTTTTCCACAAAATTTCAGACTCGACGAAAATTCGCCGAAAGATGAGATGACGTCCAATAAATAAATCATGACATGCTTGAACGACCGATTCTTGAACCGAGTTAAATTCCGTGGTTAAAATCAACCGAACGTGACTTTAGTACAACCTAATTTACGGCGTAGCTTTTAGGGGTTTTAGCGCCTTTGACCCGTGGTTGATAATTTTCGATCCAGGTTTGTGTATTTTCGAATCATAGACGATCCTCGGTTGTCATAAAATTGCGAGGGTTCAATTTCGTGTCCCGAACATAATATTGATAGAAAATCAGGTTATTGCCATTCGACGCGAATATCGTAATCGTGCGGAACCACCCGCAATTCAACTATGTACTTCCATCAAATTGGCTTATATCTGTTTGCTAATCAATTTATAATTGTGTCGTATTGCCCCTTGCCAATTATTATGGTCAAGCGGTCGATTTCTGATCGAATTCTCTAGTTTGTTGCGTTTATATCCCTTAAAGGTCTCATCTAATAGATTAGTTAACTCGTGAATGATTAGTTCCAGGTAAAATAACCATATGCGTATCGATGAAACAACAATTTCATATATTCAAAACGGGGCCAAATTTCGAGATGTCACACCACACGTCCACTTGAGCCACCACCGTCGTCCTCGCCGTCCGTCCCCTTTGCCGCAAGCCACCATTGCTAGTTCACCACCACCCAAGCTAAGCTTAGCCGTGGGTTTTGAAGAGCGCCCGCTACCGTCGCCACCACCGTTGAGTTCCCACTCAAGCCATGAGTGTCACGTTCTAGACGCCGTTGCCACGAGCTCGCCATCGCCGAAACCCGTGAGTTAACTTCCTAATCATGGATTTGAATGTTAATTACCTTTAGGGGGTAGATTAGTTTAGGGATAATGACATTTAGTATTAATTGATTTTGGTTTAGCCTTATTTGCGATTAAGGACGGTTTAGATTAAATTTAAGTAAAATTAATTTAAGTAATTATGGTTAGATTAATTAATCGTGGTTAGAATAATTAATTGAGTTAGTTTAATTAATCATAATTTATTTATTTAATCATAATTTATTTAATTAACATTGATTAATTTTTAATAAATTATAGTTAGGTTAATTAAATGATTTAGTTTAATTAAGTGCAATTAGCCTAATTAATCGCGATTAGTGTATTTAATGACGAATTAGCCGTGATGCCATGTTATTGATTGCTCTACGATATGTCTCACTTATTATTCCAAAAGAAGGTTTTATAGACAATTAAATGGCAAAGTTTGAGGTGTCGAGTTTGGACATCAAAATAATGGGGTTTTAAAATGAAGGTGTGCAAAGTTTGATGGTCAATTTAAAATACGTGACCAAGTATGAATATTTTACCGAAATTTTTAAATGTGAAAATTGCTAAAGTTGGTTATTTGAAAACAAACTATTTTGTTCTTGGCTAATTAATGGCAATAAAAATTGGCTTGATTGATGGTGTGCTTGAGTGGTCACTTAATCGAACCTGTCACCCAACGAGAGTTTGGGGGCAATGCTCAATTTTTATCGGATGCCTGACGGGGTTTGGATGTCGAGTTGCGGTTGAGGCCGGACTAATGCTCCTTTATGGAATGCCGTCTAGGGAGGGGTTCTAGACGATGTTGTACTTGATAGGGCGAGACGATGCCCGATCATGCCAGAAGACCGCCGATTTTTGTGTTGGCCATGGACCGAGCGGTCGTAATGATTGGAACACGTGTGTTGGCAATGCTCTTGGAATATTTCTGTTGACACCTAAATTTTGACTAATCATGTAGTAATTAATTGCATAGAAAATTAGGGATTAATCTTTAACTCCTTTAAAAAAAATAGTAAAATTGCATTTCATGTAGTCGCATTTGCATCGGTACTAAGAGGACAACAAGAAGCAGGGGCTCACGGTCGATTGCATGCATAAAAGGATGGTCTCTCTTTCGCTGGTTTGAACACGCATAAGAAAAAAAATGAGGAAAGAAGCTCTCGCACGTCCATTATCTATTCCTCATTAATGCATGCACATGCATACACAAATTCGGTGGACGTGCGGATTCGGGAGAAATCTTCAAAGAAGCAAAAGCAGCCCATAATATAAATAATATGCCCATATTGTATTATTATAATATGCCCATAATATTATATAATATGTCAGCTTTGGTGGCGCAATGAAAATTCACCGAAGAAGAAACCTCCTCATTAATGCATGCACGTACACGCACGAAATGGGGAACGTAAAAATCCTTCAGGCGCCTGCAAGAAGATTTTCTTGCTGAAGAACGGAGTGGTGGCCAAAAGAAAGGTCTAAAAAAAGGGGGGCAAAGTTCAGCTTAAATTATGGAAAAGTTGCGGCCGCATCTTGTCACAATAAAGTTGGCTATCTTCAAGAGGCAATGGACGACCTATAAATAAGACCACAAGTCAGAAAAGAGGGGGGCAAGAATGAAAAAATTCCCTTGAGAGGATTGTGAGAGCTATTTTAAAAAGAGAACCCGTGTGGAGAGAACCTGCAAGAGAAAAAAGGTGAAGTCAGAAAGGGTGACAGAGAAAGAGAAAAGAACGTGAAAGAAAAATAATAAAAAAGAAGGGCTGTCTTCTTCAAGTGGGGGCTTCGAGCAACACCTGCAACTCCACTTCCGCAACTGCTCATTACCGCCGGAGCCCCGAACTCTCTTGCCGTTGCAACCCGCTCGGCACCCGCAGCGGCCCGTCACTGCGCCAGCAACCTTCCTCCTTCCGACGAGCTCCTAGCCCGTCACCCCCCCTCTGCCCTGCATGCCACCGTCCCTGACTCCTACACCCGAAGCCAGCACCTGCACCTGCACCTGCTGTGGATGCCGTGAGCACTCTCCAGCCCACACCCACAGTCGCGCCTCTGATCCCGACGCCCCAGCTGCCTTGCCCCCGTGAAGCTGCAACCCAAAGCCGGTCCACGTCGCCGCCGCTCCCTCCGAGCCTCCCTGCCATTGCTCCGAGCGCTGACCCGCAAACGTCCTCATAGCTCACCGCCCCTGAGCCGTGACATCAGCCGCCTCCACAACTCTCCTCCTGCCGTCCGCGAGCCCTGTCGATCCGCGCTGAGCCCCATCGGAGCCGAACCCGAACCAGATCTGAAGTTCATCGCCTACACCGTATGTCACGCCCCGATCCTCAGGCACGCACACATCCGTCTCACTTGGTCGATTTTATAATGTGATATCCCAGGACAATGTATCGCCGACCCTTTCATTTTTAAGCACATGCGGAAGCAGTTAAAATCCCAGAGACAATAAAACGATGGGATAGAAAAGCAGGGCCATAGTTTTCATATTGAAATTTATAACCAAACTTTTATACAAACCACAAACCCTTTCATAACTATTCACATCAAAACGGAGATCTCAAAAGAAGACAGAAACTTAGACAAACTGGGCCATACTCAAGACCCCTCTCAGGATTGTCTTCTTCTCCCAAAAATCCTTATCTTCAGATCTCACCTCCAAGTTCTCCTTCTCGGATTTCTCCTCCTTAGCTCTTCAGCGGGGTCTGAAATGGTTTTCCCCAACCTGGGATGAGACTACGTCTCGGCGAGTTCTACCCCACTAAGCCCGATTAGTAAACTATTATACTAAAGGCTGCCTAAACACGCACAGGGCAGAGGACTTACCTTGGCCTCTGATCCCACCTGCAAGTCAGTACAATTCACAATAAACACCAATTCACTTCAACAAATCGAACCAGTCCCCACTGTGGGATATTTAAAAGCTAGGCCACGTGCATTCTCCAGGATGACCTTCCAAGTCTCCGAGTTCACGTGCCTCGAACCTTGGGCCCACGTGCATTCTCTCAGGCGACCTTTTCGCCAAAGTGATGCATCAAGTCACCGAGCCCACGTGCCCTTTTTACGATGCCTGCACTTAGTCATAGAGCTCCATCAATGCTCTTGGGCGTCGATTCGCCAAGGTGACATACAGTGAACACTTTACTATGCTCTCAGGCGTCTTTTTCGCCAAGGTGATACACTGATCACAGAGCCAACGTAAACAATTCAATATGCTCTCGGGCGTTATTTTCGCCAAGGTGATACACTGATCACAGAGCCAATGTAAACAATTCAATATGCTCTCGGGCGTCTTTTTCGCCAAGGTGATACACTGATCACAGAGCCAACATAAACAATTCAATATGCTCTCGGGCGTCTTTTTCACCAAGGTGATACACTGATCACAGAGCCAACGTAAACAATTCAATATGATCAACCACTAAATTCACGTGCATTTTCCAGGTGATATTCCAATTCACCGAGCCCACATGCTTCCTTTCGGTGATAACCAATACCCAACGATTTCTCAATCAATTAATTAAATCAACTCAACAAAGCATTATAAATGCTAAATAACACACTTGGCCAATTCAATCTCAATCAATTCCAATCAATTTAGGGTAAATCCCTAAAATATCACAATTTATTCAATTCCATCCAACGTAGAGCTCAAATAAATAAACGGACTGCGCCACGACGATCAGCACGAGATTTCGGTCGTCGGCCGTCAAAATCTTAATTTCCGAAAATAAATAATTAATTTATTAATTTCGAAAATTAAATTATTATTATTAAAAATTCAATTTAGCTCAAAATAAAGCCCAATTAAATAAACGGACTTCACCACGCTCATCAGCATAATTTTCCGGTTCCAGGCCATCTCAGTTGAATTTTCGGAAAATAAATAATTATTTAATTTAATTCCGAAAATTAATATTTAAATACTAAAAATTCCACTTAGGCCCGAAAAGCCTAATTGGAGCCCACTAAGGGTCGGGAAAAATCCCGAGGCACTTCCAATAATTAGTAGACCGCGTCTACTTACTAATTACACATTCAATTTATCTAATTCGCATCACAATTGGCTAATAATTGCTAATTTAATCTAATCTAACAACCTAAACATAATTTAATTAAATCTAAACCAGCTTAAAGCATAATTAGCCACTAATCCTGGATTAGTGAGATTACTCACCAAATCGCACGCAAATCGGATCAATCCGACGGCGGCGACGCGAGGAACGATTGTTCCCAAAGCACGGCTCGGGTTCGGGGCCGGGAAACGGTCCAAAAGCGGGCCCGAAGTGGCTGAAACCCACTTCGTGGGTCTTGCTGGTCGCGGCTGAACGGAGCAGCTCCGGCGGCTAGGGCAGCGGGGGAAGACCGGCGGAGGGCGAGGGGGTCGCGGGGGATGTCAAAGGCGGGGTTGGGCGGTGGCGGAGGTGGCCGGGGATGGCTGGACGGAGCTGGAACGGCGAAACAGGGGCAGCGGGCTGGGTCGCACGGCCTGGGCGTGCGCGGACGGCGAGACCGCGACGGGCGCGCGGGCGCGGCGCGGCGGTGCGTCGGCGGGACGAGCGGTGAGCGGCTGAGGGGCGAGCTGGTTCTGGTTCGGGCTTCTGGGTTTCGCTTGCTGGACGTGCGGAGGAAGGAAGAAGAAGAAGAAGTAGAAAAGAGAGAGAGAGAGAGAGAGAGAGAGAGAGAGAGAGAAGGGATAGGCATTGACTAGTCAAAAGAAAAGAAAGAGAGAGGGTGGACGGTGGGGCAATTCGCACGAGGGGGGGAGGGGAGAGGAGAGAGAAAGAAAAGAGAGAAAAAAGAAAGAAAAGAAAAAGAGGGGGAGAGAGAGAGAAAAAAGGAAAAGAAAAAAAAGGAAATACCCAATTTTTTTCTTTTCCTTTTCCTTTCTAATTTCTTTTCGGACTTCAAATTTTTCTTCCGATAATTTCTTTATTGAAATTTTGGACTTGTCAATAAATTGACAAGCGATGAGACAGGATCCTAAAATTAAGAATTATGACGCGCTTAAAATTCGATTCCCGAAATCGAGTTCAATTTCGTGGTTAAAAATCGATCGGACGTGATTTTAGCTCAATCTAACCAATTAGGTAGCTTTTAGGGATTTTACGGTCGATACATCCCTTAATGGCTTCACCCAATAGGTTAGTTAACTCGTGAGTGATCAGCTCAGAGAAAAAGGCCATAGGCACGCCGACGAAATGCCCATTTCACTTTATCGAAACGGGGTCGAATTTCAGGATGTCACAACTCTTACCCCTCTTATAAAAATTTCGTCCTCGAAATTTAAACCATTACACTTTGTTCAAAAAGGCGGGGGCACAAGCTTGTCTCATCGATTCTTCGATCTCCCAAGTCGCTCCTTGCACCGTGGTGTTGCTGGACCACTTTGACCAACGGAATGGTCTTTGTACGCAGAACTTGCTCTTTACGATCGACAATCGAACCGGGCTTTCAACGTATGACACACGGTCATCCACGTCTAATTCCTCGAAATTGAGCACGTGGGTCGGGTCGGCTCGTACTTCCTTAACATCAACACGTGAAAGACGTCATGCACTTGCGCCAATCTTGGCGGCAACGCAAGACAATACGCTAGGTTTCGATTCTTTCAAGAATCTCAAACGGACCTACATATCTCGGACTCGGTTGCCTTTCTTACCAAAGCGCGAAGTTCCCCTCATTGGTGACACTTTCAGAAAAACGTGATCACCAACTTGGAATTCCAAAGACCTTCGGCGCTTATCGCATAACTTTTCTGCTCGCTCTGCGCTGTCTTCAATCTGTCTCTCGATCACGCCATGGCATCTACCGATTGCTGAACCAACTCGGGGCTGTTATCTTCCTTTCTCCGACTTCATCCCAACACACCGGAGTTCGCACGCTCGCCATACAACGCTTCAAATGGAGCCATCTTGATGCTCGCGATAACCTTGTTGTTGTAGGCGAATTCCACCAGATGAAGCTGATCCTCCCAACTTCCTTTGAAGTCTATTACACATGCTCTCGGCATATCTTCAAGAGTCTCGAATCGTCCTTTCGGGATCGGCCATCCGTCCGAGGATGATATGCCGTCTTGTCTTGAAGCTTTGTACCTAAAGCACTCGTAAGCTCTTCCAAAAAGCAGCAGTAAACCTTGGGTCTCTATTAGATGTTATCGTAACCGGCACTCCATGCATACGAACCACCTGACGCACATACAGTGCATGTCTATCCGGACTCGGGTCCTTTCGAACCGCAATGAAGTGAGCCGACTTTGTCGGCTGTCGACTACTACCCAAATTGAATCATTTCCCCTTTGACTCCTTGGTAGTCCAGTCACGAAGTCCATCGTGATATGCTCCTATTTCCACTCTGGGATCGCGAGAGGTTGCAGAAATCCTCCCGGCTTGCAATGCTGGGCTTTTACTTGCTGACAAGTCAAACACTTGGCCACATGCTTGGCGATGTCCGCCTTCATACCTGACCACCAATAGTGTTGATGCAAATTCTGATACATCTTAGTGCTTCCAGGATGAACGCTGTAATTGCTACGATGTGCTTCAGATAAAATTTCTTCTCTAAGCTCTACATCGTCAGGTACAACCAAACGTCCACGACACCTCAGTACCCCTTCATCAGAAACTTGAAAATCAGCCTTTCTTTTATCGGTATCCTCTTGAAGAATTTTCTGTACGTCTGGATCTGTCGGTTGGAGTTGCTTGATTCTGAACTGGACATCCGGCTCAATTCTGAGGGTGGCCATAAAACTTGAAAGGTGGCCTACCTCAAATTTGAATTCCGAATCTCGAGCTCTCTCGATTAAGTTCCACTCCTTAACCAAGATCCGTGCCACTGAAGACTTCCGACTCAATGCATCGGCGACCTTGTTCGCCTTTCCGGGTGATAGAATGTCACGGTCGTAGTCTTTCAGCAATTCCATCCATCGCCGTTGTCTCATGTTCAACTCCTTCTGAGAGAACAAATACTTGAGACTCTGATGGTCCCTGAAGATCTGAAACTTTTCCCCACACAAGTAGTGTCTCCAAATCTTCAACGCAAATATGATGGCTGTGAGTTCCAAGTCATGCATCGGATAATTCAATTCATGAGGTCTCAACTGCCGGGAAGCGTATGCAACAACTTTGCCATGTTGCATCAGCACGCAACCCAATCCCCTAAATGACACATCACTATAGATCTCGAATCCTCCAGGACCAGATGGAATCGTCAGCACAGGTGCGGTAGTCAGCTTTTCCTTCAGCTCTTGGAAACTACGCTCGCTCTTGTCTGACCATATGAACTTCTCATTTTTCTTTGTGAGCTTTGTCAGAGGCGACGCTATCGATGAAAATCCTTCCACAAACCGTCTGTAATAACCTGCTAACCCCAGAAAGCTTCTGATCTCTGTCACTGATGTCGGTCTCGGCCACTTGATCACGGCTTCTATGTTGCTCGGGTCGACGGAGATTCCTTCTCCAGAAATCACATGACCTAAGAACGCAACACGAGTCAACCAAAACTCGCATTTGCTAAACTTAGCATATAACTGATGTGTTCTTAAGGTCTGAAGCACTAATCTCAGATGATTCTCGTGCTCTTCATTACTTCTCAAATAGATCAGGATATCATCTATGAACACAATTACAAACTGATCTAGATATTCCTTGAACACTCTGTTCATCAAATCCATAAAGGCAGCTGGAGCATTCGTCAATCCGAACGGCATCACTGTGAACTCGTAATGCCCGTGCACCGGGTACGAAATGCTGACTTAGGAATATCCTCTTTTCGAATCCTCGGCCTGATGGTATCCTGTCCTCAAATCGATCTTCGAGAATATTGACACTCCTTGCAAGTTGATCAAACAAGTCATCTATCCTTGGCAATGGATACTTGTTCTTAATTGTTACTCGATTGAGTGCCGATAGTCGATGCACAAATGCAACGAACCATCTTTCTTCTTAACAAACGGGCGGGTGCTCCCCAAGGCGATGCACTAGGACGAATAAATCCTTTATCTAGTAACTCTTGCATCTGCACCTTCAGTTCCTTCAACTCAGATAACACCATTCGATAAGGTGCTTTTGAAATCGGTTCTGTCCCTGGTGCTAGCTCGATTACAAATTCAATCTCCCTTTCTGGCGGTAACCCTGGCAATTCTTTTGGAAAGACATCTGGAAACTCCTGTACCACTGCAATATCTTCCATTTTCAACTCTTCAACTGTCGTATCCACGACAGTTGCTAAGTACCCTCGGCAACCCTCGTCTAACAAACGAGCTGCTTCCGGCGACGAGATTAAGGAAATCGAAGGTCCTCCTCGATTCCCGACAAACTCGAAGCTCTTACCCCCTAATGGGTCAAGGCGAATCGCCTTGCGATAGCAGTCCATTTTAGCTCGTTGATTGGTGAGCCGAGTCCATGCCAATTATCAAATCAAAATCATACATGGCTAGGACTAACAAGTCAATTTTCCCCACTCGCTCACCAATCTCTAACTTGCACCCCGAACCTCCCAAAGCAGCAATAACTTTATCTTTCAAGGGTGTAGATATGCAAATTACCGATTCCAACAATACAGGATTCAATCCTAGCATCCTAACATATTGCTCGACAATGAAGGAATGGGTTGCTCCCGAATCAAACAAAGCATAAACGGGTTGGTCGTTGAGCGAGACCGTACTGTAATCACGCGGGCGCAGCTTACGCCCGACCTTGGGTAATCGCGTACACAGTGCCCTGAGCTAGAGGTCTCTACTGTCCTCCTTGCAGTGCATTCTGAGGGGCATACCCTCCTATCTGTCTCATCGGTGGCGGCGGCGGCAGCAGAGGTTGTCCTCTTTGCTTCTTAGGACAAAATCTGGCCATGTGGCCTTGTTGGCCACATTCAAAACAGGCACCCGTCCTAACTGGGCACGGTGCTATCCCATGTCTTCTCCCACACAAGCGACATGCATCATTCTTAATAGGTCCTGACCTATTAAATCCACTCTTCTTGCTGGGCGGGCTTTGGAATCTATTTCCAAACATCGGCCTCTTTCCTTGGCGGATGTTGTCTCTATGAGAGCTAAACCTCGATCCGGATGAGGCAGCTTTATCGTTCGATCTTTCTCAATCTTCGAGCTCTCGGTATATGTCATTATAAGTCTTCGAGATCCGGAAGGACTAAGGCACTTCTCAAATCTGTCGAATCCATCTACGAACCTCCTCGCTCGATTCACGGGGTTCTCAATTAACTCGGGGGCATATCGCGAAAGTTCAGCAAACTTCGCCTCATACTCATCAACAGATAGGGAACCCTGGCGAAGACGTTGAAATTCAGCCATCTTCACCTCTCTGGCAGTCTCAGAGAAGAACTTATCATTGAAAGCTTCGCGGAAAGTGTTCCAATCCTTAACAGCACCTTTCGGAAAGATCATTTCTCGAGTAGTCATCCACCAAGTGTCGGCAACTCCCTCCGGCTGGTAAGTTGCTAACATTACTTTCTCGGCCTCGTTGCACATCAGAAGCGGTGCAAATGCTTTCTCAAGCTTCTGAATCCATGAAGAAGCAGCTTCGGGGTCTCCAGACCCGGTAAAAACTGGCGGATTTAACCTTAGGAAATGCTCCACCAACTTATGGATTGGTCTTGCAGCGACCACTATCTCTGGCGGATTTTCAACATTCACGGCGGTCCGGAGCAACGACAAAAGGTGCGGCTGCAGCGGCGCGGCGGCAGTGCGGCTGCGGGGGCAACTCCGGTAGTGGGCGGCGGCGGCGATTGCGGCGGCGAGCGGCGGCTTCAACAGCAGCGGCTTGCTGATCCATTCTATTACCCATCACTTCTAAAACACGCAAGATCCCATCCACTCTGGGATCATTAGGGGCTGCTACCCCGACATCTACGACAGGTGGATTCACTCCACTCACGCTAGCCTGTGCTGGCGCTCGACCACGTCCGCCTCGGGTTCCGACACGAGTCGGAGCTCGACCCCGAATAACGGCCCTACCGGTCCTTTTGCGGGAGTTCTCGGCTCCCGATCGCTCATGGTGCAGCTTTACTCAACTAACACCTGTTTCCAATTCAACACCGAATTAGAAACAGAGCGATCCAAACAACAAACAATTTTAGCACTCAGCTATCACAGACATGCACCAGCATGAATTTAAAGGCCATCCTACTAACTATCCCATTAACCATCGCTCCTTATCACTCCAATCTTCAACTTCGCTCTGATACCACTTAAACAGGATGTCATGCCCCGATCCTCAGGCACACACACATCCGTCTCACTTGGTCGATTTTATAATGCGATATCCCAGGACAATGTATCGCCGACCCTTTCATTTTTAAGCACATGCGGAAGCAGTAAAATCCCCAGACAATAAAACGATGGGATAGAAAAGCAGGGCCATATTTTTCATATTGAAATTTATAACCAAACTTTTATACAAACCACAAACCCTTTCATAACTATTCACATCAAAACGGAGATCTCAAAAGAAGACAGAAACTTAGACAAACTGGGCCATACTCAAGACCCCTCTTAGGATTGTCTTCTTCTCCCAAAATCCTTATCTTCAGATCTCACCTCCAAGTTCTCCTTCTCGGATTTCTCCTCCTTAGCTCTTCAGCGGGGTCCTGAAATGGTTTTCCCCAAACTGGGATGAGACTACGTCTCAGCGAGTTCTACCCCACTAAGCCCGATTAGTAAACTATTATACTAAAGGCTGCCTAAACACGCACGGGCGAGAGGACTTACCTTGGCCTCAGATCCCACCTGCAAGTCAGTACAATTCACAATAAACACCAATTCACTTCAACAAATCGAACCAGTCGATTACATGTCATACAATTCAATCCCCACTGTGGGATATTTAAAAGCTAGGCCACGTGCATTCTCCAGGATGACCTTCCAAGTCTCCGAGTTCACGTGCCTCGAACCTTGGGCCCACGTGCATTCTCTCAGGCGACCTTTTCGCCAAAGTGATGCATCAAGTCACCGAGCCCACGTGCCCTTTTTACGATGCCTGCACTTAGTCACGAGCTCCATCAATGCTCTCGGGCGTCGATTCGCCAAGGTGACATACAGTGAACACTTTACTATGCTCTCGGGCGTCTTTTCGCCAAGGTGATACACGATCACGAGCCAACGTAAACAATTCAATATGCTCTCGGGCGTCTTTTTGGCCAAGGTGATACACGATCACGAGCCAACGTAAACAATTGAATATGCTCTTGGGCGTCTTTTTTCGCCAAGGTGATACACGATCACAGAGCCAACATAAACAATTCAATATGCTCTCGGGTGTCTTTTTCGCCAAGGTGATACACGATCACAGAGCCAACATAAACAATTCAATATGCTCTCGGGCGTCTTTTCACCAAGGTGATACACTGATCACAGAGCCAACATAAACAATTCAATATGATCAACCACTAAATTCACGTGCATTTTCCAGGTGATATTCCAATTCACCGAGCCCACATGCTTCCTTTCAGGTGATAACCAATACCCAACGATTTCTCAATCAATTAATTAAATCAACTCAACAAAGCATTATAAATGCTAAATAACACACTTGGCCTATTCAATCTCAATCAATTCCAATCAATTTAGGGTAAATCCCTAAAATATCACAATTTATTCAATTCCATCCAACGTAGAGCTCAAATAAATAAACGGACTGCGCCACGACGATCAGCACGAGATTTCGGTCGTCGGCCATCAAAATCTTAATTTCCGAAAATAAATAATTAATTTATTAATTTCGAAAATTAAATTATTATTATTAAAAATTCAATTTAGTTCAAAATAAAGCCCGATTAAATAAACGGACTTCACCACGCTCATCAGCATAATTTTCCGGTTCCAGGCCATCTCAGTTGAATTTTCGGAAAATAAATAATTATTTAATTTAATTCCGAAAATTAATATTTAAATACTAAAAATTCCACTTAGGCCCGAAAAGCCTAATTGGAGCCCACTAAGGGTCGGAAAAATCCCGAGGCACTTCCAATAATTAGTAGACCGCGTTTACTTACTAATTACACATTCAATTTATCTAATTCGCATCACAATTGGCTAATAATTGCTAATTTAATCTAATCTAACAACCTAAACATAATTAATTAAATCTAAACCAGCTTAAAGCATAATTAGCCACTAATCCTGGATTAGTGAGATTACTCACCAAATCGCACGCAAATCGGATCAATCCGACGGCGGCGACGCGAGGAACGATTGTTCCCAAAGCACGGCTCGGGTTCGGGGCCGGGAAACGGTCCAAAAGCGGGCCCGAAGTGGTTGAAACCCACTTCGTGGGTCTTGCTGGTCGCGGCTGAACGGAGCAGCTCCGGCGGCTAGGGCGGCGGGGGAAGACCGGCGGAGGGCGAGGGGGTCGCGGGGGAGGTCCGGCGGGGTTGGGCGGTGGCCGGAGGTGGCCGGGGATGGCTGGACGGAGCTGGAACAGAAGCGAACAGCAGCTGGGTCGCGCGGCCTGGGCGTGCGCGGACGGCGAGACGGGCGCGGGCGCGCGGGCGCGGGGCGGCGGTGCGTGCGGTGCGTCGGCGGGACGAGCGGTGAGCGGGCGAGGGGCGAGCTGGTTCTGTTCGGCTTCGGGTTTCGCTTGCTGGACGTGAAGGAGGAAGGAAGAAGAAGAAGAAGAAGAAAGAGAGAGAGAGAGAGAGAGAGAGAGAGAAGGGATAGGCATTGACTAGTCAAAAGAAAAGAAAGAGAGAGGGCGGACGGTGGGGCAATTCGCACGAGGGGGAGGGGAGAGGAGAGAGAAAGAAAAGAGAAAAAAAAGAAAGAAAAAAGAAAAAAGAGGGGAGAGAGAGAGGAAAAAAGGAAAATAAAAAAGAAATACCCAATTTTTTTCTCTTTTCCTTTTCCTTTCTAATTTCTTTTCGGACTTCAAATTTTTCTTCCGATAATTTCTTTATTGAAATTTTGGACTTGTCAATAAATTGACGAGCGATGAGACAGGGTCCTAAAATTAAGAATTATGACGCGCTTAAAATTCGATTCCCGAAATCGAGTTCAATTTCGTGGTTAAAAATCGATCGGACGTGATTTTAGCTCAATCTAACCAAGTAGGTAGCTTTTAGGGATTTTACGGCCGATACATCCCTTAACGGCTTCACCCAATAGGTTAGTTAACTCGTGAGTGATCAGCTCAGAGAAAAAGGCCATAGGCACGCCGACGAAATGCCCATTTTACTTTATCGAAACGGGGTCGAATTTCGGGATGTCACACCGTGCCTGTTCCAAGCTTTCTCGAGCGATTGCCCTGCTGTCCCGCGATGCTGGACTCCCCAATTTCCCTGCAGCTTCGATTGATTGCGCCTCCGCTTCTGCTTCGCCTTCAACGAGTTGCTGTTCTAGATCCGAGCCCTGCGACGAGCTGTGCTTCCTGATCCGATCTGCTGCACTTCCACCCGTTGATCCCGTTGCTTCGGGCTTTCCCCGACGATTGCCCCTCGCTGCTCGCCGCTCCCCGCAGATTCGCCTGTCGCCGGTCCTCGCTGGAGCGCCACCTTGGAGACCCACGAGCAAGCCGTGCGTGGGAAAAGAAAAAAGAAGACAACAAAAAAAGAAAAAAAAACAAAAGGGGAGCATTAGGTAGTTTTTATTATTATTATTATTTTATCTTTATTTTTTATATAGTTTATAGTTTGTTTTTATATAGGTTTTTTTAGTATGATTATTCATTAACGCATGATTGAAATTCTAATGTAAAATAACCCCTCAAATTAGGGATTAGGAGTCCGATTTTCGCACCCGAAATCCGACTCACGATCTCTTGCAAAAATCGACAATCCAATCTCATGCCCGAGATTCGAATCGCGATTTAGTTTAAAATTGACCAACCCGATCTCATGCACGAGATATGGTTCGTCAGTTTTGGGTATTAATCTTATCTTGATTGGATTAGATATCGGGTTATTTGAATTAGCTTTTGCTCTTGCAAAAAAAAAAAAAAATCAAAAAATGCAAGTTAGATTAGGTCTAGGATTAGCGTATTTAGCTTCTTTAAAAAAAATAACCCAAAAAAAAATGCATTTAGGATATTAGGTTTTTTTTTTTTAAGAATTGCACGTGTCAATTTAGAATAGGATTTTTTATTTCAAATTTTTACAACAAAAAAACCCAAGAAAAATTAATTAATTTAGGATGCTAGTTTTTTTTTAGGTTGCATAATAGGCTTTTTTTTTTTTTTTTTAAATGCATGTCTTAGAAGAGATAGCATGTCCCTTTAATTTTCACTCTAGTAGTTTTTTTAGTGTTTTTTAATTATGAATTTTCATAAAAAAAATCATCATGCATTTTAGAATAGAATTGCATGTCTCATTTTAAGTTTAGATCAATTTGCATCTTAGGTTAGAAATTGCTAGATTAAAATAACGTTTTAGTTTAAATTAGGATTTAGCATGACTTAATCCTAAGTTTAAATTGGATGGAATTTTAATTAATTTCGAATATCATGAAAATACAAAAATTTGTCTTTAGCATGACTTAATCCTAAGTTTCGAACACATTGTCATGCCATTCCATGTTAGATTAGTAGCATGCATTGCATATTGCATGATTCTCATTAAATAAGTAAAAACCAAAAAAAGAAAATTGCCTGTTAATTAGAAATCATATTCTAGGCCTGTTGATGTGAATTCTGATCTAACAATGCGATGCTTTCGTTGCTATGAGGTAAGTCCTGCAATTTATTCATCGCTTTCTTGGGTGTTAAATTGGTGGTTTACGTATCCGTATGATCACCTCACATGTTAGGAGGATAAATTAAAATCAATTCAAGCTGCCTACAAAATATTTTTTGAAATAAAAAAAAAAAGGTGACGACCCGAGCGGCGTTAGAGAAATCTAGCGTAATCAAGTCCCCGAACTCATTTAATGTGACGACCCGAGCGGCGGTGCGCGGGGAGGAGGGATGGCGGTGCGTCCGCGCCTCCGGTCCTCGAACGCGCGCAAGGGAAGGGGAAGGGACTCCTCTCCCTCTTGTCCCACATCGCTTAGGGAGGGCTCATGGGCCTTGTATATAAGGCTTGGGTTCCCTTAACTTGTGTGACGCGTTTTAAAGCCGTGAGGACTCAGTGTCCAAAGCGGACAATATCACACAATGGGACCCGGGATGTTACAAATGGTATCAGAGCCGACTCCCGACAGCGTGTGGGGCCACAGCGAGGACGCTGTGCTCCCAAGGGGGAAAGAGTGTGACGACCCGAGCGGCGGTGCGCGGGGAGGAGGGATGGCGGTGCGTCCGCGCCTCCGGTCCTCGAACGCGCGCAAGGGAAGGGGAAGGGACTCCTCTCCCTCTTGTCCCACATCGCTTAGGGAGGGGTCATGGGCCTTGTTTATAAGGCTTGGGTCCCTTTAATTGTGTGACGCGTTTCACACATGCTTCCGCTGTGCTGAGAACAAAGCCTTGAGGGAAAAGACCGTGGCTGGGATGGCGGTTCGTCCGCGCCAGGGCGGGTGACCCAAAGAGGACAATATCATGGCTTGGGAGAGGGAAGGCCCGAGGGATGGTCCTCTGCCCCTGCGTGACGCGTTTTAAAGCCGTGAGGACTCAGTGTCCAAAGCGGACAATATCACACAGTGGGACCCGGGATGTTAGATTTAATCTCTGGTTCGTAGGAGTGCAGTAATTCTCCCATTACTTTACTTGGGTTTCTAATCGACCCACCCAAAATAGATTAGTGGCGACTCCATGATAAAAATCATTTGTATATTAAGAACTTGAACCTAAGTCGCGAATTGGTATGGGCTTGGGAGAGCCCGAGTTAAGTCTAGGCTTAACAATCCATTAGCCGAACCCTTAGGTGGTCCAACCCGCTTCGAGGAGGCCGCGACAATTTCGAATCTATTTTGATTATTATTTATGCATGTTACATTATTATTGCCATGTGAAATGTGCTAGCATGTAGGGGCGAGCCAAGGCGAGGTAAGTTTGTTTATCGTGCTTGTTTAGGCTGCCTCTAAGATGAATTTGCGTCCTAATCGAGGTTTAGGCTATTAACTTGCTAAAATTTATATCTCACCCTATTGTTGTTAATTATTTTCAGGACCATAACTGTGGCAGCCCGGAAATTCAAAGCCAAGCCTTAAGGTGTGTTAAATGTCTTTACTTAGGTGATAGAATTTTATGGCTTATGCTTTAGCCAATTTGTCTTTTAATTTGATGAATTTTTGCTTGTGTTGTGGAAATTTAAATTTAAAAGCTTGGCCATATGATTTAAATTTCAATAATTGAAATATCCCAAAGTTTTGGCCAAGATGAAATTTGAAGTTAGAAATATTTATAAAAAGGAATTCAAAAAAAAAAAGAAAGAAGAAGGAGAAAATAGGATTATTTTCGAAATGGGCCTTGGACCCATTAGCTTAAGTCTAGTGGGCCGAATGGCCGGCCCAAATGGAAGCCAAGAAGGATTTCGACCAGCCCAAGGGGGGATGGCCGGATGGGCCTAAGCCCAAGCCCATTTAAATTCAAAAATAGAAATTACAAGTGGCCAAAGGAAGAGCATGCATTGGTGGGTCATTAGGTGGATTAATCATTACAAATGAGGGGATATAAAAAGAGAGAGAGAAGAGGAGTGGCCGGTTGCTTGCTTCATTACCGTCCAAAGAGAGAGGTGTGCGAGAGAGAGAGAGAGCTTGAGCGGAAGAGAGAAACCGAGAGGGAAAGAGAGAAGGCGGAGCCGAGAGGGAGGTGCAGCCGTGTGCTCGCCGTTCGTTCGCCGTCCCTACGCCGCCGTGCATTGCTGTTGGTTCATCTTGGAGGCAAGTGGGGGGTTCTTTACTTCTCTCGCATGTGGTTTTGATGGTTGCATGTTCGGTTTTAGGGGTGATTTGGGCGAAATACCGAAGTAAGGGGTGAATGTGTTCATGTTATGTGGCTGTTTCCGTTCGGTTGGTGGTAGACAGTATATTATTCGAGCTTGCATGTGTACTTGGAGTGCGATTTTGGCTTCGGTGTCTTCATGGAAGTTGAAGCTAACATCTTTTAGTATGACATACTCGAATTTCATGGAAAACGATGGTAATATGTGGGGTCAAAAGCTCTGTTATACGGAGACTTAGATCTACGAAATTTTCACTGACCTTTGGTTGATTTCTTGGTTGCATGTTGATTTCTGTTGGAGATCTCACCTTGTTGTCTTCTTGAAAGTTGTAGGAAACACCTTAAGCTACAACATACTCGAATATGAGGCAAAAAGAACAAATATAACTTGGTGAATCGGTTAGATCTTGGAGATGGTTGATTCTGGTGAGGTGTACCGAGACACCCGAGACTTCATGGGTTAAAATGGTGACCATAATCTGGTTATTTGACCTAGATCCCTTCATGAATATTGTAAAGGACACATTTTTACATAACATACTTAAATTTCAGGAGATAAAAAAGAGATTTGATGGGTCAAACCTAAGTTTTTCGGTGATGTACGTTCTGGACGAAACGGTAGAGGTTCCAGAAGCTTCGTGGAGTTATATAAATTAATCTATAAAGAATTTGGCTTATAGTTCTTCATGAAAAATGCACGAAAATGTGTTGGCTATCATTCTGTAAAATTTGGGAATTTTCGGAGGTCATATGAGTATTTTAATTGAATTAATTCGAAAACTGTGCAATCTGGCCATAATCCGAATGTTGTGTGTATTTTGTGGAAATTTGGGAAATTATGTAAAATGCAAATTAGCCATGGATTTTATGTGAAATTTGATTCTAATTGTTTGTTTAATGATTGATTGAAGATTATGATTTTTGGAAAATCATAAATATTAAATATAATATTTATTTATGAAAATAAATAAATATAATAATATAATAATATAATAATAAAATAATAAAATAATAAAATAAAAGGTGGATTATTTTATTGGCCATGAGTCCTATGGAATTATGATGCATTGCTATATGACATTGATGCATGTATGATCATGAATTATGATGTATTGTTATATGACACTGATGCATGTATGATCATGAATTATGATGTATTGTTATATGGCACTGATGTATGAATGATCATGAATTATGATGTATTGTTATATGGCATTGATGTATGAATGATCATGAATTGTGATGCATGTATGTAAATCATATGCCATGAAATAACAAGATGAAAAGGATGATAAAAAAAGTGGAAAATGGTATGTGAGTAAGAGGTTGTGGCGGAGGATGATATCTGGTGGCCGAGTGGCATAATTCTAGAGATTCCCTGGGAGTTTCAGGATGCCCGGAATGTGGGGGGCCGGAAGCCCTGTCGGAGGTTTCTGCCCAAAGGGAGTGACTCGCGATGCCAGGATTAGGGTGCGAGATCCCCGGTTAGAAGGGTAAAGGCCGGAAGCCCTGTTGGAGGTTTCTGCCCGAAGGGAATGCCTCGTGATGCTAGTTGAGATGCGAGATGCCCGGAATGTGGGGGGCCGGAAGCCCAGTGGCCATGAGATGGCTGGAATGCTGGGAACCCTGTCGGAGGTTTCTGCCCGAAGGGTGATGATCAAATTGATCATGGAATCCTGTCGGAGGTTTTTGCCCGAAGGATTGATAATGACACCCTGTCGGAGGTTTCGCCCAAAGGGATGACAATGATGGTAAAAATTTGATGATTTGAGAAAAGATAATGTGGGGATCAATTGATAAATAAAAGTGGAAATTGATCTATGATGTGATATGCATGGTGATGCATGGATAATGATGATGTGATATGCATGGTGATGCATGGCTAATGATGATGTGATATGCATGGTGATGCATGGATAATGATGATGTGATATGCATGGTGATGCATGGCTAATGATGATGTGATATGCATGGTGATGCATGGCTAATGATGATGTGATATGCATGGTGATGCATGGATAATGATGATGTGATATGCATGGTGATGCATGGGTAATGATGATGTGATATGCATGGTGATGCATGGCTAATGATGATGTGATATGCATGGTGATGCATGGTTAATGATGACGTGATGATAATGATATATGAGATGCCATGATGATGATATATATGCTATGATGATGCATGAATACGCTTGACATCAAAAAGGTAAGCAATGCCTGCATTGTATGATGTTATGCATGGTGCACTGAGTTGTTATTGGATTTCCCTATCTGCTGAGTGGCTGTACTCACCCCTTTTGGGGATAACATTTCAGATTAGCACTATGCCGCTACCTCTGTTTCGCGTGGGGTTTTACGGACTACCGTCCGATGTTGAGGTGGAGTGTACGGAGATAGATTGTCCCTCCGTGCCCGGATTGACGTTTATCCGAGTGCAATGCTTAGTTATGTATGATATCGGCCTGGCTGGGGGCCCTGTCATACAAGAGTTCATTTCTGTTCACGTCCGTCGAGATGGTGCTATGCGAGGGATGCTGCCGCCGCCACCACCTGACGCACCGGGTTAGGTGTGAGACCTGTACGCGAGGAGTAGGAGCTAGATCACTTTTTGATGTAGATAGTTGATGCTGGTGATGGGAGGGTTTTGTGTTCATATGATGTTAGGGGTCGGAGTTCCTTTTTGAGATTTTAGGTGGGACATGGCAGAGTCTTAACCTTTCTGGTTTTTGTACCGACCCGAAGGAAACCCCATCTCGCTATATGTATGTATGTAAGCAAAGCGTCAACGTTATTTATAAAATCCTGATGTGTAGCTGGTGTGTATTTGTATCATGGGTTAGAAGGGAGATAGATGACGATGTGAATTTTGCTTCCACTATGAGTCGCGCATGGGACCGCTTAAAAAAAAAAAAAAATGCCTGTAATCCGGCAAGGCTTAATTTAGCCAAGAGATAGAGATGGTAAAAGATGTAACACCGGCGCTGGTGACGACTTGCGAAGGGTTCGGGGTGTCACAATAACGTGGAGAATTGCAAGGTGCGATTGTGGTGGGCCTGAGATGCGACACTTTTTGGCTGGTCTTGTCGTTAGTGAAGTTTAGGTTAACCCTAACCCCAGTAGGTTTTTGAGGTTGTCGGTAGGAAGTCGCTTTTTGGAATGGGCTTGTAATTGTTAAACTTCCTAGGGTTAACAAGTAATAAATAAAGGTCGTGCCTTTAGAAATATTTGTTGTATTTTACTATCCCTATTGTTTGTTGTTCACTAGGTGTTGATTTTTAATAGAAAGATAAAAAGAATGAGTCGGCAACACGTCTGGGACGTTGCAATTTAATCAAGCGATGTGGGATGTTCGTGCACTTAGGGTTTGGGGCATGACATAAGTGACATGGAAAAACCTCCCCAGGCACTGTGAAATTGTAAGCGACTTGGCCTATTTAGGCTGTGTAACCTGAAGCGAGTTTGGAAAGATAGGTCCTTCATGGCTGAAATTCTCAAACAAATTGAAGTTATGTGAGTTGAGGAGTGCCCAAGTTTGCCAATTGTACTTCCATCCGCGATTTCATTCCAGAGATTGATAGGTTTAGGAGTAGAGGAATGCACTAGTTTAGTTCTTATGGGGACTTGCTCAGTAGCGACAAGTCTGGCACACCTTACTTGGCTATTCCTAAGAAATTCTGGTGCGATGGAAGACGTGGTGACAGATGATGGAAATTGAGTAGAGGAGATCTCTTTCCCCAAGTTGGAAGTACTAACATTTGATGGTTTACCAAGGCTTGAGAGCTTCTCACCCACTAATAGTGCCCTTCTATTCCCATCGTTGGTGCGTATTGTCATCATGAAGTGCCCCAAGATGAATATATTATGCAAGGGTGCCTTGAGGACACCGAATCTAGGTAAAGTACTCCTCTCCAATGTGGATGATGAAGGACGTTTGGAGGGCAACCTTAATACCATCATCCAAACCTTATCCGCTTGAAACGATCCACTCCAAATTCGGTAAGATAGGTAAATCTATGTGCCTGATCATGTCTGCTTGAATCTAGTGTCAAAAGGAAAAAAATTGTGTTCTTCGAATTCTATGTTGGTTCATACGAAGTCAGTCTTTCTTAAAAGAATGTTTGACTGGGTTTTAAAGGGATTTTCGCACAATTCGACAATTAGGATCTATTGAGCACTTACTCAACTATACATTCTAGTTGTTTGATGAAATGTTTAGCATGACCTCTGTCAGTGTAGTTTTGAAGATGGTGAGGTTTTGTTATATGGGGATGTATTTTTACCCACCTCTCAGGTTTATCTTGACGATTGTGAGTAGTTAGACATGACTTACAGACAGTGTTTGTTTCTTTCTTTCAGGTGTCATGCTTGCTATAATCTAAGTGGCTGCTTTCATTTGCTAGAAAGTGTCTCCTGTAGGAAGATGTTGAAAGGGGCTTTTTGCAATGTGTTCACTAATAGTGTTCTAATCATGGTGTTGATGCCTCTTGAGATGGTGTATTTGTGCCGAGATGTGGTATTCACAATGGGCAGGTGCTTCATTGAATATTTCATTCTTGTTTTAGTTTGGAATGTCCTCTCTATCATTAACTTAATAATGGTACTGGTGTAGCATAATGGTTGGAATGTGGGGGCTCTCTATTCTTTATCGAATTGCATAGAGATTTTGTATGATTGTTGGCTTTTGGGCAGCATCGTTTAACACCTAGTTGTTCTTTGGAGTTGAGTTATTTGGATGACGACAACAGCGGCCATACACTGACCAAAAAGGGAAGAAGTCCAAGAATCCAAATTAGCATGTGTCCTTCGAGTAGCGGACCATAGCTTACATGGAACCATTCACACTAAACGTTTTCATCTCCGAGTGCCTCGTCTTGACTTCACTCACTCACAAGGTCACATGTATGCAGGTCGCAGTTGTAGGTACCAATTCTAAGGATATCAGAGTTGTGCTTAGTCTCAATCGGACATGCCAACATGTTTGGCCATAGGCCGAGTTTGGTAGACTAGGCGAGGGAAGTTGATGTATGCAAGCTTCCTATACTCCAAAAGAGAGGGACAAGTCTGAAGGTAAAACCAAGGCAGTAGTTCAATCTCTGATTGACAATGGCATTGATATTACAATTTATCTTAATTGATTTTCCCTCATTCAGCACGATCTTGCTAATGTGCAATACTCCTAATAAGAAGATACTGACATCTTTAACATTGTTTTGAGAATATGCAAGAAGCAATGTTGGTTATATGTAGATAATAGTGACTGTTTGTTTGGCAGTAGGGGGATTCAGATTTTGTTTTGGCTTTGTACAAAAATTTACCCTGATTCTTGGACGAGCATCGTGGTGGATATCATAGCTTCATGTATATTTCTCCAATTTTACATGGTGTCGGCATTGACTCCTGCTTTGGAAACGTTATGAATGTCCATGCGAGGATGGTTAGTCCAGTTCATTTTCTTTTAGCAGACAATTGTTATAAGGTTAGGTCCACAGTTGTTGCTTATTCGATAACATGGATTGGCAAGTAATAATCCCACACGAATTATCATAACTTAAGTTAGTTTAGTTGTCTTGTCACACCCTAAACCTCAGGTATGTGCACATCCCTCGGCGGTTGATTAAAAATGCGACGTCCTAGTATGCGTCGCCAACCCATTCTTTTTATCTTTTGATTAAACGCATGTGGAAGCAAATTAAATACAACACCCGGCTAATAAACAAACATGGGGATAGTAAAACATGACAACCATTGCCGAAAACAACATATTCATTATTCAACTGTTAACCCTAGAAAGTTTAATATTTACAAGCCTTCCGACGGCCACTTCCTATTGACCCTCTTAAAAACCTTCAGGGACTAGGGTCAATCTAAACTTCACTAGCGACAGGGCAAGCCAAAAGGTGTCACATCTCACGCCACCAAATCTGCACTCAGCAGATCTCCATGCTACGGCTTTGAAAATGTTTAACCATGACAGGGTGAGATAAAATCTTAGCGAGTCAAAACCCTAAGCCCCAATTAGGATGCAAATTCACCTTGAAGGCAGTCCTAAACATGCACCATACAAAACTCACATCGCCTCGATGCGTTCCTACACATTAGTGCGTCACATATGCATTTATAATATCACAAGCGTAAATAATAACCGGAACACATAATTCTTGTCCTTCACACATTCACATGGGTCTCGATTATAAGGTAAAACCGTTATGACACGTCCCATACTGTGCTACACAATTTTGCCCCATAATCAAGCACAATAGCACAACCATTCAGGTGTACTCCGATTATTACGACCCATCGACTATGGCCAACTCAACAATCAGTGGCCATCTGGCATAAACGGTCATCGTCCCGCTCCATTGGGCACGATAACGTCTAGAACCCCTGCCTAGACGACATTTCATAAAGGAGCATCGGTCTGACCTCCACCACGACTCGGCTTCCAGACCCCCGCCAAGCATCGGATAAAAATCGAGCATCGTTCCCAAGCTCCCGTTGGGTGACGGGTTCAATTACGTGACCACATGAGCATATCATCAATCAAACAAGCTTTTATTTCTGTTATTTAGCCAAGAAAACCAAAATCCCTTCTCAAATAATAAAACTTGCAACTACCCTTTCTTTTTGTTCAAAACCTTCCGAAATAAATTCGTACAGGATCACGTATTTGAAATTAATCCGTCAAACTTTGCATGCTTCTACTATAAAACCTCCTTGCTTTATTGAGTACATAAAATTTGGCGTCCAAACCTGACACCTCATTTATTTTCTATTTTCTTTTCAACCACCCCTTTTTGGAACTAAACTTGGGCAATCCCCCCTTTCTTTTTCTTTAGAACTTTTGGAAAGAAATTAGTAGGTGCTCACGTGCTCAAAATTAATCCGTCAAACTTTGCACACACCTAGTTTAAAACCTCATTGTTTTGTTAAGCAAATAAGTTTTAGTGTCCAAACCCGACACCTCATAGAACAACCAATCATATAATATCACGCATAAGTTCTAAGCATGCCAAAAGTTAGCCAAATCACAAAATATACGTTATCCAATAGGCAAGACACTAAGAACAACTACTAGACCACAACCGGCCCTAACCAATAGAAACCGAGTCCAAGATTAATTCGACAAACATAACCAAACAAGTTTAGAAAATTCTCAAATTTAAATATGTTATAAAGGACACTTAAAAAAACACTTTTGATGCAGACACCTTGGCCCAAAACTTTCTAGAATAAGAGCAGTAAATTGCCTAAAGCGTTACCAAAACTGTGTTTGTGTCTAGAAATTACGTTTTCCAAAACCAGCTTGGTTCGAGATCCAAAACTTGTCCATTTGATTTGAAATTTGACTACGTTAAACTACAAGATGTGATGAGAAACTTTTTTGAAGGAACTCTTTCGAAAATTGATTCCTAAGAGTTAATAAAAATCTTTTAAACACCAAAAGGTCACTAGTTCCAACACAAACCGAGATTCTGCTTTACATGTAACCAAACTTAAATCTTGTTCTTTTAAATCCATAAAATCTTGAGTAAAATATATGTCATCAATGAAAATGTTTAGAACATTTTCCAAGATTGAAGCAACCTCAAAATTGTAGCACATTTTAACCCATAAAAATGGCAATTGGCGAGTGTCCAGTAAACCGATATGAAGATTAAGCTAATCCATCTTAACATTAATCAAACCAAACTAATTAACACTAATCTAACCCCTAAGTACAATTAGCAACCTAATTAAGGATTCGGGACTTAACTCACCGGATTAGGACAACGGCAGGCTCACGGTGATGGCAACGCGACGGCGATAAGAACCCAAGACTACCGTGTCTTGCAAGAAGGCTTGACGGAGGCTGTGGTTGTCCCACAAGTGCTCAGCCAAGAGGGACTTGGGTGCTAGTGGTACAGTTGATGGATGTGGAGGGTGAGTTGGGCGGAGTTGGACGTGAGGTGGGGATGGGCGCGATTGGATGTTGGTGTTTGTGGGGTTGTAGTTGAAGCAATGAAGGAGAAGGCAGCTATGGTGTGGTGGTGATGGCGTGTGGCCAAGGAGCTGCTGGGTTGAAATGTTGGTGGCTGGTGGCGCGTAGATGAAATGGTGAGGGTGGCGGGTTGGAACGGTGAGTGGGCTGAAGATAGCGTGAAGACAGCGGTGGGGTGTGATGGGTGGTGGAGTGGGGTGTGTGGTGGCTACTGTTCTGGACGTGAGGGTATAGTTGGGTTGTTGAAGTTGCTGGTGGTAGATGAAGGAGATGTTGGTGTGAGGAGGGGAAATGGGAAGATGAGCATGCGGCAGCAACAATTAAAAAGGGAAGGAAGAAAAATGAAGGCTGTTCTCTATTGGTGGGAGGGGAAGAAGCATGGATGAAAGAAAGGAAATGGGAGAGAGAGAGGGAATGGAAGTCAAGGGGATGGCTTGTCACGCCCCGAATATCGAGCACGCGCACATCCCTCGGTGGTTTTGCGACATTCCCAGGACTCGTCGCCGACCCTTTTCATTTTATTGCACATGCGGAAGCGGATTAACTAATCCCCTGACAACAACATACATGGGATAGAAAAGCAGGACAACAATTTCCCAAAGCAAAACATACTTTAAAAAACACCTCAGGTTCTTATACAAAAGGTCTATCTCAAGAAGAACTATTAAGCCACCTATGCTCCTGATCCTTTTGCTTCAAGCTCCTTGTTCTTCACACTAGGGACTTGAAAATGGTTATACAATAACCAGTGACATATAAATCTTAGTGAGTCCTCCCCTAAGCCCCAATTAGTACACTGACTCGACTTGGGGTATCTCTAGAACCACTCCACAAATAAACCAACGACTAACAACCAGCAACTAGCAAATCACAACAGCCAGGGTCAACCACTAACCACATAGTCGATTCGCATGCAACTTTACTTGGTATGCCATACCCTACACGTTGAATCTTAGCACGATACATGCAATATGCATGGCCATTAGATGATACAGTTTGTCAATCACATACAAGTTGCGTCACAAGTGATTTCACTTGGCCATTGCCACACTCTGCACATTATCGATTCATGCATGCGTGCCATAAACAATGTGCTCAACTCATGCACAGTCAGAACCAATGATGCCATGATTCTCATACGCTCTTACACATTAGTGCGCTACACAGCACACATCGATTAATTGCACAGGTCCCGATTATAACGTAAAATCGATGTGACGCGTCCAATTTCATACCACACAATTTTACCCCATAATAAGGCACATCTATCTCAATCAATCACACGTTCCAATTGATTAGTACTACCCACACAGGCAATTTTACCTGACACACATCGATATTGATTATTACTACCCACAGAGGCAGTTTTACTTGACACACATCGTTCCTCTAGCATAGCCAGGTTCCGTCTCACTCCTTTGAGCACGGTTACATCCTCCGACACACACCGGGGACGGCATTCCTTATGGCATTTTCCGAAGGAGCTTCGGTCCAGAATCTACTGCGACCGGTGTCCACTGATACACACCGGAGATGGGTTCTCTTAACCTATAATGTCCAGTGACACACACCAGGGACGGTTTCTCTTAACCTTTAACGTCCACCGACACACACCAGGGACGGTTTCTCTTAACCTTTAACATCCACCGACACACACCGGGGACGGTTTCTCATAACTTGCACACGGTCATTCAATTCATGTGGATGCCCATGCATTTACACATCCATTCACTTCATAAAATCAACACACATAAAATTAGACCACTTTTTGCATTCTGGATGAACAGTGCACGTGAACAGTGTGCATGAATAGTGTTTCGCGAACAGTAGCATTCCAGAATTTAATAACTAATAATTTAAATCCAAAAGTGATTAAACCACTAATTAAAACAAGCAAAGCATCAAGAACAATCATAAACTACTACCGGTCCTAACCAGCAGAAACGGTTCACTTGCGCGTCTCCAAGTTTAAATCCAGAAATCTAATCAATCGAATTTGAAATATTCTCAAATTTTAATATGTCGTAAAGGAAACATAAAAGAACATTTTTTATGCAAACACCTTAACCCAGATCCTTCTAGATTAAGCCCAATAAATCGCTCAATTCAGTACAAAAATTGGGTCCATTTCCAAAAGTCTATTTTCAGAAATTAGTTTTGTTCGAGGTCCAAAACTTGTCCATTTGATCCGAAATTTGACTGTTAAATTAAAGGAGATGAAAAAAAAAACTTTGTGAAGAAAATATTTTGAAATTCGAATCCTAAGAGTTGATAAAAACTCATAAAATCCCAAAATGTCACAAATTCCAGCACAGTCCGAGATTCTGTTTGCAAGTGATGGAGCTAAAATGTCATACTTTTAGAATCTCTAAAGATCGTGAGTAAAACTTATGTTATAGCTAAAGATGTCTAAAAATTTCTTCAGAAGGAATTAACCTGAAATTCGTAACTCATTTCAATCTACAAAAATGTCAAATGGCGAGGGTCCAGAAATCGAACGCAAAAATTCCACTAATTTGGACTAATCCGACTTCAAAGGTGCTAATCTCACTAATTAGATTAATACTAATCCATTTTAAGCCTAATCTAACCATTCTAGATTATCACTAATCCATACTTAAGTTAATCTAGTCAACCCTTAAGCATAAATAACCTCCTAAGCATGTTTAGGCATTAATCAAAGGATTAGGAGTTAAACTCACCTGTTAAACAGGCCAGAGACATGGATTTGGCGGCAACGATGATGGCAACGCTCAGGAACCTTAACCACAGAGATCCAAGGTGGTCCCAGGGCTGGAATAGCAACCATAAACTCGGACTCCCACTGAAACACTAAAAATTGGACTGCTACAAGGGAAATAGAGCTGAACGGGCTTGGCTAGAGCTTTGGCGAGGGGTTGGCCGGCAACTAGCGGCACATGGGGGTCAAGGGGGACCTGCTGGTTGTTGGTATGGGTGGAGGCAGGGTCAAAATGGAAGAAAAACAGCTGAAACAAGGGAAACTGGCGAAGAAGTCCAAGCTGCCAGGCGGATCGACGGACCGGCGACTGGTTTCTTCTGGCCGGCGTATAGGTCGACTGGCGGCTTCGTTCGGCGAGCGGCTGGGTCCTCCTGAACTGTTTGGGTCTTTTGAGCGCAATGGTGGGTGGAATGAAGGCTGATTTTCATGGGAAGGCAACTATTAACTTAGGTTTTTGGAGAAAGGTCAGCTAGAGCAGAAACTAGGAGAAGAGGAAAATAAGGGAGAAAAGGGCTGTGATTTCTTAGGGTTGAAGAGGGGGAGAGAGAGTGAAGTGAGGTTTCTCTGGTTCTTTAAGCTCCCAAAACGCTTCAACAATGGATAAAGGAGGAGCAAGGAGGAAGAAAGAGGCCGTTGAAGATGAGGAGCGGCGACAAAATATCCAAAGCACTTGAGTTCTATGCCCCACCATGCATGGCTATCATCCTCGGCCAATTTGCAACACCTTGGCTTCCCAAACAAGCCTCTCAAGTGGTCCAAATGTTGCTCCCAACAAGGCCTACGAATTTTGGAACACTTGCCATTCCATTTCATTCAATTTCCTTTCCAATTTCACTTAAATCCTTCTCCATTTGAGCTCAATTTGACCCCCATAAATTCAGCCAAGATGCCATCGCCCATCTCATGATTTTTCCTCATCAATTGAACCAACTTTGACTGCCAACGGTGCACTAAAGAACGGTCCTCCAATTTTTTTTTTTTGTTTTTTTTTTTGTGACCTAGGAACCAAAACGGCGTAAACCCGGGCGGCGAGCCACCACCACAAAAATGAGTCTCGCGAATGTGACACCTCTCTTTGAAACTCCTCCCCTCTCGTGAGGTTTTGCGCCACTACGAAACGGTCCTCCAATTTTTTCGGTCTAAAATAGCCCCACTTTAAAATTATGCTGAAATCTCGGGTTTGCAGAAAAATCTTCCGAGGATGAGTCGACATTCCTAAAATGAATCATGACATGGCAGAACTTTCAATTTCTGAAATCGGATTTAAATTTGCAGTTAATTTCAATCTGGCGTGATTTTAGAGTGACATAGCCTACTAGATAGCTTTTAGGAATTTTTGGTGAAATTGACCCTGGGTCGATTATTTTTTAGCCACACTGTACATTTTCGACACATTAGCGACTCTCGGTTGTCGTTAAAATCCCGAGATTTCAAATATGGACATAGGGTACCAAAACGATAGAAAAATCGGTCTAGTGCCGATCAACGAAAATTTTGCAATCAGGTGGAATCACCCACACTTAATCACACACCTCTATGGAATCGACCTATCTCCGGCCTTTGATCGATTTTTAATTGTGCCGTAGTGACCCTTGCAAATTAGCACGATCAAGTAATCGATTCTTGGTCGAATTCTCAAGTTTATTGTGTTTATATTCCTTAATGGCTTCACCTGATAGGCTAGTTTTCTTATGAGTGGCTAACTCAGATAAAAATGTCATAGGCGTGTTGATGAAAAGCCCGACTCATTCAATTAAAAACAGAACCAGAAAATCAGGATGTCACAACTCTTCCTCTCTTATAAAAATTTTGTCTTTGAAATTTAAACCATTACCAATCTTTAAATCAAAAAGGTGAGGGTATTGTCGTCTCATTGGGTCTTCACTTTCCTATGTCGCTCCTTCTGTCTCATGGTGTTGCAAGGCCACTTTAACCAATGGGATCGTCTTGGTGCGCATAACCTGTTTCTTCCAATCCACAATCTGAACCGGGCTTTCCACATATGACACTCTGTCATCCACATCTAATTCCTCAAGATTTAGCACGTGGGTCGAGTCAGGCTCATATGTCCTCAACATTGACATGTGAAAGACGTCATGCACTTGCGCCAACCTCAGCAACTGTGCAAGACGATACACTAGGATCTTGATTCTTTCCAGAATCTCAAAAAGACATATGTACCTCAGACTCAGCTTTCCCTTCTTGCCAAAGCGTGAAGTACCCCTCATTGGTGACATCTCTAGGAAGACGTGCTCGCCAACTTGGAATTCTAATGGTCTTCGACGCTTATCAGCAAAACTTTTATGATGGCTTTAAGCAGTCTTTAATCTGTCTCTAATAACGGCAACTGCGTCTACTAACTGTTAGACTAACTCTGGGCCTGTGATCTTCCGTTCTTTGACTTCATCCCAACAAACTGGAGTTGTACACTCCCTGCCATACAACGCTTCAAATGGTGCCATCTGAGTGGTCTGCTGATAATTGCTATAGCGAACTCCAGACAAGATCTCTTCCTTAAGATCCGCATCATTGGGTATACACAATTGTCCACAAAGTTTTAGTGTTTCGTCTGTGGTAGCTTGCAAACCAGCCTTTCTCTTTTCTATATCTTCCTATAGAATCTTCTAGATCTCAGGATCTATCAACTGCGACGTCTTGATTCTTAACTATACTTCCAAATCAATTATGAGGATGAACATAAGACTTGAAAGGTGGCCTACCTCAGATTCGAAACTGAATCTCCAGCGCCTTCGAGTAAAACCCACTTTTGAATCCCCATCTGCGCAATCAATGACTTTCGATTCAACGCATATGTAACTTTACTAGCTTTCCCGGGGTGATATAGGAGGTCACAATCACAGTCCTTGAAAAGTTCCATCTAACAACATTGTCTTTACGAACTTCTTTGCCTTCTTTGATAATCTAGTCAAAGACATAGCTATTACTGAAAATCTTCTAACAAACTGTCTGTAACAATCTACTAACCCTAAGAAAATTATTATCTCTGTTACTGTCGTCGATCTTGACCAATTGATCACGGCTTCAATCTTGATCGGGTTCATGGAAATCCCGTCCATATTCTTGCAAGGTTTGAAGCATTGCCCTTAAATATCTTTCATACTCCTCAGGACTTCTAGAGTACACCTGGATGTCGTCGATAAACACTATCATGACTTGATCTTCCTTTCTAGGAACAAACCGGATGATTCCTCAGGAAATGTGTTAGAAACTTCCATACCACGGCGATTTTTTCACTTTCAACTCCTCAATTGTCGTACCCACTTCAGTTGCCAAATAACCTTGGCAACCCACATCCAATAACCGAGTTGTCTTAAATGACGACATTAAACAAATGAGGGTCCTCCTCGATTTTCGACAAACTTGATACTTTCTCCTGCTAATGGGTTAAACTGGATTACTACATAACCACAATTCATTACAATAAGGTACTCCTCCTTTCTTTGACCTCATTCCAATAAACCGAAGTTCTACAAGCTTAACGATACTTTCGTTGCGCCACTCTAATAAATTATCCTAGAAACATTGCCCCTCATGTTCGGTGCATTGTCCGGCTCATTCCTGTCCCCTTCGCCATCCTAGAAGCTTGCCAGAAGCCACTCCTTGCTCAGGCCCTTTGGCCTCGGCAATCACTCCCTGCCCTCATTGAATTGGGTCATTACAGGCCCACCAGCCTTCGCCTAGTTCGTCCCCAAGCTACACATCTACTGAAGGGGTCCCGTTTCTATAGGGACTAACTCACAGAGGTATTGTCCGCTTTGGCCCGTCCCATACCGAGCCTTACGGTTTTACCCTTTGGCGCATGGGTAGGCACTATCCCAGGAGGTCACCTATCCTAGCAGTGCACTATCCTAAGCTCGTTTGTCCTTCAGGTTCAGAGGCACCAACTGACTTCCAATGTTCAGTCTTAAATCATCCCAAAACCTCTTTGCCTTGTCCATTGGGTCCTCAATGAACCTCGGTGCATACTTAAACAACTCAATAAAGTTTTCCTCACATTGGTCCACTGACATCTGACCTTAACAGAGATGTTGGAACTAGGCCATTTTCTACTCGTTAAAGTCTCGAGCACTTGAACGATCCCAACCAATCTAGGATCGCTAGGTGCTCCTCTCCCAGTACTAGCCAAAGGTGGTACTCTTTCCTCGGTATTAGTCTGAGCTGACGCTCTACCTCTAGTACTTACTCACCTCGATGTCCTCCCTCTGGCACCTATCGCAGCTATTACAGCCCATCTTTGAGGGGTTCTTAGATCAGGATCGCTCATCTTGCATGATCTTCATAGAAACATGCCTTCCAATTCCAATAAGGAATTAGAAATTTGAGCGACCCGCACAAAACAATCAATCAATCACAAGCATCAGTGTAAGGAAAATGTATTTCCTAGCTAACTATCCCAAAACCCATTGCACCTTATCACTCTAAACATTAACCAGTTCTGATACCACTAAATGGAGATGTAATGCCCCGAACCTTCAGCATGTGCACATCCCTCGGTGGTCAATAAAATTTTGCGACGTTCCTAGAACTCGTCACGACCCTTTTCATTTTATTGCACATGCGGAAGCAAATTAACTGGTCCCTTGACAATGACATATATGGGATAGAAAAGCAGGACAACAATTTCCCAAATCAAAACACACTTTCAAAAACACCTCAAGTTCTTATACATAAGGTCTATCTCAAGAAGAACTATTTAGCAACCTATGCTCCTGACCCTTCTGCTTCAAGCTCCTAGTTCTTCACACTAGGGACCTGAAAATGGTTTTACAATAACCAGTGAGATATAAATTTCAGTGAGTCCTCCCTTAAGCCCCGATTAGTACACCAACTCGACTCGAGGTATCTCTAGAACCACCCCACAAACAAAACAACGACTAACAACCAGTAACTAGCAAATCAAAATAGCCAGGATCAACCTCTAATCACATAGTCTATTTGCATGCAACTTTACCTAGTATGCCATACCTTGCATGTTGAATCTTAGCACAATACACATAATGCGCATGGCTATTAGATGATACGGTTTATCAATCACATACAACTCACGTCACAAGTGATCTCACCTGGTCATTGCCACACTCTGCACGTTATCGATTCATGTGTGCGTGCCATAAACAATGTGCTCAACTCATGCACAGTCAAAACCAATGATGCCATGATTTTCATATGCTCTTGCGCATTAGTGTGCCACACAACACACATCGATCAATTACACGGGTCCCAATTATAAGGTAAAATTGATGTGACATGTCCCATTCCAAGCCACACAATTTTACCCCATAATAAGGTGCATTTATCTCAATCAATCATGTGTTCCAATATGATTAGTATTACCCACACAGGTAGTTTTACTTGACACACATCGGTATTGATTATTACTACCCACATAGGCAGTTTTACCCGATACACATCGATATTGATTATTACTACCCACACAGGTAGTTTTACCCGACACACATTGGTCCTCTGGCGTAGCCAGGCTACATCCTCTGACACACATCGGGGACGGCATTCCTTACGAAGTTTTCTGAAGGAGTTTCGATCCAAAATGTACTGCAACCGGCGTCCACTGATACACACTGGAGACGGGTTCTCTTAACCTTTAACATCCACTAACACACACTGGGGATGGTTTCTCTTAACCTTAAACGTCCACCGACACATATAAGGGATAGTTTCTCTTAACCTTTAACGTCCACTAACACCCACCAGGGATGGTTTCTCTTAACCTTTAACATCCACCGACACACACCGGGGACGGTTTCTCTTAACTTGCACACGATCATTCAATTCATGCGGATGCCCATGCATTTACACATCCATTCACTTCATAAAATCAACACACATGAAATGAAACCACTTTTTGCATTCTAGATGAATAGTGCACGTGAATAGTTGTGTGAACAGTAACTTCCTAGAATTTAATAACTAATAAATTAAATCCAAAAGTCATTAAAACACTAATAAAAGCAAGCAAAGCAACAAGAAATATCACGAACTACTACCGGTCCTAACCGGCAAAAACAGTCCACTCACGCATCTCCGAGTTTAAATCCATAAATCTAATTAACTAAATTCGGAAAATTCTCAAATTTGAATATGTTGTAGATGACACATAAACGAACATTTTTCATGAGACACCTTAACCCAGATCCTTGTAGATTAAGCCCAGTAAATCGCGCAATCCAGTACAAACACTGGGTCCATTTCTAAAATTTTGTTTTCCGAAATCAGTTTTGTTCGAGGTCCAAAACTTATCCATTTGATCTTAAATTTGACTATGTTAAACTAAAAAAGATGAAAAATTTTTTTTGTGAAGAAACCATTTTCAAATTCGAACCTTAAGAGTTGATAAAACTCCTAGAATCCCGAAAGGTCACAAATTGTAGCACAGTCCGAGATTCTGTTTGCAAATGATGGAGCTGAAATCTCATACTTTTAAATCTCTAAAAATCGTGAGTAAAATATATGTTATATCTGAAGATGTCTAAAACATTTCTTCAGAAGGAATCAACCTCAAATTCGCAACCCATTTTGATCTACAAAAATGGCAAACGGTGAGGGTTCAAAAATCCAAACTGCAGACAGTAAATTGATTTGGACTAATCTGACTTCAAAGGTACTAATCTCACTAATTAGATTAACATTAATCCATTCTAAGGCTAATCTAACCATTCTAGATTATCTCTAATCCATACTTAAGCTAATCTAATCAACTCTTAAGCATAAAGAACCTCCTAAGCAAGTTTAGGCACTAATCAAAAGATTAGGAGCTAAACTCACTCGTTAAATGGGCCAGAGACACGGACACAGCGGCAACGATGAAGGTGATGCTCAGGAACCTGAACCACAGTGATCCATGGTGGTCCTGGGGTTGGAACAACAATCACAAACTCGGACTCCCACTAAAACACCAAAAACTGGACTGATAGAGTGGAAACAAAGCTGAACGGGCTTGGCTGGACCTCTTACGAGGGGTTAGCCGGCGACCAACGACACTTGGGAGTTAAGGGGAACCTGTTGGTTGTTGGTATGGGTGAAGGTAGGGTCAAAATGGAAGAAAAACGGCTGAAATGAGCAAAATAGGCGAAGCAATGCAAGATGCCAGGCGGACTGATGGACCGCCAATCAGTTTCTTCCGGCCGGCATACGGGTCGGCCGATGGCTTTGTTCGGCGAGTAGCTAGGCCCTGTTGAATGGTTTGGGTCTTTTGAGTGTGATGGTGGGTGGCACGAAGGCTGATTCTCACGGGAAGGCAACTACTAACTTAGTTTTTCGGAGAAAGGTCAGTTGGAGCAGAAACAGGGAGAAGAGGAAAACAGGAGAGAAAAGGGCTGCGATTTCTTCGGGCTAAAGAGGTGGAGAGAGAGTGAAGTGAGGGCTAGAATCTCTAGTTCTTTAAGCTCCCAAAAAGCTTCAACAATGGATAAAGGAGGAGCAAGGTGGAAGAAGGAGGTTGCTGAAGATGAGGAGGGGCCACAAAATATCTAAAGCACTTGAGTTCTATGCCCTACCATGCATGGCTGTCATCCTCAGCCAATTTACAGCATCTTGGCTTCCCAAACAAGCCTTCCAAGTGGTCCAAATGTTGCTCCCCGCAAGGCCTACGAATTTTGGAACACTTGCCATCCCATTTCATTCAATTTCCCTTCCAATTTCACTTCAATCCTTCTCCATTTGACCCCCATAAATTCAGCCAAGATGCCATCACCCATCTCATGATCTTTCCTCGTCAATTGAACCAATTTGACGGCCAATGGTGCACTAAAAAACAGTCCTCCAATTTTCCCGGTTCAAAACGGCCCCACTTTGAAATTTTGCCGAAATCTCGGGTTTTCAAAAAAATCTTCGGAGGATGAGTCGATGTTCTTAAAATGAATCGTGACATTGCAAAACTTTTAATTTTTGAAATCGGGTTTAAATTCGCGATTAATTTCAATCTAGCGCGATTTTAGTGTGACTTAGCCTACCGAGTAGCTTTTAGGAATTTTTGGTGTAATTGACCCGTGGTCGATTATTTTTGAGCTACACTATACATGTTGAACACATTGGTGATTCTCGGTTGTTGTGAAAACGCCGAGATTTCAAATACAAACACATGATACCAAAACGATAGAAAAATCGGTCTAGTACTGATCTACGAGAATTTTTCAATCAGGTGGAATCACCCACACTAAATCATACACCTTTGTCGAATCGACCTATCTTCCGCCTCTGATCGTTTTTAAACTGTGCTGTAGTGACCCTTACAGATTAGCACGGTTGAGCAGTTGATTCCTAGTCGAATTCTCAAATTTATTGCATTTATATTCATTAATGGCTTCACCTGATAAGCTAGTTATCTCATGAGTGGCCAACTTAGAGAAAAATGCCATAGGCGCATCGATGAAAAGCCCAACTCATTCAATTGAAAACAAAATCTGAAAATCAAGATGTCACATGGCCAATCCAAAAGCTTGGTGAAATATCTTCTCATCATCACTAAGCCACAAAAGTCTTAGGTCGCAAAAGTCTTGTGCTCAACCAATGGCCATTTTTCCTCTATTTCCTCACAAACAAGGCAATTTTAGGGGTAGAAAAACCAATTTCTTCAGCCCATCCGAATTTCCATTTCTCTTTTGTTCGAAAACCGATTTTTCCACAAAATTCTAAACTGGATAAAAAGTCACTGAAAGATGAGACGACGTCCTATAAATGAATTATGACACACTCGAACATCCGATTCCCGAAACCGAATTTAATTTCGTGGTTAAAATCGACCGAACGCGATTTTAGTACGACTTAACCTATCAGGTAGCTTTTAGGGATTTTAGTGCATTTGACTCGTGGTCGATAATTTTCGATCCACATTTGTGCATCTCCCAATCATAGACGACTCTCGGTTGTCACATAATTGTGAGGTTTCAATTACGTGGTCCTAGTAAAATATCAATAGAAAATCGATTTATTGCCGTTCGACACGAATATCGCAATCGTGGTGAACCACCCGCCATTCGACTACATAATTCCATCGAATCGACTTATATCTGATCACAATTCGATTATAACGGTGTCGTATTGACCCTTGCCGATTATTAGGGTCGAGCGATCGATTTTTTATTGAATTCTCTAGTCTGTCGCGTTTATATCCCTTAACGGCCTCACCTAATAGATTAATTAACTCAAGAGTAATCAGTTCCGAGTAAATTAACCATAAGTGCGTCGATGAAACAACCATTTCATATATTAGAGACGGGCTCGAATTTCAGGATGTCACATGTCTATTGTTTAGTTGTTTTAATAGAGTTCACAAAATATACATACATAGATATTACTTTGCATGCCTTCGTGTCATGATGATAAATAATCAATTGACTCGATAAAACATGATTTAGTTATTTTATTCTTGTAGATAATTTTGACACTGAATATAAGGTGTTGTTTAGTCATTCTTTTTGTTCTATTTCTGGACTTATTTGATTTGCTGCTTTTTAAATGTAAATTCTTGCCAATCATTTTGTAAAAGTTTTATGACATTCAAATATCCCCATGGGTTTACCATAATAGTAGTATCGACCATGTCGATATGAGAGTCTCTCTAAATTGCAATGAGTTCAAGCTATATCTTCTTCCAACCATCAAAGAGAGAGAAAAAGGCCTTGGATCCAGTTTTCTGTAGAATTCCTTTACATACCACTCGTCTTAGCTTTTCGAGATTCATGAATCACAATTGTATCCGCATTTTACTCCAATCCCCTCCCTTGGATGTTGGGTGATATATCAAGTAAAATAGAGATATGTCCAAAATCCTATGCTCATAGGTAGCGTCCAATCTTTCCCAATGAAATAGCAAGAGTGAGCTACTTGATTGAAGGTGATATAATTGCTTCATGAATCACCTATTTTAGATGCATCCCCTGCTAAAGCAGATGATCTAAGGATCACTTAGCTAGTGAGCATACTGTAATTTCGTATGTTCTTTGGAAGGTTAGTTGGAAGAAAGGCTCACTTGCTAGTTGCTATTATCAGATAATGTTTGAACTCTGCTCTTTTGCTTTTGGTGGAGTTTACTTGTATTCAAAGCTTCTTGGCGCTTCATCCTCATAGCTCTTTCCATAAGCGCCGATATGGACTATTCAATTGTTTTTTAATTGAATTAGGAAGTAATATCCTCTCCTAGCTAGGAAAAAAATATCATTTAGGGTCCACAATCTTAAGAGTTGTTAGTAATCTAACTCTTCTATTGTTTCGAATGAGTTCATAAAATACATCAAATGGCTCACAAACTTAAAGCCCTATATTCATTACCATGACCTTTTTGCACTTAAAGTACTCAATATCTCTATGCTAGTCAAATCTCCACCATTTTAACATAATCTGTATATAATAAGATTGTGCAGTAAAACGTTATTCATGAGTTCCTAGGAGAAGCTAGTTGTGTGCCATCAGAGGTATTCACTCCTAAATCACATTATGAACATGTCATTTTCCATGCACTCGGTTTCACTAAACTACAAGTGCAAGCCATCTGGATCTTGTCCAAAGCATCTTTTCCTTTCTATATTCTGCAGATAGTCACAAAGCAAAGATGGAGTTTGACCCTGTCACTTCTTAATAAAAATGTACAAGAAGGCTTGCCTGGTAACTCACTGACAGTCGATGCTAAGGAATCTATTGCTTCCAGGACTGCTAAAATAATATTTCATTGTTCCCAATTTGGAAAAACAAAGATTTGTTTTCTAGAAGTGCAAACTGTCCAAAATCTCTCATCAAATGTCTTGTTTGAGATTGTTCCTTGCCATATCTTTCATTGCTTGGTATCTTGTACTCCGGTGTTACCTTTTCTTAGGATCCTTTCCTGAGAATATCTAGAGGAGTTTATTATGGGGGTTCTCTTCCTACTTACTTGAAGCTGTCATCATATTGTCTAATTTGTTCCTAGAGGCACTAGTGATTTGACATACTATAAAACTTGTTGCTGGAGAATCAATTAGATCATTGAGTGCTTCAATACTAGTGGGAACGATGCACTCGTAGGATAAATGCCTTTTCTCATGCAATTTGTAGTACTAGGCTTTTTGTATGTTAATTTGCTTCTCATTTATGACAATAAGCTTTAGAAGTCCGTAGCAGACATGGTGAAACTTCACAGAGAAAGTAATGGTGAAAATTTTACTTTAACAGCTTCTCATCAAGACCATGAAAAGGTGTCTATCATTCTTAAATAGTTTAATACTTTTCATTCTGACAAGTCATTTGATCATATTTAACTTTCATCTTGCAAAAGTTGCGATTGAAGGAGATGATTATGTAGGTTCCAAATAATATCATCGTTTAAAAAATTAGTTTCCACAATGAACATATTGAATATAACATAAGCTTGGATTTCTTTTTGGCCAAAGACCAAATTGTAGATGAGAACGTGCTAGATAAGTTAATATCGACAATGCACTCAGAGCACATCTTTCGCAATATTCACATGTTTTTTGATCGAGACAGGGTGTCTAGTCTTGTCTTGCTCTAACTCACAGTCTCTATTATCACTCGACAAAAGAAAAAAGATGTATATTGTGACATCCTGATTTTCAGGTTCTGTTTTTGATTGACTAAATTGGGCTTTTCATCGATGCACCTATAATTCATTTCCCTGAGTTGGCCACTCACGGGATAACTAGTTTACCTAGTGAAGCCATTAAGGAATCTAAACGTAATAGACTTGAGAATTCGACAAGGAATCGATTGCTCGACCATGCTAATCTGTATTGATAAGTATGTGGGTGATTCCACCTAATTGCAAAATTTCTATTGAACGTCACTAGACCAATTTTTCTGTCATTTTTGTACCCTGTGTCTGTATTTGAAATATCGAGATTTTCACGACAATCGAGAGTCGCCAATGTGGCTCGAGAATAATCGACCACGGGTCAATTGCACTAAAAATGCCTAAAAGAAAAAGCTACCCGGTAGGTTAGGTCACGCTAAAATCACGCCAAATTGAAATTAACCATGAATTTCAACCCGATTTTAGAAATTGAAAGTTATGTCATGTCATGGTTCAATTTAGGAGCGTCGATTCATCCTCCGTAGATTTTTTCTGCAAACTGAGATTTTTGGCAAAATTGCAAAGAATGGTCATTTTTTACCCGGAAAATCAAAGGGCCGTCTTTGGTCATGTTTTTGGGATTCAAGTTGGTTCAATTGATGAGGAAAAATATTGATTTTGATGATGGCACCTTGGCTAGATTTATGGACACCAAATTGAGCTTAATTGGAGAATCTTGAAGTGGAATTGGATGGAATTGGAAGTGAAAGTGTCCAAAATTCGTAGGTCCTTGGGGGTGCAACATTTGGACCACTTGGAGGCTTGTTGAGGAAGCTTTGAGGGCTACAATTTGGCTGAGGAAGACAGCCATGCATGGTAAGGCCAAGAAGTCAAGTGTTTGGATATTTTGTGGCCCTCTCCAAGTTGCAGCAGCCATCTTCTTCTCCCTTGCTCTACCTTTCTCCATTAGTGAGTGTTTTGAGAGTTGAAATTGTAGAGAAGCCAGCCAGCACCCCCTCATCGTCGACTGCCTGCTTGCCTTGCCGTCTAGCGCCGTCGAGTGCTTACCCGTGAGTCGCTCGTCCACCGCGTGCATCGTCCGTCGTTCCGCTTGTGCCACACCTCCTCGCCATCCTGCAGTAGCCCCTTGTCATCATCGAAGTCCCCTTGTAACAACCCAGACCCCATTGTGTAATATTATCCACTTTGGACACTGAGTCCTCACGGCTTTAAAACGTGTTACATAAGTTTAAAGGGACCCCAAGCCTTATAAACTAGCCCAGGACTCCCCCTAAGCAATGTGGGACTAGAGAGGAGCCCTCCCCTTCCTTGGGCCGTCACACCCCTGGCCGCCGTCCAGCCACCGTCCGCCTCTGCCGTCGATCGCTATAGCCACTGCCGCTTGTCCTTTATTGTTTCAGCCCCAACTGGCCACTCGAGCAGCCTCCTCCAATAGTGAGTAGAACTTAAGCTTCAGCTTTGGGTTGAGCCTTTGGGAGGCTTTTCCGAGCCCGTTTGGTCTCCGTTTGGTGTCACTACAGGGTTGTTTGTCGCCCGTTTCTGCGTCGCCATTGTCGTGAACTCACCGAATTACAAAACCGGTGAGTTTACTTGCTAAAATTTTCTTAGGGAGTTAATTATGCCTAAGGGGTGATTAGTTGAGGCTAATTAGGGATTAGGTGGTTAGTTAAATTAGATTAGTGATTTAATTATTTAATTATGCATGTTATGTGCTTAGATTATATAAATTATGGACTAGATAAGTTGTACTATTTATCTAGATAGGTTTGGAAATTTTCTAGGCCCGTTTAGGTGGTTAGATTAGTATTTCCAGCCTAAGTTTGTATTTATGGTATTTAATTGCATTTATTTAATTATTTTTGGTATTTATTTAATTATTAAATATTTTCCGAAAATTGCTGGTGACCGGAATTTTGTGCGATTGTAGTAGTGTGCTTAGTTTCTGCAATTGAATGTTAATTTATGCAAATTGAGTGGTGATTGGAAATTTGGTTATTTATTTCATAATTGTGAAAATTTGGTATTTAATTAGAAAATCCCGAGTGTCAGGTTTTGACACCGAAAACAGTTTTAAATACTATATCAAATAGTGGGATTTTAAAAGGAAGGATATCAATTTTTCGTGTTCGATCTAACCATGTACCCACACACGATTATTTCCATTGGGTGTTTTTAATACGAAGAAAAAGGGTCAAGTGCATTATCTTAATTGAGATATTTGAGTGTATTGCACAGTGTCCTTAGTCATATTTGATTGATCGTGTGTTGGTTACGAGAATCTGTCACGAGCATTTACGCCGGATGAAGCCCCTATATGGTTGCCCTTGGACAATGGAAGCTGATTACAGTAGATTCTGGACCGATGCTCCTTCGGGATTGCAATCTGATAGAGACGTTGCTGTGCTCGATGGGGTGAGACGATGCCTAGCTACACCAAAAGACCACTGAATATTGAGTAGGCCTTGCCCATTGGGCCAAGATCAAAATTAGGAACGCATGACTGATTAAGTTAGACACGTTGGATTATGGGACAAAATTGTGTGGCATGGTATGAAACGTGTCATAAATAATCAGGACTCCTGTGATCGTTTGAAGTTGAGTGTGGTGTGCCAATTGATTGAGCTTGATTGCTGCTCATGTTTTTGTGGCTGTCTATGATATGAATTATGCTGACATGTAGGGAGGATCTAAGACGAGGTAAGTTTCTATGGTTGTATGGTTGTGTGGTTGTTTGGTTAGGATGCCTCTAGGCATGTTACCCTCATAATTGGAGTTTAGAGTGTGAACTCACTGAGATTTATATCTCACCCTATCGTGGGCTCAACTCTTTTCAAGACCGTAGAGTGGAGAATCTAGAGCGGAGTTGAGGGGATTCAAGGTGTAGGTCAGTTAGGAAAGCTTCTTTTTGGAGAGCTGGTCTTTTGTAGATTTTTGGTTATGGACTTTTGTATATGACTTAGTGTGTATATAAAAGCATGTTTTGGTTGTGAATTTGTTTCCTGCTTTTCTATCCTGTATTAGTTGCTCTCAGGGGTAATCATCCACTTCCGCATCTGCATTAAAATGAATGGGTTAGCGACGTGCCCTGGGACGTCGCAAATATTATCCACCACTGAGGGATGGGTATGCTCTCGAGGTTCGGGGCGTGACTTCCTTGCCCAAAGTGGTATTAGAGCTGGTCGATAGTTGAAGTGATAAGGTGCGATGGGTTCTTGGAATAGTTAGTAGGAATGACCTCTATTTTATGCTGATGCATGTGAGTGATAACTATTTGGTAGATTGTTTTGTGGGGATCACTCAGTTCGAATTCTGTATGGAATTGGAAAGTAGGTTTCTGTAAATGACTTGCATTGTGAGTGATCAGGATCAGAGGACTCCTAGGAAGAGAACCATCGGACTAGCGACTCGAGGTAGGATGCCGACAAGGGTTGGAACCCAAGGTGGTTGTGCTAGAGTGTTGGCTCAGGCCAGCGCTAGTGGTGTAGCACCACCTCCAGTCGATGCTAGGGTAGTAGCCCCTGGTGATCCTAGGATAGACGGGATTGTTCAGGCGCTTGAGACACTTGGGAATGTGGCAGGGCAGCAAGCCTAGAATCAAGCTACCGTCGCCACCGCTTCAATTGCTGCTACCGCTGCCACTGCTACTGCCGTCAATGCTGCCGCTGCTGCCACCGCTCAGCTATCGCCACACCTGCTACCACACCTGCCGAAGTTCCACCTGGCAACGTGGTTGTCGAGAGAGAGAGGCCTATGCATAAGTTCGCCGAGCAGTTTATGAAGTTGAACCCATCGAGGTTCACTAGCGTCGGAGATCCCGAGACCATAACTCTCTAGATCTAGGACTTAGAGAAGGCTTTTGCATTGCTGAGTTGCACTAAGGAGGAGAAGGTTGTCCTTGCAGTATATCAGTTGCAAAACGCAAGTACTTGGTGGATTGCCACCAAAGGAATAGTGTTCCCAGAAGGTGTGGTTCCAGAGTGGAACGCTTTCGTTGAATTGTTCAACGGCAAGTACTTTTCTAACAGTGCTAGGGAATTGAACATGGCGGAATTCCAGTGCCTTCGCCAAGGAACGATGACTATAGATCAGTACGAGGCGAAGTTCGCTGAACTATCGCAGTATGCCCCTAGACTGATCGAGGATCCAATAGATCAAGCTAGGAGGTTTAGAGATGGACTCAGATCGGATTTGAGGGGTCTGCTAGTACCATTTAATTTGAAGGATTACAACGACCTGTATGAGCGGGCTCAGTTGATAGAGAGAAATCAGAACGAACAAGCCGTTGCATCTAGGTCGCGATTTGGTTCAAATAGGGATGGAAATAGGTTTGGAAAAAGACCTATGATTGGAGGAAGGTATACCATTCTGTCAAACGGGAAGGGTGGGATAGGAAAGTTAGCGTCAAGACAGAATGGCGTGAGTCATTTCTACGGAAGACGACATGGATCAGCCCCTTGCCATTCTAGGGCGGGTGCCTGTTTTGAGTGTGGCCAGCAAGGTCACATGGCCAGGAATTGTCCCAGAAGACAAGTGGGGCCGCAGTTACCGCCGCCACCATCGTTGGGTCAGAATCAAGGATTTGTGCCACAGATTGCACCACAAGGTGGACCGAATAGACCTCCAACACAAGGAAATGTGTATGCAATCACCAGAGGATAGGCAGAGGACTCGCCTGATGTGATCACAAGTATGGTCTCGTTGAACGACCATGCTGCTTATGCTTTATTTGACCCTAGCGCAACTCATTTGTTTATAGCTAAGCAATTTGTTAAGTTGCTAGGATTGAGTCTTGAGTTGTTAAAGTCAGTGGTTAGCATATCTACACCGTTAAAGGATAAGATGTTGTCTACGATGGGTTGTCCTAGTTGCAAGTTAGTGATTGGTGAGCGAGAAGGGAGGATAGATTTGATAGTTCTAGCCATGTATGATTTCAATGTGATAGTTGACATGGACTGGCTCACCAACCAACGAGCTAAGATGGACTGCTATCGTAAAGCGATTCAATTTAAACCGTTAGTGGGTGAAAGTTTCTAGTTTATTGGGAATCGAGGAGGACCCTTGATTTCTGTAATCTTGTCGCTTGAGGCAACCCATTTGTTGGATGGGGTTGCCAAGGTTACTTGGCGACTGTCATGAATACGATAGTTGAGGAGTTGAAGATCAAGGACATTGTTGTAGTGCAAGAGTTTCCAAACGTGTTCCCAAAGGAATTGCCAGGCTTGCCGCCAAAGAGAGAGATTGAGTTCGTGATTGAGTTATCTTCCAGGACGGAGCCAATATCTAAGGCTCCTTACCAGATAGTGTTGTCAGAATTGAAGGAACTGAAGGTGCAGATGCACGAGTTGTTGGATAAGGGATTCATATGTCCCAGTGCATCACCTTGAGGAGTGCCAATGCTATTTGTGAAGAAGAAAGATGCTTCATTGTGCCTTTGCATTGACTATCGACAACTCAATCAGGTGACGGTCAGAATAAGTATCCACTACCGAGAATCGATGACTTGTTTGACCAGTTACAAGGAGCATTGATTTTCTCTAAGATCGACTTGAGGATAGGGTATCATTAGCTGAGGATCATAAAGGAGGACATATCGAAGTTAGCATTTCATACTCAATACAGCCATTATGAGTTCACTGTAATACCGTTTGGTTTGACGAACACCCCAGCCACTTTTACGAATCTGATGAACTGAGTTTTCAAAGAATACCTGGATCAGTTTATGATCGTTTTCATCGATGATATCCTGGTATATTCAAGGAGTTCAGAGGAGCACGAGAGGCATTTGAGGATGGTACTTCAGACTCTAAGGATTCATGAGCCGTACGCCAAGTTCAGCAAGTGCGAGTTTTGGTTGACTCGTGTAGCATTTCTAGGTCATGTGATTTCAAGTGAAGGAATCTCCGTGGACCCAACCAAGATTGAAGCAGTTATCAACTGGCTAAGACCGATAACCGTGACAAAGATCATAAGCTTTTTAGGTTTGGTAGGTTACTGCAGAAGGTTCGTGGAAGGATTTTCAACATTAGCTTCGTCGTTGACTCGACTACTCAAGAAGGAAGAGAAGTTTGTGTGGACAGACAAGTGCGAGCATAGTTTCCAACCGCTTAAGTAGAAGCTGACTACCACACCCGTATTGACGATTCCATCTAGTCTTGGAGGATATGAAATCTATAGTGATGCATCATTTAGAGGACTGGGTTGCGTATTAATGCAACATGGCAGGGTTGTTGCATATACGTCCCGTCAGTTAAGACCTCACAAGCTGAATACCCGACGCGTGACTTAGAACTCATAGCCATTATTTTCACTCCGTAGATTTGGAGACATTATTTGTGCGGAGAAAGATTCCAGATCTTCACTAACCATCAAAGTTTCAAGTATCTATTTTCTCAGAAGGAGTTGAATATGAGACAGCATCGCTGGATGGAATTCTTAAAGGACTATGATTATGATATCTTGTATCATCCTAGAAAGGCTAATAAAGTCACAGATGCGCTGAGTCAGAAATCTTCAGTCGCGCAGATGTTGCTCAAGGAATGGATTTTACTTAAAAGGGCTCGAGATTCAGTTTTCAAATTTGAGGTAAGCCACCTTTCAAATTTTATGGCCATCCTTAGAATTGAGCCAGAAGTGCATATCAGAATCAAGACGTTACAGTCGATAGACCCAGAGATTCAAAAGATCTTGCAAGAGGATACTTAAAAGAGAAAGGCTAACTTTTAGATTTCTGATGACGAGACATTAAGGTTCTGAGGACGATTATGTGTACCTGACGATGTAGAGCTTAAGGAAGATATTTTGTCTAAAGCTCATCGTAGCAGTTACAACATTCATCCTAGTAGTACAAAGATGTATCGGAATCTGCATCAACATTATTGGTGGTTTGGTATGAAGGCGGACATCGCCAAGCATGTCGCCAAGTGTCTGACATGTCAGCAAGTGAAGGCATAGCATTGTAAGTCGAGAGGACTTCTGCAACCTCTCGAGATTCCCAAATGGAAGTGGGAACACATCACAATGGACTTTGTGACGGGCTTACCAAGGAGTCAGAGGGGTAATGATTCCATTTAGGTAGTGGTCGATGGATTGATGAAGTCGGCTCACTTTATCACAGTAAGAAAGGACCATGATTTGGACAGGCATGTAGAATTGTACTTGCGTCGGATTGTTCGTCTGCATAAAGTGTCGGTGACGATTACATTAGATCGAGACTCGAGGTTCACAACTGCCTTTTGAAAAAGCTTGCAGACTGCCTTAGGAACGAAGCTGCAGTACAGTACGGCCTATCACCCTTAGACGGATGGCTAGTCTGAGAGGACGATTCAAACCCTCGAAGACATGCTGCGAGCTTACGTGTTGGATTTCAAAGGAAGCTGGGAGGAACAGCTTCATCTTGTTGAGTTTGCCTACAACAACAGCTACCAATAGAGCATTTAGATGGCTCCTTTTGAAGCGTTGTTTGGCAGAGCATGCAAAACACCTGTGTGTTGGGATAAGGTCGGGGAACAAAAGATTACAAGCCTAGAGTTAGTCCAGCAGCCAGTGGATGCAGTTGCCGTCATCAGAGACAGATTAAAGATTGCTTAGAGCTGACAGAAAAGCTATGCTGATAAACGTCGAAGACCATTGTAATTCCAAGTTGGTGAGCACGTCTTCCTAAAGGTGTCACCGATGGGGGGTACTTCATGCTTTAGCAAGAAATAAAAGCTGAGTCCGAGGTACATAGGTCCCTTTGAGATTCTGGAAAGAATAGGGATTCTAGCGTATCGTCTTGCATTACCGTTGAGGTTGGCGCAAGTGCATGATATCTTTCATGTGTCGATGTTGAGAAAGTATGAGCCTGACCTGACCCACGTGCTGAATTTTGAAGAATTAGACGTGGATGACAGAGTGTCGTATGTAGAAAAACCGGTTCAGATTATAGATCGGAAGGATCAGGTTTTGTGGACCAAGACGATTCCGTTGGTGAAAGTGGTTTGGCAACACCACAGTACGAAAGGAGCAATTTGGGAAAGTGAAGATTCAATGAGACGACTGTAACCCCACCTTTTTGTTTAAAGATTTGTAATGGTTTAAATTTCGATGGGAAGAGTTGTGACATCCTGATTTTCAGGTTCTGTTTTTGATTGAATAAGTTTAGCTTTTCATCGACGCGCCTATAGTTCATTTCCCTGAGTTGGCCACTCCCAGGATAACTAGTCTATCAGGTGAAGCCATTAAGGAATCTAAACATACTAGACTTGAGAATTCAACTAGAAATCGATTGCTCAACCGTGCTAAACTGTAAAGGACATTACGGCACCGGCAAAATTGACCAAAGACTGGAGATAGGTCGATTTGATATAGGTATATGATTAGTGTGTGGGTTATTCCACCTAATTGCAAAATTTCTGTCGAACGGCACAATATCGATTTTTCTGTCATTTCTACACCCGTGTCCGTATTTGAAGCCTCAAGATTTTCATAACAACTGAGAGTCGCCAATGTGTCGAAGATGCACAATGTGGCTCGAGAATAATCGACCACGGGTCAATTGCACTAAAAATTCCTAAAAGCTACCTAGTAAGTTACGTCACACTAAAATCGCGCCAGATTGAAATTAATTGCGAATTTAAACCCGATAAGTTCTGTCATGTCATGATTCATTTTAGCAGCGTTGATTCATACTCCGAAGATTTTTTCTGAAACCGGGATTTTTGACAAAATTGCAAAGTAGGGCCGTTTTTACTAGGAAAATTAGAGGGCCATTTTTTGTCGCATTTTTGGGATTCAAGTTGGTCCAATTGATGAGGAAAAATATTGATTTTAATGATGGCACCTTGGCTGGATTTATGGACACCAAATTGAGCTCAATTGGAGAAGTCTTGAAGTGGAATTGGATGGAATTGGAAGTGAAAGTGTCCAAAATTCGTAGGTCCTTGGGGGTGCAACATTTGGACCACTTGAAGGCTTGTTGAGAAAGTTTTGAGGGCTGCAATTTGGCTGAGGAAGACAGTCAAATTGCATTTATTTAATTACTTTTTGTATTTATTTAATTATTAAATATTTTCTAGAAATAAGATCGGGATAGTTGGTGATCGAAATTTTGTGCTGATTGCAGTGGTGTGCTTAGTTTCTGCAATTGAGTATTAATTTGTGCAAATTGAGTGGTGATTGGAAATTTGGTTATTTATTCCAAAATTGTGAAAATTTGGTATTTAATTAGAAAATCCCATGTGTTGAGTTTTGACATCGAAAATGGTTTTAAATACTATATCAAATAGTGAGATATTAAAAGGAAGGATATCAATTTTTCGGGTTCAATTTGACCGTGTACTCACTCACGATTATTTCCAGTGGGTGTTTTTAATACGAGGAAAAAGGGTCAAGTGCATTAGCTTAATTGAGACATTTGAGTGCATTACACGGTGTCCTAGGCCATAAATGATTGATCGTGTGTTGGTTATGAGTTACGCCGGACAAAGCCCCTATATGGGTTGCCCTTGGACAATGGAAGTTGGTCGCAGTAGATTCTGGATCGATGCTCCTTCGAGATTGTCATGTGATAGAGATGTTGTCATGCTTAATGGGGGGAGACAACACCTGGCTACACCAGAAGACCGCCAAACATTGAGTAGGCCATGCCCATTAAGCCGAGATCAAAATTAAGAACGCATGACTGATTGAGTTAGACACATAAGATTATGGGACAAAATTGTGTGGCACGGTATGGGACGTGTCATAACGATTTGGCTATATAATCAGGACCCCTGTGATTATTTGAAGTTGAGTGTGGCATGCCGATTGATTGAGCTTGATTGCTGCTCATGTTTTTGTGGCTGTCTATCATATGAATTGTGCTGACATGTAAGGAGGATCTGAGACGAGGTAAGTCTCTATGGTTTTATGGTTGTGTGGTTGTGTGGTTAGGACGTCTCTAGGTGTATTACTCTCCTAATTGGGGTTTAGAGTGTGAATTCGCTGAGATTTATATCTCACCTCGTCGTGGGCTAAACTATTTTCAAGACCGTAGAGTGGGGAATCTGGAGCCGAGCTGAAGGGATCCGAGGTGTGGGTAAGTTAGGACAGCTTCTTTTTGGAAAGCCGGTCTTTTGTAGATTTTTGGTTGTGGACTTTTGTATATGACTCAGTGTGTATATAAAAGCATGTTTTGGTTGTGAATTTGTTTCCTACTTTTCTATCTCGTATTAGTTGCTACCAAGGGTAACCGTTCGCTTCCGCATGTGTATTAAAATGAATGGGTCAGCGACGCCTCCTGGGACATCGCAAATTTTATCGACCACCGAGGGATGGGCATGCTCTTGAGGTTCAAGGCATGACATATATGAAATGAAATGAAATGACCATAATCGCAAACCGCTCATGGTAGTTACATGAGCGGTGCTGGTGATCACCATCTAAACCACTTGCTTGCCTTGTCTTGACATCCCCATCTACCATGGCCACTGGCCCAACGCTCATTACTAGCTTTGTATAAGTCGCAGTAACACCATCGGTGGAAAAAAGTGGAAAAGAAAACGAAGTACCATCTATTTCCCTCATTGCATGACATCATGGTTAATATCTTCTTGTTGGTAGCCTAGTTTACGACTTCAATATAATAGGGTGATCTTGGAAAATTAACATCTCTGTTCACTCGAGTGATGGGAGAAAATTGATTTTTTCTCATGACAGAACTAAAATACTTTATAGCATGCAAATATTATGTGTGAATTCTCATGTAACTATCATCATTTCAAACATGCGAAAGGACAAATAGAGAGTCCTAGGCAAACACGTGCTAATCGAACATCCTTGATTTGATGACAAAAAGGTAAAAATGAAATTTACCATACTTTATGTAAAGGGCTATATTTCATACATCCCTAATGGTGGGAAACTTTGTGAAACCATTTGTTTAGTTAGTGAATTATAAATTATGGATCACCTCAAGCCAATGAAAATACAAGTGATGGTCATGCTATCTTGACTTAATACTTGTATCTCATCATGATTGGCTTGGAGCGGGCCAAGAGTCAGGTTCATTAAAATTGTGAATTAAGTCTAGTGGGTCATGAAATGTCATGGGATGAGCCCGGTGGGCCAGAGACAGGGTATTTAGGCCCGAGCACTTTAATTTTCGATTAAGTTTATAGATTACCGTTATGAGGGATTTAATTAGAATTTTTTTGAAAACTTATAAGCAATTGTAATTCTATTATCGAACACTAACTTTGGTAATTTCTAGCGATTAATTCTTGTTTGTATCGTAGATTAGCGTCGAGACATTAACACATCAATTCGATTCGTGCGAACTCATAGATTCGTATAGTTATGAGAGGATCGAAAATTTTGTTGATTCGAAACGAAACTAAGTAGAAGACGTTAAAAACTAATAGACTAACTAACGACATGGATTAGAAGTTAACCATTCTCGAGCGCCAGGTGTCGACCATGAAGAATAATGCATGCATGGGAGCTGCGACATTCATCTCTTCCCTCTCAATTTCTCTCCAACTCGAAGCTTTTAGAGGAGACATCATTATTAATCCTTTCTAATGATTACTTCTCTCATTGGGATTTAAAATAAAAATATGCACACTTAAAGCTAGGCTTCCTCAGAATTCACGCCATTCTCTTCTCCCCAAAATAGACCCAAAATTCTCTCTCTCCATTTTTTTCTCCCTCCCTCTCTCTTTCGTGACTTGCACAGAAGTAGAACTCAGCGACTTCAGCTTCTTCTTCTTCTCTTTGCATGCATTCGAGGGTAGAATTTCGAAGCGCAGCAAGCCACCAGCAAAGCTGAGACATCTGTAAGGAAATGATGAGGTCATAAACTAGAATTTATCCGCTGTTTGTCAAGGGAACTTGCGGAGCATGCTAAATGTTGGAATATTGAGTTTGACGCTTCTGTTTTAAGTTGGAATAGGTTAGATGGGCACTCAAATGAAGCTATTGGTCTTTGCATGTGATGATCGGGTTTGGATGGTCAAAGAACCGAGTGTGAGGGAGCTGAGTTGGTGGGTAGACGAATGCTAAGTAGATGGGTGTTGCATTTTTCTTTAGAGGGGTCGAGATGCGAATACTAGTGTCACACCCCGAACCTCGAGCGTGCGCACATCCCTCGGTGGTCGATAAAATTGCGACGTTCCCATGACACGTCGCCGACCCAAATTGATTCATGCACATGCGGAAGTGAAATAAACAAACCCCAAACAACAAAAATATGGGACAAAAAAGCAAGACAATGAAGTTAACAAAACACACTTTTATAAACACATAGGTCTATACACAAAACAAGTCTCAGGCAAAAAAAGGGAGCTGCTACGCCATCTAGGCACTAGACTCCTCATCCATAATCTCTGGGGGTTCCGAGTCCACCATGATACTATTAGGAGTGTCGAGATCCATAGGATACGCTGCCTCCCACTGCCCATTCCCAATGGGAGGCCCATCGAATCTCAATAGAGGACCCTCTCGACCCTCTTGTCGAAAGCCAATGTACCATGCTATGAATCGATGAGGTACTAATTGAGGTAGTCCCCCATTGACCCATACCACAAACTCAACTAGCTCCCAAGTTAGGGTGGTCTCGGGAATAGGGATGAAGGTATTATCAAAATCCATCGTCTTTGGAACCTTGTATCTTACCTGACGTTCATCCATCTAAGGACCTGAAAAGATTAAGCCCACGATGGGGGTGAGACAATGTCTTAGTGAGTTCATGCTCTAAACCCCAATTAGGAAGGTAATACACCTAAAGGCAGTCTAAATACACATCACAAAAGACTCACCTCGCCTCAGCATCTTCTTGCACATCAATACAATTCATATAATCAATTCATATAATAGATGCACATATCAATTGGAACGTCTCACTTATATCTCAATCAATCACAAAGGTCCCAATTATAAGGCCAAATTGTTATGACACGTCTCATTATGTGTCACACAATTTTGTCTGATAATCAGGCGCATTTATCACAATCAATCACATGTTCCAATTGATTACTGCCCGCATAGGCACGACCTACCCAACGCACATCGGTCTTTTGGCGTAACCGGGCATCATCTCACTCCTTGAGCACGGCAATGTCTACCACTAGACGGCATTCCCAAAGGAGCATCGGTCCGGCCTCTACCGCAATCCGACATCCGTTGTTAGGGGCATTCCATATAGGAGCATCGTCCACCTGACACACATCAGGGACGAGTTCTCATAACCATCACACGACCACCCAATACTGGCCAAGGACATTATGCTTTGCACTCAAATACCTCAATTAAGATAATGCGCTTGGCCTACTTTCTTCATATTAAAAACACTCAGTAAAATAATTGTGTGTGGGTACACGGTCAGATCGAACCTTAAAAATTGATATCCTTCCTTTTAAAATCCCTCTATTTGATATAGTACCTAAAAAAAATTTTGTTGTCAAAACTTGACACTCGGTATTTTCTAATTAAATACCACAATTTCACAATTTTGAAATAATAACTCAAAATCAACAATCATCACTCAATTGCATAAACTAATTGCACCACGACAATCAGCACAAAATTCTGATAACCGGCTATCCCATTATGATTTTCGAAAAATATTAATTAATTAAATAAATTGCAAAATTAATTAAATAAATGCAAATTAATTCAATAAATGTCTAATTAAGCTAAATATGATAATCTAACAACCGAATTGGACCTAGAAAAATAATGTACTATACTACTAAAATCATACAATCTAAGTAACCCTTAACTAACCTAATTTAACCGCCTAATAAGCCTAATTAACTAAGTAAACCACTAATTAATCTAAACTAACCACCTAAGCCAATCTAAGGCTAATCTAATCCTAAACTAAGCAAAATTAACCCGTAAGCAAGGTTTAGCAAGTAAACTCACTAGATTAGCGAGCCGGTGAGTTCACGGTGACGAAGACGCAGAGGTGAGCGAAACACAAGCCTACGGTGACACCTAACGAGGTCCGGAAGAGGCCCAAAATAGCCTTACACAGCCCATAGCAAAGCTGTTGGGCTCGGTTCTTTTCTGGAAGAACTGAGCTGCATCGAGTGGCTATAGCAGCTAGAAATGGCCAGGTGAGTGGCGGACGGTAGCGGTGGACTAGACGAAGGCATCTTGGCTGGCTGGATGGAGGCTTAGCGGACGACGAACGACAACCTGGACATTTTGGACGCAGGATTGCGTGTGGGCGCGGTCGAGCAGCTCCGGTGGGCTTGGGTGGCCCTCAGACGGCTTGTGGCGGCTAGGCTTCGGTGCTACTAGTCTTATGCTAGTTTTCTCTAGTTTTCTAGCTCCAAAATAGTAACAATGGAGATCAAGGGAGGCAAGGAGGAAGAAGAAGGGTTGCTGTAGCTAGAGGGGGACCACAAAACCTCAAAAGTCTTCCAAAAATATCCTATTTCATCATGAGAGAGACCCCAAAGTCTATGGTTGAGCTCAACTACCCTATCCTCTCCAAAACTTCCTTGAGAAGCCAGTCTAGGTGGTCCAAAATGTTGCAGCCTCATGGCATACGAATTTTGAAACATTTCCCTTCAAATTCAATCCAATTTCACTCCAAAACAATCCAATTGGTGTCCAAAAATTCCAGCTAAGGCATCCACATCAAATCCATGATTTTCCCCACCAATGGATCCATCTTGAACACCAAAAATTCACTAAAAAATGGCCCTCTTAATTTCCAGGTCCAATAACGTCCAATCTTGATATTTCATCGAAAATCCAAACTCGTCGAAAATTCTTCGAAAGATGAGTTAACTTTCCTAAAATAAATCTTAACATGAAAAAATTTTCAATTTTTGAAATCAGGTTCAATTTCCTGCTTAATTTCAACCGGACGCGATTTTAGTGTGACCTAACCTACCGGGTAGCTTTTAGGAATTTTTAGCGCATTTGACCCGTGGTCGATTATTTTTGAGCCACATTGTACATCTTTGACTCATAGGTGACTCTTGGTTGTCGTGAAAATGTTGAGGTTTCAAATACGGGCACAAGGTACAGAAACAACAGAAAAATCGGTCTAGTGATGTTCAAAAATAATTTTGCAATTGCATGGAATCACCCATACTCTAATCACATGCCTCTATCGAAATGACCTATCTTCGGTCTCTGGTCGATTTTGATGGTGCTGTATTGACCCTTGTGGATTAGCACGGTCGAGCAGTTGATTTTTGGTCGAATTCTCAAGTCTATTGCGTTTAGATTCCTTAACGGTTTCACCTGATAGATTAGTTGTCTCGTGAGTGATCAGCTCATAGAAAAAGACTATAGGGGCGTCGATGAAAAGCCCAACTCATTCAATCGAAAACAGAATCAGAAAATCAAGCTGTCATAACTGGCCTCAAATTGAGCTATGGGTTGCCGTGTGTAGTCGAGAGAGGTGTCGAGGTACTAAAAGAGGTTGTAGATGAACTAAATAATCTAATTGAGCTGTAGATGGGGATAGGGGCTCGGGATGTTCTGTTTGGGAAAGATAGAGATGGAAAATTTACTAGTTTATACGTCACTTGGGGTTTTAAAGGTGCAGTTAAAGAAAGAACTAATTTTCTTAAGAGCGCACCAACTATTTTAGGCTTCGACTACTGGTTGTAGAGATTTTCTTGCAAAAATGTGCTAGCGAGAACATTCTCCCTTAAAATAGCAAACTGACCTGCAGAAAAACAGCAGAACCATAGGTAGTTCTATGGATTTTACGAAATTTTATAGATGGAGTTGTATCTTAAACCCTTCACGAAAGTTGTAGGACACATCTTTTGGAACAAAATACCAACATTTGAGAACAAACGGTCAAGATTTGGGTAGTGAAATGATCATTCTCCAATAGGCACTTAAGCTGGAAGTTGCTGAAAAATTTAGGGGCAAAGATAGCAAATTACTGCTCTTTATTCAATGAGATATAGGCTTAGGTTTCTTCATGAAAATTGTTAATCTATGTCTCGTCTATAATATACTAAAATTTCGTAGCACTTCATTGAGATTTGATGCACTTTCTGCTTATGTGATTGAAACTACCCTTGTCAGCTTATATCCTACCTTGATTTGAGACTGCACAATGGATGTTGTGCCTCTTGTACCTAATTTTCATGGTATATAGGGAGTCTAATGGTCTGTAATAATGGTTATTTTGTGCATGAGTATATCTCTTCCATAATTTGTAGTGTAGTCATTGTATGGTTACCAATTGTGGCATGTGTGTGCAAAGAGTACGACATGAATGAAATGTTGTGTGAGCATGAGTCTTGCTTGAAGTGATTGTGTTCTTTTGAGGTGTTATGCATGCTGTGATGTGATATAATTCAAAGGTGTGATGTGTGAAATATGTGAATTAAATGAGTAAGAGATTTCCATCGGTACTGAGATACTAGTGATGCCCGGGGAATGGGATGCCCATGCTGTGTGATCTTGGATGCCTCGGAGTTGAGATGCCCCTGTGTGTGATCAGGGATGCCTCGGTTGTAGGATATTGGGATGCCTCGAAGTGAGATGCCCCATGCTGTGTGATCTAGAGATGCCTCAGTTGTGTGATATCGGAATGCCTCGAAGTGAGATGCCCATGATAGCAATATCGTGGAAGTCCGAATGTGGGATTCCAGAAGTGACTCAATCGGGCTGGCTTGCATTCCGGTGGGTAAACTGATCGAGGGTGGACTTTGATATACACACTATAATATAAATTCCACTTGGTGTATGAGTTCGCCTGTTGTTGTCACATCTCATCTTAGTTTAGATTAGGAGCATGAGGCATACATGTGCATTTAGCATGTTTGTTATGGAGTGACCATTCATGTGACATTTTAGTATTCATTTAGTTATACCTGTTGTCACGCCTCGAACCTCAAGCATGCGAACATCTCTCAATGGTCCACTGAAATTGCGACGTCTCAGGATGCGTTGCCGACCCATTCTTTTTATATTTCAAATAAGCACATCCAGAAGTGAATTAAATTAACCCCCGGTCAATAAACAAACATAGGGATAGTGAACACTAGGAAGAATTTCCCCAAAAACAATGATTTCCACATCAACTGGTTAACTCAAAAAGTTTAATACTTACAAGCCTTTCAATGGCCACTTCCTATTGACCCTTTTCCAAAACCTTCAGGGACTAAGGTTAACCTAAACTCCACTAACAATAGGGCCAACCAAAAGGTGCCGCATCTCGTGCCCACCACATCCGCACTCAACAGATGTCCATGCTACGACCCTGAAAATGTTTAATCATGACGAGATGAGATAAAATCTCAACGTGTCAAAACCCTAAACCCTAATTAGGATGTAAATTCGCTTAGAGGCAGCCTAAACAAGCACCACAAACAAACTCACCTCGCCTCGGCACGTCTCTGCATGTTAGTGCACCACATATGCCATTATAAATACAACAAGCATATTTAATAACCAAAACACATAATTCTCATCCTTCAAATACTCACATGGGTCCCGATTATAAGGTAAAACCGTTTTGACACGTCCCATACCATGCCAAATAATTTTGCCCCAGAATCGAGCGTAATAGCACAACCATTCAAGCGTGTCCAGGTTATTACGACCCTTCGGCCATAGCCAACACAAAAGTCGACGGTCATCCGGCGTAACCGGGCATTGTCCCGCCTCATCGGGCATGGCATCATCCTGCGTATGCATACAACTCAGGACAGCATTCCATAAAGGAGCATTAGTCCGACCTCAACCGCAACTCGGCATCCCGTTGATGTGATGGCATCTGAACTTAATTGGACATCGTCCCGCATAATCACACATTAAGACGGGTTCATTACCCCGTATAATCATATGCATCTAGGTATTTAGGTAATCACACGAGCACACCATCAATCAAACCACTTTTTATTACCGTTATTAGCCAAGAACACAAAAATCCCTTTTCAAATAATAAACCTTGTAACTCTTTTTTTTTTTCTTCACGTAGCTGAAATCCACCCGTCAAACTTTGCACACATCTACTTTGAAACCTCACGGTTCTATTGAGCACATAAAACTTGGCGTTTGAACCCGACACCATATTTCTTTGCTAGTTTTTTGTCCAACCACTCTTTTTGGAAACAATCTTTGGTAATCCCTTTTTTTTTTCTCTAAAACTTTTGGAAAGAAATTTGTAGGTGCTCACGTACTCAAAATTAACCCATCAATTGCTCACATCTAGTTTAAAACCTCATTGTTTTGTTGAGCAAATAAGTTTCGGTGTCCAAACCCAACACCTCATTGTTTTTCTATTTAAAAGCTTATAAAACCATCTTTTGACAAAAAAAATTGAAACCAACATAGAGCAACCAATCTCATAATATCACGCATAAGTTCTTAGCATGCCAAAAGTCAACCAAATCACAAAATATACATTTTCTAGGAAGCAAGACACCAAGAACAACCACAAGATCACAAGACCCTCACCAGCAGAAATCGAGTCCACTCGCATGTCTCCAAGATTAATTCCAACAACATAACCAAATGAGTTCAAAAATCCTCAAATTTAAATATGTTATAAATGACGCTAAAAAAAACACTTATTATGAAGACACCTTGATCTTTCTATAATAGGAGCAGCAAATCGCTCAATCGTTACCAAACTGTGTCCGTGTCCAAAATTATGTTTTCCAAGACCAGCTTGGTTTGAGGTCCAAAACTCACCCGTTTGCTCTAAAATTTGACTATATTAAACTTCAAGATGTGATAAAAAGAAATTTGTAAAGAAACTCTTTCGAAAATCGAACCTTAAGAATTGATAAAAATCCTTTAAACACCAAAAGGTCACAGGTTCCAGCACAAAACGAGATTATCCCTTGCATGCAACAAAGCTGAAATCTTGTTCTTTTAAATCTAGAAAATCTTGAGTAAAATATGTCGTAAATGAAGATGTTTAGAACATTTTTCAAGAAAGAAGCAACCTCAAAATCAAAGCACATTTTAACCCACGAAAATACAAACAACGAATGTCCAAGAAATGATCTAAAGAGAAATCCACTAGATCAAGCTAAACCAACTTAATTAACCTAACTGCGATCAACTAACCTAACCATGGTTAACTAACATAACCAAGCTTAGTTAACACTAATCTAGGATTAACTAGACTAATCCTCATTAGCACTAATCTAACCATGATTAGCACTAATCTAAAGACCCATTAAGCATAATTAACAGCCTAATCAAAGATTAGGGAGTTAACTCACCAGATTACGAGGACAGCGGGCTCACGACAACGACAATGTGACAACGACGAAAACCCGAGACAACCACGGCTTGCACAGAGACTTAATGGTGGCGGTGTCGGCCCCGACTTAATGGTGGCGGTGTCGGCCCCACAAGCTCTCGGCCAAGTGGGTGAGCTCTACTAAACGATGGAGGAGCTAGGCGTTGGTGGTTGCTGGCCGGCTGTGGTGCTACTAGTCGTGGTGGCTAGCGATGTGAAGATGGATGGGGGCTGTTCTGGCGGTGGTGATGAGGGCTGAACAGGTTGCAGTAGGCGTGGGGGTGGTGGTTGCTGGACGTGAGGGCTGGTGTGAAGATGTGAGGCTGTTGATGAGCTGGTGTTGTGGCTAGTGGACTGGAATGGACAGTGGTGAGGCGGCTGGTCACGAAGGAGCTGGGTGGAGTGGTGGAGTTCCAATGGCTGCTAGATGACATTGGGATGCTAAAGCTGCAAAGATGATGGTGCTGGCATGATGTGGTGGGGTGAGCTAAAGATGAGAAGCTGGATGGTGAAGAGGGAGTCATTGGTGTTGGTGGAGGTTGTATGCACTGATGGAGTGGAGGAAATGGTGGGTGGATGATGAAGATGGTGCTGGATGGTGAGGGAGGGGACTGACGGTAAATGAGGGAAAAGAGGGTGAAGGGAGAAGTGAGCTGCTTTGGCAGAGAGGGGGGGAAGGGGTTCACACGTGAGTGAGAAAGAAGAATGGGAGAGAGAGAGAGAGAGAAGGGAAGAAAGAAATAAAGAAGCAACAACCAATCAAAAACTTAGGAAAAACATCTAAAATCATCATCGTCTATGCCACAAAAGTCTTCAAATAATATCTACACTCCCCCAAATACTTTCTCAACCTTAATTTCCCAAAATTAAGCCTTTTTGGGCAGCCAAATCCCAATTGGCTTTGTAATCCGAATTTCAATTCCTTTTTTTTCTTTTTGTCCAAAAATCATTTTTCCACAAAAATTCTGGACTCGACGAAAATTCATCGAAAGATGAGACGATGTCCCATAAATGAATCGTGACACGCTCAAATGTCCGATTCCCGAAACCAAATTAAATTTCGTGGTTAAAATCGACCGAACACGATTTTAGTATGACCTAACCTATCGGGTAGCTTTTAGGGGTTTTAGTACATTTGACCCGTGGTCGATAATTTTCAATCCACGTTTGTGCATCTCCAAATCATAGATGACCCTTAGTTGTCATAAAATCACGATGTTTCAATTACATGTCCCAAGTATAATATCGATAGAAAATCAGGCTATTGCCGTTCGACGTGAATATCACAATCATGCGGAACCACACGCAATTTGACTATGTGATTCCATCGAACCGACTTATATCCATTCACTAATCAATTTATAACAGTGTCGTATTGACTCTTATCGATTATTATGGTCAAGTGGTCGATCTAATCAAATTCTCTAGTCGGTTGTGTTTATATCCCTTAACATCCTCACCTAATAGATTAGTTAACTTGCGAGTGATCAATTCCGAGTAAACTAACCATAAGCACATAAACAAAATAACCATTTAGTATATTCGAAACGGGTCAAATTTCAAAATGTCACACCTGTGACAATCCTACCTTAGTATGTTGAGCTATCTGGTTGTGTTCTCTTGCTTTCTTTGGCAACTGTGGATTATCTAGCTTAGGTCCTATTATTTCTTTACTGGGCATTGCTCATTCATTTCTATTTTTTAGATCATTAGTATGGATGTACCACCGATCGCTTGTTATGGGGGTGATAGAGTACATTGATGTTTCTTTTCACAACGTATATGACCCCGATATCAAGCTAACCTACACGAGATATGAGGCTACACTTTGGATAAATGATGGTAAGGTAGACTGGATTCCTATGAGGTTCATTGCTTGGTTCATAAACCATGAAGGGGAGCTATTTGGCCCTCTTCAGTTCGGTGCTGGAGGACCTAGAGTTGGGGCAGGAGGCACTTAGGCACCCAGATCATGATGAAGTTGGAGAAGACGTCTTTTGTTTTTTATGGACATGGGCTAGTGTAGGGGTAGTGAAGTTAGGAACCCCCCTCACCATTTTCCCTGGCTGATTACTTACACTTTTGTTTATGAATATATGTTGTACATAGGTGAAGGACTTGTAAGTAATCCAAGTTGACCTATGTAAGCCTGAATGGTTTTTAAAAGGTAAGTTAACAAAGCCTCTCATGATCCTTATATATGTTCTTAGTTAGATTACCTAATGCTAGGTGACAAGACTATTACAGCGTGATCGTGTGTTAGAATAGCTTCATATCATAAAATATTCATGTTATACATGCTAACCAATAGATTTGGATGCCATAATGTGATAATTGAAACCAACAGTTCCTGTCATGATGATAATCCGTATAGTTTACGCTTGCGCTTAGTATATGACGCTGCTAGGACATCACAATGCCTCTCTTGCCTTTTTCAAAATCATGATCAGTCATGAAATTGCTCAATTATTCATACTATGCTCTTGGTGATTGTTTTAGTCCATAAAGCACTTTCTTGAGTCAAAAAAAAATCACATAATCTTCCTATTCTTCAAAACTTGAAGGTTGCTCAACATACACGTATTCTTTGATATGGCCATTTAAAAATGCACTTTTGACATCCATTTGGTATAACATAAAATTGTAAAAGCATGCATATGCTAGTAATAAACATATGGTTTCTAATCTAACAACAAGAGCATAGGTTTCATCAAATTCAATACTTTCTTCATGTAAATATCCTTTAGCAACTAACATTGTTTTGTTGCAGACTACATTACCTTTTTTGTTTCAGAACACCTACTTGCTTCTTATCACCGTTTGATCCTTGGGTCTAATGACTAATTCAAAAACACCATTGACTTTAAATTGATGTAGCTCATCTTGCATGGCCTCAATCCAGTTTTCATCCGTTATGGCATCTTCAATTCCTTTGGGTTCCACTTGAGATATAAGAGCCAATGAATTAAGCATGTTTTTGAGAGATGATCTAGTCTTGATTTCTTCATCCACTTTCCCAATAATCGATTCCTTAGGATGTTCTGATTTGAATTTCCAATCTTTGGAAGGTTGTCCTTGATTTGAAAGATTTTCTAATGGTTGCAGTTGCTATTGTTTACACTTGATTGGTGCAAATTTTTGTATAGTGTATTCCCAATCATTAGCTTGCACTCCCTTTTGATCATCCTTGAACTTTACATTTATGGACTCTTCTACTACTTTCAAATATTTACTCAAAACATGATAGACTTTGCTAATCATTGAGTATTCAAGGAAAATACCTTCACTTGCTCTTGTATCAAACTTCCTAATGTCGTCATTTTTTTTTTTTTTTAAGAATGAAACATTTGCAACTAAATACATTGAAGTAATGTAGAGTAGGCTTTCTTCCCTTGAAAATTTCATTTAGTCTTTTCCACCAGGGGTCTCAACAATACTCTGTTGAGTGTGTAACAGGCAGTAGTAACAGTTTTAGCCTAGAAGTAAGTGGGAACTCCACTTTCATCCCTAAGATTCTCATTTTTGACTCGAAGAAGCTTTACTTCATCCAATCAAAGGTCAAGTTAGTTCTTCAGTTCATCAATGAGAACTTTGCCAACGAAGTTTTCAGTGGTAAGATCATAAACTTCATTTTCATGACAAAAATCCTTTTGAAGCTTTTTGATGTTCTTCAAACATTTCCTTTAGAAAGTTTTGTAACTCTTCATAAGATAGTTTAGAATCTTTTCCTCATCTTCTTCCTTATGTTCTAAGTCAACCATAAGGCAAATATTTGCCTCCTCTTCATCTCTTGACTCACAGTAAGTGTCACTCCATGTTTCTACCTTCAATGCCTATTTCTTCTTTTCGATCTTTCATTTCTTTTTCAATAGATGGGTAGTACAATTTTATGTGGCCTGGTTTCCTACATTCATAGTACAAATGTCCTTACCTTTGGATTCTTCTTTGTTCCTATAAGGCTTCTTATTGTCTAAATGCTTAGATAATCTTCTTCCTTTGTAATTTCCTCCTTTCCTCATGAAACTCTTGAACCTTTTTGTCAACAGTGCCATGTCTTCATCAATTTCTTCTTCGTTTGAGAATATTTGTCCACCTACATCATCATGATCAACTTTAAATGAAATAATCTTTTTACCTTTTGAGTTGTTTTTCTCATTTTGAAGCTCAACTTCATAGGACATGAAGGTTCCTATCAACTCATCCATCATGATTAATTAAATTTTCATTGTTTCTCGTAGTGACATTTTTAAGGTACTCCGTTTTTTGGGTAAGGCTCATAATAGTTTGTCACCTCTTTAGCATATGTATACACTTTTCCTTGAAGAGCAATACCATTTACTATCGTAGTGAATCGAGGGAACATTTGCGTTACTGTTTCATCAAATTTCATCTTGAATAGCTCATAGTTCCTAAGCAGGATGTTTAGCTTTGTTTCTTTCACTCTATCAGTTCCTTCAAATGTCAGTATAATGCAATCCCAAATTTCCTTAGTTGTATCACAAGAAGAAATTCTATTAAACTCATATGGTGACAAAGCACAATACAAGAGATGTCTTGCTTTGGCATTAACAGCAACTTTTTTTTAGCTTCTTCTACGTTGTTAATAGCAACTACTTCTTGGCTATCTTGGCAAGTAGAAGATGGTACTTCCACACCATTTGCAACTACATCCCACATATCGAAATCTGCAGCTCCGATGTATGATTGCATTCTTTGCTTCTAGTAGCTATAGTTGTTTCCATCAAAGTAAGGTTGTCACGCCCCAAACCTCAAGCGCACACACATCCCTCGACAGTCGACTGAAAAATGGGACGTCCCAAGATATGTCACCGACCCATTCTTTTTATCTTTCAATTAAACGCATGCGGAAGCGAATTAAATAAACCCCCAGCCAACAAACAAACATAGGGATAGTAAAACACAGCAAACATTGCCGAAAACAACATATTCATTTTAATAAACTATTAACCCTAGGAAGTTTAATACTTACAAGCCTTTCCATAGCCACTTCCTATCGACCCTCTTGAAAACTTTCAGGGATTAGGGTTAACCTAAACTTCACTAATGACAGGGCCAGCCAAAAGGTGTCACATCTCGCGCCCACCAAATCTGCACTCAACAAGATCTCCACGCTACGGCCCTGAAAAAGTTTAACCACGATGGGGTGAGATAAAATCTCAATGAGTCAAAACCCTAAGCCTCGACTAGGACGCAAATTCATCTCAAAGGCAGCCTAAACAGGCACCATACAAAACTCACCTCGCCTCGCACGTCCCTACATGTTAGCGCACCACATATGCCATTATAAATACAACAAGCATATTTAATAACTAGAACACATAATTCTCATCCTTCAAACATTCACATGGGTCCCGATTATAAGGTAAAACTGTTTTGACATGTCCCATACCATGCCAAACAATTTTGCCCCATAATCAAGCGCAATAGCACAACCATTCAGGCGTGTTCCGGTTATTATGACCCTTCGGCCACAGCTAACACAAAAGTCGGCGGTCATCCGGCATAACCGGGCATCGTCCCGCCCCATCGGGCACGGCATCATCCCGCATATGCATACGCCTCAAGACAACATTCCATAAAAGAGCATCGGTCCGGCCTCAACCGCGACTCAGCATCCCGTTGACATGGGGGCATCCAAACTTAATCGGGCATCGTCCCGCATAATCATACGCATCAAGACGGGCTTATTACCCCGCATAATCATACGCATCAGGTATTTAGGTGATCACATGAGCACACCATCAATCAAACCACTTTTGATTGCCGTTATTAGCCAAGAATACCAAAATCCATTTTCAAATAATAAACCTTGCAACTCTTTCCTTTTTTTTTCAAAATTTTTCGAAATAAATTTGTATGGGGTCACGTATTTGAAATCCACCCATCAAACTTTGCACACATCTAGTTTGAAACCTCACGGTTTTATTGAGCACATAAAACTTGGCGTCCAAACTCAACACCATATTTATTTTCTATTTCTTTGTCCAACCACCATTTTTTGAAACAATCTTTGGTAACCCCCTTTTTTTTCTTTACAACATTTGGAAAGAAATTCGTAGGTGCTCAAGTACTCAAAATTAACCCATCAAATTTTGCACGCACCTAGTTCAAATCATCATTGTTTTATTGAGCAAATAAGTTTTGGTGTCCAAACCCGACACCTCATTGTTCTTTCTATTTAAAAGCTTATAAAGCCATCTTTTGACATAAAAATCGGAACCAACATAGAGCAACCAATCTCATAATATCACATACAAACACTCAAAATCACTCATAAGTTCTCAGCATGATAAAGCTCAACCAAATCACAAAATATACATTTTCCAGCAAGCAAGACACCAAGAACAACCACAAGACCACAATTGGCCCTCACCAGCAAAAATCGAGTCCACTTGCACGTCTCCAAGATTAATTTCGGAAACATAACCAAACGAGTTTAGAAAATCCTCAAATTTAAATATGTTATAAAGTACACTTAAATGAACACTTTTTATGGGGACACCTTGACCTAGATATTTCTAGAATAAGAGCAGTAAATCGCTCAAATCATTACCAAAACTGTGTCTGTGTCAAAAAATTATGTTTTTCAAAACCAGCTTGGTTCAAAATCCAAAACTTGTTAGTTAGCTCTGACATTTGACTATATTAAACTTCAAGATGTGATGAAAAACTTTTGTGAAGAAACTCTTTCAAAAATCGAACCCTAAGAGTTGACAAAAATCCTTTAAACACCAAAAGGTCACGGGTTCCAACACAAAATGAGATTCTGCCTTGCATGCAATGAAGCTGAAATCTTGTTCTTTTAAGTTCAGAAAACCTTGAGTAAAATATATTTCATAAATGAATATGTTTAGAACATTTTTCAAGAAGGAAACAACCTCAAAATCGTAGCACATTTTAACCCACGAAAATAGCAAACAGCAAGTGTCTAGTAAATAGATCTGAAAGAAATACAAACTCAGCTCCTTTTAATTAACCTAACCATGATTAACTAACCTAACCATGGTTGCTTAACCTAACCATGGTTAACTAACCTAACCAAGGTTAGTTACCACTAATCTTGGATTAACTAAACTAATCCTCATTAGCACTAATCTAAAAACCCCCTAAGTGCAATTAATATCCTAATTGAAGATTATGGAGTTAACTTACCGTTTTCGATGGCAGCAGGCTTGCGGTGACGACAATGTAACTGTGATGAAAACTTGAAACAACTAAGGCTTGCGGTGACGGAAGCTCGATGGTGGCTGTTATGGACCTCCCAAGCTCTCGGCCAAAGGAGGAGAGCTCAGCTACTTGGGGTTGGAATGGATGGGCTGTTGGAGTCTCGGGCGCTAGTGGTTGCTGGTTGTGGTGATGGGTGGAGCTAGCTGGACGTGAGGGCTGTGAGGTTGGCGGTGATGGTGCCAGTGGGAGGAGTTGGTGGTGGTTTGGTGGTGCTGGACGATGGTGTTGGCGGCTGTGTGGCGATGGCTGGGCGTGAGGATGGGAAGTTGCTGGTGGGATGGAATGATGGAGATGGCGGCAACAAAAATGAAATGAAGTGGAACCACGTAAAGGAAAATGAAAGTGGGAGTTAGAAGGGAGGAAGAGAGAAAATAAAAGGGAGGGGAAAATGAAATGAGGGAAGAAGGAACGTAGGAAGAGGGGAAAAAGAACTCAGCATAAGTGAAGGGGGCTTTGTGTGCGTGAAAGGAGGGAAAGAGGAATGAGGGAGAGAGACAGAAAACCAAAAGGTCAAGGGAACAACCAATCACAACTTAGCCAAAATATCTAACCCATCATCACCTAAGCCTCAAAGTCTTCATGCTCCCAAAGTCCTTTGATCATCCAATCACAAAATTACCTTGATTTCCCACAATTAAGTCATTTTGAATGTAGAAAAACCCTATTTTTCATCCCATCCGAATTTCCTTTTCCATTTTATTTTTGTCCGAAAATTGATTTTTCAGCAAAATCCTAGACTCGACGAAATTTCTCTGAAAGATGAGACAACGTCCAATAAATGAATCGTGACACGCTCGAACGTTTGATTTCTGAAATCGAATTCAATTCCGTGGTTAAAATTGACCGAACGCGACTTTAGTACGATCTAACATATCGGGTAGCTTTTAGGGATTTTAGCGCATTTGACTCGTGGTCAATAATTTTTTATCCACGTTTGTACATCTTCATATCATAGACGACCCTCAGTCATCATAAAATCGTGAGGTTTCAATTATGTGTCCCAAATGTAATATCGATAGAAAAATGAGTTATTGCCGTTCGACGGGATATCACAATCATGCGGAACCACCCGCAATTCAACTACGTACTTCTATCGAATCAACTTATATCCATTCGATAATCGATTTATAATGGTGTTGTATTGACCCTTGCCGATTATTATGATCGAGCGGCCGATTACCGATCGAATTCTCTAGTTTGTAGCATTTATATCCCTTAACGGATTCACCTAATAGATTAGTTAACTTGTGAGTGATTAGTTCCGAGTAAGTTAACCATAAGTGCATCGACGAAACAACCATTTTATATATCCGAATCAAGGGCCAAATTTCGAGATGTCACGGAGTGGCTTGTTGAGAGCTTGAGCATCATTAGTAAAGAAATTGCCAAGGTTAACCATAAGAGAGGATCTTTATACCTAGAAAAAATACAATTCAAATAAGGAGCAACAAGGCGTTGATACCAATTGTTGGTGGGTGACAATACAACCTATAGGAGGTGAATAGGCTTTTTAGAAATTTTGATGATCTTTCGTGAAAATTAGCTAATCGCTAAGTAAAGATCAGGTCAATCATGATGTTTAGAAAAGCCGTGAAGCAGTTGTTTGCAAATAAGAGTAGACAGATAAAAATAGCAAGACACATAATTATAGTGGTTCAGCCTTGTCCACAAACCTACGTCCACTCTTCAAACTAACAACCACAAGATGGGTTGGATTCCACTAGTAATTTGCTTGGAAAGTTACAAATGGCTAGCGCTTATCCTTTACAAGATAGATATTACTATCAAGACTCAGCTGCAGCTCTTACTTTTGTACACTTAGTCCTTAACACAATTATAAACAGCATGAATACTGAAACAGTATGACAAAGAGTGTATAGCTAAGAAAAACACTAGGAAGTGAGCTTCTTCATCTTTTTAAGTTGCACACTCTAACATATAGTTTTTGAGGTATTCTCTTTTATGGCCGCCTTCAATCTATCCATCAAAGATGGATTGGAGAAGCATATAGCCATTGGAGTTACCATTGAGTTGCTATTCACGGATGGAACTGCCAATACAGCACTGCTCCTTGAAACTTTGCAGACTACCTAGAAATAGCAACTGTTGCTGTCTTCTCACTTCAGTCTCTAACAAATCAATCAGACGACCTAGTTACTCTACAACATCCTGATTTTCAACCCTGTTTTTTATGAAATCAAATGGGCTTTTCATCGATGCGCCTATGGCCTTTTTCTCTGAGTTGGCCACTTACGAGATAACTAATCTATCAGGTGAAGCCGTTAAGGAATTCAAATGCGACCAACTTGAGAATTTGATCAGAAATCAACTGCTCGACCGTGCTAATCTTCAAAGGTCAATACGGCAGCGTTAAAATCAATCAAGGACCAGAGATAGTCGATTCGACAGAGACATGTAATTAAAGTGTGGGTGATTCCATCTAATTGCAAAAATCATGTTGAATGGCACTAAACTAATTTTTCTATCGATTATGTACCATGTGCTCATATTTGATACCTTGAGACTTTCATAACAACCAAGAGTCACCCATGAGTCGGATGTAGCATCCGTATTTTTTGCCAACCTCGGAAAAATAATGATAAGTGGCGGATTTTGTCATCGGCACCACATTCGACCCCCGTGCAGCCATGTAAGTAATTATATTTCAGCCCATGCCCATGCAGAAATTAAGAGTCAATTTTTGAGAGAAGCTGGACCCTGCATGAAGGACCATGCCTGTCCCTCCTTTTGATGGTCAATCAAGAGAGAAAATTTAACCCATGCAGCACATGCGCCCATGCGAACGTGGGGAGTCAACCAAATGGTGGTGGTTGACCTAGGGACACCCAGCAACAGCCCCTTCTCTCCATTTCCTTCAGTCAGCAAGAGTCCACGCCGTGTGAGTAGCCGAAGACACGCAATTGCGGTCGTGAGGTGGCAAGGAAAGGGCCGAGTGAGGGTCACGCAAGTTTCCACCCGTCGTTTCCTCCTTCTACCGCCGAAGCACTCTCTTTTGTTGACTGCTTTTTAACAAAACCAGTGACCAAAGTGGAAAACGGACGAGCAAAACCAAGAGAGAGAGACTAACCGAGAAAAAGAAAATCAGGCAGAGAGAGAGAGAGAGAGTGAGCGAGAGAAATTCGAGAGAGGGCAACGAGGGAGAAGGGAAATGACCGCCTTTCGCCCGTACGTGCTGCCGCCGTCGATGCCGCTCGCAATCGCCGCCGTTGAGCCGCGCCCGAGACCTGCGAGCTTTCTGTTTTTGCTTACTGTTGAGCCGTAGGACTTGAGGCAAGTGAAAGTCCATTAACCTATATCATGTTGTGCTGTTGTTGTCTAGTGGAGTGCAATAGACTTGGAGATGTTTCAGTTGTGGATGTTGGATGCTGGATTTAGAATGAGTAGAAGTAGTCCTCTTAGAATTAGCAAACTGTTTCGTGTAAAACAGCATGACCTTTGATGATTCCGTGCATTTTCTGTAATTATCTAGTTAGAATTGGACTTCAAACCCCTAGTGAAAGTTGTAGGACACATCCTTAGGAATAACATATCAAAATTTGAGAATAAATGGACAAGGTTTGGTCAGTAAAACGATTTTCTCTGTAAGTGTTAACTCTGGAAGCTATTACAGAATGTTAGTAAAGAATATAGCAATTACTGCTCTTGATATACAATGAATCTGACTTAGTGTTCTGCCTGAAACTTTTTCCTTTAGGTCTTGTTTATAACATATCAAAATTTCAGAATTTTCTGAGTTCATTTAGGGGTCATTCCGAAATTATTACTAAAATTGTGCATTGTGATGTTTGAGCTGTTTTGTTCCGAATTTGCTCAATTTGTCCCAAAGGTGAATGCATCTCGAGTTGTTATTTGACATGATGATATTGGCATTCAGCATATCATGCAATATTGAGATTTGATGAAGATTCATGGGACATCTTCTGGAAAAGTGTTTTTGGAAATTAAGATGTTAATTGCTACCGTTGGACCCTTGTGTCAACGATGTCCCGGGAGTCGGGATGCCCAGAGGTTCGAATGAGTCGATGCCCTTTGGATGCCTGGTTGTATTATGAATGCATTCCTGGAGCTTTACCCCGGGAGTGTTGGGATGCCCGGTTGTATTATGATACATGCCCGGAGGGTGAAGGGTTGTATTATGATGCATGCCCAGAGGTTAGGGGTAACCATGTCTATGGCCCTAGTGATTCCTCGTGATGCCAGGTGGGGTGTGAGATGCCTGGAGGTGTAACGCAACACACTCTGGATGCCTGGTTGTATTATGAATACATGCCTAAAGGCTTTCGCGACGCCAGGTTAGGTGTGAAATCCCAGAGGGACGCAAACACTGGTCCTCTGGGGGGATAAAACCTTTTGAATGCTAAAACGGATGATTATACTAAATGTGAGTGTGGTTTGGTTATGGGACTAAATTGTATGGCATGGAATGGGACATATCATAACAGTTTGGCCATATGATCGGGACTCGTGTGACTAAACATGATGCATTCTGTTTGTTGGAACTGCACTGGTCATTGCATTGAAGATTATATGGTTTAGATGCATACTCATTCCTTGATGACCTGTCTTGTCTATCTTGCATAAAACTGGATTGTGATGGCTTACATAGTATAGTTTAGTGGATCTTTTACAGCTGGGTGGTTGTACTCACCCCTTTTGGGGACTAACATTTCAGACTAAACATGATACCTCTGCTGCCACCGCCACCAGCAAATGGATCAAGTGGTTGGATATGACCGCGAGGAGGAGGATAGCAGAGGAAGGAACTTTTGGACGCCGACACTGATCAATGAACTTTAAGTATACGACTGTTGGAAAAGATGTCCGTCATCTTTTGAAGTATAGTCGAGTATAGAAGACTACGGCATTTTGGTGTACCGACAAATGATGTCCATCTGGTTTAAGTAAATAAAAGTGTTCGGCTTTTAACTTATAAAATGTTTAGTTGGTTTGCACTATTTTCTGAATATAAAGAAGGGAGTTGTTGGATATGCTTCCGCCATACTTTTGCGTAGGGACCAATCAAGTATATGAAAGAATCCCCATATGACTTCTCGGAAGTCCATTAAAAAAAAGGGGGGGATATCCAGGTAGAGGAAACAATGTGGTGACCCTAACGGATTAGGGGCCGTCGAGGGGTGCCACAGCGGGTGGTATCAGAGCATAGGTTTATTTGGAGTGATAAGGTGCATTGCAGGAAAAATGGATATAATGGTGCACACTATAGGACACTGACCAAGGGTAGTTGACTAACTATGAACAACGGGTGATATATTTTCACTCGTAGATCGCTAGTAAAAGTTGTGAGTTACCTTTGCGTGCTAGTAACATTTGTGTTACTTATGTGACTTTAGTAACCCCTTTTTTATTATTTGACCAGTGACATCAAGTCGTAAATTGTTCTTGAGGCGAATGCTTGGAAAACTGCAAGAAAATCATGGTACGAACTAGGAGTTCTCATCCATCGAGGGCAGAAGCCTCTGCTTCAAAGGCTGAACCCTAGATGGAAGATATCCTACGGGCATTGGCCAATATAGGAAATTTGATGGAAAGGCAAGCTCAGCAACAACCCGGAGCAGAATGTCATACTCAATGATTGGTGGAATATTTCCTGAAGTTGAAACCACCTAAGTTTAGTGGAATGGGAAGTCCTAAGGAGGCGGAACATTGGATTGATGGAATAGAACAGATTTTCCAGTTGTTGAACTGTAGCAATGCTGAAAAGATAACTTTGGTAGAGTGCCAATTGGAGGGAAATGCAAAATTCTGGTTGAGAGCTTCAAGAGACACGATCTTTCCACCCGGTACTGACATATACTGGGATGAGTTTGTTAGAACTTTCAATAGAAAGCATTTCTTTGATTGTGCCAGGGATAAGAAAATCACAGAATTTGTTCAATTAGAACAAAGAGAGCTGACAGTAGACCAGTATGAAGCAAATTTTTTTGAATTCTCTAGATATGCTCCCAGGTTGATTGAGGATCGAGAGGAAAAGGGTAAGAGATTCCTGAAAGGATTAAGGACTGATATCAGGAAACAACTAGTGCCTTTGATTATAAGGGATTATAGTGAGATTTATGAAAGGGCATAGTTGGTGGAGCAAGAATTAATGAGAGAGCTATCAAAGTCTAGGAAGCAATCGACCTTTAGTGATGTCCGACAAGGTAAGAGACCTTATCCTAATCAAGGTCAGCCCTGGGAATCTAAGAAAAAGAGTAACTTTGGGAATTTTGCAAAAGTCGAGAGTAGCCTGACTTTTGGGAAAGTACTCTATTAGGGTAACATTTGTTAGAGATGTGGTGGACAACATGGACCAGGACCCTGTAATGATCGACTAAAATGTTTTGGTTGTGGGCAAAGAGGTCACTTTAAGAGAGATTGTCCACAAGAGAGGTTGCAGTCGAATGCCGGCTCAATGCAACAAGTGCAGCAATGTGCAACTGGACCACCCCCACCAAGGAATCCACAGAAGCCACCAGCACAAGGACAGGTGTACGTGGTCACCCAAGAGGAAGCGAAAGTTTCCGAAAATGTTATCTCAGGTACAATTTCTATAGATGATAAGAAGGTATATGCGTTATTTGACATGAGTGACACGCATTCATTTGTGTCTGAGAAATATAGATGATTGTGAGAAGTAGGAACCAAATCTTTAGATATGCCTCTTCGTATTTCCACACCATTGAAGAATATGGTGTTGTCCATGTTAGTATGTAGGAAGCATGAGATAACCCTAAGGGAACGAGATCTGGAGATGGACTTGGTAGTAATAGTTATGTATAACTTTGACCTCATCATAGGAATGGACTAGCTCCGTAAGCAATGGACTAGGATGGATGATCTCCTGAGATAGTGACTACCCATGTGCCAAGAATAAAACCGTGAGGCTTAGTATGGGATAGGCTAAAACAGATAATATCTTTGTAAGTTAGTCCCTATTGAAACGAGACCCTTCAGTAGATGTGTAGTTCGGGTTCGAACCAAGCGAAAGCTGGTGTACCTGTAACGACCCGGTCCGATGAGGGCACGGAGTGGATGCCAAGGTCAGAGGACCTGAGCAAGGAGCGACTCCTGACAGGCTTCTAGGATGGCAAAAGGGGGCAGGAATGACCCGAACTAGGTATCGTACTGGAATGGACAGTGTTTTTGGGATAATTTTATCAGAGTAGCATAGCGGAAGCATGGCTAAGCTTGTAGTGTTCCTATTTGTTGGAATGAAATGGGTAAAAGAAAAGCTACACATCTAAGCATAGAAGACCCTAGGAATTTAACGTAGGAGATCACGTATTTCTTAAGGTATCCCTAATGAAAGGAATATCAAGATTCAAGATGAAGGGCAAGTTAAGCCCTAGATTTGTTGGACCCTTTGAAATCCTTGAAAGAATAGGAAACGTAGCTTATCGGCTAGCATTACCTCCTAAGTTGGCAAATTTACATGATGTGTTCCATGTGTCAATGTTGAGGAAGTATCAGCCTGACCTTGGACACATACTCGATCATGAAACCATCAAAGTGGATAAGAAAGTGAGATATCTGGAAGAGCCGATTCGGGTACTAGATCGAGAGGAGCAAGTCCTTTGGACAAAGAAAATTCCACTAGTTAAGATATTATGGCGACACCACGATGCGAAAGAAATTACGTGGGAAAAAAAAAAGGGAATGAGGCAAAGGTACCCTCATTTGTTTAACGAGACATGAGCGATGTACAATTTCGAGGACGAAATTCTCTAAGGAGAGGAGAATTGTGGCATCCGTATTTTTTGCCAACCTCAGAAAAATAATGATACGTCGCGGATTCATGAAATTGTCATCGGATGTCGTCATCGGCACCACATTCGACCCCCGTGCAGCCACGTAAGTAATTATATTTCAGCCCATGCCCATGCAGAAATTAAGAGTCAATTTTTGAGAGAAGCTGGACCATGCATGAAGGACCATGCACGTCCCTCCATTTGATGGTCAATCAAGAGAGAAAATTTAACCCATGCAGCACATGCGCCCATGCGAACGTGCGGAGTCAACCAAATGGTGGTAATTGACCCAGGGACACCCAGCGACAGCCACCTCTCTCCATTTCCTTCAGCCAGCAAGAGTCCACGCCGTGTGAGTAGACGAAGACACGCAATTGCGGTCGTGAGGTGGCGAGGAAAGGGCCGAGTGAGGGCCGCGCAAGCTTCCACCCGTCGTTTCCTCCTTCTGCCGCCGAAGCACTCTCTTTTGTTGACTGCTTTTTAACAAAACCAGTGACCAAAGTGGAAAACGGACGAGCAAAACCAAGAGAGAGAGACTAACCGAGAAAAAGAAAATCAGGCAGAGAGAGAGAGAGAGAGTGAGCGAGAGAAATTCGAGAGAAGGCAACGAGGGAGAAGGGAAAGGACCACCTTTCGCCTGTGCGTGCTGCCGCCGTCGACGCCACTCGCAATCGCCGCCGTTGAGCCGCGCCCGAGACCTGCGAGCTTTCTCTTTTTGCTTGCCGTTGAGCCATAGGACTTGAGGCAAGTGAAAGTCCATTAACCTATATCATGTTGTTCTGTTGTTGTCTAGTGGAGTGCAATAGACTTGGAGATGTTTCAGTTGTGGATGTTGGATGCTGGATTTAGAATGAGTAGAAGTAGTTCTCTTAAAATTAGCAAACTGTTTCGTGTAAAATAGCATGACCTTTGGTGATTCCGTGAATTTTCTGTAATTATCTAGTTAGAATTGGAATTCGAATCCTTAATCAAAGTTGTAGGAAACATCCTTAGGAATAACATATCAAAATGTGAGATTAAATGGACAAGGTTTGTTCATTAAAATGATTTTCTCTGTAAGTATTAAATCTGGAAGCTATTACAGAATGTTAGTAAAGAATATAGCAATTACTGCTCTTGATATACTATGAATCTGACTTAGTGTTCTTCATGAAACTTTTTCCTTTAGATCTTTTTTATAACATATCAAAATTTCAAAATTTTCTGAGTTCATTTAGGGGTCATTCCGAAATTATTACTAAAATTGTGCATTGTGATGTTTGAGCTGTTTTGTTCCGAATTTGCTCAATTTGTCCCAAAGGTGAATGCATCTCGAGTTGTTATTTGACATGATGATATCGGCATTCAGCATATCATACAATATTGAGATTTGATGAAGATTTATGGGACATCTTCTTGAAAAGTGTTTTTTGGAAATTAAGATGTTAATTGCTACCGTTGGACCCTCGGGTCAACAATGCCCTGGGAGTTGGGATGCCCAGAGGTTCGAATGAGTCGATGCCCTTTGGATGCCTGATTGTATTATGAATACGTTCCTAGAGGTTTACCCCGGGAGTGTCGGGATGCCCGGTTGTATTATGATACATGCCCGGAGGGTGAGGGGTTGTATTATGATGCATGCCTGGAGGTTAGGGGTAACCATGTCTATGGCCCCGGTGATTCCTCGTGATGCCAGATGGGGTGCAAGATGCCTGGAGGTGTAATGCAACACGCTCTGGATGCCTAGTTGTATTATGAATACATGCCCGGAGGCTTTTGCGATGCCAGGTTGGGTGCAAAATCCCAAAGGGACGCAAACATTGGTCCTCTGAGGGGATAAAGCCTTTTGAATGTTAAAACTGATGATTATACTAAGTGTGAGTGTGGTTATGGGACTAAATTGTATGACATTGAATGGGATGTATCATAACAGTTTGGCCCTATGATCGGGACTCATGTAATTGAACATGATGCATTCTGTTTGTTGGAACTGCACTGGTCATTGCATTGAAGAGTTATATGGTTTAGATGCATACTCATTCCTTGTTGACCTGTCTTGTCTATCTTGCATAAAACTGGATCATGATGGCTTGCATAGTATAGTTTAGTTGATCTTTTATAGCTGAGTGGTTGTAGTCACCCCTTTTGGGGACTAACATTTCGGACTAGACAAGATACATTTGCTGCCACCACCACCACCAGATGGACCGAGTGGTTGGATATGACCGCGAGGAGCGAAGGAAGGAACTTTTGGACACCGACACTGATCGATAGACTTTAAGTATACAATTTTTGGAAAAGATGTCGGTCATCTGTTGAAGTATAGTCGAGTATAGAAGACTATAGCATTTTAGTGTACCGACGAATAATGTCTATCTGGTTTAAGTAAATAAAAGTGTTCGGCTTTTAACTTATAAAATGTTTAGTTGGTGTGCATTGTTTTAGAATATAGGGAATGGAGTTGTTGGATACGCTTCCGCCATACTTTTGCACAGGGACCAATCAAGTATATGAAAGAACCCCCATATGACCTATCGGAAGTCCATTAAAAAAAAAAAAAAAAAAAGCGAGATATCCAGGTAGAGGAAACAATGTGGTGACCCTAACGAATTGGGGGCCATAGAGGGATGCCACATTAGAGATGCACAATGTGGCTTGAAAATAATCGACCACAAGTCAAATGTGCTAAAAATTCCTAAAAGCTACCAAGTAGGTTAGGTCACACTAAAATCGCGTCCAGTTGAAATTAATCACGAAATTGAACCCGATTTCAAGAATTGAAAGTTCTAGCATGTCATGATTTATTTTAGGAATGTCAAATCATCCTTTGAAAAATTTTCGGCAAGCCTAGATTTCTAGCAAAAAATCAAAATTGGGCGATTTTGAACCAAGAAATTCGGATGGACCAAATTGAGTGCATTTTTGGCATCGAAAATGGATCAATTGGTGAAGGAAATTATGGAATTGATGTGGATACCTTAGCTAGTATTTTTGGGCACCAAATGAGATTGAATTGGAAAACTTTGGTGTAAAATTGAAGGGGAATTGCTTGAAATTCGTATGCCATGGGGAGTGCAACATTTCAGCTTCAATCTTGGCTTGTTAGGGAAGCTTGAGGAGGGAAATGGCTATTGGTCAAGGCTGATGACTAGTGGGGGCCTTGCACTCAAGTATTTAGATATTTTGGCTTGACTTTAGTGGCCATTTGTCCCCCCTCCAGCTGCAGCAGCCCATCTTCCTCTTCCTTGCTTCTCTATCCTGCATTGTTGCTAAATTAGAAGGGATAAAAACCAGCCAAGATCAACCTGCCCTCCATCCTTACTATCGTCGACCAGGCCGCCATCGCCATCCCCAAGCTGCCAACCCACCTCCATCTACCCATCATTGCCACCTGGCCCATTTCTGTGCCGTCCTAGCCCCTCGACCAACTACTTCGGCCCAGCTCAGAACCGAACCTCATAGCTTGGGCTGTGAGCTTCGTGGGCTTTTTCCAACCCTTTCTCGGCCTCCCTTGGCGTTGTCATAGGCTCGAGTCTCACTCGCCTTCGCATCACTGTCGCCGTGAACTCATCGGCTCACTAATCCGGTGAGTTTACTTTCTAAACCTTACTTAGGAGGTTAATTATGCTTAAGGGAGGTTTAGCTTAGGCTAAGTGGGATTAGAGTAATTAGTTAGCTTGTTTAGTTAATTAGATTAGTTAGATAGGTCAATTAGGCGGTTAGTTAATGAAATTAGTTAGTTCTAGTAGGTTATTATGTAGCTAGGTTGGTTAGAGTAATTTAATTAGTTCAATTAGGTGGTTAGATTAGCCTAGGTAGATTAATTAGTGATTTATTTAATTATTTTCGATTTATTTAATTATGTTGTAATTTATTCAATTATTTATTATTTTCGAGAAATTATACCGGGATAGCCAGGTTGCCGAATTTTATGCGATTCTTTGTGGTGTAGATGGTTTGTGCAATTGAGTGTTAAATTGTGTAATTTGATGTTGATTGGTGATTTTTGATTTATTATTTCAAAAATAGGAAATTTTGGTATTTATTTAGAAAAATACTGGGTGTCGGTTCTTTTACGCCAAAAATATGTATAAGTACTATATCAAATAGTGAGATTTTTAAAAGTAAGAATATCACGATTTCTAGTTCAATCGATTGTGTACCCATGCACATTTATTTTACCGAGTGTTTTTAATATGAAAAAAATAGGTCGAGTTCATTATTTAAATTGAGACATTTGAGTGCAAAGTACAATGTCCTTAGCCAAGATTGGATGTGCGTGTAATCTTTATGAGAACCCGTCACAAGCGTTTATGCTGGGTGATGCTCCTATATGGAATATCCTTATCAACGGATGCCGGTCGCAGTAGAGGCCAGACCGATGCTCCTTCGGGAATGCCATCTAAATATAGACGTTGCCATGCTCAATGGGGCGAGACAACACCCAACTATGCCGGAAGACCGCCGACTATTGAGTTGGCCGTGCCCGTAGGGCTGTAATCAATTGGAACACGTGAATGAATGAGATAGCCACACCTAATTATGGGACAAAATTATGTGGTATGGAATAGGACATGTCATAATGATTTAGCCTTATAATCGGGACCCCTATGATTAATTGATTTGATAGTGAGGCATTCTGATTGATGAGTGCATTTACTGCATATATAAATGTTATATGAACTGTACTAATGTGCAGGAAGATGCTGAGGTGAGGTAAGTCTTCTGTGATGTGTGATTAGGTTGCCTTTATGTGTATTACCTTCCTAATTACCTTCCTAATCGGGGTTTAGGGAGTGAACTCACTGAGACATTATCTCACCCCGGCGTGGTTTAACTTTTTACAGGTTCCTAGATGGAAGTTCATCCAGTTCTTTTTAGGCAACCGCGAGGGTATAGTGAATAGAGTACCACCTTCACTGTCCTCGGGAATCCTTGAACCCGTGAGCTCGTCGTGACCATGATCTAGGTCGATTCAAGGCGTGGTTTCATCACGAGCCTAACAGGGAATGGGAAGATCTTGTGGATGGTTTCGACGGACCCACCACAGACCCGCCGTTGAAGGTGACGGTGAGGTAGTACTAGACCTTGTCGTGCACGCCGACATTACAGCTCATAATACGGCGAACTAGGGGCCCGAGGTGGAGGAGCCTGTAGTGGAGGAGGTAGCTGATCCACTTGACATCGACATTCTTGATGGTGTCGTGATAGATCCGAATTCCAAGTAGATAAGGTCCAGGGTAGGGTTAGCTAGGTAGTCCTTTTTGGAGCCTTGACTTTTGTGTATATCTTTGCAGGTTGACCTGGTTGGTTTATTAAATAAGTTTGGTTTGATTTGGTTATCCTGCTTTTCTATCTCATGTTGATTGTTGTCTGGAGATTGTTATATCGCTTCCGTATGTGCAAGAATCCATTGGGTCAATGACACCTCTTGGGAATGTCGCAATTTTATCGACCACCGAGATATGTGCACGCATTTGAGGTTTGAGGTGTGACATACTTAGCTACATGTTTCATCTGGATTTTGCTACTGTGTGAATCCAAGACCATAACGGCTATTTAATCAACCCAACAAACATCATCGGATGCACATGGTTGTCACAGCACCATCGACCCTATCTTTACAACTTTGACACAAATATCATCAACTACTGATCTTTTAAGTCCATTGGTATTGTTTACGGAAACGCCATATCAAGACATTTTGCAAACTTCATTCCAATGGATCACACCATGGATATTATGTAGTCCTTTGATTCAAACATCCGCATACATCACAGTAAGTATTATACTAAGGGTAGTTTGGATATCATCAAAATCACTGGAAGATGTTTCTCTAACAAAATAAAACATCATAATCATTAAATCTATTAATTTCTTAAGCGCCTTAGTTAAACCAAAGGGCATAACTAGAAATTCTTAGTGTTTAGATCGAGTCCTAAATGTTGTCTTAGGATAATCTTCTTTCTTTATCCTTAACTGATGGTATCCTAACCTTAAATGAATATTTGAAAAATAATGATGCTCTCTGCAGTTGGTCAAACAAATCGTTTATCCTAGGTAGGGGTACTTATTCTTAATGGTCACTTGATTCAATTGCCTGGAGTCCATACATAATTGTAGTGATCCATCCTTCTTTTTCACAAATAGTACTAGCACAACCCATGGTGACGCACTTGGCCTAATGTGTGACATCCTGAAATTTTCATTCCTATTTTTAATTTAATAAATCAGGCCTTTCATCGACGCACCCATAGTGCTATTCTTAGAGCTGATCACTCTAGAGATAACGAAACTATCTATGAAAGTCATTAAGGGATTTTAACGCAATAGACTTGAGAATTCAACTAGGAATCAGCTACTCGACCATGCTCATCTGCAGAGGTCATTACGACACAGTTAAAAACCGATTAGGGATCAGAGATAAGTCAGTTCGACTGAGATGTGTAGCTAAACGTGGGTGATTCCACTAAATTACAAAATTCTCATCGACCGGCACTAGACTGATTTTTTTGTCATTTTGGTACCCTTTGTCCGTAATCAAAACCTCAAGATTTTCACAACCACCAAGAATTGTCAATGTGTCGAAGAGGTTCATTGTGGCTTGAAGAAAATTGACCACAAGTCATTTGCACTAAAAATTTCTGAAAGCTACCCGGTAGGCTAGGTCATGCTAAAATCGTGCTAGATTGAAATTAACTATGAATTTGAATCCGATTTCAGAAATTAAAAGTTCTATCATGTCACAAGTCATTTTAGGAACGTCGACTTAGCCTTCGAAGATTTTTTTACAAACTGAGATTTTGGTGAAAAAGTCGATATAGGGCCGTTTTTCGACCGAAATATTCAGAGGACCGTTTTTTTTTTTTTTTTTTTTGCGCAATTGGGATGCAAGTTGGATCTAATGACAAGGAAAAATACCCATTTGATCGAGGATGACTTAGTTGAATTTGTGGGAACCAAATTGAGTTGATTCAAGATGGAATTGAAGTGGAAGTGAGAGGAATTTGTGCAAAATTCGTAGCTTCCCCTTGGACACCACTTTTGGACCATCTCCCAAGCTTCTTAAGCAAGCTAATGTATGGAAATTGTGCTGAGGAAGCTAGCTAGATGGTGGGACCAAGCCAAGGGGAGACAAGAGGATAGAGATGAGACCAAGGTGGCCCCCTCTATGGTTGTTGTCCCCTCCCCCTTCTTCCCCTCCATTTTGTCGACCCCCTCCCTCCATTCTAGCCGCTTGAACTCTCCAAGAACTGAGAAAAACCGACCAGTAGCCAGCCCTTGCCGTCTGACCACCCTTGTTGCCCGCTTGACCATCACCGTGCGCCATCGTGCCAACCGTAAGCTAGCCTCGCCTCCTGCTTGCCCGCACGACTCTAGCCATTGTCTCTGCCCTGTTCGTGTGTCTCGAGGTATGGTCCAGCGTCGCCAACCACCATGAGTCGCCGTCGAAGCCCTCGGAGCTCCACCATTGGCCACCTGACCCCGCTGCAGCTCCTTCGCCCGTCCTTGCCCATTTCCAGCTCAATCGGTCACTGGAACAACCTTGTTCGACCCAAGACCAGAACTGAAACTTCCAGGTCTTCCTTGCACTGTTTGGCCTGTTTTGGTGCCCTTCCAGACCCTGCTTTGGAGTTTATCGATCCTCTCCGCATCCCCGTCGTCGTGGTCTCGTTGGATCGTTAATCAAGTGAGTTTACTCACTAATCCTCGCTTAGGGAGCTAATGACATTTAAGGGTTGATTAGTTTAGACTAAGTATGGTTTAGGTGGTTAGTTAGATTGGATTAGCAATTTAATCATTCAATATTGCATGTTAGGTGGTTAGAATAGTGCAATTAACGAGTAGATAAGCTGTAGTATTTATCTAGCGAGTCTCATAATTTTTTGGGCCCGTTTCGGTATTTAATTAGGCTTTTCTGGCATAAGTTGCAATTTTTGGCATTTATTAATTAATTTTCATAATTAATTATTTCCGAAAATTAGATCGGGATAGCCGATGACCGGAATTTCATGCTGATTGCGGTGGTGTCATTAGTTTATTTATTTGACAGTTATTTTATGCTATTTGAGTGTTGGTTGCAATTTTGGGGTATCTATCCCAAAATTTATTAATTTCAATAATTAATTAGAAAATATTAGGTGTCGATTTACAACGTCAAAAAGGTTTTGTGGACTGTTGGGATTAGTGGGATTTTAAAAAGAGAAAATGTTGTATTTTGGCTAAGACCGACTATGTACCCACACACGATTATTTTTATCCGGTATAATGAAAATGGTGAAATTCTCAGTTAGTGAGAACAGCGTACTATATCAGCCTGAGAGCTTTGATACGTCAGCTTAGCGCAAGTAGTACACTTTATCAACTTAGAGTGAGCATTAGGGGTATACTATATCAATCTGCAGGTTGATATGTCAGCTTAGAGTGAGCAGTATACCAGTATACCAGTATACTATATCAACCTGAGGGCCTCGATATATCAGCTTAGTGCGAGCAGTATATCTTATCAGCTTAGTGCGAGCTATACTATCTATCTTTAGCTTAGAGTGAGTAGTTCTAGATGGGATTGAACTTGATATATAGTATTGAATGGAATGACCATGAGAGGGTCTTGATAACATGGAATCGACTGAGTCGATTGATCGATAACTCGATCCGATTTGATGATTTGATTTGTTGATGTGATTCAATGAATTTGTGAATTGTACTGACTTGCAGGAAGGAATCGAGACAAATGTAAGCCCTCTGACTTGTGCTTGTGCTTAGGCAGCCCTTGGGACGTATTTTCTTCCTAGTCAGGTCTTAGGGAGTGAACTTGTTGAGACGTCGTCTCACCCTGTTGTGGGATAACATTTTCAGGTCCCTAGATGGCAGCTCCTCCCGAGCGTTTTAGTCAACCAAAGAAGGTGACGGAGCAGAAGTGTTTTATTCCATTGCATGGGAACCCAAGGGGATGGATCTATGAGCTGGTGAGAACCGTGGTCTAGGTCAATGAGGCCTTATCCCATAAGGTACCTCATCAATACAAATCATGGTATCGTCAAGCTCGAGATTGAGAGAGGAAAGGTCCTATACCTAAGTCTGAGGTCCCCATGTATGTGCTCGATGTAGCCTTTGGGAAAGACATGGCAGATCCTCCAGAAGGTTCAGTAATAGATGTGGAACCGAACATGTCAGATCCAGGGTCCTCATTGTATTTTGAGGGAGACTCAAACATTTGAAGACTTGTTGTCTGTAACCCCCCTCTTTTTGCAAACACTGTTCATAGACCGGCTAGTATTGTAAATGACTTGTTATGATGTGTATATAAGTGTGTTATGATTTTCAAAAATTTGTGGCCTTGCTTTCCTATCTCATATTGTTGTTGTCTGGGGATTTATTTATTCGCTTCCACATGAGAATTAAAACGAATGGGTCGGCAACGCGTCCTGGGACGTTGCTATTTAATCAACCGCAAGGAGGGATGGGCACACGCTCGGAGGATCGGGGCATAACATAATGAATCCTTTATTAAGCAATTCCCATAAGTGTACCTTTAATTCCTTTAATTATGTCAATGCCATCCTGTATAAAGCCTTCGATATCGATTCTGATCGAGGGGCTAACTCAATTACAAACTCGATTTCACGCTACGGTAGTAATCCTGGTAATTCCTCAAGAAATATATTAGGGAATTCTTATAATACTAAAATTTCCTCAAGTTTTCTCTCATCCCTATTCTGATCACTTACCATAGCTAGGTATCCCTAACAACCACTAATAAGAAGATGATGTGCTTCAAGCGCAAAGATAAGTATCACAGCTAGATTCATTCCATTTCCAAAGAATTCAAAACTAGATTGGTCTTGTTAGTTAAACTGAATTACATCCCTATAACAATCCACGTAGGCTCATTGCTTACAAAGCCAACCATTCTTAAAATTACATCAAAATTTTACATATCTAACACCACCAAATCTACTGTCTGCCTTCACCCTGCTATAGTGATCTCAAAATCCAAACAAATCAAGGTAGATAGAACAACATCCTTCAAAGGCGTAGAGACACTTAAGGGCACTTCTAGTAGCCTAGGTTCCAATCCACACAACTGCACAAATTGTGTTGCCACAAAAGAATACGCCACACCCATAGCACATAAGCCTTGCAATCGTATAAAGAATAATACTTGAAATGATAGTCTTAAAAGCCTCAGCTTCCTCCTGAGTGACCGCATATACTCGTCCTTGAGCCAGGGGTCTTTCTAGGTTTCCTTATTATGGGGTCCCACCTAACGATGGCTGTTGTGGTTATCATGTTGGCATAGCACAAGGCTACTATTGTCTCTCTCAAGGACAATCCTTAAGTATATGACCTCGTTATCTGCAACCACAACATTCCATCCGTACCACACAAGGAGCATTTCCGTGAAATTTACCACACCTACGATAAATACCATTCAAGTGGTGCATCCATAGTGCCATTTGACTACTTCCAACTCACTCGTGGTCTCCAACATTACATTTCTTATTATGGTAAAAGGGTGGTCTACTAAATTGATTAGGCCTCTTATCACGTCTAACATTACCCTGAGTAGCTTGGTAACCTAACCTCACTTGAGTCATGGTTCCAGTACTTTCTCGCATTGTCTCTTTTCTATGAGTTGAACTTGCTCATATAGTTCATTATAGTCTTTTATATTGAAGGGTACCAACCGCTTCCTCCCTCAAACCATTCAAAAATCTCTTAGCCTTATCCTCTTAATTGTCAATCAACCTAGGAGCAAACCTTGAAAGTTCCACAAATTTGGCCTCATACTAATATACTGTCATACTATTCTAGTTCAGTTGCATGAATTCTACTATTTTCTTATCTCAGGCACAATCCAAAAAATACTTTCCATGAAATGCTATAAGAAAACCTTCCTAAGTTACCTCAGTATCTACCAGCAATATAGTGTCCTTCAATGCTCGCCACCAATGTTTGACATTCCCTTCCAATTGATATTTGGCCAAAAACATCTTTTCAAAATCACTGTAGGTCAACAAATTGAATATATTTTCCATCTTCTTAATCCGCCCCTCAGCCTCCTCTGGGTTTCCTTACTTAACAAATGTAGGTGGTTTTAGTTTCAAGAATTGTTCAATCAATCCCTGCACATCACGTTCACCACGAGCTTGATGTTGAGCTTGTCTTTCCAACTAAGCTCCTACATTCGCAGGCGCTTGCAGAATCCCCTCCATTCGAGGATTTACTCCAGAAGTTGATCCACTTGACCTCCTCATTCTGTCCTATAAAGCTTCTGTACATTGACAATTAATGTGATGTCAGTCAACTAATAAGTAACAAATTTTACTCGTGCCACATAAGTAACATAAGTTATTAACATCATAAAATAAGTAACATCCATTATTACTGATATCATATAAGTAACATAAATTACTTATTTCTCAAAATAAGGCAAACACATGCATTTAAAGTTTTTGATGTTTTAAAGTTTAAACTATGTACGGTCATCCTAATCACCTCCACCGCTAACGCACCTTATCACTCCAAGTCCTAACCCAAAGCTCTAATACCAAAAGAAAAGATGTGACGTCCTAGTCCACCACTTACTAATCTCTATTCTTTATTTACTTTAAGTTATCATGCAAGTAGAAGCCTTTTCTAAAGATTAGCATTTATAACATGAATTATACACGTGCCTTTAAAAACACCAACGGTAAAGGGAATCATGCTTTTATTATTTACCATACTTATATTTACATCAATTGGCAGATTATATATCAAGACATAACTGGAGAAATCAAAAAGGTGCCTGTCTCCCTCTTCCCTACTAACTCCTCACTACCATCCATCTATCCATCCGACCCGACTACACGATTCAACACCCAAAAAGTTACGATTGTGTCAAAATGCAAGCATGGCTCCTCCGCGCTTCGTTCTACATCAGCTCTTAATTCTCCACATCACTCCTACCACCACCACCTCCGCCAGGACCATCAGCGAATTGAATCGGTCCTATCAAGAGACTGTTCGCTTGCACAAATATAATCACAAAACAATAGGAAATCAGATCGGGCTATCCTATATCCACTAGCAAAACAACGGTGTATTGAACAAAGACCATGCCGGGAAAATCTAGGTCCGTGAACTTGTGGTGCTCGCCCTTTAACATAACAGACGCTCCATAGCAAGAGATGGGGAAAGTAGAGATCGGTGGCATAACTATCAATCTGAAAAAGTAACAACAGAAGAGCATTGATGCTCAGCAGAAGAAATAGTAAGCTCATAAACGACTCGATCTAATTGACTGTTGATTCTTAGGACACAACTAATATCCAAGCAAGCAAGCACATAAGTATCAGCACACAACATATCTCAGACTATTTATAGTCACACGAGTAATGCCAGCATGCATTTAATGCAACATGCATCATATTTAATCACTTAGGTCACATTACTATGCAATGGATGCATCACACTTCACATTTATCATGCACAATATCACGGAGGTCCATTCCCATTTCATTGCTCTACCAGTCCATGTAGGTGGCTCTAACAGTGACCTTCGGTTCACACACCAGGCATCCACGGTTCCCATACCACAGGTATCCCTACTTCGAGGCATCTTGGTTGCTAGCTAAGGCATTCGTCTCTGACATCCACTACGCGCCATCGTTGGGCTCTTGAGTTGATCGTCAAGACTTCCGGGGTTTGTCACTAGCCCAAGCATCGATACTTCAAACGAGATATCTGGATTGTTAACTAAGGCATTCACTGCCGACATCCACTCTGAGCCATCGTCAGGTATCCAAGGTCCATCAGCCTTGGGCATCACTTGCCACCATCCATCTCATGCATTGCAAACATAACACACTCATGTAGTGACATAGCATTCACACACTATAAAATGCATCCTATTTAGCACACATGACACTAGGATGGGTACTATGTCATCTCGCACGATTCATTGCCTTCATGGCACACTCAACCACATATAACCCAAAATTTGCAGATTTTTGTCCTCTTACATTTTTAACCCAATTTTCACAAGTAAATGGTACGAGATGACAATCAAAATGCATCATTTGAAAGTCTATTGAATGCCACTACTATCCTCAATAGGTCACCAAACAAGATTCTATCACCTTCCTAAAGAATTTAATGCAATTTGGACCAAAGGCAGAAACGAGCAGATTTGTGCAGTCAAAGGAATCGAAGCCAAAACCGTAGTAAATGAACCGAAAAATTCTAAAATTTTAATATTTTATAAAAAAGACTTAACAAATACTTTCCATGAAGAGCACTAAGCGTAAATCTTTCTGTACAGAGAGTAGTAAATTAATGAATAAGACTTGGACTGTTCTATTTTCCAGAATCAATGCCCGCCAAGAGCAATACGTTCCAGTACCTGAAATTTCATCATTTGTTATGAAATTTTAATATGTTATGCATGAAGGTGTCTCCTACAACTTTCATGAAGGAAGTATTTGTTAAAGCTCATAAAAACAACAATTAAAACAGAAAAATTTCTGTTGTTTGAGAGAGAGAAGATAAAAAAAAAAAAAAAACAGAGCATAGCACTTCATACATCTTGTGCGAAAGGAAAAAAACTGTCGAGTACAACAACTAAATACAAACCAGAAACTGCTCACGTACGTGCAACACATAACTGCACACAAACGTGCTATTAACTTCCTAGAAAATAGCAAAAACACTAAATGCATAACTAAATGAACTTGGCTGTTTTTTAATAAATAAAAAAAAACAGAGGAAAACAAAGGAAAACATGACAGAAAACAGCAGCTGAACAATTCCAACAGTATTACCAGTTTCAGTCTCAAAAATTTATAAAAATCCAAGAACACGCTGTGGTCATCAATTTAACAATTCTGGCAGATTAATATCATAAAACAACCATGCCTTTGTATCAACCATATCAACCCAGAAAAATCCGAATTAAATATATGTTATATTTCAACCTATTTAGTTCAACTTTCATGCAGGAAGCTTCACCTAGGTTACAACACAATAAGCTGTACAAAATCGACAAACCAGAAGGGTCCAATATTCACGGTTCTGGAAAAATAGTCTCTAATTCACATATTCTTGCACTAATGGATCCCATGAATTCATAGGCCAACCATACCACCACATCAGACCATACATACATGCAATATATTTTCAGTTATAGATCATAGAAAAGCTCACACAAGCTAAACACAAGCAATAAAACCACATGCAATGCCATCCGAAACTCAAAACCAGCATGCATCTCTTTCTTTCCTTAAAATCACACTTTCACATCATCTTAACATCTCTATTTCATAATCACAGCACACATGCAAGGCCACAAAAACAAACAAATACCAAGAACAACAACAAATCTTCCTATTCTACAAAACCAAGCGCCAAGAAGATCACGAGGATTAGGAGAATGCCGTTTCTCATTACCTTTTTATCCTAGCACTTTGGTCTCCTCCTCCTAGACTCACTGTGAGCTGAAGGATGTCTTAAGCTTGCTGGATAACTTCGATGAGGAGAGAGGGAGAGAGGGAGAGAGAGAGAGAGAGAGAGAGAGCTTAATTAGTTTAATATGGGGCTGACTAGTGTGGGCCGAGTTGAACCTGGCCTATAATGAGGGGGCTTGGTTGGAAACTCTACAAATAGTGCTCAAGTTTTTCCTCTAACCCTAATTTTTCAAGAGTATCCTCACATAAGAGGTGTTTACCTAGCGTTAAAGGGTGAGGGGTCATTTCATTGAGCTAGTGATACGACGGGCAATAGAGGAGAATGACTTGTGTGTGGAACATCAGTTTTCCACTTCTGCTTCAAGAATGATGAATCCTAAAACAGGTACGTTCATCTTTCTAATCAATTATGCGTGTTCTTGTTTTGGTTATGGAGATCTTCGGATTGCGCAATTTGCATCCAACATGTGGTATCAGAGCACCCATAACCCTAGAACTCGAACACATAGAAATTTTGCCATAATTTGTGATTTTTGTGATTTTTTGTTCAATAAAAATAATATTAAATCACAAATTCGGACTGGGCTTAACATGACGAGTAGATCCATGGGCGGCGCATCACCGAGGGAGGCCGCAAGCGGCCCCAAGCGCGGCCTCGCACCACTGGGGCGTCGGAGACACGCCCCACACGCGGTTACGCGCCCCCAAGCACGGGGCGCTACTTGCGCGTGCAACACACATGCAAAGGCTGGCATCATCGTCACGTCAGCCACCGACCTTTGACCCGACCCAACCCGTTGACCGTTGACCCAACCCATTGACCTGACCCAACCCAATCAACTGTTGACCGAACCGATCAACTGGTCGGACCGGGCAGCGTATCCGGGCAGTCGAGCTAGGAACCAATCAAACCGGTTTTGACCACCCTCTTTACGCCCACGCGTGCGCTCCACACACCGCGCACTAAGGCGGTGCGTGTGGGCGTGTGGAGCATCAGATCAACGCGTGGTTGGCGGCATTGGATTCGTACGACCATTCTCTATCTTGTACTATATTTATTTTACATGCTTGATGATTTTATGGATACGAAAGTACATACAGAACCCTAAATACGTGTATTTTGATTGTATTTTTGCATATTTTTCTTGTATTTTTCTATGATTTTGGAAATACAGGTGTTGGATTATAGATATGTTATCACATAAATATTATAAAAACGTGATTCATTGATAATATATATAAAGTTTAATTTTTATTAATAAATAAAGATATTATCAATGATTAAATTAGTGTAATTAGCATGATATGTGATTTTAGTGATTTACTACCCCTATCACTAAAATTAAAATTACATGTATATGGTCTATGTGAGAAGTAAAGTTTATATCCCTAGTATGAGAGAGTTTCAAGGATTTAATTGAGTAGTGACCACCAAAGTGGCACACTTGATTGGGTTTGAGAAATATCGGTCTCGTATAATGATTGAGATGTCTCCTAGTCTAATGCGTAGTCATACTCCCAAAAGAGGTGATTGTGTATTAGTTCATGGAGGGATACATGATGGTGTGGTGGAGGAGTGATTGATCATAGTGATTCATATGCCCAAAGGTGATGAATTTATGAAGATTAGAATATATATTCTCATAACTGCTACCAAGTGGGAAGTGTACAACTGCATGTCACGTATTCTGCCCAAAGGTGATTATATGATTTTGCATGTAACTCTCTAGATGTGTACTTGTACATCAAGTTACACAGTGCTCACATGATGCTAATTATATACATTGCTTATTTTTCAGTCACATTTTCTGTAATTAATAACTTAACTGTTATTAAGGTTTTTGCTACTTCAAATTTTAAGTTGTGGGCATATGATTTGCTGTTTGGGAAAATAGCAATCGAATTTGCTTACTGTCCATGAAGTGTTTCATTCAAAAACATTTGAAAATTGGTTTACCAACTGACTGCACTGCAAAAAGATGCCATAAAAGATGATAAAGCGTTCACTCTGAAAGAAGGATTGATAGTTAATAGATATTAAGAAATAAATATTTCTTTCTAGTATTTTTAAAGATTCTTTCAAAGTGAACGTGGCAAACGAAGGAAATTTATTTTTTTCTATATACTACAAGATCAGTGGGAGGAAATTTATTTTTCTTATACCCTATGTCTTCATCTACCATGCAAGCGGAGTTCGTAGCATGTTTTTCAATTGCTACTCAAGTTATTTGGCTCCGGAACCTCATTAAGGAGTTGACCATTTTTTAACTTTATGGATTGACCCATATTGTTGTATTGAGACAATAAATTTATAGTAGTATTTATTAATAACAGATGTCTCAATAGGTCTAAATATATGGCAGTCAAATTCTTTGACCATAAAGAAACAAGATACAGAAATGTGACCTTATAATATAACATATTTCCATAGATGATGTTGTTGCAAATCCACTAACTAAAAGATTTTATTCTTCTGTTCTTGAATGACATGTCATTAATATGAGCTTAAGAGCATCATGAGATGTTGTTGTTTAGTGGGAGTTATTTTGGCTTTACTCTGGTAAAGTTCACATCTGTATTCGTTACATTTAATAACGGTTTGATATGTATCAACTTTTGCATTCAATAAAATATTTTTAAATGTATTGTTATTATGTTAAATACATATTAATAAAAATCTCAATGTATTATATAAACCTTGAGTGAAGGCTAAGGGCATCCAGTTATTAGTCTTGTGCATATGTCTTGTTATACATAAAGAAATGTTAACCGTAAGGGCAAGACATATGTGAGTTCATTGGAACCATAAAGACATTCTCTAGTGGCACAAGTTTTTTGTGACGCTTAAGGTAAGAGAATTGTGACTAACAAATGGGATCTCTATATAAGAGATGTTATCCATTTGCCACACTACCATATTGAATCTATATCGATAAAGTTGAAAATATTCGTGACCATGAATGAAAGGCTCTATATGTATACATGCAATTACTGCCATAATTTGGTGTTTGAGACTTTATGGAATAGGATTGATTATTAAGAATTATCTTTGGACCAATGTGCGCATATTTCAATTAATATAGCCCAAGTGGGAGGATGTAAGAGTTTTTCTAATGTGGGCTATATTAATTGATATTGTAATTTACCGTTTTATGGTTATTGTAAAACGAGATTGTTCTAAGGTGAGATAGAATGCTTTTTTTAATTAGTTTAATATGAGGTGGCTAGTGTGGGCTGAGTTGAGCCTGGCCCATAATGAGGAGGCTTGGCTGGAAATTCTATAAATAGTGCTCAAGTTTCTCCTCTAACCTTAATTTCTCAATAGTATCCTCACATAAAGGGCATTTACCTAGTGCTAAAGGGTGAGGGGCCGTCTCATTGAGCCAATGATATGAAAGACAATAGAGAAGAATGACTTACATGTGGAACATTAATTTTCCGCTTCCGCTTCAAGAATGATGAATCCCAAAACAGATGCGTTCATCCTTCTAATCAATGATGTGTGTTATTGTTCTGGTTATGGAGATCTTGGGATTGTGCAATTTGCATCTAACACTTGCGGGCGAGAGAGAGGGGGGCAGGGGAGAGAGAGAGAGAGATGAAAATGAAGAAGAAGTAAGGATAGGGTTGTTGATTAAGAGGAAATGATAAGAAGTGATCTTGGCTTGTCCAAGACTCTTCTTGCACAAAATCTTAGTGGACAAGAGAAATAGTCTTCATCATGACCCTAATTTAGGATATTTTTGGCCTATTTTGGAATTTTCGCCAGTTTTGCATGGCTTGTAATTGGCTATGGGGGCGGCAATATTGAATTAAATGGGTAAATGTGTCTTAATTTCATGTAAATAAGATTTAGGTGGCTAGCCATATCAATTCAAGCACATTAGAGATTAAATTAGGTACTATAGTAGGATTTAGGTACATATAATAATCGTACAATGCATAATTTAATCGCCTTGGGTCCTAAGTTCATCCATTAAATTAAATCATTAAATCATCTATACTAATAAGATTTGCTCGTGCCGGGTGAAATTTGGGGCATCATAGGTTTTGCTCGTGCAATTACATCCAAGAAGATTAAGTGTTCAAGCATATTAAATCTTGCAAGTTCAAGATATGTTAATTCCTTCATGAGATTGAGAGATTATTTCATGATAAATTATAGGGCTAAACACTGAGTGCATTATTGGGTGTAATTGAGCACTGGGAAACACTAAGAGTGTTTTATTAATTCTAATATGATTGTAATCTCCATATATTGCTTAATTTACAGTAAAATTTGTTGCTGCTTTCCCTATGGATGTAGGTCACTGCAACTAAACCATGTAAATCTGATGTTCGATTTATGTTATTGTTCTCTTTATTTTATTGTTCAATCACTTTCTTTCCCCAACACAAACAAATCCCATGATAAAGGTAAATGTTAAACAACAGTAGCCTAAATTTTTGTGTGGTTTGTATTGATTGCATGAGACCCTTTGAAAAAAGGTGAGGCACCCACCATTCTTGATTTGAAGGGTACGCAATTTTGGATTCATTCATTGCCTTTTTCTGGTTATTATAAATTTGACAATTACATTTGAAATTTGTCCTTAGTTGTGGAACAGCAATGCGCATCTAGTCTCCCACTACTTTAGTTTGGTTAAGATTCACTTTGCTCAAATCAATTTTGGAGTTTAATTTAAAATGCTCTGTTCTTGATTGTTCTACCATGAGATGGTCCCCAATCTATTATTGCTTTTCCAAAACACATACCAAGAACTTCATGTGAAGTAGGTCACTTCTTTTAAGTTTAGTCCAAATCTTTTAAAGTAGTTTCACGTGCAGGCAATTTTTAGGTAGACCTTATCTTTGCAGATCGGACGAGAGAAATTTGTCACGGATTGGGGTTTTTATGTGATTTAATGAACAAAATGTAACTTTTTCTTTTTCTTTTTACTAGACAATAAACAAAAAAAATAGTATGACATGTATATAAAGTGACCGAACTACAATAGGTTTGACACTTCCAAATAAACAAGCGTGTGACAAATTATTAATTTTCATGATTTGGAACCTCAAATAAGACCAAAAAAGAAAAGAGCCATCTTATTAATGTGCATGTAGTGTTTTACAAGCAAATGTCCAAAAAGCTCTATATCTATTGTACAATAGCTAATTTAGTCATGAATTTTTCAATTATGTCAATTTAGTTATAAACCTTTTGATAATTTGTCAATTTAGTCATAAATTTTTAAGAAATTACTAATTTAGTCATTTTGGATAATTATGATAAGAAATCACTGAATTGGCAATCCACTCAACACCGGTCGTTCTACATGGTATGATCGACCTAACGTGGCTAATTTTTTAAAATATTCCGAACATTTTATCGACTCTTTTCTTTTCTTCATTTCCTATATTTTTCTTTTTATCTTCACAAGGCCGAAGGGCCGACCACTAAGTGAGGACCGACAAGCCCTTGCTGACCCTTGGGCAAGAATTGTGAAGCCCTCACCAATTGTGAGTGAGGACTAAGGCAAGGGTTTTTGGTGTGACATCCCAAAATTTGGCCCCTAATTCAAATATATGAAATGATTATTTCGTCGACGCGCTTATGGTTAATTTACTCAGAACTGATCACTCACAAGTTAACTAATCTATTAGGTGAGGCTGTTAAGGGATACAAACGCGACAGATTAGAGAATTCTCGATCAAAAATCAACCGCTCGACCATAATAATCGGCAAGGGTTAATACGACATCGTTATGAATCGATTAGCAAACATATATAAGTTGATTCGATGGAAGTACATAATCGAATTGCGGGTGGTTTCGCATGATTGCAATATTCATGTCGAATGGCAATAACCCGATTTTCTATCGATATTATATTCGGAACACGTAATTGAAAACCTCGCGATTGTGTGACAACTAAGGGTCATCTACAATTTGGAGATGCACAAACATAGATCGAAAATTATCGACCACAGGTCAAATGTGCTAAAATCTCTAAAAGCTACCTGATAAGTTAGATCGTACTAAAGTTGCGTTCGGTTGATTTTAATCACGAAATTAAATTCGGTTTCGGGAATCGGACGTTCGAGCATGTCACGATTCATTTATGGACGTCGTCTCATCTTTCGGCAAATTTTCTTCGGTCTAAAAATTTTGCGGTAAAACGATTTTCGGACAAAAGGAAAACAAGAGGGAAAATCGGATGGGAGGAAAAATAGGTTTTTTTACCCTAATTTGGCTTTTTTGGGAAATTAGAGCTAAATTGGGATTGGTTGGGCACTTGACTTAGGAGCATGAAGACTTTGGGGACATTACAACAATGGTTTAGATATTTGGCTTAGGCTTGTGATTAGTGGGTCACTTGACTTCATGGTTCTTTCTTTTCCTTCTCTCTCTCTCCCCCTCTCCCCATGCACGTTCACCCCCTTCAGCTGACCCTCTTCTTCTTCTTTCCCTATTTTCCCTTCTTCTCTCACGTATTCCTTTTCTCTCACCAGTAGAGAGCAACCCCTTCACTCTTTCTTTTCTCACCCTACCGCCAGCCCCTTCTCCATTTTCCCTTCATCTTTGCTGCCGCATCACATCCCACTAGCCCACCACACCACAACCGCACTTCCACCACCAAATCACCAACATCTAGTAGTCGTTCAGCCGCCCATCTTATCACACCCCAATCCTCGAGTGCACACACATCCCTCTGCGGTCGATACAAATGTGACATTCCCAAGACATGTCACCGACCTAGTCATTTTTAAGCACATGCAGAAGCAAAACAATAAACCCTTGACAACAAACAGCATGGGATAGGAAAGCAGGGCAACATTTCACAAAAACCAACTTTTATAAACAATTGGGTTTAGGTACAAAACGAGTCTAGTCAATAGTCTACAAAAGATTGACTCTAAAAAAGAAGCTATCCTACGACCTACTCATTGGACACAAACGCCGATCCTTCAAACTCCACCTCCACAGACTCGGGGCTTCGGTCCTCCACCTAAGGACCTGAAAATTGAGCCCACGACGGGGTGAGACAATGTCTCAGCAAGTTCACCATCTAAACCCATATTAGGAAGGAAATACACCCAATGGTGGCCTAACTACACAACACAGAGGACTTACCTTGCCTCAGTTCCTTCTTGCACGTCAGCACAATTCATATCACAAATACATATAATTAATACACACAACAATTGAAATGCCTCACTCAACTCAATAAATCACAGGGTTCCCGATTATAAAGCCAAACCGTTATGACACGTCTCATACCATGCCACACAGTTTTGTCCCATAATCAAGCACATCTAACTCAATCAATCATGCGTTCCAATTGTTAATTTCGCCCTCAACGATACGGCCTACTCTCAAGTTCGGCGGTCTACTGGTGTAGCCAGGCATCATCTCACCCCATTGAGCACGGCAACGTCTCTCAAAGTCGACTTTCTCGAAGGAGCGTAGGTCTAGAATCTACTACGACCCGAGACCCATTGAGTGGGTATCCCATATAGGGTAACATCCAGCTCATAGCTCAGGACGAATTCTCTTAACCAACACACAACCATTCAATCTCGGCCTAGGACACCGTGCATTGCACTAAAATACCTCAATTAAAATAGTGATCCAGGCCTATTTTCTTCGTATTAAAAACATCCGGAATATAGTCATGTGTGAGTACACGGTCAATTCGAACTAGAAAAATTGATACATTTCCTTTTCAAACCCCACTATTTAGTATAGCACTTAAAAACCCTTTTTCAGTGTCAAAACCCGATACTCGAGATTTTCTAAATAAATACCATAATTTTCACAATCATCACTCAATTTGTACAATCCAACAATCAATTGCATAATCTGAACACACCAATGCAATCAGCATGGATTCCGGCCACCGGTTATCCCAATCTAATTTCAAAAAATAATAAATAATTAAATATATTCCGAAATTAATTAAATAATATAAACTAATTTAATATAAATTAAATTTATAAATTCGAAATAATTAAATAATTAAATAATGCAAATAATTAATTAAGCTTACACTAATCTAATTACCAATTAGCCTTAATTAATTAACCACTAAACTAATCAAATCTCATAATCTAATTAACCTCTAATTCCATTCAATCCTCTTTCAATTCAATCTAATTAATGCCCACGAATTTAGCCATGGTGTCCTCACTTCAATCCACATTTTTCCTTGTCAAATAAACCAACTTGTATTCCAAAAATGCAACCAAAAGCGGGCCTACGAATTTCCTGATCCAAAATAACCATACTTTGATTTTTTGCCGAAAATCTTGATTTGCAAAATAATCTTCTGAGAATGAGTCAACGTTCCTAAAATGACTTGTGACATGACAAAACTTCTAATTTCTAAAATCGGTTTCAATTCCACGTTTAATTTCAATCTGGTGTGATTTTAGCGCGTCCTAATCTACAGGGTAGCTTTTAGGAATTTTTGGCGCATTTTACCTTTGGTTGATTATTTTCAAGCCACAATGTACATCTTCGACTCATTGGCGACTCTTGGTTGTCGTGAAAATCTCGAAATTTCAAATACGGACACATGATACAAAAAAGACAAAATAATCAGTCTAGTGTCGTACGACAAGAATTTTGCAATCAGGTGGAATCACCCACACACTAATCACATATCTCAATCGAATTGACCTACCTCTAATCTCTGATCGATTTTGACAGTGCCGTATTGACCCTTGCAAATTAGCACAATCAAGTAGTTGGTTTCCGGTCAAATTCTCAAGTCTGTAGCGTTAAAATTCCTTAACGGCTTCACCTGATAAATTAATTAACTCGTGAGTGGCCAACTCAGAGAAAAAGGCCATAGGCGCATCGAGGAAAAACCCAACTCATTCAATTGAAAATAGAAGTGGAAAATCAAGATGTCACACGTCTGACGCCACAGCCAGCAGCACCACAGCCAGCTAGCAACCACACAATCGTAACCCCACCGTCCAACTCCTCCACCACCAACGGGACCACCTCGTCCCGGACACAGCAACACCCGCAGCTACCACTGAATCAAGCCCTAAGAAGCCGAGTTCCCTCCTTCCTTTGCCATGAGCTTGTAGGGCAGCCAAAGCCTCCGCGCAAGCTATGATTGTCTCGAGTTCCCGTCACCGTCGCCTTGTCGTCACCGTGAGCCCGCGTTGTTGAAAACCATGAGTTAACTTCCTAATATTTGATTAGGCCGTTAATTGTGCTTAGGAGGTGTTTAGACTAGTGCTAATCATGGTTAGATTAGTGCTAATGAGGATTAGTTTAGTTAATCCTAGATTAGTGTTAACTAGCCTTGGTTAGGTTAGTTAGCCTTGGTTAGGTTAGTTAACCATGGTCAAGTTAGTTAATCATGGTTAGGTTAATTAATCATGATTAGGTTAATTAAAATGAGCTAAGTCTGGATTTCTCTTTGGATCTATTTAATGGACACTCGATGTTTGTTATTTTCGTGGGTTTAAATGTGCTACGATTTTGAGATTATTTCCTTCTTGAAAAATTTTCCAAACATCTTCATTTATGACTTATATTTTACTCAAGATTTTCTGGATTTAAAAGAATATGATTTTAGCTTCGTTGCATGCAAGGTAGAATCTCATTTTGTGCTGAAACCCGTAACCTTTTAGTGTTTAAAAGATTTTTATCAACTCTTAGGGTTCAATTTTCAAAAGAGTTTCTTCATAAAAGTTTTTCATCATATCTTGAAGTTTAACATAGTCAAATTTCATAGCAAATGGACGAGTATTGGACCTCAAACCAAGCTGGTTTTGGAAAACATATTTTCTGGACACGGACACAGTTTTGGTAACAATTTGAGCGATTTACTACTCCTATTCTAAAAAGATCTGGGTCAAGGTGTCTTCATAAAAAAAAGTATTTTTTTATAACATATTTAAATTTGAGAATTTTCTAAACTTTTTGGTTATGTTTCTGGAATTAATCTTGGAGACGTGTGACTGGACTTAGTTTATGCCCGTGAGGGCCAGTTGTGGTCCTGTGGTTGTTCTTAGTGTCTTGCTTGCTGGAAAATGTATATTTTGTGATTTGGGTGATTTTTGGCATACTGAAAACTTATGCGTGACATGAAGAGATTAGTTGCTCTATGTTGGTTCCAATTTCTACGTCAAAAGATGGCTTTATAAGCTTTTAGAAAGAAAAACAATGAGGTGTCAGGTTTGGACACCAAAACTTATTTGATCAACAAAATAATGAGGTTTTAAAGTAGAAATGTGCAAAGTTTGATGGATTAATTTCGAGTATGTGAGCACGTATGAATTTCTTTCCAAAAGTTTTAAAGAAAAAATTTGGAGTTACTTTAAATTGTTTCCAAAAAGGGTGATTGGACAAAGAAATAGAAAAGAAATATGGTGTCAGGTTCGAACGCCAAGTTTTATGTGCTCAATAAAACCATGAGGTTTCAAGTTAGGTGCGTACAAAGTTTGACAGGTTGATTTCAAATACGTGACCTCATACAAATTTAATTCGAAAAGTTTTGAACAAAAAAAAAAGACTTGCCAAGTTGATTTTTAAAAAGCGATTTTGGTGTTCTTGGCTATATGATGGAAGATAAAAGTTAACTTGATTGATGATGTACTTGCATGGTTAGGTTAATTAAGTTGGTTCGGTTTAATTAATCGCAATGTATTTGATTAATCGTAATTAGCGTAATTAGTGACAGAGTAGCCATTTCGTAAAATTTTACGCTCGTGTTCATGGATGGATTTATGCGTGATTTTGATGGCTTATATGTGCTGTGATATGCTATTGATTGCTTGATGGTAGTTATTGATTTTTAGTATAAAACTTGGTTTTATGGGCATTTAAATAGAAAAATGCTAGGTGTCGGTTTTTGACGCCAACTTTTATGTACTATATAAAACCGTGGAGTTTTAAAGTAGGAGCGTACTAAGTTTGACGATTCAATTTTGAATGCGTGACCACGCACAATTATTTTTACCAGGATTTTTAATACAAAGAAAAATTGGCCAAGTTCATTATTTGAAAACAAGGTATTTGAACATAAAGTATGGTGTTCTTGGCTAAATAAGTGCTCGTATGGTCACTATCGGAACCCGTCACCTGATGAGAGTTGGGGGGCAATGCCTAATTAAGTTCGGATGCCCCATGTCAACGGATGCCGAGTCACGGTGGAGGCTGGGCCAATGCTCCTTTATGGAATGTTGTCTAGGCGGGGAGTGCTAGAAGTTGCCATGCTCGACGAGGCGGGACGATGCTCGGTTATGCCGATGACCGCCAATGTCACACACCGAACCTCAAGCGCACGCACATCCCTTGGTGGTCAACTAAACTGCGACGTTCCCAAGACGCGTCACCGACCTAATCGATTCATGCATAAGCAGAAGCAAAATAAACAATCCCTAGACAGCAACCAAACATGGGATAGAAAAGCGGGACAATCAAATCAAATCAAACCCAACACACTTTATAACAAACCCTGCAAGGTTATATACAAAAGTCAAGACCCCAAAAAGGACTACCTAGCTAATCCCTACCCCGGACCCTCCTACTTGGGATCCGGGTCTATCATGACACCGTCAGGGATGTCGAGGTCTAGCGGGTCAGATACCTCCTTTACTGCAGGCTCCTCCACCTCGGGCCCCTGGTTCACCACATTATTAGTTATAATGTCGGCGTGCACAATAGGGTCGAGTACCTCCTCACCTTCACCCTTAACAGCCCGTTAGGCTCGTGACAAAACCATGCCTTCAATCAATGAGGTACCAACTGTGATAGGCCCTCATCGACTAAGATCGTGGTCACAACGAGCTTATGAGTTCAGGGATTCTCGAGGACAGGGAAGATGGTACTCTGTTCGCTATACCCTTGCGGCTGCCCAAAACGAACCAGAAGAACTTCCATCTAGGGACCTGTAAAAAGTTAAACCACAATGGGGTGAGATAATGTCTCAACGAGTTCACGCCCTAAACCCTGATTAGAAAAGAAATACACCTAAAGGCAGTCTCATCACACATCATAGAAGATTTACCTCGTCTCAGCACCTCCCTGCACGTCAGTACAGCTCATATAACATAAATGTGTAGTAAATGCAATCAATAATCGAAATGCCTCACTTTCAAATTAATCAATCACAGGGGTCCCAATTATAAGGACAAATCGTTATAACACATCACATTACGTGCCGCACAATTTTGTCACATAATCAGGCACGATTGAATACTCATTCATGCATTCCAATTGATTACGGCCCCACGGGCACAGCCTACTCGGCGTTTGGCGGTCTTCCGGCATAACCGAGCATCGTCTCGCCCCATCGAGCATGGCAACGTCTACTTCAAGACGACATTCTCGAAGAAGCATTGGCTCAACCTCTACTGCAATTGACATCTGTTGACAAGGGCATTCCGGAAGAAGCATCGTCCACTCGACCTTCATCGGGTGATGGGTTCTCATAACCATCACACGCACATCCAATCCTGGCCAAGGACATCATGCTTTGCACTCAAATGCCTCATTTAAATAATGAACTTTGCCTATTTTCTTCATATTAAAAACACTTGGTAAAATAATTGTGTGTGGGTACACGGTTAGCTTGAGCCATAAGATGCGATATCCTCACTTTTAAAAATCACTATTTGATATAATACTTTAAAACATTTTTGGTGTCAAAAACCGACACTTGGTATTTTTCTAATTAAATACCAAAAATCCATAATTTTAAAATAATAATTCAAAATTAACACTCAGCATCAAATTGCACAAATTAGCACTCAATTGCACAAATTATTTGTACCACGACAATCAGCACGAAATTCTAACAACTAGCTATCTTGGTATAATTTCTGGAAAATAATAAATAATTACAAAAATTACAAAAATAATTAAATAAATCACTAATTAAGCTATATACACTAATCTAACCACCTAATTAGACTTAAATAAATAATGTACTAAGCTAATTAAATCACACAATCTAATTAACCCCTAACTAAACTAATCTAGCCACCTAATTAGCCTAATTAACTAACTAAATCACTAATTACACTAAATAATCATCCTAACCCAATCTTAGTCTAAACTAATTAAGTAGAGTTTAGCAAATAAACTCATCGAATTAGCGAGCTAATGAGTTCACGGCAACAGCAACACAGAGGCGAGCGAGACTCGAGCCTACGACGACACCCAACAAAGCTTGGAAGAGTCCAAAAAGGCCCACGAAGCTTCAACTTTAAGCTAGAACTTCGGTTCTGCCGAGGGCTGAGAGGGCTGGTCGAGGAACTTGGCGGGCGAAGCTAGACGGCCAGGTAACGACGGTGGGACTAGGCAGATAGGCGACCAAGGGTGTTGAGACGCTGGTCGCAAGCGTGGGACGCAGCAGACGGCGCGTGAGCGAGACGGCGAGCTCGGGTGCGACTGGAGGTAGGCGGTGGTTTGAACGGTGGCTTAGACGGACGGTGGTGACTTGCGGTGAAGGCTGGCTGGTCTGCTGGTTCTCTTCTCTAGTTTCAGCAGCAATGGAGGATATAGAGGCAAGGAAGAAGAAGGAGAGGTTGTTGTTGATTGAAGGGGGACAAAAAGCCTCACAAGTCAATGAAAAATATCAAAAACTCAAGTGCAAGGCCCCCACCAGCCTTCAGCCTCATCCACAACCAATTTCCCTCACCCAAGCTTCTCCAACAAGCCAACTTTGCTGCCCAAATGTTGCAACCCCCATGGCCTATGAATTTTGTGTGCTCCTCTTCAATTTCAACTCAATTTCATTCTAATTGGCCTCAAAATCAAGACCAAATTGCTGAGGAAGAAGTCCACACTCAATTCCATAATTTCCCTCGTTAATTTCTCCAACTTGAAGGCCAAATTGCTCACCAAAAATGACCCTCCGAATTTCCCGGTTTAAAATCACCCAACTTTGATTTTTCGCCGAAAATTCGGGCTTGCGGAAAATAAATTGCGACACACTTAAACTTTTGATTCCTGAAATCAGGTTCAATTTCGTGGTTAATTTCAACCAAACGCGATTTTAGCGTGACTTAACCTACTGGGTAGCTTTTAGGAATTTTTAGCGCAATTGACCAATGGTCGATTATTTTCAATCCACAATGTGCATCTTCGACTCATAGGCGACTCTTAGTTGTCATAAAAATCTCAAGGTTTCGAATACGAGCACAAGGTACAAAAACGACAGAAAAATTGGTTTAGTGCCATTAGACATAAATTTTGCAATTAGGTAGAATCACCCACACTTTAATCACATGCCTCTATCAAATCGACCTATCTCCGGTCTCTAATCAATTTTAACGATGTTGAATTAACCCTTGCAGATTATCACGGTCGAGTAGTCGATTTCTGATCGAATTCTCAAGTCGGTTGCATTTAGATTCCTTAACGGCTTCACCTAATAAACTAGTTATCTTGTAAGTGGCCAACATAGAGAAAAAGACTATAGGTACGTCGATGAAAAGCACATTTCATTTAGTCGAAGGCAGGGTTGAAAATCAAGATGTCATAGCCAACTTTTGAGTTGGCCGTGGCTAATGGTTCGTAATAGTTGGAACACGTTTGAATGGTTGTGATACTTTGCGCCTGATTATGGGGCAAAATTGTTAGGCATGGTATGGGATGTGTCATAACAGTTTTTACCTTATAATCGGGACCCATGTGAATGCTTGAAGGGTGAGAATTATGTGTTCTGGTTATTAATTATGCTTATTGTATTTAAAATGGCATATGTGATGCGCTAATATGCAAGGACGTGCCAAGGCGAGGTGAGTTTTGTTTGGTGTGAGTTTAGGCCCACCTTCAAGGCGAATTTGCATCCTAATTGAGGCTTAGGTTGTTGACTCGCTAAAATTTATCTCATCCCATCGTAGTTAACATTTTTCAGGGCCGTAGCATGAAGATCTGCTGAGTGCGGATTTGGTGGGCACAAGATGTGACACATTTTGGCTAGCCCTCTCACTAGTGAAGTTTAGGTTGACCCTAGCCCCTAAAGGTTTTTGAGAGGATCGATAGGAAGTGGCCATAGGAAGGCTTGTAAGTATTAAACTTCCTAGGGTTAACAGTTGATAAATGAATATGTTGTTTTCAACAATGGTTGTCATGTTTTTACTATCCCTATGATTGTTTATTGGCCGGGGGTTTATTTAATTTGCTTCCGCATTTGCTTAATTGAAAGATTAAAAAAAAAAAGGGTCGGTGACGTGTCCTAGGACGTTACATTTTTAATCGACCGCCAAGAGATATGCGCAAAAATGAGGTTTGGGGCATGACATATGGCGCCCCTCATCGGCCATAGCTACCAAATTTGGTGAAAGTTGCAACACTATGAGGGCAGGTGAGGGTTCACAATGCGCTTGGCTTGTGGACACGTTGGCCCTATGAAGAAAAAAAAAAAAAAAAACCAATAAAAGATAATAAAAATTCGAAAAAAAAAAAAAGTCAAACGCTAGCAACAGCTACGTCGCGTGGACGACCAGCATTGACTAGATGACATGTCAGTAATTTTTAATCAAAATTAGTCAGAAGGACTATATTGGTAATTTGTTATAAGATTTAGGACAAAGTTGGCAAATCATCAAAATGTTTATGACTAAATTGGTAGGTTTAGGACTATATTGGCACAATTGAAAGGTTTATGATTGAATTGACGGCCTTACAATAGATTTTAACCATTTTTGGACAATTTCTCCAAAGTTTAGGATAGGAGAGAATGTAGCAACATAATGGAGTAAGAACGTCTTTGATTTTCTAGCCCGAGTTAAGTACAAATTTAGTCTTTTAAGTTTTATTATTTACATGATTCGATCCTCTAACTTTTATTTTGTATAATCAAATCATCTATTTTTCTTGACTTGTGCAACATGGGCATCCAAGTTTTATGTGTGCAACCAAGTCGTGTAACTCTCTCTCTCTCTCTTTTCTAAATCAAGTGTTTCACTTACACATATCTTAATTAATAGAGTCAAAATAGCAATTCCCTTTTTCTAATATCCCCGTTTTTTTTTTGTTGCTAATTCGATGCTCATTTGGTGCCACATTAGTATTGGTGCTATGTTCCACCACATCAACAATGCCTCCTCATTAATCACTTTGGTGAAAGTTCAGCTTCCCTTTTATATGAATTTTCAATAAGTAGTGGCCAACGCATCATGAATTACCATCCACAGAAAGGTTACCTATCGTGAGGGAGGAGGAGATCATTGCCCATATGCTGCTCCATAACATGTGGGGGATGGTGTATGAGGATGAAGCAGAATCCTGGGCTTGCTCTGTTGCGCATCTGTCGTTAATAGAATGACCGCTCTCCTCGCGTGGTCGAGCCGAGAAGGATGGCGAGGATTTCATCAATAATCCACCAGTCGAAATTTGCAAGGAGGATATCTTCATTCCACAAGTCCATAAGCCATCTGTCCTTACAAATTTCAACAGTAGATCCATTCGGAATTCTGCGTAGCATATGAGGAGCTAACAAGTTTCTTCCCACTCCGGGGACCTCCGTCTTCAAGGTCTGTTTACCAAGTGCTGCTTGAGGTTAATCATAATTGGGGTAATGCGCTGCTTCTAACAACTTGATTCAATGGAGAATTAGCATCAGTGTATAGCCTCCTCCAAGGCTGTTTAGCTAGCATGGCGTCTTTAGAGGATGTGAGTTGGCTAAAGCCAATACTATGATATCCAGACTTCGCCTGAACCTCGAGTACATAATGGACCATGCCGCGTCGACAAGTTTGTCGTCAGACTAAGTCATTAACACTGTTCACAGCCACCATTTCGCCACTACCATCACCGTACCGGACCGTCACGCGCGGCACCACCTCATCATCACATATTCGCCGCATCATGACAACTCAATCATCGTCTAGTCTATCATCTCATTTGAATTTTCTTCATGAAATGCTATAAATGAGACCGATGTTCACTCACCGCTGCACGTCGCCGAGCTGATTTCTCATGCGAGCTGCAACCATTCCATGCGTACGTACGCATGCTGAAGAGAGGACCGGAAATCTCCACCACACACGTCCACACCATCGTTTCCTCGGCAGTCAATAAAGAGAAATGTTGACCCCCGAAATTTGCAGCCACGTCAAGCTGCTCGTGCCTCATGCAAACGAAGACTTTTGACCACCAAACCTTCAGCCGCGTTTTCTCTTCTTTGATGGCCAGCAAATGAAGACCTTGACCAGCAAACGGCCACATCTTTGCATGAAGGAGCAAGGTGGCAGAGGGGACGTCGGCCGAAAGACACGTCCGCTCCATCCGTCCCTTCCACGAGCGGCTACCAAGATTGAGAAATGTTGACCCAAATAGTCAACCGGCGGAGGACTCCTACTGGTGCCACGTCTGCCCACGCGTTTCCCTGGGGAACGGCCACAAAATCTTAAATTGTTGACTACTAGAGTCAAAGAAGGCAAGCAGAAGACAAGAGCCTCTTTCTTTTCCCTCGACACAATTCGTGCACCCACGAATTAATCAGCCAACTTTCAATGACAGAGTTCTCACGGCCTAGCTCTTAACTTGCGTATCGACACCGGCCACTGCACCACCCCGCCACTCCGCTGTTGCACCGCTGTCACCTCGCCTCGCCACCAGCCGCACCCACAGCTCACATCTCGCGGAAGCAAGGCAAGTAGATGTCTACTAACCTATGTTATGTGAGTTCCATGGTTGCTTGGTGAGACACGTTCCGTCAGCATTCTACAAACTAATAGTATTTCCATGATACTTGTGTTAATTGGTGAGTTCGGAAGTTGTCGGGCTGACTGCGAGCTTTGGAAGTGAAATTTACGTGCCTTTCTATGGTCAAACTCGAGTTGGGGACCCATGCGTGTATTGACGTTAATATTTCATAATTTTAAGATTTAGTATATACGAGCTACGTTTAAAAATTTTAGGTTCAGATTTGAGGTTATTGACCCACGGCTTACTGGCTTCGATATTGCAGAAAATGTTTAAAGCTTTAGATATGAGCTGTTTATGTGGAAATTCTGAGTTTATGAAACGTGAGAATGAGATAAGTTAATGCAAGTGAATTTCGAAAATATTAGGGGTTGAACCGTGAAATTTGATTGTGATCGATTCGGTATTCCAGCTCTCAATTTTATGAAATGTTCCGCCAACATGGATTTGATGTACCTTTAAGATTTCGTTGCACTTTGATTTGTACTATAATTCGGGATTTTGGAATTGAAGTATCTTCCATGCATGAGCAGCATGAAAGATGTTTTGGCATAAACTGTTGAATTGCTACACCATGGTACTTGAGTAACGAATGTCGTCAGTCCACATTGACGATGATGCCCCGGGTGTCGGGATGCCAAGAGGGGTGTGATATGGTACCCTTCGGATGTCTGGGAAATGTGAGAAAGGCCCGGAGGTCCTCGCAATGCCAAGTGGGGTGTGAAATGCCTAGAGATTGGTACTTGGTACCCTCCAGAAGATGATGGTAGTGAATTTGTATACGTTGAAATCCCAAAATTCCTATTGTTTTCTAATATACTGTCTTTATGAAATTCCTGTAGAACTAATGCAAGCTTACTCATTTTAGTTTTTGTATGTTATTTATGGATTGTGTGGAATTAGGTGGCGATAGGCTCGCATAGTATAGTTTAGTAGACTTTTTGCTAAGTGGTTGTACTCACCCCTCATGGGACTATTACATTTCATACACGTGAACATGCCACTCCAACCCGCGTCTTCCACCATGCTCTATGGCATCCCTACGAACCTCAGGTGGGATCAAGTGGGGCACGTGGACCTTGACTTCCCGATCGTCATTCATTCAGATTACGGTGATCCTTGTTAGAGAAGACTCCTTATTGTTTTGAAGTTGACAAAACCTTTCCAAATAGTCTAGTCTGAAGGCTTGCAAACTCAAGTGTTACTGCAACGAGCTGTGACGTCCCAGAGCGTCACGTACTAAGCGCAAGCGGAATTATAATTATCATTAACATCTTACCTAACTTATAAACTCCTTTATGATAACCTATAGTGTTTACCATTGAAGGTTAGCATGTATAACATGGATTATTTAAAATCTCAAGTTTATATTATGAGGTTATCCTGCAATTCACTATGCATTCAATTCAAGTATTTGCCAAATCATTCATGCACATAAACAAGAACACGAGAAACTTCATTACTTCTTTTCATCATCGGGGCTTACAAAATTTATCAACCTGGACTCTTTCCATGTCCATCGCCTATATATACAACATATACATTACAAAAATAAGGCGTAACACAAGCCAGGGATAAAACACAAGCCAGGGATAAAGGGTGAGGGTATCTACTCCACGAGTTCCCACACTAGCCCACATCTAACAAAAAACAAAAGTTAGTTAGCCTCTACACGATCCAAGGCATCTAGGCACCGTCCATCCCCGCTCCAGGTCCTCCTGCTCCAAAGGGTAAAGGTCCGAACATCTCCCCTTCATGGTTGATAAACCATGCAACGAACGTCATCGGTATCAACTCAGCCCTACCGTCATCCATCCATAAAGTCGCCTCATACTTGGAGAAAACCATGTCAATGTCAGGATCATACACGTCATGAAGAGAAACATTAAGACGCACTACCGCCCCATATCGAGCTACTGGCGGTACATCCATGCTATCAATATGAAAATGTAAGGTATGAGCAAACAACCTTGCCCAGTAAAGAATGATAAAACTCTAACTTAAACAATCCATAGCCATCAAAGTTACAAGTGAATCATCAAACAATTTAGGATGCTAAAAGAAGTATATCTCAAGCATAAACAATACTATTACTTCATGTAAAAAATCACCTTATATGCATCCATTTCTATACTTACCCTTCACAAACTCAATCTCACATCAAAATATAATGCAACAATAATAGATGAACTCACTCGCCAAATAATTATATTTAGTGTGCATAAAATCCACCCTCGAATCAGTCACAATCAGGACTCTACCGGCCTGATCGAGTCACTTCTGGAAAGTACGTTATCCGGACTTCCACAATATTTCTATCATGGGCATCTCACTCCGAGGCATCTTGACATCACACAACCGAGGTCCTCCTTGATCACACACAAGGGCATCTCAATCTGAGGCATCCTTGATCACACACAAGGGCATCTCACTCCGAGGCATCTCAGTATCTCTCTACCGAGGCATCCAAGACCACGCAGCAAGGGCATCCCAAACTTCCGGGGGCATCACCGGTATCTCGGTACCGATGGGTTCATTCATCTTAAGCACATGTTTCACAGCACCACACCTTTGATTAATGCATTTATCGTATGCAAAAGAAAAGACTCTAAAGTATCTATCTAACTCTCATGAACCTAGCACACGTGCGTGTCCAAATTATAAGATAAAACCCATTACATCATGTCCCATTCCATGGCAAACAGATATTTATCCCATAATCAAGCACTATGCACCGCACTCATTGCACACGCATGATACTATATGCACTTATATCTCAAATGATATATGAGACTTACTGTTATATGACTAACTTCTATTATGAGGTTTATTAAACTCTACGTGCATCACAAAAGCCTAATATAAAAGACACAACCTCTAATATATGTTCTCGGGTCCAGACAGTTTACTAACTAAATGTACAGTTTCGGTTTCGGACATAGAAGATATATTAATTCTTGTTGAAAAATTACCAAATTTTAGTATGTTATATTTGAGACATAGAATAACAATTCCCATGAAGAAACTTAAGTCTAATTCTCTCTGTATTAAGAGTAACAATTGCCATAATCTTTATTAGTACCCTGTATCGACGTCCAGATTTCGTATCTACAAAGAAAATTGTTTCACTAGCCAAATCTTATCGATTTAATCTCAAATTTTGACACGTCATTCCTTAAGATGTGTTCTACAATTTTCATTAAGGATTTGAAGTCCAAATCTAACTATTTAAATACAGAAAATTCGTGTAATCAGTAAAGGTCAAACCATTTCTCACAAAAGAGTTTACTGGTTTTACTAAGTTCACTTCCATCTCTACGTTTTTATATATTCATATGGTTATAGCTACGTGTATAACTTGATCTTATAGATGTTCTATCATGTAGAATGGTTTCTTTCTTATTTCTATTAACATACATAAAGAAAATTAAACACAAACAGAAGACTCCATAACTGTTTTCACTTAGGACAGAATAGATACACAAATTTTCTCACTTCTAACTCAACGAAACAACTTATCTATCCATAAATCTCTTCTAAATACTCCAATGCTTACTCACAGCAACTCAAAGCAACTTCAGCATATCTTTCTCTAACAAATGATCAATTTCACAACTCGGCTCGAAGTGTCGTTGCATCCGTAAGCCACTTATCATGATTTCAACCAAAACAACACATTCGGCATCCATTTCATCACTTCGCTCAACAAAACAGCATACTCACACAAGGATTTCGAGACCTACAAGACTCAAGAGTGACATGCAATAGCTCCTACCTTCAATCTAACACTCACTAAGCTTAGATCAATCACAAAACAGCAACTACAAACTATATCCATCACTGTTTGGTTAGATCCTCAAGCTCCCTTGATGAAACAATGGATAACTTTCAATTTAGAGTTAGATCTTTCCTTACCTTGCTTCAGCTACTAAACAACACAGAGATGCTTCAAGATCAACACTCAAAATCAGCATGCAAGAAGGAGAAATCGCTGGTTTGCTTCTGGTTTTTCGCTGCTCAACCGAGAGAAAAGAAAGAAGAAGATGAAGATGAGGGTTTCTCGGTTTTATATGGAGAGAGAGAGAGGGTACGAAACTTAAGGGGGAAAATAGGTCTACAAACTAATCCCTAGGCTAGAGTAATGATGAAATTTGCTAATGATTGTTTTCCTTGAAGTTTGCATGTCTCGGTTCATGGGAATCAAAACCGTGGGTGAAGAAAAATAAAGAGAGAAGAGAGGTGTCGTTTCCTCTAAGTTTATTTTCTCAAGTTTAATTTGTCACTCAAAATTAATTAGTCTTTAATCCAAGTCATTAGTCGATTCATTGATTTCTAATATTTTTCCATTTATTCCTTTTGTTTCAACTTGATTTCAATCCTCTTATGATTATACAAAGTCGTAACATAACATATCCAATGACATAACATATCGACTAGTCAATGTTGGTTTATAAGGAATTCATCACAAAAAGAATGCTAAAGTTATAAGTAATTCACTAATCAATTCACCTTAACTATAATCTATAAAATAAAATAAAATCATTCGGGCCTAAATATTCATCTCCGGCCCAATAGGCTTAATCTATAACAATCCTGGCCCACTAAACTAAATCTACAAATTTAATAATTCCGAACCTTGGCCCACTTCAAGTCAATTCTAAGCCTAGCTTTCCCATTTGAATCTACAAGCCCGGTTCTAAAGTAATTGTGTGGCCCACTTACTCTCAAGCCCACATGTTCCTTAAAGTCCATTGGGTTCACTTTCTGGCCTGTTCTACATAAATCTAAGTTTCTAATGATCTAATTTTGCTAATGACGGTCAATGAAATTTGGGATGTCATAGTTACAGTCTGAAGAAGGCCAAGAAACGTCTCGCGACTGTTGGGGGGCAACAAGTTTTGCCTCCCTCACTCTTGCTCGGGTGGCAAGTTTTGCCTTTCTTGTTTCTATCCTCCAGAATTTTCTTCACCGATTCCACAGTGTCCTAATCCAACAAAATGGGACCTCTGAGGGGCTTCAGTGGGGTTTTGAATGCCTTGACCCCTTCTTCCAAAACCATATGACATCATCTTGAACCTCAGAAGTGGAAATGAAGGGTTCGACGGTTTTCCCTAAGGCAAATATAACAAGACGAAAGGAAACCTATTGTCATGAACCAACAAAATTGCAATAAAATAGGTAAATTGCAAAGTGAGAATTCAGACCACTTACCTTCACCGGGAAGGGATGATAATCACATAAACACACGAATGAAGTGTGAGGCTCGATTTCTATCTAGGCGGCTTAACAAAGTGGAGCTAAGAGGATGATCTAACCGTTGCAGTCTTGCATTAACGTGTCAGGTCCTCCTAACCCTGGCTCAGCCGAATGGAATGCCCAATGATCACGCAATCTCGTGGATATGGACAAACACATTCAACACCATGAAAGAAATTTCGGGGAAGAGAAGATCAACCTCCACATAGCAGTCTCGCTTTGGAGGAAGTATCCTTCTCAACACCATCCTAAAAATCCTATCGCAGTCTAGGTCCGACCGCAGGTTGTGTGTGCAATAGTGTAGTGCTAAAAGCAATAAAACATATACAACAATTTAAATGCAAACAACACTTCTAAATCTGGGAAAAATAAATTATTGATCCCCACTCCTTCCTGCAAGACAATGATTAGCAAAGACTACTCCCCTTATACCTCCCATCTGCAAAAACATTTAATACCTTAGAAATGTTAGGGACGTACCTAGTGTCCTTGCTACCAAACAAAAACATTTTCAAAAGAAAAAGAAAAATTGGCCTAAGTCCACTAAGTGTTTTAACACAAAGTCCCAGCGGAGTCGCCAAGCTGTCGCGACCTAAATTTCGGGTGCACCACCTAAGACTAGGTTAATGGATTACTAAGTCTTTAACTTAGCTCGGGCTCTCCCAAGCCTATACCAATTCGCGACTTACGGTTCAAGTTTTTTAACATGCAAAAGATTATTATCTAGGAGTCGTCACTAATCAGTTTACGATAGGTCGATTAGACACCTAAGTAAAATAATGGGAGAATTATTTTACTCTTACGAACCAGAGACTAAGAGTACGGGGACTTGGTTATACTAGATTTCTCTAATGCCCTTTTGATACCATTTCTTTTAAATTTGCAAGAATGTTTTTTCAGGCAGCTTGGATTTATTTTTACCTAAATTACTATAATGCAATGGGGTGATCACACAGTGCTCAATCATTGATGAATAAAATAAATTGCACAAAATGAATTCCAAACACTCAAGCAAGTATTTTTTTGAATTTTTCTTTAACTCAAAATTAAAACATGCACTTTAACTACATGACCTAATTTTGCTAACAAACTATTTCTAATTAAATAAACTCAACATGCAAACTAATCTATTCCAAAAAATTATCTAAAAGTGCAATCCTAAAAATGCATTACTAATTTACTAACACATTCCAATGCAAGATTTGATTTTTGATTTTTTTTTTTTTTAGTGTTTTTCCAAGATAAACAAGTTTCAAATAAACTAATCAAACAACCAATAAAGGATTAAAATAATCGAAAAAATAACATGTTGTTTCACAGGTTAGACTAACGATTACTCTAACCCTAAACATTACAACAAATAAGAAAATGTTCAAAATAATTAAAAATCTGATCCGAAGTCTTATGGATCAAATTAATAATTATAATGATTTTACAATTAAAATATTACCAAAATGTCCAAAAATTGATATAATTAAAAAAATGATCCGATGTTTTACGGACCAAATTAATAATTACAATAATTTTGGACAAACCCCTGCATATAATATCATGAAATGGACATCGAAATCCAATGTTCCAATTTGTACAATAATAACAAACTTAATAAAATAGAATAGAATAAAATAAATGAAAAATAAAAATAAAAATAAAAACAAAAACTACCTAAGGGGGACTTGGAAAGGGGTAGGGACAGCGATGCACAAAGGCTTCGGCGAGCGGTTGAAGCGCGGGCGAAGCGGAAGCAACGTGGGCCGAGGTGCGACTTGCTGCCGGGTGCTGAATAGGCAGGGACGGCGTTTGCGACGGCTACAGGTCGAACAGGCTTCACGGGCGAGGGAGAGCTCACGGGTTGCTACGGCGTTGCAAGTGCCAATGGCCAGCGAGCAATGGCGTTGGGTTGAGGGACAACAGCAGCGACGGAGACTAGGCGATGGTGGCGCAGTGAGCAAGGGGCTCCAACTTCGGTTGTGGAGCTGTAGATGGAAGCAACACTCGATCATGGTGTCGGAGGTCGGCGAGGTGCGATAGAGGCTAAGCGTTGAGTTGCAGCAACATCGGGTTGAAGGCTTGGTTGGCCACTTAGGTTTCGGAGCGGTGGCGACTAGCAGTGCTCAAGGCGACGGTGATGCTGTTGGTGTCGAGCACCGGGCGCAACAAGCCGCTCGTGGATTACAAGCATCGAGGCTCGAGTGGCGGTGGCGTGGTGCTCACAGACGAGTGATGCGAGCGCAGCGATTGGCGGCTACGCAGGCATCGGCGTTGGCGAAGCGACGGTGATCGCCGAGGCGAGGCATGAGATCCGCAAGTTGCAAGCGAGGTGGAGACGCAGTATGCGGTGGCTGGTGTGGAGACGTGGCAACCGGTGACGGCGGCGCTCGGGCGGGGAGACACAATCGACAACGGCAACGAGCAGCAACAAAAGTTTGCAGGCGTCGCCGATGAGAAGCTAAGAAAGAAGACAACCTTTTTTTTGTGTCTCACATCCCTTCCTTCTTTCTTTCTCTATTATGTACTTTTCCTGCTGACTTTTTTTTTCTGCAACTTGTCAGGAAAAGAGATAGCTCCTTTTGTCGGCGAAGATGGACAGGGACTCGTCTTTTTTTCTTTTGCACTTTTTCTCCTTCTCCGCGCGAACCTTCTTCGCACGAATTCTCACACTCTTCTTGCACAATTTTTTTGAATTTTTCTCTTGAATTCTCCCTCGCGCCCTTTGTCTATGAAACTATGCCCTCTTTTATAGTGATTCCGAAAATCCCAATTTATGGTAATTCTCAAGCTTCCTTTCTCTGTTGCCTTAATCATGGTCTGCAAATTGGAGAAAAATCTTTCTTTTTATTCAAAATCCCAATCGATTTGATTTTTCCTTGAATGTTTTGATTCCTTCCATTTTATCAAACTCCTTGCTTTTTTATTCACCTGATTTCTCTGATCGAGAATTTGCTTCCACATTTACTATGATTTGAATATTCGCCGGAGCAGAGATGGCTAATCAAAATTTCCACATTCCATTCATAATCAAATCAGACCGATCTTCCCCTTATTTCCCTTTTGTTCATTTTATTTGTTCTGATGCACTTTTTTAGGGGTTAAAATTAACCCATTTTTTATGCAAAAAATCCATGACTAGGTCGTCAAAATTTAGGTGTCAACAGTTGCCCCTTTTTGAAGGTGAGCTCGTAGAAGTTGCTTTCAAAGACAAGTTGAGACCTAAATTTTGATCATGCACATGCACTGAATGACTCTTTTTTTTTTTTTTTTTTTTTAGAAAGTGAATCACATTTTGAAATGAAATTTATATGATGCATGGAAATACTAATGCAAATGATAAAGGAACTTACTTGGAATTACTTACCTTCGAGTAACTCAAGATAGATTGGTGTTACATGTGTAGGATCCATACCATTCTACGGTCGCCCAGAATAGTAACATGGCTTTGCAAAGAGACTGCTTTCCCAGGACCCGTACCATTCTACGGTCGCCCAATATGACATTGCTTGGTTGTGTCTAGGACCCGTACCATTCTACGATCGCCTAAATGGGGATTCATTTTCCATGACCCGTACCATTCTACGGTCGCCTGAATGCTGTCTAGGACCTGTACCATTCTACGGTCGCCTGGACGAAAAATGATTTTTCAAGACCCGTACCATTCTACGTTCGCCTGAACTGAGGTTGTCTAGGACCCATACCATTCTATAGTCGCCTAAACGGGGATTCATTTTTTAGGACCCGTACCACATTTACTATGATTTGAATATTCGTCGGGGTAAAGATGGCTAATCAGAATTTTCACATTCCATTCATAATCAAATCAGATTGATCTTCCCCTTATTTTCCTTTTGTTCATTTTATTTGTTCTGATGCATTTTTTAGGGGTTAAAATTAACCCATTTCTTAAGCAAAAAATCCATGACTCGGGTCGCCAAAATTTAGGTGTCAACACATTCCTAAGATCGAAAGATCCCCTGGAATGGGATGTGGTAGAAAATGGAATCATTCCTAAAGCTGCATCAATCTCAGAAAGGGGAGTAGAAGTTGTAGACCTTGGCAAGATAGCACAAGAAGAAATAACCAAGAGACAAGCTCTTGATGCTGAGACAAGCTCTTGATGCTAAAACAATCTACTCTTTATATCGTGCTTTATCTCCTACTAATTATAATAGAATTTCATCTTATGAAACAGCCAAAGAAGTCTGGGATAGGTTGCACATTACCTATGAAGGAACTGATCGAGTTAAAGAAACAAAAATCAATATTCTACTTGGACAGTATGAAGCCTTCAAAATGAAACCAGGAGAATCTATCACAGACATGTTTAGTCGTTTCACAGAAATTGTAAACGGACTAGCATATCAGGGACAACCAATCTCAGGACCAATGAAGGTTAACAAATTGTTGCGTGGACTCTCTAAAAACTGGAATCATGTGAAGACTTCAATAAGAGAAACTTAGAGGATCATGCCACTTTCTGTAGACAAACTAGTTTGCACACTTCAATCATATGAAGTGGAGCAAATCAATGAGGAAGAAGATCCTAAAGGTAAGAAGTCAATTGCTTTAAAATTTAACGGTAATTCTGATACAGATTCAAAAGATGATATGGATGATGAAGAACTAGCACTCATGATAAGGAAATTCAGAAAGTTGAATAGAAAATGAAGAAGATTCAACTGGAAAAAGTAAGGCACTCAAAAGTTTCAGAAAAAATCAACTGAGGATGATGAAGTCAACAAAGATGTGATCTACTTTGAATGCAAGAAAAATGGGCACATAGACCCAACTGTCCTCTATTGAAGAGAAAGAATAGAAGAACTAAGAAATACAGAAAAGCTCTTAAAGTAGAGACTTGGAGCGATACTAAAAGCGAAGAAAGTGATGAAGAATATGCCAATATATGTCTAATGGCAAATTTAGAATCAGACTTGGACTCGAAACAGATTCGGACTCGAGATTCGGACAACGAAATTGAGGTTAGTAATTTAAAAATTCCTGCTAAAATCTTGAAGTATATAAATGAACTTTGTCTCAGTCTCAAAACATTTCTTAAAAGGATTTCCGAGTTAAAGAAGGAGAATTCTAAACTTAAGCAAGATGGACGTCTTGGAAAGAAAAGTTTGAAAATCTAGATAAAAGCTTTGTTAATTTGAAAGAAAATGGAGATTCTCTTTCAAAGGAAAATATATATATTTTTTTTAAAGATGATATTTCAAATATTACAAAAAGGTTTTCAATAGGATCTAAAAAGTTAGAAAGGATTCTTTCGTATAAAAACCTTATTTCAATAAATCAGGTTTAAGCATGACACTTAAACCTGTTCCTTTAATTGATTTCCCAAAAGTAAAAGAAAGATCAAATAAAGACCTACAAAAACATTTTATAAAAATCATTTTCAAAGAGTTTTTGTAAAACCCGTTGGCCGAAATGCTCTGAAATGTTCAAAGTGTGATAGCCCAGAACATTTCGAAAAAGAATGTCCTAAAGTTTGGAGACCTGTTAAGAAGGAATGGGCAAAGATTGTGTTTAAAACTAACTCTTCTAGACCCAAGAAAATTTTCGTATCAAAGAAAGCTTGAGTTCTTTTTGTAATTAAAGGTCACTATCAAGAAAAAGATTAAGTGGTATTTGGATAGTGGATGCTCGAGACATATGATAGGAGATTCAAGTTGTTTTATAAAGCTCATGCAAACTAATGGTGGAAAAGTTTCTTTGATGGAAACGGCAAAGAAAGAATTGTTAGATGTTGAATTGTGAAAATTGGAAGTCTTACAATCAACAATGTCTCTTTGGTGGAATGATTGAATTACAATCTACTTAGCATTAGTCAACTGTGCAGCACTGGGTTCAAAATCAATTTCCAAGAATGAATATGTTCTGAAACTAATAAAGATCTATCTCGATCCTTCACTAGACGAAGACATGGAAACATCTATCTTATGGACATAAAACCAGAAAGATCTCACTGTCTAATATCCATTTAAGATGAAGCAAACATTTGGCATCGAAAGCTTGGCCATTTTAATATGAAGCAAATTGCCAAGATCTCCTCTAAGAAACTTATTCGTGGACTCCCAAATCTGACCTACCAAAAGTCTAATCTATGCACGCCATGTGTTCTGGTAAAACAGGTTAGAAGCTCCTTTAAACCTATAAATCAAGTTTCTACTAATCATGTTTTACGACTTCTGCATATGGATCTCTTTGGACCAACTAGAACTCAAAGTATTGATGGTAAGAGATACCGCCTAGTAATCGTGGATGATTACTCTCGCTTTACATGGGTATACTTCTTGGCAAGTAAGTTTGAAACATTTTCTTATTTTTCAAACTTTGCAAAAAAAAGTTCAGAATGAAAAATGATATGTTATTTCAAGTATTTGGATAGACCATGGAGGTGAGTTTGAAAATCAAGACTTTGCTAAATTCTATGATGAATCTGGTTTCTAGCATATTTTCTCTTTTCCATATACTCTAGAGCAAAATGGAGTTGTATAAAGAAAGAATAGATAAAATGGCAAGAACCCTTTTAATTGAAAGCAATATTTCTTCTAATTTTGAGCTGAAGCAGTTTCTACAGTTTGTTATATTATCAACAGAGTATTTTTAAGGCATATTCTAGAGAAAACTCCTTATGAAGTTTTTAAAGAGAAAAAAGCCAAATGTTTCTTATTTTCATGTGTTCGGTTGTAAGTGTTTTGTTTTGAAAAATGCAAATGATCGAACTGGTAAGTTTGAGGAAAAATTAGACGAATGAATTTTCCTTGAATATTCAACCACAAGCAAAGCCTACAGAATCTTTAACAAGAAGACTCATTCTGTGGAAGAATCAATGAACGTCAAATTCCAAGACTCTATGCATAATCAACTAAATCAGACTCAACTTGAAGATTCCGAACCAGCTCCGAGACCTTACAAAATCTACCTCCCCTGAAGTGGTTTTGACTCCTGAAGTTCACCAACAAGATAAACTAGAAGATTAAACTGAAACAGAGGATCAGCAGACTCACAAACCAACCAGCAATTGGAAGCATAAGTCAAGTCATCCCAAGGAACTCATCATTGGCAACATCGATGAAGGAGTTCGTACCATATCCAAAAGGCATGAAGAGTCTAGTGCTTTAGCACTTGTTTCTGAGATTAAACCCAAAACTGTAGAAGAAGCCTTGGCTGATGAAAGTTAGATTGAAGCTATGCAAGAAAAGCTCAGACAGTTCGACATTAATGATGTTTGGGAACTTATTCCTAAGCCTAAAGGTAAGTCTATTATTGGAACTAAATGGGTTTTGAGGAACAAGATGGATGAGAAAGGAAAAGTGGTCAGGAACAAAGCAAGGCTTGTAGCCAAAGGATACACATAAGAAAAAGGGATAGATTATGATGAGATGTATGCACCAGTGGCAAGTTTAAAAGCAATTAGATTATTACTTGCTTTTGCTTCCTATAAAAATTTTAGGTTATTCCAAATGAACGTAAAAAGTGCATTCTTAAACGGATTTATCCAAGACGAAGTCTATGTGGAACAACCATTTGGATTTGAAGATCCAAAAAGACCAAACTCAGTCTTTAGACTGAAAAATACTCTATATGAATTAAAGCAAGCACCTCGAGCATGGTATGACAGGTTAAGTAAGTTTCGATTCAAAATGATTTTGTTAAAGGAAATGTGGATACTACCTTGTTTATTAAAAATGAAGGTAAAGATTTTCTACTCATTCAAATTTATGTTGATGACATTATCTTTGGATAATCCAATGAAAATCTTTGCAATAAGTTTTCTAAGTCTATGAAGGATGAATTTGAGATAAGCATGATTGGTGAATTATCTTTCTTTCTCAGTTTACAAGTGAAACAATTGAAAGAATGAATTTTCATTCACCAAGAAAAATATGCAAAAGACTTCATCAAGAAGTTCGGATTGGAGAATTGCAAAAAGACTGAGATACCAATGTCAAGTTCTTCGAAGCTAGACAAAGATGAAAGAGAAAAGAAAGTTGACCATAAGCTCTACAGGAGTATTATTGATTCACTTCTCTATCTTACTGCTTGTAGACTTGACATTTTATTTAGTATTTGCATTTGTGCTAAATTTCAATCAGATCCCAAAGAATCTCATCTAAGCGCCGCAAACCGCATCATCAAATACATTGTAACTACATCAAATACATTGTAACTACTTCAAAGTTAGGTCTATGGTATCCAAAAGAGGGAGACTTTACTCTTCTTGGATATTCATACATAGACTTAGCAGGTTACAGGGTTGATAGAAAGAGTACTTCTGGTATTTGTCAATTGCTAGGCAACAGGACAGTATCTTGGTTCTCAAGGAAGCAAAGTTCTGTAGCTCTTTCAACAGCAGAAGTAAAGTATGTGGCTCTTGGAAGCTATTGTTCTCAAATCTTATGGATAAAGCAACAATTAAGAGACTTTGGAATCGAAGACTAATGCACCGAGATCAAATGTGACAATACCAACGCCATCAATCTCACAAAGAATCCAATTCTTCATTCAAGGGAAAAGCATATAGAGATTCAACATCATTTATTAAAGATCATGTTCAGAATGGAGAAGTTATGATACAGTTTACTGACTCGAAGAATCAGCTGGCAGACATATTTACAAAGCCACTGGAGAAAAGTCTATTTAAGTCTATTTGCACTAGACTAAATATTATTCGCTTTATCGGTTAAAGTATGAAGATGATCAGACTCGAGAATAACCAAAAGTTGCGACTATAAATTATCTCTATTCTAATAATTTAATTTTTGGATAAAATCTTGAAAAGGTATGTTTACTTTTAGAAATTATCTTTTCGGTTTTTGAATTTATGGTAGTTTTTACTTTTTCCTTTATGACTATATGTATACGTTGCTTCATCTACTTTATGTATTGTTGATTTTCATCTTCTTCACTTTCACTCACAAATCCTAGAATACAAATCTTCACTTTCTCACACTTTCTCTCTAGTTTAATCCAAAAAGATTTCATCTTTTTCTACGATAGAGTTTGAGGAATCTCCCAAAGACAGTAAAAATGTCGTCTCAAAGAAAGTTCTCTAGAATCGCAAGCAGGAGACCACAGCATATGCGTGAGGGTCCTACACACTTTGATCTGACTGAGGAAGAAGACTCTCCATAGCAGCATCAACAAAGTCAACAACAACATTCTCAACCACGTTATTCTTCTCAACTTAGGACTCAAGTTCCTCCGCAACAACAAGCGAGAGGAAGAAATCGTCAAAAATGTTGAACCTTAAGGACTCTTAAGCCCGAATTTCTCTTCAAACTCTACTTTACATTGAAGGAGGGTGGTACTACAATATCTTTCATTGTTGAGTTTTTGAACGAGAAGGGGTATAGAAATGAAACTCATTTTCTAAGGACAATGGAGTGTATGGGCATTGCGCCAGTTGGTTCAGCTACAAGGGCCTTTGCAAATATTCCAAGTGATCCATGGTTTGGATCATTTAATCAGCTTGAAGGGAAAGATGATGATGAAATGATGTTTACACATTTTCAGCCTAGGATGGGTGTTTCTGCACTTGTTCATGGAGAAAGGATGAATCTTTTTCGTTCTAAGGACCATAAAAGAATTTATTCTAAACTGCTGAAGCGAGGGGTGATGAACCCGAGGAGTGTCGATTTTGATTTTCTTGATTCATTGAAAGTAAAACTGAGGGAGAAGTTTGCACTCCTTCAACTCGAACGTTTTTGCTCTAAGACGATTGTTGCTTATCCAGAACTGACGGCTTACTTCTATTCGAATCTATCTTTTTTAGATGCGAATAGATTCTCTTTCACTGTTAGAGACCAAGACTTTGTGGTTCAGGGACACTCTGGTTAATGTGATTGGGGTGGAAAAAGGAAGATTCCAACCAATCAGTGTGTCTATTGCTCACGCTACTTTGAAGCTTGTTCGGGATAGGATTGCTGAAGGCAGGATTTCTTATTCTAGAATGAATGCCTCCAATATCTTGCTTCACAAGATTGTGATTAATTGTCTCAGACCCAAATCCACATCAAAGACTGATGTCTCAAACTCTAAAGCAAAGTTGATGTACGCCATCAATATTGGTTACAAGTTCTCTCTGCCTCACACTATCCTTATGCACATGTATAGGACAGTGGTGAAGGACAATGGGCAACTCCCTTATTCTGCTCTAGTCACTCGATTATTCAGACACTTTAACATTCAGCCTCCCAAAATTCTGTGCGTTCAAATCATTGCTCCAATGGTAATGGGACTGAAAATGGTTTCCAAGATACGTCTGAATGAGCTAAACAAGGTTTTGGAGAGCATTAAGGTGTAGTCCCCTGTCAAGGCAAGACAAGACTCTGCAGTAGGAAAAAGGAAAGGCAAAGAGCCCATGATAGAACCAACTAAGAAGAGGAGAGCACTCATCTTACAGGATGAACAAGATGAGGATCACATCACTCTCTCAGCTTTTGCCTTAAGGAACTTACAGAGTTCTGTTAGCTTTCTAGAGATAGAGGATCGAGAGAACAAAGAAAGAGAAGAGACATAGAAGAGAGATGAAGAAAGAGAAGTGATGAGGACAGAGGAAGAGGAAAGAAGGACAGAGCCAAAAGAGAGAGGAAGAGAACAAGCAGAAGAAGAGGGTCATAATGATTCTCATGCAAAAGAAGAAAGACAACATCACATTGATCTTTGTAGAAGAGCAAGAACAAGAAGAAGAGTACTTTTCTCCTCCCAAAGGCACATAAACAGGGGGAGCTGCTGATAAAATAGATACTTCTTCACTTGTTTTTACTAGTGATGATATTAGTCATTCTCCTGCCGATCCAGAGGATGTGTATGCCTCTCAATTTCCTGAAACTATTCATGAGGCATCATCTCCAAATCTAGATGTTCCCGCCGAGGTTCCATCATCAGTTAACACTCCTCAATCTACACGTGATAAAACGAGTACTCAAACAAATAATACATCAGACTTTAAGAGATTGCTTGAGCTTCTTGTGGAGATCAAAGCTCAGCTTTATGGATTGGAGTGTGAATTTTAGAACATGCAGTCAGCTCATCAAGCAACTTCAGTTTCTTTGCACGATTAGATACAAGCTCTTAAGTTTCAAGTTCAAGCTACTGCAAAGGGTGCAGATTTTGAGCAACTGAAGGAGGACCTAAGGAAGCTAGAGGAGACAGTCAAGTCTATGAGGGATTTCCAGCTCGTTCGCATCTTCAAGTAGCAATGATTTTATCCAAACTTCTTTTTAATTTTCTCCATTTTTTGCTGATGACAAAAAGGGGGGGAGAGAGTGTAGATTTGTTTTTATCTTTTGATGTCTTTTTGGTTTGTTTTTGCTTGATTTGACTTTGGGTTGATTTTGATTTTGATTTTGGTTTTGGATTTTGGACTGGACTGACAGACTTCTGTTTTGAATTTTGACTTGCAGCACCTAAGTTTGTGATTCTAATTATGGTTGGATGGATAGTTATTTATTATGCAGGACTAATGTGTTTTCTGTGGTTGCAAAATTAACACTATCCAACCCCAATTAATTTATCTTTATAAGACATCACAATTTGTTTAAGTGTTGCAAGTTAAAATTTTGCAAATCTGCAGGAAAGTTTTGTCACCATAAAAAAGAGGGAGATTGTTAGAGAAGTCTCCTTATTGTTTTGAAGTTGAAAAAATCTTTTCAGATAGTCTAGTCTGAAGTCTTGCAGACTCAAATGTTACAGTCTGAAGAATTCAAGACTCATCTGTTAAAGTCTGAAGACCGTTAGACTTTAATCTTAAAGTCTGACCTCACAGACAGATTCCAGACCAATGAGAGAAGACTTATTCATATACGAGTTTATCTTTAAGAATTCGATTCGTAAAGGTTGTGGAAGATCTTACGGCTGGAGATAGCACCTTATGATCAATTATTCTTATTGGAATCAATTTAGATAATCATATCCTTTGAAAGGCGAAGTATACTTTGAAGGTTCTACTTATGGAAACTAAGATCCTGATTGTATGGACGAATAGATTGATGGGCTATCACCACATTCCTTAAATGACTCGAGATCTCATTGATTGATTCTGTCTGACAAGTATATTGGAAGAACTCCTTTGGAAAGTGCTAACGGTTATAGAGGCATGGAGGAGTATATAAGGAAGACTCTCAAGTTGTTTGAGGGCGTGCGTGAAAGAAAAAATCCGAAGTCTGAAGCTCTTAGTTCTTTACTATTAGAATCGTTGAGCTTAACTAGTACTCAAAAGAGAGATCAAATACTTGTGAGACTTTGAGAAAGTGTAGTAGAGTTTCTATACTGTGAAGTCAAAGACGTGAGACTGTAAAATCTATTTTGGTTCTTAGTGAAATTCCAGCCAGTGGGCTGTTAGTGCGGGAGAGTGGACGTAGGCTTGATCTAAGCCGAACCACTATAAACCTTGTGTTTCTATCTCTTTCCCTGAACTCCTTACTTTAATTCATAACTTTAAATAATTTTTTGTAGTTGTTTATATCCTCAGTCTATTATCTTCTAAAGGCATTTTATTTTCATCAACTATTGCAAAAATTTCTTTTAACACCTATTCATCCCCCTCTAGGTGTGCTTACTAGCCCTTTCAATCCTGACAATGGACATTAGTCTCACTACGGGCCCCGTGCTAATGGGGTTCATAGTGCTATACACCCAAGTCAATGGGCGTACAATGGGGCTACTTCCACTTTCGGATGACGACAACAATGGTTTGAGTGGGGTCGAGTAGGCAGAGGACCCGGGGAAGGATGGTAGCATTTTTGGACAACCAATACGTGATCTGAAGACAACCGTGTGAATAGACCACAAGAGGGTCAGGACAAAATTTTGAGTTAGCCAGAAAATGGGACTTTTTGGCCTTAATGTACCAACTGGAGTCCTCTAAAAATATAAATAAATAAAAGTGCTTAGTTTTATATTTCAAGTGCATTGTTTTAAGTTATGATGGAGTCGTTGATGCACGCTTCCACAAGGGAAAGAATAGTAGTGATAGGAAACGCCGTGGCGACCCTAACAGGTCGAGGGTCATCACAGTCGAAGTGGTATCAGAGCCTAGGTTTTGTCTAGAGTGATAAAGTGCACTAGTAGAAAAGGGGGGTTATGGTGATCACACATGTTTAGGCACGAAACGCATGTGGTTGAATTGCTTTGAAAAATGGGTGACTGATTTTCACTCGTAAACTATTGGTAATGATTATAAGTTACCGTGTGTGCCAATAACATTTGTATGTTACTTATATGATCTCAGTAATGTGTGAACATTACTTTTCCATCTTAGTCGATTAGTGACACTAGATCACTAATTATTCATGTGGCAATTACACAATAACCTATAGGAAAACATGGTACGAACAGGAAGTTCTCCCCCATCAAGGACTGAAGCTACGCTTCAAGGGCAGAACCCCAAATGGAGGACATTCTACAAGCGCTGGCCAACATAGGGAATTTGATGTAAAGGCAAGCCCAACAACAACCAGGAGCGGAACATCGCACTCAAGGGTTGGTGGAGCAAATCCTTAAATTGAAGCCGCCCAAGTTTACTGGAATGGGAAGTCTTAAAGAGGCGGAATAGTGGATCGATGGGATAGAAAGGATCTTCCGGTTGTTTAATTACAACGACACCAAGAGGATAACCCTGGCGGAGTACCAATTAGAAGGAAATGCCAAACATTGGTAGAGGGCTTCCAAAGATACAATCTATCCGCCTGCACTGCCATAACATGGGATGAGTTTGTTAGGGCTTTCAATAGGAAGCGTTTTTCTAACTGTACCAAGGATAAGAAAATAATGGAATTTGTTCAACTAGAACAAAAGGAACTAACGGTAGACCAATATGAAGCAAAATTCTGAATTGTCCAAGAATGCTCCTAAATTGGTAGAAGATCGGGAGGAAAAGGCTAAGAGATTTCTGAAGGGCCTGAGAATGGACGTCAGGAGGCAACTGGTGCCTTTGACTCTAAGAGATTATAATGAAGTTTATGAACGGGTCCAGCTTGTGGAGCAAGAAATAATAAGGGAGTAATTGGAAAGTAAGGAACGAATGGAGTCGGCATGACAAATGGCACTAAGTGATACCCGACGTGGTAAAAGACCCTATCCAACTCGAGACCTACCTTGGGACCCTAAGAAGAAGCGGAATTTTGGAAATGTCAAGAGGACTAGGAGCCGTCATGCTCCAGGTAAAGTGCCTTATCAAAATAATTCTTGTCAAAGGTGTGGTAAACAAGATGGGCAAGGACCCTGCCTAGATCACCAGAGGTGTTTTGGATGTGGGCAGAAAGGTCACTTTAGGAGGGACTATCCACAAGGAGGGTGTTGGAGAAATCTTTCCAGAATATTTTGAAGCTGACAAAACGTTTCTTTCAGTCTAAAGTCTGGATGTTCGGAGATCGTCAGTTTAAAGTCTGAAGACCTTGTTCTCCTAAGACTAAAGACTCAAGACCCAAGACTCAAGACTCAAGACCCAAGACTTAAGACTCAGGACTCAAGACTTAAGTCTATTCTCACCGACGTCTTTCTAATCCAAAGTGACGAAGGAAATCCAAAGCCGAGGTTTATGGTTGAGGATTCGATCCTATCCTCGGAATAGATTCTTTGGTTGGATAATCGTTTCGGATTCTTTAATCCTTATCTAAGATCGATTGAAGATCCGATGGTCGACGAAATAATCTTGGAAAGTTCTATTCATGGAAACCGAGATCCTGATTGTATGGGCGAACAGGATTGATGGGCTATCATCAGATTCCTTAAATAGCTCGGATGATCTTCTTGATTGATTCCGTCCAACGGGTAGATTTGAGGAATTCCTTTGGTAAGTGCCAACGGCTATGATGGCATGAAGGAGTATAAAAAGAAGTCGTTCTAGTTGTTTTAAGTGGGTGATTGATAGAAAAATTCCAGAGTCTGAAGATCCTTGATTGTTATTTGAGACTGTTCGAGCGAAATTGTATACAGAGAGTGTTTGTACTTGGTGACACCTTGAGAGAGTGTGGTAGATCATCTACACCTAGAATTCAAGGAAGATCAACACTGTAACAACTCTTTGATTATAGTGGAATCCAGCCAATCGGCTGTCAGTGCAGAAGAGTGGACGTAGGCTTGAATCAAGCCGAACCACTATAAACTGAGTGTTCAATTCTCTCTTTCCCTTACTCAGTCTTGCGATTGAATCTTTAACTGTTTAAATATCGTGCAAGCTTCGAGAAATTTTTTATACCTATTCACCCCCCTCTAGGTACTCATACTAGCAATATCAGAGGGTCGTAGTCAAATGTTGACCCGGCGTGACAAATGCAACAACGAGCAAGCGGGCCACCTTCATAAGGAAACCCACAGAGGCCGCCAGCACAAGGACGGGTGTACGTGATCACCCAAGAGGAAGCGGAAGCTTCCAAAAACGTTATCTTAGGTATTATTTCTTTAAATGATAAGAATGCTTATGCATTATTCGACACGGGTGCTACACATTCTTTTGTATCTGAAAGATATAGACGATTGGGTGACATAGAAACCAAATCTCTTGATACACCTCTTCATATTTCTACACCATTGAAAGATGTAGTATTGTCTACATTAATATGTGAAAGATGTAAGATATCTATAGGTGGAAGAGATCAGGAAATAGACCTAGTGGTGATAGTCATGTATGACTTTGACATCATCATAGGAATGGATTGGCTCCGTAAAAAATGGGCTAGGGTGGATTGTTATAGGAAGATGATTCAGTTCAACCCACTTAATCAACCTAGTTTTGAATTTTACGAAGACCAGACAAACCCCTCAGTGGCTCTTATTTCTATAGTTGAGGCACATGCAATTCTTGACGAAGGGTGTCAAGGATACCTAGTGATAGTAAGGGACCATACTAAAGACGAAGCCAAACTCGACGAAATTCGAGTCGTCCAGGAATTTCCAGACGTATTTCTTGAAGAACTACCCGGACTACCATCGGAACAGGAAATTGAGTTCGTGATCGAACTGATACCTAGAACTGAACCAATATCAAAAGCTCCGTATAGAATGGCTTTAGTGAAACTAAATGAATTGAAAGTACAGCTGTAGGAATTACTCGATATGGGATTCATTAGGCCAAGTGCGTCCCCATGGGGTGCACCAATCCTATTTGTAAAGAAGAAGGATGGGTCGATGCGCCTGTGCATTGACTATAGGCAATTGAATCAAGTGACAATCAAGAATAAGTACCCGTTGCCTAGAATTGACGACCTATTTGACTAGTTGCAAGGGAGTTCAGTCTTTCTAAGATAGACTTAAGGTCAAGGTATCATCAGTTAAGAATTAAAAAGGAAGACATTCCTAAGACTTCCTTTAGGAATCACTATGGACATTACGAGTTCCTAGTTATGCAATTTAGATTGACAAACGCTCTAGCTATATTCATGGATCTGATGAATAGAGTATTCAAACCCTATTTGGATTAGTTTGTTATCGTCTTTATTGATGATATCCTAATATACTCAAAAGGGCTAGAAGAACATGAGCAACACCTGAGGATAATACCGCAAACCCTTAGAGACCATAAATTGTATGCCAAATTTAGTAAGTGTGAATTTTGGTAGGACCGGGTAATATTTCTAGGCCATGTAGTATCAAGAGAAGGAATCTCGGTAGACCCAGTGAAGGTTGAGATTGTAGTAAATTAGCCAAGACCAACAACGCCAATCGAAATACGAAGTTTCTTGGGACTTGTGGGTTACTATAGGAGGTTTTTAGAAGGATTCTCACGACTTCCAAGCCCATCAGCCCAATTGACTAGGAAAAATGCGAAGTTTGAATGGAATGATGAATGTGAAAAGAGTTTCAAGGAACTCAAGAAAAGATTGACCACAGCCTCGATACTAACAATTCTGTCGGTATATAGCGATGCTTCCCATAAAGGGATGGGGTGTGTCCTGATGCAGTATGGGAAGGTCATAGCCTATGCATCGAGACAATTAAAACCTTACAAATTGAACTACCCAACTCATGACTTAGAATTGGTAGCAATCATTTTCGCATTAAAGATATGGAAACATTATCTGTATGGGGAGAAATTTGAAATCTATACATATCACAAGAGTCTAAAGTGCTTATTTTCTCAAAATGAATTAAATATGAGGCAGAGGAGATGGATGGAGCTGCTAAAGGATTACGGCTGTGAGATATTGTATCATTTAGGAAAGGCGAACAAGGTAGCAGATGCCCTCAGTTATAAGTCAGCAATGGATATGGCAAGCATAAGGGCAACAGAATGGAACCTGTTAGAGATCATAGCAAATTCGGAGTTCAAGTTAGAAATAGACCATCTCACCAGTTTATTAACTACACTGAGAATTGAACTGGAAATTATTTAGGAAATTAGAACACTACAACAGTCAGAAATCGTAAAGTTTCAAGACAAGGTATCATCAAGGAAAAGACCAGAGTTCCAAGTTTCTGAGGATGGAACAGTGAGATACCAGGGACGACTAAGTGTTCCCAATAACGAAGAGATAAGAAGGGAAATTTTGTCAAAAGCACATAGAAGTAATTATAGTAACCACCCTGGGTATACAAAAATGTATCGAAACCTACGCCAACAGTCTTGGTGGAGTGGTATGAAGGTAGACATTGCTAAGTACGTTTCTCAGTGCTTGACCTGCCAACAGGTGAAGGCGGAACATCGCAAGCCCGTAGGAATGCTAGGACCACTAGACATACCGGAATGGAAATGGGAGCACGTAATGATGGATTTCGTGCAAGGATTACCAAGGACATCATGTGGCCATGACTCTATCTGGGTAATAGTGAATCGCCTGACTAAATCTGCCCATTTCTTAGCTGTACGTATGGACTATTCAATGGACAAATATGCCGAAATGTATGTAAGCCAAGTAGTACGCTTACATGGTGTTCCTGCAATCATCACATCAGATCAAGACTCAAGATTTACCTCAAATTTATGGCGAGGTCTCCAAACCGCATTAGGGACCAAGCTTCAGTTTAGTACTGTCCTTCATCCGCAGATGGATGGACAAACAAAAAGAGTAATCCAAGTTTTGGAAGATATGTTGAGAGCTTGCATGATCGATTTTAAAGGAAATTATTAGAAATAGACTCAAGACAGTCCAGAGTCGACAGAAAAGTTACACGGATAAGCGTAGAAGACCATTAGAATTTAACGTGGGAGGTCACGTATTTTTAAAAGTGTCCCCGATGAAAGGTATATCACAATTTTGAAAGAAAGGCAAGCCAAGTCCAAGATTTGTTAGACCCTTTGAGATCCTTGAAAGGATAGGGGATTTAGCCTATCGACTGGCATTGCCTCCTAAGTTGGCAAATCTTCATGATGTCTTCCATGTGTCGATGTTAATGAAGTATCATCCTAACCCTGCTCATGTATTGAATCATGAGGTTATCAAAATAAATAAATAAAAAATGAGATACGTGGAGGAACCGACGTAGATACTAGATCGGAAGGAACGAGTTCTCCGAGTGAAGGTGATCCCACTAGTCAAGCTCTTGTGGCGACACCATGACGTGGAAGAGGCTACTTGGGAAAGCAAAAAGGAAATGAGACAAAAGTACCCTTATCTTTTCAATGAGACGTGAGAGGCACTCAATTTCGAGGATGAAATTCTTTAAGAATGGGAGATTTGTGATATCCGGACTTCGCCCTAGCCTCGAGTACGTAACGGTCCATGCCGCGTCAACAAGTTTGTCATCGAACTAAGTCGTTGACACCGTTCACGGCCACTGTGTCACTACTACCATCACCGTACTGGACCATCACGTCTCATCACGTCCCCGTGGCACCACCTCATCGTCACATATCCGCTGCATCATCACAACTCAATCATCGTCTATTCTATCATCTCATTTGAATTTTCTTCATGAAATGCTATAAATGAGACCGATGTTCACTACCCGCAGCACGTCGCCGAGCTGATTTCTCATGCGAGCCGCAACCATTCCATGCGTACGTACGCACGCTGAAGAGAGGACCAGAAATCTCCACCCCACACGTCCACACCATCGTTTCCTCGGCAGTCAACAAAGAGAAATGTTGACCCCCGAAATTTGCAGCCACGTCAAGCTGCCCGTGCCTCATGCAAACGAGGACTTTTGACCACCAAACCTTCAGCCACGTTTTCTCTTCTTTGATGGCCAGCAAATGAAGACCTTGACCAGAAACGGCCACATCTTTGCATGAAGGAGCAAGGTGGCGGAGGGGACGTCGGCCGAAAGACACGTCCGCTCCATCCGTCCCTTCCACGAGCGGCCACCAAGATTGAGAAATGTTGACCCAAATAGTCAACCGGCGGAGGACTCCTACTGGTGCCACGTCTGCCCACGCGTTTCCCTGGGGAACGGTCACGAAATCTTAAATTGTTGACTACTAGAGTCAACCAAGGCAAGCAGAAGACAAGGGCATCTTTCCTTTCCCTCGACACAATTCGTGCACCCACGAATTAATCAGCCAACTTTCAACAACAGAGTTCTCACGGCCTAGCTCTTAACTTGCGTATCGACGTCGGCCACCGCACCACCCCGCCACTCCGCCATCGCACCGCCGTCACATTGCCTCGCCACCAGCCGCGCCCACAGCTCACATCTCGTGGAATTAAGACAAGTAGATGTCTACTAACCTATACTATGTGAGTTCTGTCGTTGCTTGGTGAGACGCGTTCTGTCGACATTCTACAAACTAATAGTATTTCCATGATACTCGTGTTAATTGGTGAGTTCGGAAGTTGTCGGGCTGACCGCGAGCTTTGGAAGTGAAATTTAGGTGCCTTTTTATGGTCAAACTCGAGTTGGGGACCCATGCGCGTATTGACGTTAATATTTTAATTGTAAGATTTAGTATATATGAGCTACGTTTAAAACTTTTAGGGTCAGATTTGAGGTTATTGACCTACGGCTTACTGGCTTTGATATTGCAGAAAATGTTTAAAGCTTTAGATACGAGCTTTTTATGTGGAAATTCTGAGTTTATGAAACGTGAGAATGAGTTAAGTTCATGCATGTGAATTTCGAAAATATTCGGGGTTGAACCGTGAAATTTGATTGTGATCAATTCGGTATTCCAGCTCTCGATTTTATGAAATGTTCTGCTGACATGGATTTGATGTACCTTTTGTTGGAGGTAATAGGTTTGAGAGAGAAGAAGTAGTTGCTTGAAGTATTACACCAAGAGACGTCAAGTTTGGAACGCAGCTCAACAAGTGTTACATCCAGGCGTAGGAAACCCTAGAGTTTTTATATGCACGTTATTGGGCTTCGGCCCATATGGACCCAAATAACCATGCTTTTTACCTATTGGGCTTGTATGTGAACATATTATTTTGGACTATATTAATAATATATCCAACAATCTCCTCCTATGTTCACCATACAGCACAATCCAATAAGTTGGTTAGTGTAATGTTCAAACAAACATGAATCATCCACATTCAGTCCAAGACAATCAACTCGGATCGGTCAAAGAGTATTCCAGCAGTAAAGTATTAAACTAAATCATCATGTGCAAACTAAATAAGTGAATCATTCTTATCATGAATCTGTTTCGAGATTAAAATTCAAATCCCAAAATAATTCTCAGATTCAGTTCACAACCAATATATGCATATTAATCAAGTATAAGTAGGCCAGTCAAAATAGTCTAAGGCCTTACAAATATAAGAAACAAGCATAATAATGTCCACAAAATAGAAATAGCAAAATGCAAGTCTCAAGTAAATTGACTTCATCAAAATAGGCAATAGCAGGTAAACGTCAAGTCCCCACACGCTCTAAGTGATATATATTCATTCATCAAGTAGGTCATCCTGGTCGGGATCCCACTCATTAAGCTCTCCTCCATCTCTCGCCATCCCCCGTAGAATGTCAAATATGAATTTCATATTATCATGAATTCAATCAATTGAATAAAAACTTAGCACCATTCCATCAGGCGGAGAAGAACATATATTGATGTCATAAAGCATCATAATATCATGTCATAAGCATCAAGCCAGTTTCATAAATTATGAACAAGACCTAAACAATGTGATTTACAAAGAGCCATCAACTTAAGTTTATTTGTAGGAGAATAACTATTGTCTAGTTTCAAAGAACAAGACCAATAGTCAAGTCACTTACAACAACCTAGTCATGTAATATCAAGTTTCAATTAAGAACAAGACAAATAGGCTTCTTATGTAAACAATTGTTTCTATGTTTCAATTTGGAATGTCACAATTACGATTCCTTAAAGTCAAATAATCTAGCATCAAGTTTGGAATGAGATCATTTAACAAAAAAGGATAGTCCAATCTAGTTGAATTGTATCATCAAGTTTGGAAACACAATTTTTCCAGATAGAACATTTGAATTAGGTTAAAGTCATCTTCATCAAATTTGGAATGAGACAACTCACCCTCTTCAAATAGTCAGAATCGTGAACATCGATGAAACATATAAACTGTGCTTATCATTGTAGCCAATAAAGAAATATTTGATAATTCAAAACACAGGTAAGTAAATGGTAGTTAAGACTTGCCTATATAGTCTTTAACCCCAGTTCCCCCACTGTTTTGAATAATCGATCTTTAGGCATACCTTTGGTGAGAGCATCGGCTATGTTATCCTTCGATCTCACATCGATCAAGGTGATAACCCCTTGTTCTCTCAAATAATTCAACAACGCATGTCTCAGTCTCACATGTCTTCTCTTTGAATTAAAGAGAGTATTATTGACGACTTGGACAGCTGCTCGATTATCACAAAATAGGCTTAAAGAATTAATCTTTAGCCGAGTCAAAGGAATATCCATAACCAGATTCTTTATCCACTCGCCTCTTCACCGGCCGAGGCTAAAGCAAAAAGTTCCGATTCCATAGACGACAATGCAATACAAGTCTGTCGTTTGGATTTCAAGTAATAGTAGCTCCACCCAAAGTGAATACATACCCACTAGTGGACTTACTATTTCCAATATCTCGAGCACCATGAGGCATCGAATATCCATCCACAATTGGAGGATAACCAGAATAATAAAGAGCATAATCTTTAGTACCTTTAAGGTATCTCATTAGTCTATTAAGGGCATCCCAATGCTCTTTACTAGGATTACTAGTAAAACGACTCAGCATACCAACTGTAAAGGCTATGTCGGGTCTAGTGCAACTCATAGCATACATGAGACTACCAATCAGTTTCGAGTACTTTAACTGATCCACGCTGGTCCCTTCATTAGGACTCAATCTATTATTATAATCATATGGTGTCTCACTCGGTTTACACTTATCGTATCCCCAAGTAGAAAGTAGCTGCTCAATATAATGAGTCGGCTAAGGGATATGACTTGCCGTTCAAAGCTTACTTTCATACCAAGAATGGTATTAGCAATACCAAGATCTTTCATGTCAAATTCTTTAGCTAAAGTAGCTTTCACGTCACTCACTACAGAATGATCGGAACCAAGAATTAACATGTCATCAACATACAAGCAAATGATGACTATCTTATGTGACATAGAACGATGGTAAAGGCATTTATCGAATAACTAGACGAAAGCCATACCTCTTTACCACTTCATCAAATTTAAGATGCCACATCTTAGGTGCTTGTTTAAGACCATATAGAGATTTATTTAATTTACAAACTTTGTCCTCAAGACCTTTCATAACATATCCTTCCGGTTGTTCCATGTAAATTTCTTCATTTAAATCTCCATTTAAGAAAGCTGTTTTTACATCCATTTGATGAACTACAAAGTGTTCAATAGATGCCAAAGCAAGAAGAATTCTTATAGTTGATAGATGACACACAGGTGAATAGACATCAAAATAGTCTATTCCACTCGTTGTTTATAGCCTTTAGCTACTAAGCGTGCTTTGTATCGGCTATTGATCCATCACTATTCAGTTTCTTCTTCAACACCCATTTACAGCCTATAGCTTTAGCCCCTTTTGGCAAATTTACTAGCTGCCAAGTGTGATTCTCGAGAGAGAGCTCATTTCATCATCTATGGCTTCTGCCCACAATAGAGATTCCCTAGATCTCATCGCTTCCTGATAGGAGAATGGATCATCCTCAAGATTGTAAGCAACAAAGTCTTCACCAAAACTTTTGGGAATTCTCTCTCTTGTAGATACTCTAACTGGAATTGGTTCAATAGCCAACTGTGTGGAATTAGTGTCGAAGGGCTCGCTTCGGATTCTACGGGAGATTCTAAAATCATATCTCGTAGATCCGAAACATTCAAGCCTTGATCTCGATAAACTTGTTTTCAAAGAACACTGCGTCTCTAGATTCTATCACTTTGTGTTAGTAGATAGATCTAAAAACCTATTTGCAGCGCTATCTTCGCACTACCTAGATATACACAAGTAATAGTTCTAGATCCCACCTTAGGTTTTTTAGGATCTGGTATACTTACATAAGCAATACAGCCCCAAGTCTTAAGAGTATCATATCTACAAGGGCGTTTATGCCATATCTCATAAGGTGTCATGGACAACTTAGAGTGCGGCAACCTGTTCAAGATGTGATTAGCAGTTAGAACCGCTTCTCCCCCAGTAGGAGGAAGGCATGCTAGCTGTAAGTAACATAGAGTTTAACATTTCAGTTAACGTTCTATTCTTACGCTCGCAACACCATTTGATTGGGGTGAATAAGGAGCAAAGTGGTTTCAAGTATTATACCTTCTAAAGCACAAAATTCCTTGAACCTTGACATAGTATATTCTCCTCCTCTATCACTCCTAAACCTCTTAATTTTCAAGTTGAGTTGATTTTCTACTCTAGACTTGAAAATCTTAAATTTTTCAAAAGCCTCATCTTTCGATTTCAACAAATAGACATGACAATATCTAGAAAAATCGTCTATGAATGTTATTAGATACTTCCGACCACCTTTAGTAATGTAATTTCTAAAATCACAAATGTCAGAATGTATTAGCTCAAGAAGTTGTGTGCTTTTAGAAACCAATTTAAAGGGTTTTCTAGTGATTTTAGCCTGTGCACACACTTCACACTTATCAAATCGAATATAAGTATCTAATGGAATGTTATGAGTTTTAGCTAAATGTTGCATTTTCCCGTAATTCACATGTCCAAGTCTATTGTGTAGCAACTTTGGATCAATCAAAGTAGAATTCACATGGTTTATGCTATCAGCATTTAAACTCAACCTATACATGCCATTAACCATGAAAGCACAACCAAAATAATATGAGTTAACAGATAAAGTTACTCTACCATTCATAGTTGAAAAAGACATACCAGCTTTATCAAGTAAACTCATAGATATCAAATTCTTCTTAAGTAAAGGTACTACTCTAACATGTTTCGAGTTAGTAATTTACCCGAAGAAAGCACCAAATTTGCGGTTCCAAAGATGAGTCACCTTTGCCTCACCACCATTGCAATTTTCCACGGTGTCTTTCACTTCTATGACCTCAGTGAGTAAATTCTTGTCATTTGTAGCATGACAAGTAGCGCCACTTTGTCCAACCACCACTCGGAAGAGATGCTGGCCTTTCCATTCTTCATCATTCCAATAAAGGCTCGAGGCTCGATCCTCTAATTAGCATATTGGCCTCATTATGTGGTGTGTCGTTCTTTGGCTTCCTTGGCAACTTACACTCTGCTGCCCGGTGACCCCACTTTCCACAGTTATGGCACTTGCCCTTCTTCTTCTTTTGGAAGATAGTCTTTTTGGCCTCTAAGCGTAAAGAGGATTCACCTTTTGGTGACTTGGACTTTTTCGAGGTTTATTGGAGTGTGAAACTAAGTTGGCAACTGACTTTTGTTGTCCCACTTGTTCCAAATTCTTCCTAGTGATATTTTGATCCTCAATGTGAATATACCTCTTTAATTCATCCAGTCCCATCTCGTACCTTCGATCTGTGCATTTCGGTCTTGAAAGAACTCCATTCGGTTGGCAGTTTGCTCAACACAAGACCAACAAAGAGATTATCGGACATATCGAATTATCATCTTTCAGCTTGTTCCTCATGTTCTCAAATTCAACTAGCGAGAGGTGATGCTTGAATTCATAGTGAATTTAAAGTCAAAAATTTCTCCGCTAGAGGGTTTTAGATAACCCCTCTTGTTTTTGAGCGAGCGTTCAAGTGATCCCATATCTCTTTCGCCGTCTTATACTCACTATAAGTCATAGCCAAATTAGGATTTAGAGAGTTCAACAAGTAATCTCTACAAAAATCCTCATCTTTATTCCATTGATATTCATTCACATCTTCAGTGGTAGATGTAAAATCGCTCAATACAGTATAGAATATGTCACGTTCTTTCATGCCAAATTGAACATGTAATTTCCAGCCATGAAATTCAGTAACATAAAAAGATTGCAACTTTATAATATCATAGGAACTACGCTTTGCCATTTTAATCAAAGCAAAGTGTTAGAAAGAGTGCACCTTGAAGTCCTCAGAGCAACAAAGTTGAATAACTCCCCTAACCTTGATCAAACCGCTCTATAGAGATGGAATTTGCCAAAACAAACCCCAAAAACGGATCTGGAGCGCCCAAAAACCTTAAGATGGACTGCCCTTGTTGCTGAAACTTGCTGAAAAATTTCCCCCCCCGAAATTCGCTAGAAATTTCGTCCCCAAAATTCGCTAGAAATTCAGATGGAAACTTAGGGTGACGTAACTTCTTCGTCCGACCTCCGATTGACGCGAGTGACCACTCAAAACGTTCGTAGCGACGAGTAGATCAAAGCCCAAGTGGTTTCACTCTCTTAAATTGGCTATAATTTTTGGGTTTTTGAATCAAAGATTTCGGTCACCCGAATCTTCAAACTCAGATCCCGGCCAATATCACCGTCGAAATCGAAAGTAAATTACAGCCGTGAGTTCGTCTTGACGAAATCTTCAAGAACACACTTTACTCGCTCAAATCCGACACACGAAGATAATACTTCAAGATTGTTGGAGGTAATAGGTTTGAGAGAGAAGAAGTAGTTGCTTGAAGTATTACACCAAGAGACGTCAAGTTTGGAACGCTCAACAGTGTTACCTCCAGCGTAGGGAAACCCTAGAGTTTTTATATGCACGTTATTGGGCTTCGCCCATATGGACCCAAATAACCATGCTTTTTTACCTATTGGGCTTGTATGTGAACATATTATTTTGGACTATATTAATAATATATCCAACACCTTTAAGATTTCGTTGCACTTTGATTTATACTATGATTCGGGATTTCGGAATCAAAGTATTTTCCGTGCATGAGCGGCATGAAAGATGTTTTGGCATTAAACTGTTGGAATGCTTCACCATGGTACTGAGTAACAAATGCCGTCAATCCACAACGATGCCCCGGGCGTCGGGATGTCCGGAGGGGTGTGATATGGTACCCTTAGAATGCCCGGGAAATGTGAGAAAGGCTCGGAGGTCCTCGCGATGTCAAGTGGAGTGCGAGATGCCTGGAGGTTGGTACTCGGTACCCTCCGAAAGATGGTGGTAGTGAATCTAGATGCGTTGAAATCCCAAAATTCCTATTATTTTGTGATATACTGTCTTTATGAAATTCTTTTAGAATTGATGCAAGCTTACTCATTTCAGTTTTTGTATGTTATTTATGGATTGCATGGAATCAGGTGGCAATAGGCTCGCGTAGTATAGTTTAGTAGACTTTTATTTGCTGAGTGGTTGTATTCACCCCTCATGGAACTATTACATTTCAGACACATGACCATGCCGCTCCAACCTGCGTCTTCCACCATGCTCTACGGCATCCCTATGGACCTCAGGTGGGATCAAGTGGAGCACGTGGACCCCGACTTCCCGGACGTCACGTTCATCCGGATTATGGTGATCCTGACGGTGGACGCCGGTCTCACTACGGGCCCCATGCTGATGGGGTTCATAGTGCTATACGCCTAAGTCAATGGGCGTACGATGGGGCTGCTTCCACTTCGGGATGACGATGATGACAGTTCGAGTCGGGTCAAGTAGGCGGAGGACCCGGAGAAGGATGGTAGCATTTTTGGACAACCAGAACATGATATGAAGACGACTGTGTGAATAGACTGCAGGAGGGTCGAAACAAAATTTTGAGTTAGCCAAAAAAGGGGACTTTTTGGCCTTAAAGTACCGACCGGAGTCATCTAAAAATATAAATAAATAAAAGTGCTTGATTTTATATTTCGTGTGCATTGTCTTAAGTTATGATGGAATCGTTGATGCACGCTTCCACAATGGAAAGAATAGTAGTGATAGGAAACGCCATGGCAACCCTAACGGGTCAAGGGTCATCACAAATACCCCCATCTACTTTCCTCGTAGTGACAAACACCCAGGATTTCCAGCGTATTCCATTCCTATTTTGTGAGGAATTCCATAACTAAGCTATCTTTTGATCAATTGCACCACAAAATTGTCTGGGGATTTTAAGGATTTTAAATATTGACATAGAATATGTAGGAATAGTTTGATTAACATATTTTACGAGAACCTCTTTCCCTGCCCCCACTGCACGCTTTTCGCCTTCCAAACCTCTAGCATTTTTTTTTTTTTTTAATTTTTGTCGAGAAAGCTGAAGAATTCACTGACACGAAGTAAGTTAGTATACATAGAACGTAGGTTTCGGACAGCTACGTTGGAGGGAGTCCATCTTTCCACCTCGGCCTTAGCCACCCGATTGGCTGGATCGTTGGCTTTCCTTGGACAAAATTTCAGACTTGCAAAGCTGAGATGGGCCAACTTCCTTATGCATTCGTCGGCCCATGCCCTTATCGCCCATTGGGCTTTGTGCTTCCCCCGCAATGCAGTTGACCAGAGTTGCGCTGTCGCGGTTCACCCGCGCCGCTACATCTACCGCACCAACAGCACTCACAGTTCGGACGCGCTGTCTTCCACCATCTGGCAGGCAAACGTGCAGAGCTAGGGGTTTCGGCCGCTTGCACCGCTCCAGCCAGCCCCGCCGTCACAAAGCCGTGAATCAATGCTCCCCGGTGGTCGCGAGCGACTTCATCGACTGCACAATCCGGTGAGCCTTCCAATTTATCACAATCGATGTTGATTTTGAGTGTGTTTCTCGTCGGTGGCTGCGAGGTACTGGGTATTTGCAAATCTGGTTCATTTTCCTTTTCGCGCCTGGATTCCATCTCATAAAGCTCGTCTGTTCTGTGATTGCACTCTCAATTATACTCCCTGGGTCCGGCCGGCGGAGGAAAAAAAATAAAAGTCTGGCTTTAAGCCATCTCCTGCGAGTAGCAAGGAAAACATTTCCCTCTTTGATTGACCCCAATCAGACAGTACCCCAAGTATTTTCCGCCAGAACTGGTTCTCGCAAAATGTCTACCAAAGACTGTCTGTCAGGGCATGTCTATGTAAAAAAGATTCTAGATTTGTTCAAGTTGATTGATTGACTCAATACTTGGCAAGACTCGTTCAAAGTAGAAGCCAGATTGTGATACTCCATAGTTGCTCCTTAAGAAGAAATCAAAATGAATGACATGCTTGCAACAATAATGAAGGGATGAGGTGATGTGGGATCACCTTGTTGCAAGCCTCTAGTAGGTTGGAAGACTTTGAGGGTTTCCCGTTAAATTTTACACTCTATGCGACTGTCATGACGCATTGCGTTTCCCAAAAGACACATTAATCACGAAAGCCCATCTGTTTCAAACATGCATCCTAGGAAAATCCCACTGTACTTGGCTGTATGCTTTTCTGAATGTCAAGCTTGAGCATTCCTGCAAAAATTTTCTTTCGTTTTTGCGTCCTCAAGATATGAGCACTTCTTGCACAATAATCTTGAATTTCACGGCCCTAGAGAAAAGCACCATGCATCGAGGAACTGATGCTATCAGTTGGGGTTTTAATCGATTGGCCAAAGTTTTTGTAAAGATTTTATAAATAAACTTGCACTGGCTAATGGGGCAAATTGGGAAAAGTTTTCTGGGCGAAATTTTTTCTTTTGTTTTCGCGTTCTCAAGATATGAGCACTTCTTGTGCAACAAAAATATTATCTTGAATTTCACGGCCCTTGAGAAAAGCACTATGCATCGAGGAACTGATGCTATCTAAGTAGGGGTTTCAATCGATTAGCCACAACTAATTGCTTCTATTTGCTAATGGTGGGTTCCCAATCTGTTAACTCCTATGGCAATATTGAGAGATTTAGCTTCCATCTTGAAAACAGCTTGATCAAGGCACCAGTGTTATCAGCAATTGGGATCGAGGAGATATGAGTTGTCGCCTTCGATTGGTAGATGCGTGAAGGAACCGAGTGTTTTTGTCCCCATTCTTCAGCCACTTAAACCTAGAACGCATTCTGTGATACAAATTCTCTTGCCTCCATAGAGCCTAATTTGCTGCTTTAACATCTTTACCTCTTGACTCTGATATGATTATGACCAGCATTAGCAAGAGCAACCAGCCTGGATTTTGTCAACACTAGCATGATCATGTTTGAACTTTTTCTTGCTCCATTTCATCAAATTCTTGGCTGCATTATTTAGTTTCTTTTATTTTTATTTTTTTGGGTCAAAATAAGTAGCTTTCATTACCTGCCAAAAAAGGGATAATAAGTAGATTCAACATCTAAGCATAGGATTAAGCGAAGGGGGTGGGGAGGATTATCAATCCAACTCGGTGGGAGGGAGCTAGTTCAGTGGGCCCTCGCGGCCCAATCGGCTCCTTGGTTGGCATCTTTGGGCTGAAAGATAAGCCGGGCTTGAGGATGAAGGCCCAACAGATAGGTGCAATCGCTCATGAGGGACTTGGCAGCCCATGGTGATTCCCTCTGTCCCATAATGCTTTCAACAGCCACTAAATTATCAGAGGCAAAGAGAAACTACAGGTCAGAAACTGAACTAAACTCAGTTCGTGGGGCTCATGTGTCCGACATCTTCTTCAACTAGAGCAGCCCCTCTCTCATAGCTAGGGTTTCCGCCACTAGAGCCAAAGTAGCGTGGATCGGCTTCGCAAGACCATCAACGAGAATGCCATGCTCGTTTCTTCAAATCACGGCCACCAATCCAGTCATGGAGGAGCTACATCAAGAGCTGTCCACGTTTATTTTCCAGATCTGGTTCTTCATTTGTGTCCATGGTTCAAGTTGTGAATGTTGCTGATGTTCGGGTCTTCTTCGTGCAGGTGCCATTTTCGGTAGAGACAAGATTCTAGGGTAGCTTCCTCTAGGATCGATCTTGGTTGTGGCGGTTGAGCTCGGAAGACAATAGCGTTCCTCGCCTTCCAAATTTGCCATAGTACTCCAGCAACGAATGCTTTCTCCTGGTGTTCGGCTTTTGAGGTAAGAGTATCCGACACCCATTTGTCTATGCGTGTGATTTTCATTGGGGAGATGTCTATTGCTAATCTGGGTTCTGACCACACATCTCTTGTCCAGCTGCATAGTAGGAAGAGGTGTTTTACCATCTCCAGTTGTTGGCCGCATATTGCGCAAATAGGTTCAGGTATCATCACCCTCTTGAATAAACACTTCTTGGTAGGCAACGCATTATTACATATGTTCCATATAAGAAATTTGATTTTGGGATATGTGTTTAGCTTCCATATTTCAGTCCATAAGGCTTTCGGGATCTGGTATGATGTAGATGGTTGGGCCTGTGGATGGCAATTATTCTGATTTTTACTGTTGTATCAGCTCTTTACCTTATATTCTCCCAAATTGTTTGCTGTCCATAGCAATTTGTCATGTCCTAGGTTCAGGCGAAGTTGGGTAGCTAAAATTTCTATAACTACTCTGTCCTCGAACAATAGCTGAAGTTTCTATTCATCCCATTTGCCTGCTAAAAAATCTATTAGTTCAGCAACAAACTGAGGATCGTTTCTATTTGGAGGGCCTTCTATCTTACCCAAGGGTAGCCATGCGTCCTCTCTAATTCTGACGTTGTTCCCATCACCAATTTCCCATCTTATATCTGGTTCAATAACATCCCGACCCACTAGGAGGCTTTGCCATCCCCAAGAAGGATTATGGCCTTTTTTTGCATTCAAAAAGTCATTTTTGGGAAAGTATAGGCTCTTCAAAATTTTACTCCATAAGGCATCCGGAGCATTGATCATCTTCAGGCTTGTTTCCCCAACATGGCTTTGTTAAAATCTGCAAGATCTTTGAACCCAAGTCCTCCACAATCCTTCCTAGTTTTCAGCACTTCCCAACTTTTCCAGTGGACATCTTTCTTTTCAGCACTTTGTTTCCACCAGAAGTTCGAGATTGCGCTCAATTGCTTTAGAAATGGATATGGGGATTTTAAAGATTGACATGGTGTATTACGGTAATGCTTGGATGACCATTTTGATTAAAAAAATTTTCTTTCCCCACCTTTGATATTAGCTTTTCTTTCCAACCCTCCAGTTTGCTATCCACCTTTGCTAGAACCCAAGTAAACAGTTGATTTTTAGTTTGGCTCCAATCGGAAGGTATCCCTAGGTACCTCCCTGTTTTCTCCATTATAGGAACTCTCAATTCAGGCGCTAGATTTGCTTTTAAGCTGTAGGGGCAATCATTCCTAAAGAAAATACCTGATTTGTTGAGGTTTATAGCTTGACCCATGGCAAAACAATACTGATTCAGAAGATTAGCTAGATTTTGAGCTTCCATAATCGAGCCCTTTAAGAAAAAGATGGCATTATCCACAAACAAGAGATGTGATAGTATAGGACAGGCTGCATTATTTAATTTAAAGGCTAAGGCAAAACAAGAGATGTGTCCAATCTGCTCAATTTCCCAACCCTCCACCACAATGGTACGTTCTGTGTCTTTGGCCCAAAGGCTTCATACTCAAATAGTTTTCTTTGTCGTGGGCTTGAAGTATTGAAGGAGAAAAGAATTGACCTAAGATCCAAGCCACAAGCATCAAAGGCCCACCCCTTCCCTTTAGGAAACCTAGTCCTCCGGTTTGAGTATTTGACCATTCTTGGTATTTGACCAAGTGAATTTACAAACCTTCAACTCAATATCCATTATGCACAATCATTTGGAAGTTTCTTGAAGGTGTGAACTTGATGATGTACCTCAAGCATTCTGCCTGCCTTTTCCCACAGATGAATGATTTCGTTGAACTCATGTTGCAAAGGTGACTTATCTGGTCCTATAAGCCAACTCCAGGACGACTTTCAGTGAATCCCACTCAGGAAGCTTCATTCTGAACAAAAAAAAGGAAAAACAGAGGGAGGCTGATGGTCCATCTCGAGAACGCATTCCAAATCTGAGGCCATATGGCTCGTTGAGAAAACCCACACTGAGGAAGCTTCATTCCAAACCAAAAAAGAAAAACAGGGGAAGTTTCACACTATAGATGGGGCGGTATTTTGTGGATGGAAGGCTGCAAGCGACGATGGGTCATTCAAAGTGGTCGGCTTTGACGAAGCGCCAGTGACTCCACTAGTGACCGATCGAAGGAGATGGGTGTAGATGGAGGAAAGACAAGAGAGAAAAACAGAAACTAAGCTTTGATCTCTTTCTTATTATCTTGCCACATCATGAACATGGTCGATTTTATATTAGTTGTTAGTACAAAAATACTTGTCACATCATCCTAAGATGTGGTAGTACTTGACGTCTTGACCCCTATCCAAGGCATACCAAGAGTTTCAGGTTGCAATGTTCCCAAGACTAATGCAAATGTACCGTATGATCCGGTATCCGCTCGATAGGCACCATCTGTCCCTTCTTCTTTCTCAAGACACTCTCTCCCTAGATCCTCCATTGGTGAAAGTGAAGCTTGAACAATTAATTGATGGGGAACTATTTTTTTTTTTTTTTGTCGGTCCTACTTTACTCTTACTTTAACTCTCATTCTCATACTTTTGCCCTGCCTCATTACAAAGCATGGGAGTCGAAACCCACACTTGAAACTAAATTGTCCCCACCCCAACCCTGCTGAGAAGGTGGGGATTCAAATCCCCCATCTCTCCCTTCCATGTTGGAAGGGTGGTCATTAGAGCAAACTCCAGTGGTTGATGGGAAACTATTTGTATATCATGGATTTCTGGAATAGCTTCCTCCTCTGCTTTGACTCAACTGGCTTCACTGTAAAAAACATCCTAGGCTGGACTATTTCCATTGGCCCTCAGCCCTTATCCAAGGTGCAAATGCACGACGATCTTCATGGTTGAAATTCTAGGGACTATTATCACAATATTTAGGGTGATGACCTGTTTCGTCACTATAATAACAGAAGTGTGGTAGCCTTCATACTTTACATTAATCCACGGCAATCATCACAGCTCGGGAGGAATCTTGGATTAGAGGTTGATTCAACCTCACTTTGACCTTGATGTGGGCAAACTTGGACAAACTAATCGCTTAGGGGTCCCAGTCGATATCAAGAACTTCTCCCACATTCTGTCATGTGAGTTCTATCACATCTTTTAAGAACCACTCATTAGGGATACCATGAAGATGACAACAAAAAACACAGTGGGAGAAAACGTACCTATGAGGAGGCGTTTTCGGTTCTAATTTATGAATAGAAAAAGCTAAGATGTTTGCGTCCAGTTGTAGAACGTCCACCTCCTGTGATTTCCAAACTTTTTTCATTGTGCCTCGAAAAAGCATGAAGATTAATAATTTGCCAATGAGCGCAATCTTGCCCCCTTGAATCTAGGAATAGACAATAATATTATCTATCTTGTCGACGGTGCAATGGGCCGAATGCTAATCCATCTACTTGCAGAAGTTAGCCAATATGATCTAGAAGAGTATATAAGACAGGAAGGATCCAGAGCAAGAATATTGCGAGTATTTTTAGCAAATGTGTGATAGAGGATGTTGTTAACAAAATTGAAATTCATTCTTTTGTTTTTGACTTTTTTAGATTATTAACACATTCCGATTGTTTCCTAAAGAATCTCTCATAATATGGCAATAGTATGTATGTTTTTAGTGGATAGTTAATTTTACCAAAATAGGGATAGATCTAATAGAAATTTCATTCGTTGCAATAGCAAAGAATTAATCTCAACCATCTATACCAACGCATCGTTTCTCAATTTTGGAAATAATTACACATAATGGTTACAAAGCATAGCTCTTAAAGTGGAAAGACTTTTTTGCTAAAAGTTTCTAACAACTATTCCTTTGAGTCTGCAGTATAAAGAAAAAAAAAAAAATTGGTAGGGCCAAGATTTATGGATGGCTATGTAAATTTTTTGAAATAATTGGGTTTTAAGCATAATATCAGATTGCCGCCCTCCTTCAGACGTTGTCGGACACCTTGGATAGGCGGGAGAAGAACCGGAAAAGGAGAGAACTCAGAAGGGGATGGGGACGATATAATACTAAGAGCGTTAAGTGGAGGTGAAAAGATGAGAAGAAGCAAAATATAGAAAACCATCACTAATGGGGGCCAGGAAAGAGACACGGATGACGCATTTAGCAAGAATGGTTCAAGAAGACTTACCATTGTTAGGGTTGAGCTAACTCTCATTGAGAGAGCGAATTGGCGAGCACGTTTAGAGGGGGAGAGAGAGAGATTACCTTTTCATATCTTCATATCTCTGATTTCCAAATGAAAATATTGTAGTTCATGACTCACAAATTTAACTGTGGTTTCTATCAATCTTTTCCTTTTTATTTATTACAGATTTTTCAGCATTACACATTTTAATGGAAGTTAATTTTACATGCAAGCAACTTGTAACCCAAGATGGTAGATGGAAATTTCCTTCAATTAGGAAATTGCACACATCTAGAGATAAAAGATTAGCAAATTTTCCTTCTTTGTCCGGATGCAACCCAATGGTATTGGCCTGACTAGAGGGCGAGGTCCAATGGACAGGGAAGATGTGCATTGCACTGCTCGAGGTCAATAAGTTATAAATATTGGAGTAATTATTAGACACTCGCCTGGGAAGACTCGTTCATTAAACATTTTATAGAATGTTCAGAAAGCATATGCTGTCCACCCAGAAAGCATGTGCTCTCCATCCCGTCATTTATTCATCTTGATCCTTCCGTGCAGCAGGAAAGCATCCTGTCTTCGTTCTTGGAGAAAGAGTGAAGTCACATCAAGGCAAAGGGATGCAACGTGTCATTTCAGGTCGTTCCCTTACGGTGCTTGTTGCGCCAATAATTCTCTCCATGCTCGTATTCAATCACCTCAAGAAGAAAAAGAGCGCAGGAAGAGGTGGCAATTTTCGTTCACCTTTCCAGATGGAGGAAGTAATCAATACGACGTGTTCTTGAGTTTTCGAGGCACAGATGTACGCAATGGATTCGCTGATCAACTCTACCATGGACTTATTGGCAAAGGGAATATACCGAATTTTGTGTTCAGGGATGATCACATCACCCCAATTGGCGAGGAATTTGTTCCATGTCTGCTCAATGCCATTTCACAATCTAAGATTTTGATTCCCATCATTTCTGAAAATTATGCCTCAAGCAAATGGTGCCTCATCGAGCTCTTTCATATCATGAAATGCAGGAAGAGCAAGTCAAAGATAGTGTTACCCATTTTCCACGGAGTAGAACCTAAGGATGTGCGGCATCTTTGGGGAAAGTTTGGGAGTGCATTCCGTTTGGGTAAGCGGCGATTTGGTGAGAAGGATATGCAGGAATGGCGACAAGCACTTAAGGAAGTGAGTGACTTAAATGGATGGGTATCTATGAAATTTGCTGGCGGGTACTTCACTTCCACCAGAACTTTTTTCTTTTTTGATTTGTATGTTTCCTTATTCATGCAAAAACGATGAAACCTGGATGAATTGCTTCCACTACAAGCTGAGAAAACATCCCAAAAAAGTCCAGTAAACAAATATAATGGCTATTGACAACAAACACTAGTACTATCCAAGATGTCCCCTGAAAACTAAACCAACAACTACTAAAAAACAAAAACAAAAACAAAAACAAAAACAAAAACAAAAAAAAAAAATCAAACACTCAGTTGATTGGTTTGATATACAGGGACCTTATACGACCAAGGCAATTTGTCTCGACAATTCCGATTACCATTTCCAGCCATACACAAGTCGACACTTTGAGAACTTACCGAGTTTAAGGTTCCTTAAATTAAGGGGAGCGACTTTAAGTGGAGACTTTAATGGACTGTTTTCTGAATTAAAATGGCTTCATTGGTTTGGCATTCAGCCCGATCTACCTTTTTCAGCAAAGAATTTACATCTACCAAATTTAGTGGTGCTGCAATTGTCAAACAACAAGATCACCGAACATTGGGAAGGATGGAGTTTAATCACAATAAGATGAAAAAAAAAAAAAAAGACATCCTCTATGATTTCTTGTTTGTTTTGCTTTGTTGATCAACTCATTTGTTGACTGCTTATTCTCCTTTGTATAGGTGGCAATGCATTTGAAAGTTCTCAATCTTGCATTTTGCAAAAATTTGACAAGTACTCCTAATCTCTCAGCTTGCACAGAGTTGGAGATACTCATCTTGAAACACTATCACAAACTGCAGCAAGTCCACCCTTCTATTGGTAAAGTCAAGAGCCTTGTTTCCTTGGATTTGAGTTACTGTAGAGAACTCGAGGAGCAACCAGCAGAAGTGAGCAAATTAGGAGAACTAAAAGAAATGATTTTACATTTTTCTGGTCTTACAAAGATTTCAAGGTCAATCTGTTCTCTAAGGAACCTGGAGAAACTCAGTGCCAGGGGTTGTTGGTCATTAAGAGAAATCTCAAGTGAAATCAACAGCATGTCTTCGCTCAAGTTTCTCGAAATCTCTAGCGCATTGTTTCCTAACCTGCCTAGAAGCATCTCGGGTCTTTCTTCTCTGCAACACCTTAGGCTACACGACTGTGACAATCTCCAGTTGCTGCAAGATCTTCTTTTGAGCATAACATATCTGATGGTCTGTCATCACTATCCTAGGTTGCCACCAGTTTCTTGCCCAATCTGTCAAAAAGAACTTCGTCTTGAGGGATAGAATCTACCTGAATACATCCCGGAGATTCCCCAGGGTCCCCAAATCTTTGTGTTGTCTCTTGTCATAAGCTGATATTGCCAATGCTTAACAGATTCGAGTATTTGGAAGAGTTGTCAATAGAAAGCTGTTGTTCCATTGACAAATTGAGCCTTTCACAACAAAATCATCTGAAACGATTTCATGCAAAGTATTGGTATAATCTAGTTGAAATTCAAGGCCATGGTCATTTGGAGTTCTTGGAAGAGATTGTCATATCTCACTGCAAGTCCATTGAAAGACTGATCCTTCTAGAATTAGATCGATTGAAGCAGTTAAAGGCTAACTCTTGCAGCAATCTAGTCGAAATTCAAGGTCTGGACAAGGCGGAGATCTTAGAGACATTGCATATCTCTGATTGTGGGTCCATTGAAAGATTGCCTGAATTAACATGCTTTGCAACTCTGAAAGAGTTGAACATCAATGAGTCTACCAATCTACTAAGTGTTATGACTCTGGAGAGATTCTTGTCCTGCCGAAGAATGTACATAAGAGGGTGCGAATGCCTAAAAACTCTGCCAAACCTGTCAATTTTTGGAAATTTAGAATATTTTACAATGACGTACTCACTTGGTGTTACGGGGATCCCTGGGATTAAGGAATCAAGGTCTCTAACATACATAGATATCACAGAATGTGAATCAATACAGATTTTGCAAGATTTTTCGGGATGTCACAAGTTGCTATATCTAGTGGTACGAGACTGCAAGAAACTTACTCAGCTTCAAGGACTTGAAAAGTTGTAATTAATTTGTTTGGATATTTTTGGGTGCAACAAACTAGAAACGATACCGCGATTACCTGGAACAAACATCATTAGAGATTATGAAGGATGGCTAGATGAACATTTTTATGAAAAGAAATATCTCTTTGAAATGATTATGTCGTAGTAAGAAAGTTGTTGTTCCATTGACAAATTGGACCTTTCACAATTAAATCGTCTGAAACAATTTCACACAAAGTATTGCTATCATTTAGTTGAAATTCAAGGCCATGGTCATTTGGAGTTCTTGGAAGAGATTGTCATATCTCACTGCAGGTCCATTGAAAGACTGATCCTTCCAGAATTAGATCGATTGAAGCAATTAAAGGCAAACTCTTGCAGCAATCTAGTCAAAATTCAAGGTCTGGACAAGGCGAAGATCTTAGGGACATTGTATATCTCTGATTGTGGGTCCATTGAAAGATTACTTGAATTAACATGCTTTGCAACTCTGAAAGAGTTGAACATCAATGAGTCTACCAATCCACTGAGTGTTATGACTCTAGAGAGATTCTTGTCTTGCCGAAGCTTGTACATAAGAGGGTGCAAATCCCTAAAAACTCTACCGAACCTATCAATTTTTAGAAATTTAGAATATTTCACAATGAGGTACTCGCTTGGTGTTCCGGACATCCCTGGGATTAAGGAATCATCGTCTCTAACATACATAGATATCACAGGATGTGAACCAATACAGATTTTGCTAGATTTGTCGGGATGTCACAGGTTGCTATATCTAGTGGTATGAGACACCAAGACACCTACTCAGCTTCAAGGACTTAAAAGGTTGGAGTTAATTTGTTTGGATATTTATGGGTGCAACAAACTGGAAACGATACCATGATTACCTGGAACAAACATCATTAGAGATTATGAAAGATGGCTAGATGAACTTTTATGTGAAAAGATGAAATGATTATGTTGCAGTAAGAAAGGTGTTGTTCCATTGACAAATTGGACCTTTCACAATTAAATCTTCTAAAATGATTTCACGCAAAGTATTGCTTTAATCTAGTTGAAATTCAAGGCCATGGTCATTTGGAGTTCTTGGAAGAGATTGTCATATCTCACTGCAAGTCCATTGAAAGACTGATCCTTCCAGAATTAGATTGATTGAAGCAATTAAAGGCTAACTCTTGCAGCAATCTAGTCAAAATTCAAGGTCTGGACAAGGCGGAGATCTTAGAGACATTGCATATCTCTGATTGTGGGTCCATTGAAAGATTGCCTGAAATAACATGCTTTGCAACTCTGAAAGATTTGAACATCAATGAGTTTGCCAATCTACTGAGTGTTAAGACTCTGGAGAGATTCTTGTCTTGCCGAAGCATGTAGATAAGAGGGTGCGAATGCCTAAAAACTCTGCCGAACTTGTCAATTTTTGGAAATTTAGAATATTTTACAATGAGGTACTCGTTTGGTGTTACGGGGATCCTTGGGATTAAGGAATCAAGGTCTCTAACATACATAGATATCACAGGATGTGAATCAATACAGATTTTGCAAGATTTGTCGGGATATCACAGGTTTCTATATCTAGTGGTACGAGACTGCAAGAAACTTACTTAGCTTCAGGGACTTGAAAAGTTGGAGCTAATTTGTTTGGATATTTCTGGGTGCAACAAACTGGAAATGATACCGCAATTACATGGAACAAACGTCATTAGAGATTATGAAGGATGGCTAGATGAACATTTTTATGAAAAGAAATATCTCTCTGAAATGATTATGTTACGGTAAGAAAGCTGTTGTTCCATTGACAAATTGGACCTTTCACAATTAAATCGTCCGAAACGATTTCACACAAAGTTTTGCTATAATCTAGTTGAAATTCATGGCCATGGTCATTTGGAGTTCTTGGAAGAGATTGTCATATCTCACTGCAGGTCCATTGAAAGACTGATCCTTCCAGAATTAGATCGATTGAAGCAATTAAAGGCTAACTCTTGCAGCAATCTAGTCAAAATTCAAGGTCTGGACAAGGCAGAGATCTTAGAGACATTGCATATCTCTGATTGTGGGTCCATTGAAAGATTGCCTGAATTAACATGCTTTGCAACTCTGAAAGAGTTGAACATCAATGAGTCTGCCAATCTACTCAGTGTTATGACTCTGGAGAGATTCTTGTCCTGTCGAAGCATGTACATAAGAGGGTGCGAATGCCTAAAAACTCTGCCAAACCTGTCAATTTTTTGAAATTTAGAATATTTTACAATGAGGTACTCACTTGGTGTTACGGGGATCCCTAGGATTAAGGAATCAAGGTCTCTAACATACATAGATATCACAGAATGTGAATCAATACAGATTTTGCAAGATTTGTCGAGATGTCACGGGTTGCTCTATCTAGTGGTATGAGACTGCAAGAAACTTACTCAGCTTTAGGGACTTGAAAAGTTGGAGTTAATTTGTTTGGATATTTCTAGGTGCGACAAACTAGAAACGATACGTGATTACCTGGAACGAACGTCATTAGAGATTATGAACAATGGCTAGATGAACATTTTTATCAAAAGAAATATCTCTCTGAAATGATTATGTTGCGGTAAGAAAGCTGTCGTTCCATTGACAAATTGGACCTTTCACAATTAAATCGTCTGAAACGATTTCACACAAAGTATTGCTATAATCTAGTTGAAATTCAAGGCCATGATCATTTGGAGTTCTTGGAAGAGATTGTCATATCTCACTGCAGGTCCATTGAAAGACTAATCCTTCCAGAATTAGATCGATTGAAGCAATTAAGGGCTAACTCTTCCGGCAATCTAGTAGAAATTCAAGGTCTGGACAAGGCGAAGATCTTAGGGACATTGTATATCTCTGATTGTGGGTCCATTGAAAGATTACCTGAATTAACACGCTTTGCAACTCTAGAAGAGTTGAACATCAATGAGTTTGCCAATCTACTGAGTGTTAAGACTCTGGAGGGATTCTTGTCTTGCCAAGCTTGTATATAAGAGGGTGCAAATCGCTAAAAACTCTGCCGAACCTGTAAACTTTTAGAAATTTAGAATATTTCAGAATGAGGTACTCGCTTGGTGTTCCGAACATCCCTGGGATTAAGGAAACATGGTCTCTAACATACATAGATATCACAGGAGTGAACCAATACATATTTTGCCAGATTTGTCGGGATGTCACAGGTTGCTATATCTAGTGGTATGAGACTCCAAGACACTTACTCAGCTTCAAGGACTTAAAAGGTTGGAGTTAATTTGTTTGGATATTTATTGGTGCAACAAACTGGCAACGATACCGCGATTACCTGGAACAAACATCATTAGAGATTATGAAGGATGGCTAGATGAACTTTTATGTGAAAAGAAATATCTCTCTGAAATGATTATGCTGCAGTAAGAAAGCTATTGTTCCATTGACAAATTGGACCTTTCACAATTAAATCGTCTAAAACAATTTCACGCGAAGTATTGCTTTAATCTAGTTGAAATTCAAGGCCATGGTCATTTGGAGTTCTTGGAAGAGATTGTCATATCTGACTGCAGGTCCATTGAAAGACTGATCCTTCCAAAATTAGATCGATTGAAGCAATTAAAGGCAAATTCTTGCAGCAATCTAGTCGAAATTCAAGGTCTGGACAAGGCGGAGATCTTAGAGACATTGCATATCTCTGATTGTGGGTCCATTGAAAGATTGCCTGAAATAACATGCTTTGCAACTCTGAAAGATTTGAACATCAATGAGTTTGCCAATCTACTGAGTGTTAAGACTCTGGAGAGATTCTTGTCTTGCCGAAGCATGTAGATAAGAGGGTGCGAATGCCTAAAAACTCTGCCGAACTTGTCAATTTTTGGAAATTTAGAATATTTTACAATGAGGTACTCGTTTGGTCTTACGGGGATCCTTGGGATTAAGGAATCAAGGTCTCTAACATACATAGATATCACAGGATGTGAATCAATACAGATTTTGCAAGATTTGTCGGGATATCACAGGTTTCTATATCTAGTGGTACGAGACTGCAAGAAACTTACTTAGCTTCAGGGACTTGAAAAGTTGGAGCTAATTTGTTTGGATATTTCTGGGTGCAACAAACTGGAAAGGATACCGCAATTACATGGAACAAACGTCATTAGAGATTATGAAGGATGGCTAGATGAACATTTTTATGAAAAGAAATATCTCTCTGAAATGATTATGTTACGGTAAGAAAGCTGTTGTTCCATTGACAAATTGGACCTTTCACAATTAAATCGTCTCAAATGTTTTCACGCAAAGTATATTGCTTTAATCTAGTTGAAATTCAAGGCCATGGTCATTTGGAGTTCTTGGAAGAGATTGCTATCTCTCACTACAGGTCCATTGAAAGACTGATCCTTCCAGAATTAGATCGATTGAAGCAATTAAAGGCTAACTCTTGCAGCAATCTAGTCGAAATTCAAGGTCTGGACAAGGCGGAGATCTTAGGGACATTGCATATCTCTGATTGTGGGTCCATTGAAAGATTACCTGTATTAACATGCTTTGCAACTCTTAAAGAGTTGAACATCAATGAGTCTGCCAATCTACTGAGTGTTAAGACTATGGAGAGATTCTTGTCTTGCCGAAGCATGTACATAAGAGGGTGCGAATCCCTTAAAACTCTGCCGAACCTGTCAATTTTAAGAAACTTAGAATATTTCACAATGAGGTACTCGCTTGGTGTTCCGGACATTCCTGGGATTAAGGAATCATCGTCTCTAACATACATGGATGTGAACCAATACAGATTTTGCTAGATTTGTCGGGATGTCACACGTTGCTATATCTAGTGGTATGAGATTGCAAGACACTTACTCAGCTTCAAGGACTTATAAGGTTGGAGTTCATTTGTTTGGATATTTATGGGTGCAACAAACTGGAAACAATACCATGATTACCTGGAACAAACGTCATTAGAGATTATGAAGGATGGCTAGATGAACTTTTATGTGAAAAGAAATATCTCTCTGAAATGATTATGTTGCAATAAGAAAGCTGTTGTTCCATTGACAAATTGGACCTTTCACAATTAAATCGTCTAAAACGATTTCACGCAAAGTATTGCTTTAATCTAGTTGAAATTCAAGGCCATGGTCATTTGGAGTTCTTGGAAGAGATTGTCATATCTCACTGCAAGTCCATTGAAAGACTGATCCTTCTAGAATTAGATTGATTGAAGCAGTTAAAGGCTAACTCTTGCTGCAATCTAGTCGAAATTCAAGTTCTGGACAAGGCGGAGATCTTAGAGACATTGCATATCTCTGATTGTGGGTCCATTGAAAGATTGCCTGAAATAACATGCTTTGCAACTTTGAAAGAGATGAACATCAATGAGTCTGCCAATCTACTGAGTGTTAAGACTCTGGAGAGATTCTTGTCTTGCCGAAGCATGTAGATAAGAGGGTGCGAATGCCTAAAAACTCTTCCGAACCTGTCAATTTTTGGAAATTTAGAATATTTTACGATGAGGTACTCGCTTGGTGTTACAGGGATCCCTGGGATTAAGTAATCAAGGTCTCTAACATACATAGATATCACAGGATGTGAATCAATACAGATTTTGCCAGAGTTGTCGGGATGTCACAGGTTGCTGTATCTAGTGGTACAAGACTGCAAGACACTTACTCAGCTTTAGGGACTTGAAAAGTTGGAGTTAATTTGTTTGGATATTTCTGGGTGCGACAAACTAGAAACGATACCGCAATTACCTGGAACAAACGTCATTAGAGATTATGAAGGATGGCTAGATGAACATTTTTATGAAAGAAATATCTCTCTGAAATAATTATGTTACGGTAAGAAAGCTGTTGTTCCATTGACAAGTTGGACCTTTCACAATTAAATCGTCTAAAACAATTTCACGCGAAGTATTGCTTTACATTTTTATGAAAAGAAATATCTCTCTGAAACAATTATGTTACGGTAAGAAAGCTGTTGTTCCATTGACAAGTTGGACCTTTCACAATTAAATCGTCTAAAACAATTTCACGCGAAGTATTGCTTCAATCTAGTTGAAATTCAGGCCATGGTCATTTGGAGTTCTTGGAAGAGATTGTCATGTCTCACTGCAAGTCCATTGAAAGATTGATCCTTCCAGAATTAGATCGATTGAAGCAGTTAAAGGCTAACTCTTGCAGCAATATAGTCGAAATTCAAGGTCTGGACAAGGCGGAGATCTTAGGGACATTGCATGTCTCTGATTGTGGGTCCATTGAAATATTACCCGAATTAACATGTTTTGCAACTCTGAAAGAGTTGAACATCAATGAGTCTGCCAATCTACTGAGTGTTAAGACTATGGAGAGATTCTTGTGTTGCCGAAGCATGTACATAAGAGGGTGTGAATCCCTAAAAACTCTGCCGAACCTGTCAATTTTTAGAAATTTAGGATATTTCACAATGAGGTACTCGCTTGGTGTTCCGGACATCCCTGGATTAAGGAATTATGGTCTCTAACATACGTTGATATCACAGGATGAGAACCAATACAGATTTTGCCAGATTTGTGAGGATGTCCCAGGTTGCTATATCTAGTGGTATTACTCAACTTCAAGGTCTTACAAGGTTGGAGTTAATTTGTTTGGATATTTCTAGGTGCGACAAACCGGAGAAGATACCGCGATTACCTAGAGCAAACGTCATTAGAGATTATGAAGGATGGCTTGATGAACTTTTATGTGAAAAAAAATATCTCTCTGAAATGATTATGTTGCAGTAAGAAAGCTGTTGTTCCATTGACAAATTGGACCTTTCACAATTAAATCGTCTAAAACAATTTCACGCGAAGTATTGCTTTAATCTAGTTGAAATTCATGGCCATGGTCATTTGGAGTTCTTGGAAGAGATTGTCATATATCACTGCAAGTCCATTGAAAGACTGATCCTTCCAGAATTAGATCGATTGAAGCAGTTAAAGGCTAACTCTTGCAGCAATCTAGTCGAAATTCAAGGTCTGGACATGGCGGAGATCTTAGAGACATTGCATATCTCTGATTGTGGGTCCATTGAAAGATTGCCTGAATTAACATGCTTTGCAACTCTGAAAGAGTTGAACGTCAATGAGTCTGCCAATCTTCTGAGTGTTAAGACTCTGGAGAGATTCTTGTCTTGCCAATGCATGTTCATAAGAGGGTGCGAATCACTAAAAACTCTGCCGAACCTGTCAATTTTTAGAAATTTAGAATATTTCACAATGAGGTACGCTTGGTGTTACGGGGATCGCTGGGATTAAGGAATCAAGGTCTCTAACATACATAGATATCACAAGTTGTCAATCAATATAGATTTTGCCATATTTGTCGGGATGTCACAGGTTGCTATATCTAGTGGTACGAGACTGCAAGACACTTACTCAGCTTCAGGGACTTAAATGGTTGGAGTTAATTTGTTTGGATATTTCTGGGTGCGACAAACTGGAAATGATACTGCGATTTCCTTGAACAAACGTCATTAGAGATTATGAAGGATGGCTATATGAACTTTTATATGAAAAGAAATATCTCTCTGAAAAGATTATGTTGCGGTATTAACGATGTGCTATTCTTATGCCCATATTAAGGCAGTGAGACGAGTCATATTTCCTTCACAGAGGTAAGCAAGTAAACTATCATTTTTCTTTTAAGATTCTTAACCAAGTTTTCATCACTATCTTGTTTTGACAAGAAGGATTTCCATGACAGGGCTCTGTACTTCCCTAACTTCCTAGTCTTACATAATTGGAAGGAGTGGGGGGAGTTGGTTGTAGACGCTGACATGATGCTTCACCCAAAATTAAGATGTAGATCCAAATGTGAGTCTGCGTACATTAGAAACCATTGGTCATCCTGCAAGATTCTTCGTCCGTTAACAACCAGCATGAGCGAATAGCGTAAATTTTTTCTTGAACCTATAGTTTAAAGAATTATTTTCTCGACGTTGGGTATCCATTTGATTTGGATTGCCTAAATATACTTGCTGTTGACTGCATTATAGCAATGTTTCCTCAAGTATTCTTCAATTGGCAGCTTTTGCAGACAGAAACAAGAATTACAGAGTGATTTACAATTTCCCTCACGGTAAACACGGGATTTAAATTTTTCATCTAGATGTTGATGATCTTCTGCCACTCAAAATTGTAACTGCGCCCAGATCCATTTTTACACTCTGTGCCAAGCTAGGATTATCCTTCAAAAATCCTTGGCCATTTAAATATCTTTTTGTGAGCTCTTTTACGTTTAAAATTTGACTAATGGTAAATATCCTGTTTAGAAATGTAGTTTTGGCTAATCTATCATGGATGACTGTCGACCAGCTTATTATAACCAGTAGTCAGACTATCGTTTTGAAAGATTATCAAGTGCGGTAAAGTGGTGCTGCTTTTGTGACAGTTCTGATTGGTCTTAGGTAATGATCATACTTTTGGACTAAGATTCACTGAGCTGTCTCAATGACCTTTTGCCTGATTTTTTGATAATTTTTTGCCAGTTCTATGAAAAAAGCTGGGGCGAGGAGCCCAAGAATTTGCTAATTAGTTTGCATTATTTTGGAACCATTTAATCACGTGATGTAGAGGGACGTCAAATTCCATATTAGAGACAGATCAAAATGAATATGGGGGATTTTGCTGAGGAACCACCAGCCACAACTAAGGGCCATCTTGCATGCCAACCTTGAAGAGGCTTAAAGTGTCCTGAGGAAGTATTGATGTTTGTTGAGATCCAAACACTTGATATGGTCTCAATAGCACATACCCAAATGATCGTGAATGAGGTTTTTTCAATTGAATATGCTTTCTAAAACTCATTGGGCTCCATCTCTCTACTAATTAAATACGTAGCTGCCGAATTTTCTGTATGTTACACTGAGGCAGAGTTGTTTGGTGCGGTTGCTTTCTAATGGTATCACTCTCGAACTTGATGAGGCTCTGAAGAGGGAGGTGTGCCCTACCAGTTGTACCATAACTATGACAGAGTAAATTAGATGCTTCTGGCGTATGAGCCATGGAATTTCACCTGAAAATTAGCATACATGGGTACACGATGACAATCTCCTCTATTTTTAATCAGTTTGTTAGTGTAATAATATACTGTGAATGTTGTCATACAGTTTCTGATTTGATAAGCTCAGTTCTCATGTATGCGGAATTGAATTTGTAAAGTTGAAATTTTGCTTCCTCGCAAACTATCCTGTATTGCTGATTTTTTTTTTTTTTTTTTTTGGGTAAAGGTAAGAGATATATTGACTTTAACCAAAAGCTATAAAGCTATACAGCAAGGACCCAGCACCAAAAAAACTTACACTCGAGAAGACAACAAGTCAACTTGAGTGGAAGGGTGCCGAGAAAAGAAAAAAACCCAACCAGCAAGCAGTAAATAAACAGCCAAAACAACAGCAGCAAAGGTCAAAACAGTAGCCACCAACAAAAGGAAAGGAATTCTCCTAAACTTGGAGGAACCGCGACAGCCCAGCAGCAGCAAAGTCAGAAGCAGAGTTCATCCAGCAGCTTCAAAAGGATACAGCACCCAGAGGAGATAGTCGCATACCAGATGCAGCCCCTGTCAATAGCGAGACCACCCGCCTAAAGCAGTACCACAGAACCGAGCCAACGAAGCAGCCACCAAGTCATTGAAACACAAGGAAGCCCGCCAGCAGGTCGGCAGCAACACGGTCACCCAGCAACTCCACCAGGAAAGCAGCATGCAGAGGCAACCCTCCCAAATGGACTCAAGTACCACAGAATTCTCTTGTATTGCTGATTTTGCTATTCGATATTGCGAAATAACATAGTAACAAGGACGTCGTTCTGTTATGTATCTTTAGTGCGTCATCTTTTCAGCATAATCTTGTTAATATCAGTTCTGCTCCTAAACACGAACGAGGAAAGTGTTGCTAAATGCTTACTTCTCACAAGTCGTCATTGTCTTTTTCATCGGCCAGCTAATGAACGTCTCAATTGACTGTGGTCCAATTGCAAAATAATAAGAGACATTTGGAATGTTTGGTAAGACATATTAACAGATTTTGATATTGGTACAAATGAGGTTTAGCATTTGTACCTTATCTTTCATGGGATAAATTATGTTGCTACAATCTCACATATCTTCATGTATTGATAATTAGTTAAACGTATCCTTGTGTAGATTCAAAGATGCATTTCATGAAATTTGGAGAAAGTCCCCAAACTGGCAAACACCACGAGATGGAGATTCAGGCTTGAATGAGTGTTGGGAGTCGCCCGACATGTTCAGGAGTCGATTTGTAATATCTTGAAAATTCTCATCAAGATTACATATAGGGAGTCTTACTATGGTAGGATGCTGAAAAAGAAGATATCTAAAAAAGAATTAGTCTTATCTAGGAAGAATACTAAGATATAATTTTAGTGACTATTTAAATTAGAGAAATTCAATAAATCAGGAAAGTTTCTGATTGGGAGGCGATTGCCAATTAGGCAGCATTCTTAATTTGGGTGGAGATCTACCACTATAAATAGAAGGATTAGATGGAGATTTATTGAGCACCATAAAATACTCTAGAGAGATCACAAGGGTTTTCAACGACATGAATAAGCACGAGAGTACTTGAGAGTTTTTCAAGAGAGGATGTGTTTTGTGACAGTTGTGAGGATTTATTGTATAAGAAACACCGTTAGTGTGTTAATTGTAGTCATTTGATTATAGAGGAGAGTTTTTGGATTAACATCCCGTGATTTTTCCCATCTTGGGTTTTCCACTTTTTTTTTTTTTGATGTATCGTTTTTCTTTTCTCTCATCTGTTGTGTTATTTATATTTTGCATATTGCGCAATTTTGACAATTAGAATTCCACTACGATCGATTACGATCCAACTTAATTTACAACAAGTGGTATCAGAGCTAAGTTGTAAAAGATGTTAGAAGACAAGGTCAACATGATTATGTTCACGGCTACAAATCATGCCATATGGAGGTGCAAGATGGAGGATCATCTCTACATCAAAGGCTTGCAAAGGGCAATCAAGGCAAGAATGCCCCCAAAGGGCATGGTCAAACTACGGCATTAGCTTTTAAATCGTCAAAAGATGAAGAGGAAGAAGATGGCTCCTTAAAAGCCTCGAAAATAACAGTAGAAGAAGAGAAGGAGGAGGATGAGGATGAGTGGACTATCCTCAACAAAAGATTTGTTGCACCATTAGATGGTGGCTCGATCAAAGCATCTTTAAAAGCTTCACCCAAGAAAACAATGCTTATGACTTGTGAAAAAGTCTAGAGCGGACATAGGCGAGGAATACATCTCAAAACATAGCAAGCCTAATAAAGAAGGTGTTGCATATGGAGTACAAAGATGGGACGAGTGTCTCTGAACATATAGGCACTATGGGAGGTATGATGAATTAAATTAATGCACTAGAGAGGATGAACACTCCGAAATTGCATGTGTACTTCTTGACAGGTTCTACACCATAAAGTTGGGACACCTTAGTTGTGTCTATTCACAATTCCACACTTGATAGAGCATTGACCGTGGAGTTGGTGAAGGATAGATTGCTTAGTGAGGAGCAAAGGCGCAAGGAAGAACTCTTGTTGTCAATGAACAAGAGGAGAAAGTAGATTGTGGGAGAAGCAAAAGCCGTGGACCTAAAGGTCGTTCAATCTCAAGCTTGTTTTCACTGTTGAAAAATCGGGCATCTCATTAGAGATTGTCAACTGAAGGCAGCCAAAAAGTACGTTGAAGCATTAGCTGCAAATGTCACCACAATTTATAGAGACATGATGATTATTTACATTAATGAAAGCATCAACTTAACATGCGAAGACATCACTTGGTTAGTTGATTCTAGAACTTCCTCACGTAGTTCCCAAGAGAGAATTTTTCTCCACATACAGCTAGAGACTTTGGTCTCAGGAAAATGGGCAACGATGGCTCATCGAAGACTGTTGGCATAGGAAATGTTAAGATTGAGACCAACAATGGATGCAAGCGGATCTTGAAAGAGGTAAGGCATGTCCCTGATATTTGCCTTATCCTTATCTCTGTAGGAAAGCTAAATGATGATGGTTATGTGAGTCACTTCGGCAAAGGGAAGTAGAAGTTAACCAAGGGCAGTTTGGTGGTAGCAAGAGGAGTGAAAAACATATCACTCTACACTTTACAAGTGAAACTATGTGGCGGGGATGTTGATGCAATGAGGAGGGTATCTATCGAGCTTTGGCACAAAATGCTTAGATATATGGGTGAGAATGGAATGAAGGTTCTTGCATCAAAGAATTTACTCCCAAAAATAAAAAGTTCCTCTATAAACTCTTGTGAAGACTGCATTGTAGGAAAAAATAAGAGTTGTCTTTAAATCTACTCTACCATTAAAAAAGGCTAATCAACTTGATTTGTTACATGCTCATGTTTGTGCCATGACCTTGAGAACTACTGGTGGTGCTTCCTATTATGTTACATTCATAGATGATTTCTCAAGGAAGGTGTGGGCTATCGCATTGAAGACAAAGGATCAAGTTTTTGATTCCTTCAAGGATTTACATGTGAAACTTGAAAGAAAGATTGGCAAAAGATTGAAGTGCGTGAGGGCTGATAATGGCGAGGAATACCGAGGGCCATTTGAGGATTACCATAGAATTCTTGGCATAAGACTGGAGAAAACAGTGCCTAAGACACCACAACACAATAATGTTGCTGAGAGGATGAATCGGATAATATGTGAGAGGATAAAGTGTATGCTCTGGCCAAACCCCTTTTGGGGGGAGACAGTGAGGACAACAGTGGACTTGATAAATTTATCATCTTCGATTCCACTTAAGGCTAGACACCACAAAGTTTATGGAATGGCAAGAATTCATCTTACAGACACTTGAGAGTGTTTGGTTGTAGGGCATTCACACACATACCAAGAGATGAACGAGCCAAGCTTGATGGAAAAGCCAAGGAGTGCATATTCTTGGGATATGCTCACAAGGATCTCTGCTATAGATTGTGGGATCCCAAAAGCAAGAAGGTATTTAGAAGCTAAGATGTGGTGTTCCTTGAGGATCAAACTATCAAAGACCTCAAGAAGCATGAAAAAACTCAAAGTGTGGAGGAAGAGTTAGTAGACTTGGAGCCCATAGACTTATTAGAAAATTCTATTGTGGGGGAGCATAAGAAGATGTCAAGAATGATTAGGGTGAGCAAACACAAACTAAGACTGTAGCTAATAATGAAGCTACCAAAGGAGTTGAGGCCAAGACTGATAACGAAGATGGTGGAGATGCAATCGTTAATGATGAGGTTGATGAGGAAACAATTGATGTTGATGATGTTCCTCAAGAGCAGCCAAGGAGATCAACAAGAGAGGCAATCTTATAGAAAATACTATCCAAATGAATATGTGCTTCTCACTGATGGGGGAAAACCCGAGAATTTCCAAAAAGTGGAAATTGATACCCACAAGAATGAATGGATGAAAGCAATGCAAGAAAAGATGCAATCGTGGCATGATAATCACACCTACGATTTAGTGAAACTACTAAAGGGCTGAAAAGCACTCAAGAACACATGGCTGTTTAGGTTGAAGACTGAAGAAAATGGTGCTGATATGTTGACAAAGTCTCTACCTACGGAGAAATTAAAATTCTGTAGGGATGATGCTAGCTTATTGAAGTGATAAGAATGTTTAAGACCTCCATGATGGGTTAGGAGGAGATTTGTTGGGAGCAGCCCAATATGTTCGAGAGTCAATTTGGAATATCCTGAAGACTGCTCATCAAGATTACATAATGGGATTGGAGTCTTATTATGGTAGGAGGCTGAAAGGGAAGAAATCTAAATAAGAATTAGTCTTATTTCAAAATATACTGGGATATAATTCTGGTGACTGTCTAAATTTGAGGAATTCAATAAATCAGGAAAGTTTCTAATTAGGATGCAATTACCAATTAGGCAGGATTCCTAATTTGAGTGGAGGTCTACCATTATAAATAGAAGGATTGGATGGAGATTTATTAAGTACTAGAAAATACTCTAGAGAGATTGCAAGAGTCTTCAATAACGTGAGTAAATACGAGAGTTCTTGAAAGATTTTCAAGAGATGATATGTTTTGTAACAGTTGCAAGGATTTATTGTGAGAGAAACACCGTTTGAGTGTTAATTGTAATCATTTGATTATAGTGGAGAGTTCTTGAATCAACGTCCCGTGGATTTTCCCATCTTGGATTTTCCATGTAAAAAATTTCTAGTGTGTCATTCTTCTTCTCTCATTTGCTCTATTATTTATGTTCTGCATATTGTGCAATTCTGACAATTAGAATTCTGCCTCGATCTATTGTGATCCGACTTAATTTACAACATAGAGTTCTTTGTTGTTGGTGTTTATCATGTGCTTCGTGTTGTTAATACTCGTAGAATTCTTGAGATAAAGCGATCTCTTATCATGTGGTGGAGTAGTACTTTGCAATCTTTGGTATCGTGCTATTCTTTAGCAAGGCCAAATTGCTTGTAGGAAGATTGCATGTGCAAGTTGTCCTGAACGTGAAGTCAAGCCAAAAATCAAATTTGTTAACAAGATGACTTTTTAGATGTCCACTTCAAGCTATGATTTGGTGACTGCAAGATAAACTTTTTTTGTGGAAAAAGCGAATATCATGGAATAAGCAAATAGCCTCAAACCTGATTCATTTACGCATGAATCTATAAGATAGCCCCTTCCAAAAATTGGCTAAATTTGAAGACCGTTAAAAAAAATGTCAACAAGATAGCCCCTTCCAAAAATTATACTCAATTGGTTTAAACCAAAATGTTGAAGGGTCATCTAATTGGTTAATACTTGACTCCACTACGCTAGATTATCATCACTGGTCATGCATTCAAGTTTTAGTAGACGCAATTTCTTTGGAGCCACTCTCAGATATTCCCTCATCCTACACTAGATTATAATTGTTGTGAAAGCAAGTAATTGAACAATAAATAGACAGAATATAAAAATAGATCGGACATCAGATTCACGTAATTTAATCATAGTAACTTCTTCTTTTTTTTTTCTTTTTTTTTGGTAAGAAGTAACTTTTGTCTATTAAAAGAGTAATAATGAATTCTACTATAGATCAAGTAATACAACAGAGATAACATTCACATTCAAGTCACTCAAATACTCTTAATGTTTCTCAATCTTCAATTACACTCTCTTACATAGTGTTTGGCCCCACAATTCATTATTAGGTAATCTCTCAATCTCACAAGAGAATTACACACATTTTTACCACAAGAATTTAATTGATTTCAACACATAAAATCTCTTGATGCAATTGCATGAATAAAATCAACTGAAAAACTCACTGTCAAGCACTCGTGAATAGAAAGATAAGAGATGATGCGACTGAGAATCGAGCAACTGAGAAACCCGCTTCGAGACATCTTCATAGCCATGATGTTACTTGCTATATATATATGGAAGCAAGACCTACAAGAGATGATGTGACAAACCTGACGGGGGTGTTGCGACATCCCATGGGCGTCCCCAACCCTTTTTCTGTTTGATCTTGTTATTATTGGCATGCGGAAGCGAGTACAACAACAAACACCTAGACAAAACAACAAACAAGCAGCCAGGAAAGCACAATATGAAACACAATATTTCTATTTAGAGTCAGCATATTTACAAGCCCTTTTCTATAGGTGCTTTTTTATTTATATTAATCTTCTATTAGCTGAGGCCAGGGGATTTCTATTGTCACATCTTGACCTCTACTTTAGGTCACGAATGTGATGAGGTTATTGTTGCAACATCTCATACTCATCGCCGTATTAATTCTTTTTTATCTTTTGTTATGAGTATGTGGAAGCATACATTCAATCAACACCTAGACAATAACAACAAGAAGCGGCCAAGAAAAACAAACGTTTACAAACACACTACTTTCGAGCCGTTTTCCTATGGGCTGTTCCTTTTTACATACATCAAAAGCTGGGGTAACCTTGGCTCCTCTAGTGGGCTATACTACCAAAAACGACTCCCCCCCTTCGTTAGGCTAGTACTCTAGGGATCCACCATAGTTTCGTCGATCGTGGATCCTGATGGCTTGTCGAACTCGCAGATACGTCCGATGAGGTCTCCATCGAAGCGGATGAACTAGGCCTCGTAACGGCAAGAAACTAGGTTGTTGACGTCCTTCTGCACTTAGATACCTAGATAGTGGTGGTGCACTTACGGTACATGGTTTCTGCTTCTACATCTACAATATCAATCACAAGCATATGCATAACTATAGGGAGTCTGTGACGAACTAGAGGTGGCGTAGCCATACCTACAAGTTTGTAAAAATAAGGAGTTAACACTTAGGGGGTGCATGACAAACTACAATTTCTATTCCAGAAACAATTTTTCTATTCCAGACTTGTTTCTGGAATAGAAATCCGTTTGATAAACCTATTTCATTTTTCTATTTCTAAAATAGATTCTTGTTCCATAAATAGGTTTGGAATAGAAATCAAAAGTTGAAATTTTCTACTTACCTATTTCTAGAATAAAAATGAGAAATAAAAAATTTTCTCGTCATTCGTCAACCGGTTCTTCATCCGTCGCCGTCGACCACCATCCGCTGGTTACCGGCTGCCGTCGCTGCCGGTCGCCAGTCCACCGCCATTTGAAAAGAAAAAAATTTGTGTTGTTATTAAACGAATTTCTATTTTTAGAGTAGAAATTTTGTGTCGTTATCAAACAGTTATTTTTTATTAGAAACTCTTCTAGAAATAAAAATAGAAAAATCTATTTCTCTTCCGAACCTATTTTTGGAACAGAATGGTTATCATTGACCCCCTTAGTAAGTAAACTGACTAAACTTTGGATAGGAGGATGCTTTGTTGTCGAACAAAGCATGTGCACATAACCACTTCAATATCAATGGCATATCAATAGTAAAGATGCTCCAACCACAACTTATCTTTGTGCATGAGACGAACTTAACTTATCTTTCTACTCAAACCACATATGACACTAAACATTACAATTAAGAACATGCACAAGAGGGGTTCATTTATTATTTCAACTGTTGGTATGATTCTTCCAGAATTCTCAGGGCAACATCCCCTAATCCAATGGTGATGGCTAACAATCCAAACTTAATCAGGCAACATCCCCTAATCCAAGGATGATGCCAACTCATCCGAACTTAATCGAGCAATGTCCCCTAACTTAAAGGTGATGGCTATATTTTCCCTCATGTGACCATGCAAATAAGCATCATCCAACCATCTTTTTATTTTCATTTCTTTAGCCATAAGCCTAGAGGCGTGCTTTACACATGTATGTCAAGTTCAAAATCCGAACTGACCGGTCATGGCGCTGACCTACACCAAGCAAGGCTTGGATCGGCATGCTTTAATACCGACCCGCCAAGCGAGGTTCATTCCAACATGCCTCGACGCCAATCTGAATTCAATGAGACCCACCCATGGCTTGGGGCATACTTTCACATGTGATGCCAAATGCATGAGCAAACCAACTCGATTAAATCTACTGCTTTCTCTTGTTACATATAATGATCCTATACTCTCTGCATCCTATGATGGACAATACTTCATTCTATGGTTTTGGAATTTCCCTCTTCCTCCTAAGTGATTGCATATACTCTTCCTTAGGCTTGGGGACGATTATCTTGTGGTGAACGCTACTTTGTAGCCTCATTTGTAGTTGTTGATGTTACCTTAATTTCTGTCGTTGTGGGCAATCTCTTATAAGGTGACCTTGTTGACAACATCCAAAGCATGCTCCAATTCGAGTTGGGCATGAAGCATTTCCATGTCGTTTTCCGCAAATGTGGCATGCGTCACCCTAAAGAGAATCAACTTTTGATTCTTATTTTTCTCATTGGGAGCAAAGGGACCTTTTCCTCCTTACATTGGCCTCTTGTCATGACGTTGGTTGGATTAAGAGGCTAGATGATAAGGCTTTCCGTAGTTAGTGGTGGTAGCTCGCTCTATTGAATCTTTCTCCATTAGTTGAGATCATTTGTATGGCTTGTTGTAATCTTTGAGATTTAGCAAAACCAAGTGACTCCAAATGTCAGGTTTTAGTTCATCTTGGAATCTCTTCGCCCTATCCACTAAATCTTCAATCAATCTAGAAGAACCTTGACAGCTCAGCGAACTTTGCCTTGTACCAATTGGAAAAGTATTTTCCATTGAATCTTGATAAAAGCACTCTAGGTCATAGCGACATCAATAGGAAATACTATTCCTTTCGTCACCTTCCACTAGTGACTGGCATTGCCCAATGATTTGTAGTCATGACAAGGTGACTATTGAACGTTGAGGTGACTTGTGTTGTGTTGAGAGAACCCGATGGGTTGTGAGCAAGTAAAGAACTAAGTACTACACGAGAACGAGACTTCGTGTGGGTCACCTCTAGAGCCTTATACTATTGCTTATTATAATCAAGGGCTAAGTGTTACATGACGACTTGAGTCGCATGAGGACTACTTCTAGATCCTTGCAGTTTTGTCATACATAGTCAAGGGCTAAGTGTTACATGTCGACTTGAGTCGCATGAGGACTACCTCTAGAACTTTGTACTATTGCTTTATGTGGTCAAGGGCTAAGTACTATACGATAGCAAGACTTTGTGTGGGTCACCTCTAGAGTCTTATACTATTGTTATTTGTTGCCAAGGGCTAAGTACTACATGATAGTGAGACATCGTGGGGGTCACATCTAGAGCCTTGAGTCTGTTATTGAGTGTGATATTGAGTTTGAGTTCAAATTTGATTATTGAGTTGGAATGTGGAGTCGGAATGTTGAGAGTGAATATCGGGTGTGAATTGAACCACCGATATAAGTTAACCGTGCCTGATTATGGGACAAAATTGTGTGGTATAGTATGGGACATGTCATAACGATTTGACCTTATAATTGGAACTCTTGTGTTGATTGATTTGTTAGTGAGATGCTCCAATTGATGAGTGCATTGATTATATGCATGTGTTTTACGAATTGTACTGACGTGCATGAAGGAACTGAGGCGAGGTGAGTCTCATTGATTGTGTGTATAGGCTGCCTCTAGGTGTATTATCTTCATAATCGAGGTTTAAGGCATGAACTCGTTGAGATTTATATATCACCCTGTCGTAGGTTACCATTTTCAAATCCCTAGTGTGAAGAACCCGGAGCTTGAGGCGAAAGGGTCAGGAACATGGGTGGCTAAGTAGTTCTTTTTGGAGATAGACCTTCTGTACATAGACCTTAGAGTTGGCCTCTGTGAATATACTCGTTTGTTTGTAAAAGTGTTTGATTTGAAATTAATTGTCCTGCTTTTCTATCTTATGTCTGTTATTGTCAAGAGATTAGTTAATTCGCTTCCGCATGTGCATAAAATAAAAAGGATTGGCGACGCGTCCCGGGAACGCCACAAATTTTAACCAACCATCGAGGGATGGGCACGCGCTCGAGGTTCGAGGCGTGACAAGAAGAATGAAGGAAAAAGATAAAAACAAGCAAATGACAATAAGGGGAGAGGAAAACTACAAAGAAAATAAATCAAAAAGGATAATGACATAAATAGTCATTAAATTTTTATCCAATATGCAATATGATTCTTAAACCTATAATTAATTAAATATAATATCTAAAGTTTAGTCTAATCAATATTCAATTTGGTCCCTAAAATTTTGGCATATATTAAATGTAGTCATTCAACTATATGTAAATGTTCAATGTATTCCTTCCATTAATTTAAGATTAGGGATATTATTAAATATTTTTATATAGTTCAGGGGCTAAATTGAATATATAGAAAAATTTTAAGGACTACATTAAAAAATTAAAATTTCATGAATCACATTACATGTTGAGCCAAAGTTTAAAAATCATTTGTATAACTTTCCCAAAACAAAATTGATTAAGGGAAAGAGGCAAAAGAGGAGTATTTTAGAAGGAGGAATAGGTGGGGGTTGGGCTTGGCCATGTGGCGGCGGCCCAGGCCGGGTTGCGCTGATCCGGGCTCCACTCGAATTTTCAATGTTATCCTAATTGGGCCTCGGAAGCTTGACGGGCTAAGAAATTAGGCTCCATGGACGCAAAATTGGGGCAAAAGTTCCAATTGGGCTTTGTCATAAAAATCAAATCAATCTCTCCGCATTGATCAACTTTCATGACCTTGTTTGTATAATGTCCCTAGTTAAAAAATGCAGAAGAAACTAGGCGGAGAAAATAAGTGCAAAATGACGAAATGATGACATCTTGCACTAGAGATCAAATTCCGGCATTATCGGAGAATTCAACCCTAAATGAAGTAAAACCTAGGTATTAATGGTGCCTCTAGTTCTTATAGACATAAGGAATGCAGTGAGAGGAATGGATGCAGTCATATAAACTGATTATATCTTTTGATCAAGAGTCAGTTTCTGTCATTATCAGCGAATTCCAACATGCATGTTGGACTCGCAGGAGAAATTCAAGTGTCAACACCTTTGTCCCTTTGACTCCAGATTTAATCCTATTAATTCCATCATCACCTTGGGACACATAGCTTTATAGTATATTAAAGATTAGTAGATTCCATAAATACTTAATACTAGGGCACTGGGTAGTTTCTCAAATATTTGGAAGGAAACTAACATGCACAAACTTATTTGGGAGTTGCCAATCCCGTTCAAACTTGTTTTGTGTTATCATTAGTAAAATTTTCTTTACACTTCCTAAAGTTTTGAGGTCTGTGTGTCACTAATTTTCCTTCCTCATTGCAACTTTTTATTAATTCGATGCAAGTTTGATCAAAAGATAGCTTTGACTTTTGGAATTCCAATCATGATCATGATGTTTTAGGCACAGTAAAATACTGTTGTTTTTTGGCAACCAGTAAAATAGTGTTGGAAACCATATTATATCAATAAACTTTTTTGAAGATCATTTAAGAGAAATGTATATATAAAGGTGAAAATGTAACTTAAGAAAAAAATTTACTTGTCCATTTGAAGTGCAAACGGCTAGACATTGGTTAAGCAATCAAGTCAACGGTTTGTGCAGTCAATACATTAACTTTACTTGCGGCTTTCTGGTTTTATGTTTAACTAATATTCTGAAAATTAAACTATTTCACGCTAAGTATGCCTTCAGTCATTAACATGACCCATGTTATATTTGCTTCAGTACTGGTAAATTTGATCTTGGCTCAGACAAGCTACTAGGAAATTGTCTTGAGCTCTGGAAAAATTGAGGGAACCAAGAGCAAATCCGTCTATAACTACCAAAATACCACCATTGTAATCTAGTACAGCGTAGGGAAATATTTGAGAGTGGCCCCAAAGACATTGCCTCCATTGAAGCTTGAATGCATGACCAGTGACCTCAATTCGGCGTGATGGAGTCCAACTAATTAGATGACCCATCAGAGCTTTGTTCAAGCCAAATGCGTAAAATATACTGGAGGGGCTATTTCACCCTCCCAAAAATTTTCTCGATATTTTTACCAGCCTTTCAACCGTAGCCAATGCCAAAGAAAACTTGGTCTTGGGAATGAAAATGTATCGCCGTGTCTCTTCTGCTTTTATCAGATACAAGTGTAAAAAATCAAATTTGGGATCATGCGATTAAAGTGATGCAAATTGCCAATACAAGAATTTTCCAGTGTAACCAGACCCAAGAGATGATTGAACACTAATGAACACTTCTATTGTAAGTCCCGGCTACAATTGAATTGACAGATTATTTGCCGATTCCAAGACAAATCGCTTTTTCCATGATAAAGTTTCTCTTCCAGTCACGAAAAATTGTAGCTTGAAGTGGACACCTAAATGGCGATCTCGTTAACAAATTTGTTTTTATGCTGAACTTCACATATAGAGCTACCTGCACGTGTGGTCTTCCTGCAAGCAATTTTGAGTCGGCCTTTGCTCAAGAATAGCACGACGTCAAAGCTTGCAAAGGACTACTACACCACATAAAAAGAGGTCCTTTTATACTAACAATTCTATGAAGAGTATTAACAACACGGAGCATATGATAAACGCCAATAGCAAATAACTTTGAACGCCTTCCCAGAATATCTCATGAAAGATCATTGCAGCACTATCTCCATCCCATGGTGTTTGGGGACTCTCTCTAAATTTCCTGAAATGCAGCTTGAGTCTACACATTCATCAATTATCAACAAATGAACATACATGAGATCGTAGCATCGCAATTTAACCAACGAAAGATCAAGGTACAAATGCATAAACATCATTTGCACCAACACCAAAATCTGGGGACATATATTGCCAAACAACATTCCAGACGTCTCTGATTAGTAATAGACTTGGGAGAAATAAGCAATTAGCAATGCTTTCCCTGTTTGTGTTTCGGAATAGAACTGACATTAATATAATAATTATGATGAAAAGGTGAAGTGCCTAAACTGCAGAAAAGAAAAACATACTTATTACTTGATTATTTCGCAATATACAAATAGCAAATTCAGCAATACGGGATAGTTTGCTAGGACACGAGTTTCAACTTTACAAATTTACAAATCCAATGCCCATGCATGAGATTGAGCTTGTCAAATCAGATGCCTCTACTACAACATTCAAAGGATTTATCATGCCAATAATAAAAGAAATGGAGAAGATTGTCATCATGCATCTTTGTACACTTGTTTTCGCATGAAATTCCTTGGCTCATATTAGTTTAAGCACGCATGTCTTTCATATTATGGTATAACTGATACATACCTCCCTCTGCAGAGACTCATCTAGTTTGGGAGTGACATCATCAGAACACGACCGCATTAGACAACGCTGCATTGGGGTAACAAACAGAAAGATCAGCAAGTACATATTTGATTAACAGAGGTAGAACCTAACAAGCACACAAGAAGCAGACTCAATTTGAAAAAACTACATTCACAATCCTTCAGGTATGTGCAGTTCAGACCACATCAAGTGTTTGTACCTTCAAAAAGCATCAAAACTTCCTGAGGACACTTCAGTTGACCCACAAGCCTCTTCATTGTTGGCATGCAGGATGGCCCTCAGCCATTGCTTATGCTTCCCTGCAAAATGCCTCTTCTTCATTATGATCGGTCTCTGGTATGGAATTTGAAGTTCCTTAGCCAAGTTAGCAAGACCCAGATCAATCATATGATAAAACATTCCATGACAACAAAGTATCAAACTGGATGAAAACTAATTAGCAAATTCTTGTTGTCCTCGCCCGAGCTTGTTTCACAGAACAGGCAAGAGGTTGTCAATATGCAAAAAGGTCATTGATACAGCTCATTGAATCTAAGTCCAAAAGTAAGCCTTGATCATTACATAGACCAACCACACCTGACACAAAAGCAGCACCACTTTACCCTGGTTGATAATCTTTCAAACAATAGTTTGAGTACTGGCTATAAAAAGCTGGTCTGCAATTTATATGTGACAGACTAGCCAAAACTACCTTTCTTTTTTCTTAACCAGAAAAAATCGAACCTTGATTTTTGTTTTAGCTCAATATCTCGAACTTGCTTGGAGTTCATGCTTGTCTTTGGAAGGTTCAAGAGGAACACCAAGGGAGCAATAAAAAACTTGACAAAGTTTTCAATTATTACGGGAAATCGAAAGTTGTTCATTCTACGCAGGATATCTGCCATTAGTCAAATTTGACACACAAAAGAACTCACAAAGGAATTCAAAATGGCCAAGGGTGTTTTTCAAAGAAAATATATATTCCGACAGCGAAAAACAGATTCTGGGTGGAAATTCTTGTTTACTTATGTTGATATTTTCATTCGCTGCCTCACAAGCCACTAATCTGTTTGCAATCTGCAAAAACTGCCAATGGAAGGATAAACTTAAAAACATTGCTATAATGCAATCAACAGCAAGTATACCTAGACAAATCAGGAGTTTCCAAAATCAATCAAATAGATATCCCGTGTGGAGCAAATCATTGTTAAAAAGTATAGCTTCGAGAAAAGTGTTACTCTATTTGCTGATGCCAGCCGTTAAAGCATGAAGAATCTTAGTGCATGACCAATGTCTTCAATTGTACACAGACCCACATTTGGGTCTACATTTTGATCTAGGCTGAAGCATCACCTCAGCTTCAATGACCAGCTCCCCCACTCCTTCAATTATGTAAGATTAGGAATTTAGGAAAGTACAGAACCCTGTCAAGGAAAACCTTCTTGTCAAAAGAAAATAGTGATAAAAAGCAGGCCATGAATCTCGGAAGAAAAAAGATAGTTTACTACTTATTTACCTCAATTAAGGAAACATGACTCGTCTCACTGTTCTAATATGGCTATAAGATTCGTCACATTATTATCACCGCAATATAATATTTCCATTGGGAACTTCATCTCTTGCTCCCTCATAATTTCTAAAGACGCGTGTTCCAGGTAATTCTGGTATCATTTTTAATGAGTCGCACCCAGAAATATCCAAATAAATAAGATCCAACTTTTCAAGCCCCCGAAGCTGAGTAAGTTTCTTGCAGTCTCGTACCACTAGAGATTGTAAATTATCACATCCCGACAAATCTGGCAAAGTCTCCATTGATTTGCATCCTGTGATATCTATATGTGTTAGAGATCTTGATTCCTCAACACCAGGAATCTCCGTAATGCCAAGCGAATCTATCACCATGAAATTCTCTAACTTTTCAAATTTCGACAAGTTTGGCAGTTTTTCTAGGGATTGGCACCCACTTATGTACATGCTTCGGCAAGACAAGAATCTCTCGAGGCCTTCAACATCACTTAGATTGCAACAGCCATTGATGTTCAACTCATTGAGGGTTGCGAAGCATGATAGGTCAGGTAGTCTTTCTATGGACCCACAATTAGAGATATCCAACACCTCTAAGCACTCCGCCCTATCAAGACCTCGAATTTCGACTAGATTGTCACAATAGTTAGCCTTTAATTGCTTCAGACACTTTAATTCCGAAATGATCAATCTTTCAATGGACTTGCAGCAATCTATAACTATCGACTCCAAGAACTCCAAATTACCATGAATTTCAACTAGCTTATAGCAATCCTCAACATATAACCGTTTCAGACAATTTAGTATTGAAAGGTCCAATCTTTCAATCAAATTGCAGTCTTTTATTGACAACTCTTCCAAGTACTTGAATTTGCCCAGCGTAGGCAATATCAGCTTATGACAAGAGGCTACACAAAGTTTCAAGAGTCTTAGGGGAAGCTTTGGAATGTATTCAAGAAGAACGCATTTATAAAGATCAAGTTCTTCTAGGTGGGTAAGGAAAGAAAGTTGTGACAACTTGGGACTCTGACAAGAAACTGACACATATGTTAAGCCGGAAGGGAGCTTTGGCAATGACCGGAGTTCGTAACAGCCCCACAGGTGAAGGTTTTGGAGAGAAGAAAGATTATTGATCCTTTTTGGCAGGTCAGATATTCGTGTGCTAGTGATATCGAGAATCTTGAGTGAAGACAAATCACCAATTTCACTTGGAATTTCCCCTTTCAGTCTATAGCAGAATTTGAGACTTAGCCTCTGCAGTTTTTTCAACCTTCCAATAGCACTGGGTAACTTTTCAATTGCAGAATAACTACCGTCCAGACATAGCAAATTCTCTAAATCCCCAATAGAGCTAGGGACTTCTCTTAATGACCGACAAAAGCAGGCACTCAATTTCTCTAGCTTCCTCAGAGAACCGATTGACATAGGAATCTCAATAATACCAGTAGAATCTAAAATAAGTTCTTTTAGTTCTTCCAATTTGCCCACTTCCTCTGGTAGCTCCTTCAGACTGCCACAGTCACTCAAGTCCAAGGAAATGAGGCGCTTGAGTTTGCCAATAGAAGGGTGGACATGCTCCAGTCCTTCACAATGTGTCGAGATGAGAATCTTTAACTTTGTGAAAGCCGATAGATATGGAGTGCATTTTAAATTATTGCAAAATGCAAGGTCAAGAATCTCAAGTGAAGGCAAGTCCCGATTTCACTTGGAATTTCCCCTTTCAGACTAAGGCACGACCTAAGACTTAGCCTCTGCAGTTTTTTCAATCTACCAATAGCACTGGGTAACTTTTCGATTGCAGAATAACTAATGTCCAGATGTAGCAAATTCTGTATATCCCCAATTGAGCTAGGGATTTCTCTCAATGACCCACAACTGGAGGCACTCAGTTTCTCCAGCTTCCTCAGAGAACCTATTGACGTAGGAATTTCAGTAATGCTAGCTTCGTCTAAAAAAAGTTCTTTTAGTTCTTGTAATTCACCTACTTCTCCTGGTAGCTCCTTGAGACTACAACAAGAACTCAAGTCTAGGGAAACAAGGCTCTTCACTTTGCCAATAGAAGGGTGCACTTGCTCCAATCTGAGACATCCTTTCAAGATGAGGATCTCCAACTCTGTGAAAGCCGATAGATCAGGACTACATCTTAGAAATTCGCAACGTGAAATGTCGAGAACCTTCAGCCGCTTTGCTGCCTATACAAAGGGAATAAGTAGTCAAACAATGAGTTCATCGACAAAACAAAAAATACAAAATATCGCAGAGGATGTCTTTTTTATATCTTACCATGATTAACCTCCATCCTCTCCAATTCTCCATGATCTTGTTGCATGACAGTTGCAGCACCACTAATTTCGGTAGATGCAAATTGGTTGCTGAAAAAGACAGACTGGGTTCTATGTCAAACCACTGAATCCATCTTAATTCAGAAAACAGTTTGTTAAAGTCTCCACTTAGAGCTGCCCCCCTCAGTTGAAGGAACCTTAAGCCCTGTAAGTTTTCAAACTGTTCATTTGTGTATGTCTGGACATGGCCAGAAGACTTATAATCCAATAATGGCTGGTCATAGAATCCATGGAGAGATATTGCTTGGATCCTTTCAGTTCCCTGTATATCAAATCCATCAGCCGAATGTCTGAATTGGTTTTTTTTTTTGGGGTAAAATGTCTGAATTGGGTTTTAATTTTTCAGTCATTGCTTTTTAAATCTCAAACTCATACAATTTGTCATCTTTATACCCTCGCAGTGTCTAATCGACACATAAACTCACATTTAATTTTTTTATAATCATTGAATATTTGAACAATTTTTTTCAATTTCATTAACTATTCTTGTGAAGTGTTTAGTCATTACTATGAAAACTAAAATTTTTCCTTAAAGTATGTTTAAATATTGATGTGTTGACATTTGTTAGCAATAAACCTTTTGGTATTTGAATAATTTTTTTTGATTTTGGCAGGTATTAGAAAAATAGTTGCTTTCAGACCAACTAAAACAATCTAATCACCTTCCTTTCATGGCTTTATGGTTAAATTAAGGTTTCCCATGTGCAGAACATTAGGTTGTCAAAGTTGGGCGATAACTTTGAGCAAACTCTGCCATATGAAAGTTTTCGGAGAAATATACATATTTATATTTATCAAAAGGAAACAAAAGTGAAGATACATATGTCCGTTTGTGTAAGATACCGTTTCTTTTTGCATCTTATAAGGCAAAACATACTGTTTAACCATCTGGCTATTCTGACCAAAATAAATAAATAAATAAAACCTATCTAGCTACCCCTCCCCCCAAAAAAAAAAAAAAAAAAAAAGAGTTAAATTGATCAGCGATTGTGTTCAATAACGTTCCAGTATCAAAATTTTAAAAGCTGACGCATTAATTCCAAGCACACAAAACTCCATTTAAACTTTCTTATTGGATTAGTGTCCCAAGTTTGACGACAAATAAATCAAGCCCTGACTTAATGTGGATATACGAATCAGTGAACGAAGGATTTTGGAGTTTTGACATGGAGAAGACATCAAGAGGAACAGACTGAAATGTCCATGACAAAGGTTACAAGCAGCCAAAGCTACTGGTCAATGGCTGGCATGCAGCAAGACTCAGCCAGTCGCTTGAAGGGTGTAGCAGTGCAATTTTGGCTCAAAACAGGCACCCGGCCACGCTTGGTAAGGTACATGCCCAGTGAGTCGTTTCTCTTTTCTTTGCAATTTATCAGATGGTCAAGTTCTTTAGGACTTGGAACTAGAAATAAGTTACTGGAAGCAATATAAGTTATGGTTGACAGTTCTCCGAAAGATTTGGCCAAAATATTTAAGAGGCAACCCTACACAGCTGTTTTAGTGGTTGAGGAACGCGCTTGTGTATGCAGATTAGACACATAACACGAGTTTGGTTACTGACATTGTGAAGCAAACAAAAATTCCCCGTTTGAACTATCCAGTCAGACTTAATTAGGCTTACGTCTCACATGGCAATGAGACGTAATAAGGTATTACACTGTTGTGGAAAGGTGTTAGTATCCACTTTCGAATAATATGTTTCTAGAGGAATCTTAATGTAAATTGGGGGTGTCCATTTTTAGCATGGGCAGGCTTTCCTAAGAGATGAATTAGAAAATATACATTAATACTCATTTGTTGACATGCATTCCTAGAGCAAAGTAAGGTCAAGACAATAGTGGCCCTCACTCAACCTATTCAATAAAGTGGATGTGTGAAACATTAAACAAAAATTCGACCTAGAAATGGTGTTATTTTTGGAGTTGGAGTATGCTTAATGTCTATAAGACCATACACATGCTACATGCGTGCTCTATTAACATTATACCTATTCTTATATGAATTTTGTTAACTCTAATATAACTTTTCAAATAATAAGAGTGATGATAAGAATTATGGATCATATGAGCTGTTGATGAAGAGGATATTATATAACCGCCATAGGGTTTGAGCGAGGGCCGTGGTGCATAGTTTGAGAGGAAAGAAATGTTTAATAAGAAAAGTGAAAAGAAAAAGGCAATGGCAATGAAAGAAACAAAGAAAGAGGAAAAAAAAATTCACTCTTTGACATACACCTAAGCTAATCCATGAGATGAACCAGGTCAACCTGATAGAACCTTAAAAACAATAATAACTTTTTCTTAATTTAATTCTTAAGGGGATTTTGCTATCATATCTATTAAGGGGAAAGAAAAAATAAAAAGATAGACGTAACCAGTAGAGGGAAGGATGAGTATCTTCAAAATCAAAATGGAGAAATAACATATCAAATATTGGTTTCGGTAACATATCAAATATTGTTTTCCTAAATCATAGGAGCACCAACTAGAAAGCAAGCACACGTGATAATTCTGAATTAAACACCTTTATCTCAATGTCGGGGCTTTGTTTGACTATTGATTATTAGAAATGGCACCTAACATCGATTATTATTATGGACCAAGAAATCTCCATTTATTTGATCTATGGTGTTCATACTTCATCTCTACTTAATATTGTAGTCTTTCAGATTATCAAAATATTTCCAACACATATGAAAATTACATACTTTTAGCAAATGATATTCTTGGTGCAGAATCATAGTTAAGTGATCTTAAATTCATTGTCAATTAAATTTTTGACAGCTACTATTCACATAAATAAATGTAATTTCCGGAGATACTATATATAGTAGACAATATAACTATTTCATCCTTGGAATATTTATAATACAATAAGAAAATCTATGATTGACATGAATCATGAATGGAATTTTATCCTAAAAAGTTGGAGCACTTATTCATACTAGGTAAAAGACTAGAATAGGTCAAATTAAATGTATGAAAACACGAGGGAGAGGGAAAGAAAAAGGAGTACCATATACCTTTTTTCCCATTAGTACTCTAATGGCTTCCTCGTAGACCCATAATCTGCTACGTATCTCAGGCGGTCCTTCTTTGCAAACAATGTCCCTTCCAAGATCTCTTAATTGATCATGCATCCATAACTCATCATGATCTCTAATTTTTATCAAGCACCTTTGCTTCAACTTTTCAATTCCTTGACTTACATAAAACCCACGATCCTCCAACATGTAAATGGTAAATTTTCTCTTTTCGCGAATTAAAAAACAAGCAATATCAAGAAATATTTCCTGACATCCATCATCTAATGCATCATAACTTAACTTCAATATCTTTTGGACATTTCTATAGGGTAATTCTCTCAATTTCTTCAGCGTATCTTGCCATACTCTATGATCTGTTTTTCGATACAAGTATGAACCTATTACTTCAAGAGTTAAGGGAAGCCCACCCATGGTGGATATGATATCACGAGATATACCCTCAAAGTTCCTCAAAGAATGTTCCATACGAAATGCATGTCTGTTAAATAAAAGCAAAGAATGCTCCTCATCTAGTTCATTCAACTCATACTTGTAGTCTACCTCAAATTTAGATTGATCAAGAACAGCTTTATTTCTGGTTGTAACAATGATAATACTTCCTGAAGTAAACCAGTTACGTTCTCTAGCCAAAGCATTTAGTTGATCCATATGATCTATATCATCCAGAAGAATAAGAACCTTGTTTTCTCGGGATATAGATTTGACCAAACTAATTCCATCATCAACTTTCCAAACACGATCTTTGGAAGGCTGTATTTCCTTAAGTAGTTGATTTTGTAGATAAGTAATACCTTTATAGTGAGCTGTTTCTCGAATGTCTGGAAGGAAGCTACGATGCACAAAGTCATTTGCCAGCTCATTGTAGATGACCTTGGCAAGAGTCGTTTTACCAATCCCGCCCATTCCATAGATTCCAATCATCCGAGCATTATGGGCAGGGGCGTCTACCCAATTCCTAATTTTGTTCACATGATCACCAATTCCAACCAAGTGCTCAATAACATCTAGCTGAAAATCTTGTCGCAGCTTGCTCAGAACAGCTTCAATAACTTCTTTCACTAGCTCTCCTTCACACCTGTCAAACAACAAAACTCATGATAACTTCGTGGTTATACTTGATCCATCAAAAGATACCCACATATATGTGAAGGATGGATGGGGCCAGCTAGCATGCGAGATGTTTTGGTTTTACAAAAAACAGCTGTGGATGATGGTGTAGCAGTCACTTCAATTTTTTTCTCCTGCCTTTTCTACCAATGGATAGATCTTGCTGAAATATAAATAAATAAATAAATAAAAAAGGGCAGTGCACCTGGCTCATTAAGAGTCTTTAGAAGTGTAATGTTTGTTATAACGCTTAAGGTTGCTGCTAGTTGAATGATAGGAGGTCGATTATTGTTCTTCTTTTTTTGGTTAAAAAAAGGACAAGGGGAGGTTACCCACTCCAAGGTTAGGGCTACAGGCCTACACTGGGGAGTTATAGGCAGACTTACAGATCAAATGTTTGTGGTTTCTGCACAATGCTGCCAGCATTCTCAAGAATGTAGGACAGAGACATCAAGCAGACCTGTCTATCCTCCTCCCAAGTTATACAGTGAATGTTCTCACAATTTTCTTGCTCCCTTGAGTTATCCGTTCCTCAATTTAACAATATGCACCATCAATTGAAGCAAAGCAAGACCATAACTCTGGAAAATTCAGTTAGATGTAATTCTGCAGCTACTACAGGGTTCCCAGCTCTATTAGTCTGGCAATGATTTGCAAAATTTGCAACCTCGGGAATCTTTTGTGCTCAAATTTCTCAGCATGTAATTTCTCATGTTTCTTCCCCTAATAAGCAATCGAGTTCTATAGCACATCAAAACGGTTTGCAGGGTGTTTGCAGGGGGACTTATCCTGAGTACAGGCCCCCATTTTCCCCAGATCAACGAGGAATGCCCCATTTTACACAAAGACATCCAGACAAGCCTTTCAATCTCTCAAAAATAATTTCATTGTGACAACCTTATACCTCACAGGTCACATCCAATGAAAGTCCAAAGGAGGCTGGTAGAGATGATCACCCTCCATTTTGTATATGGTCCAAGTTTTAGCATTTTTTACTATATTATATGAATTTTTTCACATGTATTTGCCCCTTAGGTTAGGATATTGCAACTTTCTAATCTTAGTTTTGTTTGCCCTTGCTCTGTGCTCACATCACAATTAATGTCTAGAAGCAAGAAAGATAGCTGGATTTATAGATTCTTACATTCCTAGCTCTCCGAACATGATAGGAAAGGGTTTCAAAAAATGCAATGAAAAGAGATTTTCCTTTGGACGGAGTGGCAGATCATTCCAATGGCTCCAGCCAAGATCCAAATTTTCCTTTTTTTGCTCCAATATAGAGTTTAGAGAGAAAATGCACACGTGAAAAAGTATGCCATATGGAATCAGTTTCTTTAGCTACATACACTTATGCAAACAATCAAGTACAATGCTGAATAAATGTGCTTGAAAGATAGAACTAATTATATATATATTAAGAAAATTACGCAAAATGGTCTTTTTTCCCTTTTATGCGAGATCCAATGTTGAAAATTTTTCTTGAGCTGTAGATGACATGAGAGTGATATTGTCAATTACATTGTAGCAAAGTTAAATTCTTAATGCATATAAGAGAAATTCAAATAAATGTCAAAATGATTAACATGTAAGTGTCATCCAACTAAATTTTTCCTCTAAATAATTCCAAATAAATATCAAAATGACTAAAATGTAAGCATCATCCAACTGAAGGTTTCCCTAAAAAAACGGCAGTGTTAATGTTAACAAACCAAGTTGCCAAGTAAATGACTCAAACTCCCGTTCCTCTCTCCGTTCAAAGTTGATCGGTTAATTCAATAAGAAATGGTAATTAGCACTCGATTTAATTGGTACCATCCAACCGAATCCAATTCGATTTTGTTTACTTATTCAATTTCAACGAGTGAATTCTCAAGTTCAACCAACCTATTTTCAAAATATCAAGATCAAGTGGATGAATAAAAATCTTGAGCTTGAGAAAGTCCTTAATTTGATTTGTCTATCATTATAACAAGAAATTCCATATTATCTATGGAATTCGAACCTGAACTCTATTTACAATTCATTATTTTGATCTCATTGGGCCTTATTTTTTCTTTTTTCAGCAGAGCCTTATATGCCCAGTCTATTCTTTTTTGTATACCTATACCCTTTCCTTTTTCATGGATACAAATTCCTCATATTTTCCTATCTAGGATTTACATATACAACATATATCACTGTCAAGAGTAAATTTCTTATTATTTCAATATGATATTTTGATTCAAAAAAAAGTAAGGGATTCTAAATTTCAAAAACAAGAATTGGGTTGCGCCATACATATGAAAGAGTATACAATAATGATGTATTTGGCAAATCAAATACCATGGCATAATAAAGAACCATTATGATTAGTTGATACACCTACCAAAGGGGGGTTACTGGCTGCAAGAGTAAAACCTAGACATGGTAGTGGGGTTACTGGCCGCAGGAATAAAACCTAGACATGGTCCATGTCTAGTGTCCGATCTTTATCAACTAAGCCAACCCCGTTGGCAATAGGAGGTCAATTTTATCAGGTGCTGATCAAGCTTTGGAAGACTAAGCACTAGAGTCCTTTGACATATTTTTTTAGTGATTTACACTATTGGCTAGAGGGCTTCTTGTTTCTTTGGTTTTTGCTCTTTGGTGGAGACAATTGTAAAATTCTCAGGCACTATGGATACTTTGGTTCTTCTTCTTGTTGGTTTAGTTTTCAAGGGACATCTTGGGGAGCACTAGTGCTTGGTTTTTTTCTTTTTTTGTTCAAAGTACTAGTATTTGTTGTCTTTGGGGGCATTATGGTTGTTTACTGGGACATTTTGGGGATGTTTTGTGACCACATTTCATCAATTTTGCGCAAAGAAAAAAATACTTATTAAAAAAAAAAAGCTCAGGTTAAGTGTGAAGTACCCGTTAGCAAATTTCTCAGATTCCCATCCCTGTAAGCAACTCACTTCTCTAAGTGCTTGGTGCCCTTCCTTGATAACCTCCTCAACAAAACAGCGTTTACACAAATTGAAGGCCTTCCCAAAGCTTCCTTTTAAATGCAGCACATCTGAAGGTTCCACTTCGTAAAAAATGGGCAACACTATCTGTGACATGCTCTTCTTGCAGTCCATGATTTGAATGAGCTCGCGCAGGCACCATTCACTCGAAGCATAATTTTTAGAGATAATGGGGATTGAAATCTTAGACCATGTAATGGCATCGAGAATTTGTGAACCAAATTCCTCACCAAATGGGATGCCATGATCATCCTTGAACACCCAAATCGGTACAGTCCCTGTGCTAATAAGTCTGTGGTAGAGGTGATCGACGAATGCATTGCGTATATCTGAGCCTCTAAAACTCAAAAACACATCATATCGTTGACTACCTCCTCCTATAGATACCGGAGAGATGAACGAAAAATTGCTACCTCGTCCTGCACTCCTTTTCTTCTTCTTGAGATGACTGAATACAAGCATGGAGAGAACAATCGGTGCAACAAGCACAACAAGGTAACGACCTGAAATGACACGATGCATCCCTTTGTTTGCCTTGCTATGACTTTGCTCTTTCTCCAAGAACGAAGAGAGGATGCTTCCTGCTGCACAAAAGGATCGAGATGAATAAATAACTAGACAGCAAGCACATGCTTTCTGGGTGGACAGCATATGCTTTCTGAACATTCCGAATATAAACTGTTTAATGAATGAGTCTTCCCGGGCGGGTGTCTAGTAATTACTTCAATAGTTTTAAGTTATTGACCTGAAGCAGTGCAATGCATGTCTTCCCTGTCCAGTGGACCTCACCCTCTAGTCAAGCCAATATCACTGGGTTGCATCCGGACAAAGAAGGAAAATTTGCTAATCTTTTATCTCTAAACGCATGCAATTTCCTAATTGAAGGAAATTTCCATCAATCATCTTGGGTTACAAGTTGCTTACATGTAAAAATAACTTCCATTAAAATGTGTAATGCCGACAATCTGTAATAAATAAAAAGGAAAAGATTGATAGAAACCACAGTTAAATTTGTAAGTCGTTAAATACAATATTTTCATTTGGAAATTAGAGATATGAAGATACGAAAAGGTAATCTCCCCCCTTCTAAACGTGTTCGCCAATTCGCTGTCTCTCAATGAGAGTTAGCTCATTCCTAACAATGGTAAGTCTTCCTGGACCGTTCTTGCTAAATGTGTCATCCGTGTCTCTTTCTTGGCCCCCCATTAGTGATGGTTTTCTATATTTTGCTTCTTCTCATCTTTTCAACTCCACTTGCTAACTCTCTTAGTATTATTGTTTCCCCATACCCTTCTGAGTTCTCTCCTTTCCCAGTTCTTCTCCCGCCTATACAAAATGTCTGACAACATGGGTGGATACAGAGGAGGGCTGAAGTGGGGCGGCCCCAATCCCTCCACAATTTGAAATTATGCTTAAACCCAATAATTTCAAAAAATTTACATAGCCATCCATAAATCTTGGTCCCACCAAAAAAAAAAAAAAAAAATCCTTACATTGCAAATCTAGAATATTATTGTTAGAAACTTTTAGCAAAAATGTCTTTCCACTTTAAGAGCTATGCTTTGTAACAATGATGCGTAATTATTTCCAAAATTGAGAAATGATGCTTTGGTATAGATGATTGACATTAATTCTTTGGTATTCGAACAAATGAAATTACTATTAGATCCATCTCTATTTTGGTAATGTTAACTATCCACTAAAAACACACACACTATTGGTAGATTATTAGAGATTCTTTAGGAATAAAGTCAAAAACAAAAGAATGAATTTCAATTTTGTTGACAACATTCTCTATTGCACATTTGCTAGAATTACACGCAACATTCTTGCTCTGGATCCTTCCTGTGTTATATACTCTTCTAGATCATATTGGCTATAACCTCTGCAAGAAGATGGAAGAGCTTTCAGCCCACCGCACTGTCAACAAGATAGATAATATCATTATCTATTCCTAGATTCAAGAGGGCAAGCTTACGCTTATTGGCAAATTTTTAATCTTCACGCTTTTTCGAGGCACAATGATAAAAGTTTGGAAATCAGAGGAGGTGGACGTTCTACAACTGGACGCAAACATCTTAGCTTTCCTATTCATAAATTAGATCCCAAAACGCCTCCTCATAGGTATGTTTTCTCTCACTGTGTTTTTTGTTGTCATCTTCATGGTATCCCTAATGAGTGCTTCTCAAAAGATGTGATAGAACTCACACGACAGAATGTGGGAGAAGTTCTTGATATCGACTAGGACCCCTAAGTGACTGGTTTGTCCAAAATTGCCCACATTAAGGTCAAGGTGAGGTTGAATCAACTTCATTATTGTTGCAAGTATGTCATTCATTTTGATTTCTTCGTAAGGATCAACTATGGAATATCACAATCTGGCTTCTATTTTGAACGAGTCTTGCCAAGTATCGAATCAATCAATCAACTTGAATAAATCGAGGATCTTTTTTATGCAGACATGCCCTGGCCAGTTAAGACAGTCTTTGGTAGACATTTTGGGAGAACCAATTCCGCAAAACAAAGGAAAATACTTGGCGATACTGTCTGATTGGGGCCAATCAAAGAGGGAAATGTTTTCTTGGCTGCTCGCGAGAGATGGCTTAAAACTATAGTTTCCTTTCTTCTTATTTTTGCGTCGGCCGGACCCAGGGAGTATAATTGAGAGTGCAATCGCAGAACAGACCAGCTTTATGAGATGGAATCCAGGCGCGAAAAGGAAACATGAACCAGTTTTGCAAATACCCAGTACCTCGCAGCCAACGACGAGAAACACACTCAAAATCAACATCGATTGTGATAAATTGGAAGGCTCACCGGATTGTGCAGTCGATGAAGTCGTTCGCGACCACCGGGGAGCGTTGATTCACGGCTTTGCGACGTCTGGCTGGCCCGATCGTTGCAAGCGGCCAAAACCCTAGCTCTGCACGGGTGCCTGCAGATGGTGGAAGACAGCGCGTCTGAACTGTAGTGGTCTTGGTGCCGATGCACTGTGACAGCGCAACTCTGGTCAACTGCATTATGGGGGAAGCACAAAGCCCATGGGAGATAAGGGCATGGGCCGATGAATGCATACGGAAGTTGGCCCATCTCAGCTTTGCAAGTCCGATATTTTGTCCAAGGAAAGCCAACGAGCTAGCTAATTGGGTGGCTAAGGTCAAGCGGAAAAATGAACTCCCTCCTAGTTAGCTATCTTATCCCCAGAACCTATGTTGTATGTAAACAAGCTTGCTTCAAGTTAATGACATCTTCACCTGTCTCGACAGAAAAAAGATAAGAGGTTTCGAAGGAGAAAAGAGTTGAGCGGGGTAGGGAAAGTAGTTCTCATAAATTCGGTTATTCAAGTGGATGGGGGTATTGGCTTTAGCCAACTCATATCCTCCAACGACATCATGCTAGCTAAATAGTCTCGGAGGAGGTTATATATTGATGCTAAGGGCGCGTTTGGTAACATTTCTGTTCCGGAAAACAATTTTTTAACAGAAATAATTTTTTCTATTTCTGTTCCCGGAAATAATTTCTAAGCATAAAAACACGTTTAATAATTGCATAAAATTTCTATTTCAGAAATAAAAATGCGTTTGGTAAACTTGTATAATTTTATTGTTTCTTTTCATTTTTCAATATTTTATTTTTCCTTTTTTTTTCTTCTTTCTTCTTTCTTTTTTTCTTTTTCATTCCTACTTTCTCCTTCGTGGCTGGTCGCCAACCATGGCGGCGGCCAGTGACCAGCTGGGCAAGGTCCCACGAGCTCGTCGGACCCTCACCAAGCCATCGTGAGGGCCGACGAGCTCGCCGAAGCCTCACCAGGCCACCATGAGGCTTGGCCTCGCCAGATCAGGGCGAGGCCGAGCCTCGCCAATGGCCTCGGTGGCCCGGCGAGCCTCGCCCGGCCACAACAATGTTCCGGTGAGGTCACCAACCCTCGTCGATCAGTCGTCAGCCATGGGCGAGGCCGGTGACCGGCCAAAAGGAAGAAGAAGGAAGGAAAAAAGAAGACAGAGAAAAATTGTTTCTCATAATTGTTCTCGGGAACAATAAATAATTTTTTCTATATTTTGTTTCGTTCCAAATTTGTTCTCAGGAGCAAAATTTTTACCAACTACCTTTCTATTCTTTTTTTGTTCCCCGGAACAAAAGAACAGAAATCTTTGTTTCTGGAACAGAAACACTTTTTGTCAAACATGGCCTAATTCTCTATGGAGTCGAGTTGTTAAAGCAGTTTATTAACCCAATTATGATTCATAGCAAGCAGCACGGGGCAAACAGACCACCTTGGTGATGGAGGAGTCTCCTGGGTGGGAAGAAACTCGTTAGCTTCCTCACATTCTCCGCAGATTTGCAAATGGATCTAATGTTGAAATTCGGGAGGACGTATGGTTCATGGACTTGTGGAATGAAGGCATCCTCTCAAATTTCGACTCGCAGATTATTGATGAAATCCTCACCATCCCTCTCGGCTCAAATTTCGACTCGCAGATTATTCTATTACGCGGTGGATCACAGCAGAGCAAGCCCAGGCTGCTGGTTCATCCTCGTACGCCATCCCTCGCAAATTATGGAGCAGCCTCATAAACAACGATTTCCTCCTCCCTCACAATAGATAATTTTCTTTTGGATGTTAATTCATGATGCGCTGGCTACTGCTAATTGATAATTCATACAAGAGGGAAGCTGTACCTTCACCAAAGAAATTAATGACGAGGCATTGTTGATGTGGTGGAACGTGGCACCAGTACTAATGTGGCACCAAATGAGCATCGTAGCAACCAAAAAGAAATTGGGAGATTAGAGGAAAGAAACCCTAATTTGGCGGCATTAATTAAGATTTGTAGGAGAAACACTTGATTGCAGAAATAAAATTTAAAAAGTTACATTACTGGGTTGTTTGTGCACATAAAAGTTAGATGGCCAATCGCACAAGTCAAGAAAAATAGACAACTTGATTACACAAAATAAAAGTTAGATGGCCAATCGCAAAATAAAAGTTAGAGGATCGCATCGTACCAATAATAAAACTTAAATGACTAAATTTGTACTTAACCTGGGCTAGAAAATCAAAGATGTTTTACTTCTATAAATTGCCACATTCTCTCTCATCCAAAATATTGAGAAAATTGTCCAAAAATAATTAAATCTATTGTTCACCAATCAATTTAGTTATAAACCTTTCAATAGTACCAATTTAGTCCTAAACCTATTATTTGGTAATCATGTGCTAATTTAGTCATAAACATTTTGATGATTTGTCAATTTAGTCTTAATTTTTTTTACGGATTACCAATGTAATCTTTTCAATTAATTTTTGATTGGAAATCACTAACATAATAATCTAGTCAATGTCCGTCGTCCCATGCGACGTAGCCATTGCTTACATGGACTTTTTTTATTTAAATTTTTGAATTTTTAGTATCTTTTATTGATCTTTTCCTATTCTCTTTTTCTTTTTTTCTTCACAGGACCAACGCATCCACTGGCCGAGGCTCCGCAACCTTCTCAGGCCACAACAATAGCATCATGATCCTCCCCTACCTTCATTTTGTTGGGGCTTTCGCTAGATTTGGCTACTATGGCCAATGAGGGCGTCGCAAGCCCTTACCTAGGTCCCCACCTGTGACTAGCCCTCCCTCACCTAGGGGTCGGCAAAAGTTGCCAGCTATTGACTAATGGTCTCACTTAGTGGCCTATGACCTCGCCAACTTTGTGAAGATACAAGAGAAAAAGAAATGAAAAGAAAGAAAAGAAAATAGTCAATAAAAAAATTCAAAATATTTTTAAAAAAAAAAATTGTCCATATTGGCACCAACTATGCCATAGTAATTGCATCATGTATGGCGGCTGGTGTTGATTGAACTGCCACATCAGTTATCCATTCAAAATTAGCCGAAATGACTAAATTGTTAGTTTTTAAAAAGGTTTATGACTAAATTAGTAAATTATCAAAAAGGTTACTAATTTACGTAATTGAAACGTTTATGAGCTGAATTGGTTATGGCACAATATGTTTAGGACTTTTTGGATAATTTTTCCCTAAAACATTACATGCATGTGTCACGGGCCGAGAGTTTCTTTGGCCTCGGAACGACCCGTGGGCGCCTAGCAAGCGGAATTCGCCAAGCCAGTCTTCCTTCTTTAGCTGTTCCACGAACGATACGGTGAATGATTTTTCGTGCGAGATCCCACCACACCCAGCTTCGCTCGGGGGTCTAGTCCATCGAGTAAGACAACAGTTCTCTTTAGGCACAATAACTGGTTTCGGCCTACCATGGCCTCGTCAAGAGAGCGGCATCAGCTCCCAACCAGTTTGTGCACGGGAGGCCTACCCCGACTTCAGAGCTCCTAAATAATGTAATCCTTCTATCCCAGAACTCCTAGCACCAACCGACCTGACGCCACTCCCACGGACCAGTTGTGTTCTACCCTTCTGCCTCACACTCTTCACCAGATAATCCTAAGCGCCACTCACAAGTGTCACAAGTATGGGAGGATTCACAGACCGTGACATATGCTTATAAGATGACTCTTTTTCTCTTCTTTTTCTTTTTTTGGTCTAAATAAGATGACTCTTATGTGGTTCCAACTAATACAGTCAAACCTATCGTAGTTAGGCCACTTTATATACTTATACAAAAACCTCTCTCTCTCTCTCTCTCTCTCTCTCTCTCTCTCTCTCCCCTTTCTTTTGTCTAGTATGATAGAAAAAGTAAAAGTTACATTTTGTGAGCCATTAAATCACATAAGAACCCCATAGAGATAAGGTCTACCTAAAAATTACCCGCACATGAAACTACCTCAAGGGATTCAAACTAAACTTAAAAGAAGTCACCTACTTCACATGAAGTTCGTGATATGTGTTCTAGAAAAGTAATAACAGAGAGGGACCATCTCATTGTAGAACAATCAAGAACATAGCATTTTAAGGTAAACTCCAAAATCGATTTCAGCAAGATGAATTTCAACCTAACCGAAGTAGAGGGGAGACTGGATGAACATTGCTGTTCCACAACTAAGGACAAATTTCAAATGCACTTGTCAAATTTATAAATAACCCAAAAAAAAAAAAAAAAGAAGGCAATGAATAAATCGAAAATTGCGTGCTCCTCAAGTCAAGAATGGTGGGTGCCTTACCTTTTTTAAAAGGGTCTCATGCAATCAATATAGACCACGCAAAGATTTAGGCCGCAGTTGTTTGAGGATTATCATTGTGATGGGATTTGTTCGTTTCTCGGAAGTAGCAAGAGAAGCACTTGAATCATATTCTCAGTACCACTGCTGTCTGGTATAAAAAGAGAAAAACCCTGGAAATCAGTGAGTAAATAAATGAATAAGGGCACGTTTCAAATAATTGATTGGTTGATAAAAAGGAGCACAGCTATGAATTTATTCCCATAAAATATGATTAAATAGTGTTATTTATATATCACACTGGCAACAAAGATTATGCAGATGCATAAAATACTTCCCCATCTAGGACGTATTTTTCACATGCATTTTCCGTTAACAAATTATACTGGAATTGTTTTAGCTCAGAAGGGAAAACTTGATTGTTTAGATATACTTACATGACACTATCTATTTTGCAAAAAACGAATAATTGGAAAAACATTTTCTTTAAAATAATCATTTGTATTACTTATAGAAATGGATAAATGAAAGATAAATCCATCATCAACTAAAATATTTAAGTATAAATTATTATTGATAATGAAAATATTTTTATTGATTAATTATTTCAGCAATACAAGATAACATTTTTAGGAAAATATATTCTACATCATTCATTTTTCACGAAATAAATAGATTCAAATTATTTGTTTGTACTTTCAATATTATAACTCATAAAAGTCATGCGGTGAAGAAACATTCAATATGACACCGTTTTGCTTGGAAGGATTATTAGATGGAAATGGAGAGTTAACTTACCTTTCCATTAAATTAATAGTGAAGGTAATAAAGAACATAGAAAATGAAAGATAGCTGAGTGAATTTTCTTGAAGGTCAATGGAGACTTGTCCAAGTGCAGTTGCGAGTGATGATGGTGGCTGCAGTGAAAACTCCATTCCAGCAAATTGAGGACCGGTTCTTTTCACACCATCACATTTTTCTTCTCCTCTCAAGAGGGTCCCAATGATGTTTTTGTCGTTGGACAATATTTCAAAATTCAAAATTTTGGCTCAATTAATAATGTGAAAAAAAAAAATCTACATGTTTTGATACACATAAAGGCTCTAAATTTTAATTCGATCAGTTCTTGATGGTGTTGACACCTAAATTTTGGTGATCCGGTCATTCATTTATTGTATTAAAAATTATGGGTTAATTTTATCTCTAAAAAATATTAATTGCATAGAATATTAATTTAGGTGCATTTGTTTTTAATTTACATTTTGTGCATTTATTTATTGGACCAGTGGCGGATAGGTTCAAATTAGTGATTCGAGCTTTAAATTGTGCCTGACAAGCACACGCGAGTAAATTAGTCTAAAGCCTTTTTTTTTTATGATCGGAAATTATCTTGTGAAAATAAGAATTTGAAATTTTCGAGATATGATAGAATTTTTGGATAGGACAAGTGGAAAAATGAATATTACATTTGGAAAAAGAATTTTTATGGATACTAATTTGGAAAGATTAAAAAACCTACTTCGCGGCCAATAAATAAGTTAAAACGCAGGTCACACATATTGATACACTTCGAATATACGGCCGCACAAGGGGTTCTTTCTCGAGTAGGAAGTCAGGAAATTCAAGCAAAGAAAAGTCAAAAAGTCTTCTTCGCTTTTGCTGAAAGTACGACGGAGAGAACTGCCGAGAGAAGAGAGGGGGAAACGTGGGAAGTGATGTGCAGCAGGATGTGAGGGCTTCAGCAAAAAAAAATAATAAGAAAAGGAGAAAAGAGCCCCTGTTCATCTTCATCCGCGAAGCCGCCCACTGCCGGCCTCCCCTGTAGCGCCTCCACCCGCGATGCCTCTGCTCCGACGTCGCGCCCACACCACGACGACGCGGTTGCAACCACCAACCGCTGCACCCGCACCGCCGTCACGCCCGCCTTGCCTGCAATCCACTCCGTTTGCTGCGACCCGAGCGCCGACACCGGAGCCGCTCCTGGCCTGCTCCGCCACTCGTCCGCGATCGCCCAGCGCAGATCTTACGTTCGCCGAGCCCTTCGCTGTGCCACTGAGACTCCGGCAGCCTGTAGCCCCGCGACGCCGAGCGACTCCCCTGTTTTGCTGCTGCCACCTCGCTGCTGCTCCGTCCGAGCCCGCCTAGATCCGACCACTGTGATCTCCGACAAGCGACCCGACACTGCTACCTGAGCTGCTCCGCCTCTGCTCCGACGACCCAGCGTTGCTCCTACCCTGTTCCTTGCTGCCGAGTCCCGAGTGACCCACCACTAGCAACTGCTGACCCACGCTCGCCCCTGTTTCGCTGTGGATTCATCTTCGCCGGACCTTCGCTGGAGCCCCGTTCGCCGACGCCCTGCTGCCCTGCCAACCGAGCACTCCGCCCGAGCGACGAGCCGTTGCTCCTGATCCGAGCCTGCTGCTGCCTCGCCGCACCATCAGCTACTGCCCGAGCGACTCCCTGTTTTGTTGCAGGTCTACCTTCACCGGATCTCGCCGGAGCTCCGACCACCGGGACCTCCGACCGACGGAGACCAGAGACACCCCAAGCCGCTGCCCTTGCACCATCCTTAGCCGTGTCGAGCCTCCTTCGTGGCCCATCCCGATTGGATTTTTTTGAGAAAATTCAAATTTAAGTAGATTTCATTATTTTATTAGGTAGGTTTATTTAGTAGATTTATTTTATCTTATTTTTACTTTTTGATGTTTCGTTTATTTATTTGAAATATTTCTCAATACACAATTGAAATTCTAAATGTCACCTGATTCGCAATCGTGAATTTTTGATTTCATCTATAAGCGCTTTAAATGAAACAATTAATCGGGAATTAAATTGATATTTTGATCTTTACGAAGGTTTAAGATTAATTTATCGATTTTACTAGCAAAATATTATCCTTTGATCTAAACAATGTATGATATCTTTGGTGATTTTGAATGGCTTGGCTTGTCTTGATTGCTTTATTTATCTTGAAATATGTTTGAGTTAGAATATTGCATGTTTTAGGGTTATCTTGCATGTTTAGAATATGAACTTTATTATTTCGAATTTTTAAAAATAGAAAATACCAAAAACATAAATTTAGGATGTTAGATTTTCATTTCATTGAATTAAATTGCATGTTTAATTATTTGCTAATTTTGATTTCGAATTTTTATAAAAAAACAAAAAGAAGAAAAATTAGAATTATGGCATTCTTTGCATGTCATTGCATATTATGATAGTTTAATTCTAGATAATATTTTATAAGTTTATATAGACTGCATCTTAGGTTAGAGATTACTAAGTTAAGATAATATCTTAGTTTAAATTAGAGTTTAGCCTGACCTAATCCTTAATATAAGTTAGATAGAATCTTAATTTAGCTAAATAATTTTCACATCTTTCTAATTTCGAATTTCATTAAAAAAATTACAAAAAATACCTTAGGATAAGTTAATTCCATTTTCTATGATAAATTGCACATTTATTAAGAAAACACAAAAAATGTCATTACATGTCATATAGAATTAGATTCATAAAATGCATGTCATTTAGTGATTGCTATTAGGTCCATTTAATTAGAAATTGCATATCATAAGAATTAGGTCATATTGCATTGCATATAGATTAGATTCTCATTAATTAAATGAAAACAAAAAGAAATTGCGTGTTAATTAAAAATCATATCTAGGATTGATGATGTGAATTATGATCTAACAACGCGAGATACTTTCATTACTACGAGATAAGAACCTGCATTTGTTTATTTGCTTTCTTGAGTGTTAAATTGATGGATTGTGCACTCGCATGATCACCTCACATGTTAGGGAAATAGATTTAAAATCAATTCAAATTACCTACAAAAAATATTTTTGAAAATAAAAAGAAATGGTACCGAAAGGACATTAGAGAAGTCTAGTATAATCAAGTCCTCATACCCAAAGTCTCTAGTTCGTAGGAGTAAAATAATTCTCCCATTATTTTACTTAGGTGTCTAATCGATCTACCATAAACTGATTAGTGGCGACTCCTAGATAAAATTCATTTGCATGTTGAGAACTTTAAATATAAGTCGTGAATTGGTATGGGCTTGGGAGAACCCGAGTTAAGTCTAGGTTTAACAATCCATTAGCCAAATCTTAGGTGGATCACCCGAAAAATTTGGTCGCGATAGATGGGGAAAACGGTCTTAAACTGATAATAGGTCCTGAATGGTTACCTAACGGTTTGTACAAAGAAAGGGAGACAGCATGAAATGTTACGAACTCCTTATAGAAAACCAAAACCCCTATAACCTTACAAACCCTAGATAGAGTCTCTACAATTTGATCGAAATGTGGGGAGCAATTTTTCTTAGGGAAAAAACAAGCAAACCTCCCGTGGGGTATGTAGCCGCCTCTCCACTTTTCATCCTAGAGATTGGCACGGCAGTAATCTTTATAGCTGTCCCTCAAGAAGCCGTCGGTGCTGCTACAAAACTTCGACATCATTTGAATGGTAAGCATGAAAGAGTCAAAAGAATTGAAAGCTACGTACCTTTGATCACGTTATGGTCGAATTCAATTGAATGCACCATGATATGGCCGCCTCGTTGAGTCTTGCAATAAATTACAGATGGTCCCAAAACGATCGATCTCATACGAATATCGACCTTGGACAGAAAGACAATTATAAAATGATGGATATTGCAAGAGAGATATAATAAGAACAATGTAACAGGAGAAGTTTGACTCTACTCAACGAATGTGAATACAATAACACCAATGCATCCAAGAAATTCAAGAAAAGAAAGACACAAAAATCCGGAGGATAGTCCAAAGTCGAAGACGAAATCAAGATCTCTCCATCATCTTTATGTTGTCTGAAGGAATGATGCCTCTTGACTCGTTCACCAACGCGGCCAAGACTCGGTCTATCTTCTCCGTTTCTCTTGAACTATTATGCAAAACCTTTGAAGAGACAATTACGAACCTGTATAATGTGGCGCGGTTGAGGAGAGAATGGATGATTGTTGAAAAAATTATACGACAACTAATTTAGTCTTAAACTTTTTAATTTTGCTAATTTAATTTTAGAACTTTTAACGATTGGTGATGTAGTAATTCCAATCAATTTTAACCAAAAATCACTAACGTGGACATCAACCATTTTACATGACATCACTAGCATTACTGTGGATAATTTTGGCAATTTTTTTAAAATTTCTGAGTTTTCTTTCTTTTTTTTTTAATATTTCTTTTTCCTATTTCCCTCTGCCATTTGCTAACCACAGGTGAGGATTGCCCTCACTGCCCTCTAGGGGCTTCACAACCCCGGCCACCATCGCTGAGGCCCGACGATCGATGAAAGAAAATATGAAATAGAAAGAAAGAAAATAAAAAAGAAAATTTCAGAAAGTTTAAAAAATTATAAAAATTATCCACATAGTATATTAAATGCTAACTAAACCATCATGTCAATAATTTCTAGGTAAAATTGATCAAAAAGACTGTATTAGTAAATCGTCAAAAAGCTTTGGACTAAATTAGCCAAACGGATTTAGAATTGAATTAGACGTTATACAATATATTTATGATATTTTGGACGATTGTCAAAAAGAAGGTTCACATATGACTTTAATACGTGCTAGCGATGTGTTAACATCAACAGTGCGTTAATGTCAACATTCTTTCAAGAATGAAGCCAGAATAGTTTCATTCGTTGGTTCACCATAATTAATAGAGAATAGAATCATTAAAAACTTAAAATGATTTGAAGTAGAAATTTTGAAGATAGTGCTAAACGCAATTTTATTCCAAGAATAGAATTTTCGAACAATTACCAAACGCCTTTAAAATACTTAGAAATTATTATCGGGAGCAAAATAAAAAAAAAAAATCATTCATGATTAGAAATTATTCCCAAAAATAGAATGGTTTCTGACGCGCTCTAAAGGGCTCACGTGGAAGAAACAGCGGGAGAACAACCCTAGGGTGGGAGATCCTGCAATGTCAACCCTTATACCATGTTAGAGTTTCGACTTTGACTACCGTCGGGTAAGTTAATATGGTAGCTACCGTCGGGTGGTTGCCATCCGGCATTTTCATTTGTTTTATCTACCGTCAAGTGAAAATTGTTGGAAGATATGCTTGAAGATCCGCCGGATTTGATCTAATTGATCCGATTTGATCAATTAGAGATTGGACAAAATTGAATTGATTTGTAGAATATTTGTAGAATTTCTTTATTTCCTTTTTTCATATACATCTTGTGTTATAATTACAAAGCATTGTACATTGATTACAATTGAAGGAAAAGAAAAAGATTTCTCTCCAGAAATCCTCTCTTCCTTACGCTCCTTGCTTCCTTTACGGATTCTTTCATGGTATCAGAGCAGTAGGCTCCTGAACCTGCTTCCGCTTCGATTGCCATCTAAACTCTCTGAGTTGCAAAAGAGATTTACGGAGGAATCATTTTTTTCACTAAAGGAAGAAGAAGCAAGCACAAACGATTACCATGACTCACCTAGAAAATTCGTCTTCGGCTACTGATGTTCCATCTACAAGGGATGTCACGCCATAGATATCGAAGCACAAAGTCATCTCGGGTTGATTCCCACAACCCAACAGCAAGTTCAGACCCAAGGAGGTGTGCAGTGGCAACTCTTTCCAGCTCAGTCAAGCATGGGGCTGCCCATTATGAGCCATCCTTACCAATGGATACCCTATCGATGGTACGTTGGGTCAGGCCCAAATACATCATTGACGGGGATTGCAAGCTATCAAAGTAGCGTTCAGCCTGACGGGGGGCCACCAACCACGAGTGGGGCAAGCCCAACCGCTGGAGCAGAACAAATTGGCGAGTCGGACGAAATGGGTCTGGGAATGAATCCCTACCTAAGATCTCATAATGCGGGGCATGGAATCAGATCTGGCGGGTCGGGCATAGGGACGAATCCCTATCTGAATTTCGCACCCAACTTTCTGCCTTTTCCTATTGCGGCCGTCACCGGCTGACCGGAGCCTAGCGATCCTCCGTACGTGTCAACCGTCGACGGTCCAGTACGACGATTACCTTGTAATTGACCGGGCCGGAAAACTACTCCGGATGGTCGCAGGACTTCCGGCAAGCCCTCGTGACAAAGGACAAGGACGGTTTCCTTGATGGAACTGTACCTGTTCCTTCAGACGAGAGACTGGCTCGATACTGGAGAAAATGGAACCACCTCATCCGAACGTGGATCGACAACTACGTCTCTCCAAACGTCACGGCCGGTCTCCCGCCGACAGAGGACTCGAAGAAAATGTGGGACAATATCAAATAAATGTATGGAAAATTAGATCGAGCCAAGATTTGCAAGAACTCAGTGAACTCAAGCAAGGAAATATGACAGTCACGGCTTGTTACAACAAACTCTCATCACTCTGGAATGAGCTCGAGACCACAAAAGAAAAACTCAAGGGGCCGGCAGAAACCCTCGAACAGTATAGATCTATAAGGGAGAGAGAGAAAACCACTCGTTTCCTTTTGATTTTGAATGAGAATTACCTGAAGTTCCATTCACAGATCCTGGCGATGGATCCGGTCCCTCCTCTCGGAAGGATCTTTCAACTAGCTGTCCAAGAAGAAAGCCAACGACTCGCGACTCCGAAGCATGCGCAAGGGACTAACAGCGTCGCTCTCGCGCTTCACGAGAAGCGGCGAGATTCGGGGTTCGAAACCCTAGCGCGAGGGAGAGAGAATCGAGAGGCACTAGGGTTGCAAAACAGTTGCGAAAGAGGGTTTAAAAGGGGAGGCACCAGCGGTCCAAATCTTCCACGACGATACGATGGTGTCCAGGAGACTGATCATTCCATTGAATCGGATGGCGGATATAATTCCGTGAAAAAGGCATCGGACGGCCAGATCTTTTCCGCATCTTCAAGGAATTTCGGGCAAAATTCGAAGGGGAGAGGTAAATTATATTGCGAGTACTGCAAACGCCCACATCATACTATAAGTAATTGTTGGAAATGGCATGGGAAGCCAGGAGAAAAAGAAAAAAAAAAGAAAAAATATTCTGCAACTTGCCAAGTTACTAGTCTCAATAATGATCAACCAATTACCTATGGGCAATATGAACAGTTGATGCAGGCTTTACAAAAGGCAGACATCGCAAACAAAGGAGGAAGTTTTTCATGTATATCTCATTGCCTGATAAATTCTATTTCAAAAAAGGCTTGGATAGTGGACTCGGGAGCAAGTGATCACATTATTTGTGATAAAAGTTTTTTTCTGCTATGCATAAGTAATTGAATATACCTATTTCTGTGCAACTGCCGAATGGGAATATCACTAATGTCACCTTGATAGGCACTGTTCATTTGAGTCCTCAAATTACCCTTCGAAATGTCCTCTATGTCCCACAATTTCAATTCAATCTTATCTCTGTGTCCAAAGTCTGCAAAGAAAATTCCTGTTGAGTATTCTTTGATTGACACCTGTTTTTTCCAAGCTCTTCGACTGGCAAGCTGATGGGCTTGGGTAACCTCTTAGAATGATTATTTTTTTGGATTGCCTTTCCAAATAACTTTGATTTTTCATCAGTTGTCTCGAATAAATTATCATTGTGTAATGCTACTACCGATGATAAGAACTTTCTTTTACATTCAAGGATGGGTTATAGTGCTTTTTTTCCCTGCTCTAAATGTCATATCTGCCCTATGGGAAAACAATCTCGCACACCCTTTCCCACCAGTAAAAGTCATTTTAGTGATATCTTTTCACTAATCCATGTGGATGTCTGGGGGGCATATCGTGATGGTTCGCGTTATTTTCTTACTATTGTGGATGATTACTCTTGTGCCACCTAGATATTTCTGATGCAGTCCAAAGGTCAAGTTCCTTCTAATCTAAAATCCTTTATCACTCTGACCAAAAATCAGTTCGGGAAGTCAACACGGCGGATCCGCACTGATAATGGAAAAGAATTTTTTAACCATGAATGCAGCTCACTTTTCTTATCTCATGGGATTCTACATGAAAGCTCATGCGTTTACACTCCACAACAAAATGGGGTGGTAGAACGCAAACATCGTCATCTGTTGGAGGTCACAAGAGCATTGAAGTTTCAGGGATCCATTCCAGATAATTATTGGGGAGATTGTATTCTTACTGCAGCCTACCTCATCAACCGGATGCCCACTCGAATACTGGCTAGTAAATCACCTTTCGAATTACTTTATGGCAAAAAACCAGCAATTGATCATTTAAGAGTTTTTGGTTGTCTATGCTACACTGCAACTGTGGGTCCTCGGGACAAAATGAGTCCACGTGCCAGACGATGGGTATTTATGGGTTACCTCAACCTGCAGAAAGGATACCGTGTTCTTGATCTTTCAACAAGCGATTTTTTTGTGAGCAAAGAAATAATTTTTCATGAAGATATATTCCCATTCCAGGAAACCAAGTAGGATTTGACTACCTCAAACAATTCTCCTAGTTTCTTACACTAGGAAGATGTATCTCCTACATATTTTCTTACAGGATCTCCAGATCCAGTCATTCCCTCACCTTCAGCATCCACTTTGCCTAATTAGCTGCAACCTGAGGAAGCAATGGAAAATATGCCTGCCACTCAGCTCAATATGGAAAATATTTATGATGTTTCGACAGCAACAACTATTGAAGAATCATCTTCTTCACCACCAGCGAATCCTCCACGTCGTTCAAGATGAGCCACACGACCACCGACATGGACAAAGGATTATATCTGTGCATCTCTTAATTCGCCAGGTATCAACTATCCAATATCCTCATATGTCTCTTTGATAAGCTTTCGTCCGAGCATAGATGTTGCATTAGTCGCATATTCGATGAAAGGGAACCCTCTAGTTATGATGAGGCATCCCGAGATCCCCGGTGGCAACAAGCCATGGCAGTAGAATTACAGGCATTGAGTGATAATCATACCTGGGAACTGGTCCAGCTTCCTCCAAACCGACAGTCTATAGGATGCAAATGGGTCTATAAAATCAAATATAAAGCTAATGGATCCGTTGAACGTTACATGGCTCGATTGGTGGCCAAGGGATATACCTAGCGAGAAGGTTTCAATTGTCCTGAAACTTTTTCTCGCATTGCCAAAGATGTCACAGTCCGTTCCTTCTTATCAGTTGCAGCAATCCATGATTGGTCATTACATCAAATGGACGTTAACAACGCTTTTCTCCATGGCAACTTGGATGAAGAAATCTACATGGATATTCCTCAAGGCTTACGAAGACAGGGGGAGAATAAAGTATGTCGTCTCCGTAAATCCCTTTATGGACTGAAGCAAGCCTCCAGGCAATGGTATGCAAAATTTGCCAAGGCTCTTACAACTGCAGACTTCAAACAATCCAAATATGATTATGCCTTGTTCACTTGGACTAAAGGTACGTCATCTATTTAGCTAATGATATATGTAGATGACATTCTCATTATGAGAAATAATGGAGCTGTAATAGAGAATCTTAAGAAATATTTGCATACTACATTTCATATAAAAGACATGAGAGCACCTAAATATTTTCTTAAAATTGAGATTGCTAGATCTCACCAAGGAATTTCTCTTAGTCAGAGGAAATTTGTATTGGAAATCATATCAGAAGCAGGTCTATCAGGATGCAAACCATCAATTATTCCAATTGAGCAGAATACCAGATTAACTGCAGCATATCATGTTGGGGGAACATCTCAGGATGATCTTGTTCTTAGAGATCCGATGAGTTATCAAAAGCTCATTGGAAAACTCATATACCTGATTATGACCAGACCTGATATATCATATGCAGTGCAAAATCTCAGTCAATTTATGCACAAACCAAAGGAATCTCACATGAATGCTGCTCTGAAAGTTGTAAAGTATTTGAAGAGTTGTCCAAGACTGGGAATATTTCTGTCCAGAAAATGCAACATGGAAATGACAGCATATTGTGATACAGATTATGCGACTTGTCCTATGAGTCAAAGATCTGTCTCTGGTTTTTACATTAAACTAGGAAAATCACTTCTTTCATGGAAAACCAAGAAGTGGGCAATAGTTTCTTTATCTTCAGCCGAAGCGAAATATCAAGCCATGGCGAAAACCACATGTGAGATTGTGTGGATACGAGGTTTACTTGAAGATCTCAGAGTACAAGTAAAGGGCCCAACAAAACTATTTTTGACAACGAGTCGGCACTGAAACTTGCAGCCAACCCCATAATGCATGAAAGAATCAAGCATATAGAAGTGGATTATCACTTCACACGAGAGAAAATCTAAGAAGGGGTAATCAAAACAAGAGGGGTTGGAATCGTTGAACAACCGATGGACATTTTCACCAAACCTCTCTGTTCGAGGCAACACGCATATCTACTAAGCAAGTTAGGCGTCTTGGATATCTATAAGCCACCAGCTTGAGGGGGAGTGTTGGAAGATATGCCTGAAGATCCGCCGGATTTGATCTAATTGATCCGATTTGATCAATTAGAGATTGGACAAAATTGAATTGACTTGTAGAATATTTGTAGAATTCTTTATTTCCTTTTTTTCATATACATCTTGTATTATAATTACAAAGCATTGTACATTGATTACAATCGAAGGAAAAGAAAAAGATTTCTCTCCTAAAATCCTCTCTTCCCTATGCTCCGTGCTTCCTTTACGGATTCTTTCAAAAATCCTGCTACAAGATTGGCTGCTTTACGGCAAAGTCTACGGGTGCGTTTAGTTCAGCATTTCCAAAAGGCTTTCACAACCAACTGCCGCCCCAGTACCCCCATTGTAGACTTTGCCATCTCTAGATGCGTGCCCTCTAGTCAAGGTTCATCTTTCGATAGAGAGCGCATGATTTCTGAATGATTACGAATGCCACAATGTTTAATTAAGAGAGCACGCCTTCCTGCTGCAAAAAATGACGTAGATAAAACAAATGAAAGGCCGGACGGCAAGTAGATGCCATCTGGTGGAGAGCAGATGCTTTTGGAACTATTCAAAATGACGAAGTGCTTCTTGAACGATTCTTCCCAGGCGGGGGTCTACTAATTAATCCGCATATACTAAAAGTTGTCAACTCGGGCCATGTCATGCACATCCTCACCTTCCTAACCGGAGGAAATTACTGGTTATCAATCGTGTCTCTACTTAGCAGGTTAAAATATCGCTTATATGCAAAAATAAATTAAGTTAAAATAATAATGTCAATAATCTTCTAAGGCATTCTTGGATGCATGTGAGTCAAATACATGATAACCCTTAGATCATATGAGATTTATGTGGGATCTGCTAATATCAAGAGTTCAAATGCATTCACCTTGCATGTTTCCAGATCATCAAAGAATTTTTCCATATTTGCTCCAATCATGCCTTTGATTGATGGTCTAATGTAATAATCTATTTGAAAGTTCATGCATCTACTTTATCTCTTCCTTCGTCCGGCGCTAATTACTAATGTTAATAAAATCTAGTACTAGGTATCCGTAATCAATCAAAAGGAAAAATAAATTTAGTACAAATGACAGTGAAATTTGCAAGTTGTTAACTAAGAAAATTTTATATAGAAATTGTAATCTCTCTCTCTCTCTCTCTCTCAGCGCATTCGCTTATTCGCTCTCTCTGAATGTGTCGCCCATGTCTTATATTTCGGTATCTTCTCCTGAGTTCTCTCCCTTTTTAAGTTCTATTACGCCTCATTCAAAATGTCTGACAATATGAGTGGGACCCAGTCAACTTTCCGATATGCTTAGGCCCAAATATTTAGAAAGATTTACATATTCATCCGTAAGTAGTGCCCCACTAAATTTTTTTATTTCTCCCCATTCCAAACTTTAAGGGATTATTATTAGAAATTTCTAGCAAAAAGGTCTTCCCAATTTTCGAATTTTGCTTGGCAACAATCATGCTTCCAATTGTGATTTATGTGAAATCAAGGATACGCGCATCGCAAGTAACATGATTTTTGTACGATACTTAGTTGAATGTGATGCTTATTTTTTATCACTTAAGTTCCAAATAGGTGAAATATCGTTCAATTGAATGCCTACACCGACACTTCGTTCCACATGACTTTGTAAACTAAATTATGACTCCATGTGGCTTTTAAAAAGGAAATTGAAGTCTAATGTGGAAAATTCTTTGTTTGACGTGGCATAAATAGCTAAATGAGTACCATATGAAAATTATAACACTTGTAATATTCTTGTCCTGATATATTATGAGTAAATTTTGAGTAACAATGCTTTGGTATAGATGGTTGAGAAATATTTCTTTGGTAAATATAGAATATTGAACTTCACTAAGTCTATCTCTATGTACTAACAATTATTAACGGAAAACAAACTTACTGTTGATATATTATGAGATACTCTTTACAAAAGAAACGAATTTTCTAACAACATGATACATTATGAGATATTATAAGATAACTCTATCGTTAGATGATACATGTTAATGATTAAAAAGGATGAACTTCAATTTTCTAACAACATTTTGAAAAATATTTGATGATTAAAAAGGATGAACTTCAATTTTCTAACAACATTCTCTATTACACGTTTGCGACGAAAAAAATTATTTATTAGTTGACAATATTTTGGCTCCTCCAACATCCTTGCTCCATATCCGCCATGCCTGATCGAAGGATTAAGTTCCCGCATCTGGGTCAGATCATAGCCCAATTCTTCTCTTCTTCAATACTTCGAGCCCATGACGAAAAACAAAATTTCGATTTGAAGACTTTTGGGCCCAAAGCCCCAGAGTGTACTCCTTTGGGAACGAGGGCTGGGAAAATAAGCAGATTAGATACGACAACCTTAGCCTTCAAACTGAACAATGCAGCCAGAATCTGACGAAATGGAGCGAGAAAAAGTCCAGACATGCACGTGTTGGGATTGACAAATTAAAAGCCGTGTTGGTCACGATCAGTATCAAAGTCATAAGGTAAAGATGGTAAAGCGGCAAATTTCAAGCACTATGGAGGCAAGAGGAATTGTATCAACAAGTGCGTTCTAGGATTTAGTGATCGAAGAAGAAAGGGGACAAAAACACTCGGTTCTTTTGGGTAACTACTACTCAAAGGCGACAACGTGATCATATCTCCTTGCTCAAATTGCTGATTTACACCTGCTGTGGTGATCAAGCCATCATCAAAAGGAAGATAAATCTACATAGTTCAGATGTGGTTAGAGATTTTAAACCCACTATCAGCAGGTGCCCTGCCTTGGTGAGTGATTAGATGAGTAAACAGTTGACAAGCCCCCTTTACATGGATCACGTCACGAGAAAATATTGGGTATCACTGTTGTGCCAATGCATCAAATTTCGAGTCCATTGAGCTTGCAATTGGATACCACTATTGTGCCAACGTATCAAATTTCGAGTCCACTGAGCTTGCAACATGTATTGCCAGTGGACTCCACCGTCATAGAAAATATCAAACCTCATGGCCAACCTCTCTCCTACTCCAAACCCCTCCTGACTCTCTCTCTCTCTCTCTCTCTTCGACTAACGATCAAGCCCTTGTCCAATGAACCACCGTGGCTCCAGCTTCAGCTTTGGCTCGTCCGTTGCCTCCATTGTCACTGAATCACTGCCCCTCCCAACTCTGCCCTCTCTCTCTCTCTCCCTCCTTGACTCGCGACCGAGCCTTTGTCCAATGAAACACCTTGCCGCTTCTGTTTTCACCTCCACCTTGAAAGGTTGCCTCCACCGTTCGTCGGTCAGACGAGGGCTTGATTGTGAGTCAGAGGTTAGAGAGAGAGAGAGGGCAGAGTTAGGAGGGGGCAAAGAGTAGGGGCTGAGCGCGAAGAGAGGGAGAGTGTGCGAGGGCTGAGCACATAGGGAGGGAGGGGGAGAGAGAGAGGGGAAGAGAGAGAGAGAATCTGGAATATATTTGAAATGAGAGGGAGGTCGCCCGTGAGATGCAAAATTTCCTCTAACATTGGTGCTCACTTGCGACACGTGTCGCAGGCTTAATAAACTTGTAATTTGAGGTTGCACAAGACCGATACCCAATAAGGTCACAGTTATAGTTTTTGCGCTCAGGAGTACCAAAGCCCTTGGCTAGACGACTTGAATGGTTTATTATTTTTTTTCAAAAGAATTGATCGACAATCAGAGAAGTTGTGCTTTTTGTTGCGCACATGACACACCTCCCCAAAGCTCCCAGCCCAGAAAACTTTTCCCAACTTTGCCCCATTAGCATGAGCAAGTTTTGTATAAAATCTATTTTGAAAATTTGGCTAATCGATTGAAATCCCTAGCGAAAAAGCATCTATCCTGGATGCAGGGTACCTTTCTTAATGGCTGCGAAATTCAAGACAATAGTTTGTTTTTTGTGCGAGAAGTGCTCTATTACTTGAGGATGTGGAAACGATGGAAAAAAATTTCGAAGGAATGCTCGAGCTTGATATGCACAAATATGATAGAATGGAGTGGGATTTTTTGGATACGTGTTAAAACAGATGGGCTTTAATGACAAATGGGTCTGTTGGGTAATGCAATGCGTCATGACACTCACATTGCAGGCATGTTATCCATTTTGATTTATGAGGCTGTTAATGGTGATGATCTAAAGGGCATCAAAACAATCCCATAACCCTACACTCTCTCACCTCCTCCCCAGTGGGCAATGATTCAATATTTTTCCTTAAGAAACAACTGTGGAATGCCGTGATCTGCGATATTGCCAAGCATCAAGTCAAGCTATCAACTTGAATAAATCTAAGGATCTTTGTTCCATAGTAGACATGCCCTGAACAGTTAAAACTGTCTCTGCAAAGCATAATAAAACACTCGGGGAGTCTGTATGGTTGGGGTCAATCAAAGAGAGAAATGAATTCTTGGGTGCTTGCAATAGACGGCTCAAAACTGGAGAGATTTGGAAGGAGAAAATGTTGAGCAGCGCAGGGAAAGAGGTTCTTATTAGATGTGGAGTAGGCAACTCGTATCCTTCAACGACGCCGTGCTAGCTAAACAGCCTTGGAGGAGGCTATTCACCGATGCTAATTCTCCATGGAGTCAAATTGTTAAAAGAAGTTCATCACCCCAGTTATGTTTTACAGCAAGCAGCACTGGTCAAACAGACGTTCTTGGGGATAAAGGAGTCTCCTGGGTGGGAAGAAACATGTTAGCTTCCTCATATTCTGCGTAGATTTACAAATGGATCTGCTGTTGAAATTCGGGAGGACATGTGGCTTATGGACTTGTGGAATGAAGGCATCCTCCATGCAAATTTCGACTAGCAGATTATTGATGAAAAACTCACCAGCCCTCTCGGCTCAACCACGCAACGAGAGCGGTCATCCTATTACACGGCGGATCACAGCAGAGCAAGGCCAGGATGCTGCTTCATCCTCTTACGCCATTCTTCACAAATTATGGAGCAGCCCTACGGACAACAATTTCCTCCTCCCCTACAATAGGTAATCTTTCTGTGGATATTAATTCATGATGCGTTGGCTACCACTAATTGATAAGTCATAAAAGGGAAGCTGTACTTTCACCAAAGTGATTAATGAGGAGGCATTGTTGATGTGGTGGAACATGGAACCGTTACTAATGTGGCACAAAATGAGCATCGTAGCAACAAAAATGAAATTGGGAGATTAGAAGAAAGAAACCCTAATTTGACGGTATTAATTAAGATGTGTAAGAGAAACACTTGATTGCACAAATAAACAAAAAAAAAAAAAGTTGCATTACTTGGTTGCGTGCATAAAAGTTAGATGGCCAAATCGCACAAGTCAAGAAATATAGATGACTTGATTACACAAAATAAAAGTTAGAGGATTGAATCTTACAAATAATAAAACTTAAAAAATTAAATTTGTACTTAACTCAGGCTAGAAAATCATAGACATTTTACTCCTATAAATTGCTACATTCTCTCCCATCCAAAATTTTGGGAAAATTGTCCAAAAATAACTAAGTCTATTGTTCACTGACCAATTCAGTTATAAACCTTTCAATAGTGCTAGTTTAGTTTTAATCACGTGCCAATTTAGTCGTAAACATGTTGATAATTTATTAATTTAATTTTAAGTATTTTAATAAATTGCCGGTATAGTCTTTTCAACTAATTTTGATTAGAAATAGCTAATATGGTAGCCAGTCAATGTTGGCCATCCCAAGCGATGTAGATATTGCTTACATGGACTATTATTTATTTATTTTTAATTTTTATTATCTTTTATTTATTTTTTCATTTTTCTTTCTCCTTTTTTTCTTTGTAGGACCAACGTGTTCGTAGGCCACAGCAAGGGCATCACGACTTTGACTTGCCTTCATTGTGTTGTGGCTTTTGCTAGATTTGGCAACTATGGGCAATGAGGGTGTTCCAAACGCTTGCCTAAGTCCTTGCCTGTGACTAGCGAGGGCTTTGTGGTCCTCACCCACAGATCAACGAGGATTGCCAACCCTTGCCTAATGGTCTTGCTTAGTGGCCCATGACCTTGCCAACCTTATGAAGATAAAAAGTAAAAAAAAAAAAAAAAGAAAATAGATAGTAAAAAATTCAAAATATTTTTTAAAAAAAAAAAGTATCCATGTCAACACGGACTATTCCATATCAGTTGCATCATGTAGGATAGTGGGCGTAGATTGAACTGCCATGTCAATGATCCATTCAAAGTTAGTCGAAAATGACTATATTGTTAATTTCTTAAAAGGGTTAGGATTAAATTGGTAAATTCTCAAAATGTTTATGACTAATTGGCATGATTGAAATGTTTGTGAGTTGAATTGGTTACGATTAAATATATTTAGGACTTTTTGACAATTTTCCCTAAAACATTACATGCATGCTAATAAGATGACTCTCCTTTTCTTTTCTTTGTTCTTTTTAGTTGTCTAAATAAGATGACTCTTATGTATGGTTCCAACTCAAACTGTCAAACCTATTGTAGTTCGGTCACTTTATATACTTGTCATACAAAAACTTTTTCTTTTTTTTTTGTCTAGTATAATAGAAAAAGTAAAAGTTACATTTTGTAGCCGTTAAATCACATAAGAACCCCACTCTACAAAGAGTTTCTCTCATCCGACCCACAAATATAAGATCTACCTAAAAATTGCTAGCATGTGAAACTACCTCTGAGGATTCAGACTAAACTTAAAAGAAGTCACCTACTTTACATGAAGTGCATGCAATAACAGATAGGGGACCATCTCATGGTAGAACAATCAAGAACAGAGCCTTTTAAAGTAAGCTTCAAAATCGATTTCGGCAAGATGAATTTCAAAGCGGGGAGACTGAATGAGTATTGCTGTTCCACAACTAAGGACAAATTTAAAATGAACTTCTCAAATTTATAAATAAACAAAAAAAAAAAAAAAAGGGCAATGAATAAATCCAAAATTGGCGTGCCCCTCAAGTCAAGAATGGTGGGCGCCTTATCTTTCATAAAAGGGTCTCGTGCAATCAATACAGACCACACAAAGATTTAGGCCACGCTTGGTTTGAGGATTATCATTGTGATGGGATTCGTTCGTTGGTCCGAACTAGCAAGAAAAGCACTTGAATCATATTCTCAGTACCACTACTGTCGGGTACAAAAAGATAAAGAGAAAAGCCCTGGAAATCAATGAGTAAATAAATGAAAAAGGGCACGTTTGAAATATTTAGTTGGTTGATAAAAAGGAGCACAGCTGTGAATTTGTTCCCATAAAATATGATTGACTAGTGTTACTTATATATCACGTTAGCAACAAAGATTATGCAGATGCATAAAGTACTTCCTCATCCGGGATGTACTTTTCACATGCATTTTCCATCAACAAATTATACTGAAACTTTCTTAGCTTAGAAGGGAAAACTTGGTTGTTTAGATATACTTAGATGACACTGTTTGTTTTATAAAACGAATAATTTGAAATATATTTTCTTTAAAAATAGCCATTTGTATCACTTACAAAAACGAATAAACAAAAAAATAAATTTGTTGTCAACTAAAATATTTGAGTATAAATTATTGTCATAATGAAAATATTTTTCATTGTCTAATTATTTTAAGTGGCACAATATATCATTTTTAGGAAAATATATTTTACATCATTTATTTTTCACCAAATAAATAGAGTGAAAGTATTTGTTTGTACTTTCAATATTATAACTCATAAAAGTCATGTAACGAAGAAACTTTCAAAATGACATCGTTTCAGTTGGAAGGACTAGAAGATGGAAATGGAGAGTTAACTTGCCTTTCCATTAAACTAATAGTGAAGGTAATAAAGAACATAGAAAATGAAAGATAGCTGAGTGAATTTTCTTGAAGGTCAATGGAGACCTGTCCATGTGCAGTTGAGTGATGATGGTGACAGCAGTGAAAACTCCATCGAAAGGTAGATGGAAGCAGCCCCAGCAAATTGAGTACCGATTCTTTTCACGCCATCACATTTATCTTCTCCTCACAAAAGGGTCCCAATGATGCTTTTGTCATTGGACAATATTTCAGATTTCAAAATTTTAACTCAATTAACAAAGAGGATAGAGAACTCTACATGTTTTGATACACATGAAGGCTCTGAATTTTAATTCGATCATTTTTGATGAGGAAAACGGTCTTAGACTGATGGTAGGTCCTGAATGTTACTTAACGGGTTGTACAAAGAAAGGGACACGGCACGAAATGTTACGAACTCCTTATAGAAAACCAAAACCCCTAGAACCTTAGAAACCCTAGATAGAGTCTCTATAATCTTATCAAAAATTTGGGAGCAATTTTCCTTAGGAAAAAGAGAACGAGCAAACCATCTTGTGGTGTATGTGGCCGCCTCTCCACTTTTCATCCTAGAGATTGGCACGGCAGTAATCTTTATAGCTGTACCTCAAGAAGCCGTCGGTGCCGCTACGAAACTTCGACATCGTTTGAATAGTAGGCATGAAAGAGTCAAAAGAATTGAAAGCTACGTACCTTCGGTCACATCATGGCCGAATTCAATTAAATGCACCTTGGTCTGGCCGCCTCGTTAAATCTTGCAATAAATTGCAAATGGTCCCAAAACGATATCTCATAGGAACATCGACCCCGGCGAGAAAGACAATTATAAAATGATGGATATTGCGATGGAGATATAATAAAAAACAGTGTACCAGGAGAAGTTTGACTTTACTCAACGAATGGGAAAATAATGAAATTAATGCATCCGTGAAATTTCAGAGAAAGAAAGGCAGAGGAATCCGGAGAATAGTCCAAAGTTGAAGACGAAAAATCAAGATCTCTCCGTCATCAACATGTTGTCCGAACGACTGATGCCTCTTGACCCGTTCAACAACGCGGCCGAGACTCGGTCTATCTTCTGCGATTCTCTTTGAACTATTTGGGAAAACCTTTGAAGAGACTAAACGAAGCTGGATGCCCACTATATGGCCACAAATAAAAAGCATAATTTTATGTAAGAGTACTATTGCGAAATACATAATGCGGCACGGTCAAGGAGAGGAGGGATAATTGTTCAAAAAGTTCCATAATGACTAATTTAATCGTAAAATTTTCGATTTGGTAAATTTAATTTTAACTTTTTAATGATTGGCAATATAATCATTTCGATTAATTTTAATTGAAAATCATTAACATAAACGTCAATTATTTTACATAACACCACTAACATTAATGTGATTTAAAATTTCAGAGTTTTTTTTCTTTTTTTAATATTTCTTTTTCCTATTACCAAAGCCAGTCGCTGACCACAAGCAACAATTGCCGTTGCTAACCTTTAGGGGCTTCAGGACCTTGGACCCATCGCCAAGGCCCGGCAATTGATGAAAGGAAATATGAAACAAAAGCAAAGAAAAGGAGAAAAAAGAAGAAGAAGAAGAAGAAATTCAGAAAGTTTAGGAAAAAAAATTATAAAAATCATCCACATAAGGTGACAAATGCTGAATAGACCATCATATCAATAATTTTCAGAGAAAATTGATCAAAGGACCACATTAAAAAATCATCAAAAATACTTCGGATTAAATTAGCTAAATAAATATTAGATGCCATACAATATATTTATGATATTTTGGACAATTTTCCATAGGCAAAAGAAGGTTGACATATGACCTTAATATGTGCTAGCAATGTGTTAATGTTAACATTCTTTCAAGAATGAAGCCATAATAGTTTCTTTCGTTGGTCCACCATAATTGTTCGATTAATTACGCAAAACCATAACCGAAATAGTGATTTTCAAAGTATCTTGATGCGACACAAAACATAATCTCGTCATAAACAACCATAAAAAGGTTGTAACTCAAAAACTAGACTAATTCAAGCTTAGCTTCAGCTCAACTGTATCAATGTCACATGTTTACGGGAGAACCCTAGTCTTCTTTTCATTAACTTGGCAGTTAGCCATACCTCTCGGGCACTATGTAAAGAACATAAAAAAGGAAAATAAAGAAAATGAAAATATAAAAAGGAAAAAAAAAAACTAAAGAATCGGCATTTTACAAAGTTGACAAAGCCGTCAACGGTGCAGCTCCGGTAGTGGGAAAAAGAATGGAGCTCAGTAGCAATTAAACCGGCGGGCGAAGCGGCGCACCGCTCGATTCAGCGGCCTCCATCCTGCTCCGCCGAGAACCCAAGCTTCCTCCGTCGTCACTGGCTGCCGCCACCCTTGGCGACCTCAATGACGATGCTCTCGAGAATAGCGGCGGGACTCTCCCGAAGAACCACCGGTCCGACCTAGCTCCAGGCTCCGACCGGTCCAACCGCCGGAAGCTGAAGTGCCTGCCGAACCTACTGCTCCCTTCTCCAGCTCCGGCCCGATAGCCCCGCCGCGAGCTGCTTTCCCGGGGCAACACCACCATGCTCGTCGCCCGGTTCAGCTGCCGGTTTATGATCTGCTTCCTCACCTCGGCCGGCAACCTCAGCTTGAACCGCTCCGTGTCTTCCCCCGGGTGGACCAGCGAGTGCCCGGTCGAGTGAGACCGCGGGAAGAGGAGCCTCCACGCCATCCTGCTGGATCGCGACCCCCCGCGCGTACGGTTCCGGTTCAGCGCCTTGCTCGGATCCGCCGCTTCGGGTGGCGGCTCGGCCGCTTGACGGTCCACCGCGACTTCGACTTCGACTTCGTCGGCGTCTTCGCGCTCCAACGTTGCGATCGCTCGCTCCAGATCCCCGTCCCGATTCTGATTCTCTTCGTCTTCTCCGGCGAGCTCCGACCGGCGAGTCAACTCAGGTAGCTCGAACGGACCCTCGCCGGGCTGCGGCACCAAATTCGCGCGGCACACCGGGCAGGTCGTGTGAGAGGCCAGCCACGCGTCGACGCAGTCCGGGTGGAACACGTGGTCGCACTTCGGGATCAGCCGGAGCGTCTCGTCGTCCTGGAACTCGTTCAGGCACACCGCGCACTCCAGCGCGCCCTTCCCGATCTTGAGGCCCTTCACGTCGGAGTAGACGAGCGTCGGGAAGGTCGCGATGACGGCCGGGTCGAGGCCGCGGGAGGCGCCGCCGCGCCGGGACCGGCCCGTCCCGACCACTCCGCCGCCGGTGCGGATGCTGGCGGAGTTGGCTTCGGAGCAGTGGCGGATGTAGATGGAGAAGAAGGCCATGAAGAAGAGGGCGGCGATGAGGACGACGATGATCACCGCCATGGAGGGGCTGAAGCGCGTGTAGTTGTACGGGTTCTGGCCGTCGGGCGGAGTGTTGGCCTGCGCGGCGGCGAACGGCGCGGAAGAAGCGCACGACCACAGAAGGAGCAGGAGCGCGAGCGACGACCGCGAGGGGGACAGATTCCCGGAGGAGCTCATCTTGTGACCGGAACGTAGGTGGTCAGTCGGAGTGAGTGCTTACTTGGCTCGGAGAGACTACGGCGGTCTACGGCGGCGTTCGGTGGCGCAGAGAGAGAGAGAGAGAGAGAAAGTTGGGGATGGTCTGTGCGAGTATCTTGCGGGAGCTTATAAACGAGAGAGAGGTAGAGAGAGAGAGAGAGAGGAAGGCGTGTTAAACGATAAACGAGAGAGACAGAGAGAGAGAGAGAGAGAGAGGATGTGGAAATTTTTGGGGGGGTGGTGGGGCCCGGGGAACAGCTTCGTCTGAATTTCGTATGTAGTGATGTAAGGGGATGGTCAGTAATGATGTGCCACGTGGGTTCCGGGAAGGAAGCTGCAGAAGGTTCCGAAGGATGGAGAAATTTGGAGGTGGCCTTTTTAAATAATTCGTCGTTTTTTTCAAAGTGAGGATCGGGTGCTTTTTCAGACTTGTGATCACCGCTACCTCTCTAATTTATTTATTATTTTTTTAACTTTTTCGTGGGTTAAATATTCAGCTTAATGCAACGGTCAGGATTTGGGTGACATTAGAAAGTCTAAAAGCTTGAAAATTCCAAATTTATTGGGTCTATTCATATAGTCCTTTTCTAATCAATATGCGGCATTTATTTTAAGAAAGAGATTTTTCATTATTTTTTATTTTTTTATAATAAGCTGTTCACATGCGATTTTTCAAACAAGTTGATACTTTTTTTTCTTTTGTTGGAACAAGTTGTAGTTGGTAACATGAGAAATAATGTATTTTAAAACGACATTTTGGGACTTATAACTATACCAATTGCAAAAAGAAATGAATGATCACACATTGCCGGGAGGAAGCTCTTAGTTTTGTGTTGAGGATGATTTTGGAATGGATGCATATATCCTATGTAGCTCTACGATTGTTGTCTTGCATGGCAATTATCTACCTTTCCGAAAATCGCAAACTTTATATGCGGATCAATTAAGTTCTACACCGATTGTTAAAAGCACAATCAAGACCTTGTGATCAACAACACCTAAAATTGCTTACATGTCACTTAAAAACTGCATCGCCCTTAAATTGCATATTTCAAATACCAAATTTAGGATTTTATTACATTTTTTATAAAGTGTTTAGGATTAATCGATTCAAAAATTTAGGGCTTGATTGTATCTTGTACACATAAAATTTAAGACTTGGTGACGCAATTGCAATCATCTCATTAGATGATAAATGATATCAAAGTTGAAAGTTATGTGGATTTGAAATGCCAAGTTGTGTCTGCAAGGCAAGCCTCCTTGCGGTCAAATTTGGCAATTTCATTGTATATAATACTTCTACACTGACTCCGGGTCTTGTGCAACGTATCGACAACTTGAATTATTAAGATTCGAGTAATTAAATAAGTTCATGAATTAAATAATCACTCGATACTGCATGTCCCATTATATATCCTTCTAAATATTAGATTTTTGTACATATTTCTGTCATCACCTTTCGTTCTCTCTATTTAGAACAAAAGCTATCTTGGAATCCTTTCCCATGATAAGAAAGAATTTTAAAACTCCATAGGCCAATTATAAAGCAAAAAAAAAAAAATACATTAAATACTTTCCCTTCAAGAAATTTAAGTCAACAATAATGGCTGACTAGAAGGATATGGAAGTATAAAAAAAAGTCTACAAGATGAACCATCCAGAAGTAGGTGGATTCTCTAATCCACCACGATTCGACAAGTAGACGCCCTATGGATCACTCAAAACATCCGAGACGATGTAGGGCGTTGGACTTTACCACGTTCAAAACATCGAGTCGTAGTCGCTGCAATGGACCACCTTCGCCGTCGTGGTCGCTAGATGAGCCCCCCTCATTGATGACAAATTCACTTGAAAAACAACATTCTCTCTTTCTCTTTCTTGTTCTCGATGGTCCAGTTTTCTTCCTCTTTGAAAGAGTTTTCTTGAGTTGCCCTTGGCCTGTGGTGGGCGATCTTGATTTGGCTTGCGTGGGTGGTGTTCTGGAATTTCAGCTGATGAACTGCATTGGTTGAATGTCTGCAACCTAGGTGCTACAATCAATGTTTGATCGATAGTAAAGCATAGGCTGATTAAGCCTCCCACCATCCCATTAATTTAAACGGTCTCTTCCGGGTAGATTCCTCTTTTCAATCGATGAAATCATCCACATAGCAATACCTAATTTTCCTGGTCCTCTCCCAAACTTTTCTGCTTTTGGGAAAGTTGGTGTGTTCGAAAAAATAGGAAGACTTCACACGCAAATCTTGGGTCAACCTTTTGGGTAGTTGGAATGAAACCATCGATACAAAAGGTATATGATAAGAGCTGCGTCTGAATGCAAATAAAGTAGTCGATGCCTTATACTACCATGGTACTAGTATAGCAAGAAACCAAAAGGAAAGTACAAATCGTGGGTTAACTCTTATAGATAATTCCTTCCCAAAGAAAATACCTAATAGGGATTTGTTCCGCACGATATGCCGATGACTCACTGCTAGGAAATGGGGACGCCATAGAGTTTAAAAAGAAAAAGAAAAAAGAAGACAGAAAACCTAAGTGACATTTTTATTTTTTTTTGGTGCTTTAAATCTATCGCTAGGACTACGAAGAGGAGTTTCATCTGTTAAACTTTTGGAATCAGGTAATTAATCGGTAGTGAAGGCTTAACTCTCATAAACAAGATTCGAAAAGATTAACGACTTCTTTCTGGTAAATTGATGGTGTAAATTATTATACTCTAGGCCGGGTTAAGACGTGCATACATTTTTTGTTTGGATAACTACACTAGAAATTTCAAATCATTAATAGAGAAGAAAGTTCATGTTAATCCGATTTTGTATTTTGCCTAGAATACTTTTCATGATCATCATATCTATATAACATAATATATATAAAATTAAAGCCACAAGCATAGAGATCTGACTACATAGAGATGGGTAAAGTATTGACCATGTAGATTCCATTCGCTATGATAAAAAGGATCCTTTAATAGTTGCCAAGTGAGACTTTTCATTGCCGTTGCATCTTTCTTCCTAACATTACAATAGCACCTGTGTTACAGATTTGCCCTATGTCATTCGGGTTCGTGTATCCAAATTCTTTATTTTAAGAATGCTTTATGCCTTGCCCCTTATCAAGGGGTGCTTATCGCTTATTTTATCTCTCTTTCAAACATGAATAGCCAGCTTATCGTCAGCACCATAAGCCATTTTAGTATGTACTTTCAACATTGGATGTACACAAATATTATTTAGGTGGACAAAAGGATTTATTATATTGAAGGAGCCAGTCCAAGATTGTACAGAGTAGTTACAATTGTGCGTGGAATAATGTATTGCATAGCAGAAGACCGCAAGAGGAATGATACGTGACCCGGTCGGAGACGCTAGGCTGATCTCCTCCATCGACGGACCGTGATTGTAGGTAACTCCTCTGTTGTGACCCAGTCAACGGTTCACTTTCATCTTGCCTTTAACAACATCGTGATCCTCCAACTCGATATCTTATCGGCAACATTGGGAAATGTTCCTTTCAGGTCGACTTCTTTTGAAGAAAATAAACAAGATATCTATCTGGCATCGAAATGAAGAAGTGTTTACTACTAGAGAGACAATGTAGCTTTTCTACAAGCAAGGCGTAAATGAAAATTGAAGGAACCATGCATAGGCTGTCATGGCAATCGAATGTGTTATCGTCATGAGATGTTATCAATAATGTCAAAGGATAGAAAAGTGAGTCAATTATGCCTCGTACAGCTCAAGTTGGCAGATATCTCAACCTCATCTTAGTTGTCTTAGTTAATCTTGGATTAAATAAATGAAAGCTGCCGGGTCGATGATAGTAATGGCGGCTAGAGGCAAAGGGTTGGTGAGTTGGTGGCAACTGTGGCGATGGAGGCAGTGACGAAATCAACTTTGTGCGCGATATGAAGTTTAGGTTTATTGTTCATTGCTGAAAAGCGAAAGAAGAAAAAAGGAAAGTGAAAGAGAATGGTAAATTCATTTCATTATTAGTCTTGACGTGGAGGAACCTAAATTTCAATGACTTGAGGGGATCTTAGATACATTTTTTTACCCTAAAAAACTTCTCTATGAAATATCATGTAATCCAACAGCCATAGTTCAAACTTTCAAATCTCAATGGCCCATGTTGCATTTGATTGTCCTTACTTTATGATATCAAGCATAATGTCTATCATTCTCTAACAGATCAAAGTAGTTAAAAAAAAATGGCAGCACGTTCAATCCAACATGATACCAAAACTTTAGAAGACTCTCGTGAGCAACCCTTTTAGTATCTCAATTGTCATTACAACATTGCAAGAAAAGGTCTTGAGCTCATTTTTTTTTTTGTTAGTTCGTTATATCATGGTTGGAAACAACAATACGATTCATAATTTCGTCATCTAGTCACCATTCTCTAACATATTATACTTTGGGGACAAAAAACACAATCCTACATATATTATCATAGTCAATATGGCTTTTCTCCTCATTGACGCAAAAAGCCAAGCCAGTTTCCACGAAGAGTACCCAACAAACCACTCGAAATAACAAATGCCCCGTTCCTCGGGTCGTGCGGTCACCCATTACCACATTCGCATTGACTACGTGAACTTGATGAATACGATAAGTTAAAAAAAAAGGGGAAAAAGTAAAGAGGAATGTCCATGTTGCCTTTTTGAATTCGGTCACCTACCAAAGGCTTGAAGTCCAAGGAAGCTCAAAATATTGATGGGGGGAGATTCAATTTGAAAGTCAAAACAGGTTCCGCCCAAAGCCCACATCTCAAGTCGGTTCATTGACCTTGACTAGGCATATATATATATATATATATAGAGAGAGAGAGAGAGAGAGAGAGAGAGAGAGAGAGAGAGAGAGAGAGAGAGAGAATGAGAGGGCTTGAAAACTCATTATTTGGGTAACAGTTAGATGACGTCCAGACTAAGTTTTGCGTTTCTCGGTCCACCTCTATGAATGATCTCAAGGCGAACTCCCCCACGGCTTTGTGCATTCGGAATTTACTTTTAGGGTCCATTTGTTTGTAGAAAATGGGCCATTTTCGGAAAATATTTTCCAGAAGTCATTTTCAAGGAAAATTACAATATTTTCTGGTGTTCGGCTATAACTTGAAAATGTTTTGGAAAATATTTTACAGTGTTCAGTATGGAAAATATTTTCTAAGATTTCACTACTTAGGCATGTATCACTTACCGACCTATAAATCCATCAAATATGAACTTGTCTTTAAATTCAAGCAAAACTTCATATCTTTATTCTCTAATTGTCGTCAAATGCTAATCTACTCTAAAAAATGTTTGTATGGATTTTAAAAAGAAGCAAAAGAGAAAAGAAGCAAAGCATGTACAACCCTCATGAGAATCTTCCAATTAAGTGGCATGTTATCCCCCTACGTCTTTTGTATTCTAATAAACAAAAGAAAAATAAGCAAAACATGTAGAGCCATTTACTTAAGCAATGTACAATTGCATGGTAGAATAAATAAAGAAAATGATAAGCAATAGTGCAGAGCACGAGCTTGAGATCGACGAGCTTGAGGTTTGCCTGGCAATAGCCGACGACTAGCCAAGAAAGAAGAAAATGGGAAACAAAGAAAAGAAAAAGAACAAAAGAGGAAAATAAAAAGGAAAGAAAAAGGGAATTAAGGTTCCATTCGTTTCGCGGAAAATAATTTCCGGGAAAACGTTTTGGATTTTCCGACGTTCGTTTCATGGAAAATGAATTCCTTAGGGAAAATGTTTTCATCAAAAGAAAAAAAATCTTTTAAAGTAGGGGAAATTTTTTCACTTTTGAAAAGTGGAAAACATTTTCCTCACTTAATCTTTCTTATCTCACACTTCTACAAATCCTCACTTCTCCTTCCCCTTTCTTCTTCTTTTCTTTTTTTTATTCGAATTATTTTTTAATTTAATTTTTACTTTTATGTTTCTTTATTTTTCTTTATTTTTCTTTATTTTTCTTTTATTTGTTTCCCAACTTCTTCCTTCTTGGCTAGTTGTTGAACCAGGTGAACCTCAAGCTCATCGATCTCAAACTCGTGCTCGTCGATCTGGCGAGCCTCGAGCTCGACACTCACGCTCGCCAATCTAGGGAGTGGAAAATATTTTTCTTACCGAACACCGGAAAATATTTTCTGAGACATTTTCAAGTTTTAGTCAAATACTAGAAAATATTATCATTTTCCTAGAAAATGATTTCTGGGAAAATATTTTCTAGAAATTGTCTATTTTCTGCGAAATGAATGGACCCTAAAAATAATTCGAATTAAAAAAGAAAAATAAAATTAAAAAATAATTCGGACAAAAAAAAAGAAAAGAAGAAAAAGAAAAAGGAGGAGGAAGTGAGGATTTGTAGAGATGTGAGATAAGAGAGATCAAGTGAGGAAAATATTTTCATTTTTCAAAAGTGGAAAATATTTTCTCTTAATTTAGAAGACTTTTTTCCTTTCATGGAAAACATTTTCACCAAAAAAATTCATTTTCTGTGAAATGAACGCTGGAAAACATTTTCCTGAAAATTATTTTTCGCAAAACGAACGGAGCCTAAGTGCTCTCAACATGTTTTGTAAGAAGAAATGTAAACTCCTTTGACATCTAAGCTAACTAATTATTGGTTAAAAAGGAAAAAAAAATTATTAGAAAGATAATATATGTTTTCCATGGGAAAAGTGTCAAAAAAGTCCTAAACCTTTTATATTTTTACCAATTTAATCTTAAATTTTTTATTGATGCCAATTTAGTCATAAACCTTTTAATTTAGTGACAATTCAATCTTTTCAATTAATTTTAACCGGATTTTGTTAATTGGGCACTAGTCGGCTAACATGATACGAGCAGTGCTGACATTGATAACTTTTAATAATATTTAAATATTTTTTGATAAATTTTTAATATTTCTTTTTCTTTTTATTTTTCTTTCTACTCATGCTTCCTCCAGTCGATTGTCGAGCCTCGGCAACCTTCACCTTGCCAACCTCTAGCAAGGCTCACTGGCCATTAGCAAGGCTCAAGTCCTTGCCAAAGGCCACGAGGTCGTGCCTGTGAGGGCTTGGGCCCTCGCCAAAGGCCAAGCAAGGCGTGACCTCGTTGGATCTAGCGAGGTTGGGCCTCGCCCATGGCTAGCAAAGTGAGGCCGCCCTCACGGCCTACGCAAGCTCGAGCTAGCCTCCCCCATGGTCAACAAGTAGCCCTTACAACCTCTAACAAGGGCTCGAGCCTCACCGAGCATCGCCTTTGGTTGATCGCCGGACCTCGGCTATTGGCTAGAGAAAAGGGGAGGCGAAGAAAATAAAAATAAAATATTATTAAAATTTATTTACGTTAGCGTCGATTGTACCACGTCAACCAACCAACGCCTAGTCGGCTAAATCGTGCCAAAATTAATCTAAAATGACTAAATTTGGGACTAAATTTGCACAATTGTAAAAATTTTATGACTTTTCTAACACTTTTCCATGTTTTTTAGAAATAGGGCATACTTAACTTATGACTTGCGGACCCCTAAAGTGCCTTTACTTTGGCCAAAGGGACACTTAAGTGCCATAACTTACGAAAGTATACTTAAGTGACAAAATCGGAGTAAAATGGATCACTTGAGTGCCAATCCCGTCAAAATCCGGCCAAAACGTCGACGTGGCATTTTTAAGCAAACCGAGCCCAAAACAACGTCGTTTGGCACGCGACATGGCCAAAATAGCGTCATTTTGGGTTGACGTAATAAAAAAATTAATTAAATTAAATTTAGTTAAAATATTTAAAAATAATAATTTTAAAATTAAATTTAGTTGAAATATTAAAATTTAAAAATTTAAAAAATTTTAAAAAAAAAAAAAAAAAAAAAAGGGGGAGGCACCGAGGGATTAGCCCTCGCCCGCCGCCTTCACGAAGGGCCGGCAATGGCGGGGGAGGGTTGGCCGGGGTCATCGGGCCCTCGCCACAAATCTGGGAGGGTTGTGGCCCTTGCCCAGATCCGGCGAGGGCTCGCGAGCCCTTGCCGCCGGTCGGCCCGGGTGGTCGCCGCCCCGGCCAAGGCTTGGCGACCCCGACCAACCCTCCCCCACCGTCGCCGGCCCTTCCCGGCAGCGGAGGGGCGGCGGTGGCGGCCGCCTCCCCCTTTCCTTTTTTTTTTTTTTTTTTTTTTTTTTTTTTAATTTTTAAAAATTTTAAATTATTAATTTTAATATTTCAATTAAATTAAAATTTAAAATTATTTTTTAAAATATTTTTAATTAAATTTAATTTTAAAATTATTATTTTAAATATTTTAATTAAATTTAATTTTAAAATTAATTATTTTTTTTTTTATTTATTTATTTATTTTACCACGTCGGCCCAAAATGACGCCATTTTGGGCACGCTTCGCCGGAAAAATGTCATGTTGACGTTTTCGGAGTAGCATTCAAGTAATCCGTTTTTCTTCGAATGTGGCACTTAAGTATACACTTTTTCGTAAGTTAAGACTTAAGTATCCCTTTTGCCAAAGTTATAGCACTTGAAACATTATTTTGCTCTTAACTTCTATTTGATAATTCATAGAGCATCGAGACCCTTCTACTTGGGTAGCGCATGGTAACACTCCTGTATCTCCCAATTTACATTGCTTTTTTGTTCTAAAAAAAAGAATCGAAATCTGTTTTAAGAAACATTTGTTCCGGAAATAATTTCTCAATTTTTTGTTCCCGTTTTGTTCTCGGGAGCAGTTTTGAAAGCAAAAAAGTTGCTTCTTGTCCCGGAATTTCTAGAAGTAAGTTGATTTTCTTTTTATTTTTATTTTCTTGCCGCGACCACCGTCAATCGCCCGGAGCCACCGCCCACTACCACTACCGCCGATCGACCGCCGCCGTTGCCGCCCGCCGTCGGCCACCGCCCGGTTGTCGCCGCCGCCGGTTGCCGGTCGCCGCCGCCGCCAACAGAAACCCTTCTACTTGAAGACCCATAGAACACCCTACAAATTTCCCCATAAACCGGTTAAATCCAGGTCTTTACAATTAATCCTGATATAGAGCGGTTTGCACACGGTTGGTAAGACTTAAATATATAACCTTTATATTTTAGACTAGAAATCTTCTCATGTCCTAACCAATCGTGTCAATTATGTATTACTTTATTTCAATATAGTGAGAGCAAGAACCTTCGGCATGCAAGAATCATAAACTATTTTGTTTTTTTTTTTTTTTTTTTTTTGTCACAAAGATATTTCCCGTTCAACGTGATTAAGTTGTGATATATATAATAGAAGTTTCAGAACATATAAGAGCCCAAAGGGCTTCCGCGTGCGCATGGGGTCTAAAACCCAATTTGGAGGAAGGACATTTTATTTTCAAGTTTTGACAATCCAATTTGCCACTTGATTTATTTTACGATTACACTGGCCAGACTAAGATATGACAAAGCCTTATTCGGACTTGGACCTTTTGATAAGCACACCCGTATCCTACCTAGCCTTATTTGCACTTAGCACCTCTCTTTATCAAATAGATTGATCTTACTCCAGCTCCAAACACTCCTTAGATTGCGCCGGAAGATGAACTAGTGTTTCCAGAAGTGCAGTGAATCAGAAACTAATTCACAACTTATCCTTTTACCCTACCACCACCCCCCAAAAAAAAAAAAAAAAAAAAAAAAAAAAAAAAAAAACACCACACACACGCACATCTTATCCTTTGGCATGGAGGTTTTTACTAGTCACCACCGTCTTATTAATTAGACAATGTCATTGTTCCCTCCGAAATGGACGAAAACAAGGTCCGACTCAGCCATGGTATCCAAATTACTGTCAATTTAGCCTCTGGATTAACCCGTATCACTTCAAATGCTTCCCTAATATGCCGAAATTGTCTCACAATTAAAGCTCCCAATTGCGAGCACATTCCCAAAGGAATAGCGAGAGGACAATCAACATATTTATGACCAGAGTTACATTTCGAAGAGCGCATCATCAAGTTGGGAGCAGCTTTGGTCGACTCCTAGGATACAGAAAATCCCGGGTCGAGGGCCGAATTGAGATTTTCATCGTCCCCATAAATGTTTCGCCAGAGACTTGTGAGTTGAGTTCAGAACTTTTGACGAGCAGCCCATGATTTTAGGCCCACTCTTCAAGAACCTATGGCTCTTACAAACTTCAGATGCCGTGAAGATTAAGGAATCGGTGCTATGCAGAATCCCATTATGTCGACAAGCCATCCATTGACTTCTCCGCGAACACGTTCCATCTGAAACTGTTCATTATGATCCACGAATAGACAGATACCTCTCCACAAGCTAATCCGACTTAAGGGTATGAGTTCACGTAATCGTCAACATAGCATCACTAGTGATCGACAATATTTTATCTCAGTGATGGTCGGGACGGTTACCTACCTAGCTGATGAAATTAGGAGATGGTGACTAGCATGTGGACAATCTGACATGTTCATCGGAGACTTTTTGTTCTCTCAACAAGACACAAGAATCCCACATGAAGGACTGCTCATGTACCAAGATATTTCTGGCCCGAATAATATAATAGAGAGTGGCATTAGCAAATTGTTGAATTGCTTCATGCGAAAGTGACAAGATGATGTCTAGATATACAATTACAACCGGTTAATCCATTGTAGACCCTCAGCGCTTGATGCTATCCCAGGAAAACATAAAGTTTTCACTAGGGTTCGATTTGGAAATTAGTTTAGATTCAGAGCAACCACCATCGATGTCGTTATCATACTTTGTGCAATCGGTAAATCGGTCGATGAACGTTTTATCAATTTCTATTGTCCACCAACCTTCACTTTTTACCAGCAGGAGCGTCCCATCATCACCAATTCCTGTGGATGGAAACGGGAAGTTTTTCCGAAACCAGCTGAGATGGGCCCAAGGCCCATAATTGCTCCTCGAAATCTTAATTAATTAGATAGGGAACTGCTGCTAAAAGCTTCACGTGTGATGCGACTTGCACATCATTGTTATCAACATCTGATGGGACTTGAGAGTTCTTTTATAGTTTTGTTTTAGCCGACGATCTTCTTTAGGTTGGCTTTCTCCTCTTTTTTTCAACTATAATGATTGATTTTACGAAGTTAGTAAAATGGATAAATGCACCCAAAGTTTAAAAGTTTTTAGGAAAGTACAATTAAGTTTATAAACTTTTGAAGAATATGATTAATAAAAAGACTTGATCAAACCACCATCTGCAGTGATCGCGATGGCTAGAATTTTATTCTCCCATCCGGAGGGAGGGGTTCGAAACCCCGCATCTTTGATGCGCAACTCATTTGCGGTTGGGTTATGGTGGTGGCTCAGTTCTCTCTGGGTTTACGTCGCGCGACTCATTTGCGGTTGGGTTTATATCACTTGCTTGGATTTACGTCGTTAGCTATACGGTAGTTCCTGGATCGCCAAAAAAAAAAATACTTTATTGAATCAATTTGATAAGTTTTAAAACTTAATTACACATTTTGAAAGTTTTAAGAAACAAGTCACATCTTCATGATAAGTTTTAAGATTTAAATACACTTTATGAAAATTTTAGAACTTCGATTACACTTACTTATCTCTTAGTAAAATAATTGATCAATATGTTCCTTGTGGTTCAAGTTTGATTTCTACTAGCAAAAAGAAATGACCCATTTATTTTATTGTGCTTTTCTTATTTTCAATTTGGATGTTTTATTACGACCAAAAAAAAAAAAAATTGGATGTTTGATACTTGGTAAAAAATGATGGGTGTATATGTGAAGGCTTAGGCGAAACAAATTCAAATTGAAAATGTGATGTAAAGTGAAGTAATTAATATATCTAAATCGACTCGTAACATATTGATTGAACTTTTGAATAAATGTGAGTCTAATTAAGCATACAAACAAAATTGGACTCGATTCTTCCTTGGTGATCTTCCTATTTAAAGGTATTGGGTTTTTGCTTTGTCCACCCAACGAGCAATATCGAAACTGATAGTCAATTAGCAGCCCACTCTCGAATGTGTATTGGTTCTCAAAAAGCAAAATTCTAATTTATTTCCTTAATCGGGATGGTATATGGTATTCCCTAGCTTCCCCAAGCTTTGTTGGGTCAAGAGGATTGAGGTGGAGATTCTCAAGTTGAGATAATGTAAGTGCAAAAGGATATATGGACGAAGGTGGAGCGATTCTAATCTAGGTGGTTCACACGCGAAGAAGGAGATTTGTCAAGGGGCACACGTAAAGATGACGATAGGTTCAGACATGAGATCGTTGTTGGTGATGTTCTCAATCAATATGTCTAAGACTTCTATTACATTGACCCAACAAGCAAATGTACAGTTTACATGGACAAATAGACCCTCTCCCATTTTGAAATTTACAGTAACATTAGACAAAAAAAAATATGTCAAAAACTTCTTGGGAAAGTAACTTGGAACCTTTAAACGCGATTAAAAAAAAAAAAATCTCTCTAAGCCTCGTCGAGGCAACTAGGGATAAAATCGATAATTAACTATATCAGTTGGAAATTTGTAATCATCATACATGTGATGAATGTAATTTGTCAAACACAATTTCCTATAATTTTATTTTTCAATATTGAGAGCTTTTTGTCAAACCTCAAGTCCCAAAGATAGGAATCGAACTACCAACCTCCATAAAATTACAAAAAAAAATCCTAAACTTAATATACAACGGTCATTTCAATTCTAAACCTTTTAACAAATTATCACTTTGATTTTAAACATTTTAATCATACCAATTTAGTCATATACATTTTAACGTTTTGCCAAATAATCCTAGATTTTAATGAATTGCCAATTTAATCCTTTCGACTCTAACACAACGATCAACTTATTGTTGGTCATCCTACATGGTGCAACCAATGTGGACGTGGACAACTTTTTAACTTTTTCTTCAAATATTTCTTTATTGATTTTTTATTTTATTTTTCCCTCTTTTTAAACAAGGTTGAGTAAGGATTGGTGACTCCTGCTGGCCCTAGGCAAGGCCACAAAGTCCTCATAGGCTGCGTGCGAGGGCTCGCAAACCTTCATTGTGGTCAATAAAGGTGTCGTGAGTGGGCCATAGTAATGGTAGGGGTGTGCATGGTTCGGGTGGGCAGTTCTTGACCTATAATGAGAACTGCCCACTAAGAACTAGTTCTGAAAAATTAGAACCGAGAATCGCCCATTAGTTGTATGGATCCACCCAAAAATTAGACCACCAGTCCGGTCCGGTTCCCGGGTGGATCCATAGATCCGGTTCAACCTCCTCACCTTCCCCTTTTCGCCCTTCTCACATCTACTTATTCTGGCTCTCCCGACTATGATAGCTCTATTCTTCTCAAGTACTAGTGCCATGGCAACGGCGGTCACGACCCTCACGCCGCTTCCATCCCGACCACCACCACCATCTTTGCCACGACTCTATTGTCTCCCGCTCCTCCCTCAAGACCGACAATGAGGAGGACAACGGGTACGATGAGCCATTATTAGACCTGGAGTTTGCCCTTGTCCCCAAAAATGAGGACAATGGGGGGAGGCCTAAGGAGGGGGAGGAGAAAGAGGGGAGGTAGAAGCAGGACGAGCCCAACAACAAAGAGGACTATAGTGACAATGAATGCAAAGGTGGCGACGAGGATGGCCACGACATGGAGAGAAAGTTCAAGTTCGAGGTGGGGAAAGAGAATCAACTCACTATTTCGCCGAGTTTGGACTAGGATTTGAAGGGAGATAAGTAGATCCGGTGGTGAATTGGAGAAAAAGAGGGAGCTTGGAGAGATTTTGAACTAAGAGAGACAAGATGAAGTAGGAGAGTAGTAAATTGAGATAAGATAGTGATAGGAGCCATAAATTTTTAATTTGTTAATTTCATTTTTTTAATATTAAAAATTAATATATTTCGGTTTAGGTGGACGGGTGGGCGGATCTGCCATGGAACCAGAAATCGGACTGGTACCCACCGGTTTCCATAAATTGGAATCGAGAATCTGACCAATTCCTTAAGAACCACCAGTTTCGAGCCATTTCGGTCCGGTTGCGAGCGGTCTAAACGAGTCCTGGTTCTTTTGCACACCCCTAACAATGGGCACAAACCTTGCCCACCACCAGCGAGGGGTTTGTGGCCCTAAAACCCTCGCCCAGGGGCCGATGGGGGTCATTGGCCCTCACCTAGGGGCTAGTGGTGTCACAAGTTCTTAGTCAGTGGCTAATGGCTTGTGTGTAAAAAGAGGAAAAAAAGAAAAAAAAAAAAAATCAAAAAAATTAATAAAAATTTAGAATTTTTAAAATTGTTTACATCGATTAACTATTTGGAAATTTGGTAGAATGACTAAATTGATAACTTGTTAAATCATTAAAAAATGTAGAATTGAATCGGTACTCAAACTGAATTGATACAATTAAAATATTTATAATTAAATTGGCCACTGTATAATAGATGTAGAATTTTCTGTACAATTATCTAGAGTTAAATTGATAATAAATTCAATTGAAGTGTCATTATTTCAAATAATTTTTATTTGTGACCAATGTGCTTTCGAGCCATTAACAGACTGATTATTAGGCTTTCATTGCGTTCACCAAATGCCCAAGAAGACTCCTTTTCTTTCTATTCACGCATTTTAGCCGCTGCCCTTTGATCATTCTTCCCACGGAATCCTATTTGGCTACCTAGGCATCCTACGGACTAGACATGCAAAGTGAATAAACTATAGGTGAAGAAAAATTCGATGCATTTGCCAAGCGAAATTAAACCTCGAGAACCATATGCAATTAGGGCAAGCATCGTTGATCTCGATTCAACTCAGGAATTGGCTCAAAGCAAATATTAAACTGTTAAGTCAAATAAGTTCATGAGTAATAATGCATGGGTTGGACGTAGATCGGTTCGTTCCTCAGGTCAATATTTTGAATTATAACTAGGTTTTTAATCCTGTTTTCATCTTATTTGAAAAAAGAAATAAAAGTCCTATAGGATGCTCAATCCTAGATGGTCCAATAAGATATGAAGTACTTCAATGATCCCGACAAGGGAAAAATTCGACAATACCAGTCTAATCCAATTTCTCTATGGGTATGATTGAATTTTCGGTTTCAAAAGAGCCGAAACGATCCCCACATGATAGGATTTTGGTTCTTGATCAAGAATCAACCTGGAACCAATTACCCCAGTTCAAACCAAAACAACAAGTTCTTTCCACTGTTTCACCTAATATCCTAGGTCTACTTGTCCCACCAAATCGAAAAAGATTTTTTCCAAAATTATTTGACAAGAAAAGAAAAAGGGCAACAGAAGCGGCATCTCATTCCAATTTCCTAGTCGAGACGATCGCAAAACCTCTCTCGAGCTCGCACGTTGGGAGAATCCGTAATCCGACGTGGCGGATTCCAGGCCACGAGTTCATGCAAACCCTAAAAAAAACCCTTCAGAAGGAGAGAGAGGAAAAAGAGGGACAGGTAAAAAAAAGGTCCAAGGAAAGATCTTTTGGCCTCACAAAGATTCCGTGGTGTTCTTGTCGATGCTCTCTCCGCTGTTCTCAAGTAAGCGGTTTTTGTTGCGCCGCTGTTTCGGCTCTGATGGGAATCTGCAAAGCTTGCACGTCCTTGTTTAGCCTGATGATGACAAAAGAAAAAGAAAAGAAGGAAAGAGAAAAGATAAATTTATTCATCAAAATAACTATTTCTACTCAAACAGGTTTGGAAAATTATACACGTTTAACATGTAACTGTTTGTATCTATACTCATTTTTTTTTTCAAAAAAATTCTTTCCATGTGCGTGTGGTCATGGATGAATGCTGTTCTGGGCAGTGGATACTCTCCCCTCGTGTTTTGATATCCTTGCAGATCTGTGCACGTGCATTGCAAGAGACCTCCTGGCCGTGCTCAGTCTCCCTTCCGCTTGACAATGTATGGCTTAAAGATTTCGTCCTTTTTTTGCAAGAATTACAGATTTAGAGAGAGACTCGAAAACTAAAGGGCGATGGCCATTGGATCTGCTAGATTATGCTGTGGCGAAGTCTCTTTTTCAGCCAAGATTTCATCGAAAATGCAACCAAGCAATTGCCGTGCCTGCATTAAGGCTGCATTAAGGCTGCATTATAGGAGTCTACTGGACACTTGAGGTTTGGTTTTGTTTAGTTGGCAGTTTGGCGGTTTAGATGAGAGCTTCAGTCCTCCAAGTTGTAGCTTTCCTAACTTATTATCAAGGTCAGCTTCTATGCAAATAGTAGGCAAGTGCCAATTACGGGACTAAGTGGCGCAAAAATACTTGTTTGGGCAAAGATACATCATGGATCCGGACAAACCGCCTTATCATCAGACGGATGGAATGCTATAAAACTATACTCTTACCCCCAACGCAGGTTTTCCTTGCTAGCGACAGACAAAAAGGGGTTGGATTTAGCTTAAGGGAAGATGATCCTGCCTCTCTTTTTGTCCTTGCGCATCTTAAATGAGAACCTTTTTTCTGCTTTCCAGGGCTGAATTTCATTGCTCCTGAAGTGGACATAAGAGGGTTTGATTCATTGGAACCATCCGACTGCCTGTCCTTATTACACGAATAAGCCTACCTCAGATTGAAGACATACAATATAATTAAAGGGATTGAGACCCCACAAAAGGGAAAAGGTGTCTTCAAATGAAGATCAAAGCGTGATGTAATACTTTATTCAGACGTTTAATTTTCCCTTGTTCTAGCTTTTGGAATTAGAATAGTGAAGTCTTTGTCCTATGTATGCATACAACTCCTCTTGGATAAGTGAACATTTCTTGGTCTTTACAGAGAGGCATAATGTTTTACCAAGAATCGTTCGAATGAATTGTTGTAATTTTTGAACAAGGTACACATTTCTCCCCATATTGACAACCCTGTTCTCCACAAAAGAATGCACTTTCAATAATGTGGCTACCAATGTGACAACTGTTTGGAGATTTTATTCTTTCAAATATTGTTTTCCTTTCATCAAAATAACATCATTACACTATATATATATATATATATTTTTTTTGGCTCACCAATATCCCCAAACTTTTATCAATGACCTAAAAATACCTTGGACTTCTGCCCATAATGATTGTTATAAATCTTGTGTGGTGTTGTCTATGCATGTTTTCATGTTGGACTTTCAATGGCCATTATGGACAAGACTGTGATGGAAGGTGTTTTTGGGTGGTACAAATTTGGGGCATTGGTGATTGATGTCCCACAAGAAAAAAAAAGGATTTGGTGGAATTTCGCAAAGAATGATTATAATTCTAAGTAAATTGAAATCTGTTACATGATTTTAAACGTATCATTCAACATCCGCTATGAGCTCATGGTGACACTAGTATCATTATTCTGTGCTGTCATTTTCTTTATTTAACATGGCAAAAGAATTGAACATTTGTTGAGCTAATGAGTCGTTTATGAGACCCCTAACTCTGACAGGGCCAGGAACATGTTCCTTGAAAAACCTTCTCCGTGCCTTCTAATCCTAAGGTATGTAGGAGAAACAAAATCTTATGACCCTTTGTCTTTATTTTTGATCTTTCGGGTAGGCTCATGTCTATATTTCACGTGCAATTCGCTGTACAAGAAATAGAAGAAAAATATGAAAAGATAACTCATTAACGCGGTCTTTAAAAAGCTTCAAACCTCGCCCATCCAAAAGCAAAAGGGTAGGGCACTTTTCTCTTTAGATCTCCCCCACATTAAACTAATCTATCAGCTTTTTGACATTGCCTTGATTTGGAGAGAGAGAGGGAGAGAGGGAGGGAGATGGCACTTGAAGCTGTGGTCTTTCCAGATGACCCTTTTAATTATTATAATTGCAAAGAAGTCCAAAGCTTGTTGGGAGAGTGTTGGAGCTTTGACTTTGGTGATCAAGAGCAGTGTGAGAACAGCCATTTCCTTAGTACTCTGGAGATCCAAACAGAAGACCACGAATGTAGTGGGTGGAATCATCAGTCAAATGTATCATCAAAGGCTTTGATCGACCGGCCAAAGCGGTGTCGGTACAAGAGGAGGAAGAACAAGAAAGAGATGGAGAGTCAGAGGATGGCTCACATTGCCACCGAGAGGAATAGAAGAAAGCAGATGAATGAGCACCTCTCTGTTTTGCGTTCTCTCATGCCTGACTCTCATGTCCAAAAGGTAAACAATCTCTCTCTCTCTTTCTCTCTCTTTCATTTGCTTGCCAGCGCTTTTTAGGGAAACTTCATGTGGCACAGTCATCACTAACATAAAGTTCACTCATTTAAGTGAAGTCAAGCGGAAATTGCACATTGCTTTTGGACAATTCACTGGCAGTGGGCAGCATAACTCTTTGAATCCAGCATCATTCTACTCTTTTTCTCTAGAGATACTATTACCATATTTTGTAAAGTCAAACAAGCACATTTCTTAAAAGGATGCTTATTCAAAATCAAAATTCAAGTAGACCATCATGTTGGTGAAAGCGACTTTCTTATGCTTCTTTCACATTCGATCTCCTTTTACGTTAATTCGACTTGAAGTATTGGCGCTGTAAAATTGATCAGGTTGATCAAGCATCAATTATAGGCGGCGCCATCAATTACGTTAAACAGCTAGAGCAACAATTGCAGCAGCTTGGTGCTCACAAAGAAATGGAAGGACAAAGTTCAAAATGTGAAGATGACATCTCCTCCCCTCCTTTCTCTGAATTCTTCACCTGTCCACAGTACTCGGCAAGCCCGGGTCAAGGAAATGACTCAGTGCCCATGAACGAGTGGACGAGCCTCACTCAGTCTGCAATCGCTGACATTGAAGTGACCATGGTGGAGACCCATGCAAATCTCAAGGTAAGGTCAAAGAGAAGACCCAAGCAGCTGTTGAGGTTGGTTTCTGGGTTGCAGAGTGTGGGACTCACTGTGCTACACCTCAATGTCACCACAGCTGAACCCTTCGTTCTCTATTGTCTCACTCTCAAGGTACGATTTCAATTATTTTTTCTTCTGGTTTTTCTACCTTAAGATGTTCTTTCATGTGTCGCTTGATGTGGTGCCAAGTCGGTGCTATGCCATTGTTAACTTGTCCAAATTTTGTCATGGCGATAAAACCATACGGACATTTTAGGGTGTTAGTTACGACAGGCAAGGTGGCGCTAGGGCAAAATTGTACATACATTGAGCATTGGAGGACTCGATGAGAAAGGAAGTTAGAGGGGAAGTGATAAACAATAGCAGTAAATAGACGACAGATCTGGAACATGGTTCTTTAGATTTTGGAAGATTCATGATTTGGAATCTGAGGGTGTGAATTTGAACCTTGAATTTGCAGGTTGAAGATGGTTGCCAGATGACTTCAGGGGATGAAATTGCCGCAGCTGCGAATCAGATTCTAAGCAGCATTCAAGAGTGAGGGTCTCTCTTTGATCCTCAGAACCCTGAAGATGATTCATGTTTTAGTCTCTCTCTCTCTCTCTCTCTCTCTCGCTCGCTCTCTCTCGATTCAATATTTAGTGAATGATGAGATGAGATGCGGATCTTCTAGAATCCCGGTCTGTACCAAGTTGCAGCAACTGGCAACTGGCAACTGATGTCAATTTGCACACGATTTTCTGTTGTCTCTTGAAGTGTTCCTCTTGGTTACCGTTTAGAGGTGGCCTGCCCTTCACATTGATATGTCTTTCAACCTATGGAATGTAAATCACGCTATCCTGCAATAATGACCAACACTAATCAATCGCTTTTACGATAAAAACGTAATCTCCAGCAACATCTGCCATCCTAAAATCCTTCGAAGTTCATGCAGACCTTCAATCTGAAGGAGTATCTTGAATCTTCAACAGACAGGATATGTTGCCATGGCATATTCATGTTTGGCTTATTATTTGGAACAGCTGACATTCTCTACCTAAAAGCAAATGAGACTACAGTACCACTTCACTAAATGATGACTTTCCCTATTTCCCTTGAAGAACGGGGAGAGTGGTTAGATTTGAGAGACAGAAGGCTACATCAACTCCTTCAATCAATATGAATTTGAGGATCATAGTTTTGGGCAAATTAGCTTTTCTAACTCAACAATTTTCTCTGGAGGACACAAATGGTTGGGTCTGCCTCTGCCCGATTTGCATTCAGAGGGAGCATGTAACGTGCGGATAGTTTGATCCAAGACATGTTCTACAGATAAACAACAGGAAGTGAATATCTTCGTGCACAGAGGGAGAGAGAGAGAGAGAGAGAGAGAGAGAGAGAGATCATCTTTAAGTCCAGCTTGATTATTCACCTTTCTTCAACACCCTGTGCCCCAAGTAACCAATCGCTTACAACTTTCTAAGTACTCAGACTTGAAGATAAAATAGATTATCAATTGGCTTGGTTTCCACACATTTCAATCGAACACAATGAGGGGTGTCTTCATTTTATTGAAGAAGCAAAAGCTTTGTAGCAATTACAGATGTTTTACATCTGTGTTTGAACACACAATGACCTGATTGCACATCGTCTTTACGCAGGAGAACTTGAAACACCACATTACTGTCATACATATGGATAGGCATTCCTCATGACCTGATTGCCTTCCGCATCTAGTTTCACAGGTCCCTCCCATTCAATTCCCTCAACACACACAGCAGCAAGGACCATCTGCGGGAAATAAACAAGAATCAGAGAAGTTTTGTTGACCTATTTTACAGAGGTCAGGTTGAAAATTCCTAGTAAACTCAAAACAGTTCAATTCTAGAAAGATATGATTTGCACCTGTTTATTCCAGTGATGGTGCAGTATCTTTCTATAATGGGACAATTACAACTCGTTGGAAGTTGGTATAGGCACTCCAGATTCTCCTGTCAGATTTTTGTACGCACCCTGTAATCTTCGAGTCACTGGACCTACTTTTCCATCCCCAATTATCCGTCCATCAATCTTGACAACCTGGTAGGCATTATTAAACAGGTATTACTATAGATGTCAAGCAGAAACAATTCTTGGCCATCAAACTTTTAGTAGGATCAGTACCTCAAGACGAAAAATGAAATCCTAGTTAACTGAGTGAATCACAACTTTAAATAAGCAATATCGCAGAACGCACCATGAAGCATAATTACTGTAAATGGATTATTTACAGCTTTTCTGCCACAAATATTTTGCAGCATAAAAACAGTAGCAGTGACTAAATTCACTCCTTATGAACTTTGCTTGTTATACTTTATATTGTCATTATCACAGTTGCTTAACAAAGCCATCTTCAGTAATCAGACAAATTCACTTGGAAGGGTCAACACTAGGGCTAACTCATCGCAACTTACATGAACACAAGTAAAACTGGCTCACCGATGATATCCAACCAATTCATTGCCCAGTCACACAGTATGAATGCTAAGCTCATTGCACTCAGGTCATTTCCTCAAATTGAGATTGAATGCAACAAGCAGAAACTAAAAGATGGCATAGAGGACAAGTGCTACCAGGCCAGACCCATTAGATGGTCAACGTATCTAAGATGACATACGAGGGACTTCTGCTAGTTGATCCCCAGGATTCAAATTTTATCCGGATAAAGAGCAAATTACATGTAGAAGGCTACCCATGTTGATCAGCTCATAAGAAAACTATTTTCCAAACCAATTATATGAACATAGGGCAGAACAATGTAACAGTAACAGTGCCAAGCACCATCAAAAAGGCATAATGTTCATACTTTATAGACATCCAAACAGCACTTTAGTCACGATTAACCACAGGATTATCAGAGGTATTGGGGACTTACTGGACTAAGTTCTCCCATGGTTCCCGTTGTCCATACCTGCAATTGGTTGCAAGAGTAAGGATGAAAAGCACAAGCTAGAACGATGCAGGAACTTGATTTGTTCAGAAAATAAAAGGAAAAAAAAAGAAGAAGAAGAAGAAAGAAAGAAACAGGGATCTGAAGCCAAGACTATCATTAAGAGGGTTGTAAATGTCATATTACATTAGTTAGAAACTTTGGCACAAAGGCGTGAGGTATTTAAGTGGTTCAATCTTAACACTTCAAGCAGTGATATATGTTTTCACATGTTCCAAAATTCCATGCATAGCTTCTAAAATCTTCTGGTTCATCTATTGCAAGTAGGGAGGGCATCTTCCCCAGGCATTTTATACTACACAAACATGTTTCCAAGTGATAAATCTAACATACTTGAATTCAAACGTGTCATGTACCTTATGGCGTTCAAAATTATCATTGACAAGGTATCTCGGCATATTAACAACCCAAGAAATGTTCTCCTAAAAGTGGTGGAGCACATCCTTACTATTTAAGCAATAAAGTCCAATTAAAATTCAAAAAAGAGATGCAAACCTCATCAGCTGTGTGGAATTCTGATAAGCTAATTCTCCGTTCCTCTAAGATCAGATTCTCCTTAATAACTAGGTCCATGACCTGCAACATCAATAAAGGGCTTGGTATAAATGCTTCAACAAACAAAGCTGTCTTTTGGGAATGCAAGGAAACAGAGTCATTTGTTCAATATATTCATCAATTTGGGAGGGTTAAATAGAAAGGAAAACATAAAGCTAACCAGAAATGACCTACATGTTGATGCTGAGATCATAAGGGCTCTGCCTGCTTATAATATACCTAATGCAGCATGTAACTTAAGCAGAAAAAGTATTGAGATACTTATGCAAAAGTCTACCCTGAAGCCCTTATCAACAATAGAGTGCATTTACTGGATCAAAAATAATCCTGTCAACCATTTCATTAGTTCCAGGATCTTGAAGAGTAAACCAGCTTATAATTCCACAATAAGATGATGATTTATTCACTTCTGCACTTAATTTTTTTCTTTTACACTTTTCTTTTCTAAGTTTCCACAATTCTGGACCACTCTACAGAACTTTTACCTAAAAAAAGGTTCTTAAGACTTACAGTTGCTCGAGTAATGCCAGGAAGGCAATAATCAGCATGAGGCGTCAAAACACGTCCTTTCTTCACCAAAAACTGCATTACAACAGGAAAAGGGCTTTCCAGTCAGTAACTCATGGTATAAAACAAGCAGAACTGGAGACATTGCCTTTGTTGCTGATGAAAGCAGCTCCATAAATTTTTAGGACTCTAATAAGCCTTCAGGGTTGCAACCTGAACACCACTTGCTTGCAATAGAATAAGCTTACAATGTTAGTAGCATTGGTTTCTGACACATAACCATCCTTGTCGAGCATGATTGCGTCATCTGCATTTGCATTGTTTCCTTCTACCTGCATCATTTTCACTATTCAAATCGTATCAACATGTCCATCAGAAGAACTAGCACCTGCTTGAGAAACACGGGCTGCACAGAGTTCTTTTATGGGAATAGAGCACGATTGACATGCTCATCAATCCCCACTCTATGGGGCAAAGATTGTCAACAGAAAGAAATGATGACTATATGATATCACCAAAGAAAACCACCCAATAACATATTCACTGTCAAAGATGAAACTGGTATAGGGTGAAGCATGGACTTCAGGTTCATGGGACAAAGAAGATCAATTTTATTAACGCTACAGAAAAGTTCACCAGGCCATCTTCCAGTAAAAAGTTATCATGTAATGACAATCCAGTTTATGTTGTGAAAAGTAACATTACCTTCGCAAGTATGTTATTCAGAAGATTGTTGTGGTGAATCTTGGAATCCAAGTTCTGAAATAAAAACAGCCAATCAAAATCAATGACAAAGATGAAAGGATGAGAGGCGAAGAACGTGCTATCGTCTTTTGTTAAATATAACATGTTAACTCACACTTGTCAAACTGGAATTCCTAAATGTACAGCCTACCCTACATCACTATCATGAATTCAACAAAACATTTATGAGCCATCTAAATGCCATGAATGGCATCATAACAACACAATCTCGTTAGACTGCTTTCCTGCAAAAGGTTTCTCAGTGGAAGAAGCCTGAACATGAATTAAAGGTAAAGGGAACCGGTCTTCAATGCTTGGTGCACATAAAAATTGCTTCTAAAAATGTATTAGAGCATCTTAAATGCATAATGACCACAGTATGACTGAACATAGTCCACTGAGTGGCACCACCCTCAAGGGATGATGATGATGATGGCAGTGAAGCTGTTTGTGCTTAGGTGATGGTCATTTCTACCAAAAACAGAAATTTTCAGGAGGTGGCAAACAAACTCCTATTAACGGCAGCTGCTTTAGTGCTTACAAGTTGATGGCATTTGTGATGGTACTCTTCATTGGTTGAGGGTAAGGGGAGGGAGAATATCATCTAAAAGGAAGAAGCCTTGGCATTTCAGAGAACGACCTCACCTTCCAAGGGTAGATTTCTTAGGATGATGAGAACTGTGTTTCCTTTAAGTAAATGTGACACTTTCAATTGAGCAATTCTCCGTGACATTGCAAAAAATAAAAATAAAAAAGTTTGGACATGCTTCTTTAATAATAGTTTTCTGGGGAAAAGATACTCTTGCTATGCATTTTTGTCACCATTTTAAATTAGCAAATGAATATTAATAAGCTGCAAAATTCGCATAAACTTTTTTGTGGGAAGAGACAAAGTTGATGCTCTTATGAACATAAAGACAGGACAATGATCTGATAGACAGCATTTGAGGCAGATTATCAATACTCTCTTCACAAACAAGGCTTAATAAAAATCGAAACTCTTTTAAGGTTTTACCCAATCCAGTGGTGTAAAAGGAGTTCTGTTACCAGTAACTTTCAAGGGCTCATTCACTGAATTTAAATGGACAATAGAAGAAAAAGCATAATTCTTTTGTCATTTCCACTTTCTTGGAAAGTCAACATACAAGAAATAATCTAGGTGTATGATTAGGACCCTAATTGTGGAGATGATTCGTGATCAAGACCCTCAAATCTCATACCAGACTTAGATTTTATATAAAACTGTACCGCACAAGAATCAGTAGACTTTTTAAACCTACTGAATGTTAGATATACAGATATCTCCTACAATCTAATATTACCCTCCAAAAGGAAATACAGGCACTCCGCTCCCTCCAATGACTTAAACAGGAACAAAGTGATAATATTTTACCAATTCCAATAGATGAAAACAATAAACTCATCCAAAATAATTCTATATCATTTACTAATGTATCTTACATTGGGTGAGTTCCGTCGTGTTGTGGCTGTTACCAGAGTAATTCCATGGGTATTATCATATACAGGGGTTTCCATTCAGGGAGCACTGAATTATCAGAAAGCAGGAACGCAGCATCAGAATGTATAGAGAGTAGAATAGAAAGGAAAAGGAAAGCGAAATTTAAAAGGCATTAGGGTTTTGCCACAGTGACCAGCATTGAAACCTTTTTCACCTTGCAATCTCTCTTTAGAAAGTCAAACTTGCGAATTAAAAAAAAAAAAAGCCACAGTATTATACTAGCATACAGGCCGGAAGCAACAATATAAACAGAAAACAAGAAAACTAGATTAGTACAAAAGAACAAAATGTGCTGCAAATACCAAACTTAGTATGGCTAAAATTTGCTTGTTTGCCTGTGACAAGGTGAGAGTTTTCACTTAGCAGCCTCACAATTAGAAAACAGAGAACTAAAAACAGCTAAAGCAATCACCTTAACCAGAATCAACTTAGCGATGGTGAATTGATGGTGAAGATAACAAAAATAGCTTGTGAAAACTTGGAAGCAACCGCAGAAAGAGGTGGACCAATGATTATGTTAAAGATATGTGGACAGACAGATGCACAAAGAAATGAGAAAACAACATAACCAGCAATAAGCAGTTCATGCTTGTGTGAAACAACTTCAAATGAAAAACAGCAATTGCGCTTTAACTTAGAGCAAAAGCATGAGTAGTTGATGTTACCTATTAACGTACAACCATAAAGACTGAATGCAGGACTCATGCCAGAAGTAACCTGACAAAATCAAAATAATCTGAAAAAGTCAATGCCCTGAAAAGTCAACAAAAAAGGTTCATGACATTCAAGATAGACAAGTGAATGTAATTATGAGCAGCAAGGAATATTAGGATGTGAATGCATACACTTGTTCATCCCAATATAAATTTACGTCAATAAGGGTTTCAGACCTCCATTTCATCAGCTAAACAATAACAATGACAACCAGACTGTAGTGTCTGTGCACTTCTTCATGCATGCAGTGTGTGTGTGTGCGTGCGCACATGTGACGCAGAGAGAGAGAGAGAGAGAGAGAACCTTCTTGCCACGCGTTAGAGACAAACGAATGTGTGCATTATCAAACATCCCGTTCGTGATAAGAGTCTTGAAGATCGCATCCTTAACCTATAATAGGCATTCAGTTAACATATAAATAGACTAGAAAAATGCGGGCTGATTAATAAAGATAGACCTGTCTCCGTCAATGCTTGTAAACTGGCTTATGTAAGCAAATAAAATCCTCCAAGCAAAATGATAAAAGAATTTGCTTGTCCTTCAAATCCTTACCTGTTCACGTGTCGGAACATTGCTAAAAGCCAGAGCTTTGGCTGAGTCAAACAACCTAATATAAGAGCAAGTAAATACATAAATGCAGCTGTTACACACTAAACCATTATCCCTCAAATTGACATTTCTAATTTCACATTTACAAAGACACAGAGCAAGACAGGCACGCATAGAAATTAATGGAGAGACAGAGAAAAAATGGGGGGGGGTGGGGGCGTTGACAGACATTAGGGTCCATGACACGCCTTTCATATTGGGAACTTGTTCATTAGCCTGTAGACAGTATAACTAAAGTCTGGTATTCACAAAATGTAATGCAAGAGACTATGAACGGCATCCTTCTCCACTCGTCTAATAACTATATAGATGTACTTTTTATTGCAAACAACTTAACCAGCAGGAGTACGCATTGGAAAAATGATTTCCTAGGGATTCTTGTACAGACCTATCCAAGTGTTCTTCAAGTTTAAAAATCTTCCCATCGTAAACTCGAAGACCTTCCCACACTGAATCACCTCCTTGGACTACTGAATCAAAGACAGAAACCTGACATATTTACAATGCAAGCATCAGAACATAGACAATTTTGTTGAACAAGACAAATTTTTAGCTTACTAACAGCAAATTAACATTCCATATAACCTTTGCACTGTCACGGGGGAGTATCTCATCACCAACCCAAGCAAGTAGCTTTTCATTGGCTGGTACTGGAAGCTCAGGGGTGGGCTGTGATGATCTTCGCCTCACTTGGCATTTGAGCAGGTTGTAAAATGGTAAACTTTGCTCCAGCAAGTAATAGAGGGACATCGGGAATTGCTGAAATAATCACAAGTATGATTAGTACAACCTGTCGCAACATGTACAACTAAATATGAACAAGCTATGAAAAAGACGATGGAGAGGTGTTTCTAGATGGAAAATAAAAAATGAATCGCTGAGCTACATGATTTCTGTCATCCAATTTCTAAAAGGGCCCAAGAGAGCAACCTCAACCATAAGTAATAGCGATTTTTGTTGAAAACCATATATTTTGTAGGATTCTGACTACAAAAGAAGAGAAAAGACTTGGCTGTACACTTTCATCAAGATAATTAGTCGCATGCTGGACAGCAATATATGCTGTCCGTTCAAGCCAAAGATTTTGTTCAGGAAGCCACTGTACTTCAAGAAAGAGATCAGAGGTTGATTAATGAAACTTAATGCTTTGCCTTAAGAATGGAATGCTGCAGGTTTACATGGGCTGTCAGTCACGTTCCTTAATACGTATGTTGATTGAGCACAAGAATGTGAAGCACAGGAGAAATAAATGAAACATATTTGCTCTAGAGAACTTAAATAAATATGGATACAAAGCCAGACCAAACAAGTTGAAACTGCGATTATGTTTATTGATCCCTGAAGTGATCATATGAGAGATGCAGCTGTTTTCCGGTATCATAAGGAACAAAAATTTAAAAACCCCCAACTGCATACCAAGGGATACTTTTTAGGTGGATCAAAGCATGTAGACTTGTGTACACTTTTGTACCACCATGGAGCCCATAAGCCATCTATAGCCTTTGGACCAGCTTCCCATCTGCAAATTCTCAGGTTAGTATCTCTTCAAAAGAAAATGGAAATGGAAAATGATGAATTTTCCTAAAATGAATTTTAAGTAAGACTCAAGATTAATTAAGAACAAAAGGTAACTAAATACTATATAATTACACCATCAGCATACTTGAGCATAGCAGTCTGAAAAGGAATATCTAGGTCTTCACAAAGTCTACCCAAAGTAGCCTGCAAAATGAATAGACAACCATTAAGAGGCTATGTAACATAGGCTACAGAAATTCAGATGCCCAACAAATAATTAGAATTGAAGAGGGGAAAGAGAAAAAGAGCTACAGAATTATGAGAGGAAACATGCAAATTACACTGGAGGGTAATATGTTTATTAAAAAGCAATGCAAACATCTAGATGGTCCCAGAAAAAAATGTGCTCAGAATCAATCACACAATGCAAGGAATCATCTCAACTCCAGACTGTAATATGAATACCCTGACCTTCTATATCACACCTAATCAATTTATATCCAATTTCCTTTACATAAGAAAGCCCATAACTCGTTATTACGGATATCAATGTCTTTACATTTTACATCCTCAAAGTTTACGACCTAAGACCTGAACAAGGCCAAAGGTACAGTCTAAAATCATGAGTTTGGTTCCTAAGCTGTTGCTTTTACGTGCTTTATTTAAAAGAATGTCTACATGGGATCGATCCAACAATGAAAAAGTTCTTCAATGGCCAAGACAATGGTGATCTTTATGGGCATATATGTTCAACTCAACAGAAAACATCACACACCCATGCAAGAGACCATAACTTTGTAAACTAGAGTGATCCACCAATCACTGGAAATACATGACATGCAGGGAATGCAATTCATTGTCTATGATTGCACAAGCACAATCCAATAACAAAGTACAGCTACTACCTCAGGATCCTGTTGCAGATCTGCTACATCAATAATTGCTGGGGGATTCCCCAGCTCGCAGAGCTCACTGTATATGGAGACTAACTCTGCCAGGCCTAACTCGAGAAATGATGGAGGGATGACCTTTTCAAAGGATGGCTGACACAAGATTTCAAACCAAACAATGTTATGGTTGACAGAGCAACATGTGGAAAAGGTAAACAGACATAACTAATAATTTCACCACATGAAGTTTCAGACCAAACAATGTTATGGCAAATGGATCAACATGTGGAAAAGGCAAACAGGAATTTCTAATACCTTCAACTGCATGCATTAACTACACCAATTATCATCAACCAGTATAGCCATTTGACTGATGGGATGGGAAGCAAGGTCAAAAAGATTGTCAATTACATCAATGTGTCAATCTAATTATTTTGGGAAACAGTAGTGACAATAATTGTGGATAATGGAGCCTCAGAAGAACCTGAGTGAGCCAGCAAGAGAATAATAGACAGGCCCAGGGGATGAGGTTCTTATGAGGATGAGAAAGTATGACATAATATGTGTGCATGTGTGAGCATCAAAATAGCAGAAAGACGTCAGTCTAGCACAAACTTTGAGAGGGGAAGATTCTTTCGCTGAGCTTTCCATTGATCATTCTCTTTGGCAAACAAAATCTAAGGGCTGAAGCATGTGCGTTTGGTTTTAGCCCTTTTTGGTATGCAGGGATACTGCAGGGAGGAATTCACGATCTTACAGGTTTGAGAGCAAAAAGGTCTAGCACAACTTTTTTGAAACCTTACGAAGAAGAGACAAAACCTTATGAGATTATTATTTGCATATTCAAACGAAACATAGAATTTTCCCCGTAAATTCAAAATATTGTGTCTGAAAGTGGTTCCCCATAGTTTTTGTTGAACTTATTCTTCAGGGAACCAGGTGATCAAGGTTGATTGTAAAAGTAACAATTTTTCATAGATAGTACTTGCAAGCATGTCTTTATCCCTTTCCTTTTCTCTGAAAAAGATAGGGATTAGAATAGTAGCAGGATCTAAATCTTCTTTGGCAAAGATAATAGAAAGTTGGGTCTGCACTTTTCAAGTGGAACACTTGCAAGCTAGCACGTCCCATTAAAGAAATACCATATTTTTCCGTTTTGTTAATAACATCTTATTCATTTATGGCTTAGAATAGAGCTTTTTCCACATGCCCCAACTATTCCCTGAAGCTCTGTAAATGAGACTTGCACCAATTGAAAAGGATTTTACTCCATCATGGGAGGTATGTGTGACTTGCATTTCATGTGCTCATGGCACATGAAGAATATTCATGAGGTACTTTACCAATATATCCATCGGATTACGAATCAATATGAAATGCTTTCCTTTCTTCATCAGATCATTTCCAATACCAGGCACCCGTTGCTTTGCAATATGCTGTTGAAATAAGACAATCAGGAGAAGTCAAAACATTGGTCCAAATCTAAATGAATTGGTTCCATGATTATGACATGTTTGACTGTTTTTTTTTTATTGATTAAAACTTGAAAACATATCAGTTATTTCTCAATCTTCCTTTCTCAAATGATTAGGTAAGAGACCAAAATTAGGAAGTACAATGAGATGGAAAAAGTACATCAATCTCAAGCCAGAAGAACCACACTAAGCAAAAGCATAATCTGCACTATGGATCTTGTAAGGCAACAATGAACAAGATCACATGTTGCATTTCCACTATTCTATCTCAAAAAGTTTATGTTCATATAGCATTAGCTTGAAGTACTAAAGAGTGAAGACCATATAAATTGAAAACATGACTTATCCTGCATGTTGGGCATGTGAACTTATACCTTACAGTAACGGTATCTCTTGCTCCCAGGACCATATATGATATCTTTTACAACTTTGTTGCCATCAGACTCCTGTTCAATTTAAATGCTTGAGATTGTCAATTGAAAAACACGAGTAATGAAAACAATATCACTCAAGTAAAAAGCATGCAAGTTGAAAATTTTCAGTAGAGCATGCAGTGACAGCAACTTAATTAGAGAACAGGTAATGTTAGTAGCAAAACCATAAATGGTTCTCTGTAACTTGAGTTAAAGTACTTAAAAGTCTAACACCCCTCTCTCTCATGATAGAGCAATCTAGTCAACTAGGGAGAGTTCTTCAGTGAATTATCATTTCAATGAAACAGTAACAGGCAGAACATCCAGCCAGTATGGGTTTCATTAGCTTATTATGAGAACAGCACATATCATCATGATAAAGAAAGGATCAACATAATCCATAGGCTATTTGACACAATCAACATGATGGTTATGTCGAACTCACCAAGAACAAGTAGAGAACAATATCAAGCTTCAGTAACATATCTATGGCAACACTTGAGAACTGTGCCAGTGTTATACTACTTCATTGAACATACCATTTTGGACAGAAGATCCTCCCGGTAAGGCCTATCTGCACCTGTCACCCGAAGGAAATTTGCATAAAGAGGTTCATCAAGCACTTCCATGTCATCCCTCTGAGAAAAAGCACATGTATTTAAGCAAGTTGGTGGAGAATCAATTAGGTAACAGCATTCTGACCCATAATGACCATATACATAGCAGGATAGTTCTTCCTTAGTGGATTTGTTCTCCACTTCTGTAATAACAGAAAAGCAGAACAGAAGATCATAGCCAAAGCTAAGACACTCCAAAACTTCTAATTTATTTTCCTTTAAATCGCAAAACCTTTCATGTAAAAGTGCTTAGAATAAAAGTTTTGCTCCACCACATTTCTCCTAATGAACAAAAAACTATTTTACCACACAACAATCACATACACAGGAGATTCATCTAACAAAAATATGTAATTTTCAAGTTATAATGTCAACCTCCATCTAAAAGCTGCAGCTGTATCTTCTGAAATCATCTTAGAGATTACTTTAAGATGTAAACTAGGAAGCATACTCTTCTCCTGACTCTGATTACGATAGCATCCATATATCTTCCAGCAAAAGAACTAATCAAAATGCTAATGCTGGCTAAAATGAATGTTGCCCTTTCCAGAACCTCAATGAAAAGCATCAATGTTCATCAATTTAATAAAGATCAGGCCAAAAGAAATGACTGCTAAGACAACATTCAGACCTAAATTTAAAGTGGACACCATTCAAACCTAAACCACTCCTCGAGATGTAAGCACCCGCATCAACTTAAGAGATACACTACTATATCACAGTCAATAACAAATGCTCGAAGACAAACTGAGAAGCAGGTCCTATGCAAGCCTTCTTCTGTTCTTTATTATGACAACTCTCTTAAAATTATTAAACCTGATTATCGATTTTCATGGTGTAATGGCTCTCCTCCAATGAACTCGACTGCCAGCACGACAGCTACTGACACCTCGTACATACAGCAATTTATAACACATGTGTGAGTGTTTACCCATATTTGTGAGCCAGTCCCACTGAATCTCCAAGCTATGTGTTGGATTCATCATCCATCATAAAAACCTTACATTTTGTACCTAAGGCTCAATTTGTTTCATAGAAAATGAATATCACTTATATAGCTTGAAATAATTAGTCAGTGCAAAATGTTTTAATTAATCTATGTCTAAATATTTCGTAAACGGTGAAAGTATTTTTCCTTCCGTTCCTTTTTGTACGTGATAAAAGCATCAATTTTAGAAAAATGTACTTCAAATGTGTTTATAAAGAAAAAAAGATATTCAAAAAATCGAATCAAAAGCAATTAAAAGGAAAAGATTAAAAAAATGAAAATAAAATGATGCTACAGCTCTGAGAGCACAGAAATGACCATACAGACAGAGGACCGCATCAAACGCAAAACCGTCACCGACAAAACGCGCGAAGGAATGACACACCATTTCCGCAACCAACTGCCGACGCCACGCGAGATGTGTAACGTTCGAACGATCGAACAACCGACGCGCAATCAATATCTCAGCCCAAAAGAACAACGTTCAGCTCGTGCACGAGTGACCCGACAACAGTAACCCCAACAACAACAATAACAGAGCACGGCGCTTTACGAAGGTAGGAGCAAAAACAGAGGGAGAGGCGAAGGACCCACCTGGGCAAAGGAGTACATGAGGCCGGTGCTGAGCGACCTGGGAGCAGACCACGAATGGATCACCACGGGCTCCATTTCTCGACGATGGTGTCGATCCTTTGCGGGTGCCAGAGCGCGTACGGTGAGTATGAATTATGGCGGAGAGAGAGAGATGTTGAAGAGATGACAACGGTGGGCGTGACAGTCGTTCTGCGGTGGTGACAGACAAGAGCACAGAGCGATCGGGACCGGGCGACGCTTCGTTGTCTGTACGAGGATAAAGGCTGCTGCTGATTGATTGCCTTTGCTCCCGCGTCTTATGTTCTTTGTCGTGGAGGAGTCCATTCCATTAATGGTAAAATTCGTGCCTTAAAGGAAAGGAAAATCAAAGATAAGAACATTTTTCATTTTACCACTAAACTCGAAAATTTATTTACTTTCTTTTTATTTTTATTTTTCTACTTCTCTATAGGATTTAGTTTACCAAAAAGATAAAATCCCCATGTACATATTAAAAGGCACTAGATTTTTTTTTTTTAACTGTCAGATTTACTTCCATAGAAATCAGTCCATTTTTACCATAAAGACAAAATTTCCCTCACTATATATTTCCCTTTTATTTTTGGTTTTTCTGCTTTTATGTAGGATTTAGTTACAAAAAAGACAAAAATCCCATATATATTTAAAGGCACTACATTTATTAATTGTTACATTTTACTTCCATAAAAATTAGTTTCATCGAAAAGAGAAAGTTCCTAAAACCTCGTTCTTTTCTATGTAGTCCATCAAATTAATGGATAAATTGTCTAGTAGAATCTCGGAATAACTTTAACATAGACAAGTTTTTAGCATGATCATTTATTTGTAAATTTTCACTTTTGTTGTGCATATCACCATCAAATCCCATCTTATTTGTGTTCTTATATATAATCAGATAAATCAAAAAAAAAAAAAAATTCCTTTGAAGATTTCCAAAATAAATGAGCGTGAAACTTGAAAGATGAAATTAAATGAGCAAAAAATGGCATAAAATAACAATATTTTTGCAAAAAATGTCAATGAAATCTCATTCATTTTTATTGACAAAAATTAACATCATCTCTAAAGTGTTTATGAAAAGATAACAAGATATCTTATTATGCATAATATTTTAGTGTATTCTTAGATATTTTCATAACGTCTTATATGCTTTGTGTAAAAATATCTCGCTAATAGTGAGGATTAATATATTTAGTAAATATATATTTTAGGCTAATGAAATTAAAAATAAAAAAATCCACCAAGAAAGTGAGCTTTTGAGGTAAAAAAGATAAGAATGGATAACTTAAGAGCAATAATGAAAAAGAGACTTTTAAGTTTTTTTTTTTGTTTACTATATTAGAGAATTTGTCTTTTTTTTTCTTACTATTGGTAAAATACTTTTACACAAAATATGTAGAATGTTGTAGAAATATTTATGAATATACTAAAAAAGTTCTTGAATACACCAAAAACAAAAATGTATGAAATACTTAATTATGACCACTGTATCCTACCTAGAGAGAGAGAGAGAGAGAGAGAGAGAGAGAGAGAGGCCATCACGTTGCAATTGAATGATTTAGGTCTATTTGCCTTTCTAGTGTAAATGGGCTGGATTTTGTTAGAATACATATATGAGTTATATTAAAAATGTCTCACATTAGAGAATTAATGTAGTGTTGAGCAGTTAATCTATTCTAATTGGCCCATAACTCATTAGCTCAAATTTTGAGTGCAAATGAGTCCAACTGGATATTGACAGGCTTGGATTTGGATTCTTTCTTGGTGATCTCCCTAGTAAAGATATTAGACTTCTACCACACACTCTCAACAAATGATATCGGAACCGATGGTTGATCAGTGATCCACTTCCAATATATACAAGTGTTTGGTGATATTTAAGGAGGAATCCGGTGACTAATGTGATTTCGAAAGGTGAGTGTTGTTGCAAACAACATGAGGTCGATTTAATGGCAGACTTCATGATTTGATTTGAAAAAAAGATCAAGGATGAAGTTAGGTTGGGCACGTCGGCGAGCCACTCCCAATCCAATATATATAAGTGTTTAGTGATATCTTAAGGAGGAATCTAGTGACTAACATGATTTTTGAGCAAGTGAGCATTGTTGCGTAATAACGTGTGGCTAATCCAATGACAGACTTCATGATCCATTCCAAAAATAAAAGACCAAGGATGAAGGCTCTGTTTGGTTCGACTTTGCAAAGGGCTTTAGGTGGGGAAATTTTTTTGTGTTTGGCAAATATTTTTGAAAGCTCATTTGCTAAATATAAACATTCCCAATGTTGAAAGCTAAATGCTGGAAAAGAGTTGCTTTGAGCATTGACATTTTGGAGATGTAATTTTCATTGTTCACTGCGTCACTATTCATTTTCTTCTTCCCTGCCTGAGAGTTGGGCTTCTCTGGTAGGCACCGCCATCGCCGCCTAGGGGTTGTGCGTCCTTGGTGACCACCTTTGCCTAGTTTGCGTGCGCCGGGCGACGTCGGCGAGGCCGTGACCTCAAGTTGCTAGATCTGGCGATTCGGCAACCAGATCTAGCCTTCACAACTATAGGCTACTAGATTTGGCGGTTCGGAGCCCAAATCTAGCCTTTCGGTGGCTAGATCTAGCCTTTGCGACCTCAGACAACGGTGTCACTTGAGGTCGCTGTCATCTGAGGTCACGCCCCTAGGTGGCGTCGCTTGAGGTCGCGACCTCAGGTAGCCAGATCTAGCTGTCTGGCATTTGGCTGGCAATTAGCCAACCGCCAGCCATCGGATTTTTTCAAATCAAAAAATAAAAAAATAACAAAAGCCCATTACAAACTTGGGTTTTGCCAAACGGTATAATATTTTGGAAACCCATTTACCTCAAAAACATTTGCATTCTCCCAAGGGTATTTCTCCA